>CM039674.1:178524061-179888256 GCA_022496015.1 Hordeum marinum
CACTCTGCAGAGGTTGCACACTTTACCCACAAGTCTCGAGGAACTTCCGTGTCGTCCACGACTCGTGGTATATAACATAACTGAGGTAAGCACCCGAACAATGCCTTTCCCCTAGCGATACAAAAAAGAGTCCACTCGATTGGTACCCAGCCCTCACGATGTACATCACACGAGCCTCGCTCCAGATCATACCATCCATGAGGGGACCAACGGTGTGCCTGGTGCCTATGAAGACAGCGCATGATCGTACATACCGGTACAACCCCTTATCGAGAGTGACCATGCCACTCCCGCCACTAGTAATGCGGGCTCCTTGCCAGTACCCACCAAGGTAATCAACAAAGCCCCTTCCCATATAGGGGTAGAGTGGTTGTACATGTAAGGTTGGGATGGTTGACAAATCTTAAACCCTCCATTTTCGAAAACACACACTCACTTATTCCGATACACCACTCCTTTCTCAAGTGGTTACCCAACTCATCATAATCTCCCTCGGGCATTAGTGGCACTCGACGGAGTTTTTGAAAAGACTTTGAAAGCATTTTGTTTCCATCACCATGCATATTCCCGATCCCACTTGCATAGCATCTACTAGCATCCTATCTACACCCACCCACACGACCCTCATAAGGTGGTAGGGTCATGCACGATGCAAGTGTCAATGGCAAAGTATCGGAAGCATCCCACTAAAGTGGACAACACATCATCATGACCAATACAACCAAATGAAGTGCTATATGACATGCAATAAAAGGGTTCATAGTCATGGTCAAATGGGTGCTTGCCTGGCTTAGCAATGTCTTCGAGGTCTTCACCCGCTTCTCGTCCACTCCGAGCACTTCATCTACTTTGTCAACTATCGCCAGAAACAACCGTAATAAGCAACACAACAAATAGAGAAATAAAAGTGCTCTATAATTAGGAGTTTTATTTTTTTCCTTGACACCTCTGGTCACATGGAAAATAACCAAGGAGGTCTTGGTGGATGTGGGTCAAGGGGGAGTTTTGAATGGTGGGAATGATGGAAATGATGATCCTATAAGATGTCAACAGAAAATATTTTCATAAAAATGAGTAGAGGCACTCATAAAATAGGGCGTGATTTTAGAAACATGTGGAAAGTGGTTTCACTAGATTTGGAGTTGTGAGGATTTACCTATGATTTTACTAAGATGGAATAATGAAAAAGGGGAGCTATTTATTTGGTCAAGCATGATAGGTGCATGATAAAATGTTAAACTTGGCTAGACAAAAAGGGCATGATATTTAGATCCTCTGTGAGTTTGAATCACTACATTTGGAGTTGATATGAGTGCTCTAGGATTTACAAGGTGGTGCTTATAATGAAAGTAATGCCAAAATATTTGGTGGTGTAGAAAATATTGAATGGAAAAATGTTCAAAGGACATATTTGGTTAGCCCATGATTTTAGAGGCATCCAGGATTTTGAATCACTGAATTTGGATCTATAATGATTTTTTTGTGAAATATACAATATTCTAGAAAAAGAAAAGGGCTAAGAATTACCCGAAAGGAAAGGGCTATAATGCGCCCGTGGGCGTAAGATAGCTGCTGGGCCGGCCCGATGGCGTGGCCTGGCGGGAAAGGATGCCACGTCGAAGGCGCCCGATGGGCATACGCCTTCCTATGGGGAAGGCGACATCAAGTGGATCCCGCCTCCACTTTAAGCTGGGCCCGGCCCTTGTGCCCCCTACAAGGGGGCCCGCTAGTCAGGTCCATCTTCCTCCTCCTGCCCAAACAGAGGGGAGGTAGGGGATGGGGACCCGAGTGCTTGGGGCACAGCCCCAGCAGCACATGCCACCTCCGGTGGCCGCTTGACCATCGGAGTCCTCGGGAGGATGTCCTGCATCCGCCCAGTAGCCCCATTCCTATGGGGAAGCGACATAGCAGGCAGGGCTTCGGCCACCGCATGGGCCAGCGACGACTAATACGGGAGCAACGCGCCGGCTGCCTTGGGCAAGGTACGGAGGTCGGGGAGGGGCGCGACAACTCTGGGTGGAGGCTGGCAAAGTCTAGGAGAGAGAGGAGGGGCCAGAGCTGCCAGGACTTGCCCAGGGCTGAGGCGGCTCCCTTTCGGCCATGAGAGGCATGGGGAGCTCGGGGACTCTAACGGCTCGATCTAGGAGGCACCTGGGAGGAAGGGAGAGCAAGAGGGGCAAGAGGGGGGACTCGAGAACATCCTTAAGGATGGGAACGACCAGAGAGAGCTCGGGTGGCCTCGGATGCACTTTGGGCCCGGCGAGCACACGTGCCAGAGGGGAGTTGGAGCTTAGTGAGCGTCGGGGAGGGGCGTCAGAGGCAAGGAGGGATTTCCCAGTGCGTTTTGGTGCTCTGCCATGGTCGGACACGAGCTACAGGACAAGCTCAAGGGGCAGAGCGCCGTTGCTGCATGCCCTCAGCGTGGTCACCACGCCAACCCTTGTCCAGAGAGACTTTTTGGTCGGCAAAAGCTGTCTAGGGTGTGAGGCACACATGCAATAGGGCATTGTAAGAATTCTCATGTTACATGGAGCTAGTAATATGGTTTTTTTACTAGGGGTAAGTTTGCATCCGCAAACTGGAGACTCATCTAACGGGTTTGTAATGGAGGGCATTGGGGATAAAACTTTTTCTAGTGGTCTTGGTTATGGAAGGACTACATCTCCACGAATTTTCAGCTGAGGGAGATCAATGCACAAGGTACTTGTAGTTCAAAGCTACAATTCCTGCCAAAATCTATTTTTAGAGGTGCTGCTCATATTTCCCACACGAGTATGCCATATATTGGTTTGGGTTGATGCAAATGATGCTTTGGAAAGGATTGGGGGCATTTCTAGGAACAAAATAATGGGAGAGGGGAAAGAAGAGGTCTTGCCATGGTAAAAGAGAGGGAGAATGAGGGAGTTACCCCACAAATAATTGACCAGAGGCCATGGAAAAGTTACTGGAGGTAGAAGAGGGTTATAATATGTTGTGGTAAAATGTTGGGGGCAAGGGGAATCTTTTTGGGCCCACTTTACTTGTCCACAAGTTTATGGCTGAAGGTGTTTGTGGTGTGATTGGGATAGGCAGGGGAATCCTATGACCTTGAGATTTACTAGGGGTAAATGGTAAGTCCATTTGGTCCTGATCACAAGTTTTGAGATGATTTGAACAAAGTTGATAATGTAAACTTGGTAAACCCTAGAAATGGACAGAAATGGATTTCTATAGATCTGATCATGCAATTCTATTCCCCCTTGATGCACCACTTGATGTAGCATCATAATTTGGGTAATAGAGAATGCCCACAAAGTTTGGGATCAATAGGAGATACTTCATAATGTAAAGTTGATCAAATTTGGCTCTGGACAGGAATGGCTTTAGGATATCTTGGTGAACCAAACAATTGGGATTGAGATGAAACTTGGCAAGATGACCACATATATCACATGTGACATGCTAGAATTTTCCTGGATTTATTTGAGAATATTTCTTATAGAAATATTTCAAAACCTTGAAACAGACAGAAATGGTTTTGAAGGGTGTTGTCCAATATCTTGAACATGACCATGTGTTGAAACTATTATATGTGGACAATATATGTCCAGTGAGTTTTCCTAAAATTTCCCAAATATTTCTAAATCATTTAAATAATTTTTCCCTATAAAAGACCATTTCCGGCCTTAAGAAAAAGCATTTAAATAAAATATGAAATTAATCTTTTAAGATAACATTTTGTGGTTTTGGGAAGTTATATATAGTAGGTTCGAAATAAAGCATTTGGGGAAAAAGGACCCACCCAATTTGGGGACTTGAAGTGCAAATCTCAAATCAGGGGGGGTTTGCAAACCTACTTTGAATAAAACCTTTTTGGCAAAAATAATATTTTGTAAAAAATATATAATTAATTCCTATTCACATGGCATGATCATTGGACAAGAGTGGGGATCAAGGAGAAAAGTTTTGAGAGTAGGTGGGATTTTTATGAATATAGAGCACTAGCAACCAATGAGACAATTAGCAATCAAGCCAAGCATAACAAGCACACAAAAGTTTTAATTGGACCTGATTTTTGAGTCATGATAACTTAGTCATGAGGCAAATCACAGGATGTGACAAAGACCCAGAGGAGCGTGACTACGAGACCGAGGATTGCACCACCTGAGTCCGAGAACCCCTAGGGTAGGATCAGTCATGTACCTCTCATGCAAAGTCGAGTCCGTGTAATGGTTCATATGAAACCATGTGTGCTTGTTGATTGTTTTTCTATTTGTGTTCCGATGCAAGTCACACTTTTGCCTTAGGCAATGTTTAAGCGACTCCGTCGTCTATTTTACCTTAATATATCTGTTGGTCTTTCGACCTTTTGTTTTACCACACTTGCACTCGACCAATCCCCTTAGGCGCGCTTTTCCATTGTTGCTTTTCCTCTCGACTATCCCAGTTCTTTGACTTGGCTGCTCCAAACAGGATGGTGACTGCTACCCGCAACAACTCCTTTGCGAACCCTGAAGCCGGCAACTCAAGCCAGCAATAGGGTGCTGGTGGGACTGCTCACTCTGGAGGACACCACTAGCAGCCACAAGGCGACATTCCCCTGCCACCACCTCCATCAAAGAACATGACCATAGCTCAAATTCTCCAAGATTTCTAGGAGGAATGCCAAGCCAACAATGCTGCTATTCAGCAGATGGCTTAGGCCCTTGTGAACAACCAGCAACAAGGCAGGAACAACAATGGCCGCTCCACTCTGTCTGAGTTCATGAGGAATCCGCCCCCAACCTTCACCGAGACTGCTGAGCCCTTTGATGCTGACGACTGGATCTGCACCATCAAGGATCTCCTTGCATTGGTCAATTGCAATGAGGACCGTGAGAAGGTGCTTTATGCCTCTTACTGCCTTGGAGGTACCGCCCGTGCTTGGTGGGATGGATTCAAGGTCATGCAAGGAGAGCGTGTGATCACTTGGAATGACTTCAAGGAAGGATTCCACACTACCCATATTCCTTCTAGGATCATGGCTATCAAGAAGAGAGAATTCCAAGCGTTGAAGCAAGGAAGTGGCTCTGTCAAGGAGTACCTGCAGAAATTATACCTGCTGTCAAGGTATGCATCTGAAGATGTCAACATGGAGGCTGCCAAGAAGGAACGCTTCATGGAAGGACTTCAACAGACCCTGCAGTATCAGCTCTTCATCTGCGACTGTCGTACCTTATTCGGCCTGGTGAACAAGGCTCTCATGCTAGAAGACAAGCGTCATGCCATAGATGACACTCGCAAGCGCAAGATGATCAGCAAGGGTAGCTCTAGCAACTAGAAGCCTCGCCCCTGGCAGCCAGCCCTAGCATGGCCGACCTATCAGCGACAACAGGCTAGACCTCCTGCGCCTCGTTCGAGCTACCAGCCTCAGCAATATGCCAATCCCAGGCCAGCTTATAGCAACCCCAATAACAACAACGATGGTAGAAACTACAACAACAACCCTAGGCAAGTCGCTTGTTTTGGATGTGGTCAGCCAGGACACATCTCTAGGTTGTGTCCTAACAAGAAGCCAGATGCACCGTGCTCCAATGCACCGAACCAAGGTCAAGGCCGTGGGGCACCACCAAGGAACCCATCTCCCCGCAACCAGCCCAACAATGGCAAGGGTCGTGTGACTCATGTCACCATAGAGGAAGCCTAGGAAGACCCGGACGTCATACTGGGTACATTCCTCATCAACTCAACCCCAGCAACACTACTGTTTGATTATGGAGCTTCACATTCTTTTGTCACCCAAAAGTTTGCATTAGAGAGTGGCATGAAGCCTGCACCCCTGGGTAGTCATATGTTGATACAAACCCCGGGATCAGTTATGAAGTATAGGCTAGGTTGTAAGGGAGTTGAGATTAACATCAACGGGGTAGATTTCCTAGCAGACCTGATCATCCTGAAGTTAGAAGGCTTGGATGTGATCCTAGGCATGGACTGGTTAACCAAGCACCAAGGCTTGTTAGACTGTGCCAAGAGGACTGTTACCATGACCAATAGCCAAGGAGTGGAAGTCAAGTATGTTTCCAACCCTGCCTCCACTCAAGCCCCTAAGGGCTAACTGTCTATCGGGAGCTGAGTTGGATCAAGTGCCAGTGGTATGTGAATACCTGGATGTATTTCCTGATGAGCTGCCCAAAATGCCTCCTGACCGTGACATTGAGCTCATGCCCGGATCTAGGCCCATCCATAAGAAGCCCTACAGAATGGTATCCAAAGAGTTTGTTGAATTGAAGAAGCAACTGAGAGAGCAGCTCAGAAAAGGATTCATTTGCCTGAGTGCCTCTCCTTGGGGATCTCGCCTATTCTATTTGTGTCAAAGAGGGATGGGACTGTCAGACTTTGTGTCGATTACCATTCTCTCAATGAAGTCACAATAAAGAACAAGTACCCACTCCCAAGATTGAAGACATGTTCGATCATTTGAACGGAGCCAAGGTGTTCTCCAAGATCGACCTCAGGTCTGGGTACTATTAGCTAAAGATCGGACCCCAAGACATTCCGAAGATGGCATTTGTAACCCGTTATGGCCTGTATGAATACATAGTCTTATCATTTGGGTTAACCAATGCCCCTGCCTACTTCATGTACCTCATGAATAAAGTCTTCATGGAGTACTTGGACAAGTTTGTTGTCGTCTTCATTGATGACATACTCGTCTTCTCCAAGTCCGAAGAAGAGCATGAGCAACACTTGAGATTGGTCCTAGATAAGCTTCAAGAGCACCAGCTTTATGCCAAGTTCAACAAGTGTGAATTCTGGTTGCATGAAGTTGGATTCTTGGGTCATGTGTTGATTGCGGAAGGATTATTAGTGGATCCTGCCAAGATTGAAGCCGTGATGGAATGGCAATCCCCAACCACCGTGAAGTAAGTTAGGAGCTTCCTCGGGCTCGCGGGATATTACCGCAAGTTCGTCAAAGGGTTCTCGAGCATTGCCCGACCCATGACCCAGCTTTTGAACAAGGACAAGAAGTTTGAATGGACAACTAAGTGCAAGGAAAGCTTCCAGGAGCTCAAGAAGAGATTGACCACAACCCCAGT
Organism: Hordeum marinum; assembly: GCA_022496015.1. Lineage (NCBI taxonomy): Eukaryota > Viridiplantae > Streptophyta > Magnoliopsida > Poales > Poaceae > Hordeum > Hordeum marinum. The sequence continues at coordinate 178,531,117 of CM039674.1, forward strand.
TTTGGCCACCCCCGATATTCACAAGGAGTTTGTGATATATTGTGATCCATCGAGAACCGGGCTTGGACGTGTTTTGATACAAGAAGGCAGAGTTGTAGCATATCTATCTAGACAGCTACGTCCTCACGAAGAGAACTACGCTACTCATGATCTTGAGTTGGCAGCCGTGGTTCATGCCTTGAAGACATGGCGACATTACGTTATGGCGAAGCGATGTGAGATATACACAGACCATAAGAGCTTGAAGTATATTTTCACTCAGAGGGAATTGAACATGAGGCAGTGAAGATGGTTGGAGTTGATCAAGGATTATGACCTTAGTGTTCAATACCACCCCGGAAAAGCCAACGTGGTAGAAGACGCCTTAAGAAGAAAGGTTTATTCCTTGAATGCCATGATTAAGGAAAGGCTACCCACACAATATGAAGAGCTTGAAAGCTTCGTCTTGGAAATGGTTGCACCTGGATTCCTCGCGAACCTCAAAGCAAAGCCTACCTTGATGGATGATATCAAAGTAGATCAGAAGGGACACGAGAGCATTGAAGGCATCAAGAGGAAGATCAAGGCAGGCAAGGCCCCAGGATTCTCGGTGGATGAACAAGGAGTTGTATGGTTCCGGAATCGCATCTGTGTACCCAACAAAGAGGAGCTCAAGAACTTGATCTTGCAAGAAGCTCATGACACTCCATACTCCATCCATCCTGGAGGAACCAAGATGTATCAAGACCTCAAGGCAAGATTCTGGTGGCATGGCATGAAACGGGAGATAGGCACGTTCGTGGCTAAATGTGACATATGCCAGAGAGTCAAAGCGGAGCACCAGCGACCCGCTGGACTATTGCAGACTCTCAAAGTGCCTGAATGGAAGTGGGACAAAGTCGGAATGGACTTTATCACCGGTTTACCAAGGTCAAGTAAAGGACATGATTCCATTTGGGTCATTGTCGGTCACCTAACCAAAGTGGCCCACTTCAGTCCGTTAAGGCAATCTATAATGGGAACCAATTGGCCAACCTCTACATCAACCGGATTGTAAGCCGCCGTGGAGTTCCTAAGGAGATTGTATTGGATCGAGGCATCCAGTTCACCGCTAGGTTCTGGAATAGGTTCCAGGAAGCCTTGGGAACCAATCTCTCTTTCAGCACTGCTTTTCACCCTCAGACCGGTGGACAAACGGAACGAGTAAATCAGATACTCGAAGACATGCTTTGTGCCTGTGTTTTGGCGTATGGAGCCAAGTGGGAAGATTGCCTACCATTCGCTGAGTTCTCCTACAACAACAACTATCAGTCAAGCCTTCATATGGCACCATTTGAGGTGTTGTATGGACGCAAGTGCCGTACTCCCCTCAATTGGTTGGAAACTGGAGAAGGGATAGTCTTTGGCTCAGATATCCTTCGCAAGGCAGAAGAGAAAGTTCAAGTCGGCCGACACTAGGTAGAAGAGGTACACCGACTCTCATCGTAGGAACATGAGTTTCCGTGTTGGAGATCATGTTTACCTCCGTGTCACGCCTCTCAAAGGAACCAAGCGATTCCACGACAGCGGAAAACTTGCACCAAGGTTTATTGGCCCCTTCAAGATCACCGTCAGGATAGGAGAAGTTGCCTATAATCTAGACCTACCTTCCGAGCTATCAGATGTGCACAACGTCTTTCATGTGTCACAACTCCGGAAATGTTTCCAAGTTCCCAACCGCCCCGACCTCTACAAAGACCGACCTTCAAGCCATCGATCTTCAGCCAGACCTCACTTATCGTGAGAGGCCGGTTCACATTTTGGATGAAGCCAAGAGCTGCACCCAAAGCCGCACCATCAAGTACTTCAAGTTCCAATGGAGCAACCACACTGAAGCTGAAGCGACCTGGGAGCGTGAAGACTATCTTAGATCTAAGTTCCCTTATCTTTTTAGCGCTTAGCCTAAAAATCTCAGGGACGAGATTCTTGTAAGGGGGTAGGTTTATCACACCCTGTGTTTGTATCACCTTGTTATGCTTGGATTTATAAAATTTGGAGCCAATTAATACTTTTCCAGTGCTTGTGCTTGTTTGAATTGGTGCTTGTTTGCTTGTTTGATTGGTTGTGTATGGCACTCTAAGATTCTATCCCTCTCCATATTCATCTTCCCTGACCCAAACATCTTGCCCAATGATCATGCCATGTGAGTAGTGCCCAAAACTATTTTTATCAAATTTTATTTTTACCAAAAGGCATTTATTCAAATTAGGTTTTCAAAAAACCCTGAGTTGAGGTTTGCACTGCAAGTCCTCAAATTGGGTGGATCCTCTTTCCCCAAAGGCTCTACTTCAAACCTACTATATATACGACTTTCCAAAACCATAAAATATTAATTTAAAAAATTATTTTAATATTTTATTTAAAGGATTTTTCTTAAAACCAGAAATGGTTTTTCATAGGGAAGAATTATTTAAATGCTTTCAAAATATTTGAGAAAATTTAGGAAAACTCAGTGGACATATATTTTCCATATATATGAGTTTCACCACAAGGTCATGTTCAAAATAATGGGCAAAACCCCTCAAAACCCTTTCTGTCCAAACCAAGCTTTTGGAATATTTTTATAAGAAATATTCTCAATAAATTCCAAGAAAATTCCAGAAAGTCAACACTGACATAGCTGATGATCTTGCAAAGTTTCATCTCAACCCAAGTTGATTTGATTCATCTAACTATTCCAAAACCCTTCCTGTCCATATTCAAATTTGAGAAACTTTACATTGTAAAGTTTCTTCCCTTGACCCCAAACTTTGTGGACATGTTCTAATCACCATATAATGATGCTACACTAAGTGGTGCATCAAGGGGATTAGCTTAGCATGGCTAGATCTACAGAAGCTAGATTCTGTTGAATTCTAGGGTTTCACAAAGTTACATTGTGCACTTTATTCAATCCAGCTCAAACATGGTGGACAAGCTTATTTCTAACAACCATTTGACCTTGTGAATTACTATGGCAAGCAAGGTCTATTTGCTTTCCCTAATCTCCATCAAACACCTTCTGGACATTTGTGAAAACTAGTATTTTCACCACTTCTACTCTTCCCCTTGCTCTCAAATTTTTACCACAACCTCTCTAGGTTACCAGCCATATCCAGTAAAACTTGTGTGGCCTCAACCCAATGATTGGCATGGTAAAACCCACATTTTCACCTCTGGACAACCCTCTTTCCACTCTTCCCTTATTCTAGTGGAAATTCAGGGCATCCAAGGCCACTATGACCTTGTTTATACCCTCCTAGATTCCCTAGACACAAATGGCCACGCCCCATATGCCAAAGACATGCCTTGGCATGCAAGGTTCACGCTCTGGAGCACGCTAAAGTGCATCCACACATTGTAGGTTGCCCAATCCAAGGCTCCCGATAGCCTTGGGAGGTAGGGCCGTGTCCCTCGTGTCACCCTAGACATCCACACCACGGCGCCCTGTTGGCCCCCTCCCTCTCCCTCCATTGGCTCCCCTCACATGCGCCGCGGCCGCCCGAGTCGGCCAACCATGGGGCTCGCACACGTGCACGTCCTCCTCTCCCTTTCTGCTTCCTCGGGTCGTGGACTTGCCCCAAGAAGGCGGCAGACACACCCAGGCCTCCTCCCGTAGCCCCCTTTGCCCATTCCATCTAACCACAGCGACCGCGACCACTGTGCACCGACCCCCTAGCTATAAAATGCCCTCTCCCGAGCTCCCCCTGCGCCCCTATCACACCAACCTCCCCTCAGTCGCACTCCCGCACCTAGCCCCCCTCATTTCCATGATTGGGAGGTCGAATCCGAGCAGAAACTACACCTCCGTGCGGGTTCCTCCTTGCCGGTGATTACCTCAACACCGGCGACCACCTCAACCACGAACTCATGCGCGAGGCAACTCCGTGCACGCTGGTGCCCTCCGCTTGAGCCGTCGTGGCTTGGGTCCCCGCCGGTGAGCTCCTCTCTGCTCCCTGTCGCGAGGTGAGGGATGATAGGTGGAGCCCACCTTGTCATACCCTCACACTCCCTCCTCTTTCTGCTAGGCCAGGCCCGCGGGTAGGTTTAAATAGGGACCTGCTGCGCGTAACGCTTCGCCCTGGGCCGGTTCGTTCCTGGTCCGGCTCAGCTGCGACAGTTTTGGCCTATTAGGAACATGGCCATTTATCCTGTTTCATTTTAGAGAAACTTGCTAAAATCTGTGATAGATAAATATAATTCCAAATGATGTGATTCCAAATCCACAAATCCTAGAATATTCCATAGTATTTAATAGTGCCATTTGTGAAAAATGTGGAAAACTTTTTTTGCACTGTTTTATTTTAAAAACTATTTTTGGCCTCTTTTTCCTCTGTTTACTAATTTTCAAAAATGTTTTCCATAGCAAAACATTAGACAAATATTTTTATTATAGTTTTTAGTATTTATCAGAATAGGGTAGCATTTTAACAGTAGCTTTGTGTGCTCTATTTTTGTGTGATGCTTATTATTATCACTATTTATCGCGACGATAGATTGCGCTATTGACGAGGGAGTTGGACCCGAAGACTTTGTTGAGCCAGGCAAGCAACCCTTTGACCATGTTAAGAGACCATTTTCATGCATGTCATATAGCACTTTATTCCTTGTTGTTGATCATGTGATGTGGTGACCACTTTGGTGGGATGCCTCCGTCACTTTTACCATTGATACTTGCATCGTGCATGACCCTACCATCCTTATGAGTGTTGTGCGGGTGGGGGTAGATAGGATGGTAGTAGATGCTATGCAAGTGGGATCGGGATTATGCATGGTGATGGAAATAAAGAGGAAATTTCAAAGACTTTTCGAAAACCCCGTCAGGTGCCACTATTGCCCGAGGGAGATGATGTTGAGTTGGGTGACCACTTGGGAAAGAAGTGGTGTACCAGAGCAAGTGGGTGTGTGTGGTTTTTGAAAAACGGATTGGTGTAAGTTGCGATCGTTACTCCAACCTTATATGTGCAACCACGATACTCCTTATGGGACGGGGCTCCATTGATTACTTTGGTGGCTATTGGCAAGGGGCAAACATTACTAGTAGCGGGAGTGGTGTGGTCACTCTCGATATAGGGTCGTGCCGGTGTGGACGATCATGCGCTGTCTTCACAGGCACCGAGCACACTGTTGGTCCCTGCATGGATGCTATGGGTGATGTACATCATGTGGGATGGGTACCAATCGAGTGGACTCTTTGTTTAGTATCGCCAGGGGAAACACATTGTTTGGGTGCTTACCTCGGGTATGTTATATACCGTGAGTCGTGGATGACACGGAAGTTCCCCGAGTCTTGTGGGTAAAGTGTGCAACCTCTGCAGAGTGTAAAACTATTCAAATAGCTGTGTCACGGTCAAGGACAATGGGATGACCGCTCTTGTGCTACGTCCAAATGCTTACTAAACTTGGTGTGTGTGCGGGTGGATGACACAGAGATGACACTTGAGACAAGTTAGACGACTTGATGTGATGAATGGACATGAGATGTTCAACACCTGCTTATGATGATATCTGTAACTTGTTCATATCGATATCTAGCAACTGTTAATGCATGCTTACCTAGTTACTTGATCATGTTATTGCATTCAAAATTAGCTTTTTGCAAAACACCTATTAGTTCTATATCATGCATTGTTATACCTTGTTCCACAACATGGGTTGCTTGCGAGTACATTCAAAGTACTCATTGGCTTGCCACTAGTTATTTAATTGGCCAGGCATGGAAGAACATGAGACAGAGAAGAGTTCGTTGGTGAAGAACATGCGAACTAGGACGCTTTCCAGTCAGAATGCATGTAGGTTTAAGGCATATGGCATGGGTTCATGCTTTCGATCAAGATTTCCGTTGCTTGTTGAGTTTATGTATTTGGCCCTTGTGGCCCTATCTCTGTAAGACTAGACCTTCATGGTCTTTATTTGTGTAAGACACTAAATGTGGATGTAAGACTCTTGTTATTCAACTTTTGTGTGTTAAGTGAGCAGTGATCTCTGGGACCACTGTACACGTGCATTCGGTGATCACGACTTATGAGTCAGGGTCCCCACAACCGCGTTCCCCAGGATGCACGTGGGAGGGGGCTACACGGGGGCTACCACCAGGCCAAGCCTGGTACGCGGCACCCTCCTAGGTCTGTCGAACCTTGTCTTCACACACCCATCTCCGGAAAAGCTGGCAAGGAAAGGTATGGGAGCCGCTCGTACGTCAAGGGGGACTCCTGAGTGTCGCGACTTAGGAGCCTAACTGGACCCGTAGCCCCTCACCCCGTTCACCATCCTTGGTGATCCAGTTGGCCTAACGACAGTTGAGGTATGCGCGGGCCGGGCCCTGCCCACGCAGAGGTTGAAGCGCTCAAAAAACTGCTCAAAACCATTAAGGAGGACGCTAGAGCTCGTACGTCAAGGGGGACTCCTGAGCATCGTGACTCAGGAGTCTGTCGACATTCTTGGAATGGGGGTACCCAGATCTGCCTGCCTGCGGCCCAAGGAATGGCCCACTTCATCAACCAACGCAGTCGGGCGCAACCTCACTCAAGAAAAGGCCCTCGCGAGGTCCCAAGCCTCGCGAGGAGCAGCAGCATCAAGGCCGGCAAGGGGCAGGCCTCCCCAGGCCCCCTCCGGAGTGGCGGAGATCTCTATGCAAGGACCAGCCTTAGGAGTCAAAGATGATGCAAGGAAGGACATGCAAACACCAGTGCACCAAGCGGCGTAGTTTCCCCTTTGGTGCAAAGGGAGCAAGGACATACGCAGGTTCCCAAAGCACACCCAAAGGTTTCCATTCCAGTGCAATAAGACCATAAACCACCAGCTCCACATGATGGACGTCACCGCTAAGCCCATCCCTACACCGTCGACGGCTACTTTGCAGGCGAAGACCGCCTTTGGGCAAGGCGAGCACGAACCCCTGCCCCCTTCAAAATTGGCCGTTCTGGGATCCCTTCCTGCCATTGCGATAAGGGAAGGGGGCCTAGGACACATCTATATATAGAGGTAGGCTGCTTCGCAGAGGGGGATTTGAACCCGATCAACTGACTCCATCACTCATCGTCCACAAAACCACAAGGAGCCTCAAACACCACTGAGAGCCCTCAGGAGGCCCCGAAACATTGTACTTGTTCATCCACCTCACCTCCTCGAGAGGCAATCCACCAAAGCAGGAGTAGGGTATTATGCTTCGTAGTGGGCCGAACCTGGGTAAATTATTGTGTTCATCTTCCTCCTCCTCATCGTGCGAGTTATTTGATGTGTTCGTAGAGTAGTGAGCTAGGTCGGGTGAGGCCGCAGGGGATCTTCTCCCACGCCCCTATGTTTGAATCTTAAGGGTTTTGTGAGCCCGAAATCCGACATTTGGCACGCTGGGTAGGGGGCAGGTCAAGGTCTTCTCCAAGCTTCGTCCATCCCAACCTTCGCTGCTCCGATGGGGGATGCTCAACAAGCTTCTCCGGGCCACAAGGGCCGGCCTCTATCAACCTCGCCGCGGTGGTCGGAGGCCGACGCCCCGACGTCGTGGTATCTAGAAGCCAGTACTAGGTTGCTAGCATCACCTCCACCATCACCGCTCCCTGCGCCGCTCAGGCGCATGTCGGGTGGGTAGCACCCCCGACATCAGCAACACGTCACACCTATGTGGGAGACCTCGACACGCACGATGCGCTACTACTGGCAAGCGAGATGCTCCGCCACCGACCGATGCATGGGGGCTTCGACGCATGGGCGGATCACATCGTGGACCTAGTCGCCGTCGCCCAGAGCACCATCCTTTCTCAATCTTGTTCAAGAACGCAGGCGTCAGGCTCCGGGGGCTCGCATACCGATTCCGCCCCTGGGCCTACTGGTGCAAGGGTGCCTCCCATGCCGGATTGGGCCGAACGGGGTGCGCCACATGTTGTGCTCCTTCTCCTCCGAATCCCGGTGACCGGTTTTGGGGCGCAGCCCAGAGACAACCACCGGGCGCACGGAGGAAACAACGGGGAGCTCGGTGCACACACCAACACACATCCACGCACCGCCGGCGGGACCTTAGTAGCCTGGGTTGGCCAGGCGGGAGCGCGCCATCCGGCGGAGTGAGCAGGCGGCGTAGGTGGCGGGACGAGAAAGCAACGACAGTGGAGGCGCATCAGGGTACCAAGGGGGGAATCTACACCAGGGGACGCGAGGCCCACCCAACAATGGTGGCAAAGGTAAGCAAGTCCGCTCTGAGGCCCCGCACGAGGGTCTGTGAGCAACACCCACGGGGCAACCTCCCCCCACCACCGGGAGGACCGTCCCCGGCGCACCGGTGGACGACTTAGGAGGCGGACCGAGCACCTACGTGGAACGCTACGTACCATGCTACGTCATACCACCTGGCCTGCTTGGCAGGGGGAGGTTCAAGCACCCATCGCAGGCTCCAGCACCCCCCAAGAGTAAGAAGTACCCTAGGCGTCCTCCTCGAGCCGGGCACGAGCGCTCCTGTCAGCGGAGCGCCGAGCCCGGGCGACGCGAGCAGGATGGTGCCCCCGAGCCGAGGGGCGTGGCACCAGCCGGTGCCCCCGCAGGAAAGTGACGACAGACCAAGCCCTCAGGCCCCAGGGGTGATGACCTAGGGGAGCGGCAAGACAAATGCAGGGCGGGCCACTCGCAGGAAAGAGTCCACTTGTTGGTGCCACTCCGAGATGACCCCGTCTCGAGGGTGACCACTTCACTCTCGCCACTGGTTATGTGGGCTCTCTGCTAGCACCAACCATAGTAATCAACGTAGCCCCGTCCCATATAGGGGTAGAGTGGTCGCACATGTAATTTTGGGACGGTCGACAAATCTTAAATCTAATCGGTTTTCGAAAACACACACACTCACTTGTTCCGGTACACCACTTCTCTCTCAAGTGGTTACAAACTTATCATCATCTCTCTCGGGCATTAGTGGCACCCGACGGCGTTTTCGAAAAGTCTCTGAAATCATTTCCTTGTCTCCATCACCATGCATAAACCCATCCCATTTGTGTAGCAACTACTAAGCAAACCTATTCTACACCCACCAGCATAACTCTCATAAAGAGGTAGGTTCATGCACGATGCAAGTGTCAACGGGTAAGTATTGGAGGCATCCCACTGAAGTGGTCACCACACCACATGATCAACAACAAGGAATAAGGTGCTATATGACATGCATGGAAATGGTTTCTTAAGATGGTCAAAGTGCTGCTTGCCTGGCTTAGCAATGTCTTCGAGGTCTTCACATGCTTCTCGTCCACTCCGAGCACTCTGTCTATTTCGTCAACTGTCGCCGGAAACAACCACAACACAACAAGAAGAAAATAAATGCTCTATAAATAGGAGTTTTGTTTTTCTTGGACACCTCTGGTCATAAGAAAAATAACCAAGGAGGTTTTTGGTGGATGTGGGTAAAGGGGGAGTTCTGAATGGTGGAAACGAAGCAAACGATGATCCTACAAGATGTCCAAAGAAAATATTTTTATAAAAATGAGTGGAGGAAATCATCAAATAGGGAATGATATTAGACGAATTTACAAAGTAGTTTCACTGGAGTTGGAGTTGGGACGAATTTCCTATGATTTTCCTAAGATGCAATAATTTAAAAAGGGGCTATTTATTTTGTCCAGCAAAAATATAGCATGGGAAAAATGTTAACCAAATCTTTAAAAGTAGGTTATAATTTATTGACACCTAGGAACTTGAACCACTCCATTTGGAGTTGATATGAAAGTTCAAGGATTTTTTTAATGGGGGTTCATAATACAAGATACAACCAGAATATTGGTGGAGCACAATATGTGTCACACCATGTGATTTGCATCATGACTAAGATATCATGACTGAAAAATCAATGCAAATTAAAACTTTTGTGTGCTTGTTGTGCTTGACTTGTTTGTTGATTGTCTGATTGCTTGCTGGTGCTCTATATTCATAAAATATCTGCTACTCTCAAAACTCTTTTGCTTGATCCCCTCTCTTGTCCAATGATCATGCCATGTGAATATTACTTAATTAGATTTTTACAAAATATTATTTTGGCCAAAAAGGTTTTATTCAAAATAGGTTTGTCAAAACCCCTTGATTTGAGATTTGCACTTCAAGTCCCCATATTGGGTGGATCCTTTTTCACCAAATGCTTTATTTGGAACCTACTATATATATAACTTCCCAAAACCACAAAATATTGTTTTAAAAGATTATTTTCATATTTTATTTAAAGGCTTTTTCTTAAGGCCGGAAATGGTCTTTTATAAGGAAAAATTATTTAAATGATTTAAAAATATTTGGAAAAATTTAGGAAAGCTACGTGGACATATATTGTCCATATATAAGAGTTTCGAGGCATGGTCATGTTCAAACTATTGGAAAAAACCTTTCAAAACCATTTCTGCCTATTCCAAGCATTTGAAATATTTCTATAAGACATATTCTCAAATAAATCCACGAAAATTCTAGCATGTCATATATGATATATGTGGTCATCTTGCCAAGTTTCATCTCAATCCCAATTGTTTTGGTTCACCAAAATATCCTAAAACCATTCCTTTCTAGAGACAAATTTGATCAACTTTACATTGTGAAGTTTCTCTTTTTGATCCCAAAATTTATGGGCATTCTCTATTAACCAAATGATTATGCTACATCAAGTGATGCATCAAGGGGAATAGGATTGCATGATCAGATCTATAGAAATCCATTTCTGTCCATTCCTAGGGTTTACAAAGTTTGCGTTTTCAACTTTCTTCAATTGAGCTGAAAACTTGTGATCAGGACCAAATAGATTTACCGTTTACCCTTGGTAAATCTCAAGGTCATACGATTCCCCTGCCTAGCCCAATCATAGGATTTCAGCCATAAACTTGTGGATAAGCAAAGTGGGCCCAAAAAGATTCCTCTTGCCCCCAACTCTTTACCACAGCATATTATAACCCTCTTCTACCTCCAGTAACTTTTCCATGGCCTCTTGTCATTTGTTTGGGGGTAACTCTCTCCTATTCCCTCTCTTTTTAACATAACAACACCTCTCCTTCTCTTCTGATCATGCTATTGACTCCAAACATTTCCACAACCTCACTTGCATAACTATGCATCAAACCAAACCCAAAATGGCAGGCTCATGTGAAAAATAGGAGCAGTTCATCTAAACCCACATTATCGCAGTAAGTGTAGCCTTGTACTAAAAGTACCTTGGCCTCTCATCTCCATGATCTGAAAATTGGTGGACTTGTAGTCCCTCCATAGCTTAGTCCACTAGACATGGTTTTGTTCCAAGTAGACCACAATAGAAACCCCTTGGATGAGCCCCCAGTTTGTTGTTGCAAACTTACCCCTAGTAAAACCACCATCTACCCAGCTCCATTTACCCTCCCACTTAACCAATCAACTTTCCCATGCATGCCTCACACTATAGACATGTTGGGCCGCCCAAAAGGGTGCTCTGGACACGAAGTGGCATGGTGACCATGCTGTTGATCTGCAGAAACGGTGCTCTCCCCATGAACCGTGTCGGGTAGCTCACGTATGGCCTTTGCAGGGCATCCATGCACGCCAGGGAATCTCCCTTGACCTCCCGGGCCACTTACCGACACCAGCAAGCCTCCAAGGCCTCTCTATCGCGCGTGCTCGCCGTGCCCGATGGCATCCGAGGCGTGCCTGAGCTCCCCCTCCGTTGCCCCTCTGGATAAACCACCTCCCCGGGCGCCAAACGCTCCCGCTGGCCCCCGCGACCGTCGCGGCCACCCTTGAGTGCGGCGTGGAATGGGGCAGCTGTCCAGGCCGCTGGCTCGGCGCCTGGTGGGGCGAGACGGCCAGAACGATGGCGCCCGCCGCCCTCCTGTATGTCCTGTCGGGTGGAAAAGAAGGCAGGAGAGAGAGAGGGGGTTTGGTGGGGCCCAAGTGTAAGTGACCCAGAGGCTCAGGCCCCAGTTAAGTGGAGACGACTTCTGTTGAAGCCATTTTCCGTGGACAAAAGCGTATTCACATAATACGCCAATGACGTCGCCTCTGTTCCGCCCGACTGTGCTACTGGGCCGGCCTAGTGGCTATCCCTCGCGCAGATGCGCAGTTTAGTGTTTGGTAAATTCTTTTGCCTTTTTTTGAGGGACTAATTAACTAATAATAAATTCATCTGAATTCCAAATTGGATGATGCAAAGTCCTGGGTGTTCCTAAAATCCAAATCTGTCCAATGGTGTGAAGTGCACATTTTTGCCATATGACAATTTCCCGTTCAGTAAATATTTTGGTAATATCTTTTGTTATTCAGCCACATTGTAAAATTCTTAGGACACTCACCTTAGCTCCAAATGCAGTGATTCAAAATCCTGGGCACATCTAAATTCATACACTAAGTGATGAACATTTTTTTTCCTTACCCTTATTCTGCCATGTCAATTATTGGTCCATTTATTAATATGTGACCCACTTTCAAAATCCATAGGAATATCATGCCAACTCCAATTCTAGTGAAACCACTTCCCACATGTTTCTAAAATCATGCCCTATTTTATGAGTGCCTCCAATCATTTTTATGAAAATATTTCCCGTTGACATCTTGAAGGGATATCATTTCCATCATTCCCACCATTCAAAAACTTCTCCTTGATCCAGATCCAATGAAACCTTCCTGATTATTTTTCTTGTGACCCAAGGTGTCCAAGAAAATAAAACTCCTAATTACAAAACACTTTTATTATCTGTTTGTTGTGTTTCTTATCGTGGTTGTTTCCGATAATAGTTGGCGAAGTAGACGAAATGCTCGGAGTCGACAAGAAACGGCTGAAGACCTTGAAGACGTTGCTAAGCCAGGCAAGCAACCCTTTGACCATGTTAAGAAACCATTTTTATTGCATGACATATAGCACTTTACTTTTGTCATATTTGATCATGTGGTGTAGTGACCCCTCCGGTGGGTTGCCTCTGATACTTTTCCGTTGAATCTTTCATCGTGCATGACCCTACCACCTTATGAGGGTTGTGCGGGTGGGTGTAGATAGGGTGCTAATAGATGCTACGCAAGAGGGATGGGATTTATGCATAATGATGGCGAAGAAAGAGATGATTTCAAAGAATTTTCGAAAACCCCGTCGGGTGCCACTAATGCCCGAGGGAGATGATGATGAGATGGGTGACAACTTGAGAAAGAAGTGGTGTGCCAGAACAAGATGAGGATGTGTTTTCGAAAACGGAGGGTTTAATATTTGTCGATCGTCCCAACCTTACATGCGCAACCACGGTACCCCTTATGGGACGGGGCTTTGTTGATGACCTTGGTGGGTACTAGCAAGGAGCCCGCATTACTAGTGGCGGGAGTGGCGTGGTCACTCTCGATACGGGGTCGTACCGGTATGTACGATCATGCACTCTCTTCACAGGCACCGGGCACACCGTTGGTCCCCTCATGGATGGTACGATTAGAGCGAGGCCCGTGTGATGTACATCGTGAGGGATAGGTACCAATCGAGTGGACTCTTTGTCTAGTATCGCTAGGGGAAAGGCATTGTTTGGGTGCTTACCTCGGGTATGTTATATACCCCAAGTCGTGGATGACACGGAAGTTCCTCGAGTCTTATGGGTAAAGTGTGCAACCTCTGCGAAGTGTAAAACTATTCGAATAGCCGTGTCCACGGTCAAGGACAGTTGGGTGGTGTTGGTTATGCCACGTCCGGATGTTTTCGCAAACTTGGAGTGTGTGTGTGGTGACCAGGATGATACTTGAGTCGAGTCGGTTGACTTGGCATGATGACTGAACATGAGATGTTCAGATGGTACATGAGACAAGTCTGAGGACTTGGTGTGATGGTTGAACATGAGACGTCCAACCCCCTACTTATGATAATGACTGTGACGTGTTCTTATGAACACCTGTCTATGGTTGATGCATGCTTACTTAAGACACTTGATCATGTTATTGCACTCAAAACTACGTTTCTGCAAAACTTACCTATTAGTGCTATATCATGCATTGTTATTGCCTTGTTCCAAACATGGGTTGCTTGAGAGTACATTCAAAGTACTCATTGGCTTGCCACTGGTTATTTTATTGGCCAGGCATGAAAGATCAGGTTATGATGAAGATTACTTCGGTGACGTCATGCGAGCTAGGACGCTTCCCAGTCAGAATGCCTATAGGGTTAAGGCAGATGGCATGGGTTCACGCTGTCGTTGAAGATTTCCGCTACAATCATATGAAGACTTTGCCGTAAAGGCCATATTTCAGTAAACCGATATGTAATGGATGTAAGACTCTTGTTATTCAGTTTCTATGTGTTCAGTGAGAATTCATCTCTGGAATCACTGTGCACATACATTCGGTGATCACGACTTATGAGTCGGGGTCCCCAAAATATGTTACAAGCAAAAATTGTGCAAGGCACATATTTGGATAGGTCAAGATTTTAGGAATTTTTAGAAATTAGAATCATCAAAATTGGATTTGATTTGAATTTGATATGGATGTTTGAACTCCCTGGAAAAACAAAAAGGGCAAAAGAATTACTAAAACTAATCGCTAAACTGCGCCCCCGGGCATGGTATAGCATTTGGGTTGGCCCAATGCCTCTGCCTGGCGGGAGAGAGGCCACATCGAAGGCACACCCAGGGGAATACGCCTTCCCCTAGCGAAGGTGTCATCATTGCGTCCCCACCTCCACTTAAGCCACGAGCCCAGATGTTGGGTCGCCTACAGGCGGGGCCCGCCTGATAGGCTCATCCCCCTCCTCCCACACGAATCGGGGCGAAGCAGGACAAGAACTAGTGGTAGACGCCGTTGTGCATGCCAATGGCGTAGTCACCATGCCAAGACATGTCTCAGGCATCCTTTTGGTCGGCCAATGATGTCTGGAGTGTGAGGCACGCATGGATTAGAGTGTTGGAAAAATTCTCAAGGTAAATAGAGCTAGTTATATGTTTTTTTACTAGGGGTAAGTTTGTAGCAGCAAGCTAGAGACTCATCTAAGGGGTTTGTAATGGAGGGAATAGGGGATAAAACTTTGTCTAGTGGTCTTGGTGATGGAAGTACTCCATGTTGACCAATTTTCAGCTCATGGAGTTAAGTGAATGGGTTACTTGTAGTACAAAGCTGTATTTTCTGCCAAAATCTAGTTTTGGATGAACAGCTCACATCTTCCGTATGAGCCTGCCATTTTTGGGTGTGGAAAGATGCATTAGCATACTGGAGATGTTTTGGAAAAACTTGGGGACATTTTCATGAATAGAATAATGGGACGGAGGAATGAGATGCGCTGCCATGGTGAAAAGAGGGGGGAAATGAGGGAGTCACCACCCAAATAATGGAGAAGAGACCATGGCAAGGTTACTGGAGGTAGAAGGGTGTTACAATATGTTGAGGTAAAAAGTTGGGGACAAGGAGAACCATTTTGGGCCCACTGAGTTTGTCCACAAGCTTATGGCTGAGGGTGTTTGTGCTGTGATTGGGCTAGGTAGAGGAACCCTATGGCCTTGATATTTACCAGAGGTAAGTGGCAAGTCCACTTGGTCCTGATCACAAGTTTTCAGATCAAATGAAGAAAGTTGATAATGCAAACTTTGTGAACCCTAGGAATCAATATAATCAGGTTTTTGTAGATCTAGTTAGGGTAAAATAATATCCTTGATGCACCACTTGGTTTAGCATAATCATTTTGGTAATAGAACATGCTCACATAGGTTAGGATCAATAGGAGATACTTCACAAATTAAAGTTGCTCAAATTTGGTTCTAGACAGAAGGGGTTTTGGAATAATTTTGTGAAGCAAAACTATTGGGATTGAGATGAAACTTGGCTAGATCATCACACACGACATATGTGACCTGATAGATTTTCCTAGGATTTAATTGAGAATATTTCTTATAGAAATATTTCAAATACTGGAAATAGGCATAAATGGTTTTGAAGGGTTTGGTCCAATATTTTGAACCTGACCATGTGTTGAAACTCTTATATATGGACAATATACGTCCATTGAGTTTTCCTAATTTTTCTCAAATATTTTTAAGGCATTTAAATAATTTTTCCCTATAAAAGACCATTTTCCCTAAATTTTCTCATGTATCTGGTCTGCTTCCTAACGTTCTGCCTTGCTTGCATGGCTCCTTGCCAATGTGAATGCGCCATACCACCCTCTTTGGGTTGGTGTTTGGCAAGGGGTTGTGCATTACGACCCTTCTAGGGGAACCCTAGAACTGGAATGCAAGGCCTTGTCGCCTCAGGGACTTGCATCTTTGGGCCATCGACCCCCGCTCGGGCATTTGGCCACAGCGCGATGCCTCGACTTGGAATCTCTGGAGGCCCCACAGCCTCCTAAGGCAGTAGCCGATAGGGTGGAATGCAGGTCGCTCGAGAATCAACGGGGGTCCTGAGCATCGCTCCTCAGGTGTCTTACCGGTGTCATCCTTTCCGGTCGGCATCGAGGGTGTTGAGGCCTTGCCACCCAATTGTATCCTTGGTTTCCGGTCGTATACTGCGGCGGTAGGGAAATGTATGGGACTTGGACCTGTAGACATACTTGTGCGTCAAAGGGGGCTCCTCGGGATCCTTACTGTTCATAATGCCACTCAACCTCCTAATGCCGTCCTTGGTTTTCTGCTGGCGTCAGGAGTGTCGGGGCCTCGCCCCGTGAAGTACGTCCTTGGTTTCCGGTCATACCTAACAGTGGTGGGGAAATGTGCAGGACCGTGACCTGTAGACGTAGGGTGCCCAAAGGACTCCCAACCCGCCTCACCCAAGAAGGAGAAGTCAGCAGGGCCTCGGACAGACCCATCTACGAGAATACTCAGGCGGAAACTGCCTTTGAGGTAGGGACCTCGCGAGGCCAAAGCACCCTCGTGAGCTTTCATATACACCTCCCAGTTCTGTTGTGCTAGCCACGCGTACGAACTTCAGGGGCTGTACACGACAGCGCCCCCCCCCCCGAGTATGCAGAGGGGTCCCTTCCCATGCAATGTGGCAGCCATAGCCCAGTGCTGGCAAAGAAGTCAACATGGTCCACCAATGACTATGCCCACGCAATGAGGAAGCCACAGCCTCGTGCTGGCAGTCAACACAATCCACCAATGACTATTCCCACGCAATTTGGAAGCCACAACTCCGTGCTAGCGGACAACACGGCCCTCGAATGGCTATGCCCACGTAATGTGGAAGCCCACGCTCGGTGCGAGAGGATACACAACTGAGGGTGCCCCCAGTGGCTGCATCCAACCTCAGGAAGGTCCCTAGTGGCCCCCCTACTCGCTGCGTTCCCCGGGATGCAAGCGGGAGGGGGCTACATGAGGGCTGCCACGAGGCCAAGCCTCGTACACGCCAGCTTCCCAGGTAAGCTAAACTTGGTACACGCAACCTTCCTAGGTCTGCTGAACCTGCTGTTGGGAATATGCCCTAGAGGCAATAATAAATTAGTTATTATCATATATCCTTGTTCATGATAATCGTTTATTATCCATGCTATAATTGTATTGATCGGAGACTTAAATGCATGTGTGGATACATAGACAAAACAATGTCCCTAGTATGCCTCTAATGGACTAGCTCGTTGATCAAAGGATGGTTAAGGTTTCCTAGCCATGGACATGAGATGTCATTTGATAACGGGATCACATCATTAGGAGAATGATGTGATGGATAAGACCCAAACTACAAACATAGCATATGATCGTGTCAGTTTATTGCTACTGTTTTCTGCATGTCAAGTATATGTTCCTATGACCATGAGATCATGCAACTCACGGATATCAGAGGAGTGCCTTGTGTGTATCAAACATCGCAACGTAACTGGGTGACTATAAAGGTGCTCTACAGGTATCTCCGATGGTGTCTGTTGAGTTGGCATGGATCGAGACTGGGATTTGTTACTCCGTGTGACGGAGAGGTATCTCAGGGCCCACTCGGTAATGCAACATCACAATAAGCCTTGCAAGCAATGTGACTAATTGTTAGTTGCGGGATCTTGTATTACGGAACGAGTAAAGAGACTTGCCGGTAACGAGGTTGAACTAGGTATGGAGATACCGACGATCGAATCTCGGGCAAGTAACATACCGAAGAACAAAGGGAACGATATACGGGATTAACTGAATCCTTGACATAGAGGTTCGACCGATAAAGATCTTCGTAGAATATGTAGGAACCAATGTGGACGTCCAGGTCCCGCCATTGGTTATTGACCGTAGAGGTGTCTCGGTCATGTCTACATAGTTCTCGGACCCGTAGGGTCTGCACACTTAAGGTTCGGTGACGTTTCGGTAGTGTAGAGTTATGTATGGTGGTGACCGAAGTTTGTTCGGAGTCCCGGATGAGATCCCGGACGTCACGAGGAGCTCCGGAATGGTCCGGAGGTAAAGATTCATATATAGGAAGTCTCAGTTTGGTTTCCGGAAAAGTTTCGGGCTCATCGGTAGTGTACCGGGAGTGTCGGTAGTGTACCGGGAGTGCCGGTAGTGTATCGGGAGACCTCCGGGAGGGGTACTTCGACCCCAAGAGGTCCATGGGCTGTGGGAGAATAATAACCAGCCCTTAGTGGGCTGGGAAAACAGCCACAAAGGCCCATTGCGCAGGAGAGAAAGTCCTAAAGCAAAAAGTGGAAAATCAGCCAATAGGAGGCAATCCTACTCCAACTAGGATTGGAGGTGAAGTAGGATTTCTTCCCACCTCCTATTTCGGCCGACCCAAAGGCCTTGGCTGCCTCTCCTCTCCTCTCCTCCTATATATACTAGTGGATTGGGTGGTTTTTAGACAGAATTTCCGGCCACGTGCTACCCGTTCCACCGGTGCATAGTTTCTCCTCTAGATCGGTTTTCCGCAGCGCTTAGGCGAAGCCCTGCCGGAATCACTCCACCACCATCACCGGAGCGCCGTCGCGCTGCCGGTGAACTCTCTCTCCTCTCCACCTCCTCTCGCTGGATCGAGACGGTGGAGATCGTCATCAAGCTGCACGTGTGCTGAACGCGGAGGTGCCGTCCGTTCGGCGCTAGATCGGAAGGACCGTGATCGAGATCGCGAGACGGTTCGTGATGTGATCATGGAACGGATCGTGATGAGTTCGCGGGATAGATCGTGATCAAGATTGTGAGATGGATCGTGATGAGATCGCGGGACGGATCGTGATGAGTTCACGGGACGGATCGTGATTGGATCGCGGGACGGATCGTGATGAGATCGCGGGACGCTCGGCGATTTGGATCGCGAAGATGTTCGACTACACCAACCGCGTTTCTTAACACTTCCCGCTTAGCGATCTACAAGGGTATGTAGATCCACTCTCCCTCTCGTAGATGCTCATCACCATGGATAGGTTTGCGTGTGCGTAGGAAAATTTTTGTTTCCCATGCGACGTTCCCCAACAGTGGCATCATGAGCTAGGTTGATGGTTCGATGAGATCTCGAGTAGAACACAAAAGGTTTGTGGGTGTTGATGCTTAGATTGCTTCCTCCCTTGGTTGTATTTTGGTTCAGCGGGATTGTGAGATGAAGCGACCCGGACCAACATTACTCGTACGCTTACGAGAGACCGGTTCGCTCGACGCAACTTGTTGCCTAGATGGCTTGCGGGTGACAGTTTCTCTCACTTTAGTTGGATCGGATTCGACAAAGGCGGTCCTTGAGAAGGTTGAAAAGCAATCTATGTATCACCTTTGTGGTTTATGCGTAGTTGAGAATTGTTCTTGCTAGATACCCGTAGCAGCCACATAAAACTTGCAACAACAATTAGAGGACGTCTAACTTGTTTTTGCAGGGTATGTTGTGATATGATATGGCCAATTACATGATGTGATATATGTGATGTATGAGATGATCATGTGATGTATAGATTATCACGACTTGCATGTCGATGAATACGGCAACCGGCAGGAGCCATAGGGTTGTCTTTAATTATTGTATGACCTACGTGTCAATCATTAAGCGCTATGTAATGCTTTACTTTATCGCTAAACGGTAGCAATAGTAGTAGAAGCATGCAGGGCGTGACAACCTCGATGGCGACACGTTGATGGAGATCAAGATGATGGAGATCATGGTGTCGTGCCGGTGACGATGAAGATCATGCCGGTGCTTTCAAGATGGAGATCTAAAGCACAAGTTCATGGCCATATCATGTCACTTATGAATTGCATGTGATGTTAATCCTTTTATGCACCTTGTTATGCTTAGTACGACGGTAGCATTATAAGGTGATCCCTCACTTAATTTCAAGATAAATTGTGTTCTCCCCGAGTGTGCACCGTTGCGAAAGTTCGTCGTGTTGAGACACCACGTGATGATCGGGTGTGATAGACTCTACGTTCACATACAACGGGTGCAAGCCAGATTTGCACGCGCAGAACACTCGGGTTAAACTTGACGATCCTAGCATGTACAGACATGGCCTCGGAACACGAGAGACCGAAAGGTCGAACATGAGTCATATAGTAGATATGATCAACATAATGATGTTCACCATTGCTGCCACCTCAACTCACGTGATGATCGGACTTGAGTTGGTGAATTTGGATCATGTATCACTCGAATGATCGGAGGGATGTCAATTTGAGTGGGAGTTCTTAAGTAATATGATTAATTGAACTCATTATCATGAACATAGTCAAAGTGTCTTTGCAAATTATGTTGTAGATTACTAGCTCGCGCTGTAGCTCCCTTGTATTTTTATATGTTCCTAGAGAAATAGAATTGAAGGATGTTGGTAGCAAAATTGCGGACTGGGTCCGTGATCTGAGGATTGTCCTCATTGCTGCACATAAGGCTTATGTCCTTAATGCACCGCTCGGTGCGCCACCCCCTCTAGCGTCGTCTATAGATGTTGTGAACATCTAACAGACACGTTTTGATGACTACTTGATAGTTTAGTGCGTCATGCATTACGGCTTAGAATTGAGGCTCCAAAACGTTTTGAACGTCACGGAACATATGAGATGTTCTAGGAGCAGAGATTGTGATCTCAGGCTCGTGCCTTTCTTGCGAGATATGAGATCTCCAACAAGATTCTTTGCTTGTAAGATGAAGGAGAATAGCTCAATCGTTGAGCATGTACTCAGATTGTCTAGGTACTACAATCGCTTGAATCAAGTGGGAGTTGATCTTCCAGATAAGATAGTGATTGATATAGTTCTCCAAGTCACTGTCACTAAAGCTACTAGAACTTAGTGATGAACTATAATACACCAGGGATAGAAGTATTGATCCCTGAGCTGTTCGCGATGTTTGACACCGCGAAGGTAGAAATCAAGAAGGAGCGTCAAGTGTTGATGGTTAATCAAACCACTAGTTTCGAAAAGGGCAAGAGCAAGGAGGGAAACTTCATGGATAGCAAGTCAGTTGCTGCTCCAGTGAAGCAACCCAAAGTTGAACTCAAACCCGAGACTAAGTGCTTCTATTATGAGGTGAGAGGTCGCTGAAGCGGAACAACTCTAGATACTTGGTAGATAAGAAGGCTGGCAACATCGACAGAAGTATATTTGATATACGAGTTATTGATGTGTACCTTGCTAGTACTCCTAGTAGCACCTGGGTATTGGATACCAGTTCGGTTGCTAAATGTTAGTAACTCGAAATAAAAGCTACGGAATAAACGGAGAACTAGCTAAGGGTGAGGTGACGATGTGTGTTGGAAATGTTTCCAAGGTTGATGTGATCAACATCGCATGCTCTCTCTACCTTCAGGATTAGTGACGAACCTAAATAAATGTTATTTGGTGTTTTGCGTTGAGCATGAACATGATTAGATCATGTTTGTTGCAATACGGTTATTCATTTAAGTCAGAGAATAATAGTTATTTTGGTTACATGAATAATACCTTCAATGGTCATGCACCCAGTGAGAATGGTTTGTTGAAATCTTGATCGTAGTAGTACACATGTTCATAACATTGATGTCAAAAGATACAAAGTTAATAATGATAGTACCACATACTTGTGGCACTGCCGCTAAATGTCATATTGGTATAAAGCGCATGTAGAAACTCCATGCTGATGGATATTTGGACTCATCGATTTCGAATCGGTTGAGACATGCGAACCATGCCTCTTGGGCAAGATAACTAAAGGACCCCGTTGGATGGAGCGGGCAAGTGATTCATTGGAAATGATACATGTTGATGTATGCAATCTAGTGAGTCTTGTAGCGTGCAGTGGATATCGTTATTTTCTTACCTTCACTGATGATTTGAGTAGATATAGTGTATATTTACTTAATGAAACACAAGTCTGAATGTTTGAAAGGTTCAAGCAAATTCAGAGTGAAGTTTAAAGATCATCGTGACAAGAAGATAAAAATGACTGCGATATGATCGTGGAGGTGAATATCTGATTCACGAGTTTGGCATACAACTTAAGGCAATGTGAAAGTTGTTTCACAATTAAACGCCACCTGGAACACCATAGTGTGATGGTGTGTCCGAACATCATAGTTATGCTCTATTGGATATGGTGCGTGCTATGATGTCTCTTATCGTTTTACTACTATAATTTTGGGGTTATGCATTAGAGACAGCTACATTCAATTTAAATAGGGCACCATCTAAATCCGTTGAGATGACACCGTGTGAATTATGGTTTGACAGAAACCTAAGCTGTCATTTCTTAATGTTTGGGGCTGCGATGCTTGTGTGGAAAATGTTTTCACATAATAAGCTAGAACCCAAAGCAGATAAATGTATGTTCATAGAATACCCTAAGAACATATGGGTATGCCTTCTATCTCAGATCCGAGTGCAAAGTGTTTGTTGCTAGAACTGGGTCCTTTCTCGAGAAAAAGTTTCTCTCGAAAGAATTGAGTGGGAGGAAGATAGAACTTGATGAGGTTGTTAAACCTTTGTTCAACCAGAGAGTAGCGCAGCGCAGAAAGATGTTTCTGTGAAGCCTACGTTAGTTGAAGAGGAAGTTAATGATGATGATCATGAAGCTTCAGGATCAAGTTACTATCGAACTTCGTAGGTCGACAAGGATGTGTACTGCTCCTGAGCGGTACGACAACTCTGTCTTGGAGGTCATGTTGTTGGACAACGATGAACCTACGAGCTATGGAGAAGCGATGATGGGCCCGGATTCCGACAAATGGTTGGAGGCCATGAAATCCGAGATAGGATCCATGTATGAAAACAAAGTGTAGACTTTGGTAGACTTGCTCGTTGGACGGCAGGTCGTTGAGTATAAATGGATCTTTAAAATGAAGACAGACACTGATGGTGAATGTCACTATTTGTAAAGCTCTACTTGTTGCAAAGATGTTTGTGACAAGTTCAAGGAGTTGACTACGATGAGACTTTCTCACTCGTAGTGGTGCTAAAGTCTGTTGGAATTATGTTAGCAGTTGCTGTGTTTTCAATTATGAAATCTGGCAGATGGATGTCAAAACATCATTTCCTTAACGGTTTACTTGAGGAAAGGTTGTATGTGATACAACCAGAAGGTTTTGTCAGTCCTAAGGATGCTAAAAGGTGTGCAAGCTTCGGTGATCCTTCCATGGACTGAAGCAAGCATCTCGGAGTTGGAATATACGCTTTGATGAGTTGATCAAAGTTTTTGATTTTATACAAAGTTTACGAGAAACTTGTATTTGCAACAAAGTGAGTGGGAGCGCTATAGAATTTCTGATAAGTATATGTGGATGACATATTGTTGATCGGAAATAATGTAGGATTTCTGGAAAGCATAAATTGTTGTTTGGAAAGTGATTTTCAAAGTAAGACCTGGATAAAGCTACCAAATTGTTGAGCATCAAGATCTATAGAGATAGATCAAGATGACTTGATGAGACTTTCAATGAGTACATACCTTGACAAAGATTTTGAAAGAGTTCAAAATGGATCAGTCAGAGAAAGAGTTCTCGCCTAATTTGTAAGGTGTGAAGTTGAGTGAGACTCAAAGCTCGACCACGGCAGAACAAAGAGAAAGGACGAACATTGTCCCCTGTGCCTTAGCCATAGGCTCTGTATAGTATGCCATGCTGTGTACCGCACCTGTGTGTGCCTTGCCATGAGTCTGTCAAGGGGTACAAGTGTGGTCCAGGAGTGGATCACTGGACAGCGGTCGGAATTATCCTTAGTAACCAGAGGAGTAAGGAAATGTTTATTGATTATGGAGGTGATAAAGAGTTCATCGTAAAGAGTTACGTCGATGCAAGCTTTAACACCTATCCGGATGACTAGTAGTAGCAACCTGGATACGTATAGTGGAGCAGCCATTTGGAAATAGTACCAAGTGGAGTGTGGTAGCAGTGTTTACGGTTTGACATAGAGATTTGCAAAGTACACACGGATCTGAATATCGCAGACCCGTTGACTATAAGACCTCTCTCACATGCAAAGCATGATCGAGCCCCAAAACTCATTGGGTGTTAGATTCATAACAATGTGAATCACATGGTGATGTGAACTAGATTATTGACTCTAGTGCAAGTGGGAGACTGTTGGAAATATGACCTAGAGGCAATAATAAATTAGTTATTATCATATTTCCTTGTTCATGATAATCGTTTATTATCCATGCTATAATTGTATTGATCGGAGACTTAAATGCATGTGTGGATACATAGACAAAACAATGTCCCTAGTATGCCTCTAATGGACTAGCTCGTTGATCAAAGGATGGTTAAGGTTTCCTAGCCATGGACATGAGATGTCATTTGATAACGGGATCACATCATTAGGAGAATGATGTGATGGATAAGACCCAAACTACAAACATAGCATCTGATCGTGTCAGTTTATTGCTACTGTTTTCTGCATGTCAAGTATATGTTCCTATGACCATGAGATCATGCAACTCACGGATATCAGAGGACTGCCTTGTGTGTATCAAACGTCGCAACGTAACTGGGTGACTATAAAGGTGCTCTACAGGTATCTCCGATGGTGTCTGTTGAGTTGGCATGGATCGAGACTGGGATTTGTTACTCCGTGTGACGGAGAGGTATCTCACGGCCCACTCGGTAATGCAACATCACAATAAGCCTTGCAAGCAATGTGACTAATTGTTAGTTGCGGGATCTTGTATTACGGAACGAGTAAAGAGACTTGCCGGTAACGAGGTTGAACTAGGTATGGAGATACCGACGATCGAATCTCGGGCAAGTAACATACCGAAGAACAAAGGGAACGATATACGGGATTAACTGAATCCTTGACATAGAGGTTCGACCGATAACGATCTTCGTAGAATATGTAGTAACCAATGTGGACGTCCAGGTCCCGCCATTGGTTATTGACCGTAGAGGTGTCTCGGTCATGTCTACATAGTTCTCGAACCCGTAGGGTCTGCACACTTAAGGTTCGGTGACGTTTCGGTAGTGTAGAGTTATGTATGGTGGTGACCGAAGTTTGTTCGGAGTCCCGGATGAGATCCCGTACGTCACGAGGAGCTCCGGAATGGTCCGGAGGTAAAGATTCATATATAGGAAGTCCCAGTTTGGTTTCCGGAAAAGTTTCGGGCTCATCGGTAGTGTACCGGGAGTGCCGGTAGTGTACCGGGAGTGCCGGTAGTGTACCGGGAGACCTCCGGGAGGGGTACTTCGACCCCAAGAGGTCCATGGGCTGTGGGAGAATAATAACCAGCCCTTATTGGGCTGGGAAAACAGCCACAAAGGCCCATGGCGCAGGAGAGAAAGTCCTAAAGCAAAAAGTGGAAAATCAGCCAATAGGAGGCAATCCTACTCCAACTAGGATTGGAGGTGAAGTAGGATTTCTTCCCACCTCCTATTTCGGCTGACCCAAAGGCCTTGGCTGCCTCTCCTCTCCTCTCCTCCTATATATACTAGTGGATTGGGTGGTTTTTAGACAGAATTTCCGGCCACGTGCTACCCGTTCCACCAGTGCATAGTTTCTCCTCAAGATCGGTTTTCTGCAGCGCTTAGGCGAAGCCCTGCCGGAATCACTCCACCACCATCACCGGAGTGCCGTCACGCTGCCGGTGAACTCTCTCTCCTCTCCACCTCCTCTCACTAGATCGAGACGGTGGAGATCGTCATCAAGCTGCATGTGTGCTGAACGCGGAGGTGTCGTCCGTTCGGCGCTAGATCGGAAGGACCGTGATCGAGATCGCGAGACGGTTCGTGATGTGATCACGGAACGGATCGTGATGAGTTCGCGGGATAGATCGTGATCAAGATCGTGAGATGGATCGTGATGAGATCGCGGGACGGATCGTGATGAGTTCACGGGACGGATCGTGATTGGATCGCGGGACGGATCGTGATGAGATCGCGGGACGCTCGGCGATTTGGATCGCGAAGATGTTCGACTACACCAACCGCGTTTCTTAACGCTTCCCGCTTAGCGATCTACAAGGGTATGTAGATCCACTCTCCCTCTCGTAGATGCTCATCACCATGGATAGGTTTGCGTGTGCGTAGGAAATTTTTTGTTTCCCATGCGACGTTCCCCAACACCTGCCCATCTACAGAAAAGCTGGCGAGGAAAGGAATGTGAGCTTCTCATACCTCAAGGCGGACTCCTGAGCATCGCGACTCAGGAGCCTAACTAGACCCATAGCCCCTCACCCCCTGGACTAGCCTTGCTGATCCGATCAGCCCAACGGTGGTTGAGGTATGCGCGGGCTGGGCCCTGCCGACGCAGAGCTCAGAGCGCTCAAATTTTTTCTCAAAACCATTAAGGAGTAAGTTGGGGCTCATACGTCAAGGGGGACTCCTGAGCATCGCGAATCAGGAGCATAACTGGACCCGTAGTCCCTCACCCCTTGGACCGTCCTTGGTGATCCGGTCGGCCCAACGGTTGTTGAGGAATGCACGGGCCAGGCCCTGCCAATGCTGAGCGCTAAAGGTGTTCGAACGTTTCAAGTTAACCCGATCTCCATTGTGTTCCCTTCATGAGGGCTGCTCGCACGTCAAGGGGGACGCTTGAGCATCGCGACTAAGGAGCCTAACTGCTGTAGTCCCTCACCGCTTGACTGTCCTTGGTGATATGGTCGGCCCAATGACGGTTGAGGTATGCGCGAGCCAGGCCCTACCGACGCAGAGCATCACATCAAGCAAGAAGGAAACAAGGCAAGGAGACCAATCATGCAGTCAAACAGTTATTACAAGCATTAAAAGTTTTCGCAAACACAAACAAGTTTAACGGCTCCATGATACACGATGTGCATTGCAGGAAAGGAGCAGGAGAGATGAGTCGGGGGGAACCATCGTTGCCACTCGTCCCGTCCTTAGGGAGCTCATCATCGACATCGCTAGCATCGTCTTCCTCGCCGCCAACCCCAGCAGCGTCCGGAGGTGGAGAAACCATGACGGGAGCGAACCTCTTCACCAGTATCTCCACGGCGCCCTGCACCACCGCCACAGAACTGACACAGACCTTAGGGGCGACCGGGTGGATCATGGAGTCGAAGTCAAACCCTGGCTCGCGAAGATGAAGATGGCTGAAGACGCGTGTCGCGGCCTCAGAAAAGAGGTCGCGACACTCTCTCTCTAGGATCCTCTCCACCTGGACAACGACGCCTTCCAGCGCCTCAACGAGCTTCGTGGCAAGCACCGCAAAGCCGACCTCCAGAGCTGCCAGGGGCTCCATGAACCCATCCTCGCAAAGGGCGCCCTCCCTGGCATCAAGAAGGGCCTTCTTAGAAGCAATTTCCTTCCTCTCCGTGTCCAGGCGCATCTGCTCCGCGTCCTGGCAGATCGCCACCTGGGACAACTTTGAGTCCCACATAGGAAGCCTTGCCTCGTGGGCCCAGCGGTCCTCCTCCCGCTAATGAAGCTACTTGCAAGCTTGGCCTGCTCCTCATGGGAGTCCTTCAGACGGGCTTCCACGTCTTCGCAACACTTGGCAACAGATGCCACCTCAATCAGCGCATCTGCACGTGCTACCCAGGCGGTCATGGTTTCCTTCTTGCTCTTCGCTGCGGTAGCCTCAACCTGGCCCCAACCCACCATAATAGAGGCGATGGCCTGGAGCCATCCTGAGAGGAGCTCTAGGCACCCACTCGCGGGACGATCGTCGGCACTCCTGAGGGCGTCATGGACCTGATCCAGAGCAGCAAAGGCCCCGTCCAGGATGTCGAGGACACGCGCTGGAGGCATCAAGGGCCCCTCCGGAGGAGTCCCCTACGCGATCGCAGGGGGTGACCCCTGGTGGGGCAACGACACGAGGAGGAAGCGGCACGGGAGGCTGCACAGTGACCACAGTCAAGGACGAATCGGCAAGCGGCTGGCCCTCAGAGGCTGGCCCACCAGACATGGGCACGACCGCGCTCTTGAGGGTAGGAGTGACCACACTTGTGGGCATTGGGGGCTCACGGGGATTCATGACGACGACCAGGGAGGCAGCCTTGCGAGCCCCCTCATCTTTAGCAGCACGCGACATTTCTGAAGTCCCCTTTGGCTTAACACCCAACTTCTTCTTCCTCCTCTTCGGCATAGCAACGTCCCTAGTCACAAAAAATGAAGGGTGTCAATGCACAAGCCACTGGAATGCGAGCCAAGCCAAGCCGGATCACTTACTCCTTGATGTCGACTCACTTCCTCTTCCTCTCCACTCCGGAAGCAACGGAGGCGCCCAAGCCCACCTCGGTGGGGGCACCACCACTCGGGGGAGCCGGGGCACCGCCCGAGGGGGTGTCCGCCGAAGTGATCCCATGGTCGCATGCTCGCTCGCCTAGCCCGTGAGTTATGGTCCCGGTGAGGGTGAGGCCGGCACTTCAATCGCCTTGCCCATAGAGGAAGGGCGCACCAGAGATGACTCCACTCTACACTACGGGGGAGTCGTCAGCAGGCGGACCGTGTGGCATGAGGGGCCGGCCTAAGCCCTCTGGGCCCCTTGGCGATGCGAGAGGAGCCCGCAACAGAAGCTTCACCAGCATCGTTGTCACCCTCAAGCTCGCGTAGAAGGGTGCCCTGCGATGGGGGAAACGCCCCTGTCGGGCCGTCGGCGGCGGCTTCTCCGAGTCCTCACCGCACGAGGTGTCACTGGAGGACACCATCACTAGCGAATGAAGGCCCTCCGCAGGGAGAAGCCCCAATTCATTGAAGACAGGCATTGCGGCAACCAGATCGGCCCCGTTGTCACGACAATACAACGGGGCGTGGGCCTCAGGGAGGCTGTTAGGGTTGCCGTGAAGCAGGGTCACCACAGCCCTACTCAATTCCTCAGTGTTTATGCACGTGGACCGACGCCTAAGACCGTGACCGCTACCCTCATAGTGCCATAGGTGCCTAGAATTGGCCTGGAGGGCCTCCAGCCGCTGCACCAGGAACTCCTTCACTGTCATCCCCCCAGTCAGCTTCCTGGCGCTGATGTCACGGGAAAAGCGCTCTAGGACTGGCCCGGCTCATGGGTCGGAAAGCTTCGCTGATCTCCATGCAGGGGTCTTCTCCGACAACCATTCAAACAGATCCAACCAAGGGTTGGAGCTCTTGAGATCCATGAGTACCTAGCGGTGCTTGAAGTTCTCCAACTTCTTCCCGGCCTTCAGGACCATGTTGCCACTCTAGACCGCGACAAAGGAGACACACGCCGACCATTGAGCGCCATTATGCAAACGCAACCTGAAGAAATGGTGGAAGAGGGCCACCGAAGGCCGCACGCCCACGAAGGCCTCATAGTAGAAGGCAAAGACGGATAGGAGCAAGATGGTGTTGGGTTGGAGATGAAGGGCCTGGATCTTATAGTGGTCAAGGTGGTAGTGAAGAACGTAGAGAAGGGTTGGACAAGCCCGACAAAGGCGTTGTGGAGGAAGAAGGGGTAGACCGCTTCGAACAAGGGCTGCTTTGTCGAGGAGCCACCCCAAATCAAGGTCCGCCCCTACTCGTGGGACCCATCCTACGTCCATGGGAGCATTGGGAGGAGGTCCTCGTCCTTGCCAATGGTAGACCCCAAGAGCGCCGGCGAGATGGGGGCGGGGGCAGAGCCCTGTGCCTCTGGCTTGTTCTTGCTAGTAAGCGCCATTGAGAAGCATGTGGGACCGAGGCAGCAAGGAGAAGGACGGAGTGGCGCCGAATCTAGGGATACGCGTACTAGCGCTGGAGACCTAGAAAGCAAGAGCAGGTGCGCAAGAAAGGGAAGAAGTAATGGCTCAGCGTTGGAAGTCGGGCTCTTGTCGATTTGAGCGGAGGCTGAAGGGGTAAAGGACACCCGACACCAACCGCGCGATGCGCGCTGAGCCTGGCCCACATGCGTGTGGGGCCCGCAGCGCTTCGGGCCAGCATCGAGGCTTCACCCTCAGGCCAGCTCGCTCGCGCCTTGGACTTGGGGGATATTGTCGGTGTTTTGGGAATGGGGGTACCCAGACCTGCCTGCCTGCATCCCTGGGCATGGCCTACTTCATAGACCAAACATGTCCAGGCATGGCCTCACTCAAGACAAGGCCCTCGCGAGGGCCCTAGGATCGCGAGGATGAATATTGTTAGGACCGACAAGGGATGGGCCTCCTTTGGCCCCCTCCGAAGTGGCAGAGATCTCCATGCAAGGCCCGACCTCAGTAGTCAAGGGTGATGCAATAAGGGGCAGGCGGGCGCGAATGTGTCAGGCGACGTAGTTTCCCTTTTGGTGCAAAGGGAGCAGGGACATATGCGGGTTCCCAAAGCACCCCCCAAATGTTTCCATTCCGGTGCAACAAGACCGCAACTACCCGCCCAGCGGGGCGGATGTCATTGCTGAGCCCGTCCCTGCACCGTGGACAACTAGTTTGCAAGCGAATACCGCCTTTTGGCAGGGCGAGCACGTTCTCCTGTCCTCCTTCAAAATTGGCCGTTGTGGGATCCCTTCCCGCCATTGCAATAACAGAAGAGGGCCCGGGCCACCGCTATATAGAGAGGGTAGGTTGCACCATAGAGTAGGATCTGACTCCATCCCACCACTCACCAGTCACCAAGTCGCAGAGGGCCATGAAAACCTCAAAGGGATCCCTCATGAGGCCCTGAAACACTGTACCAGTTCATCTACACCACCTTCCCGAGAGGCAATCCACCAAAGCAGGAGTAGAGTATTACGCTTCGCAGCCGCCCGAACCTGGGTAAACTATCTTGTTCATCCTCTTCCTCGCCATCGTGCGATTTATTTGTTGCATTCACTGAGTAATGAGCTAGGTTGGGTGAGGTCGTAGGGGATCCTCGCACACGCTCCTATGTTCGAATCTTAAGGGTTTTGCGGAACCCGAAATCTGACACTTCCTACCCTTCCTTTACTTACATGCTTGTCTTTACTTTCCACTGCTATACTCGTGGACATGCATGTGTAGGCTATACTTGACATACTATAAATGCTAAAATCTGCCAAGAATTAAAATTGGGAAAAGTAGATTTTATTTGGTCAAGTAGTCTAATCACCCCCTATAGCACTACTTTCGATCCCACAATGCTCTCAACCTTTAACGAGCTTAGCTTGTTGGCCACCCGATCGGCCACTACCTTCTGATCGGTGGCCTCCTGCTTGGCCTTCCTCAGCTCGGCTTTGAAATTTTCAACCTCTACACTTATGTCTGCGGGTATAAACAGAAGCAAACTCAGGAACTAAAGCCGAAACATCCCATCACCTGGACTAAGGTAGTGGTCACGATGTCGTACCCCGTCTAGACTAAGGGAGCGGGCGGCACGACAGCAATGGCATCGCTGCGGTTGTCCCTGACGCGGCAGCCATATCGCCCGCATCCCCATCTCGGAACTTTCCGACCGGCGGCCCAAGGTGGAGGTCGGGCATGAAGACAAGGGGAGTTCTATACGATGGCCACCATCGCACTCACTAAGTCCCTCCCCCTAACCATCAGGGGGATGGAAACCACTCGAGACAAAGTAGCAGAAGCGAGTTTTGTGGGGTTGGTCTCAAGGAGGAGGGGAAGGTGTATGAGCATCGCCTGTTGAGACCTCCCAATTTATAGGGAGGGCGCGGGACCTGGCTCTCCCCCACTCCAAGGGTCACCGCCCATCTCCACCAATCCCACTATCCACGAATATGTGCGAAACAAGTAACCGCACTGTTGCTCCAATCCATAGCGTTGCGGTTCCTACGACAACCCGAGCTTTAAGTCATGCGCGCCCGCCGGTTTCCCCACGCTAATGCGTGCGTCATGCATGGCGGAAACTCCCTCTCATGGCAGGTGCACATGGCGGTTAGAGAAAATGGGTTAGTCCTGACAATTAAATTGGTGGTTACTCCCTCTCATTGCACACCTCTGCATGAAATTTGGACCTGGCCCAACGACACTTGGCAGGTGCGCGTGGGCTAGTCCTGGGGGCTCCTGTCGGTGCACTGGGACAGGGGTACCCAGTGCCCCTGACTGAGGCACATGCGACAATGGTGAAAACCCTCCACATACCAAGGCTACCAGACAATAATCAAGATGGACTACAACGAGCTTGGCGCGGTAGCTCAACCTGGACCACTCCGTGCCAAGCACTGCCCCGGTGCTTGTCGGGGACCTGGACGCATGCACCCTTGCGAGAGTACTGGTTTAAGGGGTCCTCAGGTGGCTGACCTATTTCTCATGCTCTGACTATATGGGCCATTTACTGACCATTGGATTAATCGAAGGCCTTGTCTCAAGGAAGGAAGCTTCAGTAATCGTGGCATGTCCTCCAAGTTTGGAATAGTGGATAGGCATGTTTTCCCTTTCAATGTGTAACCGACCATGTGTAAACCCTAGGTACCCTCGGCTTCTATATAAGACGAAGAGTTTTAGGTTGTAGGGCAGAGAACAACTCATCTAGGGTTTAGCTATTCGATCTCGAGGTAGATCAACTCTGTAACCTTCGTATCATTAATATAATCAAACAAGATGTAGGGTTTTACCTCCATAGGAGGACTCAAACCTGGGTAAAAATCGTCTCCTTCGTCCCGTGTTACCATCGATCCTAGTCTCACAGCTCGGGATCCCCTACCATAGATCCGCTGGTTTTGACACCAACGTTGGTTCTTTCATTCAGAGTTCCATTGTGATCGCCAAAGGAGTCGATGTCTCGTGTTGTCATCAACGAAAAAGTTTGCAACATGGACACTTTTGTCCCCAAAGAGATCTTCGGCTTCGGTAGCATTGTGTTGCATGCTGACTCGACCGGCCGTCTTGTCCGGGTCGGGAGTTTCACCCTTGAGCAAGAGGTCAGATTTGGGAACCTAGAGTTCTCCGTAGACTCTTGGGGCGATCTTTCTCTAACCGGTCTCCCAGTCTCGCCTGCCATACCCGAAGACTATGAGGCTTTAACCTCAGATTCCGCTTTTGGTCCGCCCACAGGATCTACCCTGGCGATGGCCTAACTTTTAGTCCAGATCCGACAATAGTGTCAGATGTCCGGATACAAGTTCTTACCGAACACTCTCCTCGCGCGGACACATCGGAGGTTAACTCCGAAAGCTCTGAGCAGGTTGACCCGATTGAGCTCTCGACACTCAACGAGTCCCTAGATCGGATCTTGACAATGAAAATTACTGATGACCGAACCACGATCCATGCTCAGATTGGCCTCAAGGTGGGTCAAGAAGAATTTTTCATCCCACCCACCACCCACTTGATAGCCATCGTCGAGGACTTAACCTACATGCTAGACTACGCCTTCGAGGAGGCAGAAGATATGGATGAGGAAGATTGTGCTCCCACCCCCGTTAACACTGGGTGACGGGCTTCCACCTCCATGTACAACATTTACATGGTGGACACTCCAACCGCTAACAGGGAGCACAAACCTAAAAACGATGGCGACAAATCAGGTGAAGTGCCGTCAAGGCACCAGAAGCCCCATAAATGATCAAATGAATAAAAGGGAAGAAAAGTTATCGTTGGCACCGGGGACGGAGATACCCTGAAAGAGATTGGCGATCCTGATATCCCCAAACACCCGCTAGAGGGTCAGGAGAGGCTGGAAGATCAGTACAACCCCGATGATCTAAATGATTCTGAGGACGACAATTACCTCCCACCTATCGAGGAGGAGGACGTCTCAGAAGCCGATGACTTTGCCATCCCTGATAACCTTGAAGATCAGGAATAGTTCAGGCAACAGCTTATAGCCACGTCCCGTAGCCTGAAGGCAAAAGAACAGTAGCTCAAAGCCGAATAGGACAACCTCAACGATTGATGGACGAGGGTCCTATCAGCTGAGGAAGGATATGGTACCGGTCTATCGTACCAACCCAAAAGCTATCCACGTAGAAGGCTCCTGCCACAATTTGATGACAAGCTTAGTGATACGCCATCTCCCAAACATACCTCATATAGCAAGCCAGACCGCCCTTCTCGAGGATGAGACAGGATGACTGACGACATCGGTTATAGGCCGACGATACCCTGAAGATGGGGAAAAGAGCCAATAGAGCCCGATGATAGGTTCGACCTACGACATGACCTAGACTATAGAGCATGTCGTACGAGATCCATCTACGGGTCTAGAGGGTAATCACCCGACAGACGGTAGGGGTACCGGCCTTGGCTCGACCGCAACAATAGAGGTCGGGAATGAAACCAAGCCAAAACAAACACCGATTACCGGTGTGACATAGCTCGTGTTAGAGGCGCTGCCCACCCACTGTGTTTCACGGATGTCATGATGCAGCATTAGTTCCCAGAGGTGTTCAAACCCGTGAACACAGAGCAATACGATGGGACAACTAACCCAACCATATGGATCGAGGATTTCCTCCTCCACATCCAGATGGCACGAGGAGATGATCTCCACACCATCAAGTATCTACCACTGAAGCTTAAGGGTCTAGCTCGGCATTGGTTAAATAGCCTCCCTGAAAATTCCATCGGGTGTGGGAGGATCTAGAGGATGCATTCTAATCTAACTTCCAGGGCACCAATGTTTGGCCGCCGGACTCCTCCGACCTTAGCAACGTTGTCCAGAAGCCAGGAGAGTCCGCTTGGCAATTCTGGAATCGGATCTTGACCAAGAAAACCCAGATCGTTGGCTGCTTGGACGCCTAGGCAATAGCCTCCTTCACACACAATATTCGGGATGAATGGTTGGCTCGCTAGCTCGGCGAGGATAAACCTAGCACAATGTCCGCCCTCACATCTCTCATGACTCGCTTTTGCGTGTCCGAGGATTACTAGCTAGCAAGACCGAGCCACAACACCGAAGAGCCCAAAACCTCCGAACTTCGGAATGGAAATGGAAAACCAAAGCACATCAAGACTAAACGCCAGCACAACAATAGTGATGCTGATGACATAGCCGTCAATGCCGGTTTCTGCAATTCCCGACCCGGGGAGCGGAAGAAGCCTCCTAAAGGCAATGACGATGGACCCACCCTGTTGGACAAGATCATGGAGAGGCATTGCCAGATCCTGGCACTCAAGAGAAGCTCACAAACCACACCAACCGTAACTATTGGGAGTTCAAGCAGGCCGGCAAACTCACAGCTGAGGAACAAGGAAAGGGCCCACGAAGCGAGGACGATGATGAGCCCCGTAGTCTGATCGTTGGCGGACTGAAGTAGTTCCCTCTAGAGGTAAAAACCGTGAATATAGTATACGCCACTCATGTACCCAAAAGGAGAGGAAGCGCGTCATTCGAGAGGTCTATGTCGTAGAGCTTGTAGCCCCAAAGTACAACCCATGGTCAGTGTACCCGATCACCTTCGATCGATGCGACCACCCAATCAGTATCCATCATGGGGGTTGTGGGGACCCCGACTCATAAGTCGTGATCACCGAATGAACATGCACAATGATCCTAGAGATCAATCCTCACTGAACACACAAAAATTGAATAACAAGAGCCTTACATCCATTACATACCGGCTTACTCAAATATGGGCTTTATGGCCAAGTCTTCATATGGTTGCAGTGGAAATATTCAACGATAGCGTGAACCCATGCCATCTGCCTTAACCCTAGAGGCATTCTGACTAGGAAGTGTCCTAGCTCGCATGTCCGTCACCAAGGTAATCTTCATCATAACCCAATCTTTCATGCCTGGCCAATAAAACAACCAGTGGCAAGCCAATGAGTACTTTGAATGTACACGCAAGCAACCCATGTTTGGAACAAGGCAATAACAATGCATGATATAGCAGTAATATATAATTTTTGCATAAAGCTGATTTTTAATGCAGTGACATGATCATATAACTTGTGTAGGCATGCAGCAACAGTTGGCAGATATCCATATGAACAAGTTTGAATATCATCATAAGCAAGGGTTGAACATCTCATGTTCACCATCAGGCCAAGTCATCAAACTTAGCTCGAGTATCACCTTTGTGTCATCCACACACACACCAAGTAGGCGAAAAACATCTGGATGTAGCACAAGAGTGGTCATCCAATTGTCCTTGACCGTGGAGATGGCAATTCGAATAGTTCTACACTTTGTAGAGGTTGCACACTTTACCCACAAGACTCGGGGAACTTCCATGTCATCCACGACTCGGGGTACATCACATACCCGAGGTAAGCACCCGAACAATGCCTTTCCCATGGTGATACTAAACAAAGAGTCCACTCATTGGTGCTATCCATCATGATATACATCACATGTATCATCCATGAGGGCATGCAATGGTGTGTCCGATGCCTGTAAAGACAATGCATGGCCTTCCACTTCCGGGACAACCCCGTCTCAAGAGTGTCCACTTCACTCTCGCCACTAGTAATGCGGGCTCCCTCCTAGCACCAACCATAGTAATCAACAAATCCCTGTCCCATAAGGGGTATCATGGTCGTACATGTAAGGTTGGAATAACGGTCGCAACTTACACCAATCCGTTTTCGAAAACCACACACACTCACTTGCTATGGTACACCACTTCTTTCTAAAGTGGTCACCCAACTCATCAGCATCTCCCTCTGGCATTAGTGGCACCCGACGGGGTTTTCTAAAAGTCTTTGAAATCATTTCTTCCTTTCCATCACTATGCATA
The DNA here is from genome assembly GCA_022496015.1 of Hordeum marinum. NCBI lineage: Eukaryota > Viridiplantae > Streptophyta > Magnoliopsida > Poales > Poaceae > Hordeum > Hordeum marinum. The sequence goes on from CM039674.1 coordinate 178,567,869, forward strand.
AATCCCAACCAACTTGCATAGCATCTACTAGCATCTTATCTACACCCACCCGCATAACCCTCATAAGAATGGTAGGGTCATGCACGATGCAAGTATAAATGGTAGAGTATCGGAGGCATCCCACCGAAGGGGTAACACCACATCATGATCAATCATCGAAACAACAAGTACTATATGTCATGCCTAAAAAAGTTTCTTAACATAGTCAAAGGGCTGCTTGCCTGGCTTCGCAAAACATGAGGGAAAGCCAGGAAACACTGAGCACTTCGTCCAACTCTGAGCACTTCGTCTATTTTGTCAACTATCACCGTAAACAACCACAATAAGAAGAAAAATAAAAGTGCTCTATAAATAGGAGTTTTATTTTTCTTGGACATCTCTGGCCATAACAAAAAGAACAAGGGAGTTTTCATTGGATTTGGATCAAGGGGGAGTCTTGAATTGGTGGAAATGAAGGAAATGATGATCCTACAAGATGTCCACAGGAAATATTTTGTAAAAAGGAGTGGATGGACCCAACAAATAGGGCATGATTTTAGAAACATGAGGGAAAGTGGTTTCACTGGATTTGGAGTTGGCATGATTTTCCTATGGATTATCAAAGTGGGTCAGATATGAATAAATGGCCCGATAATTTACATAGCAAAACAAGTATAAGGAAAAATGCTCACCACTTAGTGAATTATTTTAGATACATCTAGGAACTTGAATCGCCCCATTTGGAGTTACTAACAAATCCCTAGGAATTTGCAAAGTGGGGTTCTATATGGTTCAAATTCAAATTTGAATTTGAACTATTAGAAAAGATATATAAAAAAATGTGCAATGCAGAAATTTGGATAGGAAATGATTTTAGGAATCTGTAGGAATTTGAATCAGCTAAATTGGAGGTCATATGAATTTATTTTGAATTAATTAATCTCTCTAAAAAGGAAGGCAAAAGAGTTTACCAACATTTAAACTGCACATCTGGGCGAGGGATAGCCATTCGTCCGGCCCAGTAGCACAGTCCGGCGGAGCAGAGGCGACGTCATCAGTGTATTACATGAATACGCTTTCGTCCACGGAAAACGGCTTCTACGGAAGCCGTCTCCACTTAACTGGTGGGGCCGGCCCTTTGGGTCAATTACACATGGGCCCCACCGAGCCCTCCCTCTCTCTCTCCTTCCTCCTTCTTCCTCCCGACAAGAGGCACAGGAGGGCGCCGGGCGCCGTCATTTCGGCTGTCCCGCCGCACCAGGCGCCGAGCCAGCAGCCTGGGCGGACGCCCCGCTCCATGCTGCACTCAATGGTGGTCGCGACGGTCGCTGGGCCACCGAAAGCGAGGCTTGATCAAGGGCGAACAACAACATTGGTCGCCGCTGGCGAGCATAGCACGGATGTGGAAAAGGAGCTCCGAGGTGCCTGGGTGAATGGAGTAGCCAGAGGGTCTCCTTGGGGGTGGAAGTCATGGTGTGGGAGGGCTCGCTTGCACGAATTAGGATCGAGGCTGAATCATGACATTGCCGGCCATGGGAAGGAGGAGAAGAGGTACGAGGAGTCCTAGGTCATCATAGATGTGTCTAGGAGGGAGACGAGCGAACTATCGGTGTCGGGGGGCTCAGGGAGGAGGTTTATTCAGGGGAGCAACGGGGGGGGGGGGGGGGGGGGGGGGGGAGCTCGGGCGCGCCTCGGATGCCCTCAGGCGCGGAGAGCACGCGTTCCAGCGGGGCTTTGGAGGCTTGTTGATGTCGGGAGATGCATGGGAGGTCGAGGGGAGGTTATTGGCGCATGAGGATGCCTTGACGATGCTTGTTGCGAGCTACAAGACAAGATGCATGGCAGAGCGCCTAAATTGCATGCTGACAGCATGGTCACCACGCTACACCATGTGCAGAGCGAACTTTTGGTCGGCCAAACATGTCTGGCATTCGAGGCACGCATGCAGGAGGGCACTGGTGAAGTTTCAATGCAAAAGAGTTGGGTAAAGCTGGTTTCTACTATAGGTAAGTTTGCAACAACAACCTTGGGAGTTATACCAGTGGATTCTAATGGAGAGCATTAGGGAAAATACCTTGTCTAGTGTTCCTGGGGATGGCGGTACTACATGACCACCAATTCTTAGGTCAGGTAGACAAGTTTGCAGGGTACTTGTAGTTCAAGGCTACAATTACTGCCCTAAACTTAGTTCATATGGTTTGCTCATATATTCCACCTGGGCATGCCATATTTGGGTGTGCCAAGGTGCATTAGTATGCAAATGAGGTTGTAAAAAAGTTTGGGGAGAATCCCTTGAACAGGATAGTGGGGGAGGGGGAGTATCGGCCTTTCCATGATAAAGAGAAAGGGAAAAGAGAGAGTTACCCCCCAATAGTTGATCAGGGGCCATGGCAAGGTTACTGGAGGTAAATTGGGGTTAGAAAATACTGTGGTAAAAAGTTGGGGGGGCGAAATGTTTTTGGGCCCACTTTGCTTGTCCACAAGTTTATGGCTGAAGGTGTTTGTGCTGTGATTGGGCTAGGCAGGGGAATCCTCTGACCTTGAGATTTACCAGGGGTAAATGGTAAGTCCATTTGGTCCTGATCACAAGTTTCGAGATGATTTTCTAAAAGTTTGCAATGTAAACATGGTAAAGCCTAGGATTCAACAGAATCAGGTTTCTGTAAATCCACTTGGGTTAAACTAATCTCCTTGATTCACAACTTGGTGTAACATCATTATTTGGGGATTAGAACATGTCCACAGACTTTGGGACCAATAAGAAAAACTTCAAAATGTAAGGTCAATGAAATTTGGCTCTCGACAGGAATGGTTTTAGGATATTTTGGTGACCCAAAACAATTGGGATTGAGATGAAACTTGGCAAGAGGATCACATATATCATGTGTGACACTCTAGAATTTTCCTGGATTTATTTGAGAATATTTCTTATAGAAATATCTCAAATCCTTGAAATAGGCAAAAATGGTTCTGAAGGGTTTTGTCCAGTATTTTGAACATGACCATGTGTCGACACTCTTATATATGGACAATATATGTCCACTGAGTTTTCCTAAATCTTCTCAAATATTTTTATAACATTGACATAATTTTTCCCTATAAAACATCATTTCTGGCCTTAAGAAAAAGCCTTTACATAGAATAGGAAAATAAAATGAAAAATAAATATCTTGTGGTGTTGAGAAGTATTATATGTAGTGGGTTTCAAATAAAGCATTTGTGTAAAGAGGATCCACCCAATTTGGGGACTTGTAGTGCAAAGCACAAATCAGGGGGTTTTGAAAACCCAATTTAAATAAATGCTTTTTGGCCAAAATAATATTTTGTAATAATATTTTTAAGTCCTATTCACATGGCGTGATCATTGGACTAGATTTGGGATCACGGAAAAATGGTTCTTGAGGGTAGGAGGATGTTTGATGAATTATAGAGCACCAGCAAATAGTCGGATAAGCAATCAAATAACACACAAGTCAAACATTCAAATGCACTCAAAAAGTTTTAATTGGCCCTAATTTTTGAGTCATGATAACTTAGTCATGATGCTAAACACAGGGTGTGATAGACCTACCCCCCTTACAAGAATCTCATCCCCGAGATTCCTAGGCTAGGTGTTGATGCAGACATTCAGAGGTGAGGTAGTATTCACGTTCCACGTTGTTTCTGCTCTGGCATGGTTGTCCTTCTGGATCTTGAAGTGCTTGATGATATGTCTTTGAGTTCACTATTGACTTCGTCTAAGGGTGAACGGGGTTCCTGCAGGGCCTGACTTGCGTGTGTAACCCAAGGTTAGAAGACCTAGCAAAGTAGAGTGTCTGTGTGTTGGTCCTGGGGTTGTTAGTGACATCTAGATGCCTCACGTTAGGGTAGAAGGGTTGAGTCTTGGTGTAGCTTCTCGTTGATGGGGAAGTCCTTATCTTCCTTAAAGGAGGAGGTCTTTAGTCATAGTTGGCCTCCATCCTTGAGAGTGCTGAGGCGCGTGATTGTGGTCTTCTCGTCGAGATCTTCTGCTTGAGCAAGCTGCCTAGGTATGTTGTTCATCCATCTTCGACCAGTTGTCTTCATTGTTGCAAACGCGCGTTTCTGGCAGGGCTCCGAATGTTTGGTCTACTGGTCTCTCTATCGCAGGGTCTGCGCTGAGTCTTGCCCCTAAGACTGAGCTTAGAGACTTGGTGTCAAAATGGGTTCTATCATCTGGGAAGGTTTCAGTGGGGTTCTAGATAAGCTAACTATTCAGAGTATATATCAGCCATCTAACCCCCAAGGTGTGACGCTTGGCAAGTGGGATGAACTACTCTTTACAGGTGTTTCACCATGATCCAGTCAAGTTCACGTCCTTGATTGAACCAAAAAGGGGCTAGCAATGAGGTCATGACAGTCGTTCCACTCCGTTCCAGGCATCTGAAGGGAGTAGGGACGTCATGCTCATCGTACACCTTCAAGGTGGGGGAGTGAGGGGCGTTATCCACTCCTCGGTTCCTTCCTAGTGAGGAACTCATGGATGACCAGTCATAACAAGGGGTCCTTCAAACCTCTTAGTGTGTAAGGGCTTCAGCGTGCTTGGGCGTCGATGCTAGCTTGATATAATCTATTTGATGTAGCTGGAAAAGGAGTGGTTCTTGACTTCTTTTCCTTCTTCTTTGTCGTTGTCATGGCTTCACAATCGTAGTGGTTCTTCATCTTGCTTGGGCAAGAAAGCCTTCTTCTTTAGGGAGGGTGATTCGCGGAGTCCAACTCCTTTAAGGTGAAACCTTATACTGGAGAAGCATGGTAATGGGTGTTCCTGGGGGTTGTCCGAACAAGACTAAGGTGTTCCTCCTCTCATTGGGTAGATAAGTATGTCATCCCGGAGGACAACAACCTATTCCCCGAAGTATCACATAAACACATTGCTCATGGGATATGTGAGAGGAGCGGGCATTTGTCCCGGATGGTCACTGGTATCAAGGGTTCGTGGTCCAACCTGATAGAGGTTTTCGTGGCCACCTTCCTTATGGAAATGGTGGGTGGTGGTCACGGTGGAGTATCGACCATGGTCTTTTGACTTAGGGCCAGAGCCTATGGTCTTATCCGACCATGCCATGGTTTGGTAAAGTTTCGGGGTTTCAAGGAGCTTAGGATGTGACTGAACGTCTATCATCTTATCCTCGAGTACGGTTCTTAGATGCCAATAGTACATCCTATTACTCCAAACAAAATCACCCTATACCCTTGAAGGTATCATCTCATATGAGTCAACTCCAATATTACACATGCTAATCATATCTCCAAGGTTTTGAGAGAAGGACCATACCGAAAGATCTCATACATATGCTATAGCTAACTCACATATATCCCTATATAGAAATCCTCGGGATAATTTACAAGCCGCTAAGCTTGATCATGACATTACCAATCCAAGTGCTCAACTAATATATCCAAGGTCTGGGAGGTTGCATCTCTTTGCTAAGGAAATATGTAGTATACCAATCCGAGATGTCATTTCCTTCCTACGGATCCAGTTTAAATGACCCATGAATAACATCCACTATTACATGATCCATTTCTGCTACAAATCCAGCATCAATGGCGTCCAACATAATCTCCTCGAGTTCATATAATCCACATATCATTGCAAGGACTATTGTCATGAACTTCCAATCGCATGTCCAACTACACTCCAAGGTCGAGCTTATATAGATCCCCAAATTATCCCTAACATCATCTGATTCCTTCTACTCTCATCCACCGAGAAACATGGTGTCATTATCAAGATCGTTGGACTAAATCCAAATTACTCCGAACCATGTTGTTTGATTGATCTCAGACACCTATTAGAAACACCTATTTAAATCCAAGGTTCACATCTAGTAAGGATTTCCTACTAGTTACTCTAGTTACTATTGTAACATCATCAATCCATTATCATCATTACTTGCCAAAGTCAAGTCATTAATCCAGCAAGAATTTCAGCATGTGATCATATTTTCCCTACCAATCCAATTTGCTCAAGGGACAAGTAAGTTATGCTACTCTATCAATCTTGATCCACCAAGTCCGTGTACCAATATTAAGCCTCGTAATCCACAAAAGGGTCTCAACTACTTCCTCAAGACATTGATTATGGCTAAATCAAATCATTATTCAAAAATCATATACCCTTAGAACGATCCTTCCTATGGCATGAAGGTTCTAGTGCTAGCATAAGAATGAAGCATGCTTGTTCACTATGATTGTTAGCTCCATAATGAATCCAGTGCAAAGCAGGGGTTATTGACGCTCAATAAGTGCCCTAGAAAATCCGTGTGTTAAACACGTGATCGGAGGCTTGTGACGGGGGAGCTTGTGAGGTATAGGTTGGGCAAGGGAGGGATTTTCCAAGCTTGAGGGAAAATAAGAACCCTACGGGGTTGCATCTGGTTGAGTCCATTGTAGTCATAGTCTTCACTGTCAGTTGCTTGTCGAGGTGCATCCTTGGTGCATCTTGTCTAACTGTCTTCAGTTGACGGGATTGCGCAAAGAAACTAGTGTCGAGAGGAGTGCCTATGGGGGTGGTATAGTGAAAGTGCAATCAAGCAAGTGCTGAATAGGCCAAACACCAACATCAAGGTAAGGTAGGTGATATAGTCGTGCACTTGTTGCCTAGGGCAAAAGTGTGACTTACACCAAAGGACAAACAGGAAAAATAAGCAACACACATCATGGTTCCATTCGAACCATCATACGGACTTGACTTCGCATAGGGGACACATGACTTATCCTACCCTAGGGGTTATCACACTCAGTAGTTGTGCTTTCTTCTTGTCTTGGAGAGGAGTATGCTTAGTCATCTGGGTCTTCTTCATGTGTCGCTATGTCTCCGTTTGCTGTTCGTCGAAACGGTCCTAGTTGCGCCTGAAGAGTTTTGGTCGACTTCGGGTCTGGTGAGTTGACGATGAAGGTGATTCTTCACAGCTGGTGAAGGTAGGGTCTTCTGGTGTCTTCGTAATCGTGACAATTCATCCTTATTTTCTGAGACATCGAGGGTTATAGGGAGGAAATCCTTTATGCGATGACATAGACAAGGTATGGTAGAGTTGTATCCTGTCGATCTCGTTGATGATATCATCGGCACCAAGAGCGGGGGATGATGAGGACCGTTTTTCCTGCTCACTATAGTGAGGCGGACCAAACGACGAGGTTCTCATACACCGGTGGTTACCGATATAACAACGAAAAGGACAGGGTTGGTCCATTAGCGATGCATATCATGACATTGCATGTCTTGTGCCATGGTCTTCGAAGGCTAGGGTGGCATCATCATGGGGTTGTGTCGAGGGTGTCACCATCATCTAAGTCTTGACATCCGCATCCTTTGAGAAGATATCCTCTGCTGGTAGCTCCTTGTCATGGGTTCATCAAACTTATGTGAATATCTAGCAAGGTGGCTTCCTTCCAGGTCACCCACGAGGATTACAAGGAATCCTGTGGAAGGCACAAGGGTACTATCGACCGTTTGCAAGGTTTTGAAAAGGAGACGAGGAGAGCCAAAAGAAAAATGGTGGAAGTGCTAGGCATAATCCTTAAGTTTATTTGAAAGCTTATAAGAGATAAGAAATATGGTAGCCTTTGCAAGTGTGCTGAAGGGTCTGGGGAATTTTTTTCTCCTAACTAACGTCCATGCTAACTAAGGGCTTCCTACAGTCAGGATGGCTCTGATACCAACTCTGTTGGGACCCCGACTCATAAGTCGTGATCACCGAATGTACGTGCATAGTGATCCCAGAGATCAATGCTCACTGAACACACAGAAACTGAATAACAAGTGTCTTACATCCATTACATACCGGCTTACGCAAATATGGCCTTTATGGCCAAGTCTTCATATGATTGCAGCAGAAATCTTCAACGATAGTGTGAACCCATGCCATCTACCTTAACCCTACATGCATTCTGACTGGGAAGCGTCCTAGCTCGCATGTACGTCACCAAGGTAATCTTCATCATAACCTGATCTTTCATGCCTGGCCAATAAAATAACCAGTGGCAAGCCAATGAGTACTTTGAATGTACTCGTAAACAACACATGTTTGGAACAAGGCAATAACAATGCATGATATAGCACTAATAGGTATTTTTTGCATAAAGCTAATTTTTATTATAGTGACATGATCATATAACGTGTGTAGGCATGCATCAACAATTGACAGATATCCATATGAACAAGTTCAGATATCATCATAAGCAAGGGTTGGACATCTCATGTTCACCATCAGGCCAAGTCATGAGACTTAGCTCAAGTATCACCTTTGTGTCATCCACACACACACACACCAAGTTTGCGAAAAACATCTGGACGGAGCACAAGAGCGGTCATCCAACTGTCCTTGACCTTGGACCCGACTATTCGAATAGTTCTACACTCTGCAGAGGTTGCACACTTTACCCACAAGACTCGAGGAACTTCCGTGTCACCCACGACTCATAGTACATCACATACCCGAGGTAAGCACCCGAACAATGCCTTTCCCATGGTGATACTAAACAAAGAGTCCACTCGTTGGTGCCATCCCTCATGATATACATCACACATATCATCCATGAGGCCATGCAACATTGTGCCCGGTGCTTGTAAAGACACCGCATGGCCTTCCACTTACGGGACGACCCCGTCTCAAGAGTGACCACTTCACTCTTGCCACTAGTAATGCAGGATTCCTGCTAGCACTTCACCCTCAACAAAGCCCCGTCCCATAAGGGGTATCATGGTTGTACATGTAAGGTTGGAATAACGGTCACAACTTACACCAATATGTTTTTGAAAACCACCACACACACTCACTTACTCCGGTGCACCACTTCTTTCTCAAGTGGTCACCCACCTCATCAACATCTCCCTCAGGCATTAGTGGCACCCGATGGGTTTTTTGAAAAGTCTTTGAAATCATTTCTTCCTTTCCATCAATATGCATAAATCCCAATCCACTTGTGTAGCATCTACTACCATCCTATCTACACCCACCCGCATAACCCTCATAATAATGGTAGGGTCATGCACGATGCAAGTATCAATGGTAGAGTATCGGAGGCATCCCACCGAAGGGGGAACACCACATCATGAGCAATCATTGAAACAACAAGTGATATATGTCATGCATGAATTTTTTTGTTCACATGGTCAAAGGGCTGCTTGCCTGGCTTCACAAAGTCTTCGAGGTCTTCACACGCTTCTCGTCCAACTCTGAGCAGTTCGTCTATTTCGTCAACTATCGCCAGAAACAACCACAATAAGCAACACAACAAGCAGAAAAATAAAAGTGCTTTATAAATAGGAGTTCTATTTTTCTTGGACATCTCTGTCCATAAGAAAAATAACAAGGGAGGTTTCATTGGATGTGGATCAAGGGGGAGTCTTGAATTGGTGGAAATGAAGGAAAAGATGATCCTACAAGATGTCCACAGAAAATATTTTGTAAAAAGGAGTGGATGGACCCAACAAATAGGGCATGATTTTAGAAACATGAGGGAAAGTGGTTTCATTGGATTTGGAGTTGGCATGATTTTCCTATGGATTTTCAAAGTGGGTCAGATATGAATAAATGGCCCAATAAATTACATAGCAAAATAAGTATAAGGAAAAATGCCCACCACTTAGTGAATTAATTTAGATACATCTAGGAACTTGAATCACCCCATTTGGAGTTACTAACAATTCCCTAGGAATTTGCAAAGTGGAGTTCTATATGGTTCAAATTCCAATTTGGATTTGAACTATTAGAAAAGATTTATGAAAAATGTGCAATGCACAAATTTGGATAGGAAATGACTTTAGGAATCTGTAGGAATTTGAATCAGCTAAATTGGAGGTCATATGAATTTATTATGAACTTATTAGTCTCTCTAAAAAACAAAAGGCAAAAGAGATTACAAACCGTTAAACTGCGCATCTGGGTGAGGGATAGCCACTCGACCGGCCCAGTAGCACAGTCGGGTGGAGCAGAGCTGACGTCATCGGCGTATTACATGAATGTGCTTTCGTCCATGGAAAACGGCTTCTATGGAAGCCGTCTCCACTTAACTGGGGGGACGGCCCTCTGGGTCACTTACACATGGGCCCCATAGAACCGTCTCTCTCTCCTTCCTCCTTGTTCCTCCCGACAGGAGGCATGGGAGGGCGCCGGGCGCCATTGTTCCGGCCGTCCCGTCGCACCAGGCGCCGAGCCAACAGCTTGGGCGGACACCCCGCTTCACGCCACACTCAATGGTGGTCGCGAAGGTTGTGGGGGCACCGAAAAGCAAGGCTTGATCAGGGGCGGACAATGGCATTGGTCGCCGCTGGCGAGCACAACCCGGCTGTGGAAAAGGAGCTCCGGGGTGCGTTGGTGGATGGAGTAGCCACAGGGTCTCCTTGGGGGTGGAAGTTGAGGTGTGGGAGGTCTCGCTTGCCCGAATTACGATCGAGGCCGAATTGCGACATTGCCGGCCATGGGGAGGAGGATAAGAGCTAGGAGGAGTACTGGGGCATCGGGGAGGTCTCTAGGAGGGAGACGAGCGAACTATCAGTGTCTGTGCGCTTGGGGAGGCGGTTTATTCAGGGGAGCAACAGAGGGGGAGCTTGGGCGCACCTCGGATGCCCTCGGGCGCGGAGATCACGCATGCTAGAGGGGCTTTGGAGGCTTGTTGATGTCGGGAAGATGCGTGGAAGGTCGGGGGGAGGTTATTGGCACGTGGGGATGCCTTGCCGAAGCTTGTTGCGAGCAATAGGACAAGATGCATGGCAGAGCGCCTAAACTACATGCCGACAGCGTGGTCACCATGGTACACCCTGTCCAGATTAAACTTTTGGTCGGACAAACATGTCTGGCCTTCAAGGCACACATGCAGGAGGGCACTAGTGAAGTTTCATTGCAAAAGGTGGTCAGTAAGGCTGGTTTCTACTACAGGTAAGATTGCAGCAGCAACCTTGGGAGTCATATCAGGGGATTCTAAAGGAGAGAATTAGGGAAATACCTTGTCTAGTGTTCATGGGGATGGAGGTACTACATTACCACCAATTCTTAGGTCAGGTAGACAAGCTTGCAGGGTACTTGTAGTTCAGGCTACAATTACTGCCCTAAACTTACTTCAGATGGCTTGCTCATATATTCCACATGAGCATGCCATATTTGGGTGTGCCAAGGTGCATTACTATGCAAATGAGGTTGTAGAAAAGTTTATGGAGAATCCCTTGAACAGGATAGTGGGGGAGGGGAAGAATAGGCCTTTCCATGGTAAAGAGAGAGGGAAAAGAGAGATTTACCCACCCAATAATTTATCAAGGGCCATGCCAAGGTTACTAGAGGTAAACTGGTGTTAGAAAATACTGTGGTAAAAAGTTGGGCCAAGGAGAATCTTTTTGGACCCATTTTGCTTGTCCACAAGTTTATGGATGAAGGTGTTTGTGATGTGATTGGGCTAGGCAGGGGAATCCTACGACCTTGAGAATTACCAGGGGTAAATGGTAAGTCCATTTGGTCCTGATCACAAGTTTGGAGATGATTTTCCGAAAGTTTGCAATGTAAACATGGTAAACCCTAGGATTTAACAGAATCAGGTTTCTGTAGATCCACTTGGGTGAAACTAATCTCCTTGATTCACAACTTGGTGTAACATCATTATTTGTGGATTAGAACATGTCCACAAAGTTTGGGACCAATAAGAGAAACTTCACAATTTAAAGTTGATCAAATTTATCTCTATACAGGAATGGTTTTAGGATATTTTGGTGAACCGAAACAATTGGGATTGAGATGAAACTTGGCAAGAGGATCACATATATCATGTGTGACACTCTAGAACTTTCTTGGATTTATTTGAGAATATTTCTTATAGAAATATCTCAAATCCTAGAAGTAGGCAGAAATGGTTTTGAAGGGTTTTGTCCAGTATATTGAACATGACCATGTGTTGACACTCTTATATAGGGACAATATATGTCCACTGAGTTTTCTTAAATTTTCTCAAATGTTTTTAAAGCATTTAAATAATTTTGCCCTATAAAACATCATTTCTGGCTTTAAGAAAAGCCTTTAAATAAAATAGGATAATAATATTAAAAATAAATATTTAGTGGTTTTGGGAAGTATTATATGTAGTGGGTTTCAAATAAAGCATTTGGGTAAAGAGGATCCACCCAATTTGGGGACTTGCAGTGCAAACCTCAAATCAGGGGGTTTTGAAAACCTAATTTAAATAAATGCTTTTTGGCCAAAATAATATTTTGTAAAAATATTTTTAAGTACTATTCACATGGCATGATCATTGGACAAGATTTGGGTTCAAGGAAAAACGGTTCTTGAGAGTAGGAGGATGTTTTATGAATTATAGAGCACCAGCAAGCAGTCAGACAAGCAATCAAATAACACACAAGTCAAGCATTCAAATTCACTCAAAAAAAATTAATTGGCCCTAAGTTTGGAGTCATGAGAACTTAGTCATGAGGCAAAACACAGGGTGTGACAGGGGTTCAGTTGCCCTCGTCCTAGACCCCATCATAGATGGGTATCACCTCACTAAAGTCCTGATGGACAGAGGAAGTAGCCTTAATCTGATTTATTCAGACACGGTGAAAAAGATGGGTATAGATCCTTCTAGGATCAAACCTTGCAACACTACCTTTAATGTCACACCCTATGTTGTATCACTTTGTTATGCTTGGATTTGCAAAATTTGGAACCAATTAAAACTTTTTGAGTGCATGCCTGTTTGAATTATTGCTTGTTTGATTGTTATGTTGAGTTTGTGTATGGCGCTCGTAGATTCTATCTCTTCTCATATTCATCTTCCTTGACCCACACTTCTTGCCCAATTATCATGCCATGTGAATAGTAACCAAAACTATTTTTATCAAAATATTATTTTGACCAAAAGGGTTTTATTCAAATTAGGTTTTCAAACACCCCTGGGTTGAGGTTTGCACTGCAAATCGTTAAATTGGGTGGATCCTTGTTCCCCAAAGGCTTTACTTCAAACCTACTACATATAGGACTTTCCAAAACCCCAAATATTAGTTTTAAAGATTATTATTTTTATTTAAAAGGCTTTTTCTTAAGGCCAGAAATGATCTTTTATAGGGAAAATATTTAAATACTTTCAAAATATTTTAGAAAATTTAGGGAAACTCAGTGGACATATATTCTCCATATATATGAGTTTAACCACATGGTCATGTTCAAAATCAAGGGCAAAACCCCTCAAAACCCTTTCTGTCCAAATCAAGCTTTTGAAATATTTCTATGAAGAATATTCTCAATAAATTCCAAGAAAATTCCAGCAAGTCAACAATGTCATAGTTGATGATCTTACAAAATTTCATCTCAATCCAAGTTGATTTGATTCATTAGACTATTCCAAAACCCTCCCTGTCCAGATTCAAATTTGTACAACTTTACATTGTGAAGTTTCTCTCCTTGACCCCAAACTGTGTGGACATGTTCTAAATCACTAAACAATGTTGCTACACCAAGTGGTGCATCAAGGGGATTAGCTTAGCATGACTAGATCTACAAAAACCAAATTCTATTGATTTTTAGGGTTTCACAAAGTAACATTGTGAACTTTCTTAAATCAAGATCAAACTTGGTGATCAGGCCTATTTATGATCACCATTTGATCCTGTCAAATCTTATGGCAAGCAAAGCCCATTTGCTTGCCCTAATCTCCATCAAACACCTTCTGCCAGAATGGCAAAAACCTTGTTTGACCCCCTTCCTTTATTTTCCTTGAGCCTAAACTTTTACCACAATCTCTTATTGATGCATTGGACCTCCAATAACCTTACCTGGACAAGACTCAATGGATAAGTGGGGTAAAACCCACATTTAACCCTATGGACGGCAAGAATCTCTCTTCCTCTCCCCTCCCTCTTAATTTATCATCCTCACATGGCATCCAATGACATTGCCCCTAGCCTAGATGCCCCTAGACCCCCTAGACACCTTTGGCCGTGCACAAGAAGTCCGTTGGCATGCCGTGGCAGGCCATACGTGCACTTTGGAGCATGCTACAGTTTCAATAGGCACTATAGTCGCCGGCCACTGCATGGCCCCGACGGCCTCGGTCCTCCCCCTCACGCCACTTGGCACCCCTCGATGCCCGCACCACGCAAACTTGTATGCCTCCTCTCTCCCCCTCCTTCTCCCTCCTCCCGTGCATGCCGAGCACCGCCTGGCTCGTCCAGTGAGCAGGCTCACACACGCACACTGCTCTCTATCTCTGTCTCTCTATTTCGCAACCGCTCGTCCTAGACCAGCCCTAGGAGCGCCCCAGACACACCCCCGTCCCCTCGCATGGCCTCTAGCCTCGTCTCCGAGCTTGCCGGCGCACCCGAGCTCGGTGGACCACTGGGCGCCTATAAAAATGGCCTCACCGAGCCTCCTCTATTCTCTAGAACCTCCCCGTCTCTCCAATTCGTCCGTCCCGAGCCCCCGTTTGAGCCCCCCGAGCACCAGTGCTTGGGATCGAACGAGGCGCCGCCCCGGCGGAGCTCCACCGATCTCGGGATACAGGCCCGCTCCGGCGCTCTTCTTGCCTCCATCGGGCCCGTAGGATCCCTCCGACCTCTTCCCCCTTCCTCCCCGTCCGTTTCCAGTAGAGGAGCACCGTCAGCGATCCCCTCTCGAACCTCCTCCACCGCGGGTGCTCATCACTGACGAGCCAGACCACCTCCGGCCACCCTTCACATCTAGGAGACCGGCGGCTCGACGTTGGGTCCATCCCTGCCCTCTACTTCCTTCACCGTGCCCTCCTTCACCGCCGATGAGCATCACCGCCCTTCTGTCCAGAGGAGGGAGATGACAGGTGGGACCCCCTGTCATCCCCACACTCTCTCCCTCTCCCTCTCTCTCGCTGACGCTAGGGCTCACGTGTCTGGTTCAAACCTGGCTGCATGCGCCCGCAACTTAGCTGGGCCGGCCTGGCTGGTTGGCCCAGTACGGCTGGGCATTCGGCCCAGGGCATAGTTCCCCTTCCCCTTTTTCTTTTCTATTGTGATTTCCAAAAATCCCTGAGATCAAAATAAAAATCCAATGCCAAATATTTTTCCACCTAAAATCTTAGAATAATATGTAGAATTTAATGGTGCCATTTGTGAAAAAAATTGAAAACTTTTTATGTACTGTTTTATTTTAAAACCCCTTTTTGGCATTTTTAGCCACTGTTAAAAATAGTTATGAAAACCTTTTTCATACCAAAACCTTAGAAGACTATTTTTAGAATAGTTTGTAATGTTTATCAGAGGAGCTCAACTTTTTATTAGTAGATTTTTGTGCTGTATTTTGTGTGAAGCTTATTATTTGTCACACCCTATGTTTGTAGCACATTGATATGTTTGGGTTTACAAAATTTGGGCCAACTAAAACTTTTTCTATGTGCTTGTGCTTGCTTGCTATGTTGTTTGCTTGCTTGTTGATTATGTTATTTGGCACTACTAGGTTTTATGCCACTTCATATTCATCTTACTTGTTCCAAACCTCTTGACCAATGATCATGCCATGTGAATAGTGCCCAAAACTATTTTTATCAAATTTTGTTTTAACTAAACATGATATGTTTAATTTGAGTTTCTCAAACCCCCTGAAATAAGGTTTGCACTGGAAGTCCTCAAATCAGGTGGACCCTTCTTTCCCAAAGGCTTTATTTCAAACCTACTATATATATGACTTCCCAAAACCACCAAATATTATCTTTAACGATTATTTTCATATTCTATTTAAAGGATTTTCGTTAAGGCCAGAAATGTTTTTCCTAGGGAAAAATTATTTAAATGCTTTGAAAATATTTGAGAAAATTTAGAGAAACTCAGTGGACATATATTTCCCATATATATGAGTTTCAACACAAGGGCGTGATTAGATCATAGGCAAATCCCCTCAAAATCCTTTCTGTTCAAATCAAGCTTTTGGAATATTTCTATAAGAAATATTCTCAATAAATTCCAGGAAAATTCCAGCAAGTCATTACTATCATAGGTGATGATCTTGCAAAGTTTCATCTCGATCCAAGTTGGTTTGGTTCATCAAACCATCCCAAAACCATTCCTGTCCAGAATCAAATTTGAGCAACTTTACATTGTGAAGTGTCTCCCCTTGGCCTCAAACGCCGTGGGCATGCTATAATGGACAAATAGTGATGATACACTAAGTGGTGCATCAAGGGTAAAAGCCTAGCATCATTGGATCTACAGAAATCTGATTCGGCTAAATTCTAGGGTTTATCAAATTTCCAGTGTCACCTTTTTCTCTTAAGCTCAAACTTGGTGAATCCTCTCATTTCTACCTAACCTTTGACCCTGGTAAATATCTCAATAATGTGGAGACATATTCTTGCCCAAAACACCGTCAAACACCTTCTGGTGATTTTGTAAAACCCCCATTTTCACCCTCTTCTCTTTACCCTTCCCCCCAACTTTTTACCACATCCCCCCTGAGTTACTAGCTACCTCCAGTAACTCTTCCTGGCCAAAGATCCATGATAAAGTGGGGTAAAACCCTTATTTTACACCTCTCTCTTAGCTTCCCTTCTCTGCTAAGGCATCACAAGAGCATCCCATGCCATATTCCCCATTGTTGAACCCCCTAGATCCCAAGGACACTAGTGGACGCGCCAATTGTGCCAAGGAGACGCCCTGGCATGCAGAGATCGCTCTCTGGAGCGCACTACAATGTGCGCCCGCACTGTAGTCGCTGGCCAACGGGCGTCCCCGATAGCCTCGGGCCGCCCCACCTTGTGCCCCCTGTCCCCCTCGGCATCCGCAACACACTATGCGGCTGACACCCTCCTCTCTCTCCTTCCTCTGACCCCTCTCATGCATGCCCGAGTGGGCTCACATGCCCGAGTGGGCTCACATGAGCGGGCCAACGCGCGGGCTCA
The DNA here is from genome assembly GCA_022496015.1 of Hordeum marinum. Taxonomy (NCBI): domain Eukaryota; kingdom Viridiplantae; phylum Streptophyta; class Magnoliopsida; order Poales; family Poaceae; genus Hordeum; species Hordeum marinum. The sequence goes on from CM039674.1 coordinate 178,584,714, forward strand.
CATGCGCGGGTGCCAAACCCCTCCCCCGCTATCTCTCTTCCTTTCCCTGGTCCTAGACCGCACCCACGAACTCCCTGGACACTAGCCGGAGGCCCCCGTGACCTGTGGCACCAGCCTCGCCCTCGCCGGCACACCGTAGTGCGGTGGACTGGCTCCCCCTATAAAAAGGGCCTCCCCCGAGCTCTCCCCTCCTCTCTGTCCCCCTCTCCTCCTCTATTGACCGCCTGCAAAGCCCTCGCTCCTCCCCGTGCTCGAAACGCTCGGGATCGACCGGAGATCGCCGCGATGTCACCACCGTCGATCTCCTTGTAACGCCATCCTCCGTCCCTCTTTCTTCCCCGGCTGGTCCTCCCTCTCCATGCTGAAGCGTTCCCCCCTCCTCCCCGTCCTCTTTGTACCCTGAAACGGCCCCGGCGACCACCTCCCGAAGCCACCTCCGCCGTGGGTGCTCGCCGCCCACAACTCCGGCCACCTCTGGCCTCCCTTCGACCTCCCCTGGAATGGCGGCTCCTCCCCGCGTCCATTCCTGCCATCGCCTCCCCTCGCCATGCCTCCCCTTGCCATCAGTGAGGTCTCCCCCCCTTGTCCAAGTGAGAGAATGTGTCATGAGCTGTGATAGCCCAAGTAATGTCCAAGAATGTGACAGCCCAAGTGTTGTCCCTACCTTTTATGGCATGTATCTTTTGTATGAACCTTGTGTCATGAGCTTATGATATGTTTTGCAACTTGTCATCCATGTGTTGTTTGCATTCATGCATCATTTCATCTATCATAGCAAGCATCATGCCTTATTGTTTACATGTGCCTTTGTATGATGTGGTGTATGTGAATGGGTCTTGTGTTGTGTTGGTGCTTGAGTGTGGTTGGAGTCTTCTGTGCAACCTCTTCTTCTTCCCCTCTCTTTTCCCTTATCAAACAAGCCCTTCCAACACCCCCTTCTCTCCATATAATTTTATTGTCAGAATTAAGTTATTTTAAAAAATGATTAAAAATGTTCAAGAGGTAGCCCTATTCATATTAATAATTTAGAGTGTGATTCTTTTGATGGTTGGGGTTTGGTTGTATTGTATTTTAATTAAACAGGAGCTGCCTTTTATTAAAGTAGTAAAATTACTTGCTCAATAAATCAACTTGATAATTTTATTAAATACTTCACATTATGTTCTTTGCAAAAATATTTTTGTTTTGCACTAGAACATTTTCTTTTATACTAGGGATTTACTTTTGTGTGGTTGGTTTTAAAAATAAAAACCCTTCCTGATTTGTTTTGGGAGAGAGTGCGCAGTATGGGCCTTCCCGCGGCCCAGCCCGCTCGATGGACGGTCACCTGCTCCATCAGGTTCACCGTCAGATTCAGAGAGTGAGAGCCGCGTCCGCCGTCGCCTTTCCGTCACCGTCTCCATCTGTCCCATCGCCCATTTAAGCCCTCGACGTGCGTGCCCCCTCGTCTAGGGTTCCGCTTCTCCCAGGCCGCATCTCTCTTCTTCCCCTCCATCTCTCTTCCTCCTCTCTTCTTTCCCACTGCCAGGTAAGTTTATGAGAGGTTCAGAGAGGTTCAGTTGAGTCCGCCGGTCGTCGTCTCCGTCATCGCTGCTTCTCCGGTGGGCCGCGTCCTTGGTGGTGATGGCGTGGAGCTCGGGGGTTCTCCCAGCGTTCCATTCCCGCAGCTAGGGGCCCCGGAGGAGCTCTACAGCGACCGCCCCGTCGTCGCCGGAAGTCCCCGCTCGGCCGTCTCCTTCCCCTACATCATCTCCGGCCTTCTTCTTCCCCTCCGTCGACTGCGTCGTGACTGGCTCGTCGTCGCCTTCCCCCAAGGTGAGCCGCCGGTCCCTGTAGCCCTTTTCCTCCATGCATAGCTCGTAGTTGGTCGCCGCCGCGTTTATCGCTGCCGGTAGCAAGGCGAGCACCTGCCGCTCGCCTCCTTCCTCCTCACCGCAAGGTAAGCAGGGGAATGGAGCCGTGGATGATCCGTTGTGCGTAGGAGCAGTTGACGTTGCCAGATTTGCCGTAGGATAGCCGGAATTGCTGCCGGAGTTGCCGCTATCACTTCCGCTATTGCTCTGCATGTATGTGTGTGTATCTTCAGTTTCGTCAGGCAGTGTGTGCATGTGTGTGTGTGTATTAGAGGGGCAGAGTCCCGATTCTGTTGTCGATCTGGAGCGTAGCGCAGTGGTTGCGCTATGGGGAAGTGACCGAGAGGTCTTGGGTTCGAGCCCAAGCCTCCCCCTTTTTATTTTTGGTTGATGTTTGGTTTCCTTTTATTTATTATTTTCCTTCCTTGCTTTATATACATATATGTGTGTGAGCTTGGTGTATGTGGTCGTGTGTGTGTGCTGTTGCACATACATGTAGCAGAGTGTGTGTGTATGTTATACATATACACACTTGTGAGTGTTGTGTGTGTGTGTTTTCATATGCATGTGTTCTGCTGTGTGTGTATGTGAGAGTTTGGTTGACCACCACACTCATTATCTTAGGGGTATGAGAGTGCCATGTGTATCTATGTGCATGTGAGGGAAATGAGTGTGTGTGTGTATATGCTCTATGCATATGATGCATGTGTGTATGCTTAGTGTGTGGGTCAACATGAGTGTTGCGTGTGCGTGAGAGGTGTGGGTGTGCCCATCTACAATGCATATGCATATATGCATATGTATGTATGTGGAAGACCATCCCCACACATGAGTTGAGTCATGAGGAAGTGCCTTGTGCACTTGTGTGTGTTTAGGGGACTAGTGGGTTTTCCCACTTGTCATACCCCTTTGTTGATATGCTTGTCATGTAGGCTTTTTTCATCTCATTTCCATTATTAGCTAAGTTGCCAACATGCTCATGCCCATTATGTGCATTTTCTATTTAGAGTAGTTATGCCATGAATAGTAATGGGTGGTTTTGCTAGTTGTTGGTGCCTTGTTGTTTCACATGGGCATATGAGTGTGACCCATGGTTTTGGGGTAGGAAGAGCCAATGAACTCACTGGAACTCTCAGATTTCACTTTTGAGCAAGTTCTTAAATCTGTCATTTTAGCTGAGATTCCATTTTGTCATTTTTGCATGATTTAATCCATGTCTGCTTTGGAACATGTGCCAACTAGGAAGTGCTAGCATTTTTTATGTAGTATGCCATGGTATTTTTGTTTAATGTGAGAATCACCCATATAAGTGGGAAACATGCTGCAAAGTGACCAACTTAATGTTTCTGTTTCAGCATGCTAAAAACTACCAAGTCTGAGATTCTGCTGTTATTTTCATGCCATGTAGAGTGGGTGCTATCTATTAACATGTTGTGAATTTGCTCATGCTTAGTGTTAGTTATTTGTAGTAGATATTGTCATCTACCATCCTGTTAATTTCCATGCCAATAGGATCTGTCTAGCATATTTAACTACTTCTGTCAACTTGCTACTTTATAATCTCAGATTCCAGAAAACTGGAATTTTAACCAAGTCCCGGAAAACTGTTTCATCATGTCAACTTGATAGCTTCATGCTTATTGATGTGTGCCTCCTTTGCTGATTGTATAGTTGGATAAGTTGATGTGTGTGTTGATTAGATTCTGTCAATGCCTTGTTTGTGGCTGTAGGGTTCCTGTAGCTCAAGTTGTGAGCTGTAGTAGTTGCTATATTGCTGTTTTGTGGTAGATTGTGTGTTTATTTGTTTTGTGACTTGTGGGACCTATACTCCATGGAATTGATTGATATTTGAGTCTATTGTGCGTGATTTTTCAACCTATCCAGTGGCTACCTTGGAATGCCAATAATTAGCCCATGGATTGGTGGTCTTGTGTATTTGCCTCCGTACCTTGTCGTGAGCGTACCGTGAGAACCGTAACTCCGTTTCTTGCGTTCTTTATATGCATTTCCATCGATTTTGCATGATGCATCCATATTTTCCATGTTCATGCATGTCTAAATAACTTAACATGAGGTTCTTTCCAGATTCATTAATAGACAAACTTTGCATGAGAAACTTGACTAGTTTTGGATTGCCATGTTTAATTCTTCATACATGAATCACGCATCATCTAGGTTGTGCATTGCACCTTGGTTGGATATTTATTTTATGTTTCTATTGGGTAGATACGAGTGTCGATACTGAGTACGAGGACCCAGGAGAGTACAACTACGAGGATCCCGCTACTTGTTCCGCTGAAGAACCATCAGGCACGATGATCGTACCCGGATCCCGATACTATTTTTGCTTGCTAGTTTCTCGCTCTTATCGTTAAAATTGCGCTACCTACCACTTGATATAAGCCTCCTAATTTCCATGACAACCTCTAACATCCAAATCCTAGCAACCTTTGATTGGCTAAGTTACCGCTGCTCAGTCCCTCTTATAGCATTCTTAGTTGCAGGTGCAGGTTGTTCCGTGTGATAACATGGATTTGGATATCACAATATTATCTATTGTTTAGTTTAATGCACATATATATCTGGGTATTGGTGGAAGGCTTGTCCCTTTTGCTAAGTGATTTGTTCCGCTGTTACCACTACTGGAATCAGACATTTTGCCGTGTGCCAGCGCTTTGCCGTCTGCTAGCAGACGGCAAAGAGTCTGTTTGCCGTCTATCTTCCCAAAGCAGACGACACAGAACCAGCTGACGTCAAAGAGTCTCTTTGCCGCCTGCAATTCTTTGCCATCAGCTGGCGGACGACAAAGAATTCTTTGCCGTCAGCCAGCGGACGGCAAAGACCAGAGTGGGCCCCACGAGGCACGACACTAGCTAGGTCAACCTCCTCACTTCTTTGCCGTCTGCTGGCGGACGACAAAGAATTCGTTGTCGTCCGCTAGCGGACATCAAAGAAGTGAGGAGGGCCCACAAATTGGGCGAGCTAACTGCAAGGGCCCACCCCACCTCTTTGCCGTCTGCTAGTGGACGACAAAGGAACTTTGCCGTCCGCTGGCAGACAAAAAAGAGGATAACTCTATAATGGGCCGTTAACCCCCTCCTCTCTCTCTTCTCTCTCTCCCTCTCTCTCTCCCGCCGCCACCGCTGCACTCCGCTCCCCCGCCCCTCCCCTCCGCCGCCTCGCACCGCCCCCACCCCCCGGAGCCTGCCGCCGCGTGCCCGTACCTTCTCTGCCCCTCCCCCTGTGCCGCCCAGCACCGCCCCCCTCCGCCATCCCGCACCGCGCCCCGGCGCCCGCCCCGTCGCCGGCCGCCCTGCACCCCCCCCGGAGCCTGCCGCCGCGCGCCCCTAACGCGGCCCCGGCCTGCCTCCCGCCGCGTGCCGCCACCGATGCCCCCCCCGACCACCAGCCGCCCCGCGGCCCAGCGGCCTGCTGCCCTCGCGCCCAGCCGCCCGGACGCCCTTGCCGCCCCACCGCCCCGGTGCCCCGCCGCCCCACTCTGGTGAGCTCTCCCGGCCCCTGTTTTTTTGCTGTCAGTTAGGTTAGTTGCTACTCTTAGTTAAGTTAGTTAGATTAGTTATAGGTTTGTTAGGTTAGTTCTAGGTTAGGTAGGTTAGTTTCTACGTTAGTTAGGTTAGTTTCTACGTTGGTTAGGTTAGTTCTAGGTTAGTTTCTACGTTTGTTAAGTTAGTTCTAGGTTAGGTAGGTTAGTTTCTACGTTAGTTAGGTTTCTAAGAAGAGTTAAAAAGGAAAGGAAGAAGAAGAAGAGGAGGAGGAGGAGAAGAAAAAAGAAGAATAGGAAGAAGAAGAAAAAAAAAGGAGAGGAGGTGAAGGAGAAGAAAAAAGAAGAAGAAGAAGCAGAAAAAAAGAGGGGAGGAGGAGAAGAAGAAGAGGAAAAAAGGAAAGGAAGAAGAAGAAGAGGAGGAGAAGAAGAAAAAAGAGGAGAGGAGGAGAAGAAGAAGAGGAAAAAGGAAAGGAGGAAGAAGAGGAAGACCACGACCACGACGCTGACCCCGACCCCAACCCCGACCCCGACATGACACCCCGACCCCGACCCCGACCCCGACCCCGACACCCCGACATGACTCCCCGACACCCCGACACGGCACACCGACCCCGACACCTCAAGACCCCGACATGACACCCCGACCCCGACCCCGACCCCGACCCCGACACCCCGACACCCCGACACGGCACACCGACCCCGACAGCCCGAGACCCCGACACAACACCCCGACCCCGACACCCCGACACGGCACCCCTGACCACGACACAGCACCCCGACCCCGACACGACACCCCGACACCCCGACATGGCACCCCCGACCACGACACAGCACCCCGACCCCGACACGACACCCCCGATACCCCGACCCCGACACGACAGCCCTGACACGCCGACCCCGACACGACACCCGACACCCTGACACGGCACCCCCAACGCCACTAACCCCCAACCTCCGATGCCACCGATCCTCAACCCCTGACGTCACCGACCCCAACCCCCGACACGACACCCCGACACCCCGACACCATGACACCCCGACACGACACCCTGACACGGCACCTCGACGCCGACACGGCACCCCCACACCCCGACCCCGACACGACACACCCCACACCCCGACCCTGACACGACACCCCCCACACCCCGACCCCGACACGGCACCCCGACTCCGACACGTCACCCCCACACCCCGACCCCGACACGACACCACCCACACCCGAACCCCGACACGACACCCCCCACACCCCGACCCTGACATGACACCCCCCACACCCCGACATGACACCCCCGACACCCCGACCCCGACACGACACCCCCGACGTCGATGGAACCCTAAATAGCAAGTATTGTTGGTGCGAGATACATGTGGCCATCAGTGTCGAACACTACATCCATGTCCCACAAGTTACGCCGGCGTCCGTCGTCCAGCAGCAACAGTTCTCGGGGTCGATGGCGGTTGAACACCTATCGGAATTTGTCTTGCAGCCTCTGCGATGACGATTAAAAGCCAAGTGTTGAAACTTGAATACCCTAACTGACTTAACTTGGTTTGGTTATTTGAAGTTTCAAAACTTGGCTTTGATCCTCATCGCAGAGGCTACCAGACAAATTCGCATAGGTGTTCGACCGTCATCGGCCCCCAGAATTATTGCTGCGCGCGGGACACCGGGCGCCGGCGTCGCTTGTGGGATGTGGATCTAGTGTTCAACGCCGAGCGCCACATGTATCTCACACCGATGATACTTGCTATTTAGGGTTTCATCGACGTCGAGGACCCCCCTAACCCGACACCACGACACGACACCCCCGACCCCCGACCCTAACACATCTCGACCCCGACACGACAACCCCGACACCATGACACGACACCCCGACCCCGACACGACATCCCCAACACCAAGACCCCGACATGACACCCCGACACATGTCCAGTAGCTAGGCAAGATGAGTGATCGTGGGTCGATGTACATTGGTATAATACGTGTGTGACTTTCGGTCCGTCGAGGCTTTCCTTAAATAACTATCATGTGTGTTCTTGATGGAGGAATCCCGACTGTTGTGGTGGGGGGCGCCTCATCATTCTTCTCTTCTTTGTGATATACTCGTCGATATATTGCGCAAGAAGAGAAGAGGTGAGGCGTCCATCACCAGCGGTCGAACTATTATTGTGAGAGAGTGCCCACCAACATATATACACCATCATATCAGTGTGAGAGAGAGCGCACCACCACACCGTGAGATATGAGAGTTACTTAAGGAAAGCCTCGACGAACCGAAAGTCACACACGCATTATACCGATGTACACTGACACCACGACACGACACCCCCGATCCCCGACCCCGACACGACATCTCGACCCCGACACGACACGACACCCCCGACCGCCGACACCTCTCCGGCCTCCTATTGACCGAAAGGGTGCTCTTCAGCCTTCCAGACGTCATATAATTTCCGATTTTGTTATGAAAACATCATATATATATTTGTGTTCATCGGGTGGATTTAAATGTGCAGTTGTTTCATCGTAGCGAGGGTTTGGTGTTCGACGACCTCCCCGTGCGTTCGACGTGCTCCGCCCCTGCGTTCGTGGGTGAGCACAAATGACATCTCCTCCTCCCCCTCCATTTGCTCTGTTCCGGTCTTCGTGCCGATGAAACCTTCTAGCTGTAGGTAGATTGAATCGTTAGTATGCGTGAACACTATGCGTCTCCCGTTCGAAAGGGTTACATCTATAAATTTGCATACATTTGCATATTTATAACCGTGATTCTTTTGAATTGTCCAACGTTATCCATGGACAGCCCGACTATGTGTAGATTGGGTTCGTTTTCCCATATGCTCTGCTCCGGATCCGATGCAGAATTTCGTCAGTGCCTCCTTGTTGTTCTCCGGGTACACATCCTCTCTACTTATTGCCGAGACGTGTATCAGGAGAACAACGGGGAGGTGCTGCCTAAATTTTGCATCGGATCTGGAACAAGGCATCGGAAAACTAACCCAATCTACACATACTTGAGTGGGATTAGGACCTATCTTTACCTACTAGCATCTAGGTTGCATCGATGTAATGAAACTGACAATCTCTATTAACTGATGAATATGGTTTGTTGAATTATGTATATATTTTCTGTGTGTGTGTAGTAGCTAGGCAGGATGAGTGATCGTGGGTGGATGTACACCGGTCACACTAGTCAGGAAGACATGACCCGTGAATGGTTAACAAAAACCAAGGAGTTTGTGAGGGTCGCATTTGCAAATGGCCAGAAAACAACCTGGTGCCCTTGTGTCGATTGTGACAACTATAAGAAGAGGTCAGAGTTTGAAATGATCAAACACCTACAGAAGTGGGGTTTTATGCCTAATTATACGGTTTGGACATTCCATGGTGAGTCTTCCCAACGTGCCAGAGCTGAGGTGCTTCGTCGCACCGACGAGCATGGTACCGGGATCGAAGACATGGTGCAAGACTTTGATGATGCTCACGATTCAGACGATGAGATGGAGAAATCTGCAAAGGCCTTTTATGAAATGTTGGAGTCTTCAAAATGTCCTCTCCACGAGCACACTGAGCTTTGTCAGCTGGATGCCATCGCGCAAGTAATGGCTCTACAGGCTCAGTTCAACCTAGACAGAGAATGCTAGATGTGATTATGATGATATTTGGACGCTTTCTACCCAAAGGCCATGTATTGCCACCAAACCTGTACTAGTCGGACAGAATCTTGTGTGCGCTTAAGATGCCCTATGAGAAGATAGATGCCTATGAGAATGGATGTGCCTTATATAGGCTTCAGTATGCGGGCTTGAATCGTTGCCCCATTTGCAATGCTTCCAGATATGTACTGGTAGACAACGGTATGGGTGAGAAGAGTCAGACCAAAATCCCCATGAATGTTCTTCGGTATCTGCAAATCATACCAAGACTTCAACGGCTTTTCATGGTCGAAGAAACGGCTAGACAAATGACGTGGCATAAATTGGGCAAAAGAACAGAACTGGATGTAGATGGGAATCCGATGTTGGGACACACTTCAAACGCTTTTGCGTGGAAGCATTTCGATGCATTACATAAGGATAAAGCGGAAGAACCAAGGCATCCTCGAGTTGCCATCAGCACGGATGGGTTCAATGTGTATGGTATGACAGCAGCATCATACAATTGTTGGCCTGTATTTGTCATTCCACTCAATCTCCCCCCAAAGAGATTATGAAAAGAAAGAACATTTTCCTGACCCTGATAATTCCAGGGCCCAAATATCCGGGGAAGAATATGAATGTGTACATGCAACCGCTTAAGGATGAATTACAAGAAGCCTGGGATAATGGGATCAAGACATACGACGCCGCTACAAAAAAGAACTTCAAAATGCATGTGTGGTACATGTACTCGATGCATGACTTTCCGGCGTATGGGCTATTCGTTGGCTGGTGTGTGCATGGAACGTCTCGGTGCCCCACATGCAAGGCAGCTCTTCGGTTTCGTTGGCTGGAGGCGGGTCACAAGTTTTCTTGCTTCGACATGCATAGACAGTTCTTGGATCCTGACCATAAGTTCAGAAAAGACAAGAAGAATTTCATCAAAGGTAGAGCTATCAAAAACATTGCACCACCTACGTTGATAGGCCAACAGATCCTGGATCAAATAAACGCTCTCGAGCCAGATCCAAATCGTCCAGGGTATTTCAAAGGGTATAATACGGAACACGCCCGGACTCACAAGATATGTTTGTGGGATCTGCCTTACTTCAAAGACCTCCTTTGCCCACACAACATGGACGTGATGCACACTGGAAAAAATGTCGCGGAGGCCCTTTTTGGTACATTGTTTGGCATAGAGGGGAAGTCAAAGGATAATCCTAAGGCTAGAGTCGACCAGGAAGCTCTATGTGATAGACCATTACAAACCATTCGACAACCGAAAGGAAAGAAGAACTGGAGGAAGCCAAAGGCATGGTTTAATCTTGGAAGGCCATCTATGAGGGAAATGATCTTGTGGGTGCAAATGCAGTTGATGTTCCCCGGTGGGTATGCAGCGAATCTAAAGAGGGGAGCAAGTCTTGAAAAATTGAAAATATTTGGTCTCAAGAGTCATGATTGGCACATATGGCTTGAGAGGGTAATGCCGGTGATGTTGCGTGGATTTATCCCCGAGGATGAATGGCTAGTACTGGTAGCAATGACCTGGGAGTTGTACAAGGCTGCCCCAGCCCCGCCGGAGGAGATGGTCGACGGTGTCTTGTGCGAGACAGTGCCTAACATTGTGATCCGTCGCTTTTGGGTAATTTCTCCTTTACAGAATTAAAAATCAACAACACCTAGTGGTTATACTAATCAGTGTCTAATGTGTTGTTTTGTTTGATTGTAGACCTTCTATAGGTGTCTTGAGGAAGACGAGGTGAGAGCAGCTGTTGTTCTCAAAGCCGAGTGCAAGCAGCTACTTCAGAACTTACGACACGAGGCTCGAGTGCAGGCTATTCGAGACTACTACGCCTCGAGTAACATTAAGAGGGACAAGAAGAAGTGTCGCGGAAATTATCTGAGTAAGGAGAATTTTATGAAGGTAATTATCTTTTCTTAAGGCCTTGTACTTAGTTTCTTTGATTTGATTCGTAGGCGTAGCGCTGAAATTTCCCTTGTCTAACTTAGGTGCCCCCGAGATGGTGTGCAGATAGGACGGACTGTTGGGAGGCATTGGTGGATGAGTGGTGCTCTCCCAAATGGCTAGCCGAACACAACAAGGCCAAGGAGAAGCATGCCCAAATGAGAGGTGTGCCACACCATCAAGGGATCTCCAACCTGTTTGAGTATGGGGATAACTGGGTATGTGGTTTGCTTCATGATTCATGCAATTTCATTCTTCATGCTAGCTTGAGCCCTTAACTAATATTTTGTTCACCTCTTTTAGGCACGAGGAAACAAGAAGGAGGTGCCACCTCTGTTCGACCTCTATGCCATGGCCCATACTGCCTCGTACAAGAAGGCCAAGGCATTCTTTGAGGATGACCTCGATCATCCAGAGAGCTTCAGCAACATCTCCTCCCACAACAAGCTCGTGAGGTACAGAGATGAGGGGAAGGCGAGGAAAGGGGAGGACTTCAACCTGATCTCGAGTCCTTTTGATCCAGAGCTCGTGATGATATCTTGTGGTTGGCGGCCCCATGGCTCGATAGCCATTGGGGATGGACTGATACGTTGTCCTAGAACTCTCCCAGAGATCAAGAAGCGCTAGACGAGCTCTGATCCTGAGATAAGGCCTCGTCCACGGCCAATGGAGCTCGCCATTGAGGCTAGTGTTGGAAATATGCCCTAGAGGCAATAATAAATTAGTTATTATTATATTTCCTTGTTCATGATAATCGTTTATTATCCATGCTATAATTGTATTGATCAGAGACTTAGATGCATGTGTGGATACATAGACAAAACCATGTCCCTTGTATGCCTCTAATGGACTAGCTTGTTGATCAAAGATGGTTAAGGTTTCCTAGCCATGGACATGAGATGTCATTTGATAACGGGATCACATCATTAGGAGAATGATATGATGGACAAGACCCAAACTACAAACATAGCATATGATCGTGTCAGTTTGTTGCTACTGTTTTATTCATGTCAAAGTATGTGTTCCTATGACCATGAGATCATGCAACTCACTGACATCGGAGGAGTACCTTGTGTGTATCAAACGTCGCAACGTAACTGGGTGACTATAAAGGTGCTCTACAGGTATTTCCGAGGGTGTCTGTTGAGTTGGCATGGATCAAGACTGGGATTTGTTACTCCGTGTGACGGAGAGGTATCTCAGGGCCCACTCGGTAATACAACATCACAATAAGCCTTGCAAGCAATGTGACTAAGTGTTAGCCACGGGATCTTGTATTACGGAACGGGTAAAGAGAATTACCGGTAACGAGGTTGAACTAGGTATGGAGATACCGACGATCGAATCTCGGGCAAGTAACATACCGAAGAACAAAGGGAATGTTATACGGGATTGACTGAATCCTTGACATAGAGGTTCGACCAATAAAGATCTTCGTAGAATATGTAGGAACCAATATGGTCATCCAGGGCCCGCTATTGGTTATTGACCATAGAGGTGTCTCGGTCATGTCTACATAGTTCTCGAATCCACAGGGTCTGCACGTTTCGGTAGTATAGAGTTATGTATGGTGGTGACCGAAGGTTGTTTGGAGTCCCGGATGAGATCCTGGACGTCACGAGCAGCTCTGGAATGGTCCGGAGGTAAATATTGATATATAGGAAGTCCCATTTTGGTCGCCGGAAAAGTTTCGGGCTAATCGGTAATGTATCGGAAGTGCCGGTAGTGTATCGGGAGACCACCGGGAGGGGTATTTCGACCCAAGAGGCTTCATGGGCTGTGGGAGAGTAAATACCAGCCTTTTGTGGGCTGGTGGAAGTCCCACGCAAGGCCCATGCGGCTGGGAGAAAAAGCCCAAAGGGAAAAAGGTGGAAAAAGGCCAAAAAAAAGGAGGAATCCTAGTCCTACTAGGATTGGAGGAGGAGTCCTCCTCTCCTCCCCACTTTGGTCGACCCAAGGGCTGGATTTTTGGCATCCTAGACTCTTCCTCCTCTCCTCCTATATATACTAGAGGATTTTAGGGTTTTGGAACAGAATTTTCAGCCACGTGCTACCCGTTCCTCTAGTGCATAGTTTCTCCTCTAGATCGGTTTTCTTCAGTGCTTAGGCGAAGCCCTGCCAGAATAGCTCCACCACCGTCGCCACAGCGCCGTCATGCTACCGGAGAACTCTTCTACCTCTCTGCTCCCTCTTGCTGGATCAAGAAGGCGGAGATCGTCATCAAGCTGTACGTGTGCTGAACTCGGAGGTGCCGTCTGTTCTGCGCTAGATCGGAAGGACCATGATCAAGATTGCGAGACGGATCGTGACGAGATCGCGAGACGGATCGTGATGAGATCACGGGACAAATTGTGATGAGTTTGCAGGACAGATCATGATTGGATCGCGGGACGGATCGTGATGAGATCGCGGGACGCTCAGCGATTTGGATCGCGAAGACGTTCGACTACACCAACCGCGTTTCTTAACGCTTCCCACATAGCGATCTACAAGGGTATGTAGATAAACTCTCCCTCTCTTAGATGCTCATCCCCATGGATAAATCTTGCATGTGCGTAGGAATTTTTTTGTTTCCCATGCAACGTTCCCCAACAGGTAGGGCCCAGGAGCTTCTGGAGGAGGCAAATAGGCAGGTGGCGCAGAGGGAGAGGGAGACGGAGGAGAGGACGACTAGGCAGTTGGAGGAGGAGAGGAACCGAAACGACGCGTATCATCGGGCCCTATATGAGCTCCTCGTGGTAAGTTTCTCCTGCATATTAGCCAAATCATGCACGTAATGGTCGTTTCATCACTAAATAATATGAATGACTCGTGAAAACAAAATGTGCAGACCGTGTGCCAGAACACTGGTCATACCCGTCCATTGATGCCCCATATTGCTATAGCACCCACGGTGAGTTTCATTTAAACGGTCATTAGTGACTAGTATTCACATTTTTGAGTTGCATCATGCTAAGGAGACATTTCAAATGATCGTTGGTGTAGCGTGCCTCCCGACAAGCATCGACCAATCCTTCTGCGTCTGCCGCAACCCCGACCGGTCCTTCTACGTCTCATCCTGGCCCAAACCCTACCGGTCCTTCACCCCCATGTTGATGGTAAGTTTTCCCAAGTGTTTTCATTAACAAATGCATACTTAGCTTAAGAAATGAACTACTTAGCTCCAAAATGACCTATACTTAGCTTATTTTCATAAAAAATGACTTGATATGCTTAGTTAGCTAGAAAATGGTATATTCTACCTAGGATAGCTATAAAATGACGTATACTTAGCATTTTTCCTCTAAAATGACTTGATATGCTTAGTTAGCTAGAAAATGACATTAGTAGCTAGTATAACTCAATAATGATCTATAGCTAGTTCATTTATAACATAATTAGCTCACTTAGGTACAAAATGGCATAACTACCTACGATAGCTTAATAATGATCTATAATTACCTTAGTTAGTTCATTTATGACATAATATGCTCACTTAGGTAGAAATGGCATAATAACCTTGGTTTACCTCCAAAATGACCTATACTTAGCTTATTTTCCTCAAAAATACAAAATAACCTTATTTACCTCCAGAATGGTATATTCTACCTAGGATAGCTATAAAATGACCTATACTTAGCTTATTTTCATCAAAAATGACTTGATATGCTTAGTTAGCTAGAAAATGGTATGTTCTAACTAGGATAGCTATAAAATGACCTATACTTAGCATTTTTTCCTCCAAAATGACTTGATATGCTTAGTTAGCTAGAAAATGGCATTAGTAGCTAGTATAGCTCAATATTGATCTATAGCTAGTGCATTTATGACATAATTAGCTCACTTAGGTACAAAATGGCATAAATACCTACGATAGCTTAATAATGATCTATAATTAGCTTAGTTAGTTCATTTATGACATAATATGCTCACTTAGGTAAAACATGGCATAATAACATTGGTTTACCTCCAAAATGACCTATACTTAGCTTATTTTCATCAAAAATACATAATAACCTTACTTACCTCCAAAATGATATATTCTACCTAGGATAGCTATAAAATGACCTATAGTTAGCTTATTTTCATCAAAAATGACTTGATATGCTTAGTTAGCTAGAAAATGGTATATTCACCTAGGATAGCTATAAAATGACCTATACTTAGCATTTTTCCTCCAAAATGACTTGATATGCTTAGTTAGCAAGAAAATGGCATTAGTAGCTAGTATAGCTCAATAATGATCTATAGCTAGTTCATTTATTACATAATTAGCTCACTTAGGTACAAAATGGCATAATAACCTTGGTTTACCTCCTAAATATCCTATAAATTCTTCTTCTTCTTCTTTCTTCATTTTCTTGTTCTTCTTCTTCCTAGTCTTCTTCTTCTTCTAACTATATCTTTCCTACTTTGCAGATTTTCTATAGATGAGGAAGAGTGCATTGATGGACTGTACTCTTCTACTTCTGTTACCTTCATGTGTATGGAACACTTGTTTTGGATACATATGTATGGATATGTTGTTGGAAACCATATTGTGTGTTGTTGGAAACTTCTATATATGTTGGACTTGTATGTTGGAACTTAATTATTGGTCCACCTATGCTTTTTTCAACTTATTTGGTATGCTTGTGGAACTTGTTGAATGATATGTATGTTCTGGATAGGTATATGTTGGCTATATATGAATTTTTTGTCAAATTGAATGATTTTAAGAAAAAACTAAAAAACAGGGGCTATATGGCCACTTTGCCGTCTGCTGGCAGACGACAAAGACCTTTGCCGTCAGCCAGCAGACGGCAAAGTGGCCACGTGGCAGCTACCTGTGCAAATCGGGCCTGGCCTAGGAGGGTTCTTTGCCGTCCGCTGGCTGACGGCAAAGAACCTAAGGTCTTTGCCGTCTGCTAGTGGACGGCAAAGAACCAACCTAGGCCAGCCCTAGCTATAAAAAAAAGGTGCATTGTCGTCCGCTGCCAGACGGCAAAGACCTTAGGTTCTTTGCCGTCCGCTGCAATACGATAAAGAACCTAAGGTCTTTGCCATCTGCCAGCGGACGGCAAAGCACGCCGTTAGGCTCCCTAATGGAGCTAAGTGTCCATGTTTGCCATGCAGGCTCTTTGTTATCCCCTGGGAGACGGCAAAGACCTAAGGTTCTTTGCCGTCCGCTAGCGGACAGCAAAGCGGCCTTTACCGTGGATTATTCAACCGGACGGTTGGTGGTCCGCTGACGGATGGCAAAGCCTTTGTCGTCTGTGTTTCATGCCTTTGCCGTCTGGGATGGCGGATGGCAAAGTACCTATTTCCTGTAGTGTACCGCCATTAGTTCCTTGTTACCGGTGTTATGTTTTCCATATTTTGTGCTCCTAACATGCTCGGGGTTGTTATGGGGACCCCCTTGTTCATTAGGTTGAGATTAAAACTTGTCTGGCAAGACCCAACTTTGGTACTACATTTGCTAATAACTTAATAAAACTTGCATAGGGGCTTGCAAACCCATGGATAATTTAATCAACCCCCGGGCCAGTTCTCCTCATGAGTGTTGGTCCAAACTAGAGTCGTGTGCGGTGCCATCCCGGGGCAACTCGGGAGATTTCTATGAGGCCACTGTATGCTGTGCTCATCCGGTCGTGTCCTAAGAACGAGATACGCAGCTGTTATCGGGTTCGTCGACACTTCGGGAGGTCTTGCTAGATTTGTTTTACCTTTATCGACTGTCTTGCGTGTGGAGTCCGACTTTCTTCGGGTTTTTCTCGAGGTGTTAGAATTCCTTTGGAATTACCTATGATGGCCGCGAGATCCATGGTCAAGGCTATTCCCGCGGAGTGTGGTTAATTTGTGATGGATTAGTTGGAGCACCCCTGCAGGGTTAAATCTTTCGGAAAGTCATGCCCGTGGTTATGTGGCAGCTTGGATATTTGTTTAACACCCAGTTATAGTAAACTTGAAGTAAATTCCAATTAAAATACACCAACTATGTGAGTAACCGTGACCGTCTTTGCTCGTGAACATGATCCGAGAGAGAACACAGTGGGGTTATGATTGATGTAAGTAAGTGTTCAGGATCTCATAGAGATCATACTAGATTCGATCATTCATCGTAGGCCACTCATATTTATTTTCATGTTGCGTAAGTTAGCCACCATAAATGCTTAGTGCTGCTCCAAACTAAACACTTACCCCAACCCAACCTTTAAGCTTGGATAGTCTCTATGCTCAGGCACATGATTGTTAAGTCCCTGTGGATCACAGTTTACTACAACACTCCAGGTACAGAGTCAGATGAGTTCGTGCAGGGTGACCTTACCCATCTCCAGTGGGAATATGATGAGGAAAGAGGCAGGATGTATGTGACTTACCCGAATGAGTAGAGGACCATGGTCGTGATCTTTGGGATAGCGAGATAGTATCATTTGCATGTGTTTTATCATTTGATTTCGTCCGTAGGCGCACCCTGTCTTCATCTCGATGATTTCAACTCTGAGTGGATTGTAATTTAGCATGTGGCGAGTGTACGCCAATCCGTATTCTATGATGTGATGATACTATACTTGCTAACGGCAAGATGCGCCTCTATCCCTTGCGAGGCCCTCGTGTCTTAAAATGGATAGGCGCCTCTATCTTGGGCGTGACCAATTGGTATTCAGAGCCATACGACCATAGGAGCCTTTGCTTGTTCGAAGTTGGCCAAGTCGTGTTTAGTGAAAACTATTTTGAGTCTACTTATATCGGAGAGTAGGATTCTTTTACTCCTCTTCTTTGCTCTAGTGAGGTTTCGGACTTAGGAATTTTGATTGTACTCCTCTTCTCGCTCAAAAAGAATTTTGAGGATCACGCGGGTATTTTGGAGTCTATATGATACCGATGTGACAGGGTTCTGTCTTGGTGCCTCCTGTCTGACTTGATTTCTTCCGGGGAGTTGAGCTCCAGGGAATGTTGGCACATCGTTATCATTCAGCTTCCTTGATATCTCAGGACGGAGAGTGCTCGAAATTACTTCAATACTTATCATGGTGAGATAAGGTCGGGGTCACCCAGTACCGGGGAGGCATCCGGGGTACCACCATGGTTTAGTATCGTTGTGAGATCGAGGATTCGAGATTAGATGAGTTTGCGAAAGCCTCTGGTTATGTGTTGAAGGATGGATACATTTGGGGTGTAGTATTGCTAGTTGTGTGAGATATTTCCTCCTTGTATCCCCCACACCGAATTGCATAACCAGAAAGTTTTCGGAAGTTCATAGGTGGGAAATCTTGTAGTCATCTAGGATCATCTTCTTCAGATGTATGTGGGCATGTACATTTGTTCCGAGCGCTTAGCTCAATACTTTTGTGTTATTACAAGTGGCTTATCATATCTGATGATGTTATCATGAACCGAAGAAGCATTCTTACTAATTTTTCAGTACGAAGGTTGTGTTATTATTTGTTCAATTTCTTTCAAGCATTTGATTTAGCTGTGAATTCATCTGATCAATGAGGTGCTGATGCGTTTTGTCCATCTTCAGGATGGCTCCACCAACTCGCAACAATCCGGGTCATGGTGTGGAGCAGTTTGATGTTCCACCACTGCCACCTCCACCGCCTCCTCCGCCTCCTCCTCTAGAAGCTTGGAAATCTGTGATGGCCGCAACCAATGCAAACACTCAGATGTTGCTCAGACTGTTGCAAGAAAGGGAGCAGGGTCAGCAAGGTTTTGATGGGAATTTTCAAAATTAGCCTCAGTTTGCAACGCTCAATTAGTTCCTTGCCAACCAGCCCAAGTCTTTCACCTGTTTTGAGCAACCTCTTGATGCTGATGATTGGCTTCGTGATATGAGTAATCATTTTGAGTGCAACAATGTCAGGCTAGAGGACTTTATAAGATTTGCATCGTTCCATCTCAAGGGTCAAGCAGTTGATTAGTGGCAGCAGTACAAGAATTCCAGGGGCGATCGTGTTGTGACTTGGGATGATTTCCGTCGTGACTCAAGGGCTCATTACATTCTAACAAGCTTTGTCAAGGAGATGCGTGAGAATTCCAGGCACCTGAAGCAGGGAAGCAAGTCTGTCTACCAGTACAAAGTCAAGTTCCATAATCTAGCCCGTTATGCCAAGCAAGATGTTCTAGATGACAAGGCTATGATCTATGAGTTCAGAGGTGGTCTCAAGGATGAGCTTCTGCCAGGCCTAGTTGTTCAAGAGCCTCGTGAGTTTGATCAGTTCTACAACATGGCTTTGAAGGTTGAAGCAGCTCAGCTCAAGTTGGAGAAATCCAAGAAGCGTTCAAGGTATTCATATTCTTCTTCTTCCAGTTCTCAGATGGTTTCCAAGCAGCAGAAGTATTGGGCGCCAAATCCTCTTCCGTTTCGCCCTCCACAGTAGCATAAGAAGTTCGGTGATTGTGGTTCTTCCCACCCACCCAACCCAAGATTCCAGCAGAGAACCCAGGTGTCCAAGGCAGTTCTTGTTCCTCCTCCAGGCAATGTTCATCCGCTTTCTAAGGTGACTTGTCACAAGTGTGGCTAGAAGGGTCAGTATGCCAACAAGTGCAACCAGCGGCGTCTTCCACCTCCTCCTTCTGTCAAGCCTCTAGGCAATGCTATGGTGAAGCATAATCCCAAGACCGCAAGAGTGAATATGGTGAATGTAGCTGAAGCAGATCAATCCAATGATGTGATTATGGGTAATCTCTCAGTTAATGATTTCCCTGCAGAAGTGTTATTTGATTCTAGTGCATTGCATTGTTTCATCTCTTGCCCTTTCTTTGTCAAGAATGAGTTTGATTATCAAGATTTGTCTAAGTCCTTGTGTGTGATGTCACCCGGTGAGATGTTGAATTCCAATCGCATTGTTTCGGATGTTTCTATCAAGATGGGCAATTATTCTTTTCTCGCTTCTCCAATTGTTCTCGGTAATTCCGACATTGATCTCATTCTGGGCATGGACTTCCTGGCTATGAATAAGGCTCATATTGATTGCAAAGCAAAAGAAGTCAAGCTGACTCATCCTTCAGAAGATGTGATTATATTCGCGGCTCGCGACGACACAATCCGTCTCTTTGCTCTTAATGAGAAGGGTGAAATCTCGGCGATTTCTCAAATTCCGGTGGTTTGTGAGTATGAAGATGTCTTTCCAGAAGAATTGCCAGGAATGCCTCCGCACCGGCCAGTTGAGTTCGTGATTGATCTCGAGCCCGGTACTGAACCGGTCTACAAGCGCCCATACAAACTTGGCCCCGAAGAGCTAAACGAGTTGAAGAAGCACCTAGATGAGCAAGAACATCTGGTTTTGATCAAACCAAGATCTTCTCCATGGGGTTGTGGTGTTTTGTTTGTCAAGAAGAAAGATGGCACAGATTGTCTTTGTGTCGACTACCATCCATTGAACAAGAAGACAATCAGAAACAACTACCGACTTCCCAACACCAATGAGTTGTTTGAACAACTGAAAGGTGCCAAGGTTTTATCGAAGCTTGATCTTCACATGGGTTATCATCAGATTCGCATTCGCAAAGAAGACATTCCCAAGACCGCTTTCAGGACGAGTTTTGGCTCTTATGAGTGCACCGTCATGTCGTTTGGTCTTGCTAATGGTCCTCCAACCTTCTCAAGAATGATGAATTTCATTTTCTCTCCTTTCAAGAATGAATTCGTCTTGGTCTATCTGGATGATATCCTTGTGTTCTCGGAGACAGAAGAAGAGCATGCAAATCATCTTCGCCTTGTGCTTGACAAGTTAAGAGAGCATCGATTCTATGCCAAGTTTTCCAAGTGTGAGTTCTGGCTCAATGAAGTGGTGTACCTTGGGCATGTGATCTCTGCCGAGGGAATTAAAGTGCACCCTAAGAAAGTTGAGGCAATCTTGAAGTGGGAACCTCCTCAGAATGTGAAGCATCTTTGGAGTTTCCTCGGGCTTGCGAATTATTGCACAAGATTCGTGGAGAACTTCTCTCAAATTGCTAAGCCTCTGTCCAATCTCCTCCAGAAGAGTGTCAAGTATGTTTGGTCTCCTGAGTGTGATGTGGCATTCAATACGCTCAAGGAGAGACTGACTTCAGCTCCAGTTCTTGTTCCTCCTGAGCAGTCTAAGCCTTTCCATGTTTTTTGTGATGCTTCTCTCCAAGGTATTTGTGGTGTTCTCATGCAAGAGAATAAGATTGTTGCTTATACCTCGCGCCAGTTGAAGCCTGCCAAGAAGAACTAACCCCCCTCATGATCTTGAGTTGCCGGCAGTTGTGCATGCTCTAATGACTTGGAGGCATTTGTTGTTGGGTAGACCAGTCGAGGTGTACATCGATCACAAGAGCTTGAAGTACATTTTCACTCAACCCAATCTCAATCTTTGGCAGTCTCCTTGGGTGGAAATGCTTGAGGACTTCAATCCAAGCATTGAGTATACTCCTGGGAAAGCAAATGTCATTGCAGATGTGCTTAGACATAATGCATAGTGCAATAGTCTCATTCTGAAGCCTTTTCAACCCAAGCTTTGTGAAGCCTTCTGCAAGCTCAACCTTCAAATTATTCTGCAAGGATTTCTTGCCAATCTTCAAGTCTCTCCGACTCTGGAAGATCAGGTTTGCCAAGCGCAACTTATTGACGCTATGGTGAAGATAGTGAAGAAAGGTGTGGCCAAGAGCATTTCGAAGTATAAGTGCTTTCGTGTTGATGACAAAGATACCTTGTTCTTTGAGGATCGTTTTGTGGTTCCAAAAGGTGATCTTGGAAAGGTTGTCATGGACGAAGCACACAATTCTCTCCTATCCATTCATCTAGGAAGTTCAAAGATGTATCAGGATCTCAAGCAAACCTTCTGGTGGACTCGCATGAAACGTGAAATTTCTCAGTTCGTGAACGAGTGTGATGTTTGTCGCAGAGTGAAGGCAGAACATCAACATCTAGTAGATTTTCTTCGGCCTTTGCCTATCCTAGAGTGGAAATTCGATCATGTGGAGATGGATTTCATCACTAGGTTTCCGAAGTCGAAGAGTGGCAACGATGCCATCTTTGTGGTTACCGACAAGCTGTCGAAAGTTGCTCATTTCCTGCCAGTCAAAGAATCTATATCGGCAGCTCAGCTTGCAAAGTTGTATACGTCAAGGATGGTGTCTTTGCATGGTATTCGTCAGCTCATCTCTTCTGACCGTGGACGCCTCTTTACTTCCATGTTTTGGGAGTCCTTCCAGACTGCTATGGGTACGAAGATCCGTTTCAACACTACATTTCATTCGTAGACAAGTGGTCAAGTTGAGAGAGTCAATAAGATCCTCGAAGATATGCTCAGAGCCTGTGTGATTTCATTCGGCATGAAGTGGGAAGACTACCTTCCAGATGCTGAATTTTCATACAACAATAGCTTTCAAGCTAGTTCAGGCAAGGCCCCTTTCGAGATTCTCTATGGCAGAAAGTGTTGTACCCCGCTTAACTGGTCTGAAACCGGTGAGCGTCAGATATTGGGCAATGACATGAGCACTGAAGAAGAAGAAATGTGCCATGTCATTCGCGAGAACATCAAAGAAGCTCAGTCCCGATAGAAGAGTTATTATGATAACAAACATCGGGATGTTTCCTTCCAAGTGGATGATCTAGTCTATCTCAGAGTCTCTCCAATGAAGGGCACTCAGCGGTTTGGAATTAAAGGGAAGCTAGCTCCTCGTTTTGTTGGTCCTTTCAAAGTTGTTGGCAAGAGAGGTGGTCTTGCATATCAACTAGAGCTTCCTCCAAATTTCACGAACGTGCAAGATGTCTTCCATGTTTCTCACCTCCGGAAATGCTTCAAGACTCAGCGGACCATTGACCTCCAAGACATCGATCACCAAGAAGATCTCTCTTATCGTGACCATCCAGCTGCTATTCTTGAAGAAACTGAGCGTAAGACTCGCAACAAGTCTATCAAATTCCTCAAGGTCAAGTGGAGTCATCATTCCGACAAAGAAGCTAATTGGGAACGCGAGGACCTTCTCTGTTCCGAATTTCCAGACTTCTTTCGTTCCTAGATCTCGGGTCGAGATCCTCTTGTAGTATGGGAGAGTTGTGACAGCCCAAGTGTTGCCCCTACCTTTTATGGCATGTAACCTTTGTATGAACCTTGTGTCATGAGCTTATGATATGTTTTGCAACTTGCCATCCATGTGTTGTTTGCATTCATGCGTCATTTCATCCATCATAGCATGCATCATGCCTTATTGTTTACCTGTGCCTTTGTATGATGTGGTGGTCGTGAGTGGGTCTTGTGTTGTGTTGGTGCTTGACTGTGGTTGGAGTCTTGTGTGCAGCCTCTTCTTCTTCCCCTCTCTTTTCCCTTATCAAACATGCCCTTCCAACAGCCCCCTTCTCTCCATATAATTTTATTGTCAGAATTAAGTTGTTTTAAAAAATGATTAAAAATGCTCAAGAGGTAGCCCTATTCATATTAATAATTTAGAGTGTGATTATTTTGATGGTTGGGGTATGGTTGTATTGTATTTTAATTAAACAGGAGCTGCCTTTTATTAAAGTATTAAAATTACTTGCTCAATAAATCAACTTGATAATTTTATTAAATAGTGCACATTATTTTCTTTGCAGAAATATTTTTGTTTTGCACTAGAACCTTTTCTTTTATGCTGGGCATTTATTTTTGTGCGGCTGGTTTTAATAATGAAGAACCCTTCCTGATTTGGTTTGGGAGAGAGAGTGCGCAGTATAGGCCTTCCTGCGGCCCAGCCTGCTCGGTGGACGGTCACCTGCTCCGTCAGGTTCAGAGAGTGAGAGCCGCATCTGCTGTCGCCTTTCCGTCGCCGTCGCCGTCTGTCCCATCGCCCATTTAAGCCCTCGACGTGCGTGCCCCCTCGCCTAGGGTTCCGCTTCTCCCAGCCGCTGCCGCAACTCTCTTCTTACCCTCCATCTCTCTTCCTCCTCTCTTCTTTCCCCCTGCAAGGTAAGTTTCTGAGAGGTTTAGAGAGGTTCAGTTGAGTCCGTCGGTCGTCGTCGCCATCGTCGCCGTGTCTCCGGTGGGCCGCGCCCTTGGTGGTGATGGCGTGGAGCTCGGGGGTTCTCCTGGCGTTTCATTCCCGCCGCTAAGGGCCCCGGAGGAGCTCTGCAGCGACCGCCCCGTCATCGCCGGAAGTCCCCGCTCGGCCGTCTGCTTCCCTTGCGTCGTCTGCGGCCTTCTTCTTCCCCTCCGTCAACTTCGTCGTAACCGGCTCGTCATCGCCTTCCCCCAAGGTGAGCCGCCGGTCCCCGTAGTCCTTTTCCTCCGCGCGTAGCTCGTAGTTGTTCGCCGCCACGTCTGTCGCCGCCGGTAGCGAGATGAGCACCTGCCGCTCGCCTCCTTCCTCCTCACCGCAAGGTGAGGAGGGGAATGGAGCCGTGGATGATCCGTTGTGCGTAGGAGCAGTTGACATTGCCAGTTTCACCGTAGGATCATCGGAATTGCTGTCGGAGTTGCCGCTGTCGCTGCCGCTGTTGCTCTACATGTATGTGTGTGTATCTTCAGTTTCATCAGGCATTGTGTGCGTGTGTGTGTATTAGAGGGGCAGAGTCCGTACTCTGTTGTCGATCTGGAGCGTAGCAAAGTGGTTGCGCTAGGGGGAAGTGACCGAGAGGTCTTGGGTTCGAGCCCAAGCCTCCCCCTTTTTATTTTTGTTTGCTGTTTGTTTTCCTTTTATTTATTCTTTTTCTTCCTTGCTTTATATACATATATGTGTGTGAGCTTGGTGTATGTGGTAGTGTGTGTGTGCTGTTGCACATACATGTAGGAGAGTGTGTGTGTGTATGTTATACATACATACACTTGTGAGTGTTGTGCGTGTGTGTGTTTTCATATGCATGTGTTCTTGTGTGTGTGCATGTGAGAGTGTGGTTGACCACCTCACTCATGATCTTAGGGGTTTGAGAGTGCCATGTGTATCTATGTGCATGTGAGGGAAGTGAGTGTGTGTGTCTACATGCTCTATGCATATGATGCATGTGTGTATGCTTAGTGTGTGGGTCAACTTGAGTGTTGTGTGTGTGTGAGAGGTGTGGGTGTGCCCATCTACATATAAATATGCATATATGCATATGTATGTATGTGGAAGACCACCCCCACACATGAGTTGAGTCATGAGGAAGTGCCTTATGCACCCGTGTGTGTGTTTAGGGGGCTAGTGGGTTTTCCCACTTGTCATGCCCCTTTGTTGATATGCTTGTCATGTAGGCATTTTTCATCTCATTTCCATTCTTAGCTAAGTTGCCAACATGCTCATGCCCATTATGTGCATTTTCTGTTTAGAGTAGTTATGCCATGAATAGTAGTGGGTGGTTTTGCTAGTTGTTGGTGCCTTGTTGTTTCACATGGGCATATGAGTATGACCCATGGTTTTGGGGTAGGAACAGCCAATGAACTCATTGGAACTCCCAGATTTCACTTTTGAGCAAGTTCTTAAATCTGTCATTTTAGCTAACATGCCATTTTGTCATTTTTGCATGATTTAATCCATGTTTACTTTGGAACATGTGCCAACTAGGAAGTGCTAGCATTTTTTATCTAGTATGCCATGGTATTTTTGTTTAATGAGAGAATCACCCATATAAGTGGGAAACATGATACAAAGTGACCAACTTAATGTTTCTATTTCAGCATGCTAAAAACTACTAAGTCTGAGATTCTGCTGTTATTTTCGTGCCATGTAGAGTGGGTGACATCTGGAATTTTCACTAAGTCCCGGAAAACTGTTTCATCATGTCAACTTGATAGCTTCATGCTTATTGATGTGTGCCTCCTTTGCTGATTGTATAGTTGGATAAGTTGATGTGTGTGTTGATTAGAATCTGTCTATGCCTTGTTTATGGTGTTAGGGTTCCTGTAGCTCAAGTTGTGAGCTGTAGTAGTTGCTATGTTGCTGTTTTGTGGCAGATTGTGTGTTTACTTGTTTTCTAACTTGTGGGAGCTATACTCCATGGAATTGAGTGATTTGAGTCTATTGTGCGTGATTTTTCATAACCTATCCAGTGGCTACCTTGGAATGCCAATAGTTAGCCCATGGCTTGTTGGTCTTGTGTATTTTCCTTCGTACCTTGTCGTGAGCGTACCGTGAGAACCATAACTCCGTTTCTTGCGTTCTTTATATGCATTTCCATTGATTTTGCATGATGCATCCATATTTTCCATGTTCATGCATGTCTAAATAACTTAACATGAGGTTCTTTCCAAATTCATTAATAGACAAACTTTGCATGAGAAACTTGACTAGTTTTGGATTGCCATGTTTAATTCTTCATACATGAATCATGCATCATCTTTGTTGTGCATTGCACCTTGGATGGATATATATTTTCTGTTTCTCTTGGGTAGATGCGAGTGTCGATATTGAGTACGAGGACCCAGGAGAGTACCACTACGAGGATCCCGCTACTTGTTCCGCTGAAGAACCATCAGGCAAGATGATCGTAGTTGGATCCTGATATTATTTTTGCTTGCTAGTTTCTCGCTCTTATCGTTACAATTGTGATACCTACCACTTGATATCGGCCTCCTAATTGCCATGACATCCTCTAACCTCCACATCCTAGCAACCTTTGATTGGCTAGGTTACCGCTGCTCAGCCCCTCTTATAGCATTCTTAGTTGCAGGTTCAGGTTGTTCCATGTGATAACATGGATTTGGATATCACAATATTATCTATTGTTTAGTTTAATGCACATATATATCTGGGTATTGGTGGAAGTCTTGGCCCTTTTGCTATGTGATTTGTTCCGTTGTTACCGCCATTAGTTCCTTGTTACTTGTGTTATGTTTTCCATATTTTGCGCTCCTAACATGCTCGGGTTTGTTATGGGGACCCCCTTGTTCATTCGGTTGAGATTAAAACTTGTCTGGCAAGACCCAACTTTGGTACTCCATTTGCTAATAACTTAATAAAACTTGCATAGGGGCTTGCAAACCCGTGGATAATTTAATCAACCCCCGGGCCAGTGCTCCTCATGAGTGTTGGTCCAAACTAGAGTCATGTGCGGGGCCAACCCGGGGCATCTCGGGAGATTTCTATCAGGTCACTGTACGCTGCTCTCATCCGGTTGTGTCCTGAGAACGAGATACGCGGCTCTTATCGGGTTTGTCTACACGTCGGGAGGTCTTGCTAGATTTGTTTTACCTTTATCGAGTGTCTTGCGTGTGGAGTCCGACTTTCTTTGGCTTTTTCTCGAGGTGTTAGAATTCCTTTGGAATTACCAATGATGACCGCGAGATCCATGCTGAAGGCTATTCCCGCGGAGTGTGGTTAATTTGTGATGGATTAGTTGGAGCACCCCTGCAGGGTGAAATCTTTCGGAAAGTCATGCCCGCGGTTATGTTGCAGATTGGATATTTGTCTAACACCCAGTTATAGTAAACTTGAAGTAAATTCCAATTAAAATAAACCAACTGTGTGAGTAACCCTAATCGTCTCTGCTTGTGAACATGATCCGAGAAAGAACAAAGTGGGGTTATGATTGACGTAAGTAAGTGTTCATGATCTCATAGAGATCATACTAGATTCGATCGTTCATCGTAGGCCACTCATATTTATCTTCATCTTGCGTAAGTTAGCCACCATAAATGCTTAGTGCTGATGCAAACTAAACACTTACCCCAACCCAACCTTTAAGCTTGGATAGTCTCCGTACCCGGGCGCATGATTGTTGAGTCCTTGTGGCTCACAGTATACTACAACACTCCAGGTACAGGGTCACATGAGTTCGTGCAGGATGACCTTACCCAGCTCCAATGGGAATATGATGAGGAAAGAGGCAGGATGTATGTGACTTACCCGGATGAGTAGAGGACCATGGTCGTGATCTTTGGGATAGCGAGATAGTATCATTTGCATCTGTTTTTATCGTTTGATTTCGCCCGTAGGCGGACCCTGTCTTCATCTTGACGATTTGAACTCTGAAGGGATTGTAATTTAGCATGTGGCGAGTGTAAGACAATCTTGTATACTCATCTTTTCCGTATTGTATGATGTGATGATACTATACTTGCTAACGACAAGATGCGCCTCTATCCCTTGCGAGGCCCTCGTGTCTTAAACTAGATAAGCGCGCATCTTGGGCATGACAGAGAAGGACCCGACAGGTGGGGCCCACCTGTCGACCTCTCTTCCTCCCTCCCGTGCTCTCTCTCTTCTCCCTCGTGTCGCTGACGATCGGGCCCTGCACGTGAGGTTTGAACCTGACAGCGCGCGAGGCCGGCTGGCTGGCCAGTTGGGCCGGCCTTGCCTCTGGCCACCTCTGGCCCAGGTCCCAGTGGCCTTTTTCTTTCTTTTTCTTTTTCTGTTTTTTGTGGACGTTGCAAAAATCCCATAGACTTATAAATTTATCCAATGCCAATAATTTTTCCACCTAAATTCCTAAAATAATCCCTAGAATTTAATAGTGCCATTTATAAAAATGTTTGAAAATATTTTTAGTATTGTTTTATTTTTAGAACATATATATA
This sequence comes from Hordeum marinum, assembly GCA_022496015.1. Lineage (NCBI taxonomy): Eukaryota > Viridiplantae > Streptophyta > Magnoliopsida > Poales > Poaceae > Hordeum > Hordeum marinum. The sequence goes on from CM039674.1 coordinate 178,613,073, forward strand.
GGCACCTTTTTGCCTCTGTTATTTTATTTCCAAAATCTTTTTCACAACAAAACCCTAGGAGAATATTTTTAGTATGAAATTTAGCATTTTTCAGAGTAGGATAACATTTTTTGTAGTAGATTGAGTGCTCTGTTTTGTGTGATTGCTTATTTTATCGCTTTATTTCGTGACGATATATTGCGCGGTTGACGAAGAAGTTGGACCCGAAGACTTCGAAGACCCCGGAGACTTTGTTGAGCCAGGCAAGCAGCCCCTTGTCCATGATGAGAAACCATTTTTATTGCATGTCATATAGCACTTTACTTTCATCATATTTGATCATGTGATGTGGTGTTCCCCTTTTGGTGGGATACCTCTGTTACTATTACCGTTGAGACTTGCATCGTGCATGACCCTACCACCTTATGAGGGTTGTGCGGGTGGGAGTAGTTAGGTTGCTAATAGATGCCACGCAAATGGGATGGGACTTATGCATAGTGAAGGCAAGAAAGTGATGATTTCAAAGACTTTTTGAAAACTCCGTCGGGTGCCACTAATGCCCGAGGGAGATGATGAGAAGATGGGTGACCACTTGAGAAAGGAGTGGCGTGCCGGGGCAAGTTGAGTATGTGTTTTCAAAAACGGATTAGATTTAAGGTCTGCTGACCGTCCCAACCCTACATGCGCAACCACAATACCCCTTATGGGATGGGGCATTGTTGATTACCTTGGTGGGTACTGCCAAGGAGCCCGCATTACTAGTGGCGGGAGTGGCATGGTCACTCTCCATACGGGGTCATACTGGTATGTACGATCATGCGCTGTCTTCATAGGCACCGGCCACACCGTTGGTCCCCTCATGGATAGTACGGTTTAGAGCGAGGCTCGTGTGAAGTACATCATGAAGGCTGGCTACCAATCGAGTGGACTCTTTGTTTAGTATCCCTGGGGGAAAGGTATTGTTCGGGTGCTTACCTCGGGTATGTTATATACCGCGAGTCGTGGATGACATGGAAGTTCCCCGAGTCTTGTGGGTAAAGTGTGCAACCTCTACAGAGTGTAAAACTATTCAAATAGCCACGTCCGCGGTCATGGACAGTTGGAGGTCGTTCTTAAACTACGTCCGGATGTTTTCGTGAAACTTGGTGTGAGTATGGATGTGATGGTGACAAGAGGTCACATGAGCTGAGTCTAATGAGTTAGCGAGGGAATTAAACTAAGTACGATGGCTTAGCATGATGAATGAACATGAGACGTTCTACCCCTACTTATGGTGATGTCTGTAACTTGTTTACATGGTCATCTATTAACTGTTGATGCATGCTTACTAGTTACTTGATCATGTCATTTGCATACAAAATTAGCTTTCCACGGACTTACGTGCTTAGTGATATATCGTGCATCATTGTTACCCTGTTCCACAACTTGGGTTGCTTGCGAGTACATTCAAAGTACTCATTGTCTTGCCACTGGTTATTTAATTGGCCAGGCATGGAAGAACAGGAGTATGTTGAAGAGTTTGTTGGAGACGAACATGCAAAATAGGACGCTTCCTAGTCAGAATGCCTATAGGTTAAGGCAGAAGGCATGGGTTCACGCTTTTGACCAAGATTTCCGTTGCTTGTTCTATTATAAGTTTTTGGCCCATGTGGCCCTATCTATGTAAGACTAAGACCTTCGTGGTCATTATTTGTGTAAGACGTTAAGTGTGGATGTAAGACTCTTGTTATTCAACTTTTGTGTGTTTAGTGAGCATTGATCTCTGGGATCACTGTACACGTGCATTTGGTGATCTCGACTTATGAGTCGGGGTCCCCACAGATCTGGTATCAGAGCCATCCTGGCTGTAGGAAGCCCTTAGTTAGCATGGACATTAGTCAGGATAAAACAATTTTCAAAACCTGCACCTAGCATTTGAACTTAGGAATTCTGCACTATTTACCTCTCCTATGCTTCACACAACACTTTGCTGACTCTCCTCCTTTCAAAATCTTTGTAGATGGCCGTCGTACCCGAATCCTTCCTGACATCAGGCTTTCCCTTACTCCTTGGGGATAGCCTGGAGAAGTGCCAGTTTCGCCAACCACCCATTTTCCTCTACCATCAGCACTGGGTCGATGTCGTCATGTGGATGTGGTCATGAAGGCAAATGACTACCCGACTAGTTGGTTCTTTGAAGGACCACGGATGGAGACCCTGATACTCGATGTCGAGACAGCTGCATGCAAGGCACTCCTACACCTTCGAGACATCATTCCAGAGATGGCTGACGAGCCAGCTACTCGCTACCTTCCCTTCAATAAGGATGACTTTGGAGAGAGTTGGACGCTGATTCCGACCAAGTAAGATGGCACACCACTCAGGTTTCAGACCTATTTCAGCCTCTCTGCCGATAGTCTGGTTCACAACTTGATGAAGGAGTCTGTGAAGCTCCGCGAGGAACTTCACCACAACCGAGAGCTACTTCGACAAGCCAAGACGAAGAAAGACAAGATCAAGAAGGATGGAGCCCCTGAGGGATGACCAACTGTCACCTATCGAGGAGGAGTACCCCCAGCTAGTGATGCACCTATGCGTAGTCGTTGCATGAGTGCGAAGGAGTACCATGAGCTCTTCACCGACCCACCTACAAAGCGTCGTTGGGATGGACCTCCTCGTTCCCCGACCCCTTCGACCGGGAACAATGCCCATTCAGATGATGAACAGAAGGAAGACCCAGAGGAGTGTGACTACGAGACCGAGCACTCCACCACCTAAGTCCGAGAACCCCTAGTGTAGGATTAGTCATGTATCCCTCATGCGAAGTCGAGTACGTGTAATGGTTCATATGAAACCATGTGTGCTTGTTGTTTGTTTTGTTGTTTGTGTTCCGATGCAAGTCACGGTTTTGCCTAAGGCAACCTATAAGCGACTCCATCGTCTATCTTAATATATGTTGTTGGTCTTTCAACCTTTGTTTCAACACACTTGCACTTGACCGCCCCCTTAGGCACATTTTTCTGTTATTGCTTATCCTCTTGTCAATCCCAGTTGTTTGACTTGGCTGCTCCAAATAGGATGGTGACTGCTACCCGCAACAGCTCCTTAACCAACCCTGAAGCTGGCAACTCCAGCCAGCAACAGGGAGCTGGTGGGGCTGCTCACGCTGGAGGACACCAGGAGCAGCCACAAGGCGACAATCCCCCGCCACCACCACCACCGGAGAACATGACCATAGCTAAGTTTCTCCAAGTTCTCCGAGAGGAGCGCCAAGCCAACAATGCTGCTATCTAGCAGATGGCTTAGGCCCTTGTGAACAACCAGCAGCAAGTAGGAACAACAATGGCCGCTGCATGGTGTCCGAGTTCATGAGGAACTCGCCCTCAACCTTCACTGAGACTATTGAACCGTTGGATGCTGATGACCGGATCCGTACCATCGAGGACCTCCTGGCACTGGTCAATTACAATGAGGATCTTGAGAAGGTGCTTTATGCCTCTCACTGCCTCGTAGGTACCGCCCGAGCTTGGTGAGATGGATTCAAGGTCATGCAAGGAGAACGTGTGATCATGTGGAATGACTTCAAGGAAGGATTCCGCACTGCCCACATTCTTTCTGGGATCATGGCTATCAAGAAGAGAGAATTCTGAGCGCTGAAGCGAGGAAGTGGTTCTGTCAAGGAGTATCTGAAGAAGCTCAACCTACTGTCAAGGTATGCACCTAAAGATGTTAGCACGGAGGCTTCCAAGAACGAACGCTTCATGGAAGGACTTCAACAGGTCCTACAGTATCAGCTCATTGTCTGCGACGATCGAACCTTCTTCGACTTGGTGAACAAGGCCCTCATGCTGGAACACAAGTGTCGTGCCATCAAGAACACTCGCAAGAACAAGATGATCAACAAGGGTAGCCCAAGTAACCAAAAGCCTCGCCCCTGACAGCTAGCCCCAGCCAAGCCAACCTATCAGCCGCAGCAGGCTAGACCTCCTACACCTCGTCCGAGCTACCAGCCTCAGCAATACGCCAATCCCAGGCCAGCTTACAACAACGGCGGCAAAAATTCACCCAACCCTGGAATAGTCGCTTGCTTTGGATGTAGTCACCAGGACACATCTCTAAGCTGTGTCCCAACAAGAAGCCAGATGCACCGCGCCCCAATCCGCCAGCTCATGGTCAAGCCCATGGAGCACCACCAAGGAACCCCACTCCCTGCAACCAACCCAACAATGGCAAGGGTCATGTGAATCATGTCACCGCTGAGGAAGCCCAGGAAGACCCGGACGTCATACTGGGTACGTTCCTCATCAACTCAACCCTAGCAATAGTATTGTTTGATTGTGGAGCTTCGCATTCTTTTGTCACCCAAAATTTTGCACTAGAGAGTGGCATGAAGCATACACCCCTGGGTAGTCGTATGTTGATACAAACCCCAGGATCAGTTATGAAGTCTGGGATAGGTTGTAAGGGAGTTGAGATTAACATCAACGGGGTAGACTTCTTAGCCGACCTTATCATCCTGAAGTCAGAAGTCTTGGATGTGATCCTAGGCATGGACTGGTTAACCAAGCACCAAGGCATGCTGGACTATGCCAAAAGGATTGTCACCATGACCAATCGCCAAGGAGTGGAAGTCAAGTTTATTCCCAACCCTGCCTCCACTCAAGCCCCTCAGGCTAACTGCCTATCGGGAGTTAAGTTGGATCAAGTGCCAGTGGTATGTGAGTACCCGGATGTGTTTCCTGTTGAGCTGCCCAGAATGCCTCCTGACCGCGACATTGAGTTCATCATTGAGCTTATGCCCGGATCAAGGCCCATCTATAAGAAGGCCTATAGGATGAGATCCGAAGAGTTGGCTGAGTTGAAGAAGCAACTAGCAGAGCAGCTCAAAAAAGGATTTATTCGCCCTAGTGCCTCTCATTGGGGATCGCCTGTTCTGTTTGTGTCAAAGAGGGACGGGACTATCAGACTTTGTGTCGACCACCATTCTCTCAATGAAGTCACAATAAAGAACAAGTACCCACTCCCCAAGATTGAAGAAATGTTTGATCAGTTGAACGGATCCAAGGTGTTCTCCAAGATCGACCTCAGGTCTGGGTACTACCAGCTGATGATCAGACCCCAAGATATCCCGAAGACGGCATTCGTAACCCTGTATGGCATGTATGAATACACGGTCATGTCGTTCGGGTTAACTAATGCCCCTGCCTACTTCATGTACCTCATGAATAAAGTCTTCATGGAGTATTTGGACAAGTTCGTTGTCGTCTTCATTGATGACATACTTGTCTTCTCCAAGTCTGAAGAAGAACATGAGGAACACCTGAGATTGGTCCTAGAGAAGCTTCGAGAGCACCAACTTTATGCCAAGTTCAGCAAGTGTGAATTCTGGCTGCGTGAAGTTGGATTCTTGGGTCATGTGTTGACTGCAGAAGGACTATGAGTGGATCCTGCCAAAATTGAAGCCGTGACTGAATGGCAAACCCCAACCACCGTGAAGGAATTCAGAAGCTTCCTTCGACTCGCGGGTTATTACCGCATGTTCGTGGAAGGGTTATCAAGCATTCCCCGACCCATGACCCAGCATTTAAAGAAGGACAAGAAGTTCGAATGGACAGCTAAGTGCGAGGAAAGCTTCCAGGAGCTCAAGAAGAGATTGACCATAGCCCCAGTTTTGGCCACCCCTGATATTCACAAGGAGTTTGTGATTTATTTTGATGCATCAAGAACCGGACTTGGAGGTGTTCTGATGCAAGATGGCAGAGTTGTAGGATATCTATCTAGACAGCTACGCCCACATGAAGAGAACTACGCCACTCATGATCTCGAGTTGGCAGCCGTGGTTCATGCCTTGAAGGCATGGTGACATTACCTTCTAGGGAAGCGATGTGAGATATTCACAGACCACAAGAGTTTGAAGTATATCTTCATTCAATGGGAATTGAACATGAGGCAGCGAAGATGGTTGGAATTGATCAAGGATTACGACCTAAGTGTTCAATACCACCCCAGGATTCTCAGTGGATGAACAAGGAGTTTTACGGTTCGGGAATCGCATTTGCGTACCCAACAAAGAGGAACTCAAGAACCTCATGATACTCCACACTCCATCCACCCTGGAGGAACCAAGATGTATCAAGACCTCAAGGCAAGGTTCTCGTAGCATGGCATGAAACGGGAGATAGGCACATTCGTGGATAAGTATGACACATGCCAGAGAGTCAAAGCTGAGCATCAGCGACCCGCTGGACTGCTGCAGCCCCTCAAAGTGCCTGAAAATAAGTGGGATAAAGTCGGGATGGATTTCATCACCGGTTTACCAAGGACAAGCAAGGGACATGATTCCATTTGGATCATTATCGACCACCTAACCAAGGTAGCCCATTTCATTCCCGTCAAGACCACCCATGATGCTAACAAGTTAGCCAGCCTCTACATCGAGCGTATCATGAGCCTTCACAAAGTTCCAAGGGAGATTGTCTCAGATCGGGGCACCCAGTTAACCTCAAGATTCTGGAATATGTTTCAAGAAGCCATGGGGACCAAGCTCTTCTTCAGCACTGCTTTTCACCCCCAGACCGGCGGGCAAACGAAATGAGTGAATCAGATACTCGAAGATATGCTCTGCGCTTGTGGTTTGGCATACGGAGCCAAGTGGGAGAATTGTCTGCCCTTCGCCGAGTTCTCATACAACAACAGCTATCAGTCAAGTCTTCAGATGGCACCATTTGAGGTGTTGTATGGACGCAAGTGCCGAACTCCCCTCAACTAGTCAGAGACCGGAGAAGGATTTACTTTTGGACCAGACATCCTCCGCGAAGCCGAAGACCAAGTTCAACTTGTCCGAGAGCGCCTTGAGACCGCCAAGTCAAGACAGAAGAGCCATGCCGACTCTCACCGCCGAGAACTGAACCTCAGTGTCGGAGATTATGTCTACTTCCGTGTCACGCCACTCAAAGGAACCAAGCGTTTCCACGTCGAAGGGAAGCTTGCACCAAGATTCATCGGCCACTTCAAGATCACCGCAAGACAAGGATAAGTTTCCTATCAGCTAGAGTTACCTTCCGAGCTGTCAGATGTGCACAACGTCTTTCACGTGTCACAACTCCGGAAGTGTCTGCAAGTTCCCAACCGCCCCGACCTCTACAAGGACATCGACCATCAAGCCATCGATCTTCAGCCAGATCTCACTTATCGTGAGAGGCCGGTTTGCATTCTGGATGAAGCTGAGCGCTACACTTGAAGCCACACCATCAAGTACTTCAAAGTCCAGTGGAGCAACCACACTAAAGCAGAAGCAACCTGGGAGCATGAACATTATCTTGGATCGGAGTTCCCTTATCTTTTTAGCGCTTAGCCTAGGAATCTTGGGGACGAGATTCTTGAAAGGGGGGAAGGTTTGTCACACCCTATGTTTGTAGCACATTGATATGTTTGGGTTTATAAAATTTGGAGCCAACTAAAACTTTTTCCATGTGCTTGTGCTTGCTTGATATGTTGTTTGCTTGCTAGTTAATTGTGTTATTTGGCACTACTAGGTTCTATTCCACTTCATATTCATCTTCCTTGTTCCAAACCTCTTGCCCAATGATCATGCCATGTGAATAGTGCCCAAAACTAGTTTATCAAATTTTGTTTTAACTAGAATAGTGCCCATGTGTATAGTACCTCAGCTCACACCTCCGGGTATGCCATAGAGAAACGGTGTGCCCGAACGGAGAAATCAAACCTAGTTGGACATGGTCCGGTCGATGATGAGCAAATCAGATTTACCCTTGTCATTTTGGGGATACGCTTTAGAAACTGCAGCTTTCACACTTAATAGGGTACCATCAAAATCCGTTGAGAAGACACCACATGAGATGTGGACTGGGAAGACTCCTAGTTTGTATTTTCTAAAGATTTGGGGTTGTGAAGCATCTGCAAGCGACTCATGTCGGACAAGCTTACACCCAAGTCGGATAAATGCATGTTCGTGGGATATCCGAGGGAAACCTTGGGATACAGCTTCTACAACCGAGAAGAGAACAAAGTGTTTGTTGCTCAGAACAGGGTTTTCATAGAGAAAGAGATTCTCAGTCGAGAGGCCAGTGGGAGAACGGTACGACTTGAATAAATTCGAGAGCCACTCAGGGACACCTCGGTTGGTGATGAGATCACACCGGAGTCGGCCAGAGAACCCATAGTGGAGTCGGCACCAGAGCCACGAAGGTCGAAAAGATTGCACAGAGTGCGCAACGTTTTGTTGCTAGAAAGCGACGAGCCGGCCACGTATGCGTAAGCGATGGTGAGCCCAGATTCCAAGGCATGGCTAGAGGCTATGAGATCCGAGTTAAAGTCCATGGATGACAATCAAGTCTTGGACTTGGTTGATCCGCCACCTGGCGTAGTTGCCATTGGTTGCAAATGGGTCTTTAAGAAGAAAACCAATGTGGATGGAAATGTTCAGATCCATAAAGCTCGGCTTGTCGCTAAAGGTTATCGACAAGTTCAAGGAATTGACTACGACGAGACCTACTCGCCGGTACCGATTCTAAAGTCGATGAGGATCATACTAGCTATAGTTGTATATTTCAATTATGATATATGGCAGATGGATGTCAAAACGACTTTCCTTCATGGAAATTTAAAAGAGGATGTATACATGATATAGCCCGAAGTTTTTGTCGGTCCAACTAACGCTAGTAAAGTATGCAAGCTCAAGAGATCCATTTATGGATTGAGGCAAGCAGCTCGGAGTTGGAACATTCGTTTTGATGAAGTCATCGTTAACCTTGGTTTCATCAACAACGAAGAGGACTATTCTTTATACAAGAAGTCTAGTGGGAGCTCGGTAGTATTTTTGATCTTGTATGTGGATGACATATTGCTGATCGGAAATGATGTTTCGATGCTGAACTCAGTCAAGGAATCATTGAATGGCAAGTTTTCGATGAAAAACCTTGGAGAGGCAGTGTACATTTTAGGCATCAAGATCTATATAGATAGATCGAGGAGGCTGCTTGGCTTAAGCCAGAGAACGTACATAGACAAAGTGTTGAAGAGGTTCAACATGAGTGAGGCCAAGAAAGGGTTCTTGCCTGTCTCACATGGTATAAGGCGAAGCAAGACTCAGAGTCCCATGACTTCTAATGAGCGAAACCGTATGAGTAGGATTCCGCATGCCTCGGCAATTGGATCCATCATGTATGTCCTGCTATGTACACGGCCTAATGTTGCCTATGCAATAAGATTAACAAGCAGATACCAGGCCGACCCAGGTGAGAGTCACTGGGCAGCGGCGAAAACTATCTTGAAGTACCTGAAAAGGACTAAAGAGATGTTCCTAGTTTATGGAGGTGACGAGGAGCTCTGTGTAAAGGGTTACACTGATGCTAGTTTCCAAACCGATACGGATGATTGTCAATCGCAAACTGGATTCATGTATGTCATGAATGGAGGAGCAGTGAGCTGGACGAGTTCCAAGCAAGATACGGTGGCCGACTCCACAATAGAGGCCAAATACATTGCGGCTTGTGAAGCCGCAAAGGAAGGTGTTCGGATTCGGACGTTCCTGGAAGATGTTGATGTGTTCTCGGGTTGATCAAAACCGATGGACCTTTATTGCAATAATTCAGGTGCCATCGCGCAGGCCAAGGATCCGAGATAACACCACAAGACCAGGCACATAGACCGAAAATATCACTTTATACGAAATCTTGTAGAGAAAGGTGATACCAATTTGTGCAAGATTCACACGGATGCAAATGTTGCAGATCTGTTGACAAAGCCGCTTCCACAATCCAAGAATGGGGGGCACGTTAGAGCTATGGGCATTTGATGTCTATTTGATTGACTCTAGTGCAAGTGGGAGACTGTTGGAGATATGCCCTAGAGGCAATCATGTATGATGATATTTCCTATCTGTTTATGAATAAAGATAGTCCTTGGACATTATCATTGATGTGTATTAACAAGTATGTGACTTGTTTGTGAGACTATGCATTGTATGATGACTGTCCTAAATGGTCCCTAGTTGAAAGGGTTGTGTGGACGCGCAGCCAGTTAGACTAGCATATGACACGGTGGATGGTCCGGTCTCACTGACCATGTAGCATTGGATGCTAGCCGGATAATATGGACTCAGAAAGGTCTCGTCAGATTCGACATAGTCGGATCCGAGTCAAGACAAGGTCTGAGTTGGACAGACCCAACTATGAGACGCAGCGATAGGTTATCTATGAGTCTCTAGTACAACATACATTCTATGTCCTAAGACCTGAGTTGGCGCATGTACTCGGGATGGTGACACACTTGCTTTGGGCCGACCAAACGTTACTCCGTGACTGGGTAGTTACAAAGGTAGGTTTCGGGCTTGTCCACACCCATGCTGCGAGACATGGTCAAGCAAGATGAGATTTTCCCCTCGTACCAGGAGAGATATACTCTTGTCCCCTCGGGTGATCCGACCTGGATAAGCATGGCCATGTGATGAGGATTATGAGATAATCCAAATGTTGGTCCGATTCACCGGAACAAGAAAAAGGTCATGCTGCAACAAGGATGACCATGTCGCCTTGTGCACGACAACATATATTGTGTGGCAAAGGGAACATAAGTGTGAAGTACAGGTTCGCCTAACCAGCTTCATCGGACACTTGGAGTCGGCACGTCTTGCTGGAGGCCGCTACCGACCAATCGAGTCGGATATCATCTGACTCGCGACCAAGTGGACGAGAACCTAAAGGGTCACGCGTTTAAGGGAAGGAACGGGTGGGCTGTAGGATCCATGCCAGGCCCAAGAGTTGAGCCTGTGCTAGATGCCTATATATAGTGGAGGTGCGACACACCCATCCAATTGATTGCTTCGGTGCCGTCATTAGGGTTTGCATGTGTTGTGAATAGCCACCTCCACTTGCCACCGCCGACCATGTGATCGGACCTAGCAGTCCGGCACAAGGGTGTTCCTCCTGCACGCGCGGATACTGTTAGAGGTGGTGCACTTGCGCTGCTCCAGCGAACCTACATGTGGGATCTGGCGACTGACTGTTCAAGGAAGATCAGAACGTCTGCTCGAGGGAGATCAGACGAGGAGGAGACTTACCACATGAACGCGCTGCCCCAACTCTACATCCACTGCACGGCACTACGCGTCTAGTGGTAACAATCTCTGATCCATCTCCGTAGCAAGTTCTTGGATGTTCTGCGCGTAGGAAATTTTAATTGGCATGCGATGCACCAACGGTAGAACCCTATAGCTAGAGTGCCGACAGGCACTGTAGCCACAGCCCACTGCATGGTCCCGGCGACCTCAGGCCTCCCCCTCGTGTCACTTGGCCTCCCTCGACGTCCACACCATGCCACCTTGTCGGCACCCTCCTCTCTCCCCCTCCTTCTCCCTCCTCCCACGCGTGTCGAGCGCCGCCCGGCTTGGCCAGTGAGCAGGCTCACACGCGCGCACTCCACTCTCTCTCTTTCGCTCCCGCTCGTCCTAGAACAGCCCCAGGAGCGCCCCAGACACACCAACATCCCCTCCCGTGGCTAGTGGCCTCGGCCCCGAGCTCGCCGACGCACCCAAGCTTGGTGGACCACTAGGCGCCTATAAAAAGGGCCTCCCCAAGACTCCTCTCCTCTCTGGAACCTCCCTCTCTCTCCTATTCGGACGTCCCGAGCCCCCGTTTGAGCCCCTCGAGTACCAGTGCTCGAGATCAACCGAGGCACCGCCGCGGCAGAGCTTCATCGATCTCGGGACACAGGCCCGCTCTGGTGCTCTTCTCGCCTCCATCGGGCCCGTAGGGTCCCTCCGACCTCCCCCCCTTCCTCCTCATTCGTTTCCAGTAGAGGAGCACCGCCGGTGATCCCCTCCCAAACCTCCTTTGCCACGGGTGCTCGTCGCCGGCGAGCTAGACCACCTCCGACCGCCCTTCCACCTCCAGGAGACCGGCGGCTCGACGTTGGGTCCATGCCCGCCCTCTTCTTCCCTCGTCGTGCCCTCCTTCATCGCTGATGAGCATCGCCACCCTCTTGTCCAAAGGTGGGAAATGACAGGTGGGACCCCCTATCATCCCCACACCTCTCACCCTCTCCCTCTCTCTCGCTGACGCTGGGGCCTGCGCGTCAGGTTAAAACTTGGCCACACGCGCACCCGCAGCTCAGCTAGGCCGCCCTGGCTGGTTGGCCCAGTGCGGCTGGGCATTTGGCCCAGGGCACAGTGTCCCTTCCCCTTTTTCTTTTATGTTGTGATTTCCAAAAATCCCTCAGATCAAAATAAAAATCAAATGCCAAATAGTTTTCCACCTAAAATCTTAGAATAATATGTAGAATTTAATAGTGCCATTTGTGAATTTTTTTGAAAACTTTTTATGCACTGTTTTATTCTAAACCCCCTTTTTGTCATTTTTAGCCACTATTAAAAATTGTTTTTAAAACCTTTTTCATACCAAAACTTTAGAAGAATATTTTTAGAATAGTTTGCAATGTTTATCAGAGTAGCGTATCTTTTTATTAGTAGATTTTTGTGCTCTGTTTTTGTGTGATGCTTAGTATTCCCGTTATTTTATTACGCCGATAGATTGCGTTATTGACGAGGGAGTTGGACCCGAAGACTTTGAAGACCCCGAAGACTTAGTTGAGCCAGGCAAGCAGCCCTTTGACCATGACTATGAACCCTTTTTATTGCATGGCATATAGAACTTTATTTCCTTGTATTGATCATGATGATGTGGAGTCCACTTTGGCGGGATGCCCCCGATACTTCTTTTTGATACTTGCATCATGCATGACCCTACCTCCTTATGAGGGTTGTGCGGGTGGGAGTAGTTAGATTGCTAGTAGATGCTACGCAAGTGGGATTGAGATTATGCATGGTGATGGAAACAATATGATTCCGAAGACATCTAGAAAACCCCGTCGGGTGCCACTAATGCCTGAGGGAGATGTTGATGTGCTAGGTAGCCACTTGATAAAGAAGTGGTGTACCAGAGCAAGGGAGTGTTTGTGGTTTTCGAAAACGTATTGGTGTAAGTTGCGACCATTATTCCAACCTCACATGTATGACCACGATACCCCTTATGGGACGGGGCTTTGTTGATTACCTTGGTGGGTACTAGCATAGAGCCCGCATTACTAGTGGCGAGAGTGAAGTGGTCACTCTCGATATGGGGTCGTACTGGAATGGACGATCATGCGCTGTCTTCACAGGCATCGGGCACACCATTGCGTGACCTCACGGATGATAAGTGTGATGTATATCATGAGGGTTGGCACCAACGAGTGGACTCTTTGTTTAGTATCGCTAGGGGAAAGGCAATGTTTGCGAGCTTACCTCGGGTATGTAATATACTGCGAGTCGTGGATGACACGGAAGTTCCCCGAGTCTTGTGGGTAAAGTGTGAAAACTCTACATAGTGTAAAACTATTTGAATAGCCGTGTCCACGGTCAAGGGCAGTTGGATGACCGCTCTTGTGCTACGTCCATGGTTTCTAAACTTGGTGTGTGCGTGTGGGTAATGGCGGCAAAGGTGATACTTGAACTAAGTCCAATGACTTGGCAAGATGGTGAACATGTGATGTTCAACCCCCCTTATATGATGAAAGCGGAAAGTTGTTCACATGAGTACCTGTTAACAGTTGATGCATACATACTCAAGGTTACTTAATCATGTCATTGCATTCAAAAATTAGCTTTCTGCAAAACACCTACTTATTGCTATATCATGCATTGCTATTGCCTTGTTCCATCATGGGTTGCTTGTGAGTACATTCAAAGTACTAATTGGCTTGCCAGTGGTTATTTAATTGGCCAGGCATGGAAGAACAGGAGTACGGTGAAGAGTTCGTTGGTTACGAACATGCGAACAAGGACGCTTCCTAGTCAGAATGACTACATGTTTAAGGCAGATGGCATGGGTTCACACTTTTGATCATGAATCCTGCTGCTTGTTATGTTTAAGTGTTTGGCCCTTGTGGCCCTATCTATGTAAGACTAGACCTTCATTGGCTTTATTTGTGTAAGATGCCAAACTTGGATGTAAGACTATTGTTATTCAGCTTATGTGTGTTCCGTGAGCATTGATATATGGGATCACTGTACACGTGCATTCGGTGATCACGACTTATGAGTCGAGGTCCCCACATTTAAAGGAGTGATCCCAAGCGTTGAAGCCAGGTGCATGGGCTCTGTAAGCCTAGAAATAGTGTTCAGTTCGCCCAATAACTTTCGAAACAAAGGCTTGATCTTCGATATTGTGCCTTTCCGCAACGGCTATCATGCCTTGCTAGGAAGTACAATGTTCGCTCACTTTAACGCCGTCCCACACTACGCATACCACAAGCTCAAGATGCCCGACCACAAGGGTTCATTACTATCAACGGCAACACAGAGCGCTCCCTCTGAACTGAGGAACATGCATTAGCCGTGGTGGCCGAATTCCATTACGATGATGATCGGCAAACTTCGACATCTGCCGTAAAGGCACGAAAGGTTGATAAGCAAGCTCGGTTTCTGCCTGAACTCACAGAACCTTCTGCTCCCCAGAAATAGGGACTCAGCCCCCATTACCCAACCCTAATACCAGAAAAACACATGTGAGGAAGGCACAAATTCGCACTTAAGATTCCATGGGCAGCAGCGGGGAACAACTATGAAAGCACAAGTGTTCGGCTGGACCGAACTACTAGCAATATAAGTCTTCAGATATAAAACAGGTACTATCGAGGACCTCCTAAAGCATAAAGCCCATAAATACTTTGATCACTTGTCAAGATCCTCGTTTTGAGGTCCACTGGCCGACAGCATTACCCATCAAGGAATGCAACCCCCTAGGAGTCATAGGAGTGGACAGGCGACAGGGCATTTCGAGGATGTCAGGCCACCCATCGAAGACCCCTGGTAGAACCCCTCCTGTAAATTTTATATTTCATCTTCAAGTACGTGTAAATAGTTGCTTCGGCAATTTGAGCTATAAGAGTCATGACACAAAATATAATACCATTATGCATGGCCTCTTCGTTGTCTTTTTTTTCTTGGAACATAATCTATTTCCTCCCTCCTCGACGCTTCTTGCGAAACTATTTGGTACACATTACGATGCAACCGGCTAATAGACCAGGGGCTCGAACTTAAAAAATCGCCCTAAGCATAATCGATTGTGTGTTTGGCGTCTCAGAATTTGCTTTATATGCATTGGTTCCGAACTATGTCTTGGGTCAATAGTTGGGTTGCCCAGCTCTTCTGCTTGCCCCTTTACATTCCGCTCATACGACTAAAAGGTCAAAGGGAGAACCACTACGATTGTGTTTCCAGCTAGCTTGGTCAAGCACCTCAGGGGAGAAGGCCAAAACCGACTAACATAGTATGCGAGAACCGGTCTACAAATCCGAGCATAAGTGTTATACTAACAACTTCGTTAGAAGTTATTCCATGTCATACGATGGGTTTGTTATTCGTACAAATCATGTGATGACGGCTTTAGCCGCGATTCTTTCGAACATCACAAACGATTGGGGGCTAGTCATCAGCCCCTGCATTCCTTTTTTGTGCTCCTACGGCTAAGTGAAAGAAATAAAGAATTATGGTATGATTGCCTTATCCACCTCACACTACCGCATTCGGGTACTGATATATCGGCTAAGGGTCACAGTGTGTAGGCAGACACATGTCGCGTAGTATCTACGTGGGGGCTAAAGCCGACGACTCGCAACTTTCAGTTTAAACGGCCACACGGGAGTTATAGCGAATGCGAAACATAAAAGACATGATAAACCATGCATCATAATCATAATAGCGTTCAAAGGTCTTTGGACATAATACAATGCGTTTACTCATAAATGTTTTCTTTTGAACATTGAGCCTCTATTGCCCGAGCACCCTCCATCACTAAGAAGTATTTCTCAGGGCATCTATGCTCCTTTCCATGGGGCAGAGGAGCGATGGCTATCTTCATCAGATCAATCCCCGGCCAGTGCACCCTGGCCCTTGCAAAGTCCAGTCGAGCTCCCTCGATATAGGAAGAACGCCTTAGTGCGTCGATCCGAGGCGAGGCATCACTCAGCTTCTGCACCAGGCCGAAGTAGCTGCTCAACAATGGCTTGTTGGGTCATAGCAGGATACAGAGATCCTTCATGGCCGGATCAACCATCTCGTGTAGCTCCATCGGCTGCTTTATTTGCTCGATGAGAAGAGGAGAGTGCTCGGGGGATTCAAATTGTGCCCAAAAGAGCCGAGCCTCATCTCCTTCTTCTCGCGAAGCATAGAACTGGTTCGCATCCGCTACGCTCTTCTGAAGGTCCGAACAGGCGCCAGAGGAACACCACACCTCGTTGAGCACCATGAACTTGCTATCACCGAAGGCACACTGCAGTAAATACGGCATACCATCTATGAAAGCCTTGACACTACAGTAAACCGCATATCCACCCGATCCTTTAGGAGATCGGATTTTAGAGTGGATAGCTTGGTGTCTTGCTCCTTTCCCTTCTGCTCAAGGCCCTCTCACTTCAGGCTTGCATCCTTGAGCTCCTCCTAGACCTCCTCTACCCGAGCCTCTTGCTTGGCACTTGTGGTTTTTAAGGTGGATAGCGCGGCAGCCGCTTGCGCGACCGTTGCCTTCTCGTCTGCGGCCTCTTGCTTCATTTTTTGCAGATCATTCTTGATCTTCTCAATTTCCTTCGCCGAGGCTGTGTAATCAATGAACATATAACCATACTACATCGACTGTGCAAATCACTAATGATGAAAAATTCGGATATTACAATCTGGCTTACCATGCGCCTCATCGAATCTTTTGTTGAGAGCATCAAGATCATCTTCGGAGCTCTTGAGCTTCTGATTTAGCTTGTCAGTGTCGGTGGCATTAATGGCCATCGCTGATGATGTAGCCTTTAAATATCACATATTTATTAGTTTATGTAAGTCCAAACACCCGAACTATCAAGACCATGACCCTATGTTCGGTCCTCTTACAGATTGTTGGAACATTATTGGATAAATAATGTCTTATACATTGTTTGGTCATTTCTTTGATCCTCGGGTGAGTTTTTCTCAACTCACCCAGGGCTCGGGGGACTGCTATGTATATAATGATAGCACAAATGTAATAAATTAATATTCCAGAAATAGAACATTACGTCGCTCACCTGGAAGCCCGACAAGAGACCGTTGATGGCCTCCTTCAGTCTTCTATCAACGGACTAAATTCTTTGCAAGACCGCACCCATAAGGGTGCGATGATCATCGAAGATGGAGGCACTTGATAAAGCCTCCTCCATGACTGGCCACCCAGTCATTGGTGGTGCCGGTGGTGATCGGTTAGCCCGATCTCCAACCGGGAATTGAACCAATGGCTCTGGAGGCGCTGTGCGTCCCGGAGACAACCTCGGAGGGGACTGGACATCCTTTCGTCAGGTCTCCTCAGTAGTCGGGAGGGGCTGCTCCTCCCGGACTTCGACGACCAAGGCATTAACCTTGGCCATCAGGTCGTCACCCTCATCGCCTGTGTTCGTCTCCAAAGGAGCCTAGTGGGATGACACCTCCACGACATCCTTCGTGGCACCTGAAGGTGTGGGATGCGATGCGGTCCCACTCTCCGCCAACTCGGCAGGTGGAGTCTCCCCGTCCGAAACTTGATCGATGGGGAGGACGCGTGGTGGGCTGCAGATCAGAAGGCACTCACACGTTAATAAGATTTAAAACATGGCATAAATAGCTCAGGGAGTCTTAGGATTCTTACCTTCGAGTTGGGGGCTTGACCCCTAGGTTCCTTTGAGGAACCTTCTCGAAATCTTCGGACTCGGTATCCGAGTACAAACTCTCATTGGACAGGATGGACTACGGCCGACACACCCTCTTCGGGGTAGGAGGAGTTATGTCCTCTGCGGCGTCCCGTGATGCTGCCCTCTTTCTTGCGAGGGGGGGTCGCCTTCCGCCTCGTCCTCATGCTCCTCCTCTTGATTAGAGGAGGCATGGGTTTCCTTGAGTGCGGCGTTTGGCTAGTCCTTGATGCAGAAACCTCCACTGCCTTTCTTCTTCTTATCTTTCTTTTCTAGTGCCTTGTAAGCCGCCACGACGAGCATCTTTGACAATAGCTTGGACTTGGGGTCTTTGGGCTGTGGTGCTGGGCAGTTGCCCGTGGCTTTGCTTAACCATTTCTGCAAAGATGATCCAAAAGGTGCTTAGATTTTCTTTCAGACGAAGGAGAAGATGAATTGAAAATATGTTATACCTGGGAAGGAGGATTATCACCATGTAGGCCCCATCCTCCCCCTTTGTTGGCCAGCTCTCCTGAGCCTTGAACATCTCCTACCATAGTTTTTCTAGAGTGGTGCAGAAGAGCTGGCGAATGGTAGGCTCATCGTCAAGCCAATAAGCCCACATGGGAGAGTCCCAATGCTGGTAGGGGAGGATGCACCATCGAAGCATGATCTGGACCACGTTGGTCAACTCGATCTAGATATTAATAATTGAGGCGATGTGCTTATGCAGGTTGTCCACCTCTGCATCCGACCGCTAGTCGAGGCCCTTCCAGATCCATGAGGTCAATCTTGTGGGGTGGGCTGATTTGAACTTGGCCAGAGCGGCCTAACCTTCTTCCCTTGGCTCGGTGATATAAAACCACTCTTTTTGCTAGGTCTTGATGATGTCGATGAAGGTACCGGACGGACATCCGACATGGGGGAGCTTGCTGATGACGGCCCCATAGCAGTCTGCGTGTTCTCCTACGACACACTTCGGCTTGATGTTGAAGGCCTTGCAGACGATGATGAAGGCCAATATGTGGATGAAGGAGTTCGGCAGGAGGTTGTGGAAGTTAAGCCCGTAGAAGAACATGAGGCCCTTGCCAAAGGGGTGGAGCAGGAAGCTCAGTCCCCGGATGAGGTGGGGGACAAACACAACCCTCTCGCCGGGCTTAGGAGTGGGAACCACCTATTTCGGTTCGGCGGTGCGGTGGGAGATCCTGGCAGGGAGGTAACCAGCCTGTTTCAGGTCATGGATATCCTGGTCGGGGATCGTGGAAGCCACCCACTTGCCGTTCGAACCGGAACCACCCATGGCCAAGCTCGTAGGAGGAGTTGTTAAAGACCTGGATCTGGGCTCTGGAGGCTTAGAATATTGGGCAAGCAGAGGATGCGAATGGGAAGCGTGGCTAGGCCTTGGGTGTTTTCCCCTTTTATGGGTCTTGTCGCCAGTTATCCTTATTGGGGAATGTTGCACGGGAAACAAAAAATTTCCTGCACGCATGGAATATCTATCCATGGTGATGAGCATCTAAGGGGATTAGAGTGGATCTACATATCCTTGTAGATCACGAAGTGGGAAGGATTAAGAAAAGTGGTTGATGTGGTTGAACATCTTCACGATCCAAATCACCGAGCATCCCGTGATCCAATCACGATCCATCCCGATCTAGCGTCGAATGGACGACATCTCCATGTTTAGCACACATACAGCTCGATGATGATCTCTGCCTTCTTGATCCAGCAAGAGGGAGCAGAGAGGTTGATGGGTTCTTTAAAGAACATTTGTTCCCTTGGTGGTTTTGGTAAATAATAACAACATATATGTCATTGAACTAACATTTCCACTAAGTATGTTTGAGGAAAAGTTCAATGATGGGTTGGCAAAATTATCGTGGAATACCCCAACACGCAAGGGAATAGATTGGCAAAGCTTCAAGCAAAGGATTCTATATTTTACATTTGTGAGAAATCACTTTGAGTCCATAGGAAAACCAATACTACTAAAAGGGGGTAAGGTTTTGTTGGTGAACAAATGCTCATACATGCACAATTGATAGTCACCACATACACCCACAAGCTCTTCCACAAAATTCTTTCCAAAGCCAAACACTCAAAATCGGTGCAACCAACACATTCCACTTGGTGCCACCGATTCCAAACCCTAGACAGACTCAGCCAAATCCTAACTCTTCGGTGCAACCGATTCTGCATTCAGTGCCACTGAGTTAGGCTGCCTACTTCCTCTTAAGCAAGTTCACAATTTTGGTCCCTCCGAGATTGTCGGATCGGTGTCACCGAGATTAGACATTCTAACCGTTGGTCACCTTATCGGTGCTACCGAGATTCCTATATCGGTCTCACCGAGATTCAAAAGTTGCCACCTTTTGGTCACTTAGGTACCACCGAGATTAACACATCGGTGTCACCGAGTTGGTCATTTTGTGTGTAACGGTTGGATTTTTTGAGATGCCTATATATACCCCTCCACCACCACTCACTTGCAAGAGAAGTACTCAGAACAGTTCCCGACTCATACCTACTGATTTTCTAAGAGAGAGCCACCTACTCATGTGTTGAGATCATGCCGTTACATTCCTACCATATGAATCTTGATCTCTAGCCTCCCCAACTTGCTTTACACCCAATCAATCTCTTCTACCAAGCCAAATATGTGAGAGAATGATTGTGTGTTGAGGAGTCTATCATCTTGAAGCACAAGAGCAAGTAGTTCATTGACACAATCGAGCCTATTACCTTTTGGAGGGTGGTGCCTCCTAGATTGGTTAGGTGTCGCTTGGGAGCCTCCTACTTCGTGTTGTGGAGTGAACCAAGAAGTTTGTAAGGGCAAGGAGATCGCCTACTTCGTGAATATCTACCCCGAGTTAGGCTAGCCTCCGTGGACATAAGCCATCATGGTATAGTCCATGTTGCTTCTTCATGGAACCTGTTGAGGAATGTTGCATCGGGAAAAAATCCTATGCACATGGAAGATCTATCCATGGTGATGAGCATCTACGAGAGGGAGAGTGGATCTAAATACCCTTGTAGATCGCTAAGCAGGAAGCATTAAGAAACATGGTTGATGTAGTCGAACATCTTCGCGATCCAAATCGCCAAGCGTCCCACCATCCCATCACTATCCGTCTTGCGATCCCACCACAATCCATCCCGCGATCTCATCACGATCCGTCCCACGATCCAATTATGAATCGTATTGTGATCTTGATCACGGTCCTTCCGATCTAGCGCCGAACGGACGACACCTCCGCGTTCAGCACACGTACAACTTTATGACGATCTCCGCCTTCTTGATCTAGAAAGAGGGAGCATAAATGTAGATGAGTTCTCCGGCAGCACAACGTCCTGGTGGCGGTGGTGGTGAACTAATCCTGCAAGGCTTCGCCTAAGCACCGCAAAACTAATCTAGAGGAGAAACAGATGTATAGAGGAAAGAAGAGGGCAGCACGTGGCAATTAGGGTGAGCTTTCCCCTATAATTCTATAGTATATATAGGAGGGAAGGAGGGGAGGAGGCAGCCTGAAAACCCTCAAGGTTTGGTCAAAATTGGAGGTGGAGGAGTCCTAATCCAATCCTACTAGGAATAGGATTCCTCCTTTCCACTTGGGAACTCTTTCCACCTCTCTACCTTTTGGGTTTTTCCCACCCCTAACCACATGGGCCTTAGTGGGGGCTTAGACCAGCCCACCAGGGGCTGGTTTGACTCCTCCCATAGCCCATGAGGTCCTTTGGGTCGAAACACCACTCCCGATGGTCCCCCGGCACCCTCCCAGCAGTCCGTGTACACTACCGATGAGCCCAAAACTTTTCCGATGACCAAAAGAGGACTTCCTATATATCAATCTTTACCTTCAGACCATTCCGGAGCTCCTTGTGACATACGGGATATGATCCGAGACTACAAACAACCTTCGGTCACCACCATACATAACTCTATAGTACCGAAACGTCACCGAACCTTAAGTGTGCAGACCCTGCGGGTTCGAGAACTATGTAGACATGACCGAGACACCTCTAAGGTCAATAAACAATAGAGGGACCTGGATGTCCATATTGGTTCCTACATATTCTATGAAGATCTTTATTGGTTGAACCTCTATGTCAGGGATTCCGTTAATCCCGTTTGTTGTTCCCTGTGTTCTTCGGTATGTTACTTGCCCGAGGTTCGATCGTCGGTATCTCTATACCTAATTCAATCTCATTAGCGGCAAGTCTCTTTATTCATTTCGTAATACAAGATCCCGCAGCTAACACTTTAGTCACATTGCTTGCAAGGCTTGTTATGATGTTGTATTATTGAGTGGGCCCTGAGATACCTCTCCATCACACGGAGTAACAAATCCCAGTCTTGATCCATGCCATCCCAACAGAAACCCTAGGAGATACCTGTAGAGCACCTTTATAGTCACCCAGTTACGTTGCAATGTTTTATACACACAAGGTACTCCTCCGGTGTCAGGGAGTTGCATGATCTCATGGTCATAGGAACAGATACTTGACATGTAGAAAGCTGTAGCAATGAAGTGACACGATCATATGCTACGTTTATAGTTTGGGTCTTGTCCATCACATCATTCTCCTAATGATGTGATCCCATTATCAAACGACAACTCATGTCCATGGCTAGGAAACCTTAACCATCTTTGATCAACGAGCTAGTCTATTAGAGGCATACTAGGGACATGGTGTTGTCTATGTATCCATACATGTATCTGAGTTTCCGATCAATACAATTCTAGCATGGATAATAAACGATTATCATGTACAAGGAAATATGGTAATAACTAATTTATTATTGCCTCTAGGGCATATTTCCAATAGTCTCCCACTTGCACTAGAGTAATTAATCTAGCTCACATGGCCATGTGATTTGTTATGAATGTCACACCCAAAGAGTTCTCGGCTTCGATCATGCTTTGCATGTGAAAGAGGTTTTAATCAACGGGTCTGAGACATTCAGATCCGTGTCTACTTTGCAAATCTCTGTCATACTACAAACACTGCTACCACGCTCCACTTGGAGCTATTCCAAATGGCCACACCACTATACGTATCTGGATTCCTACTAAGAGTCATTCGGATTGGTGTTAAAGCTTGCATCGAGGTAACTCTTTACGACAAACTCTTGATCACCTCCATAATCGAGAAACATTTCCTTATTCTTTTAGTTCATAAGGATAATCTTGACCACTGTCCAGTGATCCACTCCTGGATCACTCTGTGCACCTTGATGGACTCATGGTAAGGCACACATAGGTGCGGTACACAGCATGGCATACTATATAGAGCCTATGGCTAAAGCATAGGGGACGACCTTTGTCCTTTCTCTTTCTTATGCCGTGGTTGAGCTTTGAGTCTTACTCAACTTCACACCTTACAAATCACACAAGAAATCTTTCTCTCACTGATCCATTTTGAACTCTTTCAAAATCTTGTCAAGGTATGTACTCATTGAAAGTCTCATCAAGCATCTTGATCTATATCTATAGATCTTGATGCTCAAAAATTAGGTAGCTTTGTCCAGGTCTTCCTTTGAAAAACTCTTTTCAAACAAACTTTTGTGCTTTCCATAAATTCTACATCCTTTTTGATCAATAATATGTCAACCACATATGCTTATCAAAAATTCTATAGTGCTCCCACTCACTTTATTGTAAATACAAGTTTCTCATAAACTTTGTGTAGACTAATAAACTTTGATCACCTCATCAAAGCGTATATTCCAACTCCGAGATGCTTGCTCCAGCCCATAGAAGGATTGCAGGAGCTCGCACACCTTTTAGCATCCTTATGACAAACAAAACCTTCTGGTAGTATTAGATACAACGTTTCCTCAAGTAAACCGTTAAGGAAACGATGTTTTGGCATCCATCTGCCTGATTTCATATTTGAAAAATGTAGCAACTACTAACATAATTCCAACAGACTTTAGCATCGCTACGAGTGAGAAAGTCTCATCGCAGTCAACTCCTTGAACTTGTCAGAAACTTCTTTACGAAAAGTCGAGCTTTTATAAATGGTGGCATTTACCATCAGCGTCTATCTTCATGTTAAAGGTCCATTTGTACTCGACGACCTACCGTCCAACAAGCAAGTCTACAAAATTCTATACTTGGTTTTCATACATGGATCCTTTCTCCGATTTCATGGCCTCTAACCATTTGTCGGAATCCGGGCCCATCATCGCTTCTCCATAGCTCGTAGGTTCATCGTTATCCAACAACATGACCTCCAAGACAGGGTTGTCGTACCACTCAGAAGCAGTACGCGTCCGTGTCGACCTACAAGGTTTGATAGTAACTTGATCCAAAGCTTCATGATCATCATCATTTACTTCCTCTTCAACTGACATAGGTTCCACAGAAACATCTTTCTGCGCTGCGCTACTCTCCGGTTGAAACAAAGGTTCAACAACCTCATCAAGTTCTATCTTCCTCCCACTCAATTCTTTCGAGAGAAACTTTTTCTAGAGGAAGGACCCAGTTTTAGCAACAAATATGTTGTACTCGGATCTGAGATAGAAGGTATACCCAACTGTTCTTAGGGTATCTTATGAAGATGCATTTTTCCGCTTTGGGTTCGATCTTATCTGACATAAGTGTCGCATTCCCAAACTCTAAGAAATGACAGCTTAGGTTTGTGCCAGACCATATGGTGTCATCTCAACGAATTTAGATGGTGCCCTGTTTAAAGTGAATGTGGTTGTCTCTAATGCATAACCCCAAAATGATAATGTCACAATGATAAGAGACATCATAATTCCAACCATATCCAATACAGCACGACTGCGACGTATGGACACACCATCACACTATGGAGTTCCAGGTGGTGTGAGTTGTGAAACAACTTTGAATTGTCTTAAGTTGTATACCAAACTCGTATCTCAGATATTCACCTCCACGATCATATCGTAGACATTTTATCTTCTCGTCACGATGATCTCAAACTTCACTCTGATTCTGCTTGGACTTTTCAAACACTTCAGACTTGTGTTTCATTAAGTAAATATACACTATATCTACTCAACTCATCAGTGAAGGTAAGAAAATAACGATATACACTGCATGCTACAACACACATTGGACCGTATACATCAATATGTATCATTTCCAATAAGTTGCTAGCCCGCTCCATCATACTGAAAATAGGGTCTGTAGCCATCTTGCCCAAAAGGCATGGTCTGCATGTCTCAACCGATTCGAAACCGAATGAGTCCAAAGATCCATCAACATGGAGTCTCTTCATGCGATTTATACCAATATGACATTTTGCGGCAGTGACACAAGTATGTGGTACTATCATTATTAAATTTGTTTCTTTTGGCATAAATTTTATGAACATGTGTATTACTACGATCAAGATTCAACAAACCATTCTCACTAGGTGCATGACCATTGAAGGTATTATTCATGTAAACAGAATAACCATTATTTATAACTTAAATGAATAATCGTGTTGCAATAAACACGATCCAATCATGTTCATGCTTAACACAAACACCAAATAACATTTATTTGGGTTTGTCACTAATCCCGAAGGTAGAGAGAGCATGCGATGTTGATCACATCAACCTTGGAAACATTTCCAACATACAACGTCACCTCACACTTAGCTAGTCCCCATTTATTCTGTAGCTTTTATTTCGAGTTACTAACATTTAGCAACCCAATCGGTATCCTATACCCAGGTGCTACTAGGAGTACTAGCAAGGTACAAATAAATAACACGTATATCAAAATATACTTCTGTCGATGTTGCCAACCTTCTTATCTACCAAGTATGTAGGGTTGTTCTGCTTCAGCGACCGCTCTCCTCATAATAGAAGCACTTAGTATCGGGTTTGGGTTCAACTTTGGGTTGCTTCACTAGAGCAGCAACTGACTTGCCATCCGTGAAGTTTCCCTCCTTGTCCTTGCCCTTCTCGAAACTAGTGATTTTACTAACCATCAGCACTTGATGCTCCTTCTTGATTTCTACCTTCGCGACGTCAAATATAGCGAACAGCTCAGGGATCATTATTTCCATCCCTAGCATTTTATAGTTCATCACGAAGCTCTAGTAGCTTAGTGACAATGACTTGCAAAACTATACCAATCACTTTCTTATCTGGAAGATCAACTCCCACTCGATTCAAGCGATTGTAGCACCCAGACAATCTGAGCACATGCTCAACGATTGAGCTATTCTCCTTCATCTTGCAGGCAAAGAATATTGTTGGAGATCTCATATCTCACAACACGGACATGAGCCTGAGATCCCAATTTCATCTCATAGAACATCTCATATGTTCCATGACGTTCAAAACGTTTTGGAGCCTCAATTCTAAGCCATAATGCATGATGCACTAAACTGTCAAGTAGTCATCAGAGCGTGCCCATCAGATGTTCACAACATCTACAGACGACGCTAGAGGGGGTGGCGCACCGAGTGATGCACCAAGGACATAAGCCTTTTGTGCAGCAATGAGGACAATCCTCGGATCATGGACCCAGTCCGCAATATTGCTACCATCATCTTTCAACTCTATTTCTCTAGGAACATATAAAAATACAAGGGAGCTACAGCGTGAGCTAGTAATCTACAACATAATATGCAAAGACACTATTGACTATGTTCATGATAATTAGTTCAGTTAATCAAATTACTAAAGTTCCCACCCAAATTGACATCCCTCAGATCATCTGAGTGATACATGATCCAAATTCACCAACTCAAGTCCGATCATCACGTGAGTTGAGGTGGTTTCAACGGTGAACATCATCATGTTGATCATATCTACTATATGACTCATGTTCGACCTTTCGTTCTCTTGTGTTCCGAGGCCATGTCTGTACATCCTAGGCCCGTCAAGTCTAACTCGAGTGTTCTGTATGTGCAACACTGGCTTGCACCCGTTGTATGTGAATGTAGAGTCTATCACATCGGAGCATCGCATGGTGTCTCGACACGATGAACTTTCGCAATGGTGCACACTCGAGGAGAACACGAGTTTTACCTTGAAATTTAAGTGACGGATCACCTTATAATGCTACCGTCGTGCTAAGCAAAACAAGCTGCATAAAAGGATTAACATCACATGCAAATCATAAGTGACATGATATGGCCATGAACTTGTGCTTTTGATCTCCATCTTGAAAGCATTGGCATGATCTCCATCATCACCGGCAATGACACCATGATCTCCATCATCACCGGCAATGACACCATCATCTCCATCATCCTGATCTCCATGAATGTGTCACCATCGGGGTTGTCGCGCCCATCATGCTTCTACTACTATTGCTACCATTTAGCGATAAACTAAAGCATTAGATAGCACTTATTGATTGACACGCAGGTCATACAATAATTAAAGACAACCCTATGGCTCCTAGCGGTTGTCCTACTCATCGACATGCAAGTCGTGATATTCTATGCAATACATGATCATCTCATACATCACATATACTTTATCATGTAATTGGCCATATCACATCACAACATACCCTGCAAAAACAAGTTAGATGTCCTCTAATTGTTGTTGCAAGTTTTACGTGGCTGCTACAGGTATCTAGCAAGAACAATTCTCACCTACGCAAAACCAGAACGGTGATACATAAATTGCTTTTCAACCTTCTCAAGGACCACCTTTGTCGAATCCGATCCAACTAAAGTAGGAGAACTAGACACCCGCCAGCCATTTTTGTGCAACGAAGTTAAACATTAATTGATGGAACCAGTCTCTCATAAGCGTACGAGTAAGGTTGGTCTGGTCCGCTTCATCCCACAATACCGCTGAACCAAAACACGACCAAGGGAGGTAGCAATCTAAGCATCAACGCCCACAAACTCCTTTGTGTTCTACTCGAGATCTCATCTACACATAGACCTAGCTCTAATACCACTGTTGGGGAACATTGCATGGGAAAAAAATCATACACACACGCAAGATCTATCCATGGGGATGAGCATATACGAGAGGGAGAGTGGATCTACATACCCTAGTAGATTGCTAAGTGGGAAGCGTTAAGAAACATGGTTGATGTAGTCGAACGTCTTCGCGATCCAAATCGCCGAGCGTCTCCCAATCCCATCACGATCCGTCCCGCGATCCAATCACGATCCATCCCGCGATCCAATCACGATCCATCCCGCGATCTCATCACGATCCTTCCCACGATCGAATCACGAATCGTCTCACGATCTTTATCACGGTCCTTCCGATCTAGCGCCAAACGGACGGCACCTCCGTGTTCAGCAAATGTATAGCTTCATGACAATCTCCGCCTTGATCCAGTAAGAGGGAGCATTGAGGTAGATGAATTCTCTGGTAGCACAACGTCCTGGTGGCGGTGGTGGTGAACTAATCCTGTAGGGCTTTGCCTAAGCACCGCAGAACTAATCTCGGGGAGAAACAGATCTAGAGTAAAGAAGAGGGAAGCACGTGGCAATTAGGGTTAGCTTTTCCATCTAAATCCTCTAGTATATATAGGAGGGAGGGAGGGGAGGAGTCAGCCTCAAACCCTCAAGGTTTTGTCGAAATTGGAGGTGGAGGAGTCCTACTCTAATCCTATTAGGAACAGAATTCCTCCTTTCCACTTGGAAACTCTTTCCACCTCTCCACCTTTTGGGGTTTTCCCACCCCTAGCCGCATGGGCCTTTGTGGGGGCTTAGACCAGCCCACCAGGGGCTGGTTTGACTCCTCCCACAGCCCATGAGGTCCTTTGGGTCGAGACACCCCTCCCGATGGTCCCCCGACACCTTCCCGGCACTCCCGGTACACTATCGATGAGCCCGAAACTTTTCCGGTGACCAAAATAGGACTTCCTATATATCAATCTTTACCTCCAGAACATTTTGGAGCTCCTTGTGACATCTAGGATATCATCCAGGACTACGAACAATCTTCGGTCACCACCATACATAACTCGATACTACCGGAACATCACAGAACCTTAAGTGTGTAGACCCTACGGGTTCGAGAACTATGTAGACATGACCGAGACACGTCTATCGTGAATAGCCAATAGTGGGACCTGGATGCCCATATTGCTTCCTACATATTCTATGAAGATCTTTGTCGGTTGAACCTCTATGTCAAGGATTCAGTCAATCCTGTATGTTGTTCCCTTTGTTCTTTGGTATGTTACTTGCCCGAGGTTCGATCGTCGGTATCTCTATAACTAGTTCAATATCGTTACCAGCAAGTCTCTTTACTCGTTCCTTAACACAAGATGCCATGGGTAACACTCTAGTCACATTGCTTGCAAGGCTTGTTATGATGTTGTATTACCGAGTGGGCCCTGAGATACCTCTCCATCACACGGAGTAACAAATCCCAGTCTTGATCCATGCCAACCCAACAGACACCCTCGGAGATACCTATAGAGCACCTTTATAGTCGCCTAGTTACGTTGCGACGTTTGATACACACAAGGTACTCCTCCGGTGTCAGGGAGTTGCATGATCTCATGGTCATAGGAACAGATACTTGACATGCAGAAAATTGTAGCAATAAAGTGACACAATCATATGCTACGTTTATAGTTTGGGTCTTGTCCATCACATCATTCTCCTAATGATGTGATCCCATTATCAAACGACATCTCATGTCCATGGCTAGGTAACCTTTACCATCTTTGATCAACAAGCTAGTCTATTAGAGGCATACTAGGGACATGGTGTTGTCTATCTATCCACACATGTATGTGAGTTTCCGATCAATAAAATTCTTGCATGGATAATAAACGATTATCATGAACAAGGAAATATGATAGTAACTA
The DNA here is from genome assembly GCA_022496015.1 of Hordeum marinum. Taxonomy (NCBI): domain Eukaryota; kingdom Viridiplantae; phylum Streptophyta; class Magnoliopsida; order Poales; family Poaceae; genus Hordeum; species Hordeum marinum. The sequence continues at coordinate 178,642,523 of CM039674.1, forward strand.
ATTTATTATTGCCTCTAGGTCATATTGCCAATAGAACCCTCCGTGGGTAGAGCCCTCCTTGGACTCTCGCGACCATTACCCTCCGTGGGTTCAAGACTCCTTGAACCACTACAGGAAACAGGTACTTTGCCGTCCACCATCCCGGACGGCAAAGGCATGAAACATGGACGGCAAAGGCTTTGCCATCCGCCAGCGGACGGCAAACCGTCCGGCTGAATAATCCACGGTAAAGGCCGATTTGCCGTCCGCTAGTGGACGACAAAGAACCTTAGGTCTTTGCCGTTTGCCAGCGGACGGCAAAGAGTCTGGACGGCAAACATGGACACTTAGCTCCGTTAGGGAGCCTAACGGCGTTCTTTGCCATCCACTGGCATACGGCAAAAACCTTAGGTTATTTGCTGTATGCCAGCGGATGGCAAAGAACCTAAGGTCTCTGCCGTCTAGCAGCGGACGGCAAAGCACCTTTTTTTAATAGCTGGGGATGGCCTAGGTTCGTTCTTTTCCGTCCGCTGGCAGACGGAAAAGACCTTAGGTTCTTTGCCGTCTACCAGCGGACGGCAAAGAACCCACCTAGGCCAGCACCAGTTTGCACAGGTAGCTGCCACGTGGCCACTTTGCCGTCTGGTGGCTGACGGCAAAGCTCTTTGCCGTCTGCCAGCAGACGGCAAAGTGGCCATATAGCCCCTGTTTTTTTTTGTTTTTTCTTAAAAGCATTCAATTTGACAGAAAATTCATATATATCCAACATATACATATCCAGAACATACATATCATTCAACAAGTTCCAACAAGCATACCAAATAAGTTGAAACAAGCATAGGTGGACCAATAATTAAGTTCCAACATACAAGTCCAACATATATACAAGTTTCCAACAACACACAATATGGTTTCAACAACATATCCATACATATGTATCCAAAACAAGTGTTCCATAAACATGAAGGTAGCAGAAGAAGAAGAGTACAGTCCATCAATGCACTCTTCCTCATCTATATCAAATCTGCAAAGTAGGAAAGATATAGTTAGAAGAAGAAGAAGACTAGCTAGAAGAAGAAGAAGAAAATGAAGAAAAAAAGAAGAAGAAGAATTTATAGGATATTTAGGAGGTAAACCAAGGTTATTATGCCATTTTGTACTTAAGTGAGCTAATTATGTCATAAATGAACTAGCTATAGATCATTATTGAGCTATACTAGCTAACTAAGCATATCAAGTCATTTTGGAGGAAAAAATGCTAAGTATAGGTCATTTTATAGCTATCCTAGGTGAATATACCATTTTGTAGCTAACTAAGCATATGAAGTCATTTTTGATGAAAATAAGCTAAGTATAGGTCATTTTATAGCTATCCTAGGTAGAATTTATCATTTTGGAGGTAAGTAAGGTTATTATGTATTTTTGAGGAAAATAAGCTAAGTACAGGTCATTTTGGAGGTAAACCAAGGTTATTATGCCATTTTTACCTAAGTGAGCATATTATGTCATAAATGAACTAACTAAGCTAATTATAGATCATTATTAAGCTATCGTAGGTAGTTATGCCATTTTGTACCTAAGTGAGCTAATTATGTCATAAATGAACTAGCTATAGATCATTATTGAGCTATACTAGCTACTAATGCCATTTTCTAGCTAACTAAGCATATCAAGTCATTTTGGAGGAAAAAAATGCTAAGTATAGGTCATTTTATAGCTATCCTAGGTGAATATACCATTTTCTAGCTAACTAAGCATATCAAGTCATTTTGGATGAAAATAAGCTAAGTATAGGTCATTTTGGAGCTAAGTAGTTCATTTCTTAAGCTAAGTATGCATTTGTTAATGAAAACACTTGGGAAAACTTACCATCAACATGGAGGTGAAGGACCGGTAGGGTTTGGGCCAGGGTGAGACGTAGAAGGACCGGTCGGGGCTATGATAGACGCAGAAGGATCGGTCGATGCTTGTCGGGAGGCGCGCTGCACCAAAGATCATTTGCAATATCTCCTTAGCATGATGAAAGTCAAATGTGAATACTAGTCACTATTAACCATTTAAATGAAACTCACTGTGGGTGCTATAGCAATATGGGGCATCGACGGAGGGGTCTGACCATTGTTTTGGCACACGGTCTGCACATTTTGTTTTCACGAGTCATTCATATTAGTTAGTGATGAAATGAATATTACGTGCATGATTTGGCTAATATGCAGGAGAAACTTACCACGAGGAGCTCGTATAGGGCCCGGTGAGACGCGTCGTTCCGGTTCCTCTCCTCCTCCAACTGCCTAGTCGTCCTCTCCTCCATCTCCCTCTCCCTCTGTGTCGCCTGCCTATTTGCCTCCGCTAGAAGCTCCTGGGCCCTAGAGCTCCATTGGCCGTGGACGAGGCCTTATCTCAGGATCAAAGCTCGTCTGGTGCTTCTTGATCTCTGGGAGAGTTGTAGGACAATGTATCAGTCCATCCCCAATGGCTATCTTGCCATGGGGCCTCCCACCACCAGATATCATCACGAGCTCTGGATCAAAAGGAGTGTGGCTCGGGTTGAAGTCCTCCCCTTTCCTCGCCTTCCCCTCATCTCTGTACCTCACGAGCTTGTTGTGGGAGGAGATGTTTCTGAAGCTCTCTGGATGATCGAGTTCATCCTCAAAGAATGCCTTGGCCTTCTTGTATGAGGCAGTATGGGCCATGGCAAAGAGGTCAAAAAGAGGTGGCACCTCCTTCTTGTTTTCTCGCGCGTAAAAGAGGTGAACAAAATATTGGTTAAGGGCTCAAGCTAGCATGAAGAATGAAATTGCATGAATCATGAAGCAAACCACATACCCAGTTATACCCATACTCAAACAGGTTGGAGCTCCCTTGATGGTGTGGCACACGTCTCATTTGGGCACGCTTCTCCTTGGCCTTGTTGTGTTCGGCTAGCCATTCGGGAGAGCACCACTCATCTACCAATGCCTCCCAACAGTCCATCCTATCCGCACACCATCTCGGGGGCACCTAAGTTAGACAAGAGAAATTTCAGCGCTATGCCTACGAATCAAATCAAAGAAACTAAGTACAAGGCCTTAAGAAAAGATAATTACCTTCATAAACTTCTCCTTACACAGATAATTTCCGCGGCACTTCTTCTTGGCCCTCTTAATGTTACTCGAGGCATAGTAGTCTCGAATAGCCTGCACCCGAGCCTCATGCCGTAAGTTCTGAAGTAGGCGCTTGCACTCAGCTTCGAGAACAACAGCCGCTCTCGCCTCGTCTTCCTCAAGACACCAATAGAAGGTCTACAATCAAACAAGACAACACATTAGACACTGATTAGTACAATCACTAGGTGTTGTTGATTTTTAATTCTGTGAAGGAGAAATTACCCAAAAGCGACGGATCACAATGTCAGCCACCGTCTCACACAAGACACCATCAACCATCTCCTCCGGCGGGGCCGGGGCAGCCTTGTACAGCTCCGACGTCAGTGCTACCTGTGGAGACTCACCCTCACCTGGCAACTGGACCTTCCCCGGGAAGTGGTGCCAGAGAAGCACACCAAGGACCTTGTTGGGCCTACGGACACCACCACGCTCGTATTTCCAACCCCTGCAGTAGGACAAGGCCAACACATTAGATATTAATTCGAAGAAACATGAAGGGAAAAGGTTAAAAAAGAGTAAATGCACTTACTTCTCCGCATTAGGCGCAATCAACCACCTCTGCTCGCGGGTTGTCGGCACGGGAGGCAGCTTTATACAACCACGCTGGTAGACCTTCTTGCCCTCCTCAACCAGCTCGCTTTCGCTATAGGTGTCCTCAGACAAGTAATTTTCCTCGCCACCATCAGCATGGCCACTAGCCTCTGGAGTCACGTGGGATGAAGACTCTAGGACCCGAGTCTCCTGGGACGATGACTCTGGGACGCGAGTCTGTTGGGACGAAGGCTCGGTGAACCGAGGCTTGTCGACCGAGGCTCGTGGACTGGAGTCCAAGACGGGTCCTCGTCAGACGGGTCCACCCGAGATGGAGCACTCCTATGGTCGGTAGAATCAACTGGGGGTGGCGGCGAGGAAGGCGCAGCAGCCTTCCTACCTCTAGCACCTCTCTTCGTCTTCCCCCGACCTCTCCCGGTCGAAGAAGAAGCGCCCGCCGGTGTCTGCTTGCTGTGTACCAGCGCTCTCTAGAGTTGTTGGGGTGGAATAATAGCACCCCTCCCAGCACGCGCCGAGGAAGGAGGCTTAGAGCACTCTCAACCCCCACCCACCATCTGTCAACACCTACAATGACAAAGCGTGAACGAAATTAGTTCAACATAAAAAAACTAAATACCTAATAACATGAAATAATTAATAATATATATGTACATAATAATAATTGAATACCTCACATTACTAATATTAATCTTCATCGTCTATATATGCTCCGGGATCAATAAATGCATAATCATCATCACTATTAGTAATGACGTGCTCATCAGCATCATCAATAAATGCATCAACATGTGGAAGGCCTCTATGTAATCGGTCAAGCATTGTCAGGTCATCCGCAGCAGTAACCTCTTCTTCTTCCGTCTCTTCTTGTTCCTGCTCAGGGGTGAAGTCGGGTTCACTGTCGCCGTCGACCTCAATGTTCTGGGGTGAAGTAGTGCGGTTCTTGAAGCGTTTATTGGAAACACATGTTTCTTGGAAGAATTCTCCTTCATATGTGTCTGGGTTAATATGAGGTTCATAATCATCTTCATTGAGGGGAGGTGGTCTAAAATGTGGCGGCACATCATAAACGACAATCCAACCTTTCAAATTTGGATCCGTTTGGTAGGCCCATGGTAGATAGAAAACTTGGGTCGCCTGTAGAGCTGTAATATAGACATCGGGAACATCCAAATGGGTGCTTTGTTTGATTTCTACTAGCCCTATATGTTCATGAGTCCTTCTAGTCTCCTTCGGCTGGAACCAATAACATTTGAAGACTACGATGTTTGGTGGGTTTTCACCAAAGAATGTAAGTTCATAAATTGCTTCAACTCTTCCATAATACTGGACCCCTCCTTCGCCGTTAGCGGAGACACAACAATTTGTAGTCTTTCGGTCGGCCATAGATAGATCTTTGCCAAAAGTATGAAAGCGATACCCATTGATGTCATATTTGTCAAATGAATGGACCTTAAAGTCAAAACCATTAGCGACTTGTCTCAATTCGGAGTCCATAGACTCTGCATTAGCCTACAAGTTTAATACGAACGGATTGTTGCATTGCCGCAAACTAGGCGAAGAAATGAAATCATCCAATTAATGGAAATTATCGTTTGCTTGAACCAAGAGATGAAACCGGGATAGCCACCTCCATGCTTTGCCAGAAGCTCATGCTCTTCGACGGAATCCTTCTGGATCACCGCTCCAGCCAAGAATTTGGTGACGTATCGACTTTATCACATATCCGGGAATAAGACCATTTCAAAGTAATTAGAAGTTGCAAAGCAATGTACCGAGAACTTACTCGATGTACGGCCGCACTTCTATTACGTTGTTGAGGATATACAACGAAATGGTCCGCCATTCCTCGACATCCAACCCTAATGATTTCGAAGCACGGGCTGGTGCGAGCTTCCCTTTGAATAGGCTGAGGTTGGATCGACCTTTTTCATGGTCGCCATCATTGTACCGAGGCTTCAGATTATGCAAATGACGATTTTGGGATGTGTAGTGTGCTGTCACAAAGTTTGCCGCCTCCTGAGTAACGAATGCCTCGGCCATCGATGCTTCAACTCTACGTTTATTTTTACATTTTGCTCGAAGCGTCTTCTGCATCCTCTCGGTTGAGAAGCACCAACGATTTTGCACGGGCCCCCCAATCTTGCCTCGGTCGGGAGATGCAAAATAAAATGCTGCATTGGATTAAAGAAGCCCGGTGGAAAGATCTTTTCTAACTTGCAGATCAACTCCGGCGCCAACTCTTCCAGTTCGTCTAGCACGTTAGGCGATAGTTCTCTCGCACAAAGAGCACGGAAGAAATAGCTCAGCTCTGCCAGTACTAGACATTCATCCTCAGGGATAAAGCCATGCAACATCATCGGCATTACCCGCTCAAGCCATATGTCCCAATCATGACTCTTGAGGCCAAATATTTTCAATTTTTCAAGACTCGCTCCCCTCTTTAGATTCGCTGCATACCCATCGGGGAACATCAACTGCATTTGCACCCACAAGGTCATTTCCCTCATAGTTGGCCTTACAAGATTTAACCATGCCTTTGGCTTCCTCCAGTTCTTCTTCCTTTTGGTTGTCGAATGTTTTGTAACGGTCTGTCACATAGAGCCTCCTGGTCGACTCTAGCCTTAGGATTATCCTTCGACTTCCCCTCTATGCCGAACAATGTACCAAAAAGGGCCTCTGTGACATTCTTTTCAGTGTGCATCACGTCGATGTTGTGTGGGCAATGGAGGTCTTTGAAGTAAGGCACATCGCACAAACATATCTTCTGAGTCCAGGCGTGTTCCGTATTATACCCTTTGAACTACCCTGGACGATTTGGATCCGGCTCGAGAGTGTTTATCTGATCTAGGATCTGTTGGCCTGTCAACGCAGGTGGTGGAATGTTTTTGAAAACTCTACCTTTGATGAAATTCTTCTTGTCTTTTCTGAACTTATGGTCAGGATCCAGGAACTGTCTATGCATGTCGAAGCAAGAAAACTTGCGACCCGCCTCCAGCCAACGGAACTGAAGAGCTGCCTTGCATGTGGGGCACTGAAACCTTCCATGCACACACCAGCCAATGAATAGCGCGTACGCCGGCAAGTCATGCATCGAGTACAAGTACCACACATGCATTTTGAAGTTCTTTTTTGTAGCGGCGTCATATGTCTTGATCCCATTATCCCAGGCTTCTTGTAATTCATCCTTATGCGGTTGCATGTACACATTCATATTCTTCCCCGGATATTTGGGCCCTGGAAACATCAGGGTCAGGAAAACGTTCTTTGTTTTCGTAATATCTCTGGGGGGAGATTGAGTGGAATGACAAATACAGGCCAACAACTGTATTGTGCTGCCATCATACCATACACATTGAACCCATCCGTGCTGATGGCAACTCGAGGGTGCCTTGGTTCTGCCGCTTTATCCTTATGTAATGCATCGAAATGCTTCCACGCAAAAGCGTCCGAAGTGTGTCCCAACATCGGATTCCCATCTGCATCCAGTTATGTTCTTTTGCCCAATTTATGCCACGTCATCTGTCTAGCCGTCTCTTCGACCATGAAAAGCCATTGAAGTCTTGGTATGATTGGCAGATATCGAAGAACATTAATGGGGATTTTTGTCTGACTATTCTCACCCATACCGTTGTGTACCAGAACATATCTGGAAGCATTGCAAATGGGGCAATAGTTCAAGCCCACATACTAAAGCCTAAATAAGGCACATCCATTCTCACAGGCATCTATCTTCTCATAGGGCATCTTAAGCATTCTCTACCTAGGTTGAACTGAGCCTTTAGAGCCATTACTTGCGCGATGGCATCCAGTTGACAAAGCTCAGTCTGCTCGTGGAGAGGACGTTTTGAAGACTCCAACATTTCATAAAAGGCCTTTGCAGATTCCTCCATCTCACCGTCTGAATCCCGAGCATCATCAATGTCTTGTACCATGTCTTCGATCCCGGTACCATGCTCGTCGGTGCAACGACGAAGCACCTCAGCTCTGGCAGGTTGGGCAGACTCACCATGAAAGGTCGAGACCATATAATTAGGTGTAAAACCCCACTTCTGTAGGTGTATGATCATTTCAAACTCTAACTTCTTCTTATAGTTGTCGCAATCGACACAAGGGCACTAGGTTGTTTTCTATCCATTTGCAAATGCGACTATCACAAACTCCTTGGTTTTTGTTAACCATTCACGGGTCATGTCTTTCTGACTAGTGTGACCGGTGTACATCCACCCACGATCACTCATCCTGCCTAGCTACTGGACACACACAGAATATATACATAATTCAACAAACCATATTCATCAGTTAATAGAGATTCTCAGTTTCATTACATCGATGCAACCTAGACGCTACTAGGTAAAGATAGGTCCTAATCCCACCCGAGTATGTGTAGATTGGGTTCGTTTTCCCATGCTCTGTTCCGGATCCGATGCAAAATTTTGGCAGCACCTCCCCGCTGTTCTCCTGATGCGAGTCTAGGCAATAAGCAGAGAGGATGTGTACCCGGAGAACAATAGGTAGGCACTGACGAAATTCTGCATCGGATCCGGAGCAGAGCATATGGGAAAACGAACCACATCTACACATACTCGGGCTGTCCATGCATAACATTGGACAATTCGAAAGAATCACGGTTATAAATATGCAAATGTATGCATATTTATAGATGTAACCCTTTCGAACGGGAGACGCATAGTGTTCACGCATACTAATGATTCAATCTACCTACAGCTAGCAAGTTTCATCGGCACGAAGACCAGAACAGAGCAAATGAAGGGGGAGGATGAGATGTCATTTGTGCTCACCCATGAACGTAGGGGCGGAGCACGTCGAACGCACGGGGAGGTCGTCGAACACCAAACCCTCACAGCGACAAAACAACTACACTTTTAAATCCACCCGATGAACACAAATATATATATGATGTTTTTCATAACAAAATCGGAAATTATATAACCTCTAGAAGGCCGAAGAGCACCCTTTCGGTCAACTGCAGGCCGAAGAGGTGTCGGTGGTCGGGGGTGTCGTGTCGTGGTGTTGCAGTGTCGTGTCGGGGTCGGGGGTCGGGGGTGTCGTGTCGGGGTGTCGGTGTACATCAGTATAATGCGTGTGTGACTTTCGGTTCGTCGAGGCTTTCCTTAAGTAACTCTCATATCTCACGGTGTGGTGGTGCGCTCTCTCTCACACTGATATGGTGGTGTATATATGTTGGTGGGCACTCTCTCACAGTAATAGTTCGACCGCCGGTGATGGACGCCTCACCTCTTCTCTTCTTGCGCAATATCTCGACGAGTATATCACAAAGAAGAGAAGCAGGATGTGGCGCCCCCACCATAATAGTCGGGATTCCTCCATCAAGAACACACATGATAGTTATTTAAGGAAAGCCTCGACGGACCGAAAGTCACACACGCATTATACCGATGTACATCGACCCACGATCACTCATCTTGCCTAGCTACTGGACATGTGTCGGGGTCGGGGTGTCGGGGTGTCATGTCGGGGTCTGGGTGTCGGGGATGTCGTGTTGGGGTAGGGATGTTGTGTCTGGGTTAGGGGGTTCCTCGACGTCGATGAAACTTCGTGTCGGGGTCGGGGTGTCGGGGGTGTCATGTCAGGGTCGGGGTGTGGGGGGTGTCGTGTCGCGTTCGGGATGTCATGTCGGGGTCAGGGCTGTCGTGTCATGGTGTCGGGGTTGTCGTGTCGGGGTCGAGATGTCGTGTCGGGGTCGGGGGTCGGGGGTGTCGTGTCGTGGTGTCGGGTTAGGGGGTTCCTCGACGTCGATGAAACCCTAAATAGCAAGTATCATCGGTGCGAGATACAAGTGGCACTCGGCAGTGAACACTAGATCCACATCCCACAAGTGATGCTAGCGCCCGGTGTCCCGCACGCAGCAATAGTTCTGCGGGCCGATGACAGTCGAACACCTATGCGAATTTGTCTGGCAACCTCTGCGATGAGGATAAAAGCCAAGTTTTGAAACTTCAAACAACCAAACCGACTTGAGTCCGTTAGGGTGTTTCAAGTTTCAACACTTGGTTTTTAATCGTCATCGCAGAGGCTGCAAGACAAATTCGCAAAGGTGTTCAACCGCCATCGACCCCGAGAACTTTTGCTAAGGGACAACGAACGCCGGCGTAACTTGTGGGACATGGATGCAGTGTTCGACACCGACGGCCACATGTATCTCGCACCAATGATACTTGCTATTTAGGGTTCCATCGACGTTGGGGGTGTCGTGTCGGGGTCAGGGTGTCGGGGGTGTCATGTCGGGGTGTGGGGGTGTCGTGTTGGGGTCGGGGTGTGGGGGGTGTCGTGTCGGGGTCGGGGTGCCGTGTCAGGGTGTCGTGTCGGGGTGTCGGGGTGTCGGGGTGTCATGGTGTCAGGGTGTCGTGTCGGGGGTTGGGGTCGGTGATGTCGGGGGTTGAGGAACGGTGGCGTCGGAGGTTGGGGGTTAGTGGCGTCGTGGGTTCCGTTTCAGGGTGTCAGGTGTCGTGTCGGGGTCTGCGTGTCGGGGGTGTCGTGTTGGGGTCGGGGTGTCGGGGGTGTCGTGTCGGGGTTGGGGTGCTGTGTCGTGGTCGGGGGTGCCATGTTGGGGTGTCGGGTGTCGTGACGGGGTCTGGGTGCTGTGTCGTGGTCGGGGGTGCCGTGTCGGGGTGTCGGGGTCAGGGTGCTGTGTCGGGGTCTCGGGGTGTCGGGGTCGGTGTACCGTGTCGGGGTGTCGGGGTGTCGTGTCGGGGTGTCAGGGTCGGGGTCGGGGTCGGTGTCGGGGTCGGGGTGTCGCGGTCGGGGTCGAGGTCTCGGGGTGTTATGTCGGGGTCTCGGGGTGTTGGGGTCGGTGTGCCGTGTCGGGGTGTTGGGGTCTCGTGTCGGGGTGTCGGGGTCGGGGTCGGGGTCGGGGTCGGGGTGTTGGGGTCGGGGTCGGGGTCGGGGTCGGGGTGTCATGTCGAGGTCGTGGTCTGCCTCTTCTTCCTCCTTTCCTTTTTTCCTCTTCTTCTTCTCCTCCTCTCCTCTTTTTTCTTCTTCTTCTTCCTCTTCTTCTTTTTTCTTCTCCTCCTCTTCTTCTTCTTCCTTCCTTTCTTTTTCCTCTTCTCTTCTCTCCTCCCTCTTTGTCTCTTCTTTCTTCTTTCTTCTTTTTTCTTCTCCTTCCTCCTCCTGTCCTCTTTTTTTTCATTCTTCTTCTTCATCTTCGTCTGTCCTCTTCTTCTTTTTTCTGCTCCTCCTCCGTCCTCCTCTTCTTCTTCCTTTCCTTTTTACTCTTCTTAGAAACCTAACTAACATAGAAACTAACCTACCTAACCTAGAACTAACCTAACAAACGTAGAAACTAACCTAGAACTAACCTAACTAACGTAGAAACTAACCTAACTAACATAGAAACTAACCTACCTAACATAGAACTAACCTAACAAACCAAGAACTAATCTAACTAACCTAACTAACAGTAGCAACTAACCTAACTAAGAGCAAAAAAACAGGGGCCGGGAGAGCTCACCGGAGTGGGGCGGTGGGGCGGCGAGGGCGTCGGGGCTGCAGGCCGCTGGGCCGCGGGGCAGCTGGTGGTCGGGGGGCATCGGTGTCGCTGCGCGGCGAGAGGCAGGCCAGGACCGTGCGGCGGGAGGCTGTCCGGGGCCGCGTAGGCATGCGTGGCGGTAGGCTCCGGGGGGCGGGGGGTGGTGCAGGGCGGCCGGCGATGGCGCGGGCGCCGGGGGGCGGTGGGGGACAGCGGAGGGGGGCGGCGCGGGGCGGCAGAGGGGAGGGGCGGATGAGGTAGGGGCCCGCGGCGGCAGGCTTCGGGGGGCTTGGGGGCGGTGCAAGGCGGCCGGCGACGGGGCAGACGCCGGGAGGAGGTGCGGGACGGCAGAGGGGCGCAGCGCGGGGCGTCGGAGGGGGAGGGGCGGGGGAGCGGAGTGGAGCGGCGGCGGCGGGAGAGAGAGAGAGGGAGAGAGAGAAGAGAGAGAGGAAGGGGGATTAACGGCCCGTTATAGAGTTATCCTCTTTGTCGTCTGCTAGCGGACGGCAAAGTTTCTTTGTTGTCCGCTAGCAAGCGGCAAAGAGGTGGGGCGGACCCTTGTAGTTAGCCCACCCAGTTTGTGGGCCCTCCTCACTTCTTTGCCGTCCGCTGGCGGACGGCAACGAATTCTTTGCCGTCCGCCAGCACACGGCAAAGAAGTGAGGAAGTTGACCTAGTCAGTGCCGTGCCCCGTGGGGCCCACTCTGGTCTTTGCAGTCTGCTGGCTAACGGCAAAGAATTCTTTGTCGTCCGCCAGCTGATGGCAAAGAATTGCAGACGTCAAACAGACTCTTTGCCGTCAGCTGGTTCTATGTTATCTGCTTTGGGAAGATAGACGGCAAACAGACTCTTTGCCGTCTGCTAGCAGACGGCAAAGTGCCGGCAGATGGCAAAATGTCTGATTCCAGTAGTGAACATGGATGTACGATAGCGCCACCTATGGGAACCATGGGAAAAATCATGGTGTCACCAATTGTGTCTGATCTTCCTACCCTCTCTTTACTTTCATGCGCAATGTCTTTACTTTCCGCTACTATACTCTAAGACATGCATGTGTAGGGTGTACTTGACATACCATGAATGCTAAAATCTGCTAGGAATTAAAATTGGGAAAAAGTACATTTTTATTTGGTCAAGTAGTCTAATCACCCCCCTCTAGCACTACTTTCGATCCTACAACTGTTATCAGAGCTTTGGTCTCCCTTGCATTGCTCTCACAACCTAGGAGAGTATGGCGTGCAGTGTGGGAAATTATCACCGTAGATGTCCGTACTTTGATGGCACAAATTTTGCTAGATGGAAGAAAAAAATGAAAATGCATTTGCTTGGTCATAACCCCACCGTTTGGGCTGTTGTTCGTGTTGGTATACAAGGTGAATTCTTTGCGGAAGGAAGGGTACCCGATCGCGAAGCAAGTGTGGATGAATTGAAGATGTCGCAACTTAATGCACAAGCATGTGACATTCTCTTCAACTACCTATGCCCTGAAGAATTTAACAAAATCAGACATCTTGAAAATGGAAAAGAGATTTGGGATACTTTGATTGATATGCATGAAGGTACAGAATCTGTGAGATAATCCAAGTTGAATATTCTTCAAAGTCCACTTGAAAAGTTCAAGATGAAGGATGGTGAAAGAGTTGCTGAGATGTACTCTAGGCTAGCTCTCATCACAAATGAGATTGCCGGCTTAGGAAGCGAAGAAATGACTGACAAATTCATCATCAAGAAGATACTTAGAGCTTTGGATGATCGATATGATACCATTTGCACGTTGATCCAAATGATGCCCAACTACAAAGATCTCAAGCCAACGGAAGTGATTGGAAGAGTTGTTGCTCATGAGATGACACTCAAAGACAAGGAATAGCTTCATCACAAGGCTACCAGTGCTTACAAAGCCATAAGTGATGCTCCTGCTAACTCTAGCAACAACCTTGTCACAAATGAAGAGATAATATTCATGGTCAAGAAATTCAACAAGTTCTACAAGAATAGAACCAAAGATCAAAGCTACAACTCAAGATATGAAGAGAAGCGTTCGTCAAGTCATGACCGAAACTGCTACAATTATTGGAAGCCCGGACACTACTCCAATGAGTGCACGGCTCATTCCAAAAGGAAATAAGAGTCACCAAGAAGCCGAAGCTCAAGAGATGAGTCACCTCAAAGAGAGAGAAGGAGTAGAGATGATCGCTATGAACGAAGACCCTCAAGGAGAAGTAGGGACTCAGAGAAGAAGCACAAGTACAAAAAGAGATACTCAAGAAGGAAACATCAAGATCATGTTGGTGAATAGGTTTTCGGCTCCGAATCCGAGAACCACTCTGAGGGAAGCTATCTCTCCAACTCCGACTATAGTCAAGATGAAGGTGTTGCCGGACTTGCACTAGTGACAACCGACTCTTACGACATATTTGATTCACCAAATGAAAGGAGTGGATGTTGATTCATGGATAAAGGCCCCAAGGTATCACACCCCGAGTATCTTGATTTCAATAGTGATGAGACTTGTTAATTGAAGATGACTTCCTATTTGACAAATCAAGTAATGTTAGTCCTGATGAACTTGCTAGTACTCACTCTAGTGTAGACAAGTCGTGCGTTGATGATAAGTTGGAAATAGAATGACTAACTTAATTACTAAAAACTCTTAAGTTAGCTCACGAGTCAACTCTAGAAGATCATAGAGAGCTTGTAAGGACACATGGGAAGCTACGCTTCGAGAAGCTCAATTTAGAGCAAGAACATGAGTTTCTTAAAGCTATCAATGATGATCTTCGAAACAAGACTTCCTCTTATCTATCCAAGCGACTTATGTTATCTACATCCATGCCTCAAGTTAAGTCTAAGCACGCTAGTAACAAAGGAAAGAAAGGTTGTTCAACTAGTAGAAATAAAAATGACATGTCCAATTATATTGCTTCTAGTAGTTCTCTTGATCCCACTAACTGTTCTCTTAGCCAGGTTACACTTGAGCAAGAACATGAACTCTTGAAAGGGGTTATAGAGAAAGGTATCTACAAGAGTCTTGAAGGGTGCAAACAATTTGAGGAGATTGTATGCAATCATGCAGGATACTGGAAGAATCGTGGTGTTGGCTACTTCAACGCTAATGGAGTTGAAAGGGAAGAAGGTCAATACCCCAAGCCCAAGTTTTTCCCCAAAAGGAGAAGTATGAAAATAATCTCCCCAAGGGAACAAAAGCTCAAGATGATCTTCCACCACAAGACCCCAAGCTCAAGGACAAGAACAAGCTTCAAGAGGACATTGGATCATATGAAGATGTATCCCGAGCTTTGGTGAAGTGGGCTCCCAAGGCTACTACAAGCTCAACTTCTACATGTGCTACTTCAACACCGAGGATCCCCATCAACTTGATGTGGGTCCCCAAGAAGAAGAACTAGGGAAGTTCTTGAGGGGTGACTCTGCCAATGAAATTCACTCACATTCATTATTGGCAACAACTATTAGCTATCAACATCAATTTTATGCAATAGTTCAAGGAATCACACATTCCCTCAAAGGTCAGTAAGGGACAAGGTAATCAACAAATCAATGGAGATCATCACATATGCTTTGCACTCCATGTCCATAGTTATCCTTGTATTTATCTCTTGTGTCTTCGGACTAAACCATGTAGGTGAGAAGAGTAAGGAAACAATAAGGATGCTCCCAACTCTTGGTGATCTCCGTCAACCTTGAGCATCCACCACTACCTCACCAACATGAAGTCTTCATCGACAAAACCCAAGGTTAGTTTGTCCCTCTTTTGGGGGGTTGTCACATCAAGGGGGACCTTTACTCTAAGACTTGATTTAAAGCATATCTTAGTATGTGACAACATTAAATGCTTTATGTAAAAGTGGTAACCCCACTTGTGCTTAAACGATGAGTATGACCTATGATCAAGTATTCTTTCTTGGCTCGTAAGTCAAATACGCATATATACATGACTTAGTCATCACCCAAGTGCTTGTTTGATGCTAGTATGTATGTGCATGTTTTTCATTATTTCTTTTGACATCTTATTGTGTGAGCATGTTGGTCTGCATTTAGTTTCTCATTCGAGGTCATCTAATTGTAGCTATTTGTCCTTGGATTTATCTTTTGTTAATTGGATGGACAAGAATTCCTACGATCACTTATTTAGCTATCTATGCTTTCTCACCTCATACACTATTCATGCTGCATCAAAAAGTTTGAACAAGTACTTTTCGATCTCTTTGTGTGAGGAGCACTCGGAGTTCCGTATCATCAAGGACTGACCATTAAAAACCTCCCAAGTGCATCTCGATGGAACCAAACCACAATTCTTGGTCTCATTGAATGCCTAGGGTTGATCGGGTTTTACAATCTCGGTACTACCGATTTCATATTCTCGGTTACACCAAATATCCCTGTCAGCTGA
Organism: Hordeum marinum; assembly: GCA_022496015.1. Taxonomy (NCBI): domain Eukaryota; kingdom Viridiplantae; phylum Streptophyta; class Magnoliopsida; order Poales; family Poaceae; genus Hordeum; species Hordeum marinum. Next base: position 178,658,118 of record CM039674.1, read on the forward strand.
CAGTTGTAAAACTCGGTGACATCGAAAATACCAAATCGATGTCACCAACAGCAATGGTTATATATTCGGTGGACCCCCATGCTTTGAATTTCATTTTTCAAACGTCATGCCTCCACAACGCTAGCTGCCGCCCGAAGACCCCGGTCATCGCCTTGCCTTCCCCGAGCGCCTCCGCCCTTGGGAATCGCCGCCGTTGACATTTTCTTCACCAATGTCGCCGTCGTAGCGGATCCACCGCCGCATTAGGGTATGGATTCATCCCCCTCTCACGCTCTCCTATCCAAATCTTGCGCATTAGGGCTTATTAGCCATCTATCCATGGTTTGAAAGCTTTCCATCCCCATGAAAATCCCGTAGAGTAGCGAATGATTGATTTTTAGGGTTTTGTCATCCGCCAACTGAATCTTGGTAGAACCGGTGCAAAGAAATCAGTTTCACTGATTTGCTTTTCTGCCACACTGAGAACACCTCTGTGGAACTGAGTTCTCATTTTCGATAAAACCGAAAATGGTGCCAAGTTCCTGGAAAGGTAGGTGTCTGTCTTGGTGTGACCGAAATGTTTGCCTCGGCTGTACGGAAATACACTTGACAGAATGCAAATCTTGGAAAATCTGTTGTTCAAAATTTCAAAATTTTCTACATTTTGTGATGACTCATCCTATTCCACTCTACCATACTCTATTCACAGGGTCAGCATGTCAAGCTCAGATAGTCAGAATTTGCTAGAGCAGAACGTTGAGATGAGTTCAGGCGCGAGTGCTGAGTCCAGTTCTTCCTCAGATCCAGGCACTCCCAGTTCTCATGGGTTTCCTAAGGCTGCAACAAGGACAAGGAAGAGACTCAATTTTGAAGAAGATGATTCTTATTTTGTTCCATAAGATATTCTTGCTAAGAAGCAAGAGAAGGCTGCTAGGAAATCTGCCAATGAGGCCACCTCATCTAGGAGACTGGTTAGCAAAATTTATGCTCGTGTAGAAACTTTGAAAGCACGTGAGAGTGATAGGGCTACAATTTCTGTTGAGGACCCCAAGAAAGCTTTGCCAAACAAGATAGCCAGGAAGAGGATCATGCGTGTGCAGGGCAGGCCTACCTCAATGTATGAGGATCCAGAGGAGACTGTTGCTGCTGGTGCTGCTACTGAGGAGGAAGAGGAGGAATCTACTCCTTAGGGCCCTCCTAAGAAGAAGGCCAAGAAACTTTTGGTTGATGCTATGCCAAGTCTGGCACCTCCAAGAGCACCAAGACTACTTCAAAGAAAGCTGCTGCATAGAAGTCCAAGAGGACTACCAGAGATATACCTGTGTCACGCCCCGGACACACCCGCCGGTAGTCGTTACTCCTGGTAGGATCTAGACTGGCCTCATAGATCAATACTAGTCTTTTCTGCACACTTTGTCCTCACTCATGCGCACCCAGGACCAACTTCCCAGTCGGTCACCCATCCGAGTACTACTGCAATCCAAGCACGCTTAACTTGGGAGTTCTGTTCGAATGGGCTCCTCGAAAAGAAGGAATTCCTTATTGATATGAGTAGTCTATCATCCCTAATAAGCCAGGCAATCACATACACCACCACTCAAAGGAACCGACGTCCTCGCGGGTCATAGGAACATTCCCTCTTGGCACAAACGTCTGTGCTTCCAGTCTGATACATGTGTCATTCCGTGTGCCACGATGGGTCACCAACTTCGTGAACAACATGACCACGCACCTGTCGGCAAACATCCATGTAACCACGAGGGTTGGCTCTGATACCAACTTGTCATGCCCCGGACACACCCGCCGGTAGTCGTTACTCCTGGCAAGATCTAGACTGGCCTCATAGATCAATACTAGTCTTTTTTGCACACTTTGTCCTCACTCATGCGCACCCGGGACCAACTTCCCAGTCAGTCACCCATCCTAGTACTACTCCAAGCCAAGCACGCTTAACTTGGGAGTTTTGTTCAAATGGGTTCCAGGAAAAGAAGGAATTCCTTATTGATATGACGAGTCTATCATCCCTAATAAGCCAGGCTATCACAACCTGCGTCTGAGAAGAACAAGCAATCCACTTCCGGCGAAGCAGATGATGATGATGATGATGCTATGTCTGTTATGATGAAGCTCAAACCTCACCTTTCAGTTCATGATGCCAGCCATCCCATTGCTGAGGACATCAAGAAGAAGAAATATTCTGGCTTGAGGGCGTGGAGAGCAATTGATCCATATGCCCAGAAGAGGAAAATTGTTGTTGACTACAAATTTTACACCAAAGAGCAGCAAGAGTTTTATGAGACAGTTTTGCTTGACAAGAGTCCAGTGACATGAGATATGTGGACTAGAAGTACATCAAAGATAACGAATATTACTTTCCATGTGTCCAATACAATTTCCACTGCATTGGCATTGATAAGTTTGTTGGAAACGAGTTCATAGCTTGGAACGATGAGATGATCATGCAGTTCTATTCCACTACTCGTTTTTACGGAGATGGCAAAATTGTTTGGATTATTGAAGGAGCAAGATATGAATCTACTGTTGATGAGTGGGCTACCATGTTAGAAGTCCCAGAGGGACAGGAGGGAGATATTTGCATATAGTCAGAGTCCGAGGCAAGTCACAATGCCATGAAGGACATGTATAATCCCATTCTTGTTCGCAGGTTCAGTCCAACAAGCTAGGACCAATCTACCACCTCAAGGCAGGTCTATGCACCATCAACACTATACTAAGGTATAATTTGATGTCCAAGTCATGTGACGAGAAGATGATCCGAGGCTATTCCATCAATTTGCTCATTCATATTGACTGAACCAGAGATTCCGACTGATGGATTTGATTGTGGAGACAGTGAAGAGGGGTGCTGCTGATCAGAAGCGCTCATGCTGCTACGCACCCTACATTCAGATGCTTATCAATTCTAAGATTGAGAACCACATCTTTGCTCTGGATAGACCCCACTTGTCGCTTCAGCGGGATTTTGACAACAACGTTGTGGTTATTGACCCAGATCATCCCACGTCAGCTGCAACTAAGGCACATGTAGAGGCAGAGGTAGAGGCAGAGGCAGCTCGAGCCACTAGTGCTTAGGTTCCTAGCTCCAGGAACGAGCAGATGGATCTTTTGATCACCACTGTCATAGATATGAATAAAGACATCAAGACCATCATGGATACTCAGGAGAGCCTTGTGAACATTATTGATGATAGATTGAAAACTCTGAATGACGAGGTTGCTGGACTGACTAAGACAGTCAATGAGATCAAGAAGGAGATTGATGAAGCCCCAATCCATCACCACTCCTTAGAATCTGACTCTTCTGATGATGAGGAGGATGTTAGTGCACCTTTCAGGACAACTGTCTAGTTTATGACTAAGGCCATGACTCCTACAGTACTAGCTCCAGAGACTAGGCCTTCATCTTCTGCTCTAGCCACATTATCTTCAGCTCCATCAGCTCTAGTGCCTCTGGTATCTACTCCGGCCCCATCTAGGACATCAGCAGAAGTCTTTGCCGATGCAATTCTCTCGACTTCGACATCGCCGATCGGAGGAGATCAGCCATAAAACGATTAGCTATATCTATTTGAACTTTTTGGTAACTTGTTGCCAAAGGGGGAGAAGTTGTATATAGATCTTAGGCTTCGAGTGAGAGAGCGTCTTATTTTATCCAATGGTTTTGCAAACATTTGGTTCTTTTGGTTTGATGTGAGATACTTTTGTTTTTGTGTTTGATCATACACTGTTATATGATGATCATTCACTTTTCTTGATGTGTTGTGCTATGTTGTTAACTCTTATTACTCTCGCACACCAACAAGATGTATGTGACATGGAAGAAGTTCCCCATGTACCTAATTGATTGTGCATTTGCATTCACACGCAAATTTAAAACAATGCATAGATTTTGGGGGAGCTCTTTCTTATCACATACTTCTCAAAGCGACGATTACATTCAATGATTATATCGTATGTGTAAGCTTTGATCTATATGTTGTCATCAATTACCAAAAAGGGGGAGATTGAAACCACATTTGCTTCCTTGGTGATTTTGGTAATTAATAACACCATATATGTAGTTGAACTAACATTTCCACTAAGTATGTTTCAGGAAAAGTTTAATGATGGGTTGGCAAAAGGATTGTGGAATACCCGAAGATGCAAGGGAATAGATTGGCAAAGCTTCAAGAAAAGGACTCTACATTTTACATTTGTGAGAAATCACTTTGAGTACATAGGAAAGCCAATACTATTAAAAGGGGGTAAGGTTTTGTTGGTGAACAAAATGCTCGTACGTGCAAAAGTGATTGTCACCACATACACCCACAAGCTCTTCCACAAATGCCTGCCCAAAGACAAATACTCAAAATCGATGCAACCAAAACATTCCACTCTGTGTCACCGATTCCAAATCCTGGACACACTCAGCCAAACCCTAGCTCTTCGGTGCAACCAATTCTGCATTCGATGCCACTGAGTTAGGCTGCCAACTTTCTGTTACACAAGTTTACAATTTCGTTCCCTTCGAGATTGTTGGATCAACGCCACTGAGATTGGACGTTCTGACCGTTGGTCACTTGATCGGTGCAACCGAGATTCCTATATTGGTCTCACCGAGATTCAAAAGTTGACACCTTTTGGTCACTTCGGTACCACCGATATTAACACATCGGTGTCACTGAGTTGGTAATTTTGTGTGTAATGGTTGGATTTTTTGAGATGCCTCTATATACCCTGCCACCACCACTCACTCGCAAGAGAAGCACTCAGAAAAGTTCCCCACTCATACCTACTGATTTTTTTAGAGATAGCCACCTCCTCATGTGTTGAGATCATGCCATTACATTCCTACCATATGAATCTTGATCTCTAGCCTCCCCAACTTGCTTTCCACCAAATCAATCTCTTCTACCAAGCCAAATCCGTGAGAGAGTGATTGTGTGTTGAGGAGTCTATCACGTTGAAGCACAAGAGCAAGGAGTTCATTGACACAATCGAGCCAATTAACTTTTGGAGGGTGGTGCCTCCTAGATTGGTTAGGTGTCGCTTGGAAGCCTCCTACTTTGTGTTGTGGAGTGAAGCAAGAAATTTGTTAGGGCAAGGAGATCACCTACTTCATGAAGATCTACCCCGAGTTAGGCTAGTCTTCCATGGTCGTAGGCCATCATGGTATAGTCAAGGTTGCTTCTTCATGGAACCCTCCGTGGGTAGAGACCTCCGTGGACTCTCGCGGTCGTTACCCTTTGTGGGTTGAAGAATCCATAAGCACGGAGGTACGATAGCACCACCTATCGGAACCACGGGAAAAATCATCGTGTCAGCAATTGCATTTGATATTCCTACCCTCTCTTTACTTTCATGTGCAATGTCTTTACTTTCCACTGCTATACTCTTAGATATGCATGTGTATGGTGTACTTGACACACTATTAATGGTAAAATCTGCCATGAAATAAAATTGGGAAAAGTAGATTTTTATTTGGTCAAGTAGTCTAATCATTCCCCACCCCCCTCTAGCACTACTTTTGATCCTACAGTTCTCCGGTAGCGCGATGGCGTGGCTGCGATGGTGGTGGAACTATTCCGGCAGGGCTTCGCCTAAGCACCGCCGAACTAGACTAGAGGAGAAAACCGATCTAGATGAAGTAGAGGGAGCACGTGGAAATTAGGGTTCGCCCTCACCTCTAAACCTATAGTATATATAAGAAGAGGGGAGGGGAGGCTGCGCCCTAGGGCTTCCCTTGGTTCGTCTGAAGTGGGGAGGATAGGGAGTTGGACTCCAATCCTACTCCTAGTAGGACTCCTCCGCCACTTGGAAATCTTTCCACCTTTGGGCTTTTTCCTCCTCTCTTCACCCTAGCCACATGGGCCTTCGGGGAGGCTTCGTCCAGCCCACCACGGGATGGTATGTCTCCTCTTACAGCCCATGATTCCCTTGGGTCGAGACTCCCCTCCCGATGGTCCCCGGTAACCTCCCGGCACTCCCGATACACTACCAATGAGCCCGAAACTTTTCTGGTAACCAACACAGGACTTCCTATATATCAATCTTTACCTCTGGACCATTCCTGAGATCCACTTGACATCCAGGATCTTATCCGGGACTCCGAATAACCTTCATTCACCACCATTCATAACACTATACTACCGAAATGTCACCAAACCTTAAGTGTGCAGACCCTGTGGGTTCGAGAACTATGTAAACATGACCAAGACACCTCTATGGTCAGTAACCAATAGCAGGACCTTGATGCCCATATTGTTTACTACATATTGTACGAAGATCTTTATCGGTTCAACCTGTATGTCAAGGATTCAGTCAATCCCATATGTTGTTCCCTTTGTTCATTGGTATGTTGCTTGCTCGAGATTCGGTCATCGGTATCTGTATACCTAGTTCAATCCCGTTACCGGCAAGTCTCTTTACTCGTTCCATAATAAAAGATCCCGTGGCTAATAGTTTAGTCACATTGCTTACAAGGCTTGTTGTGATGTTGTATTACCGAGTGGGCCTTGCGATACCTCTCCTTCACACGGAGTAGCAAATCCCAGTCTTGATCCATACCCACTCAACAGACACTCTTGAAGATACCTGTAGAGCACCTTTATAGTCATCCAGTTACATTGTGACGTTTGATACAGACAAGTCACTCCTCTAGTGTCAGTGAGTTGCATCATCTCATGGTCATAGGAACAGATACTTGACATGCATAAAACTATAGCAATAAACTGACTTGGTCATATGCTATGTTTATAGTTTGGGTCTTGTCCATCACACCATTCTCCCAATTATATGATCTCATTATCAAATGACATCTCATGTCAATGGCTAGGAAACCTTGATAGTCTTTGATCAACAAGCTAGTCTACTAGAAGCATACCAGGGATAAAGTGTTGTCTATGTATCCACACATGCAATGTGTTTCTAGTCAATACAATTATATCATGGATAATAAAAGATTGTCAAGAACAAGGAAATATAATAATAACTATTTATTATTGCATCTAGGGCATATTTCCAACAGTCTCCCACTTGCACTAGAGTCAATAATCTAGCTCACAGCACTATGTGATTTACATTGTAATGAATCGAACACCCATAAAGTTCTGGTGTTGATCATGTTTGGCCCTTGGAAGATGTTTAGTCAACGAGTCTGTGACATTCAGATCCATGTGCTATTTGAAAATATTTATGTCCTCCTCCTTGATGTACTCACGCATGGAATAGAAGCGTTGCTTTATGTGTCTGGTCCTCCTGTGAAACCTTGGTTCCTTGGCCAGAGCAATGGCACTAGTGTTGTCACAAAACAGATCCATTGGATTGAGTGCACTGGGCACTACTCCAAGATCTGTTATGTACTCCTTCATCTAGACACCTTCCTTCGCCACCTGTGAGGCTGTGATGTACTCCACCTCGCATGTAGAATCGGCTACCACACTCTGCATGGAACAACACTAGCTATCGCTCCCCCATTAAGAATAAAATACGTATCCAGTTTGCGACTTAGAGTCATCTGGATCAGTGTCAAATCTTGCATCGATGCAACCCTTTACGACGAGCTCTTGATCACCTCCATAAATGAGAAACTTTTCATTAGTCCTTTTCAGGTACTTAAGGATATTCTTGACCAACGTCCAATGCTCCATTCCTGGATCACTTTGAAACCTTCTAGCCATACTTATGGCAAGGTTGACATCAGGTCTTGTGCACAGCATTGCATACATGATAGAGCCTATGTCTTAAGCATACGGGATGAGACTCATCTTCTCTCTTTCTTCTGCAGTCACTCGGTAGTGAGTCTTACTCAACTTCACACCTTGTAACACAGGCAAGAACCCCTTCTTGGGCTGATCCATTTTGAACTTCTTCAAAACTTTATCAAGGTATGTGCTCTATGAAAGTCCTATTAAGCGTCTCGATCTATCTCTATAGATCTTAATGCCTAATATGAAAGCAACTTCTCCTAGGTCCTTCATTGAAAAACTCTAGTTTAAATATTCCTTCACGCTTTCCATCATTTCTATATTGCTTCCAATCAGCAATATGTCATCCACATATAATATTAGAAATGTCATAGAGCTCCCACTCACTTTCTTGTAAATACAAGCTTCTCCATCAACTTGTATAAACTTGAACGCTTTTATTACCTCATCAAAGGGCAGATTCCAACTCCGAGATGGTTGCACAAGTCCATAAATGGATTGCTGGAGTTTGCAAACTTTGTCATCATTCTCTGGATAGACAAAACTTTCCGGTTGTATCATATACAACTCTTCCTTAAGGAAACCATTAAGGAACGCTATTTTGACATCCATCTGCCAAATTTCATAGTTGAAATATGCAGCTATTGCTAACATGATTCTGACAGACTTAAGCATCGCTACGGGTGAGAAGGTCTCATCATAGTCAACTCCTTGAACTTGTGAAAAACCATTTGCCACAAGTCAATCTTTATAGACTGTGACATTACTGTCCGCATCCGTCTTCCTCTTAAAGATCCATTTGTCCGAATGGCCTTTCGTCCTTCAGGTAATACTTCCAAAGTCTATACTTTGTTTTCATACATGGATCCCATCTTGGATTTCATGGCCTCTAACCATTACTCGGAATCTGGGCCCATCATCGCTTCTCCATAGCTCATAGGCTCATCGTTGTCTAACAACATTACCTCCAATACAGGGTTGCCGTACCATTTAGGAGCATTATGCGCCCTGGGCGACCTACGAGGTTCAATAGTTACTTGATCCGAAGCTTCATGATCATCATCGTTAACTTCCTCTTAAATTGCCATAGGCTCCACAGAAACATCTTTGTGCGTTCCGCTACTCTCTGGTTGAAACAAAGGTTCAACAACCTCATCAAGTTCTATCTTCCTCCCACTCAATTCTTTCGAGAGAAACTCTTTCTCAAGAAATGTTCTATTCTTAGAGACAAACACTTTTCCTTCGGATCTGAGATAGAAGGTATACCCAACTGTCTCTTTTGGGTATCTTATGAAGACGCATTTCTCCGCTTTGGGTTTCAGCTTTTCTGGCTGAAGCTTTTTGACATAAGCATCACATCGCCAAACTTTTAGAAATGATAACTTTGGGTTCTTTCCAAACCACAGTTCATATGGCGTCGTCTCAAAGGATTTTGATGGTGCCCTATAGAAAGTGAATGCAGTTGTCTCGAATGCATAACCCTAAAACGATAGTGGCAAATTGGCAAGAGACATCATAGAACGCACCATATCTAATAAGGTTCGATTACGACATGCAGACACACCGTTACGCAGTGGTGTTCCAGGTGGTGTCAATTGTGAAACAATTCCACACTGTCTTGAGTGACTGCCAAACTCATAACTCAGGTATTCTCCTCCTTCATCAAATCGTAGGAATTTAATCTTCTTGTTATGATGATTCACAATTTCACTCAGAATTTGCTTAAACTTTTCAAATGTTTCAGAATTGTGTTTCATTAAGTAAATATACCCATATCTACTTAAATCATAAGTGAAGGTGAGAAAATAATGATATCCACCGCACGCCTCAATGCGCATTGGGCCACACACATCAATATGTATGATTTCCAACAAGTCACTTGGCCGTTCCATTGTTCCAGAGAACGACGTTTTAGTCATCTTGACCATGAGGCATGGTTCACACGTGTCAAGTGATTCAAAATCAAGTGACTCCAAAAGTCCATCGGCATGGAGCTTCTTCATGCATTTTACACGAATATGAGCTAAACGGCAGAGCCAAAAGAAAGTGGTACTATCATTATCAACTCTATATATTTTGGCATCAACGTTATGAACAAGTGTATCATCACTATCGAGATTCAGTATAAATAAACCCCTCACATTGGGTGCATGACGATAAAATATATTACTCATATAAATAGAACAACCATTATTCTCTGATTTAAATGAGCAATTGTCTCGCAATAAACAAGATCCAGATATAATGTTCATGTTCAATGCAAGCACTAAATAACAATTATTCAGGTTCATCACTAATGCCGATGGTAATCGAAGAGCGAGCATGTCGACGGCGATCACATCATCCCTTGGAACCATTTCCCACGCCCATCGTCACTTCGTCCTTTGCCATCCTTTATCTATTCCGTAGCTCCTGTTTTGAGTTGGAAATGTGAGCAACCAAACCGGTATCAAATACCCAGGCACTACAACGAGAGTTGGTAAGGTACACATCAATAACATGTATACCATATATACATTCTTTGGTGTTGTCTGCCTTCTTGTTGGCCACATACTTGGGGTAGTTCCAATTGCAATGGTCAGTTCCCTTGCAATGAAAGCACTCGGTTTCTGGCTTGGGTACAGCCTTGGCTTTCTTCATGGGAGGGGCAATTGCTTTGCCACTCTTCGTAGAGTTAACCTTCTTGCCCTTGCCCTTCTTCTTGAAACTAGTGGTTTTATTGACCAACAACACTAGATGCTCCTTCTGGATTTCAGGCTCAATGACTATCAGCACTGCAAACACCTCGGCAACTGATTTGTTCATGCCTTGCATGTTATAGTCCATCACGAATCTCTTGTAGCTAGGTGGAAATGATTGAAGAACTCTGTTAGTGATGGCCTCTAGCGGAAGAACAATGCCCAAATCAACCAGACGGTTCCAATACCCAGACATTCTGAGTATATGTTCACTAACAAACCCGTTCTCCTCCATCTTGCAAGCATAGAATTTATCGGATGTCATATACCTCTCAATCTGGGCATACTTTTCAAAGATAAACTTCAACTCCTGGAACATCTCATATGCTCCATGACATTCAAAACATCTTTGAAGTCCTGGTTCTAAGCCATACAACATTGCACATTGAACTATTGAGTAATCTCCGAACGTGCCTCCCAAGCGTTCTTAGTGTCTTTGGATGACACGGGAGCGGGTGGGTCACCAAGTGGTGCATCAAGGACATAAGCCTTCTAGGAAGCCATGAGGATAATTCTCAGATTACGGGACCAACCGACAAAGCTACTTCCATCATCTTTCAACTTAGCTTTATCTAGGAACACATTAAAATTCAGGGGTGCTACTGCGCTAGCCATTGATCTACAACATAAATATGCAAAGGTTACTAAGACTATTGTTCAAGATAATGAGTTTAGTTAAGAAAATTACTAAAGCTCCCACTAAAATTGACATCCCTTAGGTCATCTGAGTGATACAGGATACAAATTCACCAACTCAAGTCCGATCACCACGTGAGTTGAGGTGGTTTCAATGGTGAACATCATCATGTTGATCATATCTATAGTATGACTCATGTTCGACATTTCGGTCTCTTGTGTTTTGAGGCCATGTTTGTACATGCTAGGGTCATCAAGTTGAACTAGAGCATTGCGCCCGTGCCACAGTAGCTTGCACCCGTTGTATGTGAACGTAGAGTCTATCACACCCGATCATCACGTGGTGTCTCAACACGACGAACGTTCACAACAGTGCACACTAGGGGAGAGCACAATTCATCTTGAAATTGAAGTGAGGGGTCACCTTATAATTCGACCGTCGTCCTAAGAAAAACAAGGTGCATAAAAGGATTAACATCACATGCAAATCATAAGTGACATGATATGGTCATGAACTTGTGCTTTTTTATCTTCATCTTCAAAGCACCGACATGATCTCCATCGTCACCAGCATGAAACTATGATCTCCATCATCTTGATCTCCATCAACGCATTGCGATCGGTGTTGGTTGCTTCCACGACTATTGCTAACTCATAGCGATAAATTAAAGCAAAACCGGTGAAAACAATTAAAGACAACCCTATGGCTCCTTCCAATTTCCGTACTCATCGACATGCAAGCCGTAATATTCTATACAAAACATGATCATCCCATACATCACATATATCTCATCATGTAATTGGCCATATCACATCACAACATACCCTACAAAAACAAGTTAGACGTCCTCTAATTATTGTTGCAAGTTTTACGTGGCTGCTACAGGTATCTAGCAAGAACAATTCTCACCTACGCATAAACCACAACGGTGATACACAAATTGCTATTAAACCTTCTCAAGGACCGCCTTTGTCGAATCCGATCCAAGTAGAGTATTAGAGACAGACACACGCCAGCTATCTTTGCGCAACAAAGTTACACGTCAGTCGATGGAACCGGTCTCTCATAAGCGTACGAGTAAGGATGGTTCGGGCCACTTCATCCCACAATACCACTGAATCAAAAGACAACCAAGGCAACAAGAAATCTAAGGATCAACACCCACAAACTCCATTGTGTTCTACTCGTGATCTCATCTACACATAGACATAGCTCTGATACCACTATTGGGAAACGTTGCATGGGAAACAAAAACATTTCTATGCACACTCAAGATCTATCCATGGTGAGAGTGGATCAACATACCCTTGTAGATTGCTAAGCCGGAACCATTAAGAAATGCGGTTGATGTAGTTGAAAGTCTTCGCGATCCAAATCGCACAGCGTCCCGCGATCCAATCACGATCTAGCCCGAACGGACGGCACCTCGCGTTCAGTACACGTATAGATCGATGATTAGCTCCGCCTACTTGATCTAGCAAGACAGAGCAGAGAGGTAGATGAGTTCTCCGGCAGTGCGACGACGTGGAAGCGATGTGGTGGAACTATTTAGGCAGGGGTTCGCCTAAGCACAGCCGAACTAGACTAGAGGAGAAAACCGATCTAGATAAAGTAGACGGAGCATGTGGCAATTAGGGTTTGCCTTCACCTCTAAACCTCTAGTATATATAGGAGAAGGGGAGGGGAGGCTGCGCCATAGGGATACCCTTGGTTCGGTCGAAGTGGGGAGGACAGGGAGTTGGACTCCAATCCTACTCCTAGTAGGACTCCTCCCCCACTTGGAAACTTTCCACCTTTGGGCTTTTGCCTCCTCTCTTCACCCCAGCTGCATGGTCCCTTAGAGTAGGCTTCGTCCGGCCCACCACAGGCTGGTCTACCTCCTCTTACAGCTCATGATACCCTTGTGTCGAGACACCGCTCCCGATGGTCCCCCGGTACTCTCCCGACACTCCCGATACACTACTGATGAGCCCAAAACTTTTACGGTGACCATAACAGGACTTCCTATATATCAATCTTTGCCTCCGGACCATTACGGAGCTCCTCGTGACATCCGAGATCTCATCCGGGACTCCGAACAACCTTCGGTCATCACCATTGATAACTCTATACTACCGAAACGTCACCGAACCTTAACTGTGCAGACCGTGCGGGTTCGAGAACTATGTAGACATGACTGAGACACCTCTACAGTTAATAACACATAGCGGGACCTAGATGACCATATTGTTTCCTACATATTATATGAAGATCTTTATCGGTTGATCCTCTATTTCAAGGATTCATTCAATCTCGTATGATGTTCCCTTTGTTCATCGGTATGTTGCTTGCCCGAGATTCAATCATCGGTATCTATATAACTAGTTCGATTCTGTTACCAGCAAGTCTCTTTACCCATTCCTTAATACAAGATCTCGTTGCTAACACTTTAGTCACATTTCTTGCAAGGCTTGTTGTGATGTTGTTTCACCGAGTTGGCCCTGAGATACCTCTCCGTCACACGGAGTAACAAATCCCTGTCTTGATCCATACCAACTCAACGGAGATACCTGTAGAGCACCTTTATAGTCACCAAATTATGTTGCGACGTTTGATACACACAAGGCACTCCTCCGATATCTGTGAGTTGCATGATCTCATGGTCATAGGAACATATACTTGACATGCAGAAAACAGTAGCAATAAACTGACACGATCATAAGCTACGTTTGTAGTTTGGGTCTTGTCCATCACATCATTCTCCTAATGATGTGATCCCGTTATCAAATGACATCTCATATCCATGGCTAGGAAACCTTAACCATCTTTCGATCAACAAGCTAGTTCACTAGAGGCATACTAGGGACATTGTGTTTGTCTATGTATCCACACATGTATCCATATTTCCAATTAATACAATTATAGCATGATCTCATGGGCATAGAAATAGATACTTGACATGCAGAAAACTATAGCAATAAACTGACAGGATCATATGCTATGTTTGTAGTTTGGGTCTTGTCCATCACATAATTCTCCCAATGATGTGATCCTATTATCAAATGACATCTCATGTCAATGTCTATAAAACTTTGACCATCTTTGATCAACGAGTTAGTCTACTAGTGGCATCCAGGGACAAAGTGTTGTCTATGTATCCACACATGCAATGTGTTTCCGGTCAATACAATTATAGCATGGATAATAAACGATTATCACAAACAAGGAAATATAATAACAACTATTTATTATTGGCTCTAGGGCATATTTCCAACAAGCCTCCCTTTTACCGCTACGAATTCGTCCACTTCCCAAGATGTGCGTGTCGTTATGCCCGCGTGAGAAAAATTGATATGATTAAATATATCCCGTATGAAATGGAGCATGATCTATGCATCGATGGATCGTGTTGATGAAGTAATGACCTCGAACCTCGAATCGAGTTTTTGCAACTGGTTCAGTGGTCATGGTGGGCCGTGACCTTTCATCACAAAGTTTGTCAGGAAAAACGGTTTGCTCCTTAACATTTGGCCTTCGGGGCTAAGCTATTCATTGTGTTTGGGAGGACCTTGTCACATCCCTGGCTAGCTTTCTTAGGACAGCATGTGTGTGCATCATGTTTCACTTTTTTCATCAACTTGAAATGGGGATTAACAAAGAAACCCCAAACACCTCACTTGAATCAAAATTTTCCATGTTGTGAAAAACCAACAAATCCAAAATGCCCATAAAAAATGTCCCCTATGTCTGATAAATGTGGACATGAAAATATCAAGGGTCATTTTAAATATTTGAAAAATTATAGCATTTCGAAAATAAATATTAAAGCTTCTGAAAATGCGGAATAAAGCATTATAAATATTTTAGTTTTCAAAATATTATGAACTTTTAATAGAAGTTTGAAATATTCAAACTAGGTTCTATTAAATATTTGGAATATTTTATACCTAGCATTTGTGCCTAAAAATAAATAAAACAAATGTTAGAAAAATAAAACAGAAACTCGAAATTTAAAAAAAGAAAGGAGGAAGAGCGCGTGATTGCCATGCACTTGCACCGGTGCTGCCACGCAGCCTCCTGCGTGCCTGCTTCCCACGGCGCGCTGGCGAGCCGATGAGGACACACTGCCGTCCCCATCTCTCTCTCCCTCTCGCCCATCGCCACACTGCTTCTTCCTCTCCTTTGCTCCGACATGGCCGACGGCCCTGCTAGCTCGCCGCCGTAGCTACAGCCGCTCCCGCGCCTCCCTGAGCCCGCCAGAGGCTCCGCCTCGTCACCCCCGTCTTCTGCGCCGAGCCACGCATCGCCAAGAGACCTTGAGTGTCGCGCTCGAGCTCATCTTCTTCCTCGGACCCGAGCTTCGCTGTCGTCGATTTGTCTCCCTTGATCCCTCCCCGAGCAAGCTCTCGTCGGTTCCGAACCCACTGTGAGCTCCAGGCCCTTTCCCCTCTCTTCCCCGGCCATTTCCCCCATTGTAGGCCCCGGTTTTGTCGGCTCCTGAATGCCCCGCTGCACGAGCTCGTCGTCAGCATTGCTCTAGTGACTAGTTGGTCCATCCGAGGCTACCATCGAGCTCGAGGGGGCACGTAGGGCCCGTAGGTGCTAAGCCCCGGCCATGTGGTGCCCTGGTTCGCCGAGCTCGTGCTCACCCGATCTCCGGCAGTCATCGAGCTCGCCGTCGGCATCGATCCCAGCCGTCTCAGCCTCTGAGAGGTGTCGGGATGGACACGCGCATGATCCTAGGCCCGCCTGGTGCCCTTCGCCGTCCTTTTGGTCGCCGGAGGAAGGAACCCGACCCCTCCGTCGTCTCTGGAACCACCAGCGGCTCAACACCGGTGGGTTTGGCCGGCGTTGACCACGGGGGTTTGACCCCTGGGTCACTGGTAGGTGGGGCTGGGCCCTGTTGGTTGGGAGTAGTTTAAAATTTATTTAATTAATTTAATGAAGTTAATGACCCACTAACCAGTGGGACCTACCCTAATCTAATTAGTAATGAGTTAATTAGTTACCTCTGTTTTAGCTGGGTCACTAACCAGTGGACCCCACTGGTTAGGTTTGACGTGTCAACGGTCTGTTGACCAGCTGATGTCATGCTGATGCAATAATGAATTTTATGTATTAAATTAATTCTAGAAACTATTTAAAGCTTAGAAAATTCATAGAAATTAATCTATAACACAGATTGAAATAATTTATATATGAAAATTTATCAAAAAAAATTCAATGAATCCAATGGTGCTATTATCATGCGTGTTAGAGAAACCTAAGTAGGTGAACATTGACATTTACTAATAGGTTAACATGTAGAATATGTAAAGGACATTGATTTTGAACCTATATTCAAAATCACTTCATTTAATTTGGATAGTAGGTTCATTAGCTCATCCATACATGATGCCATGTCATGATCATGCATCATATTGTTGCACTTGTCGTGTATTGAGAGCTATTTATCTGCGTTGCGGTAGGCCCTGCTTCTGAGGATACCTTCGAGTATTCCAATGAAGGAGAAAACCTTCCCACTTCCAAGCAAGGAAAGCACCCCCATTGATCATTCCGATAACATCCCATTCTCTCTCTTCTGCTCTTGTTTATTGCATTAGGACAAACGTTCACTTGTCGGTCATACACGGTAGATGAACCCATTCCTTTGCATGACCTGTCATTGTCATAGTAAATAGCTAAACCTTGCAACCTAGCATACCTAGTAGATGCTTGTGCCATGACGTTCTTTGCTTATTTGCTTGCTATGCTTGGTATGCTTAGAGTTGTGTCAGGTCTGATTCATCTGGGTGATGAACCAGAGTGAAACATTGTTGTATGATGTGATAAGCTTATGATGAACCCGCTTTGGTAAAGGTAGCGATGAGAGGTTATCTAGGAATACATAGCGGGTTGTCTCACTGGGACCGTTCTTAGGAACTGAGTTCCGTGCTTGTGATCCAAGGCTAGTTGCTACCACACGTTGGGATACTTAATTGACCCTCTTGACTTATCAATCACTTGGTCCTTGGTCCAGGAATTGCAAGTAGTTTTTGGTGTTTATAGCATGCTGGAGGCCGTGCGTAGCGCTGACCCTAGGGGTGGGTTACGACGTGGTAGGCAGTGGCACGGTGTACCAAGGGTGGAAACTTCGGCCGGACTTCCGTCTTGTGTAATTGATGGTCGTGGCCGACTCCCTCGCTAGGCTTCCGCTTGAAGGTTGTCGAGGTGCATGGTTTTATGAGCACACATTGATAAGTGGCGAGAGCGTGTGTGAAGAAGTACAACCATTCAGGGTATAAAACTATTCGAATAGCCGCATCCTCGGATATGGACTACTTGGAGAACTTATGCTGTTCATAGATAACTTGATGGATACTCATAAAAATATCAAGACAAGTGTGAGTACCGTGGATGGCACTCTCTTGGGAGAGGGAAGTGAATCAATGGTGATTGATGTGGATTTAGTGGACTCGTATGCAATATCTAAAATCTAAACAAAGGGTTAAAATTGTGTAGTATAGGTTAGCCATGAGTCAAAGCTGACATTGCTGCATGAACTCCACCACTCCCCTTGTTGATACATGAGCATGAATAGTCTAGGTGTGTTTTAAAGACTTGCTGAGTACATTTGTACTCACGTTTGCTTAATAAATGTTGCAAATGAGACTCAAGACCCATCAGGTGGGTTCTATCTAGATGTCGACGATGCCGAATAGCTGGTGCCCCAACGACGACCTTATGCCCTGTGGCGGGCTGTAGATAGTCAGGCCATGTGCCTTTTTACCATTTCAACTGTCTGTACTCAGACAGCTTTATGATTCCGCTTGGTTTGTATGAACTTGCTTGTATGACTTGAGTGTCGGGTCATGTGACCCCTACTTGTAAAAACATATTATGCAAGGCTCTTCTGAGCCTCTTAAATAAAAGTTGTGTTGATGTATGGTTATGTTGTGATGCCAAAGTTGTATCTATGCATATCGGGCATGTCGTGCATGCATGTGACATGCAACGGTATGTATGGGATCTGACACCTAGTCATGTGCCTTTAGTAGTACTCTTTACGGGAAACTGCCTCTTTGTGCTTCCATCGAGCCTTGGTAGCTTGCTACTGCTCCGGACACATTGATTGACCGACATGTATCCTTCTTTGCTGCTATTTCTGTTCCTTCGGGGAAATGTCTCGCAGTGTAATGGAGTCCCTGTAGCCTGCTACGACTCGTCTACGTGCAGTGATGACATTTATGTCCCAAGGCATAATGGAGTCCTTGTAGCTTTCTATAACTCGTCTAGACACGCTTGAGGCCGACACTTGCATTCCTAGGTTATGTATGCCTATTTCCGTACGGATATGACACTTGGGTTCTATGACTAGTCATGTCGGCCCGGGTTCTCTGTCGTTTGATTGCCAGCGACATGTTCACATACGTGAGCCCAAAGACGCAAATGGTCCTGACTAAGGTAAGGCTACAGCCGTGGAGTTTAAAGTGCGTGAGGCCGCAAAGTGATGTGATATGTTATAGTATGGATTCATATGACTTAGGATCAGGGTCCCGACACCGTTGGTATCAGAGCCTGACTGACTGTAGGATTACCAAGCCAAACCAGTCGAAGTTGTGTCTAGAAACACTATAGAAAAGTAGGGGAATTGATTGTGGAAGGGAACGTAAGGCTCTTTTTACTTCTCATCTTTTCTATGGGGTTAAGAACTAGGCTTCTCATCTATTGCTTAGGATGACGAGTTACTAACCATGGACTATTAGCTAGCTTGTTCGCAAGTGAACTTCGTACTCGAGTATTGTTGGTGTGACCAACAGTTGGAGAAGAGATTTGAGTCTAGAAAGTCGAGTGGTTATGCTTTCCAATCTTTTGCAGTTGTCTCAAAATCCTTTTTGAGCAATTACAGCCGTTATGATGTCCAATTTCTGATAGAGTCTCTAATGTCTTTGCATCATTCTCTGTTTTAGATGCCCCCTTGTCCTTCCTGTCAGGTGGTCCGTTTGACAAGGTGCATCGATGTACCGGGTCACACGGCCATGTTGGTTAGAGTTATGATGGAGGCTGGTTACCATTGGTACCCAGAGTACACAGTGGAGGAGCAGTATCGAGACTTCAACCAGAGCCAGTATATGTGTTCTCTTAAGATATATCCATCATATCCTAGAGCTGCAGAGCCGCTTCATTGGACTTATGGGTTAGGTTTCACCATAGACATGGTAGTTCAGGAGGCCGCCTACACCATGCTATCTATCATGAGGTTTCACCATGGTCTGCTTCAAAACACGGAGTTTTCTTATGTTCCTGATTCTCTGGGAGGAGAGGATAGCTATCTTAGCGCAGCCTACTATGATGATTCTCATGAGGACCCTAGGCTACAGGTGAATGCTCAGATGTTGGAGAACAGGGATCATGATGCACGTGCCCTTCACATGGAGCTTTATCCTACCCGTGCACGTCTTTCGACAGCCCTGATGCAGCTAGAACCTGTCGTGCAGACAGGCTATGGAGATTTGTAGATGCTGAAACCATCACAGACTCATCTGCCAGCACGCGTAGACTGGCACGATGTTGGAGGCATCACTCCTGTTCGAGGACCACTGTTGCCAGCAACAAGAGGACCGAGGCCACATCCGTGTCCTTACGGTTTCCAAGGATCGCATGCTAGAGTGTTTCCAGATCCTCAGGTTCAGCTCCCGGGTCATGGGGGTAACCTATATGAGGCATTCTACGGAGATGCTTTAGTACATGGATGTTAGTACTAGTATGGTAGTAGTCGTATTGCCACAGTCCTGCGAGTCTTGTGGGATATGATTGAGTTTGAGACCTGAGTTCCGGAGGTGTAGATAGATAATGTATAGGAATCTTGTAATGCCTCCGATGAGTTGTGTCATCTCTCTGTAGTTTGTATTTCTTCTTGGGCTTGTACTGAACTATGTCATGGTGTGTATGAATCATGGTGTTCATAAGGCAGTTGTTATTACCATATTGATCGGGTGTTTACCCCTGCATGCCATGTTCTCCAGTAGATTCATTATCTCATTCCTTAGAGTTGGTATCTTCCTTGTCTAAGCTATGAGTTTGTTTTCCCAGGATGGTGGCAACTAGGAATAACCCGGTGCCTGCCCTCGAGCAGGGCGAGGGAAGCCAGCCAAGGCAAGAGAATCTGCCCCACGCGCCCTCCTTGGCAGAAGTGATGCTCGAAGCTAAACGGAACAAAAAAGGAGACCAACAGGTTGTTGGAACATATTGAGTAGAACACATCACATCCTCCCCGCAATGACCGCAATGATGGTGTGTCTCTCAATGACTTCGTCAAGCTGTGCCCACCCAAGTTTCATCATTCAGTTGACCCGCTCGATGCAGATGACTGGCTGACCAGCATGTCCCGCAAAATCCGAGCTGGCAATGTATCTGAGGCCAACAAGGTGACCTTTGCTGCTAACTTTTCTGGAGGGACCCACCAGTCTATGGTTGGAAAATTATGAAGCTATGCGTCCCGCAGGCCCCGCACCAACTTGGGCAGATTTCAGCGTGGCATTTCGTACCCATCACATCCCACAAGGGCTGATGGATCGCAAGAGAGAGGAGTTATGTGCTTTCACCCAGGGCAGAAGGACAGTGGATGCCTATAGCCGTGAGTTCGGCAATCTTGCTCGCTATGCTCCGGAGGAAGTGTCAACCAATGCCTAGAAACAGGCTAGGTTCCGCAAGGGACTTAGTCCTGAGCTCCGTCGAGATCTGCGCCTGCATGAGTGCACAACCTTCCAGGCTCTCGTGAACAAGTCTATCAATGCTGAAACTGGAGAGACTAACTATGAGGCCACTAGTAGGCACACCCGTGACTTCAACCCCGCATCTGGCTCGGGCTCCAACAAACGCCGAGTGTGGGTGCCCAATGTAGCTCTACCGCCAAGGTACACCGCGAGGCCATCCTTCCAGGCGCCTCGCCCAGCTCAGCCCAACCCTCCAGCTAGGACATTTGGAGGCCCTCCTACCAATGCTGCTCCCCATGCCACCGTTGTGTGCTACAAATGTGGAGAACCAGGACACTACTCGCGTGAGTTTCCTCAGAACAATGCTAAGCCAACTGGACGTGGGAAGCCGGGAAAAGCCTTCTATGTGAAGCCAACTCGTGCTCGTGGTCGAGTGGACTATGTTTCTGCTGAAGAAGCCCTTGAGGACCCTGATGTTATCCTAGGTATGCTCCTTGTCAATAGTCATCCAGCATCTGTTCTATTTGATACTGGGGCATCTCATTCTTTCATCTTAGAAAGTTATGCACAGTTGCATAACATGTCATTTTGTGATATGCCTACTCCTTTAGTAGTTCAGACTCCTAGTTCAAAATGGCAAACTTCTAGAGTGATCCATGACAATGAGATTCTTGTGGATAGACTAGTCTTCCTAGAATCTTTGATAGCCCTCAAGTCTTCAGACATCAATATCATCTTAGGCATGGACTAGATGAAAGCCCACTATGCTAAGATTGATAGTCATACTAGGAATGTTCAACTTACACATCCCTCGGGTGAGATAGTTAATGTGTCCACTCGAGCAGCCAAGTGCCAACTCTTTTCCCTCAATGCTAGCCCTCTTCGAGACTTAGAAGATATTCCGGTAGTCCGAGACTTTCCGGATATCTTGCCAGAAGAACTGCCAGGAATTCCACCTGCCACAGATGTAGAGTTTGTGATAGAGCTCATCCCAGGGACTGTTCCAATAGCCAGAAGACCCTATAAGATGGCACCCTTAGAACTAGCCGAACTTAAGATTCAACTCGATGTGGCTTTGAATAAAGGTTTCATCCGTCCTAGTTCTTCTCCTTGGGCTTGCCCCGTCCTCTTCGTCAAGAAGAAAGATGGATCGGATCGAATGGTTGTGGATTATTTGCCAGTGAATTTGGTCACCATAAAGAACAAGTATCCGCTCCCCAGGATCAACGATTTGTATGATCAACTCGCTGGATCCTCTGTCTTCTCCAAAATGGATTTGAGGTTGGGATACCATCAAATCAGAATTAGAAACAGGGACATTCCAAAAATGGCTTTTGTTACTCGTTATGGCCAATACGAGTACACCGTCATGTCCTTCGGTTTAACCAATGCCCCAGCCACCTTCTCTCGCTTGATGAATTCAATCTTCATGGAGTATTTGGATAAATTCGTCGTGGTTTACCTCGACGATATTCTCATCTACTCAAAGAACGAATAGGAACATGCCGAGCATCTAAGGCTGATATTCACGAAACTTCGAGAGCATTGTCTGTATGCCAAATTCTCCAAGTGTGAATTTTGGTTACCAGAAGTGACCCACCTAGGCCATGTAATCTCTAGTAAAGGTATTTCTATCAATCTCGAGAGTGTTCAGCCCGGCCTTGATTAGACTCAACCTGAATCGGTTAAGCAAATTCGGAGTTTCCTTGGCTTAGCGAGCTATTGTCGCTGCTTTGTCGAGAATTTCTCCAAGGTTGCGAAACCTCTGACTGAACTACTCAAGGAAGATAAAAAGTTCGAGTGGACTCCACAATGCGAGCACAGTTTTCAGGAGTTGAAAAGACGCCTGACCTCTGCTCCTGTTCTCGTGCCACTAGACTTCTCTAAGGACTTTGTTATCTACTGCAACGCCTCGAGAGAAGGATTAGGTTGCATTCTCATGCAAGATCGTCATGTGATTGCATACGCATCTCTACAGTTACGTCCACATGAGGATAATTATCAAAGACATGATCTTGAGCTTGCAACTATGGTCCATGCACTGAAAACTTGGCGACATTACCTTCTGGGTAATCATTGCGAAATTTACACTGATCACCAAAGTCTAAAATATATTTTCACCCATCTGGATTTGAATCTCAAGGAAATACGGTGGGTTGAGTTGATTACAGATTACGACTTAGGGATAACTTACACGTCGGGGAAAGCCAATGTCATGGCTGATGCACTAAGTCGTAAGTCTTATTGTAACAACCAGATGTTACAACAAGGTCAACCATTTCTCTATGAGGAATTTTGGAAGTTGAACCTCCACACTGTTCCTTAAGGATTCCTTTCCAACCTGGTGGCGAAACCTACCCTTAGGGGTCAAATAGTAGTTGTCCAGAGGTATGATAAGGGTATATCTCGGATCAAGGAGAATATTGCTAGCGGAAACGCTAAAGATTTCTCAAAAGACGATCAGGGTGTTGTGTTCTTTCAGAATCGGTTGGTGGTTCCTAAGAGCACATGCTTAAGACAGCTGATCCTTAAGGAGGCTCGTGATTCTCCTCTCACGATTCATCCTGGTAGTACAAAGATGTATTAGGACCTATGCCAGAGGTTTTGGTGGACTAGAATGAAGAGAGAAATTGCTCAGTTCGTTGCTAACTGTGACATTTGTCATCGCGTTAAGGCAGAACATCAAAGGCCTGCTGGCACCCTTCAACCTTTAGCTATTCCTGAATGGAAATGGGATAAGGTCAGTATGGATTTCATTACCGGATTTCCCAGGACTAAGAGAGGGAATAATGCTATCTTTGTGGTCATCGACCGCCTTTCCAAAGTGGCTCATTTTCTTCCTCTTTGGGAGAGTATAACTGCTAGCCAGCCAGCTGTCATGCCCAAGATGCGCGCCTATCCATATTAAGGCCTGAGGGCCTCGCAAGGGATAGATGCGCATCTTGCCGTTAGGAAGAATAGTATCATCACACATACAATAATAAAGAGATGAGTATACAAGATTGGCTTACACTCGCCACATACTAAATTACAACTCCACACAAGTTCACAACATCAAGTAGAAGACAGGGTCCGACTACGGACGAAATCAAACGATAAAAATAGATGCAAATGATACTATCAAGCTATCCCAAAGATCACAACAATGGTCCTCTACTCATCTGGATAAGTCACATACATCCTGCCTCTTTCCTCATCATATTCCCACTAGAGCTGGGTAAGTTCATCCTGCACGAATTCATCTGACCCTGTACCTAGAGTGTTGTAGTAAACTGTGAGCCACAGGGACTCAACAATCATGCACCCGAGTACCAAGACTATTCAAGCTTAAAGGTTGGGAGGTGGTAAGTGTTTAGTTTGTAGCAGCACTAAGCATTTATGGTGGCTAACTTACATAACAAGAATGTAATTATGAGTGGCCTACGATGAGCGATCGAATCTAGCATATTCTCTATGAGATCCTGAACACTTACTTACGTCAAACATAACCCCACCGTGTTCTCTCTCGGATCCTATTCACGAGCAGAGACGATCACGGTTACTCACACAGTTGGTATATTTTAATTGGAATTAACTGCAAGTTAACTATAACCGAGTATTAAACAAATATCCAAGTTGCCACATAACCGCGGGTAGGGCTTTCCGAAAGATTTAACCCTCCAGGGGTGCTCCAACTAATCCATCACAAATTAACCACACTCTGCGGGAATAGCCTCGACCACAGAACTCGTGGCCATCATAGGTAATTCGAAAGGGATTCCAACACCTCGAGATAACCCGAAGAAATTCAGACTCCACACGCAAGACACTTGATAAAGGTAAAAAAATCCAGCAAGACCTCCCGACGTGTAGACAAACCCGATAAGAGCCGCGTATCTCGTTCTCAGGACACGACTGGATGAGCGCAGCATACAGTGGCCTGATAGAAATCTCCCGAGTTGCCCCGTGTTGGCCCCGCACACGACTCTAGTTTGGTCCAACACTCATGAGGAGCACTGGCCCGGGGGTTGATTAAATTATCCACGGGTTTGCAAGGCCCTATGCAAGTTTTATTAAGTTATTAGCAAATGTAGTACCAAAGTTGGGTCTTGCCAGACAAGTTTTAATCTCAACCGAATGAACAAGGGGGTCCCCATAACAACCCCGAGCATGTTAGGAGTGCAAAATATGGAAAACATAACACCGGTAATAAGGAACTAATGATAGTAACAGCGGAACAAATCACTTAGCAAAAGGCCAAGACTTCCACCAATACCAATATATATATGTGCATTAAATTAAACAACATATAATATTGTGATATCCATATCCATGTTATCACATGGAACAATCTGCACCTGCAACTAAGAATGCTATAAGAGGGGCTGAGCAGCAGTAACTTAGCCAAACAAAGGTTTGCTAGGATGTGGAGGTTAGAGGCTGACATGGCAATTAGGAGGCTGATATAAAGTGGTAGGTAGCGCAATTGTAACTATAAGAGCGATAAACTAGCAACCAACAATAGTATCGGGATCCGGGTACGATCATCTTGACTGTTGGTTCTTCAACGAAACAAGTAGCGGGATCCTCGTAGTGGTACTCTCCTCGGTCCTCGCAGTCAGTATCGATACTCATGTCTACCCAAGAGACACAGAAACAATAAACATCCAACAAATGTGCAATGCACAACCAAGATGATGAATGAACCATTTATGAAGAATTAAACATGGCAATCCAAAACTAGTCATGTTTCATATGCAAAGCTTGTTTATTAATGAATATGTAAAGAATCTCATGTTAAGTTATTCAACCATGCATGCTCATGGAAAATATGGATGCATCATGCAAAATTGATAGAAATGCATATAAAGAACGCAAGAAACGGAGTCACGGTTCTCACGATACGCTCACGACAAGGTACGAAGGCAAAATCACAAGACCACCAAGTCATGGGCTAATTCTTGGCATTCCAAGTTAGCCACTGGATAGTTTATGAAAAATCACACACAATGGACTCAAAGATCAATCAATTCCTTGGAGTATAGCTCCCACAAGTCACAAAACAAATAAACACACAATCTGCCACAAAACAGCAACATAGCAACTTACTCAGCTCACAACTTGAGCTACAGGAATGCTACATCCACAACCAAGATATTGACAGAATCAAATCCACACACACATCAACTTATCCAACTACACAATCAGCAAAGTAGGCACACATCAATAAGCATGAAGCAATCAAGTTGACATGATGAAACAATTTTCTGGGACTTAGTGAAAATTCCAGTTTTGTGGAATCTGAGTTTATAAAGTAGCAAGTTAACAGCAGTAGTTAAATATTCTAGGAATCACCTATTGGCATGAAAATTAACAGGATGGTAGAAGACAATATATACTTCAAATAACTAACATTGAGCATGAGCAAATTCACAACACATCACAAGATACCATCCACTCTTTTCATGGCACAAAAATACAGCAGATTCTGAGACTTAGTAGTTTTCTAAGCATGCTGAAACAGAACATTGAGTTTGCTATTTAACAGCATGTTTCCCACTTATATGGGTGACTCTCAAGTTAAAAAAACACCAAGATATACTAGAGATAAAATACTAGCACTTCCATGTTGTCACATGTCCCAAAGCAAGAAAGGATTAAATCATGCAAAAATGACAAGATGGCATCTCAGCTAAAATGACAGATTTATGAACTTGCCCAAAAGTGGAATCTGAGAGTTCCAATGGATTCATTGGCTCTTCCTACCCCAAAACCATGGGTCATACTCGTATGCTCATGTGAAACACAAGGCACAAGCAAGATGAATACAACAAGGGGTATATCAAGTAGTGAAACCCAGTAGTCCCCCCCCACCCACAAGTGCACAAGGCACTTCCCTCAAACACACGCACTAGCTCATGTGTGTGGGTGATTATCCACACACATATGCGTACATCTATGCCCTATGCATATATGTATATGTATATGTGTATGGTAACACACACACACACTCCCTCAACCAAGCATGCACATAAACTCTCACCACACAAGGACATGTATGTGTGCACCTCACATCCACCTACACATACACTCTCATGCATATGCACCTATGTGCATACACATATGCTCATGCACGCACTCACCAACAGACACACATGCATATGTATGCACCCACCAGTGGCACATAAACACACACTAGCATATATGCCTTAGGGATATATACATACACACAACACCTACACACACATGTGTGTATGCATAACATACACACACACTACAACTACACCAAGCACACACAGACACATACATATGTAAGCTTGGAAGGGAAAAAATAAATGAAAAGGAAAAAAACTGAACAGAAAACAAAAGAAAAGGGGGAGGCTTGGGCTCGAACCCAAGACCTCTCGGTCACTCCCCCCCCCGAGCCCTACCACTACATTCTTGATGCGGCTGATAACAGAGAGGGCCTCTGCCCATCTACTACACACACACACGCACATCCAGACTGACGAACTGAAGGCGCAGACAGAACAGAGCAATGACGGCTGCGAACTCCGACGACTATACGCGTTACAGGGCATCTCCGGCGAGGGAAAGAAGCTGCAGGGGCTGCGGGATCTACACGGAATCCATTTCCCCATTCGCCTTGCGACGATGGGGACGCTGGCGAGTTCGAGCATCTACCTAACATGGCGGCGGCAACGCGCAGGCATGGCGATGAGTAGCTATGGCGACGAGCACGACGACAACTACTCGAGGCAGGGAAGGGAGAGGAGAAGCGGATGCTCACAGAGGGGATGGCAAGGCTGCGGTCGGAGCGGGGATGAGACGACGGTGATGATGCGGCGTCGCGATGCTGGGCTCCCCGACCCCTTCTAGCACCGGGAATCAGCCGCGGGAGACACAAGAACGCCGCTTGTCATCTCTGATGGCGACGAGATAGGCACCGGAGGCGATGATGACGAGCTGAAGAACCACTGGCGATGGGAGCACTCCCTCAACCTAACTACGGAGACTTACCGGAGGGGAAAGAAGAGAGGAGGGAGAAGGAAGAGGCTGCCGGCTGCGCGAGAGGACGCGCAGAACCCTAGATGGGTAGGTGTGGACGTCGAGGGCTATATAAGGGAGGACCCAAACGGCAAGGCGACGGCGGCAGCTCACGTCAACGCGGCCACCTGCCCTGCTCCCTCTCACTGAAGTTGACAGAGGGGAACGGGAGCAGTTGTCCGTCCTGCTCTCGTGGCCTGGGCCGTGGAAGGCCCACTCCACTCTCTCTCACAAAACACTTCAGGTGGGTTTTTCTCACTTTACAAAAACAGCCACATTCAAATAAATGGCCAGATAAAAACAAAAGACTTGAGTGCAAAACAAAAATATTTTGCAAAGGAAATAATGTGCACTAATTAACAAAAATATTCAGTTGATTTACTAAACAAGTAATTTTTTAGTACTTTAATAAAAGGCAGCTCCTGTTATTTAAACACAAAAGCAAACAAACTTCAAACACCAAAACTATCATCCTAACAATTCATAAAACATATGGGGCCACCTCTTGAACATTTTAATAAGGCAACTAATTCTGTTGCGAAATAATATGGAAAAGGAAGGCATTATGGTGAGGTTTAATTGATGAAAAGAAAGGAGGGGGAAGAAGAGAGAGTTGCACACATGAATATCACCACACTCAAACACCTCACATACACATCCACTCACCACCAACACATCATACCAAGACACATGAAAATCACATGGCAAGAAGAATGAAATGATGCATGATGAAATGATGCATGAATGCACAACAACACATGGGAGACAAGTTGCAAAACATAACATAGCTCATGACACAATATCATACAAGGGGGGGGGGTACTTGCCATATAAGGTAGGGACAACACTTGGGCTGTCACAACTCTCCCACACAACATGAGGATCTCGACCCGAGATCTAGGAACGAAAGAAGTCCGGGAATTCGGAACGGAGAAGGTCCTCGCGTTCCCAAGTAGCTTCTTTGTCGAAATGATGAGACCACTTCACCTTGAGGAACTTGATAGACTTGTTGCGAGTCTTACGCTCAGTTTCTTCAAGAATTGCAACTAGGTGCTCACGATAAGAGAGATCTTCTTGGAGATCGATGTCTTGGAGGTCAATGGTCCGCTCAGGAGTCTTGAAGCATCTCCGACGTTGAGAAACATGCAAGACATCGTGCACCTTCACGAAATTTGGAGGAAGCTCTAGTTGATATGCAAGACCACCTCTCTTGCCAACTAATTTGAAAGGACCAACAAAATGAGGAGCTAGCTTCCCTTTAATTCCAAACTGCTGAGTGCCCTTCATGGGAGAGACTCTGAGATAGACTAGATCACCCACTTGCAAGGAAACATCCCGATGTTTGTTATCGTAATAACTCTTCTATCGGGACTGAGTTGCTTTGAGGTTCTCGCGAATGACATGACACATTTCTTCTGCTTCAGTGATCATGTCATTGCCCAATATCTGACGCTCACAGGATTCAGACCAGTTAAGCGGGGTACGACACTTTCTGTCGTAGAGAATCTCAAAAGGGGCCTTGCCTGAACTAGCTTGAAAGCTATTGTTGTATGAGAATTCAGCATATGGAAGGCAGTCTTCCCACTTCATGCCGAACGAAATCACACAGGCTCTGAGCATATCTTCGAGGATCTGATTGACTCTCACAACTTGACCACTTGTCTGTGGATGAAACACAGTGCTGAAATGGATCTTGGTACCGATAGCAGTCTGGAAGGACTCCCAAAACATAGAAGTAAAGAGGCTTCCACGGTCAAAAGAGATGAGCTAAGGAATACCATGCAAAGACAGTATCCTTGACATATACAACTCTGCAAGCTAGGTTGCCGAGATATATTCTTTGACTGGCAGGAAATGAGCAACTTTTGATAGCTTGTCAATAACCACAAACATGGCATCGTTGCCTCTCTTGGACTTCGGAAACCCAGTGACGAAATGCATCTCCACATGATCGAATTTCCACTCTGGGATAGGCAAAGGCTGAAGAAGACCTGCTAGATGTTGATGTTCTGCCTTCACTCTAGGACAAACATCACACTCGTTCATGAACTGAGCAATTTCACGTTTCATGCGAGTCCACCAGAAGGTTTGCTTGAGATCCTGATACATCTTTAACTTCCTGGATGAATGGATAGAAGAGAATTATGTGCCTCATCCATGATAACCTTTCTGAGATCACCTTTTGGAACCGCAAGGCGGTCCTCAAAGAACAAGGTATCTTTGTCATCAACACGAAAGCACTTATACTTCGGAATGCTCTTGGCCACACCTTTCTTCACTTTCTTCACCGTAGCGTCAAGAAGCTGCCCTTGGCGAACCAGATCTTCCAGAGTCGGGGAGACTTGAAGATTTGGAAGAAATCCTTGTGGAATCATCTGAAGGTTGAGCTTGCGGAAGGCCTCACAAAGCTCAGGTTGAAGAGGCTTCAGAATGAGACTATTGCAGTACGTCTTACGGCTGAGCGCGTCTGCAATGACATTTGCTTTCCCAGGAGTATACTCAATGCTTGGATTGAAGTCCTCAAGCATTTCCACCCAACGAGATTGCCGAAGATTGAGATTGGGTTGAGTGAAAATGTACTTCAAGATCTTGTGATCAGTGTACACCTCAATTGGTCTACCCAACAACAAATGCCTCCAAGTCATAAGAGCATGAGCAACTGCCGCCAACTCAAGATCATGAGTGGGGTAGTTCTTCTCGGTGGGCTTCAACTGACACAAGGTATAAGAAACAATCTTCTTGTCTTGCATGAGAACACCACCAAGACCTTGGAGAGAAGCATCACAGAAAACTTGGAAAGGCTTCGACTGCTCAGGAGGAACAAGAACTGGAGCTGAAGTCAGTCTCTGTTTGAGAGTATTGAACTCTACATCACACTCAGGAGACCAAACATACTTGACACTCTTCTGGAGGAGATTGGACAGAGGCTTGGCAATTTGAGAGAAGTTCTCAACGAATCTTCTGTAATAACTAGCAAGCCCGAGGAAACTCCGAAGTTGCTTCACGTTCTGATGAGGTTCCTGCTTCAAGATTGCCTCAACTTTCTCAGGGTACACTTTAATTCCCTCGGCAGAGATGACATGCCCGAGGTACACCACTTCATTGAGCCAGAACTCACATTTGGAAAACTTGGCACAAAACCGATGTTCCATTAACTTGGCAAGCACAAGGCGGAGATGCTCTGCATGCTCTTCTTCTGTCTCCGAGAACACAAGGATATCATTGAGATAGACCAAGACAAATTCATTCTTGAAGGGAGAGAAAATGAAATTCATCATTCTTGAGAAGGTTGGTGGGGCAGTAGCAAGACCAAACTACATGATGGTGTACTCATAGGAGCCAAAACTCCTCCTGAAAGCGGTCTTGGGAATGTCTTCTTCGTGAATGTGAATCTGATGATAACCCATGCGAAGATCAAGCTTCAAGAAAACCTTGCCCCTTTCAGTTGTTCAAACAACTCATTGATGTTAGGAAGTGGGTATTTGTTTCTGATTGTCTTCTTGTTCAATGGACGGTAGTCGACACAAAGACGATCCGTGCCATCTTTATTCTTGACAAACAAAATCCACGACCCCATGGAGAAGAACTTGGTCTGATCAGACCCAGACGTTCTTGCTCATCTAGCTGCTTCTTAATCTCTTTCAGCTCTTCGGGGCCAAGTTTATACGGGTACTTGCAGACCAGTTCAGTTCCGTGCTCGAGATCAATCACAAACTCGACTGGCCGGTGCGGAGGCATTCCTGGCAATTCTTCTGGAAAGACATCTTCATACTCACAAACAACCGGAATTTGAGAAATCGCCGAGATTTCACCCATCTCATTAAGAGCAAAGAGACGGATTGTGTCATCGCGAGCCGCGAATATAATCACATCTTCTGAAGGATGAGTGAGCTTGACTTCTTTTGCTTTGCAGTCAATATAAGCCTTATTCATAGACACGAAGTCCATGCCCAGAATGAGATCAATATCAGAATTCCCGAGAACAATTGGAGAAGCTAGAAAAGAATAATTGCCCATCTTGATGGAAACATCTGGAACAATGCGATTGGAATTCAACATCTTACTGGGCGACACCACAGACAATGACTTAGGCAAATCTTTATAATCAAACTCATTCTTGACAAAGAAAGGGCGAGACATGAAGCAATGCGATGCACCAGAATCAAATAGCAGTCTTGCAGGAATAGAATTAACTGGGAGATTACCCATAATCACATCATTGGACTGATCTGCTTCAGCTGCATTCACCATATTCACTCTTGCGGTCTTGGGATTATGCTTCACCATAGCATTGCCTGGAGGCTTGACTGGAGAAGGAGGCGGGAGACGCTGCTGGTTGCACTTGTTTGCATAGTGACCCTTATAGCCACACTTGTGACAAGTCATCTCAGAAAGAAAACGAACATTGCCTAGAGGAGGAACAAGAACTGCCTTGGACGCCTGGGGTCTCTGCTGGAATCCTAGGTTGGGTGGGTGGGAAGAACCACGACCACCAAACTGCTTTTGCTGCTAAGGAGGGCAAAACGGGAGAGGATTTGGCGCCCAATACTTCTGCTGCTTGGGAACCATCTAAGAGCCAGAAGAAGAAGAATATGAATCCCTTGAACGCTTCTTGAAGAACTAGGCCTGGCAGAAGCTCATCCTTGAGACCACCTCTGAACTAATAGATCATAGCCTTTTCATCTGGAACATCTTGCTTGGCATAATGGGCTAGATTCTAGAACTCAATGTTGTACTGGTAGACAGACTTGCTTCCCGGCTTCAGGTGCGTGAACTTCTCACGCATCTCCTCGACAAAGCTTGTCAGAATGTAATGAGCCCTGAAGTCACGATGGAAATCGTCCCAAGTAACAGCACAATCGCCCCTAGAATCCTTGTACTGTTGCCACCAATCAGCTGCTTGACCCTTGAGCTAGAACAATGCAAATCTGACAAAGTCCTCTGGCCTGACATTGCTGCACTCGAGATGCTTACTCATATCACGAAGCCAATCATCAGCATCAAAAGGCTGCTCACAACAGGTGAAAGACTTGGGCTAGTTGGCAAGGAACTGATTGAGCGTTGCGAACTGAAGCTGATTCTGAAAATTCCCTTGAAAACCTTGCTGACCCTGCTCCCTTTCTTGCAACAGTCTGAGCAACATCGGAGTGTTCGCATTGGTTGCGGCCATCATAGCTTGCCAAGATTCTTGAGGAGGAGGTGGCGGAGGCGGTGGTGGTGGCGGTCTTGGAACATCAAACTCCTCCTCACCATGACCCCGATTATTGCGAGTTGGTGGAGCCATCCTGAAGATGGACAAAACGCATCAGCACCTCATTGATAAGATGAATTCAAAGCTTAATCAAATGCTTGAAAGAAATTGAACAAATACTACATAGCCTTCCTACTGAAAAATTAGTAAGAATGCTTCTTCGGTTCATGATAACATCATCAGATATAACAAGCCACTTGCAATAACACAAAATTATTGAGCTAAGCGCTCGGAACAAATGTACATGCCCACATACATCTGAAGAAGATGATCCTAGATGATGAGAAGATTTCCCACCTATGAACTTCCGAAAACTTTCTGGTTATGCAATCTGGTGTGGGGGATACAAGGAGCAAATATCTCACACAACTAGCAATCCTACACCCCAACTGTATCCATCCTTCAACACATAACCAGAGGCTATCGCAAACTCATCTAATATCGAATCCTCGAACTCACAACGATACTAAACCATGGTGGTACCCTGGACGCCTCCCCAGTACTGGGTGACTCCGACCTTATCTCACCACGATAAGTATTGAAGTAATTCCGAACACTCTCCGTCCTGAGATATCAAGGAAGCTGAATGCTAATGTTGTGCCAACATTCCCTGGAGCTCGACTCCCCGGAAGAAATCAAGTCAGACAGGAGGCACCAAGACAGAACCCTGTCACATCGGTATCATATAGACTCCAAAATACCCGCGTGATCCTAAATTTTTTTTTGAGCGAGAAGAGGAGTAGAATAATAATTCCTAAGTCGGAAACCTCACCAGAGCAAAGAAGAGGCGTAAAAAGAATCCTACTCCCCGATATAACTAGACTCAAAATAGTTTTACTAGACATGACTCACCCAAGTTTGAACAAGCAAAGGCTCCTATGGTCGTATGGCTGTGAATACCAACTTATCACGCCCAAGATGCGCGCCTATCCATATTAAGGCACGAGGGCCTCGCAAGGGATAGATGCACATCTTGCCGTTAGCAAGAATAGTATCATCACACATACAATACTGAAGAGATGAGTATACAAGATTGGCTTACACTTGCCACATACTAAATTACAATTCCACACAAGTTTACAACATCAAGTAGAAGACAGGGTCCGACTACGGACGAAATCAAACGATAAAAACAGATGCAAATGATACTATCAAGCTATCCCAAAGTTCACAACCATGGTCCTCTACTCATCCGGATAAGTCACATACATCATGCCTCTTTCCTCATCATATTCCCACTAGAGCTGGGTAAGGTCATCCGGCACAAACTCATCTGACCCTATACCTGGAGTGTTGTAGTAAACTGTGAGCCACAGGGACTCAGCAATCATGCGCCCGGGTACCAAGACTATTCAAGCTTAAAGGTTGGGAGGTGGTAAGTGTTTAGTTTGTAGCAGCACTAAGCATTTATGGTGGCTAACTTATGTAACAAGAATGTAATTAGGAGTGGCCTATGATGAGCAATTGAATCTAGGATAATCTCTACGAGATCCTGAACACTTACTTACGTCAAACATAACCCCACCATGTTCTCTCTCGGATCCTGTTCACGAGCAGAGACGATCACGGTTACTTACACAGTTGGTGTATTTTAATTGGAATTAACTTCAAGTTAACTATAATTGTATGTTAAACAAATATCCAAGTTGCCACATAACCGCGGGCACGGCTTTCGAGAAGATTTAAGCCTATAGGGGTGCTCTAACTAATCCATCACAAATTAACCACACTCCGCGGGAATATCCTCGATCATGGATCTCGCGGTCATCATAGGTAATTCCAAAGGGATTCTAACACCTCAAGATAACCCGAAGAAAGTCAGACTCCACACGCAAGACACTCGATAAAGGTAAAACAAATCCAGCAAGACCTCCCGACTTGTCAACAAACCCGATAAGAGCCAAGTATCACGTTCTCAGGACAAGACCGGATGAGCGCAGCATATAGTGGCCTGATAGAAATCTCTCGAGCTGCCCCGGCTTAGCCCCATACACGACTCTAGTTTGGTCCAACACTCATGAGGAGCACTGGCCAGGGGGTTGATTAAATTATCCACGGGTTTGCAAGGCCCTATGCAAGTTTTATTAAGTTATTAGAAAATGTAGTACCAAAGTTGGGTCTTGCCAGACAAGTTTTAATCTCTACCGAATGAACAAGGGGGTCCCCATAACAACCCCGAGCATGTTAGGAGCGCAAAATATGGAAAACATCACACCGGTTATAAGGAACTAATGGCGGTAACAGCAGAACAAATCACTTAGCAAAAGGCCAAGCCTTCCACAAATACCAATATATATATGTGCATTAAATTAAACAACAGATAATATTGTGATATCCATATCCATGTTACCACATGGAACAACCTGCACCTGCAACTAAGAATGCTATAAGAGGGGCTGAGCAGCGATAACTTAGCCGAACAAAGGTTTGCTAGGATGTGGAGGTTAGAGGCTGACATGGCAATTAAGAGGCTAATATCAAGTGGTAGGTAGTGCAGTTGTAATGATAAGAGAGAGAAACTAACAAGCAACAATAGTGTCGGGATCCGGGTACAATCATCTTGCCTGTTGGTTCTTCAGCGGAACAAGTAGCGGGATCCTCGTAGGTACTCTCCTGGGTCCTCATACTCAGTATCGACACTCATGTCTACCCTAGATAAACAGAAACAATAAACATCCAACCAAGGTGTAATGCACAACCAAGATGATGCATGAACCATTTATGAAGAATTAAACATGGCAATCCAAAACTAGTCATGATTCACATGCAAAGCTTGTTTATTAATGAATCTAGACAGAATCTCATGCTAAGTAATTTTAACATGGATGATTATGGCAAATATGTATGCATCATGCAAAATCGATAGAAATGCATATAAAGAACGCAAGAAACGGAGTCATGGTTCTCACGATACGCTCACGACAAGGTACGAAGGCAAAATCACAAGACCACCAAGTCATGGGCTA
The DNA here is from genome assembly GCA_022496015.1 of Hordeum marinum. Classification (NCBI taxonomy): domain Eukaryota; kingdom Viridiplantae; phylum Streptophyta; class Magnoliopsida; order Poales; family Poaceae; genus Hordeum; species Hordeum marinum. Next base: position 178,694,095 of record CM039674.1, read on the forward strand.
ATTCTTGGCATTCCAAGGTAGTCACTAGATAGTTTATGAAAAATCACGCACAATGGACTCAAAGATCAATCACATAGAGTATAGCTCCCACAAGTCACAAAACAAATAAACACACAATCTGCCACAAAACAGCAACATAGCAACTTACTCAGCTCTCAACTTGAGCTACAGGAACCCTATAGCCATAACCAAGATATTGACAGAATCAAATCAACACACACATCAACTTATCCAACTACACAATCAGCAAAGTAGGCACAGATCAATAAGCATGAAGCAATCAAGTTGACATGATGAAACAATTTTCTGGGACTTAGTGAAAATTCCAGTTTTGTGGAATCTGAGTTTATAAAGTAGCAAGTTAACAGCAGTAGTTAAATATTCTAGGAATCAACTATTGGCATGAAAATTAACAGGATGGTAGAAGACAATATATACTTCAAATAACTAACATTGAGCATGAGCAAATTCACAACACATCACAAGATACCATCCACTCTTTTCATGGCACAAAAATACAGCAGATTCTGAGACTTAGTAGTTTTCTAAGCATGCTGAAACAGAACATTGAGTTTGCTATTTAACAGCATGTTTCCCACTTATATGGGTGACTCTCAAGTTAAAAAAACACCAAGATATACTAGAGATAAAATACTAGCACTTCCATGTTGGCACATGTCCCAAAGCACGTAAGGATTAAATCATGCAAAAATGACGAGATGGCATCTCATCTAAAATGATAGATTTATGAACTTACCTAAAAGTGGAATTTGAGAGTTCCAATGAATTCATTGGCTCTTCCTACCCCAAAACCATGGGTCATACTCATATGCTCATGTGAAACACAAGGCACAAGCAAGATGAATACAACAAGGGGTATATCAAGTGGTGAAACCCACTAGTCCCCCCCCCCACACACAAGTGTACAAGGCACTTCACTCAAACACACACACTAGCTCATGTGTGTGGGTGATTCTCCACACACATATGCGTACATCTATGCCCTATGCATATATGTATATGTATATGTGCATGGTAACACACACACACTCCCACAACCAAGCATGCACATAAACTCTCAACACACAAGGACATGTATGTCTGCACCTCACATGCACCTACACACACACTCTCATGCATATGCACCTATGTGCATACACATATGCTCTTGCACACACTCACCAACACACACACACACATGCATATGTATGCACCCACCATGTGGCACATACACACACTAGCATATATGCCTTAGGCATATATACATACACAACACTTACACACATATGTGTGTATGCATAACATACACACACACTACAACTACACAAAACACACACACACATACATATGTAAGCTTGGAAGTGAAAAAACCAAACAAAAAACAAAAGAAAAGGGGGAGGCTTGGGCTCGAACCCAAGACCTCTCGGTCACTCCCCCCCGAGCCCTACCACTACACTATCGACACGGCTTATAACAGAGAGAGGCTCTACCCATCTACTACACACACGCACATCCAGACTGACGAAACAGAAGGCGCTCACAGAACAGAGCAACAACGACTACGAACTCCAGTGACTACACATGTTACATGGCATCTCTGGTGAGGGAAAGATGCTGCAGGGCCGCGGGATCTACAGGGAATCCATTTCCCCGTTCGCCTTGCAACGAGGGGGACGCTGGCAAGCTCGAGGCTGTACGTAATATGGCGGTGGTGACGCACAGGCACGGCGATGAGCAGCTACGACGACGAGCACGACGACAACTACTCGAGGCAGGGAAGGGAGAGGAGAAGCAGATGCTCATAGAGGGGACGGCAAGGCTGCGGTTGGAGCAGGGATGCGACGACGGTGATGATGCGGCATCTTGATGCTGGGCTCCCCGACCCCTTCTAGCACTGGGAATCGGCCACGGGAAGCACCAGGACGCCGTTTGTCATCTCCGATGGCAACGAGACGGGCACCGGAGGCGAAGACGACGAGTCGAAGAACCACCGGCGATGGGAGCACACTTTGAACCTAACTACAAAGACTCATCAGAGGGGAAAGAAGAGAGGAGGAAGAAGGAAGAGGCTGGCGATGGCGCGGGAGGACGCGCGGAACCCTAGATGGGTAGGTGTGGACGTTGAGGGCTATAAAAGGGAGGACCCAAACGGCGAGGTGACGGCGGCAGCTCACGTTGACGCGGCCACCTGCCCTGCTCCCTCTCACTGAACTTGACGGAGGGGAACGGGAGCAGGTGTCTGTCCTGCTCTCGTGGGCTGGGTCGTGGAAGGCCCACTCCACTCTCTCTCGCAAAACACCGTAGGAGGGTTTTTCTCACTTTAATAAAAATAGCCACATTCAAATAAAGGGCCAGAGAAAAACAAAAGACTTGAGTGCAAAAAAATTTTTTGCAAAGGAAATAATGTGCAGTAATTAACAAAAATATTCAGTTGATTTGCTAAACAAGTAATTTTTTAGTACTTTAATAAAAGCCAGCTCCTGTTATTTAAACACAAAAGCAAACAAACTGCAAACACCAAAACTATCATACTAACAATTCATAAAACATTTGGGGCCACCTCTTGAACATTTTAAAACATTTTAATAAGGAAATTAATTCTGTTGTGAAATAATATGGAAAAGAAAGGCATTATGGTGAGGTTTAATTGATGAAAATAAAGGAGGGGGAACAAGCGAGAGTTGCACACATGAATACCACCACACTCAAACACCTCACACACACATCCACTCACCACCAACACATCATACCAAGACACATGAAAACCACATGGCAAGAAGAATGAAATGATGCATGAATGCACAACAACACATGGGAGACAAGTTGCAAAACATAACATAGCTCATGACACAAGATCATACAAGGGGGCGGTACATGCCATATAAGGTAGGGACAGCACTTGGGCTGTCACACTAGCGGAGTTATATGTTTCTCGAATAGTTTCTCTTCATGGTGTTCCATTGTAGATTAACTCAGACCGTGGAAGTATCTTTAGTTCCCGATTTTGGGAAAGTTTCCAAACCGCTATGGGGACTCATCTATCCTTTAGCACTGCTTTCCACCCGCAATCAAGTGGTCAAGTTGAGCGAGTCGATCAAATCCTCGAAGACATGCTCCGAGCTTGTGTTATATCCTTCGGTATGAATTAGGAGAAATGTCTTCCATTTGCCAAATTTGCTTATAAAAATAGTTATCAATCAATCTTGGGCAAAGCCCCTTTTGTAGTTCTCTTTGGACGAAGGTGTCAAACACCTCTTAACTGGCCAGAAACCGGAGAGAGGCAACTCTTTGGCCCGGATATGATCCAAGATGCATAGGAGCAAGTTCGCATTATTCGCGAAAAGTTGAAAACAACCCAATCTCGTCAAAAGAGTCAATATGATCGTCATCATAAGGCCGTGGCCTATGAAGTTGACGAGAAGGCTTATCTTCGGGTTACACCTTTGAAGGGTACCCACCGATTCAGTATCAAGGGCAAGCAGGCTCCTCGTTACATTGGACCTTTTCGCATTCTTGCTAAACGAAGAGAGGTTGCCTACCAATTGGAACTTCCGCCACATCTTTCCAAGGTACATGATGTCTTGCACGTCTCGCAACTTAGGCATTGCTTCTCAGACCTTGTCCGTGAAGTGGACCACGAAGCGCTTGATCTCCAAGATAACCTTACATATCGACAATACCCTGTTCGTATTCTTGATTAGCGTCAGAACATCAAGTTTCTCAAGGTTAGTGGTCACACCATTCTGAGAACGAGGCCACATGGGAAAGAGAGGATCGTCTTCGACTAGAGTACCCCGCGCTCTTCCCGACGACTTCCAAATCGCGGGATGAGATTATTTTAAGTGGGGGTGAGTTGTCACATCCCTAGCTAGCTTTATTTGGACAGCATGTGTGTGCATCATGTTTCACTTTTTGCATCAACTTGAAATGGGGATTAATAAAGAAACCCCAAAAACCTCACTTGAATCAAAATTTTCCATGTTGTGAAAAACAACAAATCCAAAATGCCCATCAAAAATGTCCCCTATGTGTGAAAATGTGGACATCAAAATATCAGGGGTCATTTTAAATATTTCAAAAATTATAGCATTTCAAAAATAAATATTAAAGCTTCTGAAAATACCAAATAAAGCATTATAAATATTCCAGTTTTTTAAAATATTCTGAAACTTTTTATAGAAGTTTGAAATATTCAAACTAGGTTCTATAAAATATTTGGAATATTATACCTAGCATTTGTGCCTAAAAATAAATAAAACAAATGTCGGAAAAATAAAACAGAAACTGGAAATTTAAAAAAAGAAAGGAGGAAGCACCTCGGCCGTCCCAGCTGGCCTAGCATCGTCGTCGTCCTCCTGGCGGCCAGGAGGACGAGCGCGTGCTCGCCATTCGCTCGCGCCGGTGCTGCCACGCAGCCTCCTGCGTGCCTGCTTCCCCTGCCACACTGGCGAGCGGATGAGGACGCGTTGTCGTTCCCATCTCTCTCCCTCTCGCCATTCGCCCCCTGCTTCTTCCTCTCCTCTGCTCCGCCATGGCCGACGGCCCCGCTAGCTCACTCCCGCGCCTCCTTGAGCCCGCTAGAGGCTCCGCCTTGTCGTCCCCGTCTTTTGCACCGAGCCATGCATCGCTAGGAGCCATGGAGCACCGCCCTCGAGCTCATCTTCTTCCTCAGACACGAGCTTCACCACTGTCGATTCGTCGCCCTCGAACCCTCCCCAAGCAAGCTCTCATCGGCTCTGAGCCTGCCCTGAGCTCCAGGCCCTTTCCCCTCTCTTCCCCGACCATTTCCCCATCTGTAGGCCCCAGTTGCGTTGGCTCCCAAATGCCCTGCCGCACGAGCTCGTCGCCGGCGTTCCTTCGGTGACCAGTTGGTCCATCCGAGGCCACCATCAAGCTCATGAGGTTGCGTAGGGCCCGTAGGTGCTAAGCCCCGGCCATGTGGTGCCCTGGTTCGCCGAGCTCGTGCTCGCCCGAGCTCCGGCAGCCACCGAGCTCGCCGCCGGCGTCGATCCCAGCCGTCTTAGCTTCTGAGAGGTGTTGGGATGGACGCGCACGTGAGCCTAGGCCCGCCTGGTGCCCTCCATCGTCCCTTTGGTTGCCGGAGGAAGGAACCCGACCCCTCCGCCCTCTGTGGAGCCACCGGCGGCTCAACGCTGGTGGGTTTGGCCGGCGTTGACCACAGGGGTTTGACCCCTGGGTCGCTGGCAGGTGGGGTCGGTACCTGTTGTTAGGATTAGTTTAAAATTTAATTAATTAATTTAATTAAGTTAATGACCCACTGACCAGTGGGTCCTACCCTAATCTAATTAGTAATTAGTTAATTAGTTAACTCTGTTTTAGCTAGGTCACTAACCAGTGGACCCCACTGGTTAGGTTTGACCTGTCAACGGGCTATTGCCCAGCTGACGTCATGATGATGCCATGCTGATGCAATCATGACTTTTCTAAATTAAATTAATTCCAGAAACTATTTAAAACATAGAAAATTCATAGAAATTAATCTATAACTCAGATTGAAATAATTTATATATGAAAAATTATCAAAAAAATTCAATGGATCCAGTGGTGCTATTATCATGCATGTTACAGCAACCTAAGTAGATGAACATTGACATTTACTAATAGGTTAACATATGGAATATGTAAAGGAGAATGATTTTGAACCTATATTCAAAATCACTTCATTTAATTTGGACAGTAGCTGCATTAGCTCATCCATACATGCTGCCATGTCATGATCATGCATCATATTGTTGCACTTTCCGTGTATTTATTGCTATTTATCTACATTGCGTTAGGCCCTGCTTCTAAGGATACCTCCGAGTATTCCAACAAAGGAGAAAAGCTTCCCGCTTCCCAGCAAGGCAAGCACCCCCATTGATCATTCCGATGACATCCCAGTCTCTCGCTCCTACTCTTGTTTATTGCATTAGGACAAATGTTCACTTGTCGGTCATACATGGTAGAGGAACCCATTACTTTGCATGACATGTCATTGTCACAATAAATAGCTAAACCTTGCAACCTAGCATACCTGGTAGATGCTTGTGCCATGATGTGCTTTGCTTATTTGCCTGCTATGCTTGCTAGGCTTATAGTTGTGTCAAGTATGATTCATCTGGGTGATGAACTAGAGTGAAGCAATGTTGTCTAATGTCATAAGCTTATGATGAACCTGACTTGGTAAAGGTAGCGATGAGAGGCTATGTAGGAGTACATAAAGGGTTGTCTCATTGGGACCGTTATGAGGAATTGAGTTCCGTGTTTGTGATCCAAGGCTAGTTACTACCACATGTTGGGATACTTAATTGACCCTCTCGACTTATCAATCGCTTAGTCCTTGGTCCAAGAATTGCAAGTAGTTTTTGGTGTTTATATCATGCTGGAGGCCGTGCGTAGCGCTAACCCTAGGGGTGGGTTACGACGCGGTAGGCAGTGGCATAGTGTACCAAGGGTCACCCGGATGGTGGGCTTGGGAACCCTGCGCACATCGTTTGGGGCCGTAGCGGAAACTTCGGCCGGACTTCCGTGCGGATTTAGTCTCAAATAGGCGATAGCCTAGACTAGAGGTCTTGTGTGATTGACGTTCGTGGCCGACTCCCTCATTGGGCTTCCGCTTGAAGGTTGCCGAGGTGCATGATTTTATGAGCACATAGCGATAAGTGGCGAGAGCGTGTGTGAAGAAGTACACCCCTACAGGGCATGAAACTATTCGAATAGCCGCATCCTCCGATATGGACTACTTGGAGAACTTATGTTGTTCATATTTAACTTGTTGGATACTCATAAAAATATCTTAGGAGAGGGAAGTGAATCCATGGTGGTGTATTGATGTGGAGTTAGTGGACTCGTGTGCGATATCTAAAATCTAAACAAAGTGTTAAAATTGTGTAATATATGTTAGCCATGAGTCAAAGCTGGCATTGCTGCATGAACTCCACCACTCCCCTTGTTGATACATGAGCATGAATAGTCTAGGTCTATTTTAAAGACTTGCTGAGTTCGTTTGTACTCATGTTTGCTTAATAAATGTTGCAGATGAGACTCTAGACCCATCAAGTGGGTTCTATCTAGATGTTGACGATGCTGAATAGCTGGTTTCTGAGCTACGACCTTATGCCCTGTGGCGGGCTGTAGATAGTCAAGCCATGTGCCTTTTTACCCTTTCAACTGTCTGTACTCAGACAACTGTATGATTCCGCTTGGTTTGTATGAACTTGCTTGTATGACTTGAGTGTCAGGTAATGTGACCCCTACTTGTAAGAACATATTATGCAAGGATCTTCTGTGCCTCTTAAATAAAAGTTGTGTTGATGTATGGTTATGTTGTGATGCCATAGTTGTATCTATGCATATCGGGCATGTCGTGCGTACGTGTGATGTGCAACGGTATGTATGGGATCCGACACCTAGTCATGTGCCTTTAGTAGTACTCTTTACGGTAAACTTCCTCTTTGTGCTTCCATTGACCCTTGATAGCTTGCTACTACTCCGGACACATTGATTAATCGGCATGTATCCATCTTTGCTGTTGTGTTTGTTCCTTCGGGGAAATGTCTCGTAGTGTAATGGAGTCCCTCTAGCCTGCTATGACTCTTCTACGTGCAGCCATGACATTTATGTCCCACGGCGTAATGGAGTCCTTGTAGCTTCCTATGACTCGTCTACACATGCTCGAGGCCGACACCTGCATTGGTGGGTTACTTATGCCTGTTTCCATACGGATGTGCCACTTGGGTTCTATGACTAGTCATGTCCGCCCAGGTTCTCTGTCGTTTGATTGCGAGCGGCATGTTTACGTACGTGAGCCAAAAGACGCAAACAGCCCTAGCTAAGGTAAGGCTGCAGCCATGGAGTTTACCGTGCGTGAGGCCGCAAAGTGATGTGATATGTTACAGTCTGGATTCATATGACTTAGGATCGAGGTCTCGACAGTCCTCTGATCGGGAAAACTATGTGTCATCGGAGGCAGAACTAAATTTGGCCGATCACGAAGTGGGGAGAAGAACTCTCCTCTCAAGCCGAAGACTCTAATCATGTTATACAGCTGGATCTAAGACCCTTGGCGTTGGAGGCTTGTTCAGGGGCTACTAAGGAGGTTCTTGTTTAAGGGGTCCTCGGGTGGCCGACCTGTTTCTCATGGGCTGAACTATATGGGCCATTTATCGAGCATTGGATTGAACGAAGGCCCTTCCTCCAGAAAGGAAGCTTTGGGAATCGTGGCATGTACTCCAAGTTTGGAGTAGTGGATAGGCATGTTTTCCCTTCAATGTGTAACCGACCATGGGTAAACCCTAGGTACCCTCGGCGTCTATATAAGCCGGAGGGTTTTACGTTGTAGGGCAGAGAACAACTCATCTAGGGCTTAGCTATTTGATCTCGAGGTATATCAACTCTATAACCTTCATATCATCAATTTAATCAAGCAGGACGTATGGTTTTACCTCCATAGGAGGGCCCGAACCTGGGTAAACATCGCCTCCCTCGTCCCCTATTACCATCGATCCTAGTATCGCAGCTCGGGACCCCCTACCCGAGATCCGCCAGTTTTGACTCTGACAACCCTCTCGAAGCCTCGGCAAGTCATCCCCTAGCAAGCGTGAACCAATCTGTCACCGCTCCACCTCATCGCAAGGCCATTCACTTGTCGATGCGGTGTCGAGCCCCTAGGTGGCTAATAGGCTCTCGCTAAACACGTGTCCGCACACTGGAAAGAAGATTACCCCTGTTTGACACCCTACCATGAATGTGTCGAGGTGTGAAGCATTGGTGGTACAAGCTTGCTGGGAATGCACCCCCGCACTTCACCACAACACTTGATTGGGGGTAGTAAACTGCCGGGAGAAATATCCGAACGAGGGCAATTAAATTGTCGGGACATTTGTTACTGCCGGTACAAGTACATCGAGACACAGAAACTAACGCTAAAACTTTTACAACAGGGGCATACACACTACCGGCATATTTTAGGGCGGATAATCTATCGGGACAAGTCTACTATGGTACATTTTCTGCCAGGAACCATCTTTGGCGTGGGACTGAAATTAGTATTGGGCCTAAGCGCGTGCATGTTTGGGAAAGCACGCGAGACATAAAAGAATTTGGCCCAACAGAACTAACACACTGGTCCTCCTCCAGACCGCGGCCGCACCCAAATTCCAAATCCCACCATGCCCTCGACCTCATGACCTTAACCTAAGCGCGCAGCCACCGCCGCTACCCTAAACCCTGCCGACCACTGCCACGGTTGCTGACACGACCCTCCGCCACCGCCACCCCACCGTCGTCGATCGCAATCCACCTCGACGGCTGACCACTACCACGGTTGCCCCCAACACCCCATAGGAGTGTCGCCGAGCACCTCCAACTAAACGTATGGAGCACCACTATCGCCGAGCGACCTGACCAGCGACCACCGCCGAACGCCTCCCTCTGCAGCTCCCTAAATCGCGAGGTTCCTCATTGATTGTACTTCTTAAAGGATTGTCACTTGCATATCATTTATTGTACCTATTCATTCTTAATCAGCATATATATTTGTCTGTCCCTCGGTTTTTTCTCCCGTCATTTCGTGCGGTCTAGGAAAGAATATAGATCACTATATGTAAAGTTATATATTGTATTTTCACATAACAAGTTTATGTTATTCATCATTACTGTATTAGTTAAACTCCATAATGTTAATTTTGAAGACTTCTCATTCCAGGCCACTAGGAGGATAATATATGTTCTAGAAGGGGGAGAGGAGTAGGTTCTGAGCACAAGTGGGTCAAAGATGGTAGGACGAAGGTTGATGTTGAGAAAAAAATCATATGTGGACAACCTTAAAGGTATACTTGATGGCTGGTATTATAACATGCCCACTTATCTAATACATTATTCTTACAACACAGAAAAATGTGCATTGCTGCACTTGTGCTCTGATTTACAGTTTATTGTTTTTTTTCTAGAATATTAACTCTTTGTTGTGCAGTCTTGTTCTCAAACTCATAGAATAATTTTCAATGATGAGAAAGATGTAGATGAACTCGAATAGTGTGTTTCAAGTTATTAGCAGACTAGTCTTTGTAATTGTGAGAATTAACTTTTGCTTTTTCATGACCGATTTTTGTCTAGTTTATATACTAGAAACGAATTAGACATTTTTATATACCAGAAATGAATTCGACATATGTCAACACTTCGATGTCTGGTTCATCTTCAGAACCAGGTTCAATTTATCTTGTGCTTCCGAAACTTGCACTGTTTTTAATAGATTTTTACGGCAGCTTCACTGGGAGCACAAACATAATCTACAGAAATTCGAAATCCTTCTAACACAATTAGAAGTCAGAGCACATCGCGTTCCTTGCGCCGTTCGCTGCAGACCACGTCGGAGGAAGCGATGGCGCGGGCGCAACTACTCCTAAACTTCCCTCCTGCTATGAAGAAGCTCGACGAATGGAGAGCCACCATCGAGAGCCTCCTCAGCCTCACAAATAAGTTTCAGTCCACCCATCTGGCGCATGCAAGTGGTGAGAGGGCCGGAGGCTGTGCGACTTCGGCACACTCTCCTCCACAACAACAACGTCGGTCGCTGACTTGGCGGACCAATGCTTACAATGGTTACTCGACGGCGTCGTCTGACCCACGGACACGCCATGACCAGCGTCAAGTTCTTCGAGAACCGGGCAAGGAAGACACTCGAACAGCAATCTAGCGGCGGAGGGTAGCGCGCCTCCAATCTGATAGGCGTGCGGGGCCCACTGTGGAAAAGTCTGCGCTAGGGTATCCTGTCAGCCTACCTTACGAGGTGGGTTGTCCAGCGTTTACTCGTGAGCTGCGACAAGTCCATTGACCCAATTCTCGCATGTTCGAACCGGAAGTCCAAGAGAAGTATGATGGGAAGACTCATCCGCCGAAGTTCCTAAGCATCTACACCATTGCGGTGTAGGCGTTCGGGGGTCGCGACGACAAGATACTCGCCAACTAGTTCCTGTTGGTGCTTAAGCCCAACGTTAGGTCGTCGTTGATGCACTTGCCAGAGGGGTTCATTGCCTCCTGGGCAGACACGTGCCACGAGTGTGTTGGCGCCTTCATAGGAGGTCATCAAGCTTCTCGCCAGGAAAAGTGAAATGCACATCATCCTTGAGAAGGAGGGCAAAACTTTGTGCAAGTACATCCAAAGGTTCAGCCGCGTGCACCACAACATACCAGATGTTCATCCTGCCATTATTATTAGCGGATTCCATCAGAACATGCGCAACCGCAGGATGCTAGAAGAGGTGGCGATGGATAGGGTCAAGGACGTTGCCGAGCTTTATGCTGTGCTAGACAAATGTGCTTGGGCTGAAGAAGCGAGGAGACTCCCTGGTGAAGACGTCGGTGCAGGGGTTGACCCTGAAGATGAAGACACCGCCACCCCGGCAACGAAGGGCCGGTGGCCGAACAAGAAGCACAAGAGCAAGGCCGTACTTGCCATCGAGGGATCCGGCAACCCCGGTGCCACCAAGAAGGGCAAGGTTAATGAACCCCGCGACGATGTTGCCGAGTGCGCCTCCTGCCATGCCCTGGCAGCTGCCGACAAGCCAGAAGGTTCCGGGAAGCAGTATTGCAAGATCCATCGCACCAAGGGCCTTGATCTCCAAGATTGTCGGCAAGTTCAGCAGCTTGCTGAGAAGCAAAAAGACGAGTATGAGAGGAAAGATAGGGAGAAAGGCCAGGATGGTGCTGAGGGGTCCGGCAAGAAGCGTGTTGGCCGAGGAGGTCGTCGCCCATGGTCGTGACAAGCAAGAGGGAGATGATGATGACATTGAAGAGGATGACGTATCCAGCGACCATGAGTTCCACAAGGCCACAAAGATGATGTGCATAGAGGGAGGTGCCTCACCGCGTTCCTCCCACCACCAACTTAAACAGTGGGTGCACGAGGTTAATGTGGCGGAGCCCTCTATCGGTTCCTAGAGAGCTCTGAAGTGGTCCAACACTCCTATCATCTTCGACGCCGAGGATCACCCTGATCGCATAAGTGCGGTCGAGTGCCTGCCGCTGTTGGTTTCACCAACAATCCGCAACCTCAAAGTAACGAAGATGCTAGTCGATAGTGGGGCCAGCCTGAACCTGTTCTTGCCTTATGTCATCCAGAGGCTGCAAATTCTTGATGAGGATCTTGAGCCGACAGGCGCTTTCTGAGGGGTCAATTCAGGAAGAACTCAGCCGAAGGGCAAGGTCACGTTGCCGGTGACATTTGGCATTGATATCAATTTCAGAACGAAGAAGATGGTTTTTGACGTCGCCAGGATCTCGTTGACCTACGATGGCATCCTTGGTCACCCGACACTGGCCAAGTTTGTGGCGGCCACCCACTTCGCTTACAACGTGCTTAAAATGCCCGGGACAATGAGCGTCATTACTATCAAGTCCGACAAGAAAAGTGCACTTATCTGCGCCCACCAGCTCTACCGGGGTGTAGTCGCAGCACCTGCCGCAAAGGCACTTACTCCTGTCGCTGAATCTCCCAGGGGAAGAAGACCGACACAGCCTCTGGCGCACATTCCGGCAAGCGTACCTCCTCGGGATGTTGCGCTCCCGTTGACGATGTGCCAGAGTGGTCCACCGGCAATAGCAAGAAGTCCAAGGCAGCTTCGCCAGAGACCAAGAAGGTTCCCGCCAAGGAGGATGGCACGGGGGGGGGGGGGAGGGGGGCTTTCACCATAAGTTCCACCCGTGACGAGAAAAATGAAAGTGCGCTCGTCGCCTTCCTGCGGGCGAATATTGATGTGTTTGCATGGCAGCCATCTGATATCCATGGTGTTCCCATGGAGGTGACTAAGCACCACCTTGTCGTCTGCCCACACGCTCGGCCCGTGAAACAAAAGGTCCGAAAGCTAGCTTTGGAGCGACAACAATTTACTGCCGAAGAGATCAAGAAACGAGAAGCGGCTAGCTTGATCAGAGGAGTACTCCATCCAACATTGTTGGCCAATCCAGTCATAGTGCACAAGGCAAATGGAAAATGGAGGCTATGCATTGACTTCATAGACATCAACAAAGTCTGCCCCAAAAATCCTTTTCCCTTGTCGTGCATCGACCAGATTCTGAACTCCATCGCTGGCTGCGACTTGTTGTCTTTCCTTGACACCTACTTCGGCTATCATCAAATTTTTCATGTCCAAGGAAGACGAGGAGAAGACCGCATTTATCACCCCATTGGTGCATATTGCTTTTTGCGTATGCCTTTCGGGTTGAAAAGTGTCGGTTCTACATTTAATAGAGCGGTCCAGATTGGTTTGAGCCCCAGCTTCATACAAATATGGAGGCTTGTATGGATGACATAGTGGTGAAAACAAGGACAAGGCTACCCTCATATCAGACCTAGAAGAAACATTTGACAATATGCACAAGATCATCATGAAGCTCAACCCTGAGAAATGTGTGCTCGGCGTCCCATCCGGCAAGCTTCTCGGGTTCTTTGTATCCCAACGAGGAATTGAAGGACATCCCGACAAGATCAAAGAGATTGATCAAATTGAAGTAGCAAGATGAGTCAAAGATGTGCGTCGTCTTGCCGGCTGTGTTGCTACCCTGGGTAGGTTCATCTCAAAATCTGCTGAGCGCGCCTACCCTTTTTCAAAATCTTGAAGAAGGCAGGTCCAATGAAATGGACTCTGGAAGCGGAGGTAGCGGTGCAGGATTTGAAGAAGTACCTCTCCTCGCCGCCAATCCTTGTCACGCCGAAACCACAAGAGCTGTTGCTGCTATATCTGGCTGTAACAAATCAAGTGGTGAGTGCTGCAATAGTGGCTCAAAGAAAAGTTGATGAAGAAGAAGCTGGAACGGCGGGGCTGCTATGCGATGATCTAGGGCATTCCCTAGCAGGGTTTGGTATCGGCAAGGGAGGATCTACGCAGTTAAATGAGGCAATCCAGAAGAAGAAGGTGGTGCAGCACCCAGTCTATTTTGTCATATCCCTATTACGGGGGGCTAGGTCGAGATATTCTGGTGTGCAAAAGTTTCTCTTCGATCTTCTTATGGCCTCGAGGAAGTTGCGCCACTACTTCCAAGCACATGACATCACCGTTGTCACTCGCTTCCTGCTACAGCGGATCTTGCGAAACCGAGAAGCTACCGACAAGATTGTAGAGTGGGCTTTGGAATTGTCAAGCTTTGGTCTCAAATTTGAAAGCACTTCGACCAATCAGAGCAGGGCCTTGGCGGAGTTCATTGCAGAATGGACACCAATGCCTGATGAAGAAGTTCCAGAGTCAACTCTTCCTGTTAAGGAAACTGATCAAGAATGGATCATGTATTTTGATGGAGCTTTCTCGCTACAAGGCGCCGGTACCGGAGTGTTGCTTTCCGAACCCACTGGAGAGCACCTCAAATATGTGATTCAGATGCACTTTCCGCGGGAGAACTCAACAAACAACAATGTCGAGTACGAAGGGTTGCTTGCCTATCCAAGGGTTGCGGCAGACCTTGGGAGCACAGAAGTTAGGGTTGAGACGGCCTGCAAATGGAACACGTTCCACGTGCAGAGAACGGCATTGCCGACGGCCTGTTAAAGTGTGTTGCCCTTAAGTTGCCCGTGGAACTAGGAACTTTCGTGCTCCAGCTGACTCAACCCTCTGTGGTGCCATCATATGGACAAGAGAAAAGATGGAAGTTGAGTTCCGGCGAGTATTTGCCGATAGAGCTCCCAGAATCCACGAGCGAGGAGGTTGCTGGAGACTACGTCAGGCTTGCCGGTGAGCGTCATGCTCCGGCAGAGTCTCCGGCTCTTACCGTGGAAGCAAACGCTCCCACCAGGCTTGTTGGGATGTAGTAGGCTTCGACGGGCCCTCAGGCCCTTGCCGTTGAGTCAAATGCTCCCCCAGTTGAGGATATGCCTTTAGTCCCTGTTGTCGAGCCCCAGGCTCCAGCATGGGCACAAGACGTCATCCGATTCCTTCAAACAGGAGAACTCCCTGAGGAACAAGAGGAAGCAGAGAAAGTAGCCGGTCGGTCTCATATGTACTAGTTCGTAGACAACGTCCTATACAGGAAGAGACCGAATGGCGTGAAGCTCAAGTGCATTTCTCGGGAGGATGGACTAGAGCTGTTGGCGGAGATACATGGAGGCATATGTGGCTCCCACATAGGGTCAAAAGCACTTGCCCTCCAGGATGCAACTATGTTAGTAACCAAGTGTGAAGCATGCCATTTTCATTCAAAGAAATTACATCTACCAGCTCAAGCCCTTCAAACAAGCCCTCTCTCCTGGCCATTTTCGGTCTAGGGGCTTGACACGTTGTGCCCCTTCCCCCGTGCTGTCGGGGGCTTTGAATACTTGTACGTGGCAATCTACAAGTTCACAATGTGGCCGGAAGTGGAAGAAGTGAGAAAGGTCGCAGCACAGTCAGCCGTCAAGTTCTTCAAAGGGCTAGTCTGCCTCTTTGGTGTTCCCAACAGGATCATCACTGATAATGGCACATAGTTCGTGAGCCACGCCTTCATGCAGTATGTCCAAGACCTTGGCAGCAGAATCTGTTTTCCTTCCACTGCCCACCCGAGGAGCAACAGCCCAGCAGAAAGAGCTAATGCCGAAGTGCTATGAGGCCTCAAGACAAGAACTTTTGACAAGCTGCGCAAGTGCGTAAGGCACTGGATTGATGAGTTGCCGGTGGTTCTTTGGTCAATGAGGACGACACCAAATCGAGCTACCGGCCAAACATCCTTCTCCCTCGTATATGGGGTGGAGGCAGTTCTCCCCACGGAACTCATATACGGGTCCCCTCAAGTGCTCGCTTATGATGAGCTCGAGCAATAGAAATTGTGGCAAGATGATACGACACTCCTTGAGGAAGACTGTCTTCAGACTTTTGTGAGAGCTGTACGCTACCAGCAAGCTTTGCGCAACTACCATAGCTGCAAAGTTAATGCCAGAAGCCTTGAGCAAGGCGACCTTATTCTTCGGCGAGTTCAGCCCGCCAAGAATTCCAACAAGTTGACGCCGAAGTGCGAAGGCCCTTATCGGGTAGTACGAGTCACCAGGCCTGGTGCAGTCCGCCTAGAGACCGAAGATGACATCCCAGTGAGCAACTCCTGGAATATCGAACATCTTCGCAAGTTCCACCCAGAAGGCGCGGTTGCCGGGCCTCTCGGCAACCACCTTTTGTACAAGTCTTGCCACTGAACCATGTAATCCTTGGTACAAAGCCAGGCTCAGACCCTATGCATAATTGAATAAAGATAAGTTTTTTGCAATCTTGATCGATTCTCATGTTTACTTATGCGCATGTTTGTCTGAGGTAGTGCATTGCACCTAATGTCGTCAAGGGCTAACGGACCGCCAAGGTTCCATATACATATTTTCTCTACTTTCTTTTTCTCAAAGGACAGAAGGTCACCTCGGGTGCAGCTTTGCTAGGGGTGGTATGAATACCTATGAGCGATGTCCCAAAAAAACTTGCCGAAAGGAGTACGACAACAAAAAGATAAGTTGCAAAACCCTAAGAATTCTAGTTGTGGAGTTATTTTCCTTGTGTGATTTTGACTTCTGTATGGAAAACCTGCATTTGGAGGAACCTTGTTGCGATTTGTTGCGTCCCTATTCTGTTTCGAGTCCGCTCAATAGTCTAGATGGCTGCATTGAAAGCACCAGTGTCTCTTGCCAGCGGCAATTTCGCCAGCAGGGTGCTAAAGTCCCACACCTATCGCTCGCGGCAGAGGTGTGCGCGCCGGCAAGTTTCCGGTCAAGCGTAGCGTGAATGCATAAATAGAGAAATCAAACAAGGAAGATAACATAACGATTGCTCAAAACATAACATTCAGTATTACATCGGTACTGCCGAGATTCTAACATAAAATAAATTGTACTTGGCATGTGCGGCAGCGAGCAGTAAGGCAGCTAATCCCGGCGATCGCCTTCAACCCGCTTGACTTGGCTCACCCTCTCGACGATGGGTGCGATGAGTTCATCAAGTGTCTTGACGTCTACACCCTTCGGCAAGCGGTCGAGGACGTTTGTGAGGTTGAGGCCGGGGTTCCTATACACCACCTTGACGAGCACCTTGCGGAGGACGACTAGGCAGAGTTTGCGTGATTCGCTTACCAGGTCGGATGCTCGGTCGGAGTGAAGCTGCTAAAGCGCTCGAAGGAGGCTGTCAAAGAACATGGTCACCTTGGCGCTCGTGGACATCCTATCATCGGGGGAGTACATGAGGCCCTTCAGGACCATGGCGGACAATTGTTCGGCGAGCTTCTCCGCGATGTCAACGAGCTTCTCGGTGCAGATCTCCACTCCATGTACATAGTCATTGTAGGCACTAGCAGCACTTTCGCCCAGCTCCTTTTCATAGTGGAGCTCCTTGACTAGAGCCTTCTCTCAGGTCTTGGCGGTCTCGAGGGTCCCGGTCAGCATGGCCAGCTTCAGGTTTAGGTCATTAATGAACTCGTTGGCTGAAGAGAGCTGCTTGGTCTTGTCAGAAATAGCGACCAGCATCTCCATCAGACTGGCGAGGGCCTTGGCCCTTTCAGTCTTGAGCGACGACACCTCCTTGTCGAGATCCTCGAGGATGGCCTCCAACTTCTTCGCCCTCTCCAGTTTGCCGGTGTGGTCTACAGTTAGGGCCTCGAGCGTATCCTTTTGCTTCCGCTCCAGCTCCAGGGTCCGCTGCGCGACGAGATCCTTGAGCTCCACTTCGTTGCCGCGGAGTTTGTCGGCAAGCGCCTTCTCACTAGCAGCAAGGTCTTCCTCTTGGACGTCAAGCAAGATACGGCGCTTTGTCAAACGAGCGTCCTCTAGAGTGGCCCATTGTTTGGCCTCCTCCTGCACCTGCTCGGCGTCGGACTCCTGCATGTAGAGTTGGATCCAACCTTGGCTCCATTGCGACTAGCCAGTGTTTAGGTTCTGGGAAGCTTGGGCAAACCAGGCCTGAGTTTCTTCGACGCGCTCCTGGAAATTGGCCTCGCCCGCTTCCATAACCGCAACCCTGGAGTCCAGTTTCTCCTTTCGGGCGTGGTGAAGCGCCTGAAGCGTTCGGAAGCTATCGCCCATGGTCTGAAGGAGCTGCTCTTCTTGGGATTTGCTACTAGTGCTTGTCTCATCAACGATATAGAGCCCGACAGCAGTGATGGCCTCCTCAAAAAGAACTGGCCCTTCGGGTGGCGGCCAGTGCTTGCCGTACCAGGGATGCTGACGAACAAGTTGTCGTCGACATTGAAGTACCTGATCGGTGAAGGGGCTTCAGTCGTGGGCGGCTAGTCCTCGACGGCCTCCTCCCCACCATCTGGGGGCTCGGTGGTCGGCATAGCGCCTGGCGCTCCTATGGAAGGAATGCTATCAGTGTGACCACTGGCTTCCTCACCGACCCTCTCAGCAGACTTCTTGGCGGCCTCGTCCTTTTGTGCATCCTTGGCTGCCTCAGTACTAGCAGCCCCGATGGCAGCATTCTTGGCGGCCTCAGCGGCGACACTTTTGGTGGCCTGTTGGCGGCGACCGTGTCGGCCTCAACGGCAATGGCCCTCGTAGTCTCCTCGATGACGGAGTCGACGTCCATGCCCTCCATCGTGGGAATGTCTGAAGTCCAAGAAAGCAAACCAAGTGAAGTTGAGGTAAAAGTTCAAAAAGATAGAAAAAGAGACGAACATAATAAAAAGTACCTACACCTACGACGGTTGCCGGCGAAGGCTTGCTGGTGCCTGTGCTTGCTGGCTCTCCCTCGTCGCAATAAAGCACACTAGAGGAAGTCCTTGCCGGGGTTCCGTCTTTGGGTGGCGTAGATGATGGAGGCGGCGTATCAGGGACGGTCACTGGTGGTTCTCCTTGTCGTCGCCCTCCTCCTGCACGTCCGGTGATATGAGCAGTAAAGATGCACACCCCAGCACTTGCTAGCGGGAAGTGAGTAATGGGCTCACAATGGGGGCTCCGCCGGTGGCTGAGTCGGGGGCTGTGCCATGGGCTAGTCTCTGGATTAATGACTCTCGTCCTTGGCGCGCCTGAGGCGCTTGCCGACGACTCCTCAACCATCGAGGTCCTCGCCCTCTTTGCAATCCATTGCGCCAGTGTTTCCATGTCCATGTGGAGGCAAACCAAGGCAAATCAAATGAGTAAAGTAAAACCCAGAAATTGGAAAAGTGAAATATACGGCAGGATTCTTACTCCTCATCTTCTTCTCCAGAGCTAAGGGCAAAAATCGCTTGGCTGCGGCGGGCGCGGGTTGTTGATGGGCCTCTTGCCATCGCGCGGCCTTGCCGGTCGCCCCCTTACCGAGGACTACGCTGCTCGAAGGAGCTTGATGGACCAGAAGCCCAGAGGCGGCACTCTGAAGGACACGCCTCTTCCTTTGTACAAGGGACGGGGCCTCCTCAAGCAGCTCCTCCTTAGCCGCGTCTTCGGCAGGGCAGTCCCGGGCAGATGTGCCACCTTGCTCCTCAGTGGTCCCACCCTGGCAGGCAAGATCTTCGTCTGACAATGTTTATCCTCCATCGGCTCCGTCTTCCAACAAGCCGGCGGTGCCGGCCTTCATAGCCAGATACGCTTCGTCCACCCTGCTGGCGATGTACGCCATGTCCTCCTTAGTGGAGTCGCGGACGAGGCCCTCTTCCTCGTAGATGGCCCTCTCTGTCAAGTTATCAAAGAACTCTTGCGCCTGCTCCGCAGGCGGCTCGATCCAAGTCACATCAAGGCTGTGGGCATCGAACACCAGCATCATGGCAATGATTCTACCCAAGGCAGAATTATTGCACAAGGGAACTATGCCTACCGGCAGCTCAGGTGCCGCAGCGCTCTTGAACAGCTTTTGGCTGAGAGCCCCGTGTTGCATAATGGTTAGGTTGTGGTTTTGCCCGAGGCGCAGCCTCATGATGTCGGCCGCAGTCCGAAAGTCCCAAGCTGGCCTCCCCTTATTCTGAATGGGAGCAATGCACCGGTGAAGAAAATCGGCGCCTATCATCTCTACGTTGAGACCTGCGTTTCTGAGTCGATGGATCCTGGTGGTCGCGACCGTGAGCTTCCCGTCTTCAAGGTCGAGGGTGCTCCAGTCGTCGCCACACACCATCCTGGTCTGTCGCGGCAAGTAGAAAGGCTGGGGTTTCTCCTCTCGAAGCTAGCACCATTTTCCCGCCACTCATCCCACGTCTCGCAGTAAGCCCCATCAGGCTAGACCTCCTTGGTTCCTGGCTGGGGAATCCAAGTGACGGTACCAGAAAGAGTTCCACCTTGTTGGATGCGGGGGGTAAAGTAGTGATGGAAAAAGTAGTTCTAGGGACTACTCCGACGAAGTTTTCGGAAATATGAGCAAAAACTGTCATGGTCCTCACGATATTCGGCGTAAAATCCAAGAGTTGGAAGCCGTAGATGAGCATGAGATCGTTAAACAAGTCCGATAAAGGGGGGCAGAGCCTGCAGTAAAAGTAATCGGCAAAGAAAGGGTATTTGCCTGCGTCGCCCCTGGAAGGACCTAGACTCACGCGGGTGGCGGGATGCGCCGTCGTCCCCATCGCTGACATCCACCCGTATATCTTCTTCAGGACATCAACATCAAGCCCCGATGGAAAGACGACGTACTCCTTCCGCATCCTCACCAGCTTGTTCTCCGTGACAGCCTCTGCTTGCCTGACCTTGCTGGCTTTGGGCGGCATGGTGACCATGAGGGCGGGGGCTGAAGACGGAGAGGGAGCGGGGGCTGAAGACGGAGAGGGAGCGGCGGCGTGGATGAATGGAAGGGGCTCTGTTTTGGCTCGAGGAGGAAAATTACGATGGTTCTTAGACTAGGAAAGACAAGGGGTAAATGAGCAGCGCCTCTGCGATTACGTCTTTATGGCAAGGCGCAAGGCGGCCTCTCTACTAAAATAACATAGAACCGTTCCTCGAGCGCACTGTGCAACGGCTATGCCCCGCACATATCATACAACATGGGGAAGCACAACAAGTGCAATGATCACAATTGCAAGCCCCTGCCACGCATGCCCGTGCATTGTTTGGGCATAGCCCAACAGCACCTCGTGACGTGTGTGGCCCAGTCCTAGGGGCTCCTGTCGGTGCACTAGTGATTTGGGCTTCGAAGTGCCCCTTTACTCATGCACGAGCAGTAGTATCCACCCTGGCGATGAGGCTCAGCAGGGACTTGCCAAGTACCAGCACAGAAAAATTGGGACTCATGCCAAGACCTTGCCGGGATGACCATGTAACGCCCCGGGCACACCCGCTGGTGATCATTACTCCTAGCGGGATCTAGATTGGCCCCACATATCAATACTAGTCTTTTCTGCGCACTTTGTCCTCACTCATGCGCACCCGGGACCAACTTCCCGATCGGTCACCCATCCTAGAACTATTCCAATCCAAGCACGCTTAACCTAAGAGTTCTGTTTGAATGGGCTCCCAGAAAAGAAGGAATTCCTTGTTGATATGAGTAGTCTATCATCCCTAATAAGCCAGGCTATCACATACACCTCCACTCAGAGAAACCGACGTCCTTGTCGGGCCACATGAACGTTCCCTCTTGGCAGAAACGTCTGTGCTTTTAGTCTAATACATGTGTCAATCCGTGTGCCATGACGGGTCACCAACTTCATGAACAACATGACCACGCACTTGTCGACAAACATTCGTGTAACCGCGAGGGTCGGCTCTGATACCAACTTGTAACGCCCCGGACACACCCGCCAATGGTCGTTACTCCTGGCGGGATCTAGACTGGGCCCACATATCAATACTAGTCTTTTCTGCGCATGTTGTCCTCACTCGTGCGCACCCGGGACCAACTTCCCGATCGGTCACACATCCTAGAACTACTCCAAGCCAAGCACGCTTAACCTGAGAGTTCTGTTCGAATGGGCTCCTAGAAAAGAAGGAATTCCTTATTGATATAAGTAGTCTATCATCCCTAATAAGCCAGGCTATCACAGACCATCGGACCCCTAGGCAAAGACAAAGCCCCGGCAAGGCCCCGCCAGTGGACAAGCCAGGTGTCGATCCTCCTGGATGTGTGTCGTGGCGTCATCGTTGCTAGTACTGAAGAGTGACCTTCCACTCTGGGACGACCCCGTCTAGAAGACAACGCATGACCTTCCACTCTGGGACGACCCCGTCTCAAGAGTGACCACTTCACTCTTGCCACTAGTAATGCGGGCTCCTTGCTAATACCAACCATAGTAATCAACAAAGCCCCTTTCCACAAGGGGTATCGTGGTTGCGCATGTAAGGTTGGGATGGTAAGCAGACCTCAAAACTCTCCGTTTCCGAAAACACACACTCACTTGCTTCGGCATACCACTTCTTTCTCAAGTGGTTACCCAACTCATCAACATCTCCCTTGGGCATTAGTGACACCCGACGGGTTTTTTGAAAAATTCTTTGAAATCATTCTTTCCTTGCCATCTCCATGCATAAGTCCCATCCTATTTGCATAGCATCTATTAGCAACCTAACTACTCCCATCTACATAACCCTCATAAGGTGGTAGGGTCATGCATGATGCAAGTGTCAATGGAAAGGTACGGAGGCATCCCACCAAAAGGGGAACCCCACATCACATGATCAATTATGATGAAAGTAAAGTGCTATATGACATGCAATAAAATGGTTTCTTATCATGGTCAAAGGGCTGCTTGCCCGGCTCAACAAAGTCTCCGGGGTCTTCGAAGTCTTCGGATCCAACTTCTTCGTCAACAGCGCAATCTATCATCACGATAAAATAAGGATAAAAATAAGCAATCACACAAAACAGAGCACCCAATCTACTACCAAAAATGTTAACCTAGTCTGATAAATACTAAATGTCATACTAAAAATATTCTCCTAGGGTTTTGTTGTGAAAAAGATTTTTGAAACAAAATAATAGGGGCAAAAAGGTGCCTATATATAGGTTTTAAATTAAAACAGTACTAAAAATATTTTTAAACATTTTTACAAATGGCACTGTTAAATTCTGGGGATTATTTTATGAATTTAGGTGGAAGAAATATTAGCACTGGATAAATGTTCAAACCTGTGGGATTTTTGGAAATCTATAAAAAAAGAAAAAGAAAAGGGCCACTATGCCCTGAGCTAAGTGCGCACTGCACTGGGCCAACCGGCCAGGCCGACCCAGCTAAACTGCGGCGCGCACGCGACCAGGTTTGAACCTGCTGCGTGGGCCCCAGCATCAGAGAGAGAACGAGAGGGAGAGGGACGTGGGGATGATAGGTGGGGGCCACCTGTCATCTCCTTCCTCTCGATAGGAGGGGGAGGACGCTCACTAGCGGCGGCCGAGGGCACGACGAGGGGATCGGAGAGCGGAGATGGACTCAGGAGGCTGCCGCCGATCGGGAGGTGCCCGAGATGGTCGACAGGGAGGCTGAGGTCGTCGACGACCAGGTCCCATGACGGAGGAGCTTCGGAGGGGGTCACCGAGGCCGATTTAGCCTACAAAGAGGACGGGAAGGAGGGGGGATCACGTTAGATTGCAGAGGGAGGAGCAACCGAAGGGAGAGAGAGGCCAGAGGGGCTCTATACCCGGAGATCGATGGTGAGGTGGCCTCGGCGATCCTCGGGTCGATCCCGAGCACAAAGGCGACGATGTCTCTCAGGGGGGCTCGGGGAGGTTGCTGTGGAGAGAAGAGGGGGACCAGAGCGGACAGAGGGGCTCGGGAGGCCCTTTTATAGGAGGGGGTGAGTCCACCGAACGCTGGTGCACCGGCGAGCTCGTGGCCAAGGCCAAAGGGCACGAGGGGAGACGGGGGCGAGTCTGGGTGCTCCTGGGGTCGGTCTAGTCCAGAGCGAAGGAGGGGAGAGGGAGAGATGCCCGTGCATGTGAGCTCCCCGGTTGGCCGAACCAGGCGGCGCCGGCCACGCGTGTGGTAGGGCAGAGGAAGGAGAGAGAGGAGGGGCCCGGCAGCTTGGCGTGTCACAGATGCCGAGGGCGCCTCGGGGGACACGTGGGGGAGGCCCAAGGCTGTCGGAGCCGGCAATTGGGCGGCGGCTATAGTGCGGAAGTGCACTGTAGCACGCTCTAGAGCATGCGTATGGGCGGCATTCCTGCTGCCTACGCGCTCTGGGCCATCCACCTTGTCCACTAGCTCTTGGATGCCTTAGAGGCTAAGGAGAGCTTGGGGAGAAAAGAAATGGGCACGGAGGATAGAAAAAGATGCTGCCAGGGTAGAAATAGGGGTTTCACCACATCTTACACTTGGGCTTTGGCCATGGAACTTTTACTGGAGGTAAAATGCATCCACAGGAGGCTGTGGTAAAAATTTTGGGCCAAGGGTAAATGGTAAATGGGTGGAAATGGGGGTTTTACCAAATCACCAGAAGGTGTTTGATGGTGTTTTGGGCAAGAAGATGCTTCCACCTCTCTGAGATATTTACCAGGGTCGAAGTCTAGGTAGAAATGAGGGGATTCACCAAGTTTGAGCGCAAGAGGAAAAAGTTGACAATGGAAGTTTGATGAACCCTATAAATTGGCAGAATCAGATTTCTGTAGATCCATTGATGCCAGGCTTTTACCCTTGGTGCACCACTTAGTGTATCATCCTTTTTTGGCCATTAGAGCATGCCCACAAAGTTTGAGGCCAAGGGGAGACACTTCAGAATGTAAAGTTGCTCAAATTTGATTCTGAAGAAAAATGGTTTTGGGATGCTTTGGTGAACCAAACCAACTTGGATTGAGATGAAGCTTTGCATGATCATCACCTATGATAGTGTTGACTTGCTGGAATTTTCCTGGAATTTATTGAGAAATATTTCTTATAGAAATATTTCAAAAGTTTGATCTGAACAGAAAGGGTTTTCAGGGGTTTTGCCTATGATCTGATCATGCCCTTGTGTTGAAACTCATACATATGGATAATATATGTCCACTGAGCTTCTCTAAATTTTCTCAAATATTTTCAAAGTATTTAAATAATTTTTCCCTAGGAAAAACCATTTCAGGCCTTAAGAAAAAGCCTTTAAATAAAATATGAAAATAATCCTTAAAAATAATATTTGGTGGTTTTGGGAAGTTATTCATATAGTAGGTTTTAAATAAAGCCTTTGGGAAAGAATGATCCACCTTATTTGAGGACTTGAAGTGCAAACCGCATTTCAGGGGGTTTTGAAAACCTAATTTTAATAAATCATTTTTGGTTAAAACAAAATTTGATAAAAAATAGTTTTGGGCACTATTCACATGGCATGATCATTGGGCCAGAGGATTGGGACAAGAAAGTTGAGGATGAAGTGGAATAGAATCTACTAGTGCCATATAACATAATCACCAAGCAAGCAACAACATAGCAAACAAGAACAAGCATTATGAAAAAGTTTTAGTTGGGTCCAAATTTTATAAAACCAAACATAATAATGTGTTACAAACATAGGGTGTGACAGTCTCCAAGTTGGGATTGTCTGGCCCGGATACATAGGCGTGTGTTCCACCCTCCGTCTCCAAGCTAGGGCCACACGACCCGGGGATGTTGGCACATGTTGCACCCTCCGTCCCCAGGCTAGTGACCCCCGGTCCCCAGACCCATATGCCTTCTCAAGGCAGCTCCCTACCAGCGGGTGAGCCTCATGAAGGTGCCTACGCCAGGCATCCTCGTAGGCCAATCCCTCAAGCCGCCCTCGTGGGGCAGCGCATACCACCCCCCGCGAGATCCCCTCACGAAGTCGCATACGTGCCTCCTGCCACCATGGTTGTGAGGGTTGCTTCCTTCACGGCCCGGGCGCTTGTTAACATGGTCCTCGTAGAATTGCTCGAGCCCCTGAGCGCCGATGTAGTCGAGTCTCCGGTCCTCCTCCCTGGTCTCGGCAAGCGTGCTAAGGGGCGTGAAAGGACACCCCTCTCGCGCGGGCAGCATCCCCCACCGGTCTCTGCCGGCACCTGCGGCCAGCTCCCGCGCCCTTGGATCCCCGGGCCAGGCCCCGGGCGAGCGCGGGTCGCCATAGACATCCCGAACACACCGGTGCGGCCCGAGCGCCGGTCCTGCTGGTTGAGTGAGTTCACAGGCACGAGCCTCGTCAAGGTACACAAGGGTCCCGTCGGTGGTAGTGACGTGCCTGGGGGCGCGCCTAGCCTAGTCGTTGCGGTGATCACGCGCAGCGCAGTGGCGCTGTAGCTTGTGCGCCACAAGGAGCATGACGTGTCTATCCGTCAGGTCGGGGCAGTTCCGGAAAGGTGGCTGTTGGTGTCAAAACTGGCAGATCTCGGGTAGGGGCCCCCGAACTATGAGACTAGGATCGACGGTAACAAGAGACAAAGGGGACACGAGTTTACCCAGGTTTGGGCCCTCCTATGGAGGTAATACCCTACGTCCTGCTCCATCGTATTCATGGTGTAATGGGTTACAGAGTTGATCTACCTCGAGATCGTATGTCTAACCCTAGATGAGTTGTCCTATCTCATACCCTAAAACCCTCTGTCTTATATCGATGCCGATGGTGCCCTAGCCTTACACATGGTTGATTACATACCGAAGAGAGAACATGCCTAACTACGGCTAATAACTTGGAGAATACGCCACGACTCCTCTAAGCTTCCATCTGGCGTAGGCAGTCTTCGATCGTCCAATGCCTTCCTTGCAGTCCACACAATCCGGCTCATCAACAACAGGCCGGCTATCCGAGACCCCCCTAATCGAGGACTCCTTCATTAGCGCGTGGATCCCCCTTCGATCTCCTTATGTTGTCATCTTCAGCTTGCAAGGCGAGTCCCTCAAACTTCTTCATTCAGCAGCCGACAAGTCTCCGGTAAGATCCCAGGCATCGTGGGCGTAGGGTTATTATAATATCTACGTGTGTTCCTCGACTTTCGTGCATCGTGGGGAGGCGAGCGGCCAGCGATTTTTAAAATCTTACCCCTCCGCAACGGAGGCACCAACCCATTTAACCAAACAAAATCGTGGTTCAGACCACATGTCCTTCTTCCCTTTCTCGAAAACTCCTAGTGGAAGCTCCATGCAGAACATGGCTAATGCTTCCAGCTCCCCAGCACGCCCTTACGGCCTCCGCACAGGGGACTGGACCAGCTGCTCCGTCACACTCCCGCGGCTCCATAACCTGGAGACCCAAGGATATCTTCCATGATCAGATCTGGCGTCGATCCGCGTATGTATGCTCTCTTATAGTGACGAGGTCTTTGACGAGCGCTTCCCTAATCCAAACAAGGGGGAGCACATTTGCTTTGTCCCCTTTGTCCTCCCATTCCTGAGGGGGTTACTAGAGTTCTACGGGATCCAACTCCACCACCTCACCTCAGGGTCAATTCTACACATCTCGGGCTTTGCCGCCCTCTCCGAGATGTTCTTAGGGTGCGAAGCTCATTTTGATCTGTGGAGGAAATACTTATGCCTCGTCCCCCGAACTCGGGACAAGACAATCTTAGTGGTCGGCAGGGCCAAAGTATGTAGCATAGCGGGAACGGGGTATCCCGGCTGGCACACCAAGGAAATCCAAAGAATGGACTTCGGAGTGGTTCTATATAGAAGATGTCCCCCTGTTCGAGCGAACTCGGACATGTCTTCCCGAATACTTTGACCTCCTCCCGAAGAAGAGGTACAACTGGCGACCCAACAGCTCGTCTCAGGAGGAAAGCGTGGAGGTGCAACGCCTGGCCGCACAGGTGCGGATGCTTGCCCACCATCGACTGACCATGATTGATGTCATGGCCGCTGCCATCTCCAAGTGTGTGTAGCCCCTCCAACGGAGGGTACACCCCTTATGGCAGTACAACGGGACAAGTGATGCCATGCGCTCCCGAAAACTAGGTCCTGCCAATCCAACAATGTTGGCCACCGCACTTGCCAACCTATACAAAGGAGAGCAAGAAGTCTTCATTCGGCAGTCAACCAAGGAAGGGTATTCGACCCATAATCCTATAAAACAAGTAAGCCTTTCTTTTTCAATCATGAAATAGTCAGGGGTTTCATTCCCTCCTCTATTTGACCAAGGTCTCAGTGTGAACAGGAATGGAGAAGCTTCGTCGAGACAGTCAACTGTCCATCTCCTCAGCCCGAGAACCATTCACACGATAAAGATCCGGGCTTCAACGAGGATCCGGATCTTCTCCTTCAATTCGAAAACGGAGTCTATTTCTAGGACAACATCACCCAGACACAAGTGGATATCATGATCAATTACCCCTTGTCATTTTCCATTCCATCCGTGGGCAAGAAGAAAAGTTCCGCCCGCAAGAGGTCTGCTACCAATGGCGCCCCAGACGTGTCGGCCCCGACCCCCATGCACCGCCGATCCGTGTGCCATGCGCTAGCAGTCGACATCGCGGGCGAATAAGAGGCCAACCAGGACCCTGCGAAGGAGCCGGACATGGGGACGAATCCACCCGTCCACTCATCCTGAAGGTACATTGTTCGGATATCCGGGTTATCGTTGTAGTCAGCAGAATCTCATAGCCGCTCATTTTATGCCTAGACGAAACACCCAATCCTCTCCAACCGAGGGGGCTTCCCGGGTATCAGGAGATGCCAGAAGCTCCCAGTCCACGACCCATGTAGCTTCCGCTATGGAAGCCCCCAAGGCCAATCTGGAGCCCGCCGAATCTGGTGACGGAGTATCCGTTACCAAATCGGAGGTGGAGAGTCCCATGCATCATTGGCAATGATGGGAGGCTATGCGGCACCCAATTTTCTCTGACCAGGAGTTTGGCGCCCTACGTTCGGCCGATGCACACCTCGGGGCCACCCGAGCTAGATTCGGTGAAGCTATGATGCTGATAACAACCAGCATCCAGGTAAGAGATCAGATTTTATAGAATCCGCATACTTGTGTAAGGCTAGTAACCTCCGAGCCTTAATTTGATTTACAAAAACGAATTAAGGATCTCCACACTTTTTGACTGCTGACGCAGGCCTCAAAGCAACAATCCGAGCAATTGGCCAAGGCCCGCGAGGAGAGCCGCACGGAAGTCCAATCCATGAAGGCCGAACTAGCACAAGTGAACAACTACACATGAGAGGCCCATGGTGAGTATGCATTTACTGCTACTCGTTTTACATCGTCATGCCTGACATATGGATTCCGTATAGCATCCGAATTAACAGGACATATGAAAAGGCAGGTGGAAGAAGCCCGAGATTCTCAAAGGTATGTAGAATCCCAGCATCAGGCTGGCTTCCTCGTTATACA
Source organism: Hordeum marinum (assembly GCA_022496015.1). Classification (NCBI taxonomy): domain Eukaryota; kingdom Viridiplantae; phylum Streptophyta; class Magnoliopsida; order Poales; family Poaceae; genus Hordeum; species Hordeum marinum. The sequence goes on from CM039674.1 coordinate 178,723,160, forward strand.
AAACCACACTAAGGAAATAAAGAGGTTAAGCACTCAATTGGACCAAGATCAAGAAGAGAATAGAAATCTTTAGAGGGGCGTATTCGGTAAGTACAATTCCGCTATCAGTAAGTATTTCCGATGTAGGGAATGATAGTAATCGTGCATGTTATCTTAGGTGCAGGTCTCCTGTCCGGACATCGTGAAGAGGAGATCGAATCATACCAAGGGGACCTGCTGAAGGAGCTGACCTCTCTCCATAAACAAGTGCAAAAAGCAATGAAAGGTATGGTGAAGGCACTATGGCCCACCAAAGAACCACCTGAAGGGCTAGCCGCACCTGTGAATCGATTTAGGGGGCTCGGGATAGGTTCGAGCCGTGGACGACTTTGGCCTGCCATGAGGGAGCACGGGAGGCGTGGGCCATGGTCAAGACCCGTTTCACCGGACTTAACCCCGGGCATATGGCGCAGGTTGGTTCTATGGTATTGGATGGAAAAGAAGTGCCACTCCACTTGGTATATGACCAGGTGATGCGAGCCGCCCATCTTTCGCAAGCAGACTGCCCCCTTAACACAATAATCGATGATCTCGATCAGCATCCGTACATGTAAATTATATGTACATGTGTAGAAACAATCCGTGTTGTAAACTTTGTCTTAACCGGCCATCGTCTTCTCCCTCCCTCCCCAAGAGCTCGGGAGTGTTCCTCCTTATTATTCTCTCGCCAAAAAGCAAATTGTGTTTGGGGAACCAGGCAATCAGGCCATGTGGTGCCAACAACACATAAAGATATGTTATATTATGGCGTAGCGTAAGAAACATCTACCGATGAAAATAGTACCTCTATCGATACCTTTCGTCGGGGTTCTACGAAGAGCGTAGATAGAAATCTGCATACTCTCGCAGTATGCGGCTAATTGTTCTTTGGGAAGCAAAGACACAAACAACATTAAGAGCAGCAAAAGCCGTATAAGGTGTTTCCATCATAGCCGACCAATTGTCTATGTAAGATAGCTAGCTTTTGGCTTCACCCGTCTGAGATACGTGTCTGGATGACCCAGTCGTAAAAATCGCAGAGGTGCTCCCTTTTCTCTCTAGCCAAACAATCAGGAACGTAGAGAGTAACCACAGTAGCAAGGCAAGCCGGCTTGGCAAATTCTTAGTTCGAATTGATGCATATGATGGCTAAGCCATGGCAAAAGAAACATGCGCGCCTGGTAAGTATGAGCAAATAAAAATTTGGCTACTTGAAAGAAGCCCTCATGTGTCGTATTCGGATTTAACACTTTACGGTGTATGCCGATTATCTGTGTTACAAGATTGGTTCAGCCAAACATAGGGTAAGAAAATAAATTTCCCCAATCGAACAAAGTGGGAAGGGAAAAGGCAAAAAATAACGAGAAGGAAAAGATATAGGGGACTTTAGATGGCACCGGTTTATCCGTACAAGCGCCAACGACGAGCTGCGTTCAATGGGTTCGGTTCAAGGCGGTTATCGGATGGACTCCGCAAACGACAGACCCTCCCATTTGGGGTTGAGTTTGTTCTTCTGTTTCTCCGGGAGCCATAGGACGAGTTCTCCTATGTTGTATGCCTTTGTCCTGACCTCCCTACTTTGGTACCGCCGAGCTTGATGTTCATAAAGAGCAGATCGAGCCAGAGCTATGTCTCGTTCCGCCTCCAAGGCATCTAAGTCGTGCTGTCGATCCAACTCGGCCTCCTTTTCCTCGTACATGCACACCCTTGGTGTGTCATGGATAATATCGCAGTGAAGAACTGCCTCTACCCCATAGACCATAAAAATAGTGTGTAGCCCGTTAATCTATTCTTGGTGGTACGAAGGCCCCATAGAATGGAGTCGAGTTCCTCCACCCAATGGCAGTCGGACCCGTGAACAGATTGGACCAAACGTGGCTTGATGCTGCTCATAATGAGGCTGTTTGCTCGCTCTACGTGTCGATTCGTCTGTGGATGATAGACCGATGTGTAATCAAGATTTATGCCCATTTTTGCGCACCAGTCCTTGACCTCTTGGGCCATGTTGGATCCATTATCCGTTAGTGTACTATGTGGGATGCCATAACGGTGTACTACGCTAGATATAAAGTCGATCACTGGTCCGGATTTAGCCGATTTAACCAGCTTTGCTTCTATCCAGTTGGTGACCTTGTCAACCATGACTAGTAGGTATTTATTTTTCTTGGTTCCTCCTTTAAGGGGTCCAACCGTGTCCATCCCCTAGACCACAAAAAGCCAAGTGATCGGAATAGTTCGAAGAGCTATAGGGGCATGTGAATTTGATTCGCGAAGAGTTGACACCCAACGCAATGTTGAACAAGTGATCAGTCGTCCGTTCGAGCTATAGGTCAAAAGAAACCGACTCTGAAGGCCTTGCAGGACAAGTGACCTTGCCGGGGCGTGATGCCCACCCATTCCTGCATGGATTTCGGCGAGGAGATCCTATCCTTCTTCCTCGGATATGCACCTTTGTAATACTCCGGTGGTGCTTTTCTTGTATAACTCACCCTCATATACTTTATAAGCCTTGGATCGCCGAACTATGCGTCGTGCCTCTGTTGGATCGTCGGGGAGTTCCTTGTGAAGAAGGTATTTAAAGAAGGGCTCTATCCATGACACAATTACTACCATTACTTCATGGGCCGAGGGCGTCTCATTCATCGTTGAGCCACTGATGATGCCCTCATCTGGCTCGTTTACGGGGGTAACAACTTCGTCCGCCGTATTCAGACCAGCGCCATTATCATTGTCCTGCCACACTACGGAGGGCCTAAAAAGCTATTCCAGGAAGGTGTGTCTCGGGACAGGATCACGCTTGGCACCTATATGGGCCAGTACATCGGCGGCTTGGTTGTTGTCTCGAACAACGTGGTGGAATTCCAACCCCTCCAACTGAGCAGATATCTCTAGGACAACGTTTCTATATGCCGACATCTTTGGATTTTTGGCATCGAATTCACCATTAATTTGTGATATTGCCAGATTTGAGTCCCCCCATACCTCTAGCCGTCGTATGCCCATCGACACCGCCACCCGAAGACCATGAAGAAGAGCTTCGTATTCGCCGGCATTGTTGGAGTGGGCATACGTGATTTCCAACTCGGTGACACCGACGTGTAATCTCGGTGGTACCGAACTGATCAAAAGGTGGCAACTTTTGAATCTCGGTGAGACCGATATAGGAAACTCGGTTGCACCGATAAGGTGACCAATGGTCAGATTTCCGACGCCGATCGAACATTCTCGGTGGTACCGATAATGTGAATTTGCGTAAAAGAAAGTTGGCAACCTAAACTCGGTGGCACCGCTATGGAATCTATTGCACCGAAGTGGCTAGGGTTTGGCTGAGTCTATCTAGGTTCTGGAATCGGTGACACCGGTATGGGAAAGTTAGTTGCACCGATTTTGAGTGTTAGGTATAGAACAGACTTTGGTGGGAGAGTTTGTGGATGTTTTAGGTGACTATCACTTGTGCACGTTTGAGCATATTGTTCACCAACAAAAACTTACCCCCTTTTAATAGTATTGTCTTTCCTATGGACTCAAAGTGATTTCTCACAAATATAAAATGTAGAGTCCCCTTGCTTGAAGCTTGGCCAACCTATTTCCTTGCATCATGGGGTATGTCCACAATCTCCTTTTGCCAATCCTATCATTGAACATTTCCTAAAATATACTTGGTGGAAACATCAGTTCAATGACTTATATGTTGTTAATATACTTGAGCATTGAGTTGCAACATCTTCAACTCATCCGCGGTCGCTTCAAGGTCCGGTTCCCGTCCATTCGCAAAGAACTCACCTTGCAAGCCAACACGAACAACAGCCCAAACGGCGGGGTTATGACCAAGAATATGCATTTTCATTTTGTGCTTCCAACTAGCAAAATTAGTGCCATCAAAGTATGGTGATAACTTCCCTCACTAGACGCCATACTCTCCTAGGTTGTGAGACCTAAGCAGTAGAGACCAATGCTCTGATACCACTTGTAGGACCGAAAGTATGTCTAGAGGGGGGGTGATTAGACTACTTGACCAAATAATTTTTTTGCCTATACCAAGTTTTAGGGCTGAGAGTTTTTAGCATTTCATGGCAAGCCAAGTACACCCTACACATGCAAGTCTAAGAGTACATAGCAGCAGAAAGTAACAACAAGCATGTATAGAAGGGATAGGGTAGGAAATCAAACGCAGTTGTAGACACGATGATTTTTCCCGTGGTTCCGATAGGTGGCGCTATCGTACATCTATGTTTATGGAGTCTTCAACCCATGGAGGGTAACAGTCACAAGAGTCCACGGAGGGCTCCACCCAACAGGGTCCACGAAGTAGCAACCTTGACTATTCCATAACGGCTTCCGTCCATGAAGGACTAGCCTCACTATGGGTAGATCTTCATGAAGTAGGCGATCTCCTTGCCTTTACAAACTTCTTGGTTCACTCCACAACACGAAGTAGGAGGCTCCCAAGCAACACCTAACCAATCTAGGAGGCACCACCCTCTAAAAGGTAATAGGCTCGGTAATGACGATGAACTCCTTGCTCTTATGATTCAAGATCATAGACTCCTCAGCACCCAATCACTCTTTCACAGATTTGGCATGGTGGAAGAGATGGGATTTGTGGAAAGATAGTTGGGCAGGCTAGAAATCAAGATCCATATGGTTGGAGTGGAAGATCTTGATTTCAACACGAGGGTAGGTGGTTCTCTCTTAGAAAAATGATAGGATATGTACGGAATAGTTCTGAGTGCTTCTCTTTCGAGTAGGTGGTGGTGAAGGGGTATATATAGGCATCCCCAAAAATCCAACCGTTACACACAAAATGACCAACTCGGTGACACCAACGTGTTAATCTCGGTGGTATTGAAGTGATCAAAAGGTGGCAACTTTTGAATCTCGGTGAGGCCGATATACTAAACTCGATTGCACCGATAAGGTGACCAACGGTAAGATTTCCAATCTCGGTGACGCCGATCCAACATTGTCGGTCGTACTGATAATGTGAATTTGCATAACAGAAATTTGGCAACCTAAACTCGGTGGCACCGGTATGGAATCGGTTGCACCGAAGTGGATAGGGTTTGGCTGAGTCTGTCTAGGTTCTGGAATCGGTGGCACCAGTATGGGAAAGTTGGTTGCACCGATTTTGAGTGTTAGGTATAGAACAGACTTTGGTGGGAGAGTTTGTGGATGTTTTTGGCAACTATCACTAGTGCACGTTTGAGCATATTGGTCACCAACAAAACCTTACCCCTTTTTAATAGTATTGGCTTTCCTATGGACTCAAAGTGATTTCTCACAAATATAAAATGTAGAATGCTCACCTATTTCCTTGCATTTTGGGGTATGTCCACAATCTCCGTTTGCCAATCCTATCATTGAACATTTCCTGAAATATACTTGGTGGAAACATTAGTTCAATGACTTATATGTTGTTATTAATTACCAAAACCACCAAGGGAGGAAATGTGCTTTCATTTACAAATATCTAGCACAAGGAAAAGAAGGAGAAGCGACCCCCACGACAATAGTCGGGATTCTTCCTCTCTCTCTCATATATATATATATGGTGGACGCTCTCCCTCACTGAAAGACACAGAAGTAGCTGAAAGAGACCTAAAGTCAACCCATTCCATATATCGAGCAATGACATAGAAAAAATGGCCTATGTTTTGCCGGAATGACTAGCAAATCACAAGCACTCCATATGTCGTACATTGTAGGACAAGTCAACCTAAAATTCATGAAACAAATTCGGCATGACCTTTACTAAAAACAGGACATATTGACCGCCTGAAATTTGCCTGAACAGAACCGAATCAACATTCCGGCAAAACATTCGCCACTCGGAGGTAAATTGCAAACAAGAACACCAAGACATCCTCTACATTCAGGATATGACATGTTCATTCTAACAAATGAGTAAAGTTGTGTTCATGATAATATGCGCCCCATGCATATTATAACGATAAAATATCACTAATACATTTATAATGAACTCGAATATAATATCACTAACACATCATCCCGAATAGTCCAGTTAATGCATCACCAAATATTAACTAATACATCTCGAATATTATCATATAAGATCATTAATACAGATCGAATATCCTAGAGTCCAAAGTGGAGGACGGTGAACTCGGTTCACTAGCAGTCTTTGAGTCGCTGGCGGTGGACACCCAAAGATAACGAACCATCACGGGATCATAACTTGGGTGAGACCCCTGAAGAATCTGCCAGGTATTGTTGAACCTAGCGACCAACACCGCCATGTAGCGATGGGCGTGCTCGACCTCCTCCCTGGCACGGCGACATACCACCTCCGTGGGGGCCCACTCCCTCCGCACCGAAAGTGGCCCACGTGACTGCCACCATGGAAGATCCGGGTCGACGACGAGACTTGGATTCCTCACCAAGCTCCGAGCCTGGGAAGGTAGCACCTCCCTGTGCCAGCCCAGCGGAGCCTAGTCCGAACATGTCGCCTATCAAGCAGGCTCTTGCGTACCACTCGACGACGAGGATGCGGGACGGGCATCATCGACATCGAGACAAATGCCTATGAGAAAAATATATAACTTGAAAAAAATGCAATAAGGTTTTTCATACGTGGCACATTCATATTTGGCTCTAAACTAATTTAGCTAACAAACCTAACCATAGAATCAACCTAACCCTAGAATCATCCTAACCCCCCTAATCAACCTAACCCTAGAATCAACCTAACAACCTATCGCTAGAATCAACCTAACCCCCAAATCAACCTAACCCTAGAATCAACCTAACAAACCTAACCTCTGGAGGGAGGGGAGAGGGAAGAGGGAGGACAGAGGGAGTAGGGGCTACCTGTGGAGGGAGGGGCACGATGTTGAGGGAGGCGGCAACGACGAGGGAGGGGCGAAGGCAAGTGAGGACCGAGGCACGACAGTGGCGGCATCGAGGTGATGAGAGGGAGAGGGGATCGAATGGGGATAGGGAGACGTGGGATCATATATCGAGTAGCATTAGGGCTGGAACTGAAAAGCACTACTGTTAAGGTATTAGTAGTAGCGCTCTATTCTCGACAGCGTTGCTACTACCAATATTGTCGGTTGGCTCGTCGGGCCCCGATTAGCAGTAGCGCTTTTTATGTTTACAGCGCTACTACTGACTACTTACTTGTAGCGCTTCCTAAATACAACGCTACTGGTAATTAGCAGCAGCGCCTATTACTTTCTAGCTCTAATGATATTGTCCTGTCTATAGGCTTTCTCCTAGTAGTGACGTCGCCGGTGACCAGCAGGTCCCCTGCACCGCCCTCTCTTTCCCTCTCTATTCTCTCTCTCCCCGCTCCAACTTCTCTATGTGCTTCGGATGTGGAAGGAACCTCCGCCATGCATGCCAAGCTTGATCTGCCTCAGGACGCCCCGGATCCAGCCTGAATGAGCCCTTCGTCACCCGATCCGGCGATAACCCGCCTTCGATCCGGCCATCCCTACCGCCAAGTTCTTCGTCCCGCCGCCGGAGTGTCGTTCCAAGTCGTCATTGCGTTCACCTCTCGCTCAGGATCGAGCATGGAGACGAGCCTCCCATTCCAGCAAGCGCCTCACCCGGTCGCCTCCCGTGTGGGCCAGCGTCGCCCATGGCCCAGTAGCCTACCACCCAAACCCAGCCCAGCCCCGCCTCTGCCCTGCGTGGCCTCCTCCACCAACTGGGCCTAAGGCCATCTGGTGAGCATTCCACCCCTCTTACCTCTCGTCCCGTGCGCGAAATAAGTATGTGACGCTCATTTTCTGTTTGTCCTATTAGCTGCAGATTCGGCCCAATGCTATGTTATACCCTGTCCGACGAATGTAGCTATTTTTTCCAGAGATGCCGATTTTACAAAAAACCTGTAAATTTCATGCACTTAATAACTAATTAACCGTGCATCGCATGTAAAAACTTTATATATGATAAATGTCCATAATTTTGCATAGATTAATAATATGCCACTTTCATCCATGTGTTAAAATGTTTAAAATGTTGTTTTCTTTATTTTGCATAAATGTCATGTTGTTGCATTGCGCATAATTATTGTATCGTGCATTCGAATTAATCAAACCTTGCGTGTAAAATGTGTAGATTATTTATATCGCATTTCCATGCATGCTAAAAATGTTTGATGTGTTGGTTGCATTTATTTTGCATACATGACATGCTAAAACGGTTTATTTCTTATTCTCGCATAAATGTTGTGCCAATTGTTTTATGGTAAAAACCCACTTATTATATATGATTTTCGGGTAGAAAAATCCATTGAATTTATCTGTGAATTTAGTTTTTTCATTTGAGAAAGTTTGTGTGCATGTTATTTTGCTGTGACGCCCTTTTGTCATTTTCGGGTGAATTAATGTATGCATGATATGAAATAATTTTGAACATGAGATATGCCCTTTGACATAATTACTAGCCCTTGGTCATTTTGTTTGCCATATTAATTCATGTTTAGGTGTTGTTTTCTTGTTGCCAACATGCTATAAGATAATGCTGTTTCGAGGGTCCAAAATCTTTCCAAGTCTGGAATCTGTTATATTTTGTTGCTGTCTTGCCATGTGTTTTGCTAGTGATCTAGAACCCCTTTGGGGTTGGGGTAGTGGAGTTATTTTTACTTCATAATGTCCACTAGTATGCAGTTAAGTTTCATGCCATAATATGCCCTATATCTTATAGTTTTATAGCTGTCAATATGCATTCGTGATAAAACTGCATAGTGAAAAACTGCTATTTTCACACAGTCTGAAATTGTTTCCAATTAGCCACGATGTGAGCTTCCTACAATGTGATCCATGACTCTTTTTAGTATGATAGGTGAATATGAATGAAATATGTATTATATACTACTGCCCCATGCTTGGTTTGTGCATTTTAGGATCTTTTTGCTTGTTGTTTTCATGTGTGCAAAATGCTATGTTGCTGTTTTGGGCAGATTTGCACTAAACTTGTGTTGGTTGTTGTGGTTGAACCGCAGCTCCGTTTTGGGCATGCCATATATGAAAAATGCTTAGAATTTCGTGTAGTATCATAATATATTGCTGTATTCATCATTTGAAATTCTTGTGGTCGTTATTTGCATGCATTTTGCATTCATGACATGTTATCTTGTGCGGGTCATAACTTTTAGACCGTAGCTCCGTATGAGATGTTTCATATATGTAAATCGACTAGAATGATGTGTAGAATTGTGTGGTATGCTTTATCCTATTTTTTTCAAAAATGTAAAATATGGTTAGTTTAGATCTGGACCAATTTCGAAATTAACATATGGGGTCGTTTTGGAAATACTATAAGTTGTTTCCGACCTCATTTAAGATGCCTATATAGATAGTATATTTATGCTTCACCTCTTTCCATGTGTAAGAACATCTAATTTTGTCGTGTACCTAAACAAGGGTGAATTAAATATTCGAATCTAGAGTTTCATCAATATGCAAGCCGTTGCATATTGAGCTTCACTTAATGTGTAGTGTTGGTTTGGTGTGATTGCTTCGCATTGCATAATCAACCATGCCATGCATCATATTTGTTTGCGCATCATGTCATGAATATGTTGTGGTGTACCGTGTGTTGATTGTTATTTTTGAATTGTTCCTTCTCGATAGTGTTCCGATAGCGTTCGGAGTGGGAGGATTCGTTCATCTACTTCACGGATCGTCTTCTTCCTGGATTCATTCTTCTTCCAAGCGCTCAGGCAAGATGACACATTTGCCTGGATACCACTACTATCATTGCTATGCTAGTTGTCTCGCTTCCATCATTATGTCTCGCTACCTACCACTTGTTTGTCAAGCCTCCCAACATTGCCATGATAAGCCTCTAACCCCTTCACATCCTATCAAACCTTTCTTTGGCTATGTTACTGCTTACTCAGCCCTTCTTATAGCGTTCTAGCTATAGGTGCAATCACTTCCATGTGTCAACATGGACATTATTTTGTTATCACAATATTATTTCTATTTAATTTAATCCACATATATACCTGGTAAAGGGTGGAAGGCCTGGCCTTTTGTTCGTTGTTTTGTTCCACCTTTTCTTCCATAATTACTTGTGAACCGCTGTTATGTTCCATAATTGAGCGCTCGTAACATGCTCGGGGTTGTTATGGGGACCCCTTGATTTTTGTTTTAGGATAAAACTTGTCTGGCAAGGCCCAACTTTGGTACCACATTTGCCCAACATAATAATACTGAACATCATTTCTAAAGCATAGGGCGTCATGAACCCGAGGGGTAATTTAACAAATATAGGGGGGCCAGTGCTTCTGGTGCTGGTCCAAAACAAAGCACTGTGCGGGGACACCCCGGGGCAACTCGGGTGATGTCTATCAGGCCACTATACACTAGCTTATCCGCCGTGTCCTGAGAACGAGATACACGGCTCCTATCGGGATCGTCGACACGTGGGAGGCCTTGCTGGACTTGTTTTACCTATTTCGAACGTCTTGCGCATGGGATTGACGACACTTTGGGCTATCTCGAAGTTGATATTTTCCATCGGGTTTCCACTAATACTACGGGTGATTCCACGGTTGAGGAATTCCAACGTGGCGTCTGGTTAATTTGTGATGGATGAGTTGGAGCACCCCTGCAGGGTTAAGTCTTTCGAAAAGCTGTGCCCGCGGTTATGTGGCAACGTGGAAACTTTGTTTAACACCCGATCATAGCAAACTTGAAGTAAACTCAAATAAAATACACCAACCCTATCCGTAACCATGACTGTCTCTTCTCGTGAGTCCTTATAAGAGAGAGAACACGGTGGGGTTATGTTTGACGTAAGTAGGTGTTCAGGATCACTTAGTAATCATTGCTAGTTCATGTTCGTTATGCATAGACCACCATACTTTACTTTTTGTATTCGTAAGTTAGCCACTCAAATATTAGTTGCTTGCTGCAGCCTCACCAATTAAACATACCTCACCCATTAAGCTTTGCTAGTATTGATACCCTTGGAAATGAGATTGTTGAGTCCTTGTGTCTCACAGATTACTAAACAACAGTTGCAGGTATAGGTAATGTGATGCTTGTTATGATTTGGAGTTCTTCTTCTTCTTCTTTAGTCTAGGATGGGTTCCAGGCGGCAGCCTGGTATAGCAAGGATGGATGTCATTTTATCGTTTGATTTGGTCCGTAGTCGGACCCTACTCTTATGTATGATGATTGAATATGTTATTGTGTTGATGTGACCTTGATGTAGCTTGTCATGAGTGTAAGCCAATTCCATATACTCATCTCTTCTTCACATGTACTTGTAATGATATCCATTCTTGCGAAATGACGAGATGCGCTTCTATCCCCGCCGAGGCCATCGAGCCAAAATAAGGATAGGACCGCATCTTGGGCGTGATAGTGGATTAACTAGTTCAGTGGTTTCGAGCCTCGCGGGGGAGCTCTTGTCTATTCTTGGCTCTTTGCCTTGCCTTGTGGTTCATCGGGTGGTTCTTCTCGGGATTGTGTCAGCATGGATCCCTTCTATGGTGTGACCTAGCCTCTATATATAGTGGTGGCCCGGGTTCTCTTCCCTTATCATGATGGCGGGAAGAGATCCCACAACGGCCAATTTTGAAGGGGGGAGGAGTACATCTGCGCCCTGTCCAAAGGTGGTCTTCGCCTGCAAAGTAGCTGTCGATGATGCAGAGGTGGGCTCGATGACATCCGCCCTACAGTGCTCGTGGTCATGGTCTTGTTGCACTGGAATGGAAACCTTTGGGAGGCGCTTCGGGAACCCATGTACGTCCTTGATCCCTTTGCATGAAAGGGGAAACTATGCCGCCTGGCACGCTAGTGGCCGCCTCTCCTTCCTTGCATCATCTTTGTACTCCTGAGGCTGGGTTCTACATAGAGATCTCCACTGCTACTAAGGGGGCCTTAGGAGCCCATCCTTGCTGGTCTTGCCGTCATTCTTACTCGTGAGCCTGGGGTCCTCATGAGGGCCTTGTCTTGAGTGGATCCGCGTCAAGCCGTGTTTGGCTGACGAGGCCGGCCGTGCCCTGGGCCAAAGGCTGGCAGGTATGGGTACCCCTGTTCCTAGAATGCTGACACCACCGCCCTATGCCCCGCCACTAGTGCTGGACTCCACATATCCCAGGATCACTTCGACCGTGGAGCCATGCTCATCCTCTGTGTTTCCCTCGTCATCGTCATCAACCTCATATTTGTTGTACTTATTGATACTCCACCGCCGATTCCTTGATGGACACGCGCTTCTCGACCTTCTCATTATCCATGCGCAACTCCTCCCAATAGTCGGCGCTCCCGGACAGCTCCTCCATCTCTAGCTCTCGCTCGGTGATCTCGTGTGGAAGGGGCTCCATGGCCTCCCCCGCCACATGATAGGCATGCATCTCGGCATCCACAAAAGCCACCATTTCAGAGTATGGTGGATGTTGGATTCTGAGGAAACCTGGAGTAACTTGGCATGGGCGTTCTTGATTTTGTCCTGGATGGCCTCGACCCGGGCAAGGGCAACATCCGCGGCACGGTACACTGCTCTAGCGCTCTTAGCGTTTCCAGCCACCATCACAGCAGCTGCAGCTGCCGTCTTCGCGGCTAGAGAGGCCCTATTGGCTGCTGTAGAAGCCCATTAGGTTGATGCAGCCACTCTTAAGGCCTATGTGGCTACGCTCTCGACCAAGGTAACCGCGTTCTTGGCAGAGGTGGGAGTGCTCGGGGCCGAGAGGCAGTCGTACGCACCCGTACGCAGCGTTCCCACGACGTCATTCTTTGCAGAAAGGGATGGTTAGGGAATGGAGATTAAGGGCGAACGAAATCCAAGGTAGACGAAGCCGACTAAGTTTGTGTCGTAAGACATAAATAGATCCATGAATTTTCATCGTAAATGGTTCCTATATGGAACCGTGTGTATGCAGTTTACTTTTTGTATTGAATTGTAAAAGTATTTTGGGGTACAGTGGTAACAAATATTGTTTTAATTGAACGAAAAAGATCCCTACCATGAAAATCCACTTACGGCATCCTAAAATTAGGAAATATTCAGAGATTTATTGGCATTTTTATACATTAAGTTAGTTTCTAGAAATTTTACGGCCATAATTCAAAACTGACACATGAACATGCAAGATGAAGCAAAAAGTGCTAGAAAAGTCATATTTATGTACTACTTTATTCCCTCTTGCAATAAATTTTAAGGAGTTCCAAAAGTCTCTGATGACGGTTTGGACACACTTGCACGCATTGGGAATCTGGGTTTCAAAATTCAAAAAATGAAAAACTGCTCTGAAGTACATGATAATAATCTGCATGATTTCCTGACATGGGGCCAAGATGTCATGGTGAAAGTAACAACTTTTTAAGATTAGCTTTGACAAATTCATTTCACAAAATGGAGCATCAACGAAGGGTCGTGGTTCTATGAACAAAAGTGGGGCGTCATGTGATGATGAACCGCCAATCGCTTCCTCATTTGGCCTAGTATTTTTTTCAACGTTACAATTTACGAATACGACTGTCATCCTAAAATTTGAAAAACTTCAACGTTCAATTGGAATTTTTGTACGTTAAGTTAGTTTCCAAAAATTTAATGGCCATAGTTCAAAACTTAAACAGATAAACAAGCAAGATGAAGCAAAAACAACTGGAAAATAATATTTACGTACTACTTGCTTCCGTATATATGCCACACAGAATAAATTTGAAGGATTTCCAAACATCTTGAGTGACGGTTTGGGAATCTAGGTTATTAAAATACAAAATGAAAAAATGCCCCGAAGTACATGAAAATATACATGATTTCCCGACATGGGGCCAAGCTGTTGTGATCAAAGTAACCACTTGTTTGAGATAAGCTTTGACATATGTCAAGTAGGCGATGGTTAACTCTTACCCGTGTCCCCATGGGTAATTACTCTATTAGGGCATGGGTGCTAGCTTGAATGCCCATCGGGCAGTTGGTGGGTCAAATACGTTACCGAGCGTGCATGATAGGGATGGCGATGGGATAGCATTACCCGCCTTACCAATGAATTGAAGTACTTACATGTGGGCTCTTAAATATGTAGACCCCATGGAATTTTGTGCCTCAGAAACCCAAATTTACATGCATCCCACCCCATTGGCACAAAATTCTCTGAGAAATCCCAAACCTATCCAAAACATATTGTTTACTACATTGAAATACTATTTTTTCTACTGAAATACACTAAGTTTTTTCTAGAATGCATATGTGGGTTCCCCACAGTAATAAAGAACCCTATGGCGACGTGTATGAGAAACTCTTTATACCCACGCACGACTACGTAGACAGGGACGGGGATTGGAGGCTGATGATGGGGATGGAGATGGGACTTCAATAATGTCTCGAGTAATCCCCAACTTGAGAAACATTCCTCTCACAAACGAGAGCATCACACGAAGGTGCGTGGTTCCCAGAGGGAACATGGGGCCATGTGTGATGACAAACCGCCAATTGCTATGTCATTCGACTTAGCTTTTCATTGTTAGAATGCATGAATTCTACCGACATCCTCTTTTTTTTACAAATATTGGCGTTCTATTATCATTTGTATACATTAAGTTAGTTTCTAGAAATTTAATGGCCATACTTACAAACGGAAACACATGAACAAGCCAGATGAAGCAAAAACCACTGGAAAATCATATTTATGTTCTACTTGCTTACATATATATGCCACGTGAACTAAATTTGAAGTAGTTCAAAACATCTTGAGTGATGGTTTGGATACAAAATTATTGAGAATCTAGGTTTCTAAATTTCAAAAGTGAAAAAGTTGTCTAAAGTACATGAAAATCTGCATGACTTCCTACCGTAGGGCCGAGACGTCGTGGTTAGTTCTCTCAGACTTGCTTTTGTAACACAAATGGCACGCATGCATTACATTTGGATAGGAAATGTAAATATTTGGCATGACAAAGGGGTCCCACATGATTGGCACTTTGTTTTGCATTTCGAGTTTTCGAAGCCAATTTTCGTGGGCTATTAATCACAGTGGTCATGCAAATGGGAACCATTTGTGATGTTAAGTCACACACGGTTGTTGACTAGGAGATCGTGTGTAATGGAATTCTGGTGACCAGCGCATCCGCTATAGTCTTCCTCCGGCCCACCTCCCTGTTTTTCTGCTGGCATCCATCTAGATTCCAGCCGCCTATAAATACTACTCCTCGAGACGTCATCATGTCTGCATTCTCTCGTCTCTCTATCCCACCCCTCATACAAAACACTGCCATGGCACGGCCGTTTTGTGCACAAGCAGAGGAGGAGGCAGTACCCCGTGAGGACAAGGTGAATTGCAGCAAGGAGGAGGGCCCCTTCTTGTTCCCAGACGAGGTCACGCTAGACCCCCCAACTGAGGATTGTCTTTGAGGCCAGTACAATCTAGCTTTGTGCAAGGTGATGCCCCCGGCTAAGAGAGCCAGGTAGGTCGCGTGCAAGAAGGAGTAGGCTCGGGAGCACGCCAAGGACCTCGTGGCCTGGAATGCCCTTAGTGCCACATTGGAAAAGGAGGAGCTCAAGCTTTGGCGGCAGGCGCGTCGACGAGCGGTGGAGGTGTACTGATACGTCTCCAACGTATCTACTTTTCCAAACTCTTTTGCCCTTGTTTTGGACTCTAATTTGCATGATTTGAATGGAACTAACCCGGTGTGACGTTGTTTTCAGCAGAATTGCCTTGGTATTATTTTTGTGCAGAAATAAAAGTTCTTGGATTGACCTAAAAATTTACAGAGAATATTTTGAGAATTAATGAAAAATATTGGCGAAAGAATCAACTGCAGGGGTCTGACCACCTGGCCACAAGCCTCGTGGGCGCGCCCACGCCCCTAAGGCGTGTTGGGCAGGCTTATGGGCACCCTGCTGCTTCCCCGACCTCATTTCCACTCTATCTATTCCTATTGGGGAGGAAAAACAGAGAGAAGAGTTCACCACGTTTCACGGTACGGAGCCGGCCCCACCTCCTGTTCTTCCTCGGGAGACCAAATCTGGAGTCCGTTTTGGGCTCCAGAGAGGGAAATCGATGCCTTCGTCATCACCAACTATCCTTCATCGCTAATTACATGATGCTCTCCAACGTTCGTGAGTAATCTCATCACAGGCTTGCTAGACGGTGATGTTTCTGATGTAATTTAGCATGTAATCGAGTGAGTTTTGGTAGGGTTTGATCCCTAGTATCCACTATGTTCTGAGATTGATGTTGTTATGACTTTGCTATGCTTAATGCTTGTCACTAGGGCACGAGTGCCATGATTTCAGATCTGAACCTATTATGTTTTCATGAATATATGTATGTTCTAGATCCTGTCTTGCAAGTTGTAGACACCTATTACGAGTTATGATCCCCATCCCCGAGGGTGACAATAACTGGGATTCTTTCCGATGATTACCGTAGTTTGAGGAGTTCATGTATTCACTAAGTGCTAATTCTTTGGTCCGGGTCTCTATTAAAAGTAGGCCTTAATATCCCTTAGTTTCCAATAGGACCCCGTTGCCACAGGAGGGTAGGGCAAAACATGTCATGCAAGTTCTTTTATATAAGCACGTATGACTATATATGGAATACATGCGTACATTACATTGATGAATTGGAGCTAGTTTTGTGTCACCTTATGTTATAACTGTTGCATGATCAATGCCATCCGATATAATTATCCATCACTGATCCATTGCCTATGAGCTTTCCATATATTGATCGTTGCTAAGTTACTTTTCCGTTGCTACTGTTACAAACACTACAAAACCGCTACTATCACTTTTGCCACTGTTACTGTTACTCCCATACTACTTTGCTATTGAATACTTTGTTGTAGATATTAAGTCTTTCAGGTGTTGGTGAATTGAAAACTCAGCTGCTAATACCCGAGGATATTCTTTGGCTCCCCTGCATCGAATTAATAAATTTTGGTTGAATACTCTACCCTCGAAAAATGTTGCGATCCTCTATACTTGTGGGTTATAAAGACCTTTTTCTAGCGCCATTGCTGGGGAGCATAGCTTTATTCTTTGAGTCATTTGGGATATATATCTATTGATCACTATGAGGAATCTTAAAGATCCAAAAACCAAGATCTACCCCTCAACTGCGAGGACTGGTAAGGAACTGCCATCTAGCTCTGCACTTGATTCACCTTCTGTTATGAGTAAATTTGCGACACCACCACCTGCTAGTAATTCTGATATGTCGCAAGTAATTGATGCTGCTACTTCTGCTATGCATTATGCTTATGATGATACTTTGCTTGATGATACTGTGCCACTGGGTGAATTTCTTGATGAACAAATTGCTAGAGCCAATGCTGAAACTGATAATATTTCTGAATCTGATGAAATTATTGAAACTGAACACTATGATACACCTGCTAGACCTAGCTCTCCTAGATATGAATTGCCTGATATACCTGAGGGTTATTTCATAGAAGGAGAGGTAGGTAGGGACTTTCTTGCTTGTAAGTATAGAGATGATCTTAAGAAATTGCTTCGCAAGTGGGAGAAAAAAATATTTGAATGCTAGAATGCAATATGATCCTAAGTTTTCTACTTCACCTATCTTTGTTACTAATAAGGATTATGATTTCTGAGTCGATCCTGTGTTAATTACTTTGGTTGAATCTGATCCTTTCTATCGTTATGAATCTAAAACTGTTGTGGCACATCTTACCAAATTGAATGATATAGCCACCCTATTTACTCATGAGGAAAAATTCACTATTACTATATTCTTACGTTGTTTCCTTTCTCATTAAAGGGTGATGCTAAGATATGGTTTAATTCTCTTTCTCTTGGTTGTCTGCATAGTCCCTAGGATTAGATTTATTACTTCTCTGAAAAATATTTTCCTACCCATAAAAAAACAAGCTCCCTTGCAGGAAATATTTAACTTTGTGCAACATGAAGAAGAGGGTCTCCCACAATCTTGGGGGAGGCTTCTCCAATTACTTAATGCTTTTCCTGATCATCCTCTCAAGAAAAATGAAATACTTGATATCTTTTATAATGGACTAACCGATGCTTCTAGGGACTACTTAGATAGCTGTGCTGGTTGTGTTTTCAGGGAACGAACTATTGAACAAGTTGAATTACTATTGAATAATATATTGAGCAACGATAATGGTTGGACTATTCCTGAACCACCTTCAAATCCAACACTGAAGAAAAGAGGTATTCTATTCCTCAGTCTTGACGATATGCAGGAGGCAAAGAAATCTATGAAAGAAAAGGGTATTAAAGCTGAAGATGTTAAGAATCTACCACCTATTGAAGAAATACATGGTCTTCATAACCCGACACAAGTAATAGAGGTAAATTCTCTCCATAGATTTGATGAAAGAGATATCCCTTATAATAAGCCTACTAGATAATGCTTGGATGAATTTGATAATTTTATTGTCAAGCAAGAAAATTTTAATGCTTATGTTAGTAGACAATTGAAACATAACGCTTACATGCTTGATCGTTTGGGTATGCTTATTAGTAAACATGCATCCATGGTAACCATTCAAGTAGAACAAGTACTTAAGGCTCAAAATTATTTTCTTAATCACATGAATAGTAAAGACAATGACCATTCTGTTAAAGTTGTGACTAAAGGAGGTAGAATGACTCAGGAACCTGTGTATCCTGAGGGCCATCCTAAGAGAATTGAGCAAGATTCTCAGAGAGTTAATACTGATGCACCTATTCCTTCCAATAAGAGTAGGAAAAAGAATGATGATAGTACTTTGCATGATGCTAGTGAACCTATTATAGATACATCTGAGAATCCAAATGATATTTCTATTTCTGATGCTGAAACATAAACTCGTGATGAACATGAGCCTAGTGATAGCATTAATATTGATGTTCATGTTGATGCTCAACCTTGTAATGATAATGATGTGGAGATTGAACTTGCTAATGATCTTGATAACCCACAACCTAAGAATAAAAGATACGATAAAAGAGATTTCATTGCTAGGAAACATGGTAGAGAAAGAGAACCATGGGTTCAGAAACCCATGCCCTTTCCTGCCAAACAATCCAAGAAAAAGGATGATGAGGATTTTGAGCGCTTTGTTGAAGTGCTTAGACCTGTCTTTTTATGTATGCGCTTGACTGATGTTTTGAAAATGTCTCCTTATGCTAAATATATGATAGATATTGTGACAAATAAAAGAAAGATATCGGAAGCTGAGATTTCCACCATGCTTGCCAATTATACTTTTAAAGGTGGAATCCCTAAGAAATTAGGAAATCCCGGGGTGCCTACTATACCATGCTCTATTAATGGAAATTATGTTAAAATAGCTTTATGTGATCTTCGAGCTTGTGTTAGTGTTATGCCTTTCTCTTTATACCGTAGACTTGATTTGAATAAGTTGACACCTACTGAGATCTCTTTGCAAATGGCTGATAAATCAACTGCTCTACCTATCGGTATTTGTGAGGATATACCCGTCATAGTTGCAAATGCTACTATCTTGATGGACTTTGTTATTCTTGATATTCATGAGGATGACAGTATGTCGATCATCCTTGGTAGACCCTTTTTGAATACTGCAGGGCTGTTATTGATTGCAATAAGGGCAATGTCACTTTTCATATTAATTTTAATGAGCGTATGGTACACTTTCCGAAGAAACAACCTCAAGTTCATAGTATCAACTCTATTGAAAAAATTCCAATGATTATTATTGGAGACTTTGAGTTCCCTCTTCCTAGTGTCAAGAAAAAATATGATGTACTTATTGTTGGGGAAATGCATATCCCCATTGAGGTAACTTAGTGTTATTCGAAAATTCTTTCGTTTCATGTTATTCGAAAGAAGTTTATTAATAATAATTGATCAACCTTATTGATAGATTCGTTTTGATGAGCACGAGATCGATGAATTTAGGAAGCACAACTTCGTGTACCTAACTTTTACTTTCTGTTACTAGATGAAATTAAGTAAAACTGCTATTATTTTTTGTTTTCTGAGTTTCCCATGCAATAAAAAAGTGACCTGAAAATAAAAGTTCTCCAAATGTTAGGAAATTGGAGTATGATTTTTTCTAAAATATTTCAGAATTTTTGGCACTCAATATGCATCAAGGGGTGCACCAGTAGGCCACAAGCCTGCAGGGCGCGCCCACCCCCCTGGGCGCACCCTGGTGGCTTGTGGGTCCCATTGGGCCCCCTCCACTTATTCCAGCACTCATTCACTTCATCTTCCTCTATAAAAAATCCCACCATTGCTCAAACCCGTGTTCTAGCTCAACTTGCTGCCATTTTCGATCTCCTAGCTCAAAGCTCCATTCACAAAATTGTTTTAGGGGATTGCTCATCGGTATTTGACTCCTCCAATGGTCCAATTAGTTTATGCTCTAGTGCCTTATATATTGCAGATTTTGCTGTTGTGGTGACTGTGTTTTTGAGATTGTATGTCAAATTTGTATGGTCCCAAGTAGTTTTGATGCATGATAGAGTCTCTAGGCACTTGAGGGAGTCGTTGCCATGAGTTTTATTGAGTTTTGTTCACCTTTATTTTCGTTCACTAAAAATTTCAGAAAATTTTCAGAGAAAGAAAAGATGTTGTGGAGAATGTACCAAGGTGGTTCCTCGAGCAAGAAAGCCCCGAGACTAGCATTACATGAGCCCGATTTTGAACCACTAAGTGAAGCTCGAGTACTGCCTTGTGAATGGCCGTCGGATCAACTCATGGACAACGCCGGATTCAAGGAAGAGTTTTATGCATACATAAAGATTGCTGGCATTGAGGATTTCATTTCAGATCTTTGCAAGCAATATTATCAACTCACTGATTCTTTCGTGCGGAGGTTTGAATTTTCATCTGGGCATAATTCTCATTCTGTTCTATTTAATCTTTATGATAAGAGCTATACCATGGACCTAGAAGATTTTAATCATGCATGCAAAATTCCATAGTGGGGTAGTCGTAGCAATCCTCATAAAAATGAATATAATGATTTCCTTGCTAGCACCGCGGTGGGAGAAACTAGAATCATTACACAAGCCACCTTGGGGTGCATTCATTTTCCGGCTATACATTATTTTGCTCTCTTCATAGGTAGATGTATTGACGGTAAACATGAGCATAGACACCTTTGCGTGCCTAATCTGAGTATTCTTAAGAGTACTGTAATGGTAGATAGACGATATCACTTGGGGGTATTATTGCCAGAAGGTTACATCATAATGCTAAGCATGGAGATTTATTTGGTGGAATTTATGCCACCCGTGTAGCTAAGTATCTTGGGGTACCCATAGCAGAGAATGATATTGAGTTACCCCTTGATTTTCTTGATTATGAGGCTTTGGTGCGCTACCAGTTTCTTGAAAGAAATGAACAATCCCTCCAATACTGACTAATTTTTGACAGGCAATGTGTTGTCCATGTTAGCCTTCCTGCTCGTGCCTTCTTTAACTTCCAGGAAATGCAGATATATTTTATAACCAGAGAGGAGGCAAATGAGTACGAGCGAAATGCAGAAACCTCTTGCCTTCACGCTGAAGTAGTTCAGGCGGTAGCCGCCGCAGCCTAGTACAACCCCAACTTTAACTTCGGTTATTATCCGGGCCAGACATGGCCCTAGACCAACTTAGTCCACAAGCCTAAGCTTGGGGGAGTACGTATTTCTCAACAACGTTACATTCATGTTCACACACTCATTTCTATTGTCGGTGTTCATACTTTTTCATTGTACTATCGATGGTAGTTTATTCCTTGTTTTTCTTTCTTCTTGTGTGTTTAGTTAACTTTGAGGAAAATACAAAAAATATTAGTTCGAGCTTTATTTCCTAGTTTCTTAGTTGTAGCATTAAAGATAAAACGCAAAAAGATTTCTCGTTCTTCTTTTTGCTTGTTGGGAGCTTTCCCGTGTAAATAATTTTCTTTTATTTTCTTTTGGTCGCAAGGAGAAGACCACGATGACATGTTGATAGGCTCTCATATGCATTATTATTTATCTAACAAAGAGCCCGTATTGGCTTGTCTTCTCCTTTGGTTTATTGTTTGCAGATTCCAGCTTAATCCAATGCACGTGCACTCTTATTATTATTCACATCATTCGGTCGTGCAAGTGAAAGGCAATAATGACGATATTTGATGAAAAGATTGAGATGGAGAAAATCTGGTATGAACTCGACCTATCTTGCTTTTGTAAATATGATTAGCTCATCGTTCCGAATTTAGTACATCATGGGTTGAACGTGTTTGCAATAACAATTAGAGATTATAGTTATTCATGCCATGCTTAATTGGCTAAGAGTGGATAATGGTTTGTCTTGAGTGCTAACATGCGCATTAAAATGGTTGTGATATAGTATGATAGAATGGCATCCTCCTCTAAATGATTCAAGTGGCTTGACTTGGCACATGTTCACGCATGTAGTTGAAACAAATCAACATAGCCTCCACGATATTTATGTTCATGGTGAATTATATCCTACTCATGCTTGCATTCAATGTTGGTTAATCTCAAAGCATGCTGATAACTGTGTCCCTCTCTAGTTGGTCGCTCCCTAGTCTTTTGCTAGCCTTCACTTCTACTAAGCGGGAATACTGCTTGTGCATACATCTCAATAAACCCAAAGTTGTTCCATATGAGTCCACCATATCTACCTATATGCGGTATTTACATGCCATTCCAAGTAAATTTGCATGTGCTAAACTTTAAACCTTCAAATAAACTTTCTGTTTTGTATGCCCATATCGCTCATGTGGCGACTGGGGGCTGTCAGTATCTTCCATGCTAGGTGGGTTATTCTCACGATATGTTTTGATTCACAATCATTCACGAGAAAGTGACTGGTAATTGGGATGCCCAGTCCCATGCTCAAAATAAAAAGAAAATTATAATTAAACAAAACTCCCCTAGGACTATGTTTGTATGGACGATACCCATCGATTCTGCCCGCCGTGGAGTGCGACTGATTGGTGGAGGTGGAGTAAGAAAATTACCATTCTGTTTGGGAACCACCTATAATGTATCTAGAATGGAAGATATTGAAAACCTCTTGGTCATTATTTGATCAATGAAAGCATACCGCTCCAAAAATCATTACTTATCTTTGTTTCAAAAGCTCGAGCTCTCGCACCTTTGCAAATCAATGCTTCCCTCTGCGAAGGGTCTTTCCATTTACTTTATTGTTGAGTCATCATCCTCTTATAAAAAGTACCAGTTAGAGAGCGCCATCATCATTTGTATGCCTTGCTATTAATTGATATTGAGTATGAGCATGACTGGATCTCTCTCACCGTGAATTACAATGTTTTAGTCAGTCCTTGTTCTCTAGAGGTGCTCTGCATTTATGTTTTGCAGTCTCAGAAATGGCTAGCGAGATACCATTATGTCATATTGTATCATGATTGTTTTGATAAGATTGGTGTCATCTGAGACTTATTATTATTGCTTGCTAGTTGATTATGCCATTGATATGAATAAATGTGAGACCTAAATATTATTGTGAATGTGGTTGGTCTATAATCTTTGCTAAAAATCTGAACATAAGTTAGACATATTTACAACAGCAAGATCAACAGAGTTTGTAAAAGTTTTTCTTTATCACTTTTAGTTTATCAACTGAACTGCTTGAGGACAAGCAAAGATTTAAGCTTGGGGGAGTTGATACATCTCCAACGTATCTACTTTTCCAAACTATTTTGCCCTTGTTTTGGACTCTAATTTGCATGATTTGAATGGTACTAACCCGGATTGACATTGTTTTCAGTAGAATTGCCTTGGTGTTATTATTGTGTAGAAATAAAAGTTCTCGGATTGACCTGAAAATTTATGGAGAATATTTTTGGAATTAATAAAAAATATTGGCGAAAGAATCAACTCCAGGTGGCCCACCACCTGGCCACAAGCCTCGTGGGCGCGCCCACCCCCTAGGGCGCGCCGGGCAGGCTTGTGGGCCCCCTACTGCTCTTCCGACCTCGTTTCCACTTCTATATATTCCTATCCGGGGAGAAAATCAGAGAGAAGAGTTCATCACGTTTCGATACGGAGCCGCCGCCATCTCCTGTTCTTCCACGAGAGACCAGATCTGAGTCCGTTTTGGGCTCCGGAGAGGGGAAATCGACGCCTTCATCATCATTAACCATCCTTCATCGCGAATTCCATGATGCTCTCCACCGTTCATGAGTAATCTCATCGTAGGCTTGCTGGACGGTGATGGTTTGGATGAGATTTATCATGTAATCGAGTTCGGTTTTTTAGGGCTTGATCTCTAGTATCTACTATGTTTTGAGATTAATGTTGCTATGCCTTTGCTATGCTTAATGCTTGTCACTAGGGCCCTAGTGCCATGATTTTAGATCTGAACCTATTATATTTTCAAGAATATATGTGTGTTGTTGATCCTATCTTGCAAGTTGTAGACACATATTACGAGTTATGATCCGCATCCCCCAAGGTGACAATAACTAGGATTCTTTCCGGTGATTACCATAGTTTGAGGAGTTCATGTATTCACTAAGTTCTAATGCTTTGGTCCGGTTGTCTATTAAAAGGAGGCCTTAATATCCCTTAGTTTCCAATAGGACCCCGCTGCCACGGGAGGGTAGTAAAAAAGATGTCATGCAAGTTCTTTTCCATAAGCACGTATGACTATATATGGAATAAATGCCTACATTACATTGATGAATTGGAGCTAGTTCTACGTCACCCTATGTTATAACTGTTGCATGATGAATGCTATCCGACATAATTATCCATCACTGATGCATTGCCTACGAGCTTTCCATATATTGATCTTTCCCAAGTTATTTCTCCGTTGCTACTGTTACAAACACTACAAAACTGCTACTATCGCTTTTGCCATTGTTACCATTACTCCCATACTACTTTGCTATTGAATACGTTGCTGCAGATATTAAGTCTTCCAGGCATGGTTGAATTGACAACTCAGCTTCTAATACTCGAGAATATTCTTTGGCTCCCCTTGTGTCGATTCAATAAATTTGGGTTGAATACTCTACTGTCGAAAACTATTGTGATCCCCTATACTTGTGGGTTATCATGTACGAAAATGGCCGGTCCGGCAGAATAAAAGCAAGAGGCGCTAGGCACCTCCCCGGTGCGTGGGCATGGGCCGATAAGCTCTAGAGTGCCACCACTAAAGAGCTCCGGTGGGCACCCAGTGAAATGTCCTGCATGGTCACGCACCTCCGCCAACAAGTGGCTGATCGGCACATCGAGCGCTGCGAGGCGGACAAGGCGGTGAACTCCCTCTGCATTGGAAGCCACCACGCATTAGGGAGCGTCTGGCGAGAGGCTACCTCTTTATTGCTCCCTGCTCAAGGAGGGGTTATTATTAGTTTAGTTTTTATTCGTTGTATGTATTAGTTAAGTACTATCATCACGTATATGTATGTATCATGTCTGTAATGAGCTAGTGAACAATTCATATATATTATTAGTTTCACATTTCTATCTATTTTCGTACTAATTTTCTGTCTCTAGACTCTAGCTGTTACTCGTATTGAAACATAACAGTATAACATAAATCATTCACACATCAAAACATAGCAATATTATGATTGTTGTCCACACATTGGGGTCGAAATCAAAACGAATCAACAAAATAAAACACGTCCATGACTACCACACTACTGTATGGAAGCTCTTGGCTCTGCTTGAACTCGGTCAGGGGTTTGTCCTTGAGGTTTACACGCTTGCGATACAGCTAGAGCGCGATCTTGAGCTCCAATCTGGCTATTTCGTCAGAGATAACCATCTCAAGGATGTGTCGGTGCATTGAGGCATGGGTACCCAGTGCCCCTGACTTATGCACAGGTAGTGCTAGACGAACCCATTGACACAAGCACAAACCAAGGACAAGCAACGCCCGCAAGATGGGTGCTACAACCCAACACAAACCCGGAGCGCACCAAGCATGTCCCTGGTGCTTGTTGAGGATCGAGGTGCCCACACCCTCAGAACACTCGGCAAGCTAGTTCCCTGACAAGCATGAGATGATCGGCCACCGCTCCACCGCATCGCCACTCCAGTCACTTATCGATGCGATTTCGAGCTGCCAAGTGGCGAACTGGCTCTCGCTAAGCATGTGGCGACATGCTAGAAGACGGATTATGCCCCCTTGACACCCGTCCATAGGCATGTCAAGCTATGGTGCAATATTTAGCTAGATCGATGGTAGGAGATTGCCGGGAATGCACCCCCGCACTCCACATAGACTAGCAATGATGGCATTTTGTCCTTAATGCTAGAGTTAGGTATGATAAGCTCTGCTAGCTATCTAATCATCAGACAATGTCTGTTTTGCCACTGTGGTTGCCCCATGTGCTATAAAAGGACGCCCAAGGCAACCTTGCTCATTCGGACCTCTAGAAACATGTACTCGCATAGGAATTCTTTCCTTGAAAGCAACCCTTGCCGGGCTTGAGTACTACATGACATTGTGTTCCTCTGATCAATCCACAAAAAGTAAGAGTAGTTTTTATGCTTCATAGCGGTCCGAACCTGGGTTAAACACCTCTGTCCCAATCATCATGCAGTCTTGCTATCTCGGCTATTTGTGCAAGTGATCTCGCCCCCACAGAACCACAAAGGTGCTTGTACCTCCATAGTTGATCGAGTGCATCCTGCACCCACATCTTTGGCGCGCTAGGTAGGGGTGCATCATTTGCACGAACCTGAGTTCATGAGGTGAGAATCAATCTTCATCACCGTCTACTGCAAAGAAGTCTGGTGCAACCACGTATCCTTGCACTTCGAAATCTCCCTCGCATGTGGCTGCAAATGCCCTTGGCTCTATGGCATCTGCGATCAGTGCGGGTGTTGTGGGTGACGCGTTCAGCGCAGGCGGCGCCACCGTCGCAGCCCCCGCAAGCGAAGTTCGAGCTGGGAACGCCGGAGAGGAGAAACTACAGCAACACCCTCATGATCTCGGTCCGGGTGCCACGGGAGAAGGAAACAACCAGTCTCCAACTCCCTGTCGTGTCGACGGCCATGGCCGCCACAACAATGCACGATCTGGAGCAAGCCTTGACCACTTGGCTGCACCCGTCACTAGCGCGGCCACTGAGTGCATGCCACGTCCAGAACAATACGGATCGCTGAGCGTGGCCACAAACCCATGGGCTCGGCCTCCTCCACGTCACACTGCCCCAGCATGCGGCGCACAACGTCAGGAACGCGACGAGGACGACCATGAGCCGGGCGTTTTCGCTGTCCGCCTCCTTTGCCATGCTAGATACGACATCAAAAGCAGTGGCACAAGTCCAGATGCTACTAAACTTCCCACCAGCGGCTAACAAGATGGAAGAATGGAGGGAAACTATCCAGAGTTTGATCTCCTTCGTCAAAGCTAACAAGTCCGAGCGTGCGGAGCTATCGCGACATACGTGGACGGTGACGGTGGCCCAGGACGGTGATCGCATCGAGGGGGGCACACCCGCGATGCAGTGCCCTCCGCGCTAGCAACCCAGAGACAGCCACAGCAAGCTCCACATGCCAATGAGCTCGATGAAGCATCAATGGCTTCATCAGGCCCATGCGATCGCCTGGACCAAATGCGTGTCCTAGAGCATAGGTGGAAGGTAGACGCATGCATCACCAGCGAGCGGCATCAAGAAGTGCACTGTCAGTTTGACAAGCGCAATGGTTTAGATACTGGCAACCCTGCTCCCTGTGCTGGTGGGTACCTGCCTTACGAGGTTGGATGTCATGCATGCCATCACTCGCGAGTTGCAACAGGTCCACTGGCCATCAACCCGAGCCTTTAAGCCTAAGCTGACACAAAAGTACGACGAGAAATTGAATCCGAGACAGTTCCTAGGCATCTACAAAATAGCCGTTCAAGCACTGGAGGAAGGGATAAGAAGGTGCTTGCCAACTATTGCCCTTTTGCGCTTAAGACAAAAGTGAGGTGATGGTTGATGCACTTGCGAAAAAACTCCATTTCGTCATGGGCTGAACTATGAAACGAGTTTTCGGTGCCTTCACTGGTGGCCAACAAGAGCCTGGACGGCCCAACAACCTGCAAGTCTTGAGATTCAGTCAAATGCACCTCAACATTCCGGAGAAACACCCTGCAACTGTGATTGCCGCGTTCCACTCAAACGTGCGCAATAGGAGGATGCGAGCTGAGATGAACGTAAAACTCCCCAAGACTGTCAATTAGGTGTACACATTGGCGTACAAGTGTGCTCGTGCTGAAGAGGGAAGGCGATTGCTCGGAGAGGAGGCTGCTATTGAAGTCGACTCAGATGACGACGACGATTCCCCTGGCTCGAAGGGGAAGAACCAAAAATGCAACAAGAAGCACAAAGGAAAACCAGTGTTGGCCGTTGAGAGCTCTGGTGATTTCAACGCCCGCAAGAAGGCAAAAAACGAGACCCCTAGCAAGGGAGCTTGCACGTGCGCTAATTGCCAAGAGGCCGCTGCTATGAAGAAAACCAGGAAAACCGATGGGCCATACTGCAAGATCCACCACACCAAAGGCCCCAATCTCCAAGAATTCCGCCAAGTTGAACAACTAGCTGAGAAACATAGGGCCGAGTATGAGAAACGCAACAAGCAGAAGGGCCAAGACAGTGCTGCCGGGAAGGGTCGTGATGGTAGAGGAGGCCACTGGGGGCAAGACCCCGCAGTAGAAGGAAAAGCCATCCAAAGGCCGCGAGAAGAAATAGACAGATGACGTGAGAGAGGATGAGGATGAAGAGGAGGATTCCAGTGATTTAGAATTTCTGAAGGCAACTGAGGCCATTTGCGTTGACGGGGGTGCTTTTTTGCATTCCTCTCACCGCCAGCTCAAGCAGTGGGCACGTGAAGTCAACACCGTGGAACCTGCTGCAGAATCCTTGAAACCTTTTTGATGAAGAGGATCATCCTGACCGTACTACTGCGGTCGGATGCTTGTCCTTGTTGCTATCCCTGACAATCCGCAACCTCAAAGTCACAAAGATGTTAGTTCATAGCGGGGCAGGATTGAATTTGATTTACCTAAGGTGATTGAGACGCTGCAGATCCTTGACAGAGAGCTCAAGGCAACGGGTACATTTCAAGGTGTCAATCCTGGTAGGAGCCAACCAAAGGAAAGATCACTTTGCCTGTGATGTTTCGCGGGGAGTTGAACTACCGGACCAAGAAGGTGGTATTCGATGTGGTTGATTTCCCCTGCCATACAATGGAATTCTCGGTCGCCCAACTCTCACAAAATTAATGGTAGTGTCACACTACGCTGCAAAACCTTGAAGATGCCATGACCCATTCCAATCATCTCTATACCATCTGACAAGAACGACGTAGTCATATGTGTGGACAAGATGTATCGGGAGTCGGTAGCAGCTAAAGCAGTGGGAATCCCAGATACCGCCAAGAGTTCGAAGAAAGCAAGGAAGTCTAATGTGAACACCGGCAACGACACCGGGAAATGCTCCTCATCGGAGTGCGCTACACCGGATGATGACTTGTCGAAGAGTTCCACCAGCAAGAAGACCAAGATCACCTATCCTGAGACGAAGAAGGTCCCGGCAAGGTTGGATGGCACTGACGGTACATTCACCATTAGCGCCACCCTTACTAAAAAAGAGGAAAGCGCGCTTGTTGCCTTCTTCCGGGAAAATGTCGATGTGTTTTCTTGGCAACCATCTGACATCCCCGATGTTCCGAGGGAGGTAATTGAGCATCACATTGCTGGCTGCCCTCATGCCAGATCCATCAAGCAAAAGGTTACGAAGCAAGATGTAGAACAACAACAGTTCATTGCCGAAGAGATTAAGGAACTAGAAGCAGTTGGTTTGGTGAGAGGAGGATTGCATCCAACTTGGTTAGCCAACCCGGTAGTGGTGCGCAACATGAATAGGAAATGGAGGCTTTACATAGACATCACTGACTTGAACAAGGCATGCCCGAAGGACCTTTTTCCCTTGCCGTGCATTGATCAGATCATTGATTCCACTTTCGGGTGTGAATTTCTCTACTTCTTGGATACCTACAACGGATACCAATAGCTATCCATGGCCAAGGAAGATGAAGAAAAGACTGTGTTCATTACTCCGTGTGGCACATACTTCTTTGTATGTATGTCCTTCAGGTTGAAGAGCACTGGGTCTACCTTTGCCAGGGCCTTCAGATTTGATTTGGACCTCAGTTTCATAGAAACATGGAAGATTACATGGATTACATAGTAGTCAAGACAAAGTATGAAGCAACTCTCATACAAGACTTCGAAGAAACTTTAGCAAACCTGCGCAAGATCAACTTGAAGCTCAACCCTGAGAGGTGTGTGTTTGGCGCCCCCTCCAGCAAGCTGCTCCGGTTCTTTGCGTCTCAGTAAGGAATAGAAGCCAACATCATAAAGATCAAGGAAATCGAGCAGATACAAGCACCCAAGACCAATAAAGACATCAGAATTTTGACCGGATGTGTTGCCGCATTGAGAAGATTCATCTTGAAATCCGCTGAACGTGCCCTGCTGTTCCTTGAGATACTTAAGAAGGCAGGGCCGATGAAGTGGACCCTGGAAGCAGAGACATCACTACAGGATCTGAAGGCTAACCTTTCCTCCGCTCCCACCTTAGTCTCTCCTAAACCGCAAGAACCGTTGCTGCTATACTTGGCGGCAACAAATCAAGTGGTTAGTGCAACGCTGGTGGCCCGACGAGATGTGGATGAAGATGCAGCCGCTGCGACTGTTGCTGCTCAGGACGAGACCGAAGCATCTGCGGCAGGGGCCAACACGAAGCAAGGGGACCTTAGCAAGCAAGGAAAGGCCATGCCAAGCAAGGGACGAAGAAGAAAGTGGTTCAGTGACTGGTGTACTTTGTTAGGTCCCTGTTATAGGGGGCTAGGTCAAGGTACTCTAGAGTGGAAAAGTTTATCTTCGGCCTCATCATGGCCTCAAGGAAGCTACGCCACTACTTACAAGCCCACGAAATCACAGTTCTCACCCACTTTCTATTACAGTGTATATTAAGGAACCCCGAAGCCACTGGCAGGATAGTTGAGTGGGCACTAGAGTTGTCGAACTTCGAATCGAAGTATCAGAGCACTTCCATGATATAGAGCAGGGCGTTGGCAGAATTCTTTGCAGAGTGGACAACCACGTTATATGAAGAGGTTGCAAAGACAATTCTCCTCGATAAAGAGGCACTGAAGGATTGGATCATGTACTTTGATGTTGCTTTCTCACTCTAGGGTGCTAGAGCAGGCATGCTCCTCATCGCCCCAACTGAAGAACACCTCAAGTATGTGATTCAAATGCATTTTCCCTCGGAGGAGGTCACCAGTAACACCGTAGAGTATGAGGGGCTCCTTGCCGGACTCAGAATCGTAGTGGATTTGGGAATCAAGAAACTAATCGTTAGGGGAGATTCTCAGCTTGTGGTGAAGCAAATCAACAGATATTATTGGAGCCCATTGATGGAGGCATATGTGGAGCATGTGAGGAAACTGGAAGAACACTTCGATGGATTACAGGTAGAACATGAGCCACGAATGAGAAACTGTATTGCTGATCATCTATCAAAGTGCACTGCATAGAAGTCTCCTCTAGAACCAAGGACTTTTGTTCTCGGCCTCACTCAACCATCTGTATCCCCATACGCAATGGCCAAGATGATAAGAAAGGTGAAATCCAACAAGCACTTCCTAGCAGAGCTTCCCAAAGCTGTTGGTAGAGAAGCTTCCGGGGGAAGCCTGCTTCGGTTGGTGAGAAGCTCCTTCCTACAGAGCCCCAGGTTCATGCAGTCGAGGTATGCGCTCCCACAAGTGAGGAGCTTCTTTTAGACCTTGTCGTGGAGCCACATGATCCAACATGGGCATAATAAATAGTCCATTTCCTTCAAATGGGAGAACTCCATGCAGAACAAGAAGAGGATGAGAAAGTAGCCCGTCAGTCAAGAATATATCTGTGGGTTGATGACACCTTGTATAGAAGATGACCAAACGGTGTGAAATTGAGGTGCATATGTCGGGAGAATGGACTAAAGTTGTTGGCAGAGATTCACGGAGGAGTATGTGGTTCTCACATTGGATCGAGGGCCCTTACCGGGAAAGCTTTCCGGCAGGGTTTCTATTGGCCCACTACCCTCCAAGATGCAATTGAGTTGGTCACCAAGTGTGAAGACTTCCATATCCATTCCAGGAATATCACTCTACCAGCGCAAGCTCTTCAAATGATCCCGTTGTCCTGGCCATTCTCTATCCGGGAGCTCGACATCTTGGGCCCTTTCCCCCACGTTGTCGGGGGCTTGGAGCTCTTGTTCGTAGAAATCGACCAGTTCACAAAGTGGCCTGATGTGGAGCCAGTGAGGAAGGTGACCATGTAGTCAGCTATCAAGTTCATGAAAGGATTGGTGTGCCGTTTTGGAGTGCCCAACAGAGTGATCATTGACAATGGCACCCAGTTCACGAGTCGCGCCTTCATGCAATACATCCAAAACCTTGGAAGTAAGGTCTGCTTCGCCTTAGTTGCCCATCCAAGAATCAACGGGCAAGTCGAGAGGATGAATGTAGAAGTCATGCAAGGACTCAAGACAAGGACTTTTGATAGGCTATGGAGGAGCGGCTAGTGCTGGATAGATGAGTTGTTGGTGGTTATTTGGTCTCTCAGAATGACACCGAATCGAGCCACCGGCCAGACGCCCTTCTCCCTGGTATACGCGATGGAAGCAGTGCTCCCCACAAAACTCATATATGGGTCACCTCGAGTACTTGCCTACGACAAAGTAGAGCAAGAGCAGCTACGGTATGACGATGCCAGCCTCCTCGAGGAAGATCATCTTCAGGTCGTTGTGCATGTTGCACGCTACCAGCAAGCCCTACACTCCTACCATAGCCGACGGGTCCACGCTTTGAGCCTTAAGGAAGGCGACCTTGTCCTTAGGCGCGTTCAGTTCGCCAAGGGTACCAACCAGTTGATGCCAAAGTGGGAAGGCCCTTACCGGGTAGCATGAGTAACCAGACCTTGCGTTGTTCGTATGGAGGCCAAAGATGGCACCAAGGTGCTTAACTCATGGAATATTCAGTATCTTCATACTTCTACCCATGAGGCACGGTTGCCGGGCTCAGTCCCCGGCAACCACCTTTTGTACAAGCTTTGCCGAAGTTGCATGTAACCCTTTGTACAAAGCCAGGCGCAGACCCTGAGCAACAATAATAAAGCTAGGCATTGCATCATATCATTGCATTTCATGTTTAATATGCACCTTTTTATGATCGCAATGTTACTGCTTTTTAACTATAGATATCTGATATAGTACTTGTTAAGCTTATAATCCTTATTGTCGCATTCGCTCTTCTGGGATTGTGGATTATCTCCCTGCATGTTTGTCCGTCAGGAAAAACATAGGTGCAGGGCAAAGGGACAAGGACGATGGCTCAACACACTCCAAAAAAAGATATTGCCTGCAAGAGATAAGTTTAATGGCATATCTCGGGATCCATGTTGATTTTATCCCTGAGAGGAAATCCTTAACCTCCTTCTACATGTGAGAGATGGAGTCCTCCATGTGGTAAAAACCATTGCCGGGATGAGCCGTTCCCCAACTCCTGATACTCATCAGTTCTGGGGGACCGCACAGATACCGGCAAGGATCCCTGCCGGGAGACGATACCATCCTATTGCTGAAGGATTCATCCCCCTCTGGCATTTGTGGTTATCTGCGACCCAACGAGCGGCCCCGTGCGACAAGGACAGACATACAACATAATAGAAACAAGAGGGGGGAAGGATAGTAATTAAGGAGGGGAAAATAACATTTTTTCATTCATTTCCAATACAAATTGGATAAGGATTAGATTAGAAGACACCCTTTTAATAGCCCTTTAGTTGACTTTCTCCCCTAGAAACAAGCTACTGAAGGAAAAAGGGACAAAAGGAGAGCCCCAACAGAAGCCTAGCCTTACCCTATCAGGACCAATATTGCATGGATGGCAGACCCACTGGAAGGGAAGATGAAGCCTAAGTCCACGACCCTACTAGGATCCAGCTGGGGGAGAAGGCGGCGCCAAAGTCAAGAACACCCGGCACATTGCTTTGTCGGATGGGTTTAGCTGATGCTGATTGTGCAACCGGTCCTCAGCTTGAGTCCGAGTCAACATACTCCGACTTGACGGCTGGGGGCTTGCCTCCATTGTCTTTACCAACACTGTCCTCCTAGGAGCTTTCGACATCACTCGATCTCTCCTTGCAGCACCCAAGACGAGCGCCCAAATGCCCGTAAATCTTGGTGAAGAGTAGGTCGGCCTGCACCAACTTGAAGCAAAGTACATGCCACCCCGTGAAGTTGTGGTCATGTGCAAAGGTTTTCCACCCGCACCCGAGAAACATGACGTGATGCTCCAAGAAATCAGCGTCCGCTCGCATGGCACCATTACAACAACCATGCACCCGCAACCACATCGCATGCGGCTTAGCGACCGCCATCACCTTGGCGAAAGGGCGAGGGAGACGTAATCGACTATAGGGAGGGCCACGCAGGTTGACGACAAACTCCAGCGCCGTACCCTTGGTGTGCCCCTCCACTGGAGCAGGGTCCAATTGCGGAGGAGGAGGGGAAGCAGCGCTCCGTCTCCCCCGTACTTGGGCCTCGTGTTGACCTTTTCCCCTTCCGGCACGTCCACCACACACACTGGAACCACCCTCCACCTCCACGGCTTAAGCAGCAGAATGATCCCGAAGGGAAGCCCTCTTTGTCGCGGAGGAGGCTAGGGGACGTCCTTGACCCCTGGGCATGGTGGCAACTTTTTATACTTGAGATAGGAGAAGAAGGGCGAGCTCTGCGAGCTTGTGACCAAGGAGGAGAAGGAGATGGATGAGCATCGCCCCTCGCGACCTCCCAATTTATAGGGGAGGGTGCGAGGGCTGGTTCTCCTCCGCTCCAAGGGTCGCTATCTGTCGGGACCCCGATTCTAAGCCATAAGAATCCAACAAGTAACACATCACATCTCTTTGTGGTCTCACGCACGGTTATCTCCACGGCTGCCACCTTACCTGGGCCGGGACCATTTGCGTCTTTTGACTCACGTATGTGAAAGTGTCGCTAGCATTCAAATGTCAAAGAACCCGGGCCGACATGACTAGTCTCGGATATCCAACACGGGTTCTTGATCACGAGTCTCGCCCCGAGATTCAAGCGTAGGGTAAGAGGACAAAAGGGCACCACTACCACAATCTTCACGACCCAGTTGCTCTCCTTGAAGATGTTGATTTATGGCATCTTGCTAATCTTGACATCTTTGTCTTCGGAGTATTCATCCCACAGAAAGACAACGGAAATAGAGAGCTCTACATGATTCGATCTTCTTGAAGATCGAGCACTCATGATCAACTCGTAGAATGAGGTGTGATAACATCTCTCGAGCTGAGACACATAACACACATCAAGAACAATGAATGAAGCAGATGATGGAGGTTCAATTGGTAGGCAACAATTCCATGCTAAAACAGATGGTGAGGAGGTTTTGAAAGTAGCAAGGAGTTAACTGCCATAATACCATTACGGACACCTAAGAAAAGGTGACTCGTAGGATTATCCCTTCGGTGGCAAAAAGAATTACTTTTGATCCAGATATCATTGAAACTCTTCATACCATCCTAAGGCAATTCACAACGATCATTTGAAGGAATTCAAAGAATGGCACACTCAGAACGGAATGGAAGCTAGAGCTATAAAACAACTCGGTGATGGAAGGCACATTCCAAGTAATACCGAGAGTATAACCCACTGTCTGAGAGTGCTCTCAAGAACTTGAGCACCTCCATATTCATCAGAATTTTACCAACATCCGTGCCAAGGATCCTGGCAACACATCTTACTACAATGATGAATAATGACGGAGGATGCAGATGCAAAGGAAGACAACACTTTCTCCGATTTCACCTTAGCTATGCTAGGGGAGCGAAATCTGGATAATCGACCGAGAGACATTTAGCACTCCGCTTTTAATGTTCTCCTTGATGTACTAGCATAACCCCAATCGTAGGTCAGGTTTACTATCTAGGACATCAAGTAAAGGTCGGACTTCGGGATCTCAAAGGGTTCATGAGAAACAACTTTCAAAAAGTCATATGAGAACATCATGGGGAAGTGGCTATGGTTGCTGATTCAAGATATTTATAATAATAGGCCTTCCAGATAGGTATGTTAGCCACAACTTTCCTTTGCCGGTTATAGAGAGACCATTATTATACTTCTTGGAAAATGTTCCAACCATCATATCTGCCCGAGATTTAGATATGGTTGGTGTCAGGATATTCCAGACTCAGCATGTCTGAAAGTGTAAGGTTGCAACACAAATCGAAGAGATGATGTTGCAAGATTCTTAGGAGATGAACTACAGAAGCCAACTCCAAAACATGAGCTGGATTGGAAGATACATAACCTTACAACAAAACACCTCCGAGTTCTGGTTAGGAACCATCATTAGGAATTAGCAAACTTCTTACATAAGTCCGGATTAGCTCTTAAGAAAGAACTTCTTTTTCTTGAACAACTCAATCAGTGGCTTAGTGTGCTAGGGGTTGCATGTGGAATGGAGATGATCAGTCTACCAACCATAGAATACTTCGCACGTGCATGACTGACTTGGGATGATTCCAATGAAAACAAAATGACCTTTCTCAAGTTCATGGCGGCAACTTGCACCATATGCACATGAATCAATAGTAAGTCACTTCTTACACCAAACATATACTTCATATACGGAACACAAAGATATTGCCTATAAAAATTTCCAACACTACCCTCATGTTCATCATAAGTCATGGAAGAGGTGAAAATGTTGTCAATGGGCTGAACAACAATTCATCAAATACCTATATAGATGGAACTTCACAACTATGAGAACAGGGAGATAGCATTGGTCAGACCGAAAGATATAATGGTGTATGATCGAGGATACATCCACGAGTAAAAAAACATTAGGGAAATCTTTGGTTCTGATTTTGATCTGACGATAGCCCACACTCAAATCAATGGCTGAATAAGATGATAGGTGCATCAATTGGTCACACGGATCAATCGATGAAGATATCACCTTTCTTCTACACATACGAGCACAAAGACACAAGATATCCCTTTGTCATGAGCTAAGTTAGATCAAGCTTCTATCTTCCAACTCTCCAAGTTGTTGTTTAGCTTAACCAACTAGTTCTGGGATATCCAACACGGATTCTTGGAGAAGGGATGGTTTATAGGAAAAACCATCTTGATCACATAATGGTCCAGGAACTTCTTGGTAATACTTCTGAGAAGATATTCGGAAAATCACGATCCACCTATATGTTATCAAGCTCGAGAAACATCTTGCTTTTCAAGACAAGACAATATGATCAACAGAGCAAAAGATTGATACAATCCTATAGCTCATTGATCAAAAAGTGCACCATGGAAAAATGAACTAGGTGGCACGATCATTCTTAGTATGACAATTCAATGATCATCACCCCAAGAGTGAGATTATTGTCCATTAACTACCAAGCAACAAAGTTGCTAGGAGTATTGATTGCACACATCATGATTCCCTTGTCGGTATCCTGGTCACAACAACACAGAGACCAAGAGATGAATGTTAATGGCAAGAAGTATCACTACATCAAGATTTCATAAGAGCGAGTGTAGTTCTCATGATATTCCTGACATGAAGAGGGTAATACCTCAACGTAGAACAGAGCAAAAGCTGAATTAGCATTTTGATCTGCAGAACACAACTGCTTTGACCCAATCCAAGAAATGGATGAGGTATGGGAGTTTCCTTCTCCTAGTTATTCTAGAACAGAATGGCTTGATAGACCACAAGAATAGATGACATTGGTAACTCAATGCATGATATACTCTTGGCTATCCATTGATAGATAAAGGTCAGAATGCAATTGAAGAGGGGTAACTCAAGAGCAGATGATTTTTCTTGAGTTGTAGATGCATAGATTGAATATGTCGAACATAGTTCAACATGTTTCTTCCAGACAATCCATGCAGAAATGAAGGATTGGCAGAGTCACAACTAGGGAATGGAGAACTCATCAAGAGCACTCATGTCGTGATCTTCCGTTCACAAAGAACTTCTGCCATAACTGATTCATGGTGGTGGAAGAATGATATACCACAATTCTTGAGGACTATAACAAGGTTACTAATATCCTAAAGGAACGAGCAAATACTATCAACGGGAATGAGCAAAATGGTCATTGGGTTCAAGAACCCGGATACAGAATACCTATTGACTAAGTAGCATCACAGCATGCTTTTGATAATGATGGCCAGAATTATCACACTGGAAACAAAAGACACCACTAGACTATTGGGTGGTTCACCAAAACAATAAGGTTTCCTAAACACCTTCATCAAACACGTCGAGGTAATAAAGTACCTCAACTCAACAATTAGTGTCCTTTGTCTGGCTTGAAAGACATTGACTCGAGATGAAAGAGTTTTTGCAATTGCATCAGATGATTTAGAATTCTTGGATAACTCGGACAACATAACGGCTGTACGGGCATGAAATATGAGGCAACCTGCAAGACAACTGACAACATGACAAGAATTCTTATAGAGGCATTGATCCAGAAAGACAACATCTTTCCTACAAGTCTCCAGCATAGTAACTCATCCTCCTAATAGATAGATAAGAAGGCCTAGTTATTAATCCCAGTAGAATAAAGAAGAGGGTGACTCAGAATTAGAATAACATAAGGAAATGAGTAAAAAGAGCCTTATGTTCCCTTCCACAATCAATTCCCTTATATAACTAGAGCAGTTCTAGACTCAACATCGACCAGTTTGGCTTGGTAATCCTACAGGCAGTCAAGCTCTGATACCAAAGTTGTCGCGACCCCGATTCTAAGCCATAAGAATCCAACAAGTAACACATCACATCACTTTGTGGTCTCACACACGGTTATCTCCACGGCTGCCACCTTACCTGGGCTGGGACCGTTTGCGTCTTTTGACTCACGTATGTGAAAGTGTCGCTAGCATTCAAATGTCAAAGAACCTGGGCCGACATGACTAGTCATAGAACCCAAGTGGCACATCCATACAGGGATAGGCATACGTAACCCAGCAATGCAGGTGTCGATCTCTAGCGTGTGTAGACGAGTCATAGCAAGCTACAAGGACTCCATTACGCCATCGGACATAAATGTCATCACTGTATGTAGACGAGTCGTAGCAGGCTACAGGGACTACATTACACTGCGAGACATTTCCCCGAAGGGACAGACACAGCAGCAAAGAAGGATACATGCCGGTCAATCAATGTGTCCGGAGCAGTAGCAAGCTACCAAGCTCGGTGGAAGCACAAAGAGGCAGTTCCCCGTATAGAGTACTACTAAAGGCACACAAGTAGGTGTCGGATCCCATACATATCGTTGCACGTCACACGTACGCACGACATGCCCGATATGCATAGATACAACTATGGCATCACAACATAACCATACAACATTACAACATTTATTTAAAAGGCTCGGAAGAGCCATTACAATAGGATGTTACAAGCAGGGATCACAAGACCCAACATACATAGCATTCAAACAAGCAAGCGGAAGTCAAACATGTCTGGGTACAGACATCTACAAAAGTGGCTAGAGGAGCCTAAAAAGCTACAATGACCCTACCAAAGGAACCAGACCTCTGTCTGGGATTCCCAAGCTAACCCGGTCAACATCGAACTTCACGTTGAAACGATCACTAATGACACCAACGTCTCCTCTGCAAAACATAAATTAAGCAAACGTGAGTACAAGAGTACTCAGCAAGACTTACATCAAAACTAACTACATATGCACAAGTATCAATGAAGGGGGTTGCGGAGTTCATTGCAGCAAGCCAGCTTTGACTCTTGGCTAACTTATACTACAACTACAAGTGCTTTCTTTGAGGTTGGATAGCGCACACGAGTCCACATATTCACCAATCAATACACCACTATGGATCCACTGCCGTCTTCCTACGAGAAGGCCATCCATAACACTCATGCTTATCTTGTGTATTTTAGAGTATCCACTTTCAGTTATCTATGAACCACATAAGTTCTCCAAGTAGTCCATATCCGAGGACGCGGCTATTCGAACAGATTATTTCACCCTGCAGGGGTATACTTCTTCACACATGCTCTCGCCACTTAGCACCATATGCATGTCATGCTTCTCAACAACCTTCAAGCGGAAGCACTGGCGTGGGCATCGGCCACGACCGTCAACCACACAAGACCCTAGTCCAGGTTTATCGCCTATTCGAGGTTGAACCCGCACGGAAGTCCGGCCGAAGTTTTCGCTACGGCCTCAAACGATGTGCGCAGGGTTCCCAAGCCCACCATTCGAGTGCCACTTGGTACATCATGCCACTGTGTCTGTACCGCATCATAGTCCACCCCGTCGGGCAGCACTATACACGGCCGCCAATACTTTCCCTACAAACTCCAGAATCTAGTTGCAACTCCTGGACAGAGGTCTAGGCGGTTAATAAGTCGAGCGGGGTCGTGTTACCGGAACCCAATGTGTGGTAGTATCTTGTCTTGGATAACATACACAGAACTCAGTTCTTAAGGACGGTCCCGATGAGACAACCTGCCATGTACTCCTACATGACCTCTCATCATTACCTTTACCAAATCGTGTTCACACACTTAGCTCTCACACCGTAGGACATGAACACTGCCATTCCGATCCATCACCCAGATGTACCAAACCCGATACGACACGACTCTAAGCATAGCAGGTGCAGTAATTAAGCATGCATGTATGAGTAAGAACAACAAGGCTCAAACAGTTGCTACTCATGCTAACTGGTTTCAACTATTTACTGTGGCAAAGACAGGTCATGCAACGAAATGGGTTCAACTACCGTTGACATGTAATAGTTAAATCGTTGTTGTCCTAATGCAGTAAAAGAGAGCAGGAGCGAGAGAGTGGGTTGATATCAGTATGCTCAAGCGGGTTTTACTTGCCTGACAATCCTGAAGATATACTTCTCTTCATTAGTGTCAACGTTCACATCGTCGGAATCATCGTCTACCTAGAGGGAATAACCACCGGCAAACAGAAAGAAAGAATATATTCAATGCAATGCAATAATTATGATGTATGACATGGCATATGGAGGTACTTAACTAACCTAGAGGAGTGGTTAGTCAAATAGGTTGAAGTGGAATTCAAACAAGTTTGAATTTCCAACTCCAAATGCTATTTCATATATTGGCCTAATCATAAAATGTCCTACTTGGTGATGTTAACTTGTTCAAACATGCATGATCATGGCATAAACAGGTTCATTGGATTTTTCTGATCATTTTTCATATATAAATTGTTTTCATCTGAGCTGTAGATTATTTTCTATGATTTTTAGAAGTTTTAAGCATTTTCTGGAATTATTTTATTACAGAAAATTATTATTATGTCATGCTGAGGTCATGCCAACGTCAGCAGGTCAACTGGACCAGGTCCAAGTCAAACCTGACCAGTGGGACCCACTGGTCAGTGACACAGACACTAATAGGTTTTAATTTATTTCCTAATACTAATTAATGCAGTAGGGCCCACCAGTCAGTGTCTAATTAAATTAATTAAGTAATTTATTTGTTTTTAACCTAATCTAGAGTTAAATAGAGCTGGGCCCCACCTGTCATTGACCCGGGGCTAATCTCCCGTCAAACCAGAGGCTGATGGGGCTTTGACCCCCTATGGGGCCCTCTGGTCAGTGGCTAGGAGGGATTAGTGGCTAATTAACCTGGCCACGCTAGCACTCGCCGGAGGAAGGCCGCCGGCGGCGAGCCGAGATGGTGGAGGTCACCAGAAATGGCCCTCCGACGACCATTTGACCGGCGGAGACCACCTACGGGTAGCTAGGGAAGAGCCGCATCCATCTAAAGCAATGGGAGGACACGGGGTCGCCGGAGTCGGTGGCTACGTCGACTTGGCGGTGGCCGGAGCTTCAGCAACGGCGAGGCTAGCGGCTAGGGGCGAGGAGGACCACGGGGAGAGGGAGGGACGGGGAGCTCACGGGGAGGCAAATGGCATGGTCAGCGGGCTCGGGGGCGCTCTGGACGTCGTGAATCGTCGACGGCGATCTCTGGTGGCCGGGGCTTGAAGAAGAGCTCGGGGCGGCGACTGGCGATCTCTGGCGTCGCGTGCCTCGGTGAGGAGCAACAGCAAGATGGGGCGGAGCTTCTGGACTAGCTGGGGAGGCGAGGGAGGCCGGTGGCCGCAGTGGGGCGAGATGGGGACGGCGGCCTTCGGGTCCGACGCGGGAGAGGAAGCAGGGGAGAGGGAAGAGAGCAAGGGAGAGAGAGGGGAGGGGGTCGTCCCGATCCGGACGTCTCCCGCCAGCTTATCTCGCGCGTCGACGTGGAGGGGAAGCAGGAGGTGGCACGGGCGCGTGTGCGCGCGCGGTGAGCACGCGCTCTGCCTACTGTCCTGAGGAGGAAGACGACAGGGAAGAGGGAGCTGGGCTGGGCCGGCTCTGCGCCAGGTATGCTTTCTTTTCTCTATTTTTATTTCCTGTTTTCTTTATTCTGACATTCTTCTTTTATTTGTGAGGCCAAAATACCTAGTAGAAAATGCCCAATATTTTATAAAATATAGTCTGATTATTTCAAATTTCCACAAAAAGATTTGGACATTTTTAGACAACTATCACATTTATAATGCTTTATTAATTGATTTCAGTAGCATTAATGGGTATTTTAAAATGCTAAATTTGTTCTGAAAATTAAGATGTCCCCTGATATGTTATTGCCAACATTTATCAGAAACAGTGAACATTTTTGAAGAGTATTTTGAAATCATTGAAAATTCAATTGTTGGAATTTGGATTAATTAATGAGGTGCCAGGGTGTGACACTATCCGCCTCCACCAATTCCACTACTCACGATCACGGGCAAACAGGTAACTGCCCCATTGCGCCAATCCATGGCGCAATAGTTTCTGCCACGATCACTGGTAGCCGAACCCATTGACACAAACACAAACCAAGGCCAAGCAATGCCTGCAAGATCGATGCTACAACCCAAGACAAACCTGGAGCACGCCAAGCACGTCCTCGGTGCTTGCCGGGGACCGAGGCGCTCGCGCCCTCAGAAGACCTGGCAAGCTCGTCCCCCGACAAGCATGAGCCGATCAGCCACCGCTCCACCGCATCGCCACTCTAGTCATTTATCAATGTGGTGTGGAGCTCCCAAGTGGCTAAGTGGCTCTACCTAAGCACGTGGAGACATGTGGAAGACGGATTATGCCCCCTTGACTCCCGTTCTTAGGTGTGTCAAGTTGTGGTGTTGTACTTAGCTAGAGCGGTGGTAGGAGCTTGCCACTAATGCACCCCCGCATGCCACCTAGACAAGGCAATGATGGCATTTTGTCCTTACTGCTGGAGTTAGGTATGATAAGCTCTGCTAGCTATCTAATCATCAAACAATGTCTATTTTGCCACTATGGTTTTCCCCTTGGGCTATAAAAGGAGGCCCAAGGCAATGTAGCTCAAGATTCAGACCACTGGACACTTTTACTCGTGTAGGAGATCTTTCCCCGAAGGCAACCCTTGTCGGGCTTGAGCGCTACGTGCCTTTCGTGTTCGTATGATCAATCCACCAAAATTAGGAGTAGGGTTTTACGGTTCACAGCGGTCCGAACCTGGGTAAAACAACTGTGTCCCGATCATCACACCGTGTTGCTATCTCCGCTCTTTCTGCAAGTGATCTCGCCCCCGATGAACCACAAAGGGTCTTGAATCCCCATGGGATAACGAGTGCATCCTGCCCCCATAGGATGCGACGAATATTTTCTTCTACTGCTCGCTGCTGGATACCTAGGTCAAGGAGGCGCTGGAGCGTACAGGACCAGCCCATCGACAGCGAGGGGCCGCAGACAAGGCGAACGACACAACCCATGCGAATGTCATAGAAAGCGTCCGGTGCAAATATGGTGCGACCATGCTTTGGTGCATGTTCCGAGAAGATGACCGCTGCCCATTCTGGGCGAGAAATTCGGCTACTG
This sequence comes from Hordeum marinum, assembly GCA_022496015.1. Classification (NCBI taxonomy): domain Eukaryota; kingdom Viridiplantae; phylum Streptophyta; class Magnoliopsida; order Poales; family Poaceae; genus Hordeum; species Hordeum marinum. The sequence continues at coordinate 178,767,087 of CM039674.1, forward strand.
ACGTGCAGCGGACACAAATACAACGCCATGTTGGGTGGGGCGACAGGAAAACGGGGATGGAACTACTTTTGCTCTGTTGCGCGCCACGCCTCTCGCTCTGCACCCCTCCATAGGTCTTGTTGTGTTGTGCGCCTTTCCCGTTCGACACGAACGCACATGTTTTGCAGTACTGGGCACCACCGCTTTTCTTCTTGTTTGGATCGGTGCAGCCTCTCAGCCGTGAGGTGGCTATATTGCTCGGTGGCGCTACCGCGCCCCGCGCCAAGTGTCTGCGCAACCCTTGCGATGACGCTCATGATAGTGTTGTTCGACATGCCATCGGCCTCGGCATGGTGTTCCTCCTGTACCGGATCATCTTCGTCATCACAAAGGTTGATGCCAGAGGTGGTGCTTGGTCAGTTGACATCTTTGGTAGACGAGCTAGGTTGCACTAGGTGTGCATCCGCGTCTGTCATGCGATGGCTTTTATGCTCATTCGCTTCTGGAGGGAAATCGACGTGGAAATTTGCATGGGATCATGTGTGGTTGTGCGTGGGGACGTGGCCATAGGAAACGCATGTGTGGTGCCGAAGCGTGCAGTACTCGAATCCTCGAGCAAAAACCCGGTGACAAGAAGTGAGAGAGGAAAAGGGGGTGATGCGCTGGCAGACGAGTAATAATAATAAAACGTGTGCATTATTAATACGGACAAACTGCACTTCCCTACGTAGCGTCGGTAATGATTTCATCAATCGCTGACAAGTAAAATACAATACCGTGTGTCCACAACACACACGCCTTCGTATGCTAACCCGTTTGTGTTGTGCTAGATTAGCGCAAGCAGTTTATCTGAGTGAACTATATGTTGTACTTCGCAAACGTATGTAGTTTTGGTAACCATTTTTGTTATCTTTCATAATCACAAACAGTACATGAGAACAAATTGTCTGCCATAGATCGCACACGTAACTATTTTTTTAATCATATCTGATGGATCCACCGTCTCACACAGCTCGTGTCATTAGTGACGGAGTTTGAACTATACTGTTTTCTTTCATGGATCGCACATAGTTTCGTCGAAGGGTCTTTTATCGATGTGCATCTTTGGACCATCCTGAAGTAGTGAAGTCTTGCATGGGAAAAGTCAAGTATCCCACTGATTTCTCATTACTTTGCTCTAAACAAGATAATTTTTATCCCATTATATTTAGTAGACCTTTCTTGAATATCGTTAATGCTGAAATTAATTTTGATACAAAAAAACATAAAGTAAGTTTTGGTAATGAGTCTCATGAATTTAATGATAGAGGAGAAGTTGTCCCACTCTTTCGATGATATGTGGCTATCATTTTTGGTAGAGTCGGCTTTGGCGATCTGACTAACGTGCAAGGACATCGCGCCTTAGCAACTGCTAAACCAACTCTACGATATTATTGACCATGTCAGAGCAAGATCAACTACACCACGAGGGTCTGTTTCTTGTATGCAAACGAAGAACACGCAACAAACTGAGATTGCAATATGAATATTGCAATATAAGAGGAAAGCTTTATTGACGAAAGTGGGGTTGTGTGACGGCTTGGTCTAGTCGTGGAACACAAACGAAGGACACGAGGTTGTGGCTATGGCAACCTTTTGATCCAAAAAATATCCAAGTCAAAACGGCGCCCTAATGGTTGTATATATGGGGGCATAGAGGGTGAGTTTCGTGACCTCTTCGAGGAGGGGCCCAAAACAACCCCTAACTCTGTTTCCCACACATACGGACTCTAAAAACAACCTATAAAGTGGATATTTTAAATTACATGTGCCTAGCCCAAAAATAAGGTGACACATCACCTACATTGGCCTATGGACGAAATTTATGAAGTGGCATCTTGTATATTTCTTCCAAGCCTTTATGCTCTCTTTATGGTGGTTTCAAAGTGCGAAAATCACCGCACAAAACTCCATTGTTCTTTCCCGTGTGCTAACATTCTCCTCCATTCTTGATCCTGCTCCAATGGCCATCCTGCTTGTCCATGCTAGGTCCTTCACTCATAAGTAAAACATAAGTATCTAATGTAGGCACCATCATATGTTCATGAACATTAGAAGGATTTCCAAAAAACAAAAGTACCTGGTAATTCAATTGGCGTGTGCGAGCTCTAGTAATTATAGGGGCAGGGGCTATGGGTGTAAAAATTGTATTGATGTCATCATGGTTGGGATCTACCGTAGGTGCATTGCATGCCAATTAAAATTTTCCTACACGCAGAACATCCAAGAACATGGTGCGGAGATGGATCACAGATCGTTACAACTAGACGCCAGTGTCGTGCAACGGAAGTAGAGTTGGGGCAGTGTTGATTATGGAAATTGTAATAAAATTCCCTCTGATTTTGAGAGTAATATTAAAGAATGCATTAGTATGCAAAAAAGTTTCAATGCTACGATTGAAGAAAATTTGCTCAAGATTGATGATTTGACTAGGAACGTTGATAGAATTTCTCTTGAGATTGATTCTTTAAAAATTAGATCTATTCCACCCAAGCCTGATATTAATGAGTCTTTAAAAGGTATGAGAATTTCTATTGAGGAGTGTAAGTAACGAACTGCTAGAATACGTGCTAAGCGTGAATGGCTTGAAAAAGTGTGTTCTCGTGATAATATTGATGAAGATCTTAAAGTGATTGAGGTGACTCATATTGAATCTTTGTTTTCCAATGTTAATCTTGATAAGGATGGGACTAGAGATGATTCAACTTTAGTTAAAAGGCGTCCCAATGATTCGGAGTTTATAGATCTCAATGCTAAGATTGATAAAAGTGGGATTGAGGAGGTCAAAACTTTAAATAGCAATGAACCCACTCTTTTGAATTTCAAGGACTTTAATCATGATGGCTGCTCCTTAGTTGATTTTATTGCCTTGTTGCAATACATGTTTAACTCTCCTCATGCTTTTAATCAAAACAAAGCTTTTACTAAACATATTGTTGATGCTATGATGAAAGCTTTTGAAGAAAAACTTGAGTTGGAAGTTTCTATACCTAGAAAGCTATATGATGAGTGGGAACCTACTATTAAGATTAAGATTAAAGATTATGAGTGCCATGCTTTGTGTGATTTGGGTGCCAGAGTTTCCACGATTCCAAAAACTTTATGTGATGTGTTAGGTTTTCGTGAATTTGGTGATTGCTCCTTAAATTTGCCTCTTGCTGATTCCACTATAAAGAAACCTATAAGAAGAATTAATGATGTTCTTATTGTTGCAAATAGGAATTATGTGCCCATAGATTTCATTGTTCTTGATATAGATTGCAATCCTACATGTCCTATTATTGTTGCTAGACCTTTCCTTAGAATAATTGGTGCAATTATTAATATGAAGGAAGGGAATATTAGGTTCCAATTTCCATTACGGAAAGACATGGAACACTTTCCTAGGAAGAAAATAACATTACCTTATGAATCTATCATGAGAGCTACTTATGGATTGCATACCAAAGATGACAATACCTAGATCTATTGCGTTTTGCCTAGATAGGGGCGTTAAACAATAGCGCTTGTTGGGAGGTAACCCAATTTTATTTTGCTTTCTGCTTTTTGCTTGTGTTTTGGTGTGCTTAGCAGATCATTACTTCTGTAGTAATTGTGTTTTGTGTTTTAATTAGTTTTTGAGCCAAGTAAAACCTTTGGGGTGATCTATGGTAGTTGTTGATTTGATCTTGCTGAAAAACATAAACTTCTGCGTTCGGTCCAGGAATTTTCTAAATTTTCCAGAGTGTCAAATTGATATCAAATATTCACACAAGATTGATATAAAAATTTCCCTGATTTTGCTAATTTTTCAGAATTATAAGAGTTCCTGAAGTATTCGAAGTTTATAGATTGCTACGGACTGTTCTGTTTTTGTCAGATTCTGTTTTCTTTGTGTTGTTTACTTATTTGATGTATCTATGGGTCATATTGGGAGGTATGAGTCATGGAAAAGTTAGAATACAGTAGTTATTACCTAAAGTGGTGATTTATTTTTCTTATAATAATGGATCTCATGAGCTTTCTGTTGAGTTTTGTGTTGTGAAGTTTTCAAGTTTTGGGTGAAGATTTGATGCACTATGGAATAAAGAGTGGCAAGATCCTAAGCTTGGGGATGCCCAAGGCACCCCAAGTCAATATTCAAGGATACCAATAATCCTAAGCTTGGGGATGCCCCATAAGGCATGCCCTCTTTAGTGTTCAATCCATCGGTACATTTACTTGAGGCTATATTTTTATTCACCACATGATATGTGTTTTGCTTGGAGTGTCTTGTATGATATGCATCTTTGATATTTAGTTTAACACAATAATCCTTGCTGAACACACCTTTTGAGAGAGAGAGACTGAATCACGAATTTATTACAACACTCTATGCGCTTCACTTATATCTTTTGACCTAGGCAATGTTGCTCTAGTGCTTCACTTATATTTTAAAGAGACTATTGAACTCTCATTCCTCACTTATATTATTTTTAGAGTTTCTTAAAACATCATGGTAATTTGTTTAGGTTATGAATTTAGTCCTAATATAATGGCATCCAAGAGGGATATAATAAAAACTTTAAAAACTATCAGAAGTTTCATTCCTTGCGTATAGTTTTGAGATAATAGGGATGCTTATATGAGAGTCATGCTAGTTAATAGTTTTCAATTGGAAGAGATACTTGTGTTAAAGCTTGTGATTCCCGTAGCATGCACGGATGGTGAACCGTTATGTAACAAAGTCGGAGCATGATTTGTTTAATGATTGTCGACCTTTGTGTGAGGGTCGGGAGTGTGCGATGGTTAACTCCTACCAACCTCTCCCCTAGGAGCATGCGTCTAATGCTTTGTTTGATAACTAATAGACTTTTGCAATAAGTATGTGAGTTCTTTATGACTAATGTTGAGTCCATGGATTATACGCACTCTTACCCTTCCATCTTTGCTAGCCTCTCTAGTACCGCGCAACTTTTGCCGGTACATCAAACCCTCCTTACTCAAAACAGCCACTATATATTCCTCAAAACAGCCACATGCCTACCTATTATGGCATTTCCATAGCCATTCCGAGATATATTTCCATGCAACTTCCACCATGTAGTTTTTCATGACTTGCACCATCACTTCATATTGCATATAGAGTCATACTTTGTCACAGGTATCGAGTTGTAATTTTTCTTTTTGAGTTATACGTAAATAAAAGTGTGATAATTTTTCATTGATAGAGCATTGTCCTATGAGAGAAAAGGATGATAGAGGCTATGACTCCCTCACAAGTAGGGATGAGTATTTGGACTTTACAAAAAAAGAGGCCAGCAAAGCCCAAACAAAAAAATAAAAGAGGCCAAAGAAGCCCACCAAAAGAAAAAAAGAAAAAAAAGAAAAAAATGAGAGAAAGAGAGAAGGGACAATTTCTACTACCTCTTTCCAAACTTGTGCTTCAAAGTAGCACCATGATCTTCATGATAGAGAGTCTCCTATTTTGTCACTTCCATATAACTAGTGGATATTCATTTTGCACGACCATTTAGTTTTATTTTTGAGCTTTCATACACGTATAACTTTAAGTGCATTTGTTGCATCGCAATCCCTACTCACTCACATTGATATCTATAGATGGGAATCTCCATAGCCTGTTGATACGCCTAGTTGATGTGAGACTATCTTCTCCTTTCTCCTTGCACCTCCTCCATATTCTATTCCTATGGGGACCCCAACTCATAAGTCGTGATCACCAAATGTACGTGCATAGTGATCCCAGAGATCAATGCTCAATGAACACACAGAAACTGAATAACGAGAGTCTTACATCCATTACATATCGGTTTACTCAAATATGGCCTTCATGGCCAATTCTTCATATGATTGCAGTGGAAATCTTCAACGATAGCGTGAACCCATGCTATCTACCTTAACCCTACAGGCATTCTGACTAGGAAGCGTCCTAGCTTGCATGTCCGTCACCAAGGTAATCTCCATCATAACCTGATCTTTCATGCCTGGCCAATAAAATAACCAGTAGCAAGCCAATGAGTACTTTGAATGTACTCGCAAGCAACCCATGTTTGGAACAAGGCAATAACAATGCATGATATAGCACTAACAGGGTAAGTTTTGCACAAATCTAGTTTTGAGTGCAATGATGTGATCAAGTAACTTAAGTAAGCATGCATCAACCATAGATAGGTGTTCATAAGAACATTTCACAGTCATCATCATAAGCAGGGGGTTGGACGTCTCATGTTCAACCATCACACCAAGTCCTCAGACTTGTCTCATGTACCGTCTGAACATCTCATGTTCAGTCATCATGCCAAGTCAACCAACTCGACTCAAGTATCATCCTTGTCACCACACACAAACAAAGTTTGCGAAAACATCTGGACGTAGTTTAAGAAGGGCCTCCAACTTTCCATGACCGCGGACACAGCTATTCGAATAGTTTTACACTCTGTAGAGGTTGCACACTTTACCCACAAGATTCGGGGAACTTCCGTGTCATCCGCGACTCGCAATATATTACATACTCGAGGTAAAAACCCGAACAATGCCTTTCCCATGGCGATACTAAACAAAGAGTTCACTCGTTGGTGCCATCCCCCGTGATATACATCACACGTATCATCCATGAGGGCACACAATAGTGTGCCTGGTGCCTGTAAACATAGCGCATGACCTTCCACTCTAGGACGACCCCGTCTCGAGAGTGACCTCTTCACTCTCGCCACTAGTAATGCGGGCTCCTTGATAGCACCAACTTTAGTAATCAACAAACCACCTTCCCATATAGCGGTAGAGTGGTTGTACATATAAGGTTGGGATGGTCAACAGACCTTAAATCTAATTTGTTTTTGAAATCACATACTCACTTGTTCCGGTGCACCACTTCTTTCTCAAGTGGTCACCCATCTCATCATCATCTCCATCGAGCATTAGTGCCACCCAACGGGGTTTTCGAAAAGTCTTTGAAAGAATCACTTCCTTTCCATCAAATAATCTTTGAAAACATCTACTAGCATCCTAACTACACCCACCTGCACAACCCTCATAAGGTGGTAGGGTCATGACCAATGCAAGTATTAATAGTAAGAGTATCGGAGGCAACCCATCGAAAGAGGTACTCCACATCATGATCAATCATCGAAACAACAAGTGATATCTGTCATGCATGAAAATGTTTCTTAATATGGTTAAAGTGCTGCTTGCCTGGCTTAGCAACGTCTTCGATGTCTTCAAATGCTTCTCGTCCAACTCCGAGCACTCCGTATATCTCGTCAACTACCGTCGGTAAACAACCATAGTAAGCAACACAACAAGCAGAGAAATAAATGTGCTCTATAAATAGGAGTTTAATTTTTCTTGGACACCTTGGGTCACAAGAAAAATAATCAGGAAGGTTTCATTGGATGTGGATCAAGGAAAAGTTTTTGAATGGTGGGAATGATGGAAATAATATTCCTTTAAGATGTCAAGAGGAAATATTTTCATAAAAATGAGTGGAGGCACTCATAAAATAGGGCCTGATTTTAGAAACATGCGTGAAGTGGATTTACTGGATTTGGAGTTGGTATGATTTTCTTATGAATTTGCAAAGTGGGTCTCATATGAATAAATGGCCCAATAATTGACATGGCAGAATAAGTGTAAGGAAAAATGCTCACCACTTAGTGCATGAGTTTAGATGCATCTTGGACTTGAATCACCCCATTTGGAGTTACTAATAATTCCCTAGGAATTTGCAAGGTGGGGGTTCTATTTGGTTCAAATTCAAATTTGAATTTTAACTATCGGCAAAGACTTATGGAAAAATGTGTAATGCACAAATTTGGATAGGAGATGATTTTAGGAATCTGCATGATTTTGAATCACTGAATTTGGAGCTATAATGATTTTTTTTATGAAATTTACAATACTTTGGAAAAAGAAAAGGGCTAAGAATTACCCGAAAGGGAAGGGCTAAGATGCGCCTGTGGGCCTAAGATAGGTCCTGCGCCGGCCTAATGGCGCGGCCTGGCGGGGGAGGAGACCACGTCGAAGGCGCCCCGCGGGCATACGCCTTCCCATGGGGAAGGCGGCCTCAAGTGGATCCCGCCTCCACTTAAATTTGGGCCCGACCCTTGTGCCACCTATAGGGGGCCCGCTGGTCAGGTCCATGTCCCTCCTCCCGCCCGAACAAAGGGGATGCAGGGGATGGGGGCCCGAGGGCTTGCCGGTGCTGCCCTGGCGGCACATGCCACCTCCTGCAGCCGCCCAACCACCGGAGTCGTCGGGAGGAAGTCCCACGTCCTCCCGGTAGCCCCTTTCCTGCGGGGAAGCAGTAGAGCGGGCAGGGCTTCGGCCGCCATGGGGCTAGCGACAACGATCATGGGAGTAGTGCGCCAGCTGCCTTGAGCAAGGGACGGAGTGCGGGGAGGAGCGCGACAGCTATGGGTGGAGGCTGGCGAAGTCTAGGAGGGAGAGGACGGGCCAGAGCTGCCCGAACTTGCCCAAGGCCGAGGCGGCAGCCTATTGGCCATGAGAGGAGGGGTGCTTGGGGAATCCAATGGCTCAATCTAGGAGGCACCTGGGAGGAGGGGAGAGCAAGAGGGGCAAGAGGGGGAACTCAGGAATGATCTTAAGGACGGGAATGGCCAGAGAGAGTTCGGGTGGCCTTAGATGCACTATGGGCGTGGTGAGCACGCACGCCAAAGGCGCCTTGGAGGTTTCTTAGTGTCGGGGAGGGGCATGGGAGGTCGAGGGGAGGCTATTGGCGAGAGAACATGCCCTGTCGAAGCTTGCTGGGAGCTACACGACGAGGACAAGCGGGAGAGTGCCGGTTTTGCATGCTGGCTGCATGGTCACCACACCAACCCTTGTCCATGGCATCATTTTTGTCGTCCAAAGTTGTCTGGGTTGTGAGGCGCACATGTAGTAGAGTAGTGGTAAATCCTCAGGGTAAATGGGGCTGATTACATGGGCTTTCCACAAGGGGTAAGTTTGAAGCAGCAAACTTGGGGCTGATCTAGTGGGTTTTTACTCTAGGGCACTATTGATAAAAATTTGTCTAGTAGCCCTAGGTATGAAAGGACTATACTCCCACCAATTTGCAGCTTAGGAAGATGACTCTACAGAGTACTTGCAGTACAAAGGCACTATTGCTGCCACAATGCAGGTTTAGATGAACTGCTTATATTTTCCACATGAGCCTGCCATATTTGGGTTTGGTTTGATGCATATTTACCCAAGAGAGGTTGTGCAAAAGTTTTGGATCTTTAGTATGATCAGAAGGGAGGGAGAGGTGCTGTTATGGTAAAAAGAGAGGGAATAAGAGAGAGTTACCCCCAAATAATTGACCAGAGGCCAAGGAAAAGTTACTAGAGGTAAAAGGAGGTTAGAATATGTTGTGGTAGAAAGTTGGAGGTAATACGAGTCTTTTTGGGCCCACTTAGCTTGTCCACAATTTCATGGCTGAAGGTGTTTGAGCTATGATTGGACCTTGAGATTTACCAGGGGTAAATGGTAAGTCCGTTTGGTCCTTAACACAAGTTTTTAGCTCAATTCAAGAAAGTTAATGTAAACTTGGTAAACCCTAGAAATGGACAAAAATGGATTTCTATAGATCTGATCATGCAATGCTATTCCCCTTGATGCACCACTTGAAGTAGCATCATCATTTGGCTAATAGAGAATGCCCACAAAGTTTGGGATCAATAGGAGATACTTCACAATGTAAAGTTGACCAAATTTGGCTCTAGACAGGAATGGCTTTAGGATATTTTGGTGAACCAAAAAAATTGGGATTGAGATGAAACTTGGCAACATGACCACGTATATCATATGTGACATGCTAGAATTTTCCTGGATTTATTTGAGAATATTTCTTACAGAAATATTTCAAATGCTTGGAATAGGCAGAAATGGTTTGAAGGGTTTTGTCCAATACTTTGAACATGACCATGCCTTGAAACTCTTATATATGGACAATATATGTCCACTGAGCTTTCCTAAATTTTCCCAAATATTTTTAGAGCATTTAAATAATTGTTCCCTATAAAAGACCATTTCTGGCCTTAAGAAAAAGCCTTTAAATAAAATATGAAAACAATATTTTGAAATAATATTTTGTGGTTTTGGGAAGTTATATATATAGTAGGTTCCAAATAAAGCATTTGGGGAAAAAGGATCCACCCAATTTGGGGACTTTCAATGCAAATCTCAAATCAGGGGGTTTTGCAAACCTAATTTGAATAAAACCTTTTTGGCTAAAGTAATATTTGATAAAATTATTTTTGGGTACTATTCACATGGCATGATCATTGTACAAGAGTGGGGATCAAGGAAAAGAGTTTTGAGAGTAGGAGGGATTTTTCGATATAGAGCACAAGAAAGCAAACAAGCAGTCAACAATCAAGTCAAGGATCACAAGCACAGAAAAAGTTTTTATTGGCCCTAATTTTTGAGTCATTATAACTTAGTCATGAGACAAATCACAGGGTGTGACAATTCCACCTATAATGCTACATCCATGGTTCACACTCATGTATTACGTGAGAGTTGAAAAGGTTTGAGAACACCAGAAGTATGAAACAATTGCTTGTCTTGTTCATCGGGGTTGTGCATGATCTAGATACTTTGTGTGGGGAAGATGGAGCATAGCTAGACCATATGATTGTGTAGGTATAAATCTCTAAGGCCATGTTATTTTGAAAGGACATGACTACCTTGTTGGTCTGCTCGAAGTTATTACTGTTTTTATGTCAATATTAGACTATTGTTTTGAATCTTACAGATCTGAATATTGATGCCACAATAAATAATATTCCATGGATAAATATGTTAGGTAGCATTCCACATCAAAAAAATTGTTTTTATCATTAACCTACTCGAGAATGAGCAGGAATTAATCTTGGGGATGCTGATACGTCTCCAACATATATATAATTTTCGATTGTTCCATGCTATTATATTGTCTGTTTTGGATAATTTATATGCATTAATATGCTATTTTATATTATTTTTGGGACTAACCTATTAATCTAGAGCCTAGTGCCAGTTTTTGGTTTTCCTTGTTTTTGAGATTTGTAGATAAGGAAGATTAAACGGAGTCCATACGGAATAAAACCTTCGGAAGGAATTTTTCTCGAACGAAAGGACACCAAGAGACTTGAGAACCAAGGCAGGGGAGCCACCGTGGGGCCACAAGCCCTAGGGGAGCGCCTAGGCGGTAGGGCGCGCCGGGCTGGTTTGTGGGCCAACGGCCACTCTCCTAACCCTAATCTTCGGCCTATAAATTCCAAATATTCCATCCTTACCAGAACGAGCTACGAAAACACTTTTCCGCTGCCGAAAGCCTCCGTTCCCGAGAGATCCAATCTTTGAGCCTTTTCCGGTAATCTGCCGGAGGGGGGTTCGATTACGGAGGGCATCCACATCAACTCGATTGCCCCTCCGATGATGCGTGAGTTGTTCACCACAGACCTTTGGGTCCATAGCTAGTAGCTAGATGGCTTCTTCTCTCTCTTTGCTCTTCAATACCATGTTCTTCATGATCTCCATGGAGATCTATTCGATGTAATACTCTTTTGTGGTGTGTTTGTCAAGATCCGGTGAATTGTTGGTTTATGTTAAGATTATCCATGAATATTAATTGAGTCTTTCTTGAATTCTTATATACATTATTTCATATCTTTGCAAGTCTCTTCTAGTTATTGGTTTGGTTTGGCCAACTAGATTGGTAATTCTTGCAATAGGAGAAGTGCTTAGTTTTGGGTTCAATCTTGTGGTGTCTTAACCCAGTGACAAAGTACGGGTAGCACGACACGTATTGTATTGTTGCCATCAAGGATAACAAGATGGGGTTTTCATCATATTGGTTGAGTTTATCCCTCTACATCATGTCATCTTAGCTAATGTGTTACTCTATTCCTCATGAACTTAATACTCTAGATGCAGGCAGGAGTCGGTCGATGTGTGTAATATTGTAGTAGATGCAGAATCGTTTCGTTGTACTTGACACGAGCGTGATGCCTATATGCATACTCATTTCCTTGGATATCATCATAATTATTTGTTATTCTTTCAATTGCTCGACAGTAATTTGTTTACCCACCGTAATACTTGCTATCATCAGAGAAGCCTCTAGTGAAACCTATGGCCCATGGGTCTATTTTACATCGTATACTTTCAGATCTAAAACCAGAAATACCAAAAATACTATGTTGTATTATTTTTATCTTTTGTTTTACTTTCCGTTCATGCAATCTATCTCTATTAGATCTCATCCTTGCAAGTAACCTTAAAGGGATTGACAACCCCTTTATAGTGTTGGGTGATTCCTTGTGTAGGTACATCTATTGGGGACTTGCTTGTGTCTCCTACTAGATTGATACCTTGGTTCTCAACAACTGAGGGAAACACTTGTCTACTTTGCTGCATCACCCGTTCCTCTTCACGGAAACCAACGCGTGCTTGAGAAGTAGCTCATATCAAGTGATATTTTCGGTCTATGTGCCTGGTCTTGTGGTGTTGTCTCGGCTCCTTCGCCTGTAGGATGGCACCTGAATTATCACAATAAAGCTCCAACGGTTTTGACCAGCCCGGGAACACACCAACATCTTCCAGGAACTTCCGAATCCAAACACCTTCCTTTGCGGCTTCACAAGCCGCAATGTATTCGGCCTCTGTTGTGGAGTCGGCCACTGTATCTTTGGTTGGAACTCATCTAGCTCACTGCTCCTCCATTCATGACATACACGAATGTAGTTTGCGATCGACAATCATCCCTGTCGGTTTGGAAACTAGCATCAGCGTAACCCTTTATGCAGAGCTCCTCCTCACCTCCATAAACTAGGAACATGTCTTTAGTCCTTTTCAGGTACTTCAAGATAGTTTTCACCACTGCCCAATATCACTCACCTGGGTTGGCCTGGTATCTTCTTGTTAAGTTTATTGCATAGGCAACATCAGGCCGTGTACATAGCATGGCATACATGATGGATCCATTTGCCGAGGCATATGGAATCCTACTCATCCGGTTTTGCTCATTAGAAATCATAGGACTCTGAGTCTTGCTTAGCCTTACACCATGTGAGATGGGCAAGAACCCTTTCTTGGCCTCACTCATGTTGAACCTCTTCAACATGTTATCTATGTACGTGCTTTGGCTTAAGCCGAGCAGCCTCCTCGATCTATCTCTATATATCTTGATGCCTAAAATGTACACTACCTCTTCAAGGTCTTTCATTGAAAACTTACCATTCAATGATTCCTTGACTGAGTTCAGCATCGAAACATCATTTCTGATCAGTAGTATGTCATCCACATACAAGATCAAAAATAGTACCGAGCTCCCACTAGACTTCTTGTATAAAACACAGTCCTTTTCGTTCTTGATGAAACCAAGGTCAACGATGACTTCATCAAAATGAATGTTCCAACTCCGAGCTGCTTGCCTCAATCCATAAATGGATCTCTTGAGCTTGCATACTTTACCAGCGTTAGTTGTATGAACAAAACCTTCGGGCTGTACCATGTATACATCCTCTTTTAAATTTCCATGAAGGAAAGCCATTTTGACATCCATTTGCCATATCTAATAATCGGAATATGCAGTTATAGATAGTGTGATCCTCACCGACTTTAGCATCGCTACCGGCGAGTAGGTCTCATCGTAGTCGATTCCTTGAACTTGTCCATAACCTTTAGCGACAAGCCGAGCTTTGTGGATCTGAACATTTCCATCCACATCGGTTTTCTTCTTGAAGACCCATTCGCAACCAATGGCTACTATGCCAAGTGGCGGATTAACCAAGTCCCACACTTGATTGTCATCCATGGACTTTAACTCAAATCTCGTGGCCTCGAGCCATGCCTCGGAATCTGGGCTCACCATCACTTCCGCATACGTGGCCGTCTCGTCGCTTTCCAGCAACAATACATCATGCACTCTGCGCGATCTTTCCAACCACCATGGCTCTAGTGCCGACTCCAATACGGGTTCCCTGATCATCTCCGGAATGATCTCATTACCAGCGGAGTAGTCCCTGAGTGGCTCTCAAATTTCTTCGAGTTGCACTGTTCTCCCACTGGCCTCCCGATTGAGAAGCTCTTTCTCTAGGAAAACCCCGTTCCGAGCAACAAACACTTTGTTCTCTTCTCGGTTGTACAAGTTCTATCCCAAGGTTTCGCTCGGATATCCCACGAATATGCATTTATCCAACTTGGGTGTAAGCTTGTCCGACATGAGTCGCTTGACAAATGCTTCACAACCCCAAGTATTTAGAAAATAAAAACTAGGAATCTTCCCCGTCCACATCTCTTGTGGTGTCTTGTTAATAGATTTTGATGGTACCCTATTAAGTGTGAAATCTGCAGTTTCCAGAGCGTATCCCCAGAATCACAAGGGTAAATCCGATTTGCTCATCATCGACCGAACCATGTCCAATAAGGTTCGATTTCTCCATTCTGACAAACCATTTCTCTGCGGTGTACCTGGAGGTGTGAGCTGAGGTACTATACCTTGGCTTTTCAGATGGTTATCAAACTCATGGTTCATGTACTCACCTCCACGATCTGATCGTAGAAGTTTTATCGTCTTGTCGAGCTGATTTTCAACCTCGTTCTGCAACTCTTTGAACTTTTCAAAAGTTTCGGACTTGTGCCTCATCAAATAGATATATCCATATCTACTCAAGTCATGGGTAAAAGTCATGAAGTACTGATAGCCACTTCTGGCCGTTGTGCTCATTGGACCACACACATCACTGTGTATAACCTCCAACACCTCGGATGCCCTCTCGCAACTCTTTGCAAAAGGAGACTTAGTCATTTTTCCTGGCAAGCATGATTCGCATGTCTCGAATGACCCGAAGTCGGACGAAGTTAGGAGTCCATCATCATCGCACTTCTTCATGTGTTTCAGACTAATGTGTCCAAGCCGGCAATGCCTAAAGTATGTCGGATTTATCTCATTAGGCTTATGCCTTTTGACATTCACGTTATAGACTGGTTCCATTTCTAGATTTAAAATAAATAGCCCATCTACTGTGGGTGCATAGCCATGGAACATTCCATTCAAATAAAATGAACAACCATTGTCCTTTATATTGAATTTATAACCTTGACTCATCAAGCATGAGGCAGAAATAATATTCCGACTAAGTGTAGGAATGTAATAACGATTATACAATTCCAAAATAAATCCAGAAGGAAGCTTGAGCTGCATCGTGCCGACCTCTAACGCAACAACTCTTGCTTTGTTGCCGACCCTGATGTCAATCTCCCCTTGTGCCACATGCCTAGTTACTACCAGCCCCTACATCGAGTTGCAAATATGAACAACCGATCCGGTATCAAATACCCAATAACTACTAGATATGACATCAAGGTAAATGTCTATAACGTATGTAACAAGTGTACCTTTGCCTGAAGAAGCATCTCCAACCTTCTTGCCATGCTCAGCAAGCCACTTGCTACAGTTCCTCTTCCAATGACCAGCTTCCTTGAAGTGAAAGCAAATGGTCTTTGAGTTCGGTCCGGACATTGGCTCAGCGGTAGGGACAACCTTTTCCGTGCCCTTTGCCTAACCCTTTTTCTTGGACCAACTCTTTTGGAACTTAGCCATGTTCTACACCATCAACACATGATGCTTGCCTTTCTTAATATCTTGCTCTGCCACCTTGAGCATCCCATGCAACTCAGTGAACTTCTTATCCATGTCGTGCATATGATAGTTCGAGAGGAACATCCCATAGCTACATGGAAGACAACCCAAAATTCCATCTGTGGACAGCTCGTCCCCAAGTGGGAAGCCTAACCAATCCAAAGCCTGCACGTACCCGAGCATCTTGATCACATGCGGGCTCAGTGGATCACCCTCCTTCAGCTTACAATCCATCAAGGACTGCCAACCGTTGAACCTTTAGGTCCTAGCCTGCACC
Source organism: Hordeum marinum (assembly GCA_022496015.1). Classification (NCBI taxonomy): domain Eukaryota; kingdom Viridiplantae; phylum Streptophyta; class Magnoliopsida; order Poales; family Poaceae; genus Hordeum; species Hordeum marinum. The sequence goes on from CM039674.1 coordinate 178,782,986, forward strand.
TGAAACATGCTCTTCAAACTCTCGATCATATCGAAAGCCTGAATGTTTTCGAAATGCTGTTGCAAATCGGGCTCCATACAAGCCAGGATGTGGCAACTGATCTCGTTTGATTCATCAACGAGTTTCTGGTGGGCATTCTTGGTTGTGGCGTTAGCATTCTCGGCAGGTTCCTTAGGAAGTGGATCCTCTAGAACTTGTTCCTTTTTATCGTGATAGAGAACAATTCTCAGATTTCTATACCAGGTGGTAAAGTTTGTTCCATTCAGCTTATCCTTTTCCAAAAAATTATTTCAATGCAAAGTTGGGTTGAGCAAGTGGTGCCATTGATCTACAACAGAAAATACGCAATCACTAAGCAATGTGTTTATGTAGAGTAATTCAAGCCTTAAACAGAACTACTCCCACTAAAGTCGGCATCCCTCCACAAACTCTCAGTGATTCAGGACCCGTCTAGCACGAGCAACTAGTGAGCTTTAGCATCACTTCTAGCTAACTTGCATATTCGGTAAGCAACTCCTTGCTAATCGTATCTCTATACGACTCCTGTCGGTAGTGTAGGTATCTCATACCCCGGCACCCAACCTTCTCTGCCACAAGGCCCAAAACCGTTTTGATAGCCTTGTCATGTTAACCCGATGAAGTGCATGTCCGTGTCCAACACGAATCCTCCAGTTCAAGGACACCCAGTGGCACCTCAATTTTATGAGCCCACCACTAGGCGTACTTGACATGCGAAGGTGCAACATCTGGAATGACAATATACTTGATATTCATGAGGGATCTTTCTACCATTATAACATGCATAGAAACAAGAAGCAATATCAATCACATATAAAGGTAAATATGTGAAACAGTATGGCTCCTTCATGGGCGTCCTTCCATGGCCGGCTCCTACTCCAATGACCAAGGCAAAACTCCATCTTGTCCGTCATGCCAGGACGCCAAACCCTCGAACTTGATCTATGTACTCCAGCTAATACAACTAGTAATGAATTTATAGAGAATCACAAGTTGACATGCAGGTCATTATCCAATATAATGACAGCACTTTGGCTCCTGCTGGCTGGCAATCATGACGCGTAGGTCATGTTAAGTTACACACATGCATCACATACATATGAGCCATACTTTTCACATCAAACCTGCAAAACAAACTTATGCATAGAATCACATTCTACCGGTTTGTGTGATCCTGTACGAAATACAAGGCGCTATGCACACGGCGGTCCGACTGAATTTTCTGATCTGACCGATCTCATCGATCATCGCAAACACAATTCGGATTTACGTTTCACAGTTAACCCCAATGGTGGATACCGACCGGTAGGGGTAGGTTGTGTCATGACCTCATCGATTCTGATGGACAGAAAACGTAGCCTCAACGATCCCGATGTGTAGTTGATCTCATCAACCGTGCACACGGCCGATCTCATGAACAACAATGGATCTCATCCGCCGCCTCCGCATATCAAATATGCATCCGATCTGAATCCAAATCCTATAACAGAGGCTCTGATACCACTGTTGGGATCTACCATAGGTGCATCATGCGCCAATTAAAATTTTCCTACGTGCAAAACATCCAAGAACATGATACGGAGATGGATGACTGATCGTTACCAGTAGACGCGTAGTGCGGTGCAGCGGAAGTAGAGTTGGGGCAGCACGTTTGTGTGGTCTATCTCCTCCATGTAGGATCTCCCGCCAACAGCCAACCCAATCTCCCTCGAAGAACGGTCGCCGGATCCCACGTACAAGTTCGCCGGAGGGGCGCAGGTGCACCACCTCTAACGGTATCCGTGCGTGCAAAAGGAACACCCGTGCGGCGGACTGCTAGGTCCGATCACACAGTCGGAAGCGGCGAGTCGAGGTGGGTAGTTGCAACTCATGCAAAACCCTAATGGCGGCGCCGAAGGGATCAACCGGATGGGTGTGCTGCACCTCCACTATATATAGGCATCGATCGCAGGCTCAACTCTTGGGCCTCGCACGGATCCTAAAGCCCACGTGTTCCATCCCTTAAGCGTGTGACCCTTTAGGTTCTTGTCCGCTTGGTCGCGAGTTAGATGACATCTAACTCGAATGGTTGGTAGCGGCCTCTAGCAAGATGTGCCGACTCCAAGTGTCCGATGAAGCTGGTTAGGCAACCCTGTACTTCACACTTATGTTCCCTTTGCCGCACGATATATGTTGTCATGAACAAGGCAATATGGTCATGCTTGTTGCAGCATGACCTCTTTCTCGTTCTGGTGAATCCGACCAACACTTTAGATTATCTCATAATCCTCATCGCATGGCCATGGTTATCCAGGTCAGATCACCCGAGGGGCCCAGAGTATATCTCTCCTCATCGGAGGGGCAAATCCCATCTTGCTCGACCATGTCTCACAGCATGGGTGTGGACAAGCCCGAAACCTACCTTTGTAACTACCCAGACACGGAGTAGCGTTTGGTTGGACCAAAGCAAGTCTATCTCGTATGCATAGCTTGTTAGCACGGAACACAAATCCATCATTAATGACGAACTTGTTCCATGTTCTCCCTTCTTTACAATTCCGCAACACATCTTTAAATTCAACATCATGCACATATTGATCCTTGATGTTCTCCAAACCAAATATTTTAAGGTCAAGTTGTGAAAGCATAGTATAGCGACGAGACAATGCATCTACAATAATATTTTCTTTTCCCTTCTTATGTTTAATGACATCGGGGAAAGTTTCAATGAATCCAACCCGTTTAGATTTTCTACGGTTAAGTTTTGATTGACTTTTAATATGCTTCAAAGATTCATGATCAGAATGTATATTGAATTCTTTAGGTCATAAATAATGTTTCAATGTTTCCAAAGTCCGAACAAGAGCAAAAAATTCCTTATCATAAGTAGAATAATGCAAACTAGGCCCACACAAATTTTTAGAAAAGTAGGGAACATGTTTTCCATCTTGTAATAACACACCTCCTTATTCAATTCTACTAGCATCACATTCAAGATCGAAAGTCCTATTAAAATCCTGAAGTCGGAGTAAAGGAGCATGTGTTAACTTATCTTTCAATACCATGAAGGCTTCTTCCTATGCGGTACCACAAGAAAAAGGCACATCCTTGTCTGGAAGCTCATTGACAGGTGCAGCAATGGTGCTGAGATCTCTCACAAAACGCCTATAAAAACTAGTTGGGCCAAGAAAGCTCCGCACTTATGTGACTATTTTGGATTGCGCCCAACTCTCAATAGCTTTAATCTTGGATTTATCAACCTCAATCCACAGTGGAGTAACAACATAGCCAAGAAAAGATACTCGGTTGGTGCAAAAGGTGCACTTCCCAAGGTTACCAAACAAATGTGCATCACGTAGAGAAATAAAAATAGGACGTACATGTTCCAAGTGTTCCTCCAAGGATCTACTATAAATCAGTATATCATCAAAATAGTAATATTTTTTTCCAAGTATTCCTCAAACAATCTACTATAAATCAGTATATCATCTAAAAATAGCACGTGCATGTTCCAAGTGTTCCTCCAAGGATCTACTATAAATCAGTATATCATCAAAATAGTATGTGTTTTGATGGTATCCATTACGCAAATCAACTTTGGAGAAAATTGTAGAGCCACATAATTGAAGAAGCATATCATCTAGCATAGGAATAGGATGATCATAACAAATAGTAATATTATTCAATCCTCTACAATCAAAACACATACATGATCTACCATCCCTTTTTCAGCACTAGAATAATGGGAATAACACAAAGACTAAGGGATTCGCGCATATAACCTTTGTTGAGCAGTTCCTGTACTTGACGCATAATCTCCTTTGTCTCCTCTGGATTGGTACGGTATGACGCGTGGTTGGGTAGCGATGCACTGGGAATTTAGACAATCTGATGCTCAATCCAGCGAAGAGGTGGTAATCCCGGTGACACATCTTATGGAAAGACGTATGTGAATTCCTGAAAAATGTTAGTGATGGAAGTGTTGGAAATATGCCCTAGAGGCAATAATAAATTAGTTATTATCATATTTCCTTGTTCATGATAATCGTTTATTATCCATGCTATAATTGTATTGATTGGAGACTTAAATGCATGTGTGGATACATAGACAAAACCATGTCCCTAGTACGCCTCTAATGGACTAGCTCGTTGATCAAAGGATGGTTAAGGTTTCCCAGCCATGGACATGAGATGTCATTTGATAATGGGATCACATCATTAGGAGAATGATGTGATGGATAAGACCCAAACTACAAACATAGCATATGATCGTGTCAGTTTATTGCTACTGTTTTCTGCATGTCAAGTATATGTTCCTATGACCATGAGATCATGCAACTCACGGATATCGGAGGAGTGCCTTGTGTGTATCAAACGTCACAACGTAACTGGGTGACTATAAAGGTGCTCTACAGGTATCTCCGATGGTGTCTGTTGAGTTGGCATGGATCGAGACTGGGATTTGTTAGTTCGTGTAACGGAGAGGTATCTCGGGGCCCACTCGGTAATGCAACATCACAATAAGCCTTGCAAGCAATGTGACTAATTGTTAGTTGCGGGATCTTGTATTACGGAACGAGTAAAGAGACTTGTCGGTAACGAGGTTGAACTAGGTATGGAGATACCGACGATCGAATCTCGGGCAAGTAACATACCGAAGAACAAAGGGAACGATATACGGGATTAACTGAATCCTTGACATAGAGGTTCGACCGATAAAGATCTTCGTAGAATATGTAGGAACCAATGTGGACGTCCAGGTCCCACCATTGGTTATTGACCGTAGAGGTGTCTCGGTCATGTCTACATAGTTCTCGAACCCGCAGGGTCTGCACACTTAAGGTTCGGTGACGTTTCGGTAGTGTAGAGTTATGTATGGTGGTGACCGAAGGTTGTTCGAAGTCCCGGATGAGATCCTGGATGTCACGAGGAGCTCCGGAATGGTCCGGAGGTAAATATTCATATATAGGAAGTCCCAGTTTGGTTTCCGGAAAAGTTTCGGGCTCATCGGTAGTGTACCTGGAGTACCGGTAGTGTACCGGGAGTGCCGGTCGTGTACCGGGAGACCTCCGGGAGGGGTATTTCGACCCCAAGAGGTCCATGGGCTGTGGTAGAATAATAACCAGCCCTTAGTGGGCTGGGAAAACAGCCACAAAGGCCCATGGCGCAGGAGAGAAAGTCCTAAAGCAAAAAGTGGAAAATCAGCCAATAGGAGGCAATCCTACTCCAACTAGGATTGGAGGTGAAGTAGGATTGCTCCCACCTCCTATTTCGGCCGACCCAAAGGCCTTGGCTGCCTCTCCTCTCCTCTCCTCCTATATATACTAGTGGATTGGGTGGTTTTTGGACAGAATTTCCGGCCACGTGCTACCCGTTTCACCGGTGCACAGTTTCTCCTCTAGATCGGTTTTCCGCAGCGCTTAGGCGAAGCCCTGCCGGAATTGCTCCACCACCATCACCAGAGCACCGTCACGCTGACGGTGAACTCTCTCTCCTCTCCACCTCCTCTCGCTGGATCGAGACGGTGGAGATCGTCATCAAGCTGCACGTGTGCTGAACGCGGAGGTGTCGTCCGTTCGGCGCTAGATCGGAAGGACCGTGATCGAGATCGCGAGACAGTTCGTGATGAGATCGCGGAACGGATCGTGATGAGTTCGCGGGACAGATCATGATCAAGATCGTGAGACGGATCGTGATGAGATCGCGGGACGGATCGTGATTGGATCGCGGGACGGATCGTGATGAGATCGCAGGACACTCGGCGATTTGGATCGCGAAGATGTTCGACTACACCAACCGCGTTTCTTAATGCTTCCCGCTTAGCGATCTACAAGGGTATGTAGATCCACTCTCCCTCTCGTAGATTCTCATCACCATGGATAGGTTTGCGTGTGCGTACGAAATTTTTTCTTTCCCATGTGACCTTCCCCAACAGTGGCATCATGAGCTAGGTTGATGGTTCGATGAGATCTCCAGTAGAACACAAAGGTTTGTGGGCATTGATGCTTAGATTGCTTCCTCCCTTGGTCGTATTTTGGTTCAGTGGGATTGTGAGATGAAGCAGCCCGGACCAACATTACTCGTACGCTTACGAGAGACCGGTTCCCTCGACGCAACTTGTTGCCTAGATGGTTTGCGGGTGACAGTTTCTCTCACTTTAGTTGGATCGGATTCGACAAAGGCGGTCCTTGAGAAGGTTGAAAAGCAAACTAGTGTATCACCGTTGTGGTTTATGCATAGGTGAGAATCGTTCTTGCTAGATACCCATAGCAGCCACGTAAAATATGCAACAACACTTAGAGGACGTCTAACTTGTTTTTGCAGGGTGTGTTGTGATGTGATATGGCCAATTACATGATGAGATATATGTGATGTATGAGATGATCATGTGATGTATATATTATCACGACTTGCATGTCGATGAGTACGGCAACCGGCAGGAGCCATAGGGTTGTCTTTAATTATTGTATGACCTGCGTGTCAATCATTAAGCGCTATGTAATGCTTTACTTTATCGCTACGGTAGCAATAGTAGTAGAAGCATGCGGGGCGTGACAACCCCAATGGCAACACATTGATGGAGATCAAGATGATGGAGATCATGGTGTTGTGCTGGTGACGATGGAGATCATGCCGGTGTTTCGAAGATGGAGAACTTAAACACAAGTTCATGGCCATATCATGTCACTTATGAATTGCATGAGATGTTAATCCTTTTATGCACCTTGTTTTGCTTAGTACGGCGGTAGCATTATAAGGTGATCCCTCACTTGAATTTCAAGATGAACTGTGTTCTCCCCGAGTGTGCACCGTTGCGAAAGTTCATCGTGTTGAGACACCACGTGATGATCGGGTGTGATAGACTCTACGTTCACATACGACGGGTGCAAGCCAGATTTGCACACGCAGAACACTCGGGTTAAACTTGACGACCCTAGCATGTACAGACATGGCCTCGAAACACGAGAGACCGAAAGGTCGAACATGAGTCATATAGTAGATATGATCAACATAATGATGTTCACCATTGCAGCCACCTCAACTCACGTGATGATCGGACTTGAGTTGGTGAATTTGGATCATGTATCACTCGAATGATCGGAGGGATGTCAATTTGAGTGGGAGTTCTTAAGTAATATGATTAATTGAACTCATTATCATGAACATAGTCAAAGTGTCTTTGCAAATTATGTTGTAGATTACTAGCTCGCGCTGTAGCTCCCTTGTATTTTTATATGTTCCTAGAGAAATAGAAATGAAAGATGTTGGTAGCAAAATTGCGAACTGGGTCCGTGATCTGAGGATTATCCTCATTGCTGCACAAAAGGCTTATGTCCTTAATGCACCGCTCGGTGCGCCACCCCCTCTAGCGTCGTCTATAGATGTTGTGAACATCTAACGTGCACGTTTCGATGACTACTTGATAGTTTAGTGCATCGTGCATTACAGCTTAGAATTGAGGCTCCAAAACGTTTTGAACGTCACGGAACATATGAGATGTTCTAGGAGCAGAGATTGTGATCTCAGGTTCGTGCCTTTGTTGCGAGATATGAGATCTCCAACAAGATTCTTTGCTTGTAAGATGAAGGAGAATAGCTCAATCGTTGAGCATGTACTCAGATTGTCTGGGTACTACAATCGCTTGAATCAAGTGGGAGTTGATCTTCCAAATAAGATAGTGATTGATATAGTTCTCCAAGTCACTGTAGCTAAAGCTACTAGAACTTAGTGATGAACTATAATACACCAGGGATAGAAGTATTGATCCCTGAGCTATTCGCGATGTTTGACACCGCGAAGGTAGAAATCAAGAAGGAGCGTCAAGTGTTGATGGTTAATCAAACCACTAGTTTCGAAAAGGGCAAGAGCAAGGAGGGAAACTCCATGGATAGCAAGTGAGTTGCTGCTCCAGTGAAGCAACCCAAAGTTGAACTCAAACCCGAGACTAAGTGCTTCTATTATGAGGTGAGAGGTCGCTGAAGCGGAACAACCCTAGATACTTGGTAGATAAGAAGGCTGGCAACATCGACAGAAGTATATTTGATATACAAGTTATTGATGTGTACCTTGCTAGTACTCCTAGTAGCACCTGGGTATTGGATACCGGTTCGGTTGCTAAATGTTAGTAAGTCGAAATAAAAGCTACGGAATAAACGGAGAACTAGCTAAGGGTGAGGTGACGATGTGTGTTGGAAATGTTTCCAAGGTTGATGTGATCAACATCGCACGCTCTCTCTACCTTCAGGATTAGTGACGAACCTAAATAAATGTTATTTGGTGTTTTGCGTTGAGCATGAACATGATTAGATCATGTTTGTTGCAATACGGTTATTCATTTAAGTCAGAGAATAATAGTTATTCTGGTTACATGAATAATACCTTCGATGGTCATGCACCCAGTGAGAATGGTTTGTTGAAATCTTGATCGTAGTAGTACACATGTTCATAACATTGATGTCAAAAGATACAAAGTTAATAATGATAGTACCACATACTTGTGGCACTGCCGCTAAATGTCATATTGGTATAAAGCGCATGTAGAAACTCCATGCTGATGGATATTTGGACTCATTCGATTTTGAATCGGTTGAGACATGCGAACCATGCCTCTTGGGCAAGATGACTAAAGGACCCCGTTGGATGGAGCGGGCAAGTGATTCATTGGAAATGATACATGTTGATGTATGCAATCTAGTGAGTCTTGTAGCGTGCAGTGGATATCGTTATTTTCTTACCTTCACTGATGATTTGAGTAGATATAGTGTATATTTACTTAATGAAACACAAGTCTGAATCGTTTGAAAGGTTCAAGCAAATTCAGAGTGAAGTTTAAAGATCATCGTGACAAGAAGATAAAAATGACCGCGATATGATCATGGAGGTGAATATCCGAGTTACGAGTTTGGCATACAACTTAAGACAACGTGAAATTTGTTTCACAGCTAACGCCACCTGGAACACCATGGTGTGATGGTGTGTCCAAACATCATAGTCATGCTCTATTGATATAGTGCATACTGTGATGTCTCTTATCGTTTTACTACTATAATTTTTGGGGTTATGCATTAGAGACAACTACATTCACTTTAAATAGGGCATCATCTAAATCCGTTGAGATGACACCGTGCGAATTATGGTTTGATAGAAACCTAAGCTGTCATTTCTTAATGTTTGGGGCTGCGATGCTTGTGTGGAAAATGTTTTCACATAATAAGCTAGAACCCAAAGCGGACAAATGTATCTTCATAGAATACCCTAAGAACAGATGGGTATGCCTTCTATCTCAGATCTGAGTGCAAAGTGTTTGTTGCTAGAATTGGGTCCTTTCTCGAGAAAAAGTTTCTCTCGAAAGAATTGAGTGGGAGGAAGATAGAACTTGATGAGGTTGTTAAACCTTTGTTCAACCAGAGAGTAGCGCAGCGCAGAAAGATGTTTCTGTGAAGCCTACGTTAGTTAAAGAGGAAGTTAATGATGATCATCATGAAGCTTCAGGATCAAGTTACTATCGAACTTCGTAGGTCGACAAGGATGTGTACTGCTCCTGAGCGGTACGACAACTCTGTCTTAGAGGTCATGTTGTTGGACAACGATGAACCTACGAGCTATGGAGAAGTGATGATGGGCCTGGATTCCGACAAATGGTTGGAGGCCATGAAATCCGAGATAGGATCCATGTATTAAAACCAAGTGTAGACTTTGGTAGACTTGCTCGTTGGACGGCAGGTCGTTGAGTACAAATGGATCTTTAAAATGAAGACAGACACTGATGGTGAATGTCACTATTTGTAAAGCTCGACTTGTTGCAAAGATGTTTGTGACAAGTTCAAGGAGTTGACTATGATGAGACTTTCTCACTCGTAGCGATGCTAAAAGTCTGTTGGAATTATGTTAGCAGTTGCTGTGTTTTCAATTATGAAATCTGGCAGATGGATGTCAAAACATTGTTTCCTTAATGGTTTACTTGAGGAAAGGTTGTATGTGATACAACCAGAAGGTTTTGTCAGGCCTAGGGATGCTAAAAGGTGTGCAAGCTTCGGTGATCCTTCCATGGACTGAAGCAAGCATCTCGGAGTTGGAATATACGCTTTGATGAGGTGATCAAAGTTTTGATGTTTATACAAAGTTTATGAGAAACTTGTATTTGCAATAAAGTGAGTGGGAGCACTATAGAATTTCTGATAAATATATGTGGATGACATATTGTTGTTCGGAAATAATGTAGAGTTTCTGGAAAGCATAAAACGGTTATTTGGAAAGTGATTTTCAAAGGAAGACCTGGATAAAGCTACCTAATTGTTGAGCATCAAAGTCTATAGAGATAGATCAAGATGCTTGATGAGACTTTCAATGAGTGCATACCTTCACAAGATTTTGAAAGAGTTCAAAATGGATCGGCCAGAGAAATAGTTCTCGTCTGATTTGTAAGGTGTGAAGTTGAGTGAGACTCAAAGCTCGACAACGGCAGAAGAAAGAGAAAGGACGAACGTCGTCCCCTATGCCTTAGCCATAGGCTCTATATTATGCCATGCTGTGTACCGCACCTATGTGTGCCTTGCCATGAGTCTATCAAGGGGTACAAGAGTGGTCCAGGAGTGGATCACTGGACAGCGGTCGGAATTATCCTTAGTAACCAGAGGACTAAGGAAATGTTTCTTGATTATGGAGGTGATAAAGAGTTCGTCATAAAGAGTTACGTCGATGCAAGCTTTAACACCTATCCGGATGACTGGTAGTAGCAATCTGGATACGTATAGTGGAGCAGCCATTTGGAAATAGTACCAAGTGGAGTGTGGTAGCAGTGTTTACGGTTTGACATAGAGATATGCAAAGTACACACGGATCTGAATATCGCAGACCCGTTCACTATAAGACCTCTCTCACATGCAAAGCATGATCGAGCCCCAGAACTCATTGGGTGTTAGATTCATAACAGTGCGAATCACATGGTGATGTGAACTAGATTATTGACTCTAGTGCAAGTGGGAGACTGTTGGAAATATGCCCTAGAGGCAATAATAAATTATTTATTATCATATTTCCTTGTTCATGATAATCGTTTATTATCCATGCTATAATTGTATTGATTGGAGACTTAAATGCATGTGTGGATACATAGACAAAACCATGTCCCTAGTATGCCTCTAATGGACTAGCTCATTGATCAAAGGATGGTTAAGGTTTCCTAGCCATGGACATGAGATGTCATTTGATAACGGGATCACATCATTATGAGAATGATGTGATGGATAAGACCCAAACTACAAACATAGCATATGATCGTGTCAGTTTATTGCTACTGTTTTCTGCATGTCAAGTATATGTTCCTATGACCATGAGATCATGCAACTCACGGATATCGGAGGAGTGCCTTGTGTGTATCAAACGTCACAACGTAACTGGGTGACTATAAAGGTGCTCTACAGATATCTCCGATGGTGTCTGTTGAGTTGGAATGGATCGAGACTGGGATTTGTTACTCCGTGTAACGGAGAGGTATCTCGGGGCCCACTCGGTAATGCAACATCACAATAAGCCTTGCAAGCAATGTGACTAATTGTTAGTTGCGGGATCTTGTATTATGTAACGAGTAAAGAGACTTGCCGGTAACGAGGTTGAACTAGGTATGGAGATACCGACGATCGAATCTCGGGCAAGTAACATACCGAAGAACAAAGGGAACGATATACGGGATTAACTGAATCCTTGACATAGAGGTTCGACCGATAAAGATCGTCGTATAATATGTAGGAACCAATGTGGACGTCCAGGTCCCGCCATTGGTTATTGACCGTAGAGGTGTCTCGGTCATGTCTACATAGTTCTCGAACCCGCAGGGTCTGCACACTTAAGGTTCGGTGACGTTTCTGTAGTGTAGAGTTATGTATGGTGGTGACCGAAGGTTATTTGAAGTCCCGAATGAGATCGCGGACGTCACGAGGAGCTCCGGAATGGTCCGGAGGTAAAGATTCATATATAGGAAGTCCCAGTTTGGTTTCCGGAAAAGTTTCGGGCTCATCGGTAGTGTACCGGGAGTACCGGTAGTGTACCGGGAGTGCCGGTAGTGTACCGGGAGACCTCCGGGAGGGGTATTTCGACCCCAAGAGGTCCATGGGCTGTGGGAGAATAATAACCAGCCCTTAGTGGGCTGGGAAAACAGCCACAAAGGCCCATGGCGCAGGAGAGAAAGTCCTAAAGCAAAAAGTGGAAAATCAGCCAATAGGAGGCAATCCTACTCCAACTAGGATTGGAGGTGAAGTAGGAGTGCTCCCACCTCCTATTTCGGCCGACCCAAAGGCCTTGGCTGCCTCTCCTCTCCTCTCCTCCTATATATACTAGTGGATTGGGTGGTTTTTGGACAGAATTTCCGGCCACGTGCTACCCGTTTCACCGGTGCACAGTTTCTCCTCTAGATCGGTTTTCCGCAGCGCTTAGGCGAAGCCCTGCCGGAATTGCTCCACCACCATCACCGGAGCGCCGTCATGCTGCCGGTGAACTCTCTCTCCTCTCCACCTCCTCTCGCTGGATTGAGACGGTGGAGATCGTCATCAAGCTGCACGTGTGCTGAACGCGGAGGTGCCGTCCGTTCGGCGCTAGATCGGAAGGACCGTGATCGAGATCGCGAGACAGTTCGTGATGAGATTGCAGAACGGATCGTGATGAGTTCGCGGGACAGATCGTGATCAAGATCGTGAGACGGATCGTGATGAGATCGTGGGACGGATCGTGATTGGATCGCGGGACGGATCGTGATGAGATCGCGGGACGCTCGGCGATTTGGATCGCGAAGATGTTCGACTACACCAACCGCGTTTCTTAACGCTTCCCGCTTAGCGATCTACAAGGGTATGTAGATCCACTCTCCCTCTCATAGATTCTCATCACCATGGATAGGTTTGCGTGTGCGTAGGAAATTTTTTGTTTCCCATGCGACCTTCCCCAACAGGAAGGATGCAAAGAGGGAGGCATGTCCTCGAATGAAAATAATACCTCTTTGCGTACAAAAGCATAGCAAACAGATGTAGTAACATCCAAATCTGTAATATCATATTTAGTATCAAGTAAACATCCACTCTTGAATATTATTTCACATGCAATACTAGATGATGGTTTATTAGGCTTATTTTGTTGCTCAAATTCCTTTGCGACAATTCGATTTTCACTCTTATTTAGCTCATGTTTTGCATTACTAGCTCTAGCAAAGTCATCTTTTAGAATATGTTCAAGAGACATAGGAAGCAAAGTTATGTTTTGATCCTTATGAACTAGAGTATATTGATTTGTCCTACCATGGTGTATACAATTTTTATCAAATTGGCATGGTCTACCAAGTAAAATAGAACATGCTTACATGGGTACCACATCACAATCAACATTATCTGAATAACTAGCAATGTTAAATGCACACGAAGAGTATGTGTTACCTTAACCTTGCCACTGTTGTTGAACAATTGGATGTAATAAGGATGACGATCTGGTCTGGTGGTGAGAGATAACTTCTCCAACATCACCATGCTAGACAAGTTGTTGCAACTCCCTCCATTGATTATAACACGGACAAAACATTCCTTGACAAGTCCCTTTGTATGGAACAAGTTGTGCCTCTAATTTTGCTCAGCATGTGTTACCTGCACACTCAAAACAAGTTGAGCAACTAAACTTTCATACCTGTCAGCGTAGTCAGCAGCCATGTAGTGTGTCTCTTGTTCAGTATCCTCGGCACCCAGTTCTTCACTCACAATAAGGGCCAAAGTCTCCTTGTCGTAATTACTATCGGGCGCATATACACCATCCTCAGTAATAATTATCACATGCTTGGAAGGGCATTCTCTCGCATAGTGACCTCTACCCTTGCAACGCCGACTATAACCTCATGTGTTTTCCCTATAGATGCCATGTATGAAGAAAAGCTTTGTGCGGGCCCTAATACATCCATTTTGCATCATGTTTTCTTACTGTTTTTTATAATGTTTTTATGCATAATAATGCTTTGGGGAGTAATTCCTAATTCCTTTTCTCTCACAATTTGCAAGGTTTACTCTAGGAGGGAGAATGCTGGCAACTGGAATTCAGTACATGAAAAAGCATGTCAGAGATACCTATTCTGCACATCCCAATGAAGCTGAAAATTTACAGATATGTTTATATAATAAATAATAAATACTAGAGCTGAAAACTACTAGAGGGTGGCCACCAGGTGGGCTCCCTCCACCAGGGTGCACCGCGCACCCTACCGGCGCCCTGGTGGAGCATGCTCATGCTAGCCCACCTCCGGAGCCCATCTTCTGGTATAATTTCCCCAAAAACCTAAAAAAGCCAGGAGGAAGACTTTCAGGATGAAGCCCGCTGCCTCGAGGCGGAACTTGGGCAGGAGAACTTTTCCCTCCGATGGAGGGATTCTGACAGGGGAACTTCCCTCTCGGAGAGGGAAATCGAATCCATCGTCATCACCAACAACCCTCTCATATTGGGGAGGCCATGCTTCATAAACTTCTTCAACAACACCATCTCTTCTCGAATAATAGTTCATCTCTTGTGTTCAATCTTTGTATCGGAACCTCAGATTGGTACCTCTGGGTGACTAGTAGTGTTGATTACCTTTCTTAGTTGATTGCTATATGGCTTATTTGGTGGAAGATTATTTGTTCAGATCCATTTTGTTATTCAATACACCTTTGATCTTGAGCATGCATATTGTTTGTGAGTAGTTACCTTTGTTCTTGAGGTCACGGGATAAATCATGTTCCAAGTATTCATGTGAATTTGATATATGTTCGATATTTTGATGATATGTATGTTGTGATTCCCTTAGTGGATTCATGTTAACGTCCACTACATGATACTTCACCATCCTTGGGGATAAGGGGATGCGTTGTGGAGTAGTTATTAGATGACGGGTTGGTAGGGTGACACAATCTTAAACCCTAGTTTACGCACTACATAGTAAGGGGATGATTTGGGTCCACATGTTTAATGCTATGGTTAGAGTTTGTCTTAATACATTTATCGTAGTTGTGGATTCTTGCGAGGGGCCGGGTTAATCATAAGTAGGTTTTTAGTTCAAGTAAGAACATCACCTTAGCACCGGTCCACCCATATATCAAATTATCAAAGTAGCGAACACGAATCAAACCAACATGATGAAAGTGACTACATGAAATTACCATGTACCCTCAAGAACAATTTGCTTATCATAATAAATAGTTTTGGCCTGTCCTTTGCCACAAAAGGATTAGCCTACCTTGATTCACCTTACCTATTTTTACCATTACTTTCTTGTTAGAAATAACCTTAATACCAAACTACTTGCTACTTACAATTTCAGTACCTGTAGAAATTACCTTGGTGAAAACCACTTGTAATTTCCTTCCGCTCCTCATTGGGCTCGACACTCTTACTTCTGGAAATGACTACGATTGATCCCCTATACTTGTGTCTCATAAAGACTCTTTTCTAGCACTGTTGCTGGGGAGTCAAGAGCTCTTGGTAAGTGGAAATTGGTAAGGAAAAACTTCTACTATGTGCTGAAATTTACTGTCACTTGTTACTATGGAAAGCAATCCTTTTGAGGAGTTTGTTTGGGGAATATTCACCTAGAACGGAACCACATTTAGTTTCCTCTCAAACTATAACACCTATTGAAAATATTGGTTATGAAATTTCTTTGGGTATGTTAGAACAATTGCTAGCTGATCCTTATGCACGAGATGGAACTGAACATCCTGATATGCACCTAATACACATGGAAGAAATTTGTGGACTATTTAAGCTTGTAGTATTATCTGGAGATGAAGTTAAGAAGATGGTTTTCCCTTTATATTAAGGTAAAAGCATTGACATGGTATAGGCTACGTGATGATATTGGATCATGGAACTGGAATCGTTTCAAATTAGAATTCCACCAAAAGTTTTATCGTATGCATATAGTTCATCATGATCGGAATTATATATATAATTTTTGGCCTCATGAAGGAGAAAGTATTGCTCTAGCTTGGGGGAGGCTTAATTCAATGTTATATTCATGCCCCAATCATGATATCACAAGTGAAGTTATTATTCAGATTTTTTATGCTTGGCTTTCTCATAATGATCAAACCATGCTCTTTGTACTTGTTCTTTTATGATGTAGACTATTGAATTCAACTGCGATATCTTGGAAAGAATTGAACACAACTCTGAATATTGGGAACTTGATGAAGGTAATGAGTCAATTATTAGGCTTGAATTTGATTGTGTTAAATAATTTATGAATACTGATGCTTTTCACAAGTTTAATACTACAGGAATCTGAGATTTTGATGTCTGCCATGGCAGACGGCAAAGGGGGAAACACGGACAGCAAAGGCTTTGCCGTCAGTGAGCTGACGGCAAAATAGACGGCAAAAAAATATCCGGGAAAGAGGTGATTTGCTGTCTGCTTTTTGTACGGCGGACGGCAAAGAATCTTTGCCATGAGGGAGCAGACGGCAAATAAAACGGGACGACAGATCAACAGGCCGTCCCGTTAAGTGCTAACGGTAGGCTGCCCCCCTTTGTCGTCTGTTCTTAGCCCCCTTTGCCGTCAGCCCCCTCATGGCAAAGGGGGGACCTAGCCCCTCTCTTTCCCCCACTTTGCCGTCTGCCATGGGCCCCTTTGCCGTCTGCCACTCACGGCAAAGGGGGGAACCCAGTCCCTCTCTTTCCCCCCCTTTGCCGTCTGCCATCTGCCCCTTTGCCATGCGGGGGCAGACGACAAAGGGGTGATCCTTTGCCGTCTTCCCCCTCATGGCAAAGGGGCATCCTAGCCCCTCTCTTAACCCTTCTTTGTCGTCTGCCTTTAGCCCCTTTGCCATGAGGGGGCACACGACAAAGGCTCAAAACAGCCCTTTGCCGTCTGCCCCCTCATGGCAAAGGCTCAAAACAGCAACCTCACCTCTTTTATTTTCTATTATATCCAGCAAATTTCACAATAATCAGGATATATATATATTTTTTTACAGGAATAAATTTGTTTCCGTACTCATAACCATATTAAAATAACTTTCATCCATAGTACATACATATTATTCAAGTTGCTTCCGTACCAAACCATATATTACACCAGTTTAATCCATATGCACACAAAGTTTCATATATATCCATATACTACAATAGTTTCAATACAAGCTTCCGTGAAGCCATGGTACAAGCAATCATATGCCAGCATTCCATCAATGTAATCCAAGCTTCCCGTGAAGTGAATGTAATCTGCAAAATGACAAATAAGAAAGTTAGAAGAAGAATACTAGATGAAGAAGAGAAGTATATATAGGTTATTTCGGAGAGAACTTAACTAAGTATAGGCCATTTAATAGCTAATTTAGGTGGAATAGGTCATCTTGGAGCTACATAGCCTTATTATGTCATTTAGGAGAGAACTTAGCTAGGTATAGGCCATTCTAGAGCTAACTTGGGTAAAATATGTCATTTTGGAGCCAACTATGATTATTAAAACCATTTTGACCTTATTATGTCATTTTGGAGCTAAATTAGTCATTTTAATGAGCTAACCAAGGTTCTTATGATGTTTTTACCTAACTATGCTAATTATGTCATTTTGGAGGATAATTAGCTAAGTATGTCTTTGTTGGGGAAAATAACCTACGTAGAAGAAGAAGAGAAGAAGCAAGAAGAGAAGAAGCAAGAAGATAAGAAGAAGGAGAAGAAGAAGGAAGAGGAGAAGAAGAAGACAAGAAGACCGGTCAAGAATAAGGAGAAGAAGGGAGAATAAGAAGGAAAGAAGAAGGAGAAGAAAGAATGAGAAGAAGAGGAGAAATAAGAGGAGAAGAAGGAAGAGAAGGAGGAGAGGAGGAGAAGGAGACGGAGAAGGAGAAGTAAACGAAGAATGAGGAGGAGGAGAAGGAGAAGTAGAAGGAGAAGGAGAAGGAGAAGGAATAGTAGAAGAAGAAGAAAAGAAGAAGGACAAGAAGAAGGAGAAGAAAGCTTCTCTCCTCCTCCTTCTCCTTCTTCTCCTTCTTCTTCCTCCTTCTCCTTCTCCTTCTTCTTCTCTTCTTCTTCTTCTTCCTTTTTTTCATTTCTCCTCGTGTCCTCTTCTTCGGGGTAAATGAGCTAATTATGCCTTTTTGGAGCTAATTATTTCATTTTGGAGGATAAATAGCTAAGTATAGGTCATTTATTATTAAATAGGCCATTTTGGAGCTAACTAAGCTAATTATGTCATTTAGGTGGAAGCCAAGCTAAGTATAGGCCATTCTAGAGCTAACTTGGGTAAAATATGTCATTTTGGAGCCAACTATGATTATTAAATCCATTTTGACCTTATTATATCATTTTGGAGCTAAACTAGTCATTGTAATGAGCTAACCAAGGTTCTTATGATGTTTTTACCTAACTATGCTAATTATGTCATTTTGGAGGATAATTAGCTAAGTATGTCTTTGTTGGGGAAATAACCTACGTAGTAGAAGAAAGAGAAGAAGCAAGAAGAGAAGAAGCAAGAAGAGAAGAAGAAGGAGAAGAAGAAGGAAGAGGAGAATAAGAAGAAAAGAAGAAGGTCAAGAATAAGGAGTAGAAGGGGAATAAGAAGGAGAAGAAGAAGGAGAAGAAGAATGAGAAGAAGAAGGAGAAGGAGAAGGAGAAGGAGGAGGAGGAGGCGAAGGAGAACGAGAAGGAGATGTAAAATAAGAAGGAGGAGGAGGAGAAGGAGAAGGAGAAGGAGAAGGAGAAGGAGAAGGAAGAGGAGAAGAAGAAGAAAAGAAGAAGGACAAGAAGAAGGAGAAGAAAGCTTCTCTCCTCCTCCTTCTCCTTCTTCTCCTTCTTCTTCCTCCTTCTCCTTCTCCTTCTTCTTCTCTTCTTCTTCTTCTTCCTTTTTTTCATTTCTCCTCTTTCTTCTCCTCTTCTCCTCTTCTTTGGGCTAAATGAGTTAATTATGCCTTTTTGGATCTAATTATTTCATTTTGGAGGATAAATAGCTAAGTATAGGTCATTTATTATTAAATAGGCCATTTTCGAGCTCACTAAGCTAATTATGTCATTTAGGTGGAAGGCAAGCTAAGTATAGGTCATTCTAGAGCTAACTTGGGTAAAATATGTCATTTTGGAGCCAACTATGATTATTAAATACATTTTGACCTTATTATGTCATTTTGGAGCTAAATTAGTCATTTTAATGAGCTAACCAAGGTTCTTATGATGTTTTTACCTAACTATGCTAGTTATGTCATTTTTGAGGATAATTAGCTAAGTATGTCTTTATTGGGGAAAATAACCTACGTAGAAGAAGAAAGAGAAGAAGCAAGAAGAGAAGAAGCAAGAAGATAAGAAGAAGGAGAAGAAGAAGGAAGAGGAGAAGAAGAAGAAAAGAAGAAGGTCAAGAATAAGGAGAAGAAGGAGAAGAAGAAGGCGAAGAAGAAGGAGAAGAAGAAGGAGAAGAAGAAGGAGAAGAAGAAGGAGAAGAAGAAGGAGAAGGAGGAGGAGGAGGAGAAGGAGAAGTAAAAGAAGAAGGAGGAGGAGGAGAAGGAGAAGTAGAAGGAGAAGGACAAGGACAAGGAAGAGTAGAAGAAGAAGAAAAGAAGAAGGACAAGAAGAAGGACAAGAAAGCTTCTCTCCTCCTCCTTCTCCTTCATCTCCTTCTTCTTCCTCCTTCTCCTTCTCCTTATTCTTCTCTTCTTCTTCTTCTTCCTTTTTTTCATTTCTCCTCTTTCTTCTCCTCTTGTCCTCTTCTTCGGGCTAAATGAGCTAATTATGCCTTTTTGGAGCTAATTATTTCATTTGGGAGGATAAATAGCTAAGTATATGTCATTTATTATTAAATAGGCCATTTTAGAGATAACTAAGCTAATTATGTCATTTAGGTGGAAGCCAAGCTAAGTATAGGCCATTCTAGAGCTAACTTGGGTAAAATATGTCATTTTGGAGCCAACTATGATTATTAAATCCATTTTGACCTTATTATGTCATTTTGGAGCTAAATTAGTCATTGTAATGAGCTAACCAAGGTTCTTATGATGTTTTTACCTAACTATGCTAATTATGTCATTTTGGAGGATAATTAGCTAAGTATGTCTTTGTTGGGGAAATAACCTACGTAGAAGAAGAAAGAGAAGAAGCAAGAAGAGAAGAAGCAAGAAGACAAGAAGAAGGAAGAGGAGAATAAGAAGAAAAGAAGAAGGTCAAGAATAAGGAGAAGAAGGAGAATAAGAAGGAGAAGAAGAAGGAGAAGAAGAAGGAGAAGAAGAAGGAGAAGAAGAAGGAGAAGGAGGAGGAGGAGGAGAAGGAGAAGGAGAAGGAGATGTAAAAGAAGAAGGAGTAGGAGGAGAAGGAGAAAGAGAAGGAGAAGGAGAAGGAGAAGGAGAAGGAAGAGGAGAAGACGAAGAAAAGAAGAAGGACAAGAAGAAGGATAAGAAAGCTTCTCTCCTCCTCCTTCTCCTTCTTCTCCTTCTTCTTCCTCCTTCTCCTTCTCCTTCTTCTTCTCTTCTTCTTCTTCCTTTTTTTCATTTCTCCTCTGTCTTCTCCTCTTGTCCTCTTCTTCGGGATAAATGAGCTAATTATGCCTTTCTGGAGATAATTATTTCATTTTGGAGGAAAAATAGCTAAGTATAGTTCATTTATTATTAAATAGGCCATTTTGGAGCTAACTAAGCTAATTATGTCATTTAGGTGGAAGCCAAGCTAAGTATAGGTCATTCTAGAGCTAACTTGGGTAAAATATGTCATTTTGGAGCCAACTATGATTATTAAATCCATTTTGACCTTATTATGTCATTTTGGAGCTAAATTAGTCATTTTAATGAGCTAACCAAGGTTCTTATGATGTTTTTACCTAACTATGCTAATTATATCATTTTGGAGGATAATTAGCTAAGTATGTCTTTGTGGGGGAAAATAACCTACGTAGAAGAAGAAAGAGAAGAAGCAAGAACAGAAGAAGAAGGAGAAGAAGAAGGAAGAGGAGAAGAAGAAGAAAAGAAGAAGGTTAATAATAAGGAGAAGAAGGAGAATAAGAAGGAGAAGAAGAAGGAGAAGAAGGAGAATAAGAAGGAGAAGAAGAAGGAGAAGAAGAAGGAGAAGAAGAAGGAGAAGAAGAAAGAGAACAAGAAGGAGAATAAGAAGGAGACGGAGGAGGAGGAGGAGGAGAAGGAGAAGGAGAAGGAGAAGTAAAAGAAGAAGGAGGAGGAGTAGAAGGAGAAGTAGAAGGAGAAGCAGAAGGAGAAGGAAGAGTAGAAGAAGAAGAAAAGAAGAAGGATAAGAAGAAGGAGAAGAAAGCTTCTCTCCTCCTCCTTCTCCTTATTCTCCTTCTTCTTCCTCCTTCTCCTTCTCCTTCTTCTTCTCTTCTTCTTCTTCTTCCTTTTTTTCATTTCTCCTCTTTCTTCTCCTCTTGTCCTCTTCTTCGCGCTAAATGAGCTAATTATGCCTTTTTGGAGCTAATTATTTCATTTTGGAGGATAAATAGCTAAGTATAGGTCATTTATTATTAAATAGGCCATTTTGGAGCTAACTAAGCTAATTATGTCATTTAGGTGGAAGCCAAGCTAAGTATAGGCCATTCTAGAGCAAACTTGGGTAAAATATGTCATTTTGGAGCCAACTATGATTATTAAATCCATTTTGACATTATTATGTAATTTTGGACCTAAATTAGTCATTGGAATGATCTAACCAAGGTTCTTATGATTTTTTACCTAACTATGGCTTAATTATGTCATTTTGGAGGATAATTAGCTAAGTATGTCTTTGTTGGGGAAATAACCTACGTAGAAGAAGAAAGAGAAGAAGCAAGAAGAGAAGAAGCAAGAAGAGAAGAACAAGGAGAAGAAGAAGGAAGAGGAGAATAAGAAGGAAAAGAAGAAGGATCAAGAATAAGGATAGAAAGAAGGACAATAAGAAGGAGAAGAAGAAGGAGAAAATAAGGAGAAGAAGAAGGAGAAGAAGAAGGAGAAGGAGGAGGAGGAGGAGAAGGAGAAGGAGAAGGAGATGTAAAAGAAGAAGGAGGAAGGAGAGAAAGAGAAGGAGAAGGAGAAGGAGAAGGAGAAGGAAGAGGAGAAGAAGAAGAAAAGAAGAAGGACAAGAAGAAGGAGAAGAAAGCTTCTCTCCTCCTCTTTCTCCTTCTTCTCCTTCTTCTTCCTCCTTCTCCTTCTCCTTCTTCTTCTCTTCTTCTTCTTCTTCCTTTTTTTCGTTTCTCCTCTTTCTTCTCCTCTTGTCCTCTTCTTCTGGCTAAATGAGCTAAGTTTCCTTTTTGGAGCTAATTATTTCATTTTGGAGGATAAATAGCTAAGTATAGGTCATTTATTATTAAATAGGCCATTTTGGAGCTAACTAAGCAAATTATGTCATTTAGGTGGAAGCCAAGCTAAGTAAAGGTCATTCTAGAGCTAACTTGGGTAAAATATGTCATTTTAGAGCCAACTATGATTATTAAATACATTTTGACCTTATTATGTCATTTTGGAGCTAAATTAGTCATTGTAATGAGCTAACCAAGGTTCTTATGATGTTTTTACCTAACTGTGCTAATTATGTCATTTTGGAGGATAATTAGCTAAGTATAGGTCATTTCTTATTAAATAGCCCATTTCGGAGCTAACTAAGCTAATTATGTCATTTTGTTGGATATTTAGCCAATTTAGTCTTTTTTGGATAACTCTAAGCTACGTAGAAATAGAGAAAGAGAAGAAGCAAGAAGAGAAGAAGGAGAAGTAAAAGAAGGAGGAGGAGGAGAAGGAGAAGGAGAAGGAGAAGGAAGAGGAGAAGAAGAAGAAAAGAAGAAGGACAAGAAGAAGGAGAAGAAGCTTCTCTCCTCCTGCTTCTCCTTCTCCTTCTTCTTCCTCCTTCTCCTTCTCCTTATTCTTCTCTTCTTCTTCTTCTTCCTTTTTTTCATTTCTCCTCTTTCTTCTCCTCTTGTCCTCTTCTTCTCCTTATTCTGCAAACGAGACAACACCGATTAGTACAATAACTAGCTACGGTTGATTTATAATTGTGTAAAGGAGAAATGACCCAGAACTGTCGGATCACCATATCGGCCCTCGTGTGGCACAAAACACCGTCGATCTCCAACTCCGGCTGGGCCGGGGCACCCAAGTAGTGCTCCCAGGTCATTCCTACCTCTCGCTCCCGATCGGGCAATGTAACAAACCCCGGGAAGTTTTTACGGCAAAGCACACCAAGGACGATGTTGGGCTTGCGGACACCCTTGGCAACAATCCAACCCCTACAGTATGACAAATTAAAGCCAAAACAATAAATATGTGAGAAAACATGAAGGCAAAAGGTTAAATAAGAGTAAATTAACTTACTTCTCCCCATTGGGCTTAATCGACCACCTCTCCTCGCGGGTCGCCGGCATGAACGGGAGCCCCGAACTACCACGCTGGTAGATGGTAGCCCCCTCACACAGCTCCTCCTCAGTATCAGCATGGCCACTTGGCTCAGGCTGACCCTGATCAGCCTAGGTATCCCACTGGGTCTCTGGGGCCGTACCCTCATCCCTGCTTTACTCCGGAGTCGCCTGGAACGAAGCCTCCGGAGTCACCTAAGGCTCGTCGACCTGAGGCTCGTCGACCTGAGGCGCATCGATCTGAGGCTCATCGACCTGAGGCGTGTCGACCTGAGGCTCGTCCACCGTAGAAGTCCTGTGCTCAGGTGAATCAGCTTGGGGTGGCGGCGAGGAAGGCGTCGCAGCCACCACCCTACCTCTCCCACGGGCACGTGTACCTTTAGTACAACATAAATACCAACATGAGTAATAAAATGTATATAAATACCAACGTGACTACAACATAAATACCAACATGAGTACAACATAAATACCAACATGAGTAATACCTTTAGTACCTCTCGCCTTCGCGGGGACTCGACCTCCTCTCACGGGGGCCGCGAGAGTCGAAGAAGCAGCCACTCCATGCAGAGTAGAGAGCAATGCTCTCCAAAGAGCCGACTCAGGAATAATGGAAGTACCCATCCCACGACCCGCCGACGAAGGAGCCGCGGAGTGCTTTCGACCCTTTCCCACCATCTTTCAACACCTGTCATGACAAAGAGTAAATGAAATTAGTACAACATAAATACCAACATGAGTAATAAAATGTATATAATTTAAGTGTATCATCGTCATAAATACCAACATGACTAATAAAAATTGAATACCTAACATGATCTCAAAATTTATATATAGTAATAGTTGAATACCTGACATGAACTAATTGTGCTCGTCTATATATGCTTCGGGGTCAATAAATGCATCATGATCATCACTATCATCAATAAATGCATCATCATCATCACTATCAGGAAGAACATGTGGAAGGCCACCATTATGTAATCTGTCAAGAAGTGACAGGTCATCCGCACCAGTAACCTCTTCTTCTTCCTGCTCTTCCTGTTCGGGCTCAGGTGTTAAGATGGATTCACCGTCGCTATCCACTTCAATGTTCTGGGGTGAAGTAGAGCGGTTCTTGAAACGTTTCTTGGATATACGTGTTTCTTGGAAGAATTCTCCTTCATATGTGTCTGGGTTAATGTGAGGTTCGTAATCCTCTTCATTGAGGGTAGGTGGTCTAAAATGTGGTGGCACTTCATAAATGACATCCCAACCTTTCAGATTTGGATTAGTTTGGCAGGCCCACGGTAGATAGAAAACTTGTGCCGCCTGTTGAGCCGTAATATAGACATCTGGAACATCTAAGTGGGTATTTTGGTTGATTTCGACTAGTCCTATATGTTCATGAGTCCTTCTAGTCGCCCTCGGCTCAAACCAATGACATTTGAAGACTATGACGGTCGGTGGGTTTTCACCATAGAATAGAAGTTCATAAATTTCTTCAACTCTTCCATAATACTCGGTGCCTCCTTCGCCGATAGCAGAGACACAACAATTTGTAGTCTTTAGGTCGGGCATAGATAGCTCTTTGCCAAAGGTATGAAAGTGATACCCGTTGATGTTGTATTTTTGAAATGAATGGACCTTATAGTCAAAACCATTAGCGACTTGTCTCAACTCGGCGTCCATAGACTCTGCATCAGCCTACAAGTTTAATACGAAAGAATGGATGCATTAGGTGCAAATTAGAACAAGAAATCAAATGGACCATTAATGGTAATTAATTACCCTTTGTTTGAACCAAGAGATGAAACCGGGATAGTCGCCTCCATGCTTTGCGAGAAGCTCATACTCTTCGACGGAACCCTTTTCGATGACCGCTCCATCCAAGAATTCGGTAACGTATCGACTATATCAAATATCCGGGAATAAGAGTAGTTGAAAGGAATAGAAGTTACGGAACAATAATTTACCGAGAACTTACTCGATGTACGGCCGCACTTCTGTTAGGTTGGTGAAGATATACAATGAAATGGTCCGCCATTCTTTGACATCCAACAATTTCCCTTTCGAAGCACCGGATGGTGCGAGCTTCGCTTTGAATAGGCTGAGGTTGGATCGACCTTTTTTTGGATTGTCATCATTGTACCGAGGCTTCGGGTTATGCAAATGATGATTTTTGGCTTCGTAGTGTGCTGTCACGAAGTTTGCCGCCTCCTCGGTAATGAATGCCTCGGACATTGATGCTTCAATTCTACATTTATTTTTACACTTAGCTCGAAGCGTCTTCTCCATCCTCTCAGTTGAGAAGCACCATCGATTTTGAACGGGCCCCCCAAATCTTGCCTCGGTCAGGAGGTGCAAAATCAAATGCTGCATTGGATTAAAGAAGCCCAGTGGAAAGATCTTTTCTAATTTGCAGATCAACTCCGGCGCCAACTCTTCCATTTCATCTAGCACGCCAGGCGATAGTTCTTTCGCACAAAGAGAACAGAAGAAATAGCTCAGCTCTGCCAGTACTAGCCATTCATCCTTAGGGATAAAGCCACGCAACATCACCGGCATTACCCGCTCACTCCATATGTGCCAATCATGACTCTTGATACCAAATATTTTTAATTTCTCAAGACTCGCTCCCCTCTTTAGATTCGCAGCATACCCATCGGGGAACATCAACCGCATTTTCACCCACAATAGCATTTCCCTCATAGCTGGCCTTTGAAGATTGAACCATGCCTTTGGCTTCGCTATGCTTTGCTTTCCTTTCCGTTGTCGCAAGTTCTGTAACGGTCTATCACATAGAGCCTCCAGGTCGATTCTAGCCTTAGGATTATCTTTTGACTTCCCCTCTATGCCGAACAATGTACCAAAAATGGCCTCCACAATATTCTTTTCAGTGTGCATCATGTCGATGTTGTGTGGGCAAAGGAGGTCTTTAAAGTAAGGCAGATCCCACAAACATGACTTGTGAGTCCAGGCGTGTTCCGTATTATTACCCTTTGAAATACCCTGGACGTTTAGGATCTGGCTCAAGAGCGTTTATCTGATCTAGGATCTGTTGGCCTGTCAACGCAGCTGGTGCAGTGTCTTTGACAACTCTACCTTTGATGAAATTCTTCTTGTCTTTTCTGAACTTATGGTCAGGATCCAGGAATTGTCTATGCATGTCGAAGCAAGAATACTTGCGACCAGCCTGTAGCCAACGTAACTGAAGAGCTGCCTTGCATGTGATGCACGGGAACCTTCCATGCACACACCAGCCAGAGAATAGCGCATACGCCGGATCATCATGCGTCGAGTACATGTACCACACATGCATTTTGAAATTTGTTTTGGTAGCGGCGTCATAGGTCTTGAACCCATTATCCCAGGCTTCTTGCAACTCATCCTTAAGCGGCTACATATTCTTCCCCGGATAGTTGGGCCCTGGAATGATCAATGTTAGGAAAATGTTCTTTCTTTTCATAATCTCTCCGGGTGGGAAATTGAGTGGAATGACAAATACAGGCCAACATCTGTATTGTGTTGCCGTCATACCATACACATTGAACCCATCCGTGCTGATGGCTACTCTTGGATGCCTTGGATCTTCCGATTTATCCTTATGTAATGCATCGAAGTGCTTCCACGCAAAACCATCTCAAGTGTGTACCAGCATCTTGTTCCCATCCGCATCTAGTTCAGTTCTTTTGCCCAATTTGTGCCATGTCATCTGTCTGGCCGTCTCTTCGACCATGAAAAGACGTTGAAGTCTTGGAACGATTGGCAAATACCGAATAACACTAATGGGGATTTTGGTCTAATTCTTCTCACCCATACCGTTGTCTACCACAATATACCTGGAAGAATTGCAAATGGGGCAATAGTTCAAGGCCGCATACTCAAGCCTAAATAAGGCACATCCATTCTCACACGTATGTATCTTCTCATAGGGCATCTTAAGTACACGGAGGATTTTCTTTGACTGGTATAGGTTTGCAGGCAGTACATGGCCTTCGGGTAGAAAGCGTCCAAATATCGTCATTATCGCGTCGTAGCATTCTCTACGTAGGTTGAATTGAGCCTTCAGAGCCATTACTTGCGCGATGGCATCCAGCTGACAAAGCTCAGTCTGCTCGTGGAGAGGACGTTTTGAAGACTCCAACATTTCATCGAAGGCCTTTGCAGATTCCTCCATCTCATCGTCTGAATCTCGAGCATCATCAAAGTCTTGCACCATGTCTTCTATCCCCGTACCATGCTCGTCGGTGCGACGAGGAATCACCTTAGCTCTGGCACGTTGGTCAGACTCACCATGAAAAGTCCAAACCATATAATTAGGCATAGAACTCCACTTCTACAGGTGTTTACCCATTTCAAACTCTGTCTGCTTTTTCCAGTTGTCGCAGTTGGGACAGGGGCACCATGTTTTTTGTTGGCCATTTGCAAATGTAGCTCTCACAAACCCCCTGGTTTTTGTTAATCATTCATTGGTCATGTCTTTCTGACTAGGGTGATCAGTGTACATCCAAGCACGGTCACTCATGATGCCTAGCTACCTATGGGCGCAGAAGAAATAAATTAATATATAATTCATCACCTATATTCATCCGCTAATCAAGTTTGTCAGTTTTGTTACGTCCATGCAATCTACACGCTAATAGGTAAAGATAGGTCCTAATCCCACCCGAGTATGTGTAGATTGGGTTCGTTTTCCCATGCTCTGCTCTAGATGCGATGCAGAATTTCGGCAGCACCTCCCCGCTGTTCTCCTGATACACGTCTCGGCAATAAGCAGAGAGGATGTGTACCCGGAGAACAACAGGGAGGCACTGACGAAATTCCGCATCGCATCCGGAGCACAGCATACGGGAAAACGAACCCAATCTACACATACTCGGGCTGTCCATGGATAACGTTGAACAATTCGAAAGAATCACGGTTATAAATATGCAAATGAATGCATATTTATAGATGTAACCCTTTCGAACGGGAAATGCATAGTGTTCACGCATACTGATGATTCAATCTACCTACAGCTAGCAAGTTTCATCGGCACAAAGACCGGAACAGAGCAAATGAAGGGGCAGGAGGAGATGTCATCTGTGCTCACCCACGAACGCAAGGGCGGAGCTCGTCGAACGCACGGGGAGGTCGTCGAACACCAAACCCTCGCAGCGACGAAACAACTGCACATTTAAATCCACCCGATGAACACAGACACACATATATATATATGATGGTTTTCATAACAAAATCAGAAATTATATGACCTAACTCATAATTCACACATATATGACCCCGTCGGCCTCTGGAAGGCCGAAGAGCACCCTTTCGGTCAAATGGAGGCCGAAGAGGTGTCGGGGGTCGGGGTTGTCGTGTCGGGGTGTCGAGGTGTCGTGTCGGGGTCGCGGGTCGGGGGTGTCATGTCATGGTGTCGGGTTAGGGTGTCCCGCGCACAGCTACAGTTCTGGGTCAGTGTACATCGGTATAATGCATGTGTGACTTTTGGTTCGTCGAGGCTTTCTTAAGTAACTCTCATATCTCATGGTGTGTTGGTGCGCTCTCTCTCACACTGATATGGTGGTGTATATATGTTGGTGGACACTCTCTCGCTGTAATAGGTTCGATCGGCGGTGATGGACGCCTCCCCTCTCCTCTTCTTGCACAATATATCGATGAGTATATCGCAAAGAAGAGGAGAAAGAGGAAGCGCCCCCATGACAACAGTTGGGATTCCTCCATCAAGAACACACATATGAAAGTTATTTAAGGAAAGCCTCAACGGACCGAAAGTCACACATGCATTATACCGTTGTACATCGACCCACGATCACTCATCTTGCCTAGCTACTGGACACACACAGTGCCGGGGGTCAGGGGTCAGTGGCGTCGGGAGTCAGTGCCGTCGAGGGTCGGTGGTGTCGGGTGTTGGTGGCGTCGGAGTTCGGGGGTTAGTGGCGTCGGTGGTCGGGGGTCAGTGTGGTCGGGGTTCCAGGGTCAGTGGCGTCAGGGGGTCGGTGATCGGGGGACTTTTCGGTCAACAAGAGGCCGAAGAGGTGTCGGAGGTCGGGGGTTGGGGGTTAGTGGCGTCGGGGGCGGCGTATTAACAGCTGCGCGGAGTTTTCTGCCAGGGTGTCGTCAGGATGTCGTGTCGGGGTTTCGGGCATCGTGTCGGGGTGTCAGGTGACAGGGTGTCATTTTCTTCTTCTTCATCTTCTTTTTTCCTCCTCTTCCATTTCTTCTTCTTCTTCTTCCTTCCTTCCTTTTCTTCTTCTTCTTCTTCTTCTTCTTCTTCTTCTTCTTTTTCTTCTTCTTCTGTTTATCCTCCTCCTCCTCCTCCTCCTCTTCTTCTTATTCTTCTCCCCTTATCTACTTATTCTTCTTTTATTCTACCTAGCACTAATTAACAAAATAACCTAGCTAAATCTAATTAAATAACAAATAACAAATAACATACTAGCTAAATCAACTAAATCAATCAAATTACTCAACTAACTAAATCTAATCAAATAACAAAAAATAAAAAATAAACTTACCAGCCGGGAAGGAGGGGCAGCCGGGGCAGCGGGCAGCCGGGGAGGAGGGGCAGCCGGGGCAGTGGGCAACCGGGGAGGAGGGGCAGCTGGGGAGGAGGGGCTCGGGGATGAGGGGACAGGGAGGAGGGGCTCGGGGAGGAGGGGCTCGGGGAGGAGGGGGCGGCGCTGGGGCGGCCGGAGGGGGCCAGCGGGGAGGAGGGGGCGGCGCTGGGGCGGCCGGAGGGGGCAGACGGGGAGGAGGGGGCGGCGCAGGGGCGGCCAGAAGGGGCCAGCAGGGAGGAGGGGCTCGGCCACGGGGAGGAGGGGGCGGGGAGGAGGGGCTCGGGGAGGAGGGGGCGGCGCTGGGGCAGCCGGAGGGGGCCGGCGGGGAGGATGGGCGGCGCTGGAGCGGCCGGAGTGGGCCGGCGGGGAGGAGGGGCTCGGCCGCGGGGAGGAGGGGCGCGGGGCGCGGGGAGGAGGAGGCGGCGCTGGGGCGGCCGGAAGGAGCCGGCGGGGAGGAGGGGGCGGCACTGGGGCGGCCGGAGGGGGCGGGGAGGAGGGGGTGGCGGTGCTGGGGGGTGGGCGCGGGTGAGAGAGAGAGGGGGTCGCGAGGGGGTGAATCGGGCGGGGGAGACGGCCATTAGGGGGGGCCTCTCTTTGCCGTCTGCCTCCCGACGGCAAAGAGATGGATGGCAGACGGCAAAGAGGGCGCCGTTATGGGGTGGTGGAGGGGGTGTGCGGTGGGGGGAGGGGCTCTTTGCCGTCTGCCCTAGCTTCTTTGCCGTGAGTGGGCAGACAGCAAAGGCCTGGCACATGGCAAAGACACTGTTTGCCATGTGCCAGTTCTTTGCCATCTGCTTTTGGATAGCGGACGGCAAAGAGAAACTTTGCCATGTGTCAGCAGACGGCAAAGGCCTGACACATGGCAAATAACTGAATTCCAGTAGTGACTCTTAGATAGTAGCCTCTTCTTCTGAATCAGTTGTTGTTCATGTTAATCTCACTAAATAGAAGTATTTTAAATATCAACCCCTATTAAAAAGGAAATTAAAGAACCAGTCATTACTAAATAAGATACAATCATTTATAATGTTGATCCAGTTGTGCCTACTACTTATATTGAGAAACCACCTTTCCCGGTTAGGATAAAGTAACATGCTAAGGTATCAACCGTGGTTCTCAAAAGTAATATTAGAGCACCTAAGCCCTCTGGACAAATTAAAGTAGAACCTAGTATTGCTATGGTTAAAGATCTCTTGGTAGAAAATATTGATGGGCATGTCATTTATGTTTGTGATGAAGGTACTGGAATTGCTAAACCCGATGAAAAAGATAAACATAGACCCATAGTTGGCTTTCCTATTGTCTCAGTCAAAAAAGGAGATCGTTGTTATCATGTATTATGTGATTTGGGTGTTAGTGTGAGTGTTAATCCTTTTACCTTATATCAATAAATTATGAATGACATAGCACCTGCTAAAATAGAAGATATTGGTGTTACTATTAAACTTGCTAATAGAGAAACCATCACACCACTTGGGATTGTTAGAGATGTTGAAGTATTGTGTGGGAAAATAAAATATCCTACTGATTTTCTAGTTCTTGGTTCCCCACAAGATGACTTTTGTCCCATTATCTTTGGTAGATCTTTATTGAAGACTGTTAATGCTAAGATAGATTGTCAAAAAGAAATCGTCAGTGTTGAGTTTGGTGATGTGTCTCATGAGTTCAATTTTTCTAAGTGTAGTAGAAAACCTCGTGAGAGAGAATTGCCTAGTAAGGATGAAATAATTGGTCTCACTTCTATTGCCATTCCTCATAACGATCTACTAGAACAATATTTGGTAGACCATGCAAATGATATGCACCTGCGTGAGAGAAATGAAATAGATAAAAATTTCTTTGAACAACAACCTCTACTGAAACACAATTTTCCTATTGAAACTATTGGAGGTCCTCCTCGACCTAAAGGTGATCCTCTATTTGAACTAAAACAATTGCTTGACACTTTGAAGTATGCTTATCTTGATGAGAAAAGATATATCCTATTATTATTAGTGCTAACCTTTCAGAACACGAAGAAGAAATATTATGAAAAAGTCTGAGGTAGCACTGGGGTCCTATTGGATATACTCTTGATGATCTTAAGGGCACTACTTTAGCTCCATCTCAACACAAGATCAATATGGAACCTGATGCTAAATTCATTGTTAATCACCAATGACGATTGAATCCCAATATGAAAGAAGTGGTAAGAACTGAAATATTAAAGCTTCTGGAACCAGGTATAATCTATCCTATAGATGATAGTACATGGGTGAGTCTCGTTCATTGTGTACCTAAGAAAGGAGGTATTACTGTAGTTCCTAATGATACAAATGAGCTTATTCCACAAACAACTGTTACTGGCTATAGGATGGTAATTGATTTTAGAAAATTAAATAAAGCTACTAGAAAAGATCGTTACCCCTTGCCTTTTATTGATCAAATGATTGAAAGATTATCTAAGCACACACACTTTTGTTTCTTGGATGGATATTCTGGTTCCCCTCAAATACCCGTGTCACAATCTGATCAAGAGAAAACCACCTTTAGCTGTCCTTTTAGAACCTATGCTTATAGACGTATGCCTTTTGGTTTATGCAATGCACCTGCTACATTTCAAACATGTATGACTGCTATATTCTCTGATTTTTGTGAAAATCTTGTGGAGGTTTTCATGGAAGATTTCTCTGTTTACGGAACTTCTTTTGATGATTGCTGAACCCACCTTGATCAAGTTTGCAGAGATGTGAACAAACTAATTTTGTTTTGGGATAAGTGCCGCTTTATGGATAATGAAGGTATTGTCTTGGGGCATAAAATCCCCAAACAATTTATTGAGGTGGATCAAGCTAATGTTGATGCAATTGAGAAAACACTTGTTTCTATCAGAGGTTTATTAAAGACTTCTCAAAACTGTCTAGGCCTCTTACTAATCTTTTAGAAAAGTGTATTCCCTTGGTTTTTGATGATGATTGCATCGAAGCCTTTGAAACAATAAGAAAGCCTTAACCACTACACCTATTGTTCGACCACATGATTGGAACTTGCCTTTTGAAATGTTAGTGATTATGTTAGTGATTATGTTGTTGGTGATTTTCTAGGACAAAGAGTTGATAAGAAATAAAATGTTATCCATTATGCTAGCAAAACTCTACACAATGCACAACAAAATTCTGCTACTACTTCAAAATAATATTTAACAGTCGTGTTTGCTTGTGATAAATTCAGATCTTACATTGTTGATTCCAAACTTATTGTTCACACTAATCATGCTGCTATACAATATCTTACGGAAAAGAAGGATGCTAAACCTAGACTCATTAGGTGGGTTCTCTTGCTTTAGGAATTTGATTTACGTATCATTGATAGGAAGGGAGATGAGAACCCCGTAGCTGATAACTTCTCTAGGTTAGAAAATATTATTGGTGACCCACTACCTATTGATGATAGTTTCCCTAAAGAACAACTAGCTGCAATAAATGCACCTCAAAACACTCCATGGTATGCTGGTTATTGTAATTACATTGTTGCTAA
The DNA here is from genome assembly GCA_022496015.1 of Hordeum marinum. Lineage (NCBI taxonomy): Eukaryota > Viridiplantae > Streptophyta > Magnoliopsida > Poales > Poaceae > Hordeum > Hordeum marinum. The sequence goes on from CM039674.1 coordinate 178,816,349, forward strand.
ATATATTCCGCCTAGTTTCACATACCAGCAAAAGAAAAGATTCTTCTATGATTTAAGACATTACTTTTGGGATGACCCACATCCTTATAAAGAAGGAGTATATGGTACTATTGGACGTTCTGTACCTAAGCATGAACAGGAACAAATTCGATGAAAATGCCATTCTGAAGCTTATGGAGGACATCATGATGGAGATAGAACTGCCTATAAGGTATTACAATCTAGTTTTCATTGGCCTACTCTCTTCAAGGATGCCCGTAAGTTCGTCTTGTCTTGTGATGAACGTCGAAGAATTGGTAAGATCGGTTAGCGTTAGGAAATTTCTATGATTTATTCACTAGTTGTTGAACCATTTGATGTTTGGGGATTTGATTATATGGGACCTTTTCCTTCCTCTACTTGGTACACTCATATTTTGGTTGTTGTTGATTATGTCACTAAGTGGCTGGAATCTATTCCAACTAGTAGTGTTGATCATCACATTTCCATTAAAATTCTTAAATAAGTTATTATACCAAGGTTTGGAGTCCCTATGTATCTAATGACTGATAGTGGTTCACATTTTATCCATGGTGCTTTCCGTAAAATGCTTGCTAAAATGATGTTAACCATTGGATTGCATCACCCTATAATACTCAATCTAGTGGTCAAGTTGAACTTTGCAATAGAGAAATAAAATTTATATTACAAAAAAATGTTAATTGGAATAGAAAGAATTGGTCTAAGAAATTAGATGATGCACTTTGGGCCTATAGAACTGCTTATAAATATCCTATGGGTATGCCTTCATACAAAATGGTATATGGAAAAGGTTGTTATTCGCCTCTAGAGTTAACACACAAAGCAGTTTGGGCAATTAAAGAACTAAATTATGACTTCAAACTTCCGGTGAAAAGAAGCTATTTGATATTAGCTCATTAGATGAATGGAGAACCCAAGCTGATGCAAATGCCAAGTTATTCAAAGAAAAAGTTAAAAGATGGCATGACAAAAGAATCCAAAACCGAGAATTCAAAGTTAGAGAATATGTTCTTTTGTACAATTCTCATTTTAGATTTTTTGCAGGAAAACTTCTCTCCAAATGGGAAGCACCCTATGTTATCTAAGAGGTTTATCGCTCTAGAGCCATCAAGATTAATAATGCCAAAGGTACCAACCCGAAGGTGGTCAATGGACAAAGAATTAAACACTATAACTCAGGTAAGCCTATTAATGTTGAAAGCAAAGTTATCCAAACCATGTCATCGGAGGAACACATAAGAGAAACCTTCCGGAACACTCCGGAATTGTAAAATTCAGTAAACGGACTCCAAAAATCTGTAATTTTTTTATCAGTTTTGGACTATTTAAGAATTTTAGGAAATAAAAAATAAACCAAAAGGAAACCTAGGTGAGCAAGGTACACCAGGGCGCGGTTACCATCCATGGCATGCCGTGGTGGAGCGTGCCCACCATGGGAACCTTCCCGACTCCGTTTTCCTTTAGTTTGCTTGATTTCCATGAATAAAAATTCTCTATATATACCCCCAATTGTTTTGACTACCGCATCACGAAATTTTCCTATGTTCTTGTTTCTTGTTGTCAAGCCAATCATCATGTCTTCTTCCTCTCCCAATAACTCAGAAGAGGATGCTTGGTTGATGAAGATGGAGCTGAAAGGAGAAGAGGCAAAATAAGCCAATAATGGGGACAAGGGCGAGGAAGCTATTCAGAACCAAGCTCAAGAAGGAGGGCAACCCTTAGACATGGTGGAAGAGTAAGAATAGCATATCCTTTGGCCTTACTACCCTCATTTCACCCCTCCTGAAATTGAAGCTTTCAGGGCTTTCGAGGCGGTTCCTGTTCACAACAAATTCATCGCTCATGAAAATGTTTTGCTAGAGGAGCACATCATCACCCTCAAGAGTGTCATATACAAATTGAAGTATTCATTAGAGCTGAAGTATGACGCCTCATTGCCACCACCTTCATCATCTTCACCACCAAAGGAGACTTGAGTATACAGGTATGGGCACTCCCCTTGTCTTGAGATAAGCTTGGGGGAGGTGCCCCGGTATCGTATGACCATCACTTCTTACCTTTGCTTTTTTATTTTGATCCTTAGCCTTTTCATGATTTAGTTGAATAAAAGTTTAGTATGATCTATTTTTGAGTGCTAGTTTCAGGATCCACCTACCTATGTAATCAAGTGAGAGTTATATAATAAAGTTTAGTTTGAGCTTTACTTTCTTGTTGCAATCTTGATAAAAGAGAATAAATGAAAAAGATCATATGCTAATCATATGGCGAGTAAGGACATCACAATAAAGAAAAGTATAAGTGATAAAATTTATTGGAGATTGGCAAACATAGCATTAGTCAATTGTGCAATTCATGAAAGAGTAAATTAGGGAAGAGAAGATTCACATGAAAATATACTATCATGGACATCTTTTATGATTGTGAGCCCCCAATAATATTATATGTCAAAATTGTTGACGTTGGACAAGGAAGACAACGTAACGATTTATGCTTGTTCATATTCACACAGAAGTTATATTGTCATAGATCCTTCAACATGTGGTGCTTTCCCAATATCTTTGCTAGCCTAAAATTCCGCACTAAATAGAGATACTACTTGTGCATCAAAAAACCAAAAACCCAAACTCATTTTGAGAGGCCACAATACCTACCTATGGATTGGATAAGATATTTCAAGTTGTTGTCATCGGTGCATCAAGGCAATAAAAAATGATTCTAAAGTGATGTATAAATTAGTGTAAGAGAAAATTGAGCGTTGCATGAACTTGTGATGGCAAAGTAATAAAAGCAACGAACTGCATAATAAAGCTTGATATCAGAAGGGGCAATGCAACGTGACATTATTTTGCGCTAAGGGACTTGGCATACAAACTAAAAAGCGCATGACAACATGTGCTTCCCCTTGCAAAGGTCCTATATTTTACTTTTATGCAGTTATTTTCATGAAAGTGTCAAAGTATTCTTCTCTATTCCCTTATATTTTTCTCTTTTGCAACCATCATGTGCTGAGGAAAGCTCTAGGCACATCCATCTAGTCAGATATGAGTGGGCATGAGTTATTATTGTTGACATCACCCTTGAGGTGAATACGTTGGGAGGCAAAACTATAAGCCCCTATCTTTCTATGTGTCCGGTTAAAACTTTTTGTCCATGTGTATGTTGTGAGTGTTAGCAACCATACAAGTCTAAATGATGGTTGAGTATGTGGACTTGCCAAAAGGCTCCTACGTGAGACCCTTCGTGAGAATATGATGAATTGTAGTTGCAAAGTTGACTGACAACATAGTTTTTTGGTTTCCAATAAGGTTTATGCTTTATACTTCCATGTTGTGATGAATTATTACTTCGTCGTCAAAAATTAAATGATGTTGTTATGAAATAAAGTTTTATGAGAAAGTTTATGTTAATTTTTGTTGTTATTATAATAATAAGCATGATGCTACTATGTTCGTATTTTGCTTTTATCGACACCTCTCTCTCAAACCATGTGGACATCTTCTTCGATAGTGGCTTTCGCTTGAGGACAAACGAGATCTATGTTTGGGGGAGTTGATACGTCAATTTTGCATCATGTTTTCTTACTGTTATTTATAAAGTTTTTATGCATAATAATGCTTTGGGGAGTAATTCTAATACCTTTGATCTCACAGTTTGCAAGGTTTACACCAAGAGGGAGATTGTCGGCAACTGGAATTCAGTACCTAAAAAAAGCATGTCAAAGATACATATTCTGCACATACCAAATGAAGCTGAAAATTTACGGAGATTTTTTATATAATAAATAAGAGCTGAAAAGTACCAGAGGAGGGCCACCAGGTGGGTACCCTCCACAAGGGTGCGCCAGGCCCCCTACCCGCGCCCTGGTGGAGCCTGATCACCTTGTCCCACCTCTGGAGCCCGTCTTCTGGTAAATTCCTAAACAACCTAAAAAATCCAGGAGGAGGACTTTCAGGACGGAGCGCTGCCACCTCTAGGCGGCACTTGGGCAAGAGGAATTTTGCCCTCTAGCGAACCGATTCCGCTAGGGGAACTTCCCTCCCGGAGGATGAAATCGAATCCATCGTCATCACAAACAAACCTCTCATCTTGGGGAGGCCATTCTTCATCGACATCAACAACAGCACCATCTCCTCTCATAACCTAGTTCATATCTTGTGTTCAATGTTTGTTCCGGATCCTTAGATTGGTACATTTGGGTGACTAGTAGTGTCGATTACCTTGTGCAGTTGATTGCCATATGGTTTATTTGGTGGAAGATTATATGTTCAGATCCATTATGTTATTAAATACACCTCTGATCTTGAGCATGCATATTATTTGTGAGTAGTTACCTTTGTTCTCGAGGTCACGGGGTAAATCATGTTGCAAGTAATCATGTGGATTTCATATGTGTTCGATATTTTTATGATATGTATGTTGTGATTCCCTTAGTGTCTTCATGTGAAAGTCAAAAACATGACAGTTCACCATCCTTCGGCCTAAGGGAATGCATTGTGGAGTAGTTATTAGATGATGGGTTGCTAGAGTGACACAAGCTTAAACCCTAGTTTATGCGCTACTTTGTAAGGGGCTTATTTGGGTCCACATATTTAATGCTATGTTTACACTTTGTCCTAATACTTTTCTCGTAGTTGTGGATTGTTGCGAGGGAGTTAATCATAAGTCGATTGTTAGTTCAAGTAAAAACAACACCTTAGCACCGGTCCACCCACATATCTAATTATCAGAGTAGCGAACACGAATCAAACCAACATGATGAAAGTGACTAGATGAAATTCCCGTCTACCCTCAAGAACACTTTGCTTATCACAAGAGATAATTTTGGCCTGTCCTTTGCCACAAAAGGATTGGGCTACCTTGCTGTGCCTTACCTATTGTTACTGTTACATGCTCATTACAAATTACCTTGCTATCAAACTACTTGCTACTTACAATTTTAGTACCTGCAGAAATTACCTTGCTGAAAACCGCTTGTCATTTCCTTCTGCTCCTCGTTGGGTTTGACACTCTTACTTATAAAAGGGCTATGATTGATCCCGTATATTTGTGGGTCATTAGGCCCCGAAGGTGTGCCCTTGGAGGCTGCTGGTGGTGCATGTATTCTTGTATCTCTGTTGGAGTTGTCACCTTAAGGAAATGGTGTTGTAGTGGGACATGTGGATGTAAATGATGTACGTGGTGTCCATGATGAAGCCTGTCCTGCATAAAAATTAGTTCTCGCCATTGTCTGCCGATCTTGCACTTGATTTTCAGCTTTGCAAGCAAGATGGAATAAACGAGTGATAGTGTTGTACTCCTGATACTCTAGAATAGTCTGAATCTCTCTATTTAAGCCACCCATATAATGTGCAAGTATAGCTTCATTCTCCTCAACAATACCACATCTAATCATGCCAGTTTGTATTTCCTGATTATATTCCTCTACAGAATTTTTACTTGTCTTAAACACAACAAATATCGAAGCAATTCACGTTAATAATATCATGGAACCAAACGATTACACATAGCAGTTTTCAAAGAAGCCCAAGTAGTAGGGCATTATCATGATACATTCTACAATGTTCAGACGACCAAACACAAGCAACACAAGTGAATGAACAAACAGCAGCAACAACACATATATCCTCCGGAAATTGTAAGCATGTAAAATGTTATTCTATTTCTAACTGCCACGTAAGATGTATATCACGAACATATCTACCCTCAAATGTCGGAATACTCAATTTAAGTGTAGGGAGATGGTCATGATCTCGTACCTAAGGGGGTCGTGTAGCCCTACCATTGCGATTGTATGCATGTGGACGACCTGGTGCTTGTTGTGGTGGTTGTCCCTGGCGCTTATTTGGAGCAACTTCTCCCTCATCATCGTAATCACCATCATAATCCTCATTCTTCTCAACGATAGTAGCAGTAGCAGCATCAGCAACCGAAGCTGCAGCAGTAGCAAAGGCACCTAATTTATGGCCTTGGTCGATAGGCACATGTCGCGCTCGTCCCGCAAAATTTGGGCGTTATTGGTGTTTTTTTTAGCGAGGTACGATAGGTGGAGCCGGTGGAGGTAGACGAGAAAGCACCTCAATGAATTTAGCTTCCATCTTGTTATCCAACATCTTCTCCAAACCATGTAGCTTCTCCATGGCTTCTACAAGGATCGTCACCAAGTCGTGCACTTGTTCACCCATCAGTTGTTGAAATTTATCATTGAGGTCCTTGTTCGTCATGCTCTCCTAGGTTATCTCATCGGCTGTGATCCTGGCATAGTTAGCCGAAATAGGAACACACAAATATGAACTGTCGGTGTACTAAAGTATGGGCCTTTTAGTACCCCATACTATTGCACGGACAGTCGCAGCCATACCAGTGGCAAGGCCTGCTAGGGAGCAACTGAGAACAAATACAGCAACATCGAGAAGGAATTCAAGTCAACAGACCGAAGACCAAAGGCTGGGACCTCGGTAAGATCTTGCCGGGATGACCTACGGAGCCCCGACAAGAAGTGCACCCGGCAAGGCCCCACCATCCGGCCAGCGCAGAGGAGAAGCCCCGACAAGGTGAAGCCCCAGCAAGTCCCCGCTAGCACAGAGACCAGGTGTCACCTTGCTTGGGCACGTGTCGAGGCCCCGGCGATGAAGAGGCTAAGCGGTGCCGATGGGACGGGCTCCTGTCTCGTCCCGCAGACGGCCACGGATGCCTGATGGAGCATTAAATGCGTTTGTCTAGCACCGACAGTGTTAGGTATGGTAACACAATGGCAATGTGCACTCCGTGTACATACTTTACAACACTGTTGGGCACCCCTTCGAGAGTATAAAAGGAGGCCTAGGGCGTTACGGTATAAGACTTTTTGAATTTTGGACTTTCGGCCACCAGATCTTCTCTGGCCCGTTCTACATGATTAGCGGCTGTGTACTGGAGCGCTCCCAGAACCTGAGCTAGAACTCATCGAATACGACCAAGCAGAAGTAGGGTTTTACGCATCTTTGCGGCCTGAACCTGGGTAAATTCCTACGCGCTAGCCATCTGATCTCCTCTTTGTGCGACCCTACTTCCCCGATGAACCGTAAAGGGATACCTACGATCCCATAGCTGTCATCTCCCCCCACATCTTTGGCGTGCCAGGTAGGGGGAAAGATCGCGTTAACCTGATATTGTGACTAGCACGTCAGTTCCTTCCTCATAATCATCATCGCCATGGCTCCCAAGACGAAAGGTTTCATGGCGGTGGAACCCTCCACGTCCGCCGCACCCGGAGCCGCCCAAGTGGATGACGGAGTGGGAGCAGGGACCCTGCGCCCACATGGCGCTCCGATGATCAAGGCCAAACAAGCAGCGACGCCCGCCGCAGAGACGCTCACGATGGCGATGGAAACCCCCGCGCCGCTGGTTTCCAGGATGGAGTTGTATTGCCTGCGGGACGGGAGGGTACCTGCCAAGGCACCCACATCGGCACGTACGCCACAACATAACTAGGACGCGCGCGAAGAGCAGCGTCGTGGTGTCGGTTGTTCCTAACGTCCCCACGGAAAAGCTCTTGCGTATCGTTCCCAAGATGCGCGGGACCAACATGCTAGTGGGAGTGGCGTGCAATCGCGAGACCGCGAAGGAGATCCTTCTAACATGGTTAGGAGGAGGAGCACCTCGCATTCCTCGGGCCGTTCGCTACGGACTACGTCGGAAGAAGGAATGCTGCGAACATAGCTACTCCTGAACTTCCCTCCTACTGCGGAGAAGCTCGACGAATGGAGAGCTACCATTCAGAGCCTCATTAGCCTCGCTGACAAGTTTCGGTCCACCAAGCCAGCTCATGCCAGTGGTGAGAAGGCCGGAGGTGGTGCGACCAAGGTGCACTCTCCTCCATAGCAACAATGCCGATCACCGACTCGACGGACTGACGCTTACGATGGTTACTCGTGACGATCAGCGTCAAGTTCTTCAGGAATGAAGCAAGGAAGATGATCAAACTACAATCGAGCAACGGTTGGAAGCGCGCCATCAATCTGCTAAGCGCGTGGGACCCAGTGTAGACAAATCCGCGCCAGGGTATGCTGTTAGCCTACCTTACGATATGGTTGTCCAGCGTTTACCCGTGAGCTGAGGCAAATCCAATGGACCAATTCCCGCACGTTCAAGCCAGAGGTCCCGGAGAAATACGACGGAAAGACTCACCCATCAGAGTTCCTGAGCATCTACACCATTGCGGTGCAAGCTGCCGGGGCTCGCGACGACAAGATACTCGCCAACTACTTCTCGTTGGTGCTTAAGCCTAACATCAGGTCGCGGTTGATGCACTTGCCTGAAGGATCCATTTCTTCATGGGAAGATCTATGCCATGAGTTTGTTGGCGCCTTTACCAGAGGTCCTCAAGCTCCTGGTCAAGAGCGTGATTTAAATATCATCCCCTAGAAGGAGGCGAGACCTTATGCAAGTACATCCAGAGGTTCAGCCGCGTAGACGACAACATACCAGACGATCATCCTGCCGTTGTTATCAGCGCGTTCCATCAGAACATGCGGAACCATAGAATGCAGGAAGAGCTGGCGATGAACAAGGTGAGGGATGTTGCCGAGCACTATGCTCTAGCAGATAAATGTGCTCAAGCTAAAGAAGGGAGGAGGCTCCACGGCGAAGACGCAGGTGTAGTGGTTGACTCCACCACTCCGGCAAAGAAGGGCCAGCGGCGTAACAACAAGCGCAAGGCAAAGGCCTTGCTTGCCGCCGAGGGATCTGACAACCTCGACACAGTGAAGAAGTCCAAGGCTGGTGACCCCTGCAAGGATGTTGTTGGGTGTGTATCCTGTCAAGCTTTGGTGGTTGCCGACAATCCGGAAGGCTCCATCATGTGATATTGCAAGATCCATCGCACCAAAGGCCACGATCTCCAAGACTGTCGGCAAGTTGAGCAGCTTGCCGAGAAGCAAAAAGCCAAGTATGAGATGCGAGACAAGGAGAAGGGCCAGGATGGTACGAAGGGATCCGGCAAGAAGCGCGATGGTCGAGGAGGTCGCCGCGGCAAGGCCAAGCCACAAAAGGACCGACCCGCATGCGGCCGTGACAAGCAAGAGGGGGGTGATGATGACGTTCAAGAGGAAGACGAGTCCAGCGAGCAAGAATTCCAGAGAGCTATAGACGCCATGTGCATAAACGGAGGTGCCTCGTTGCATTCTTCCCACCGCCAACTTAAACAGTGGACGCATGAGATTAATGCGATTGAGCCATCTGTGAGCGTTTGGAAGCCTTTGAAATGTTCCGAAACGCCTATCATTTTCGATGTTGAGGATCACCCTGATTGTGTAACTGCGGTCAAGTGTTTGCCGTTGTTTGTCTCACCAACGATTCGCAACCTCAAGGTGAAGAAAATGTTAGTTGACGGTTGGGCCGGATTGAACTTGATCTCGCCCGAGGTAATAAAGAAATTGCAAATTCCTAATGGAGATCTCAAAGAAACGGGCTCGTTTCAGGGTGTCAATCCGGGAAGGAGCCATCCCAAGGGAAAGATCACACTTCCAGTAACATTTGGCAGTAATCTGAACTTCAGGATGGAGAAGGTTGTTTTTGATGTCGCCAAGATTTCGTTGCCATACAATGGGATCCTTGGTCGTCCAGCATTAGCCAAGTTCATGGCGGCGTTGCACTATGCCTACAACGTATTGAAGTTTCCCGGGCCGATGAGCATCATCACTATCAAGTCCGACAAGAAGGACACGCTTATCTGTGCCGATCAACTCTACCAAGAGGCAGTAGCAGCATCTGCCACCAAGGCACTTTCTACTGAGGCTGAAACTCCCGGGAGGAAGAAGCCCGACAAGACCTCTTGCACAGACTCTAGCAAGCGCACCTCCTCGGAGTGCTGCGCTCCTGTTGATGACATGCCAGTGAGTTCCACCGCCAAGAGCAAGAAGTCCAAAGCAGCTCCTCCAAAGACTAAGAAGGTGCCCGCCAAGGATGATGGTATGGGAGGAACTTTCACCATAAGTTCCACCCTTGACGACAAATAGGAAAGCACGCTTGTCACCTTCTTGCGGGCGAATGTCGATGTGTTTGCATGGCAACCATCTGATGTCCCTGGTGTTCCAAGGAAGGTGATTGAGAACCACCTTGCCATATGTCCACACAAGCGGTGCGTCAAGAAGAAGGTCAGGAAGCAGGCTTTGGAGCAGCAATAGTTTATTGCTGAAGAAATCAAGAAATTAGAAGTGGATGGCTTGATCACAGGAGTACTTCATCCAACATGGTTGGCCAATCCAGTTGTAGTATGCAAGCTGAATGGGAAATGGAGGCTATGTATTAACTTCACATATATCAATAAGGCCTGCCCCAAAGATCCTTTTCCCTTACCACGCATCGACCAGATTGTGGACTCCACCACCGGCTGCAACTTGTTGTCTTTCCTTGAAGCCTATTCAGGTTATCATCAGATTTTCATGGCCAAGGAAGATGAAGAGAAGACCACATTTATCACCCCATGTTTTACATATTGCTTTTTGTGTATGCCTTTCGGGTTGAAAAGTGCTCGTTCTACATTTGCAAGAGCGGTCCAGATTGGGTTTGAGCCCTAGCTACATAGAAATATGGAGGCTTATATGGATGACATAGTGGTCAAAACCAAGAATAAAGCTACGCTCATATCAGACCTAGAAGAGACATTTGCAAATCTACGCAGGATCAACTTGAAGCTCAACCCTGAGAAGTGTGTGTTTGGTGTCCCATCTAGCAAGCTTCTCGGGTTCTTTGTATCTCAACGTGGAATTGAAGAAAATCCTGACAAGATCAAATCAATTGAGCAAATTGAAGCGCCAAGGTGTGTCAAGGATGTGCGTCGTCTTGCCGGTTGTGTTGCTGCTCTGAGTAGGTTCATATCAAAATCTGTTGAGCGCCCCCTGCCCTTTTTCAAAATCTTGAAGAAGGCGGGTCTGATGAAATGGACTCCGGAAGCGGAGGCAGGGCTATAGGATTTGAAGAACTACCTCTCCTCCCCGCCAGTCCTAGTTGCACCAAAACCACAAGAGCCATTGCTGCTATATCTAGCGGCAATAAATCAAGTGGTGAGTGTTGCCCTGGCTGAAATAGAAGTTGATGAAGGAGCAACGACATCGGCAGGACCGCCAAGAGACAAGCCAGAATATTCCCCGACAAAGTCTGGTGCCGACGAAGCTAGATATGCGCAGTCGAATAAAATAATTCAGAAGAAGAAGATGGTGCAGCGCTTAGTCTATTTTGTTAGCTCCCTATTGCAGGGGGCTAGGTCAAGATATTCTAGTGTGCAGAAGTTGCTCTTCGGGCTCCTTATGGCCTCGACGAAGCTGTGCCATTACTTCCAGGCACATGAGATCATTGTTGTCACTCGCTTCCAGTTACAACGGATATAGCGGAACCCTGATGCTACCGGTAGGATTGTGGAGTGGGCTTTGGAACTGCCGAGCTTTGGTCTTAAGTTTGAAAGCACTTCGACCATCCAAAGGAGAGCCTTGGCGGAGTTCATTGCGGAATGGACAACAATGCCAGATGAAGAAGTTCCAGAGTCAACTCTCCCCGGCAAGGACACGAACTAAGAGTGGATCATGTATTTTGATGGGGCTCTCTCGCTGCAAGGCGCCGGTGTCGGAGTGCTATTTGTCATAGCCACTGGAGAGCACCTCAAATATGTGATTCAGATGCACTTTCCCTAGGAGAGGTCGACGAACAATACTGTGGAATACGAAGGGCTGCTTGCCGATCTTAGGATCGCCTCAGACCTTGGGATTAAGAAACTAATTCTCAGGGGTGATTCTCAGCTTGTTGTCAGGTAGGTGAATAAGGATTATCAAAGTCCATTGACGGAAGCTTATGTAGATGAAGTGAGAAAGTTGGAAGAACATTTTGACGGTCTGCAAATCGAGCATGTTCCACATGCAGAGAACAACATTGCTGTTGGCCTCTGGAACCAGGAAATTTTGTGCTCCGACTAACTCAACCATCTGTAACACCATCAATTGCACAAGGAAAATAAGAAAGTTGAGTTCCAGCAAGTATTTCCTGGCAGAGCTCCCAGAAGCCGCCGATGAGGAAGTCTCCTGGGACAACGCCAGGCTTGCCGGTATGTGCCATGCTCCAGCAGAGCCTCAGGCTCTTGCCATGGAAGCACAAGCTCCCACCAAGATTGCAGGGGGGCAGCAGGCTACGACAAAGCCTCGAGCCCTTGCCGTTGAGACAAATGCTTCCCTGGTAGAGAATATGCCTTTAGTCCTGGTTGTCGAGCCCTAGTTTCTAGCATGGGCACAACACATTGTCCATTTCCTTCAAATAGGAGAACTCCCCGAGGAACAAGAAGAAGCTGAGAAAGTATCTCGACGGTCTAATATGTACAAGTTCATGGACAATGTCCTCTATAGAAAGAGGCCAAATGGTGTGAAACTCAAGCGCATTTCTCGGGAAGACGGACTGGAGCTATTGGCAGAGATACATGGAGGCATATGTGGCTCCCACATAGGATCAAGAGCGCTTGCTGGTAAGGCATTTCAACAAGGTTTCTTTTGTCCCACTGCCCTCCAGGATGCAACTGCGCTAGTAACCAAGTTTGAAGCATGCTAGTTAGCTCAAGCTCTTCAGACAATCCCTCTCTCCTGGCCATTTCAGTCTGCGAGAACGACACCTTGGGCCCCTTTCCCCATGCAATCGGGGGCTTTGAGTACTTGTACGTCGCGATTAACAAGTTCACAAAGTGGCCGGAAGTGGAACCATTGAGAAAGGTGACAGCATAGTCAGTCGTCAAGTTCTTCAAAGGACTAGTCTGCCACTTTGGTGTTCCCAATAGGATCATCATTGACAATGACACATAGTTCCTGAGCTGCACCTTCATGCAGTTTGTCCAAGACCTAGGCAGCAAGATCTGTGCTGCTTTTGTTGCCCACCCAAGGAGAAACGACCAGGCGGAAATGGCTAATGACGAAGTACATTAAGGCCTGAAGACAAGAACTTTCCACAAGCTAAGCAAGTGCGGAAGGCGCTGGAATTATGAGTTGCCGGTGGTTCTTTGGTCAATCAGAATGACTCCAAATCGAGCTACCGGCTAGACACCCTTCTCCCTAGTATATGGGGCGGAAGCAGTTCTCCCCACGAAACTCACATACGGGTCACCTCGAGAGCTCTCTTATGACGAGCTTGATCAAGAACAGTTGCCGCAAGATGACGCGATGCTCCTTGAGGAAGATCGTCTATAGGCTGTTGTGCGAGCTACGCGCTACCAGCAAGCTCTGTGCCGCTATCATAGCTGCTAGGTTCATACCCGAAGTGTTGAGGAAGGCGACCTTGTTCTTCGGCGTGTTCAGTCTGCCAAGAATTCAAACAAGTTGACGGCAAAGTGGGAAGGCCCTTATCCGGTAGTGCGAGTCACCTATCCTGGCACAGTTTGCCTGGAGACCAAAGATGGCATCCTAGTGAGCAACTCCTGGAATATCGAACATCTTCGTAAGTTCTACCCATGAGGTGTGGTTGCCGGGCCTCCCGGCAACCACCTTTTGTACAAAGTCTTGCCGCCGAAGCATGTAATCCTTTGTACAAAGCCAGGTGCAGACCCTGTGAATTGTTGATTAAAGCTAAGTGTTCTACAAATCTTGTTGATTCTCATGTTTACTTATATACATGTTTGTCAGAAATATTGTATTGAGCTTACTCCCGGCAAGAGCTAACGGAACACGAAGGTTCCATGTCCCTATTTTCTCTTCTTTCTTTTTCTCAAAAGGACAGAAGGTTACCTCGCATGCAGCTTTGCCAGGGGGAATGGTGGTATGGATATCGACGGGCGACATTCAAGGAAAACATCTTGCCGGAAGGAGTACGGCAACGAAAAGCTAAGTTGCAAAATCCTAAGTCAACTCTTACTATCAAATTATTTTCCTTGGATGATTTCGACTTTTGTATGGAAAGCCTGGACACTAAGGAACCCTGCAGTGATCGGCTTTGCCTTCACTCTGTTTCGAGTCCGCTCAATCGCTTAGGTGGCTGCACTCAAGCCCTTGCTCTATTTCGAGTCCGCTCAATGGCTCAAGTGGCTGCGCTAGCGCCCTTACTCCCTTTTGAGTTCGCTCAACAGCTTAGGTGGCCACGCTGAGAATGACAAGGTGTCTTGCCGACATTTGCACCGCCAGCAAGCTGCTTTGACCCCTTCCTCGAAGCGCTCGCGGTAGGGCCGCACATTCCAACAAGTTTTTTCTAAAAAAACTTAGGGAAAACACGATTCAAAGAGGAATCTAATGAGGAGAATAATATACAGCAACTCAATTAGGGTGCAATTTACATGAGATGTCACCTCTTCCTAAGTACATCTTTATTTGACTTTCACCCCTAGGGGAGATTACAAGAGGAAAAAGATGGGACGAGGAGGCAGATTACAAGAGGAAAATATAGGAAGAAGCCCCCAGCAAAATCCCAACCTGACCCCTCTGGACTGGCACTGCGCGGAGGGGCAGGGCGTCCAGAAGGGAAGACAAGGGCCTGGCCCCTCCTGGGCCAGCATTGCACGGAGGAGAAGATGAGCACTGCGCGGACGAGGGGAGGGGCCCCAGAAGCTGAAGCCCAGGGCCTATCCTAAGACCAAGCTGGAAGATGAGGCAGCGCCCGGGACAAGGACCCCCCAGCAAGATTGCCTTGCAGGAAGGGGAAGAGGCGTGAGGCTGATGATGATGGTGCAGCCGTTGATCAATCAGAGCTTAGGTTGTCGTATTCCGACTTGATGGCCTCGAGCTAAGACTCATCGTCACTTTCACCGACATTGTCCTTGTCATCGCCGTCTCTTGAGGATGAGCTTTTAGTGCCACTCGAGCTCTCTTCGTAGCAACTGAGACGGATGCCGAAACGACCATAAATCTTGACGAAGAGCAGATACGCCTCCGTCATTGTGAAACGAAGGATGTGCCCATCCTGGAAGTTGTGGGAACGGGCGAAGGTTTTCCAACCGCACCTAAAGAACATGACGCGGCTCTCTGGATACTCAACGTCCACCCACGTGGCGCCATTGCAGCAGCCATGCGACCGCAGCCAAAAAACGGGCGGCTCGTTGAACTACATCGTCCTGGCAAAAGGGTGAGGGAGGCACAAATGGCTCCGAAGGGGACCATGCAGTTTGGGGACGAACTCCAATGCCGTCCCCTCGGTGTGGGTCTCTTCGAGGAAGGGTCTTGGCGCCGGAGGAGGAGATGGAGCAGCACTCCGCCTCCCCCGACCTCGGCCTCCATGATGACCGCGGCCCCTCGGGCCTCTCCCACCGCGAGCACCCGGGTCACCCTTCTCCTCTACGATGGAAGCGGTGTCATGATCCAGACGAGAAATCCTCCTTTGTGTAGAGGACGATGGCCACCCTCGACCCCTATGCATGGCTAGGGGCGGGCACCACTCAGGGTTTGGAAGAAGTGGAAAGGCGAGCTCTGGAGATTCACACTTGATGAAAAAGAAGGATGGATGAGCATCGCCCTCGTTACCCCTAAATTTATAGGCAGAAGCATGGGGGCTAGCTGTCCCCCGCTCCAAGAGTCGCCGCCCACCTCCTCCAATAGCATCGCCGATGATCACGGGGCAAACAACAACCGCCCCATTGCTCCAATCCACGATGCTGAAGTTTCTGCCACAACCAGGACTTTAATTCATGGGCGCCAGTTGTTGGTTCTTCGGTATGCATGCGACACGCATGGCGGAAATGGCCTAACACAACCATGGAAACAATTAATACCGTTCCATGCACGTACCCCACATCGTGCACTTAATGTCCGTCGTGGGGAGGCATAGTAAGCAGAATGGACGCAACAGCAGATAATCCCTACCACACATTCCCATGCACTCTTTGGGCCAAGCCGAACAATGCCTCACACCGTGTATGGGCCAGGCCCGGGGTCTCCTGTAGGTGTACTAAAGTATGGGCCTTTTAGTACCCCATACTTGTGCACGGACAGTCGAAGCCATACCAACGGCTGGGCCTGCCATGGAGAAGTTGAGAACAAATATAACAACATCAAGAAGGCATTCAAGTCAACGGACCAAAGAACAAAGGCTAGGACCCCAGCAAGATCTTGCCGGGATGGCCTACGGAGCCCCGACAAGAAGTGCACCTAGCAAGGCCCCGCCATCCGGCCAGCGCAGAGGCGAAGCCCCGGCAAGGTGAAGCCTCGGCAAGCCCCTACCGGAGCAGAGGCCAGGTGTCACCTCGCCTGGGCACATATCGAGGCCCCGGCGATGGAGAGGCTATGCGGTGCCGATGGGATGGGCTCCTGTCCCGTCTCGCAGATGGTGAGGTATGCTTGACAGGGCATTAAATGCGTTTGTCTCGCACCGACAATGTTAGGTATGATAACACTGTAGCACCGTACACCCCGTGTACGTACTTTACGCCACTATTGGTGACCCCTTCGAGAGTTTAAAAGGAGGTCTAGGGTGTTACGGTAGAGGACTTTTCGACTTTTTGACTTTGGGCCACCAGATCTTCTCTCGCCCGTTCTACATGATTAGCAGTTGTGTACTGGAGCGCTCTCAGTACCTGAGCTAGAACTCATCCAATACGACCAAGCAAGAGTAGGGTTTTACGCATCTTTGTGGCTTGAACCTGGGTAAATTCCCACATGCTGGCCATCTGATCTGCTCTTTGTGCGAGCCTTCTTTCCTGCTGAGCCGTAAAGGGATCCCTCCGATCCCATAGGTGTCGTATCCCCCAACATGAACCTACAGACTACTCGGAAGTGGTGGTGGTAGTGGTCATTTGTTTCAAAAATCTGTCAAGCAAATGTCATATTTTTACAAGTTCTTACCCAACAGCAGCTGGTGATCGGCAACTGTTGTCATGAAAACTCTCAAAGCTTTGATAGAGCGATTGCCAGGTGGTGTCAACACGCGATATAGATGTATGTGTAGATGGGATGGCTTATAATATGGTAGAAAAGGGGATTAGCAATAATCAATTCAGAGATACAAAGTGGAGAAGATGCTCACCGACGGTATTGTGCTGGACCTAGGCTAGACTGTACTAGAGACACAAGCCTAAAACACCACCGAAATCACGACACAACACGTAATCAAGGGAAGAGCCACTCCGATTTTTTTCTCTAGCTCTTTTTTTGGCGTCTCCTCTTTTTTGTACTCTTTTTTTCAAAAATTCACTATAATTGCGAGTGTCTCAGAACTCTTCGAAGGTCTAAAAATAGAATAGGCACAGAATTTTTGACTAATTTTTTCCTAGAGCGATTCGGTGTTGCGACGACGAAAAATTCTGACAAAAAATCACTATGGTCGCAAGTGTCTCAAAATGCTATGTAAAGCCTAAAAACAAGATAGAAAAAATATATTTTCACCCACCGAATTTTTTCCCTAAAAACTTTCTGGGGGGACTAGTTTTTTTGTTATCGAAACCTACTACGCAAGGAAATACGAAACGGAAAAGAAAGGGATCTCGAAAACAAACCTAATATGTGATGGACTAGGATTGGTGGAGAATATGTGGTGGCATATATGGACACCGATTGATTGTAGATATTTGTTGGCAATATATGGACTTGGATTGGTGGAGGATGTGGTGGTATATATGGTAGGGGCAATGATGGTAGTGTGGTGGTGGTATATGGCAGCGGCGCTGAAGATGGCATGGTGGTGGTATATGGCGGCGGCGATGAAGATGGCGCGGTGGCGGTGTGAAAACTTGTGAATAGAAGTCCAAACTCTAAAAGACTATATGCTAAGACGTGCAACTTGACACAATGATGCAACCGCAAATTCAACAAAGCAAACACTGAACAGAAAATTGCAAACGGTTAGATTGGTTTAGATATGATGATACGACCCTAATTTTTTGTTAGCTTTTTCGTAGAATATAGGTTTGAAAAATAAATGCGATCAACCTGGTAAAATATCACCGAGCAACCTAGGAATCTGATACCACTCTATAAAGGCAAAGTTTTCCCTATCCTTCAATGAGATATGGCCATCATTTTTGGTACAATCAACATTGACGATCCGATTATGAACGTGCGAGGAAGTTACACCTTAGCAACCGCTAAACCAACTCCACTAGGTTATTGACCACACCGGTGCATGATAAACCTGACCATGATGGTCTGTTTTCTACATGCATACAAAGAACAAGCAATAAACTGAGATTGCAATCTGAATATTATGAATATAGGAGGAAATCTTTATTGATGAAAGTGGCCTTCTATAATGTCTTGGTCTGGTCGTGGAACACAAACGAAGGACGCGATGTTGCTGCAATGGTGAACTTCTAATCTAAACAAAACACAAGTATAAACGGAGCCCTAATGGTTGTATATATGGGGGAATAGATGGGGAATTTCGTGACCCCTTGGAGGAGGGCACCGAAACCAACCCTAACTGCGTTTCCCCACACATACGGACTCTAAAAACAGAGTATAAAGTGTTATTTATAAAATACAAGGGCCTGGCCCAAAAGCAAGGTGACGCAACACCTATATTAGCCTATGGATGAAATTTATTAAGTGGCATCTTTTATATTTCATCCAAGACTTCATGCTCTCCTTATGGTGGATTCAAAGCGCGAAAAACACAACTTAAAACTCCATTGTTCTTTCGCGCATGCGCACCTTCTCCTCCATGCTTGATCCTTCTCCAATGACCATACTTATTGTCCATCCTAGGTCCTTCATTCATAAGTAAAACATAAGTATCTAATTTAGGCAGCATCATATGTTCATGAACATTAGAAGGATTTCCAAGAAACAAAGTACCCGGTAATTCAATTGGCGCGCACGAGCTCTAGTAATTGGTCCAATTATTTATAGCGGCTGGGGTAGTGGATGTAATAATGGTATTGATTTCCTCATCATTTAATTTCTCTAAATTTGGTAGACAATCACATGAGAAGGAGTTATCTACAAAACATGAAATTATTGGTCTTGCTTCTGTTGATGTGCCTCATATAGATCCTTTAGAACAATACTTGCTAGACCATGAGAATGATATGCATAGGAATGAAAGAAATGAGATAGATGATATATTTCTTAGACACCTATTCTCTAACGCAACTTGCCTGTTGACATATTAGGAGACCCTCCTCCACCAAAAGGAGATCTCGTGTTTGAGTTAAAGACAACACCTGCTACTTTGGAATATGCTTATTTTGATGAAATAGTGCTAACCTTTCAGAGCATGAAGAAAAGAGGTTACTCAAAACTCTAAAGAAGCACAAGTCTGCTATTGGATATACTCTTGATGACTTTAATGGCATAAGCACCAATGTATGTTAGCACAAGATTAATATGGCACCGGATACTAAATGTATTATCGATCATCAATGCCACATAAATCCTAAGATGAAGGAAGTGGTACGCACTGAAATATTGTAGCTTCTGGAGGCAGCCACAATTTATCCCATCGATGATACTAGATGGGTAAGTCATGTTCAGTGAGTACCTAAGAAAGGAGGATAATTGTTGTTCCTAATGATAAAAATGATCTTATACCACAAAGAATAGTAACAGGTTAGAGGATGGTAAGTAACTTCAGGAAATTAAATGAAAACACTAGTAAAGATCATTACCCCTTGCGTTTTATTGATCCATTGTTCGCTCTAAGAACACACGCTTTTGTTTTCTTGATGGATATTCTGGTTTCTCTCAAACACCTATGTCAAAGCAAGACCAAGAGAAAAATACTTTACATGCCCTTTTGGAACCTATGCTTCTAGACGTATGCCTTTTGGTTAATGCAATGCACCTGCCACCTTTCAAAGATGTACGACTACTATATTCTCTGACTTCTGTGAAAAGATTGTTGAGGATTTCATGGATTATTTTTTCATTTACGTGACTTATTTTGATGATTGCTTGAGCAACCTTGATCGAGTTTTGCAGAGATGTGAAGAAACTAACCTTCTCTTCAATTGGGAGAAGTGCCACTTTATGGTGAATGAAGGTATAGTAATTGGGCATAAAAATTTCTAAACGAGGCATAGAAGTAGACAAAGCTAAATTTGATGCAATAGAGAAAATGCCATGTCCAAAGGATATCAAAGTTATAATAAGTTTCCTTGGTCATGATGGTTTTTATAGGCGTTTCATTAAAGATATCTAGGCCACTAACTAATCTTCTTCAAAAAGAGATTCCTTTCGTTTTTTAGGATGATTGTGTAGAAGCCTTTGAAATACTTCAGAAAGCCTTGATTTCTACACCTATTCTCCAACCACCGTATTAGAATCTACCACGCGAATTTGTGTGTGATGCTAATGACTACGTTGGTGGTGTTCTTCTAGGGAAAAGAATAGACAAGAAATTGAATGTTATTCATTATGCTAGTAATACCCTAGACAATGCTCAAAGAAATTACACTACCACTGAGAAGGAATGTTTATCCGTTGTGTTTGTGTGTGATAAGTTTAGACCTCACATTGTTGATGACAAAGTTTCTATTCACATTGATCATGCTGCTATTAAATACCTTATGGGAAAGAAATATGCTAAACCTAGACTTATTAGGTGGGTGCTTTTACTTCAAGAATTTGACTTGCATATCATCGGTAGGAAGGGACTTAAATACCTAGTAGAAGATAACTTGTATATGATCGAAAAAGGTCTTGTGACACTGCCTATTGATGATAATTTTCCTGATGAGCAACTTGCTTCTATAAACACTTCACATAGTACGCCTTGGTATTCTAATTATGCTAACTATATTGTCGCTAAATATATACCACCCAATTTCACCTATCAACAAAATAAAAAAAATCTTTTTTGATTTGCCACATTACTTTTGGGATGACCCACATATCTGTAAACAAGGAGTGGATGGTGTTATTAGATGTTGTGTACCTGAGCATGCAAAGGGATAGATCCTATGGAAGTGGCACTACGAAGCTTACGGAGGACACCATGGTAGTGACAGAACTACACACAAGGTATTGCAATCCAGTTTTTCTCGGCCTACTCTTTTTCAAGAGGCTCATAAGTATGTCCATTCCTGTGATGAATGTTAATGAATTGCTAACATTGGTAGATGTCAGGAAATTTCTATTAATTATTCACTTGCTATTCAATCATTTGTTGTTTGGGGCTTTCATTATATGGGACCTTTTCCTTCTTCTAATGGGTACAATCATATTCTTGTTGTCGTTGATGACACTAATAAGTGGGTATAAGTTATTCCAACTAGTAGTGCTGATCATAAAACTTCTATTGAAATGCTAAAGGATATTATCTCTCTGAGGTTTCGAGTCCCTAGATACTTAATGACTGATGGTGGTTCACATTTTGTTCATGGTGCTTTTCATAACTTCTAGCTAAATATGATGTTAACCATAGAATTGCATCACCTTATCATCCTCAGTCTAGTGGCCAAGTTGAATTGAGCAATCAAGAAATAAAATTAATTATGCAAACCAGTGTTAATAGATCTAGAAAGAACTAGTCTAAGAAACTAGGTGATGCTTTATGGGCTTATTGAATTGCTTAAAAAACCGTGGTAGTGGCCCCCTATAAAATTGTCTATGGAAAAGCTTGTCATATACCTCTTGAGTTAGACATAAAACTCACTAGGCAATTAAATAACTAAACTATAATTTTATGCTTGCTGGTGAAAAGAGGCTAATTGACATTAGTTCATCAGATGACGGAGGAGATAAGCTTATGAAAATGCCAAGTTGTTCAAATAAAAGGTTAAAAGGTGGCATGACAAGAGAATCCATAAATGGGAATTTAATGTTGAAGACCTATTTCTTTTGTACAATTCCCATTTCACATTTTTTGCAGGTAAGCTTGTATCCAAATGGGAAGGCCCTTATGTGCTTGAGGAGGTCTATCGCTCCGGTGCTATAAAGATTTTAAACTTCGAATGCAAAAATCCGAGAGTGGTAAATGGGCAAAGAATTACACACTACATCTCAGGTATGCCCCTTAATGTTGAAACTAACATTATATAAGTTATGAATCCTGAAGAAGACATAAGAGAGAACTTCTGCAACACCCTAAAATGCTGAAAAACGGTAGGTATGTGATACGGTAAGTAAACCGACTACAAAAATTCCAAAAATATTTTATGTTGGTTTTTAGTATTTTAGAAAAAATCCCAAAAATAAAAAGGAGCCAGGGGACCCACGAGGGGACCATGAGCCAACAAGGAAGTGCCAACCACCTGGCCGCGCCATGTTGCCTCGTGGGGCCCTCGTGTGCCCCCCGGACTCCATTTTCTTCCTGGACACGTATTCCAAATTAGAAAAAATCATAATATATACTCTTGTATATTTTGCCCACTTCATCGCAAGTTTGTTCTCTATTCTTATTTCGGGCTATTTTTCTGAGAGATATAGATTGTTATGACATCTCCAAGCACCTGCAAAGACAAGTTCTACGAGAAGGTCATCAACCCTTACCTTTATATAATAAAGTTTAGTTGAGTTTGTGTGCTTTAATCTCATGCATCTGTCTTCATGGAATTGAAATAAAATATATAGAAAAGGTCATATGCAAATACCATGGAGAGTAATGGCTTCACATAGAAAAGTATAAGTGATAAAAGTTGTTGAGAATAAACAAACATAGCATTAGTCATTGGTACAATCTATGCAAGATTATGATAGAGGAGAGGAGATTCACATATAAATACACTATATTGGACATCTTTTATGATTGTGATCCCTCACCAAATATTATATAATGATCAAGTGTTGATGTTGGACATGGAAGACAATGTAAAGATCGTGATATTTTACATTCATTTAGAAGTAATATGGTTTTGGATCCTTTAACATGTGGCGCTTTCTTTAGATCTTTTTCTAGCCCAATTTTTTTACACTAAGTAGAGATACTAGTTGTGCATCCATAACCCCTTAAACCCCGTTTCTTTCCATCAGAGTCCACCATACCTACCTATGGATTTAATAAGATCCTTGAAGTACGTTATCGTCGTTGTATCAAGCAATAAAACTTTCTCTTAAATGTGTATGACCTTTTTTGCAAGGGAAATAAGCTTTTTATGATCTTTTGATGGCAAAGAATAAAAGCAACAAAGTGCATAATAAAGTCTACTATCAGAAGGGGCAATATAAAGTGACATTCTTTTGCATTAATAGTTTGGACATCCTGAACATAAAAGCACATGACAACCTCTGCTTCCCTCTATGAAGGGCATAGCTTTTATCTTCTTGAATTTACTCCTATGCAAGAGTCAACAAAGTTTATTCTCATTGCTCGTCCTATATAGTAATTCTATAGTGGCAAGCATCATGTGTTGAGCAAATATTCAAATATATATATATAGTTGGATGTAGATGATCATGATTTATTAGTGTTGACATTATCCTTGAGGAAAATGAGTTGGGTGGAAAATCATTTAAGACCCTATCTTCCTATGTATCGGATGGAAACATGAGCTCCAAAAGCAATGAGTGTCAGCAATCCCAAACCACTAAATTATAGTTCAGTATGTGAACTTAGTAATATGAAAGACCTTACATACTCTCTCCTCAGAAATATAATGAATTATGTTTGTCCCAATGACTAAGAACATGGTTTGTCAATTATCAATAAAGTTTATGGTTCATACTTAAATAATTGGGGATGGTTTTTTACTTGTTTATGAGAAGTTATATGATAAAATACTTGCTTATATGTTGAAGTTCATGATGCTTTCATGTCTGTAAAGTATTTTTATCGACCCCTCTCTCTCAAATTATATGGTCATTATTATCGAGTTCGGCTTTTGCTTTAGAACAAGCAAGGTCTAAGCATGGGGGAGTTAATACATCCATTATGCATCATGAATTCTCAATTATATTTATGCTATTCTTGTCCATTATTCCTTATTATTATATAATTCTTAGGCCTTTCCTCTCTGAATGTGCAATGTACATGTAACATCCAAAGATCGATGCTACAGAAGATTCATGTTTTATTCCATTATCGCCACATGATTTATTTGGTTGTCGCATTCATCATCACATCATTCTCACTATCTGCAAAACATAGGTACTCTGTTATGCCATTTCTCAAAAGTCACATCCGTTCGTAGTTGTGGGTTCTCTCGTTCTCATCACGATTACACAAAAATGCATCATTTTAAAATTATAAAAAATGCATCATTTTAAAATCCTAATAATTAATTAACTGTGCATCGGATTAAAATATTTTATATAAGAAAAATGTGTATAATTTTGTCTAGATTGATTATATGTGACTTTAATCCATGATTTAAATTATTTAACTTGTTGTTTGTATTAATTTGCATACATAACTTGCTAAAATGATTTATGCCATAATCAAGCATAATTGTTGCGTCAATTTTTAATGTAAACACCGACATATTATATATGTTTTTGGGGTAGAAAAATCCATTGAATCCATGTGTGTAATTAGTTTTTTCATTTGAGTAAGTTTGTGTGCATGTTATTTTTTTGTGATGCTCTTTTTTTATTTTAGTGTGATTAAATCCATGCACAATGTTGGGGATATCGCTTACTGTTATCGTCTCGGTGAGCTAGGGATTAGAGACTAATCAGAAATCAGCTGATTAATCGATTTTATCGGTAGACTATTAATCGGCCATTTTTTGCAAATCCTAGGTTTTCAACACTAAAATATGCTACTCCATACGTATCATATTATTATGTTGCATCCATGTTATGAAATTCTTGTGATTATCATGTTCATGCATTTTGCATTCGTGGCATATTCATCTTGTGTTGGTCATATCTCTTAGACCGTACCTCCGTTTTAAATGTTCTATATATGTAAATCTCCTAGAATGTTGATTCCCTATTTAATAAATATAAAATATGTTTAGTTTAGATCTTGACCAATTTCGAAATTAACATATGGGGTTATTTCAGAAATTATATATGTTGTTCCCGACCTCATTTAAGATGCATAGATATGTAGTTTATCTATGCTTCCCCTGTTTTCATGTTTAACAACATTTAATATTGTTGTGTACCTAAACAGAAGTGAACTAAGTAATTCAAATGTGGAGTTTCATCAATATGCAACTCGTTGCATATTGAGCTTCACTTAATATGTAGAATTTGATTGTTGTGCTTTGCCATGTCTTGCACAAATAACCGGACATGCATATATGATTGTTTATCATGTCATGCATATGTTGTGGGGTTTATCATGTGTTGATTGTTGTTTTCGGATTGTTTCTTCTCAATGGAATTCTGAACCTGATTCGGAGTGTGAAGATTCATTCGACTACGTTCCGTTCCTCTACTTCACGGATTCGTTCTTCTTCCAAGCGAGATCTCAGGCAAGATGAACATTTCCCTGGATACCACTACTATCATTGCTATACTCGTTGTCTCGCTTCTATCATTAACGCCTGAGTTGTGAGACGTGGAAGACATCATGAACCTTGGAAAGATGCAGCGGAAGTTCCAATTGGTAGGCAACCTCCCCTCGTTTAGCAAGAATGCGAAAAGGTCCAATGTAACAAGGAGCCAACTTGCCTTTGATACGGAATCGATGGGTACCCTTCTGAGGCGTAACCCGAAGGTAAGCCTTCTCATCAACTTCATATGTCACAGCCTTATGATAGCGATCAAATTGGCTCTTTTGACGAGATTGATATGTTTTCAACTTTTCACGAATAATCCGAACTTGCTCCTCTACATCCTGGATCATATCCGGGCCAAAGAGTTGCCTCTCTCTGGTTTCTGACCAGTTAAGAGGTATTTGACACCTTCGTCCATAGAGAACTTGAAAAGGGGCTATGCCGAAGCTTGATTGGTAATTATTGTTATATGCAAATTCGGCAAATGGAAGACATTTGTCCCATTCATACCGAAGGATATAACACAAGCTCGGAGCAAGTCTTTGAGAATTTGATTAACTCGCTTAACTTGACCACTTGTTTGCAGGTGGAAAGCAGTGCTAAAGGATAGATGAGTCCCCATAGCAGTTTGAAAACATTCCCAGAATAGGGCAGTAAATATACTTTCGCGGTTTGAGTTAATCTCCAAAGGAACACCATGAAGAGAAACTATTCGAGAAACATATAACTCTGCTAGCTGGCTAGCAGTCATACTCTCCCGAACAGCAAGAAAATGAGTCACTTTGGAAAGGCGGTCAATTACCATAAAGATAGCATTATTCCCTCTCTTGGTCCTAGGAAATCCGGTAATGAAATCCATACCGACCTTATCCCATTTCCATTCGGGAATAGCTAAAGGTTGAAGGGTGCCAGCATGCCTTTGATGTTCGTCTTTCACGCGACGACAAATGTCGCAATTAAGAATGAACTAAGCAATTTCTCTCTTCCTCCTAGTCCACCAGAACCTCTGGCGTAGATCCTAATACATCTTGGTACTACCCGGATGAATTGTGAGAGAAGAATCGTGAGCCTCCTTAAGAATCAACTGTCGTAGATGTTGCTTCTTCGGGATCACCAAGCAGTTCTCAAAGAAGAAAACACCCCGATCATCTTCCGATAAACATCTAACATTACCCTTCTTAATGTTTTTCTTGATCCGAGATATCCCGGCATCATGCTTCTGGGCTTCTATAATTTGATCCCTAAGAGTAGGTTTTTCCACTAGGTTACGTAGGAATCCTTGAAGAACAATGTGAAGGTTTAACTTCCGAAATTCCTCATGGAGAAGTGGTTGACCTTGTTGTAACATCAGGTTGTTACAATAAGACTTACGACTTAGTGCATCAACTATGACATTGGCTTTTCCCGGGGTGTAAGTTATCCCTAAGTCATAGTCTGTAATCAACTCAACCCACCATCTTTGCCTGAGAATCAAATCCAGCTCGGTGAAAATATATTTTAGACTTTGGTGATTAGTGAATCTTTTGCAACGATTACACAGAATGTAATGTCGCCAGGTTTTCAGTGCATGAAACATAGCTGCAAGCTCAAGATCATGTGTTGGATAATTATCCTCATGTGGACGCAACTGTCGAGATGCGTATGCAATCACATGACGATCTTGCATGAGAATGCAACCTAATCCTTGTCGCGAGGCGTCGCAATAGATAACAAAGTCCTTAGAGAAGTCTGGTGGCACCAGAACGGGAGCAGAGGTCAGTCGTCTTTTCAACTCCTGAAAACTGTGCTCGCATTGTGTAGTCCACTCGAACTTTTTGTCTTTCTTGAGGAATTTAGTTAGAGGTTTCACAACCTTGGAGAAATTCTCGACAAAGTGGAGACAATAGCTCGCTAAGCCAAGGAAACTCCGAAATTGCTTAACCGATTCAGGTTGAGTCCAGTAAAGGACGGCCTGAACTCTCTCAGGATTCACAACAATACCTTTACCAGAGATCACATGGCCTAGATAGGTCACTTCTGGCAACCAAAATTCACACTTGGAGAATTTGGCGTACATACGGTGCTCTCGAAGTTTCATCAATACCAGCCTTAGATGCTTGGCATGTTCCTGTTCGCTCTTCGAGTAGATGAGTATGTCGTCGAGGTAAACCACGACGAATTTATCTAAATACTCCATGAAGATCGAATTCATCAAGCGAGGGAAGGTGGCTGGAGCATTGGTTAAACCGAAGGACATGACAGTGTACTCGTATTGGCCATAACGAGTAACAAAAGCCGTTTTTGGAATGTCCCCGTTTCTAATTCTGATTTGATGGTATCCCAACCACAAATCCATTTTGGAAAAGACAGAAGATTCAGCAAGTTGATCATACAAATCGTTGATCCTGGGGAGCGGATACTTGTTCTTTATGGTGACCAGATTCAGTGGCCGATAATCCACAACCATCCGATCCGATCCATCGTTCTTCTTGACGAAGAGGACGGGAAAAGCCTAAGGAGAAGAACTAGGACGGATGAAACCTTTATTCAAAGCCTCATCGAGTTGAATTTTAAGTTCGGCTAGTTCTAAGGGTGCCATCTTATAGTGTCTTCTAGCTATTGGGACAATCCCTGGAATGAGCTCTATCACAAACTCAACATCTCTGACAGGAGGAATTCCTGGAAGTTCTTTTGGAAAGACATCCGAAAAGTCACGGACTACCGGAATACCTTCTAACCCTAGAAGAGGGCTAGCATTGAGGGAATAGAGTTGGCGCTTGGCTGTTCGAGTACAGACATTAACTATCTCACCCCATGGATGTGTAAGTTGAACATTCCTAGTATGAGTATCAATCTTAGCATAGTAGGCTTTCATCAAATCCATGCCTAAGATGATATTGATGTCCCAAGACTTGAGGGCTATCAAAGATGCTAGGAAGACTAGCCAATCCACCAAAATCTCATTATCATGGCTCACTCTAGAAGTTTGCCACTTTGAGCTAGGAGTCTGAACTACTAAAGGAGTAGGCATATCACAAAAAGACATGTTATGCAACTGTGCATAACTTTCTGAGATGAAAGAATGAGATGCCCCAGTATCAAATAGAATAGACGTTGGATGACTATTTACAAGGAGCGTACCTAGGATCACATCAGGATCCTCAATGGCTTCCTCAGCAGAAACATAGTTCACTCTTCCACGAGCAGGAGCTGACTTCACATAGAAGGCTTTTCCCGGCTTCCCACGTCCAGCGGGCTTAGCATTGTTCTGAGGACAATCATGAGAGTAGTGTCCTAGTTCCCCACAGTTGTAACAAACCACGATGGCATGGGGAGAAACATTGATAGGCGGACCTCCAAATGGCCTGGTTGGAGGGTTGGGCTGAGCTGGGCGAGGCGCCTGGAAGGATGGCCTCACGGTGTATCTTGGCGGCAGAGCTGCATTGGGCACCCACACCCGACATTTGTTGGAGCCCGAGCCATATGCGGGGCTGAAGTCATGGTTGTGCTTTCTCGTGGCCTCATAGTCAGTCTGTCCAGACTCGGCATTGATAGCCTTGTTGACGACAACCTAGAAGGTTGTGCACTCATGCAGGCACAAATCTCGACGGAGCTCAGGGTTAAGTCCCTTAAGGAACCTAGCGTGTTTCTTGGCATCAGTTGAAACTTCCTCCGGAGCATAGAGAGCAAGATTGTCGAACTCATGGCTACAGACATCCACAGATAGTCTGCCCTAGGTGAAAGCACAAAATTCCTCTCTCTTGCGATCCATCAGCCCTTCTGAGATGTGATGCATACGGAATATCGTGCTGAATTCTTCCCAAGTTGGTGTGGGGCCTGCGAGACGCATGGCTTCATAATTTTCCCACCACAAATTGGCTGGTCCTTCTAGAAAGTAGGTAGCAAAGGTCACCTTGTTGGCCTCGGATACAATGGCAACTCGGATCTTGCGGAACATGCTGGTCAGCCAGTCATCCGCATCGAGTGGGTCGACCGAAAGATGATACTTAGGTGGACACAGCTTGACGAAATCACCGAGTGACATGCCATCATTGTGATCATTGCGGGGAGCACATGTTGTGTTCTGCTCAATTCGTTCCAGCAGCCTGTTGGTCTCTCTCTTGTTCCTTTCAGCTTCAAGCATCACTTCTGCCAAAGAAGGCGCGTGTGGCAGGTCCTTTTGCCTTGGCTGGCTTCCCTCGCCCTCCTCAGGGGCAGGCACGGGGTTATTCCTAGTTGCCACCATCCTGGGAAAACAAACCCACAGCTTAGCCATAGAGGACATCAACTCAAAGACATGAGAAAAGGTATGTATTGGACAACATGGCATGCAGGATAAACACCCAAACAACATGGTAATAACAACGGCCATATGAACACCATGATTCATACACACCTTGAAAAAGTTTAGTACAAGCCCAAGCTGAATACAAACTACAGAGAGATGACACAACTCATCAGAGGTATTACAAGCTTCCTATACATTATCTATCTACACCTCCGGAACTCAACTCTCAACCTTAGTCATATCCCACAAGACACGCAGGACTATGGCGATACGACTACTACCACACTAGAACTAACATCCACGTACTCAAGCATCGCCGTAGAATGCCTCATACAGGTTACTCCCGTGACCCAGGAGCTGAACCTGAGGATCTAGAAACACTCTAGCATGTGATCCTTGGAAACCGTAAGGACATGGATGTGGCCTTGGTCCCCTTGTTGGCGGCAACAGCGGTCCTTGAAGAGGGGTGATGCATCCAACATCGGGCCAGTCTACGTGTGCTGGCAGATGAGTCCGTGATGGGGTCAGCATCTCCAAATCTCCATAGCCTGTATGCACGACAGGTGCCAACTGCGTCAGGGATGTCCAAAGACGTGCACGGGTGGCATAAAGCTCCATGCGAATGGCATGTGCATCACGATCCCTGTTCTCCAACATCTGAGCGGTCACCTGCAGCCTGGGATCCTCATGGGAATGATCATAGTAGGTTGCGTTATGATAACCATCCTCTCCTCCCATGGAAGGAGGAACATAACAGAACTCCGTGTTCTGAAGCAGACCATGGTGAAACCTCATGAGAGTCAGCATGGTGTAGGCGGCCTCCTGAACTGCCATGTCTATGGTGACACCTAATCCATAGGTCCACTAAAGCGGCTCTACAGCTCCAGGATATGAAGGATATATCTTAACAGTACACAAATACTGGCTCTGGTTGAAATCTCGATGTTGTTCCTCCACTATGTACTCTGGGTACCAACGGTATCCAGCCTCCACCATAACTCTAACTAACATGGCCGTCTGAGCCGGTACATCGATGCACCTGGTCAGACGGACCACCTGACGGGAAGGACGAGGGGGCATCTGAAACAGAGAATGATGCAAAGACATTAGAGATTCTAGCAGAAATTGGACAACATAACAGGTGTAATTGCTCAAAAAGGATTTTGAGACAACCGCAAGAGATTAGAAAATCGTAACCACTCGAATTTCTAGACTCAAATTTCTTCTCCATTTGTTTGTCACACCAACAATACTCAAGTACCGACATACACTTGCAAACAAGCTTGCTAGTAGTCCATGGTTAGTAACTCGTCATCCTAAGCAATAGATGATAAGCCTAGTTCTTATCCCCGTAGGAAAGATGAGAATGACTCAGAATAGAATAACTTGGGAAGAGGAGTAAAAAGAGCCTTACGTTCCCTTCCACAATCAAGTCCCCTACTTCTCTATAGTGTTTCTAGACTCAACTTTGACCGGTTTGGCTTGGTAGTCCTACAGTCAGTCAGGCTCTGATACCAACACTGTCGGGACCCCAATCCTAAGTCATATGAATCCAGACTGTAACATATCACATCACTTTGCGGCCTCACACACAGTAAGATCCATGGCTGCAGCCTTACCTTAGCCAGGACCGTTTGCGTCTTTTGGCTCACGTATGTGAACATGTTGCTGGTAATCAAACGACAGAGAACTCGGGCTGACATAACTAGTCATAGAACCCAAGTGGCACATCTATACGGAAACAGGCATACGTAACCCATCAATGCAGGTGTCAGTCTCAAGCGTGTGGAGACGAGTCATAGCAAGGTACAAGGACTCCATTACGCCGTGAGACATAAATGCCATCACTGCACATAGACGAGTCGTAGCAAGCTACAGGGACTCCATTACACTGCAAGACCTTTCCCCGAAGGGACAGACGCAGCAACAAATAAGGATACATGCCGGTCAATCAATGTGTTCGGAGCAGTAGCAAGCTACCATGGCTTGGTGGAAGCACAAAGAGGCAGTTTCCCGTAAAGAGTACTACTAAAGGCACATGACTAGGTATCGTATCCCATACATACCATTGCACGTCACAGGTACGTATTGTTGGAAATATGCCCTAGAGGCAAGAAATGAAGTGTTTATTATTGTATTTCCTTGTTCATGATAATCGTTTATTATCCATGCTATAATTGTATTAATTGGAAACATGGATACATGTGTGGATACATAGACAAACACAATGTCCCTTGTATGCCTCTAGTGAACTAGCTCGTTGATCGAAAGATGCTTAAGGTTTCCTAGCCATGGACATGAGATGTCATTTGATAACAGGATCACATCATTAGGAGAATGACGTGATGGACAAGACCCAAACTACAAACATAGGTTATGATCGTGACGGTTTATTGCTACTATTTTCTGCATGTCAAGTATATGTTCCTATGACCATGAGATCATGCAACTCACAGATATCGGAGGAGTACCTTGTGTGTATCAGACATCACAACGTAACTGGTTGACTATAAAGGTGCTCTACAGGTGTCTCTGAGGGTGTCTGTTGAGTTGGCATGGATCAAGACTGGGATTTGTTACTCCGTGTGATGGAGAGGTATCTTAGGTCCCACTCGATAATACAACATCACAATAAGCCTTGCAAGCAATGTGACTAAGTGTTAGTTGCGAGATTCTATATTATGGTACGAGTAAAGAGACTTGCCAGTAACGAGATTGAACTAGGTATGAAGATACCAACGATCGAACCTCGGGCAAGTAACGTACCGAAGAACAAAGGGAACATCATACGGGATTTACTGAATCCTTGACATAGAGGTTCGACCGATAAAGATCTTCATAAGAATATGTAGGAACCAATGTGGACATCCAAGTCCCACCATTGGTTATTGACCATAGAGGTGTCTCAGTCATGTCTACATAGTTCTCGAACCCGCAGGGTCTTTATACTTCAGGTTTGGTGATGTTTCGGTAGTATAGAGTTATGTATGCTGGTGACCGAAGTTTGTTCGGAGTCCCAGATGAGATCCCGTAAGTTGCGAGGAGATCTAGAATGGTCCGGAGGTAAAGATTCATATATAGGAAGTCCTGTTTTGGTCGCCAAAAATGTTTCGGGCTCCTCAGTAGTGTACCGGGAGTGCCAGTAGGATACCGGGAGGCCACGGGGAGGGGTATTTTGACCCAAGAGGCTACATGGGCTGTAGGAGGGTGTAAACCAGCCCTTAGTGGGCTGGTGTAAAATCCATAAGAGGCCCATGCGGCTGGAGGAAAAAGGCCTAAGAGAAAAAGTGAAAAAAGGCAAAATAGGGTGAATTGGAGGTGGACTCCACCTCTCCCTCTCTCCTTCGGCCGAAGCAAGGAGGCCTTGGCCCTTGTGCCAAGGCCTCTCCTCCTCTCCTCTTATATATACTGGAGGTTTTAGGGTTTTTGCACTGGATTTTCAGCCACGTGCTACCGTTCCTCCAGTGCATAGTTTCTCCTCTAGATTGGATTTCTACAGTGCTTAGGCGAAGCCCTGCCAGAATTGCCCCACCACCATCTCCGGAGCACCGTCAGGCTGCCGGATAACTCTTCTTCCTCTCCACTCCTTCTTGCTGGATCAATACGATGGAGATCGTCATCAAGTTGTACGTGTGCTGAACGCGGAGGTGTCGTCCGTTCGGTGCTAGATTGGAAGGATTGTGATCAAGTTCGTGGGACGGATCGTGATCGGATCGCGGGACGAATCGTGATTGGATCGCGGGACGGATCGTGATTGGATCATGGGACGCACGGCGATTTGGATCGTGAAGACGTTGGACTACACCAACCGCATTTCTTAACGCTTCCCGCTTAGCGATCTACAAGGGTTTGTAGATTCACTCTCCCTCTCGTAGATGCTCATCACCATGGATAGATTTGCGTGTGCGTAGGAATTTTTTTGTTTCCCATGCAACGTTCCCCAACACGCATGACATGCCCGATATGCCTATATACAACTATGGCATCACAACAAAACCATACAACAACACAACTTTTATTTAAGAGGCTCAGACAAGCCTTGGATAATATGTTCTTACAGCTAGGGGTCACATGACCCGACACTCAAATCATTCAAACAAGTTCATACAAACCAAGCGGAAGCATAAAGCTGTCTGAGTACAGGCAGATGAAAGGGTAAAAAGGCACATGGCCTGACTATCTACAGCCCGCCACAGTGCATAGGTCGTAGCTAGGACACCAGCTATTCGGCATCATCGACATCTAGAAAGAACCCACCTGATGAGTCCTAGGTCTCATCTGCAACATTTATTAGGCAAACATGAGTACAAACATACTAAGCAAGTCTTTAAAACAGACCTAGTCTATTCATGCTCATGTATCAACAAGGGGAGTGGTGGAGTTTATGCAGCAATGCCAGCTTTGACTCATGGCTAACCTACACTACACAATTTTAACTCTTTTTTTAAATTTTAGATATTGCACACGAGTCCACTAACTCCATGACAATAGACCACCATGGATTCACTTCCCTCTCCTACGAGAGTGCTATCCATGGTACTCACACTTGTCTTGATATTTTTATGAGTATCCGTCTGATTATCTATGAACAACATAAGTTATCCTAGGAGTCCATATCCAAGTACGCGTCTATTCGAATAGTTTCGTCCACTGCAAGGGTGTACTTCTTCACACATGCTCTCGCCACTTATCGTTGTGTGCTCATAAAACCATGCACCTTGGCAACCTTCAAGTGGAAGCCCAGCGAGGGAGTCGGCCATGACCGTCAATCAAATAAGACCTCTAGTCCAGGCTATCGCCTATTTGAGACTGAACCCGCACGGAAGTCCGGCTGAAGTTTCCGTTATGGCCCCAAACGATGTGCGCATGGTTCCCAAGCCCACCATTCGGGTGACCCTTGGTACACCGTGCCACTACCTACCGCGTCGTAACCCACCCCTAGGGTCAGCGCTACGCACGGCCTCCAGCATACTATAAACACAAGAAACTACTTGCAACTCCTGGACCAAGGACTAAGCACTTGATAAGTCAAGAGGGTCAATTAAGTATCCCAACGTGTGGTACTAACTAGTCTTGGAGCACACACCTAACTCAATTCCTAAGAACGGTCCCAATGAGACAACCCGCTATGTACTCCTACATAGCCTCTCATCGCTACCTTTACCAAATCGGGTTCATCATAAGCTTATCACATCGGAACATCATGGTTTCACTCCAGTTCATCACCCAGATGAAACAGACCTGACACAACTCTAAGCATAGCAAGCATAGCAGGCAAGGTAAGCTAAGCACATCATGGCACAGGCATCTACCAGGCATGCTAGGTTGCAAGGTTTAGCTATTTACTGTGACACTGACAGGTCATGCAGAAGAATAGGTTCATCTACCGTGTATGACAAACAAGTGAACGGTTGTCCTAATGCAATAAACAAGAGCTGGAGCGAGTGAGTGGGATGTTATCGAAATGATGAAGGGGGATTGCTTGCCTTGTTGGGTAGCGGGAAGGTTCTCTCCTTATTTGGAATACTTGGGGGTATCCTCAGAAGCAGGGCCTACCACAATGTAGATAAATAGCATTCAATACACGCAAGTGCAACAATATGATGCATGATCATAACATGATAGCATGTATGGATGAGCTAATGCAACTAGTGTCCAAGTTAATTTGAAGTTAGTTTGAATATAGGTTCAAAATCGTTCTTCATTTCAAATTCCATAAGCTAACCTATTAATAAATGTCAAGGTTCATCTACATAGGTTGCTCTAACATGCATGATAAAAGCACCATTGGATTCATTGAATTTTTCTGATAAATTTTCATATATAAATTATTTTCATCTGATTTACCGATTAATTTACATGAATTTTAAAATATTTAAACAATTTGTGGAATTATTTGAAAACTGGAAAATGAAATATGACGTAAACCTGATGTCACTACGACGTTAGCTGGTCAGCTGACCAGGCCAGGTCAAACCTGACCAGTGGGACCCACTGGTTAGTGACCCAGTCACTATAAAGGTTAAATAATTAGCTAATTACTAATTAGATTAGGTTAGGGCCCACTGGTCAGTGGTACATTAACATAATTAAGTTACTTTAATTATGTTTTTAAACTTATTCTAATTAGAAAGGGGGCGGGCCCCACTTGCTAGTTGACCTGGGATCGAAACCCGTGGTCAGCGCCGGTTAACTCGCCGGTGTTGAGCCGCCGGCGATGTTAGGGACGGTGGAGGGGGTCGGATCTCCTCCTCCGGCGACCAAAAGAACGGCAGAGGGCACTGGAAGGGCTTGCGCTCGAGCACGCGTCGATCTAGACCCAAGCCAGAGGCTAGGGTGGTCGGGATCGACGCCGGCGACGAGCTCAGCGGCGGCGGCGGCTCAGGCAGGACCGGTTA
Source organism: Hordeum marinum (assembly GCA_022496015.1). NCBI lineage: Eukaryota > Viridiplantae > Streptophyta > Magnoliopsida > Poales > Poaceae > Hordeum > Hordeum marinum. Next base: position 178,852,281 of record CM039674.1, read on the forward strand.
CGACGCTAAAGGGCACATCAGGACAAGCTAAAGGCGGCTACGGGCTCCTAGGGACGCTACAAGCACAAGCCCGTGGTCAGGTGCGAGCGGTGGCCGTTGTGGCCACGGCTACGCCCTGACCGGTGGTGAGTTGCTCTCGGCTTCAGCGACAGGCGGGGCTAGCGAAGGGGAACGGTGGCGGGGCTAGGGGAAACGATACAGGGCCTCACCGGAGGGTCTTCTAGCACCTTGGCGTGGTCGGGGACGCACAGGAGATGGCGAATCGGCGTCGTCTTTAGTCTGGCGAGGGAAGAACAGAGGAGAGGAGGGGGAGGAGAGAGCGCGCAGGGGAGAGAGGGGACGACAAGAGGCCACGGCGAGGAGGCCTTGCGCTGGCACTCTGCGAGCCCTCCAAGCCGGCAGCTAGGCAGGGAGGAGGTGGCCAGCGTGTGCCCGCGCGTGGCGAGCGAATGCCCCTGTCCTCCTGGCAAGAGGACAGGGATGACTAGCACGGACCAGATGGGCCAGTTCCCCCTGGGATTCTTCCTCTTTCTTTTTTTCTGTTTTTCTATTGCTGACATTTGTTTTATTTCTTTTTCAGGTACAAATGCTTTGATAAAATATCCCAAATATTTTTTAATATCAAGTTTGAATATTCCAAACTCCAATAAAAAGTTTCAGGATATTTTGAAATATAAAGTATTGATAATACTTTACTTTGCATTTTCAAAGGCTTTATTATTTATTTTTAAATTGCTATAACTGCTCAAATATTTAAAATGGTCCTTGATATATTCATGTCCATATTTATCAGACATAGGGAACATTTTGTATTGTCATATTGAGTTTGTTGAGTTTTCACAAAGTTTCAATTAATTTGATTCGAGTGTGAGCTTGGGGTTTCTTTTAATCCCCATTTCATGTTGATGCAAAATTGAAACATGATGCACACACATGCTATCCTATGACATCTAGCTAGGGATGTGACATATAGGGGATCTATCGTAGTCCTTTCGATAAGTAAGAGTGCACAACCCAACAAGGAGCAGAAGGAAATGACAAGCGGTTTTCAGAAAGGTATTCTCTGCAAGCACTCAAATTAAAGGATACAGACAGTTTTGTTATAAGGTAATTTGTAACGGGTAGCAAGTAATAAATGTAGCAAAGCTCAAGCAAGGTGGCCCAATACTTTTTTATCAAAGGACAAGCCTGCACAAACTCTATATAAAGTGAAGTACTCCTGAGGACACATGGGAATTTCTATCAGGCTAGTTTTCATCATGCTCTTTTGATTCGTGTTCGTTACTTTGGTAGTTTGATATGTGGGTGGACTGGTGCTTGGGTGCTGCCCTTACTTGGACAAATCTCCCACTTATGATTAACCTCTCTCGCAAGCATCCACAAATATGAAAGAAGAATTAAGATAAATCTAACCATAGCATGAAACATATGGATCCAAATCAGCCCCTTACGAAGCAACACATAAACTAGGGTTAAAGATTCTGTCACTCTAGCAACCCATAATCTACTTATTACTTCCCAATGCCTTCCGCCGGGCCCAAATAATCGTGAAGTGTCATGTAGTCGACGTTCACATGACACCACTACAGGATAGACAACATAGGTCTCATTAAAATATCGAACGAATACCAAATTCACATGATTACTTATAACAAGACTTATCGCATGTCCTCAGGAACAAACATAACTACTCACAAAGTATGTTCATGTTCATAATTAGAGGAGTATTAATTATTATAAAGGATCTAAACATATGATTTTCCACCAAGTAAACCAACTAGCATCAACTACAAGGAGTAAACAACACTACTAGCAACCCACAGGTACCAATATGAGGTTTGAGAAAAAGATCGGATAATAGATGTGAACTAGGGTTTGGAGAGGAGATTGTGTTGGTGAAGCTATTGATGGAGATTGATCCCCTCTCGATGATTGGTTCGTTGGTGATGACGATATCTTCGATTTCCCCCTTCGAGAGGGAAGTTTCCCCGGCAGAACAGCTCCGCCAGAGCTCTAGATTGGTTCTGCTGAAGTTCCGCCTCGAGACAGCAGCGCTTCTTCCCGAAAGCTCTGATATGATTTTTTCCAGGTCAAAACCCTTCATATAGCAGAAGATGGGGACCGGACTCTGGCCAGGGGGCCCACAAGCCACAGGGGCCTGGCTAGGGCGGTTGGCCACGCCTAGCAGGCTTGGGACCTCATGGTGAGTCCCCTCGGGCATTTGTTTCGCCCAATATTTTTATATATTCCAAAATAATTCTTTGTAATTTTCAGGAATTTTGGAGTTGTGAAGAATAGGTCTGTCATATTTGCTCCTTTTCAAGTCCAGAATTCCAACTGTCGGAATTCTCCCTCTTCATGTAAACCTTGTAAAATAAGAGAGAAAAGGTATAAGTATCATACCATAACTTGTAATAACAGCCCATAATGCAATAAATATCAATATAAAAGCATGATTAAAAATGGATGTATCAGCTCCCCCAAGCTTAGACCTTGCTTGTCCTCAAGCGAAAGCCGAGATCGATAAATGTGTCCACATGTTCAGAGATACAGGTGTTGATAAAATAACATACGGACATGAGGGCATCATGATCATATTTAGAACAGTAATACTTATAGATATATAATTTAATATACTAGAGTAAGAAATCATTCACAAGATAAAGTATGAACTAAGAACATTATTGAGAACCAACAAACTATGCTCTGAGTCATTGAAGTGATTTGCAATTTATCATAACATCAGAAAGAGTCAATATAAGAGCTTGTAAAGAAAATCCACATACTCAATAATATTTTAGTATTTCATAATTGCTAACAATCGCACGGTACTCATGAGGTGAAAGTTTCAATTGGACACAAAGAAAGATAGGGGCTTCTAGTTTTGTGTCCCAACTATTTACCTCCAGGGTAATGTCAGCAGAAATAACTCATGATCACCCACATCCGAGTGCATATATGTGTCTAGATCATTCCTCAACACATAATTCTTGCCAAGAGAGAAAGGCGAAATATAGGAAGTGGTGAAGATCACCATGACTCTTGCATAAAGGTAAGTACTTATAAAGTAAAAGTAACAGATGGGCCCTTCGCAGAGGGAAGCAGAGGTTGTCATGCCCTTTTTCTTTTTGGATGTGCAAACTCTTAATGCAAAGGAACGCCACGGTGTATTTCCCTTTGTGATAGTAACCTTTATTATGCAGTCTATCGCTTTTATTTCTTTACAATCACAAGTTCGTACAACACTTATTTTCCCTTAAAATAAAAGATCATGCATATTTAGGAGCAATCCTTATCGATTTTTGCACCGATGACAACTTACTTGAAGGATCTTACTCAATCCATAGGTAGGTATGGTGGAATCTCATGGAAAAACTGGGTTGAGGGTGTTTGGATGCACAAGTAGTATCTCTACTTGAAGCAAGAACTACATGTTGGAGGATCTATAACCATATAACTTCTATTCGGAAACAAGCAAACATAACCAATTATGTTGTCTTCCTTGTCCAACATCAACTTCTTAGCATATACCATTTTAATGAGTGCTCACAATCATAAAAGATGTCCAAGATAATATATTTATATGTGAACCTCTCTTTCTTTACTACTTCCTTTTAATTGCATGAATGACCAATCGCTATGTTTTTCATCTCCCAACAAATTTCAATCGACATACTTCTTATATGTGAAGTCATCACTCGCCATAAGATCGTCATATATACTCTTTGCTTTTATTCTATTCTTATTTTATTACTTTTTCTATTTTTCTCAAGATCGTAGCAACAATCAAAGCCCACACATCAAAACTACTTTTCATTATCTAACTCTCTGACTCGTTTACATAAGGGGAACAAAAAGAAAAACTCAAAGCTAGATCATACTAAAAACTTTATTATACTAGATCAAGATATAACCAAAAGGATCAAACTAGGAAAAACAATAAAAGTAAAAGATGTGATGGTGATATGATACCGGGGCACCTCCCCCAAGCTTAGCACAAGCCAAGGGGAGTGCCCATACCCATGTGTTTAGTTGTCTTGCTTTGGAGGTGATGGTGATGGAGAAGGATTTTCAATCTTGTTTATTTTCCTCTTGAGCATAAAATTATGTTCCCTCAGATCATCAACTTATTGCTCGAGCTTCAATAGCCTTTGACACAATTCTTGCTTGCTCTCCTATAGAAAACTAGAAGGGATAAATAGAAACTTGGGTTTTCTCCTTGTGTTTGGGAGGCTTGATTTCCTGAACTCCACGTGCATATCTCCTAGTTGAGGCAGAGGGATCTCTTCCTCATCCGAGCTTTCTTCCTCCGTGGCATTCCCAAAGTGGTTGGCATCACTGTATGCTTCGGGCCATGGTGTCGGGTGAGAGACATGGCTCTCGCCGACCGACTCTTGCAAAGACATCTTGCTCTAACTCTGTTGCAGAAACAACTCAAAACGAAAACAAGAGGTATTGTCATGATACGAAGGTCCAAACCTTCGGGAGATTATATAATGAATTTATACCGACCTAAGGGAGTGTACCAGAAGAAAACGGAGTCCGGAGGGTGCATGGGGTGGCCACAAGGCACATGTACATGGCCAGGGGGTAGGCCGCGCCCGGCGGGCTTGTTGCCTCCTTATGCCCTTTGTGGACTACATTAAATTTTCCTAATTTATAAAATATTCCAAAGTGGAGAAAAATTGCTATTGGAAAAGTTTAGGAGTCGGTTTGCATACCGTACCACACACCTATTCCTTTTCGGAGTGTGAAACGTTCTGGTAGATCTCCCTAATTTACTCCTCCGAAGTTATAGTATTGATAAAATTGGTTTCAACATTTATGGGAGTACCTAAGATATAATGTTTGATTCTTTGCTCGTTTACCACCTTTGGGTTAGTGCCTTCAGCGTTGATGATCTTGATAGCACCGGAACGATATACTTCCTCTACAAGGTAAGGCCCTTCCCATCTAGATAGAAGTTTTCCTGCAAAAAATCTTAAACGAGAATTGTATAGTAAGATATGATCACCTACATTGAATTCACGCTTTTGTATCCTTTTATCATGCCATCTCTTAACCTTTTATTTAAACAACTTGGCATTCTCATAGGCCTGGGTTCTCCATTCATCAAGTGAGCTAACGTCAAATAACCTTTTCTCACCAGCAAGTTTGAAACCATAGTTGAGCTCTTTAATTGCTCAATAGCTTTATGTTCTAGTTCAAGAGGTAAGTGACATGCTTTATCGTAAACCATTTTATACGGAGACATACCCATAGGTTTTTATAAGCAGTTATATAAGCCCATAATGTATCATCAAGTTTCTTAGACCAATTCTTTCTAGATGTATTAACAGTCTTTTGAAAGATCAATTTAATTTCTCTATTGCTTAATTCTACTTGACCACTAGACTGAGGATGATATGTAGATGCAATTCGATGATTAACATCATACTTAGCAAGCAATTTTAGAAAAGCACCATGAATAAAGTGTGAACCACCATCCATCATTAAATATCTAGGGACTCCAAATCTAGGGAAAAACTTCTTTAAGCATTTTAATACAAGTGTTATGATCTCCATTAATAGTTGGAATAGCTTCCACCCATTCAGTGACATAATCAATGACAACTAGAATATGAGTATACCCATTGGACTTTGGAAAAGGTCCCATATTATCAAAACCCCAAATATCAAATGGTTCAACAACAAGTGAGAAATTCATTGGCATTTCCGAACATCTAGTAATATTACCAATTCTTTGACATTCATCACAAGACAAGACAGACTTATGAGCATCTTTGAAGAGAGTAGGTCAATAAAAACCAGATTGTAATACCTTATGTGTAGTTCTATCTCCAGCGTGGTGTCCTCTGTAGGCCTCGGAATGAAACTTGTGTAGGATCTGTTCCTGTTCATGCTCAGGTACATAAGATCTAATAACACCATCTACCCCATCTTTATAAAGGTGTGGGTCATCCCAAAAGTAATGTCTCAAATCATAGAAGAACTTTTTATTTTGTTGGTATGTGAAACTAGGCGGTTTAAATTTAGCAACAATGTAATTTTCTTAAGCAGCATACCATGGATCATTACGTGAAGCATTTATGAGAGCTAATTTTTCATCAGGAAAGCTATCATCAATAGGTAGTGGGTCATCAAGAACATTCTGTAACCTAGACACGTTATCTGCTACAGGGTTCTCAACACCCTTTCTATCAATAACATGCAAATCAAATTCTTGTAGTACAAGAACCCATCTAATAAGTCTTGGTTTAGCATTTTTCTTTTCCATGAGATATTTAATAGAAGCATGATCGGTGTGAACAGTTACTTTGGAATCAACAATATAAGGTCTAAACTTGCCGCAGGCAAACACAACTGCTAAAAATTCCTTTTTAATGGTAGCATAGTTTCTTTGAGCACTGTCTAGAGTTTTACTAGCATAATGTATAACATTTAATTTCTTATCGAATCTTTGTCTTAGAACAGCATGAATGGCATAATCACTAGCATCACACATAATTTCAGGTGGTTGAACAACAGGTGCAGGAATCAAAGTATTCTTAAGGATTTCAAATGCTTCTACACAATCATCCTCAAAAACAAAGTGAATATCTTTTTGCAAGAGATTAGTGAGGGGCCGAGAAATTTTAGAAATGTCTTTAATAAATCTCCTATAGAAACCAGCATGGCCAAGGAAACTTCTTATACCTCTAATATCCGTGGGACACGATATTTTTTCAATAACATCTACTTTAACTTTACCCACCTCAATACCTCTTTTGAAGATTTTGTGTCCCAAGACAATGCCCTCATTAACCATAAATTGGCACTTTTCCCAATTCAAGACAAGATTAGTTTATTCAAATATCTTCAAAACTCGATCAAGGTTGCTCAAGCAATCATCAAAACAAGTTCCATAAACGGAGAAGTCATCCATGAAAGCTTCAGCAATCTTTTCATAAAAGTCAGAGAATATAGCAGTCATACATGTTTGAAAGGTAGCAAGTGCATTGCATAAACCAAAAGGCGTACATATATAAGCAAAGTTACCGAAAGGGCAAGTAAAAGTTGTCTTTTCTTGAACCTCTTTTGACACAGGTATTTGTGAGAAACCAGAATAACTATCTAGAAAGCAGAAGTGTGTTTGTTTAGATAATCTTTCAAGCATTTGATCAATAAAAGTCAGAGGGTAATGATCTTTCCTAGTAGCTTTATTAAATTTCCTAAAATCAATTACCATTCTATATCTTATAACAATTCTTTATGGGATAAATTCATTTTTATCATTGGGAACAATAGTAATAAAGGTCGTTAGAATCATGATTTTGAAACGCATCGGAGCTTCTATATTAGGATTGCAAATCGTAGCATCTTCACTATCAGGATCGTAGAAATATAGATTCTGTGAACTAAGATCATATAATCGGATGGGCGAGTTTGGATCGTAAAGTCGTAGAATCGTATAACAAAATCAAGATTCTGACAACCTTGATAGTAACACCTCCCTTCTTAGGGACACAATGAACAGGACTAACCCATCTCCTATCAGCAATAGTATAAATTATACCTGCCTCCAGAAGCTTTCATATTTCATTTCTTACCACTTCTTTCATTTTAGGATTTAAGAGTCGTTGGTGATCAACAACTGGTTTAGCATCACGTTCCATATTAATTTTATGCTAACATAGAGTGGGACTAATGCCCTTAAGATCATCAAGAGTATATCCAATAGCAGCACGGTGCTTCTTAGAGTTTCAATAATCTCTTTTCTTCATGCTCTGAAAGGTAGCACTAATAATAACAGGATATATCTTCTTTTCATCAAGATAAGCATATTTCAGAGTATCCGGTAATTGTTTAAGCTCAAACACGGGATCACCCTTGGGTGGAGGAGGATCCCCAAGTATTTCAATAGGCAAATTGTGTTTCAAAATAGGATGCTTATCAAAGAATATCCTATATATTTCATTCCTTTCATTCATATGCATATAAATTTCATGGTCTAGCAAATATTGTTCTAAAGGATCAGTATACTTTATTATGGGGCACAACAATAGAAGCAAGACCTATAACTTCATCCTTACTAGGCAATTCTTTATCATGGGGTTGTCTACGAAATTTAGAGAAATTAAACTCATGGGACACATCCCCAAAACTCACGGTAACAGTTTCTTTCTCACAATCTATCTTGGCATTAACAGTATTCAAGAAAGGCCTGCCAAATATAATGGGACAAAAATCATCTTGTGGGGAACCAAGAATAATAAAATCAGTAGGATATTTTATTTTCCCACACAAGACTTCAACATCTCTAATAATCCCAACTAGTGCTATAGTATCTCTATTAGCAAGCTTAATGGTAACATCTATTTCTTCTAATTGAATTGGTGCGATATATTTCTTAATTTCTTTATATAAGGTAACGGGAATTGCCCTCACACTAGCACCCACGTCACATAGGCCATGATAACAATGATCTCCTATTTTAACAGAAACAACAGGCATGCCAACAATAGGCCTATGTTTATATTTAGCCTTAGGTCTAGCAATTCTAGCAGCTTCATCATAGAAATGAATAACATGCCCATCAATATTATCAACCATGAGATCTTTAACCATAGCAATACTAGGTTCAACTTTTATTTGTTTAGGAGGTTTAGGTGTTCTAACATAGCTCTTACGAACCACAGTTGAAGATTTATCATGTTCCTTTATTCTAATAGGGAAAGGTGGTTTCTCAATATAAGCAGCTGGAATAACAGGATCAACATTATAAGTAATAGTTTCTAATTCAATTTTAACATGTTCAGCTACTTTCACTTCAATGGGAGGATGATATTTGAACCACTTCGCCTTAGGGAGATCAACATGAGAAGCAAAAGATTCATAAAAAGAAACTACTATCTTAGAGTCAAGTCCAAATTTAGTCCTAAATTCACGAAAAGCATCGGTGTCTACAAAGGATTTAACACACTCAAACTTGAGGTTTATACTTGACTCTGTACCTTCGTCTAGGTCCCAATCTTCAAAGCTGCATTTAATTATTTCCAATAAATCCCATTTGAAGTCAATATCTTTCTTCATATAGGAACCAGTAAAAGAAGTATTGAGCATGGATTGATCATTACGAGAAAGCGGAGCATAAAAAACTGAATAATAATTTCTCTTGAGAGCTCATGATTGGGGCATGAAGATGACATTTACTAAACCTCTCCCATGATTGAGCCATTCTTTGTCCTTCATGAGGCCAAAAACTATAGATATAATTCCAATCACGTCTAACCATATGCATAGGATAAAACTTGTGATGAAATTCCAATTTCAGTCGGTTGTAGTTCCATGATTCAATATCATCGCATAGCCTATACCATGTCAATGCCTTCTCCTTCAAAGATAAAGGAAAGAACTTCTTCTTGACATCATCCTTGGACAAACCTGCAACCTTAAATAATCCACCAACTTCATCCACATAGATTAGATGCAAAACATGATGTAATGTTCCTTCTCCTGCATAAGGGTTAACTAGCAGTTTCTATATCATACCCAAAGGAATTTCATAATAAATATTTTCAGTAGGTTGAGTAGGTTGAGGAGAAACTCTTTGTGCTTCTGGTTGAGGCGAAGATACCCCTAACAAGCCCCTCAAAGGATTATTTTCCATAGTAAAAACTAAAAGTAAATTTCAAAACACTATATAAATTTTTTCCTTACCAGATTCCACTTACCAAAGGCGCTTCACTCCCTGTCAATGATGACAGAAAAGAGTCTTGATGACCCACAAGTATAGGGGATCTATCATAGTCCTTTCTATAAGTAAGAGTGTCAAACCCAATGAGGAGCAGAAGGAAATGACAAGCGGTTTTTAGTAAGATATTCTCTGCAAGCACTGAAATTATCGTTAACAGATAGTTTTGTGATAAGGTAATTCGTAATGCGTAGCAAGTAATAAATGTAGCAAACGTGCATCAAGGTGGCCCAATCCTTTTTGTAGCAAAGGACAAGCCTGGACAAACTCTTACATAAAGTGAAGTGCTCCTCAGGACAAATGAGAATTTCTGTCAAGCTAGTTTTCATCATGCTCATTTGATTCGCGTTCGTTACTTTGATAGTTTGATATGTGGGTGGACCGGTGCTTGGGTGCTTCCCTTACTTGGAGAAATCTCTCAATTATGATTAACCTTTATTCCAGCCATCCACAACTATGAAAGAAGAATTAAGATAAATATAATCATAGCATGAAACATATGGATCCAAATCAGCCCCTTACGAAGCAACGCATAAACTAGGGTTTATGGTTCTGTCACTCTAGCAACCCATCATCTACTTATTACTCCCAATGACTTCCCCTAAGCCCAAATAATAGTTAAGTGTCATGTAGTCGACGTTCACATGACACCACTAGGGGATAGACAACATACATCTGATCAAAATATCGAACGAATACCAAATTCACGTGATTACTTATAACAAGACTTATCCCATGTACTGAGGAAAAACGTAACTACTCACAAAGCATGTCATGTTCATAATCAGAGGAGTATTAATTATCATAAAGGACCAAAACATATGATATTCCACCAAGTGAACCAACTAGCATCAACTACAAGGAGTAATCAACACTACTAGCAACCCACCCACAGGTACCAATCTGAGGTTTGAGACAAAGATCAGATGCAAGAGATGAAGTAGGGTTTGGAGAGGAGATGGTGCTAGTGAAGATGTTGATGGATATTGACTCCCTCTCGGTGAGAGGATCGTTGGTGATGATGATGGCTTTGATTTCCCCTCCGAGAGGGAAGTTTCCCCGACAGAATAGCTCCGCCAGAGCTCTAGATTGGTTCTGCCCAAGTTCCACCCCGAGACGGCGACGCTTTGTCCTGAAAGATCTCTTATGATTTTTTTCAGGTCAAAGCCATTCATATAGCAGAAGATGGGCACCGAAGCCCTGCTAGGGGGCCCACAAGCCACAAGGGCGCGGCCAGGGGGTAGACCGTGCCCAACAGGCTTGTGACCTCCTGGTGGGTCCCCTCTGGTATTTGTTTTTCCCAATACTTTTTATATATTCCAAAATAATTCTATGTAAATTTTCAGGACTTTTGGAGTCGTCCAGAATAGGTCTCTCATATTTGATCCTTTTCCAGTCCAGAATTCCACCTACTGACATTCTCCCTCTTCATGTAAACCTTGTAAAATAAGAGAGAAAAGGCATAAGTATTGTACCATAACGTGTATTAACAGCCCATTATGCAATAAATATCAATATAAAAGCATGATGCAAAATGCACGTATCAGGTACCTATGAATTCATCCATCAATGCAAATCTTCTGGCAAAGAAATCATTGTTTTAAAACTTGATTTTGAAAAAATATTTTGATATGATTCAACACACAACCATCAAAAAAATTCTCTCTACTGGAGGTTTTGGTCCAAGCTGGCTCATTTGGATGGACATGATTTTTTCCTTAGGGTTTTCTCTTGTTCTGCTCAATGTGCACCGGATAAGCAGTTTTTGTGTATGAGAGGAGTTAGACAAGGAGATCATGTTTCTCCCTTGCTCTTTGTTCTGGCTGTTGACATTCTCAAATCCATCCTAAATGAAGTCATGCATCATAATTTGGTCCGTGATCCTTTGGAGAACCACCCATGCAATGATTTCCTAGTAATTCGGTATGCAGATGACACTATTATCATTGTGCCTGCTTGTTTCCCCCAAGTGGAACAAGTATTTTTTTTTGCTTGATTTCACTATATTCACTTGGCTAAGAATAAATTTTGACACCAGTTAGCAAAAATGCAAATTCTGGCCAGCAAACATGGTTGCACCATTGGATCCTTCCCATTCACTTACCTAGGTTTTCCTTTGTCTCTTAGAAAACCAAGGATGGAAGATCTTGCCCTAGTTCTCAAAAGAATTGATAAGAGTTTATCTGGATGCTCAACCTTTTTAGCATATGGAGATAAGCTCGCCTTGGTTAAATCAGTCTTCACCATTTTGCCCATCTATTACATGTGGACACTTGAGCTGCCAGTTGGAATTATTGAACAGATTAACAAACTCTTAAGGCATTGCTTCTGGAGGTATAATGGGACAGAATATAGAGGAATTGCTCTTATATCTTGGAGTAAAGTTTGTATGCCAAAGGTACAAGGTGGTATTGGAGTCCTCAACAGAGCCACTAATAACAAATGCCTTCTTCTGAAACACCTCCACAAGTTCTTGTTGCATGAAGACCTGCCTTGGGTTAAGCTTATTTGGGATTCATACTACCCTGATGGGGTGCTCTCTCAAAGACAAGTGGGTTCTTTCTGGTGGATAAGTATACTTAAACTTCTCCCACAATTCAAGCAGATTGGCAAATGCTCTATTGTCCTGGGAAACACTGTCTCTTTCTAGCAGGATAATTGGGGTCACGGAACCCTCCTTAACAAATTCCTAGAGTTGTTCTCCTTTACATCAATCTCACATCTCACAGTGAATGAATTTTTGCAACGACAAGACATTATGCAGAATTGTGTCACTCCTCTACCTATTCAGGCTCATCAGCAATATCAAGAATTGCAATCCATCATTCAGCAGGGCATCTCATTAGTTCCACTGATACATGGCAGTATCCATGGGGACATTCATTTTCCTCTATCAAGATGTATAAACTTTTGACACAAGGAGATCCAGCTCCACACATTTTCAAGTGGATTTGGAAAAATGTTGCTATGCTTCGATATAAGATTTTCTTCTGGCTGATGCTGCATGATACAGTTAACACAAGAAGCATATTGCAAAGGAGATCTTTCTACCTACATCATACAGTTGTGCACTCTGCCAATCTTCTACTGATGAGACTGCCCTACACCTATTTTGGGACTGTGAATTTGCACTAAATTGCTGGCATACTCTCATTGGGAACACAAACAGAGGTATATCGGTCTATGATGAAATAAAGCCCACAGTTCAAGCATTGCCTGCATCTCGGGCCATGGAGATAACTATTATGCATTGTTGGAATATTTGGATCCAACGAAATGGTGTCATTTTATAAACATAGGCAGCAACCATCCAATCATGGAGATAATCACTACCTACAGATTTGCTATTCGTTAGGCATAGAACTAAAAGAAAATTTATAGACTAATTGTCAAGCTGGATTTACCAGTTCTTAAACTAGTCTGCATGTTACCTCAAGGTTTTACAAAAATTGGAGTAGGTTGAGCCCTATGATGGGAACCATTGTAATATTTGTAACTTATTTTTATTAATATATTTAATGTGGAATGATTGTTCTACGATCTCTAGTTCAAAAAAAAGATCGCTCCAGAATTAGGTTTACCAGATGCAAACCTAAGCAAACAACATGCAACCCTAGGAAGATACCGGAATCACATGGACGAGCACTCTGTACTCACGTACCAGATTAGAGAACCCAACCTCCAACCTTCATGTAATTGCACACAAACCCTAGATGGATTTGTCACGGGAATACTCAGAGAACTAGGTCGCTAGAACCTTGCGATTTTCTTCTACTCTATCCATAAAACTTCTATGCAAGGGAAGCACCCTGACCTTTTATATGGCCGACCAGATAGACCTAGACCCAGACTCGTAAACCAAAACGTCAGCTCAAGCTGAACCGAACAAAACAACTAAACAAAGTACTAATCTAATCTATTTCTTTGTAGTATATCGGACATCCCATAGCTAACAATACTAAAGCGGCAAGCATGTGATTGTTCTCATTTTTTACTTTTTCCACTTCTACTATTCGTGTACGTGGCATCATTGAGCAGTAAAAATGTACACTGCCCGGACGTGAACAATGTCACACATAAACAGTACCCCCTTCGAATGAGCAATATAAGTTTGAACAGTTTTCCAGAGAAAACATTATATCATGGTTCAAAAATAGAAAAACAAATTATTTTACACATGATTTTTCTCTTCCTCCTCCATCCTCGCATCCTTATATAGAACGTTAAGATTGAGGATTTTTTGACTCGTCATATCTCTCCATCGCGTACTGATACAGATCCGTCTCATTTGTCTCCCGCTCCTTTTCGTTGACGGTGCATGCTACGGAGGCACACAAAAATAAACCGAAACAATGTATTTGCATGAATAATAATTTGTTGAAAAAATAAGTTTTTGCCGATTACTGCCTATTTTTACACCACGTCGTCAATGAACCATGAACCAACAATTAACAAACCAAACGAAATCCACCGCTAGAGTGAGGCTCCTCCAACCCCTCCTTTCCACCTCGCCATCTTGACTAAGGCGATTGTTGCTGCCATACGATGCGTCGGGTAGCTCTCCTGGGCCAGCGCTAGCTACGCAGCCTTCGACCTGCCTGGTTGCTGGAGGCTCTCTATGCTTTTTGCAAGCCCCTCCTTCTTCCCGCGCCATTTATGGCATCGTGTGTGCGTTTGCAACTTTCCTTGGTGAGGACCTGTCGTAGCCATGCTACCCCTCTTCTCGGAACAATATATGAATAAATATTAAAGTAATAACTGAAACAATATTCCAAATAAACCAAAACAACAAACCCGAAGAATGCTAAACAATAAAAAAGTGAAACAGAAAATATAACTAAATAAACCTAAAGTAGTAACCTACTCAAACGGTAAACTAGAACAGTACACGAATTGTAATTCACAACAATAAACTCGGATAAACTGGCACGGTAAAAACAGTAAATCAGCACTATGCATTCACATAAACAATAATCCAGAAGAAATACCCCGACCCCCCACCCCCCCCCCGGTCGGTGTCAAAACTAGTGGATCTCGGGTGGGGGGTCCCAAGCTGTGAGGATAGAATCGATGTTAATAGGAGACAAGGGAGACTATGTTTACCCATGTTTGTGCCCTCCTATCGAGGTAATACCCTACGCCCTACTTGATTGTATTGATGGTTTATTGGTTACAGAGTCGATCTACCTCGAGATCAAAGAGACAAACGCTAGATGAGTTGTCCTCATCTACAACCTAAAACCCTCCAACTTATATAGACACCGAGGGTACCTAGGGTTTATATATGGTCGGTTGCACATCGAAGGAGAAAACATGCATATCTATGGTTGACAACTTGAGGACACGCCACGGCTCTTCGAAGCTTCCACACTGGCGACGGGGCCCTTTATCGTCCAAGGCTCATCTTGCGGCCCATACAGTCCGACCCATGAGAAACAGGTCTGCTATCCGAGGACCCCTCAATCCAGGACTCCCTCAATAGCCCCCGGACTAGTCTTCAATGACGATGATTATTCAGATAATCTTTGCATGTCACAATCTACGGCTTGCAAGGCGACTCCCCGACTCCCTCTTATTCGGTAACCGACCAGTCATCGGTGAAATGCCAAACGTCACGAGCTCGCCGGGTCCATTATAACAACCACCAACATTCCTCGATTTTCGCACGTCATGGGGAGGCGAGCGGTTAAGTGATTTATTTTTACAAGACTACCCTTCCGCAACAGAGGCACCACTCATTTAAGCAAAACAAAAATCATGGTCTGAGCCACGTTCTCTTCTTCCTCCCCATCAGAAAAAACTCCTAGCGGAAGATCAGCATGACAAACATGGCGAGCGCCCCCATCTCTTCCTCGTGCCCCTACGACTTCCATCCCAGGGACTGGTCCATCTGCTCCATGTCACTCCTATGACTTTGCAATCTGGAGACCCAGAGGTACCTCCCTTCTTTGGATGTGGAAGTGACCCATGCAGGTTTATCCTCTTAAAACAACGAAGTTTTTGTGGAGAATTTCCCCAATCCACAAAGGGGCAACACGTATGTTTTGTGCCCTTTCTTCTGCGAGGTCTCGGATTTCCCAGTCACCCGTTCTTGAGAGGGCTGCTCGAATTTTATGGGATCCAGCTCCACCACCTCACCCCAGGGTCTATCCTGCACATCTCGGGCTTCGTCGCCCTTTGCGAGATGTTCCTGGGCTGCGAGGCACATTTCGAACTGTGAATGAAATATTTCTGCCTTGTCCCTCGAACTCAGGACAAGACAACCTTCGAGGTCGGCAGAACCAAAGTATGCCGCATAGCGGGGACGGGGTATCTGGTAGGCACACCGAAGGAGTCCAAAGAATGGTCTACGGAATAGTTTTATATCAAAGACGTCCCCATGTCTGATCCAGTTCGGAGGGGTCTGCCCGAGTACTCCAACGCCCCCTTAAAGAAGAGGTACAACTAGCATCCGAAGAGTTCGTCCCAAGAGGACAACGTTGAAGTGCAACGCTTGGTGGCCCAGGTGAGGATACTTTCCCACCTAAACATGTCCATGATCGACGTCATGGCTACCACCATCACCCCGTGTGTGCAACCTCTTCAAGAGAGGATACACCCTTTGTGGCGATACAGCGGTACTAGCGACACCACACGCTCCTGAAGACTGGGCCCCGCCAATCAGGCAGCATTGGCCACCGGACCTGCCGACCTATACAAAGGGCAGCAAGAATATTTATTCGGCAGTCAACTAAAGAGGGATATTCAAGCCACAACCCCATCGAATTAGTAAGCCTATCACCTTTATGACCACCGTTGTGGTTTTCATTTTTTCCCTTCTTTGACCAAAGTCCTTAAATTCATCTGATCAGGACTGGAGAAGCTTCATCGAGACAGTTAACTGTCTGGCTCCTCATCCCGAAGAGTATTCCCATGATGATGATCCGGGCTATCATGAGGACCCAGGTCTTTCAATTGAGTTTGAAGACGGGGTCTTTTACTAGGAGAGCCTCGACCACTCCAAGGTGGCGATCATAGCCGATTATCCTAGATCGTTTCCTTCTCCTCCAACGAACAAGAAGAGGAAAAGGTCGTCCCGCAAAAGGCAAGCATCCTCCAACACCCCATGCACACCAGTTCCTCCTCCCAAGCGTCGTTGATCCGCACATCATACATCGGCAACAACAGAAGTGCCCGGATTGGAAAGCAATAAGGATCTGACGAATGAGCCAGCTGTGAGGACGGGTCCGCCTACTCGCTCAACCCAAAGATATTTTGTTCGACTATTTTGTTTATTATTGCAATGGATAGATCCTCAAAGCAGATTTTATATTGAAATTCACAGGCGAGAGGCTCAGCCTTCCCCTGCCGAGGAGGTTACTAGGATCTCCGGGGAGGCTCAAAATTCCAGAGCTTTGACTCATGTTGAACCTGCTACAGAGGTTCCCATGGCAAATCCGATCCCTGCCGATTCTGGTGACGCTATGTTTGTTACCCAATCTAAAGTAGGAAGCGCCATGAATCATTAGCGGCGTCGAGAGGCCCTGTGTCACCCAACATTCTCCGAACAGGAGTTCGGCGCTCTACGCACAGCGAACATGCACATCGGTGCTACTCGAGCTGGGTTCGACAAAGCTATGAAGTTAATATCATCTAGTCTCCAGGTAAATAATCGGTTTTATAGACTTGAGCCACACATGTAAACCCAGTAGCCCCCGAGCATTAAATTGGTTGGAACGACCGAATTAAGGGTCCTTGTGTTGTTTTTATTGCTAATGTAGGCCTCAAAGCAGCAGAGCGAGCAACTGGCCAAGGAGCTAGAAGACAGCCGAGCACATGTGGAATCTGTGAAGACTGAATTAGAGCAAGTAAAGAGCTTTACTCGGGAGGCACATGGTGAGTATATCAGTGATGCTAATCTTAGTATATTCCCTATGCTGACACAAGGATACTCTTTAGAAGTTGAATCAATAGGGCACATGCAAAAAGATTTGGATGCAACATGGGAATCTCAACGATACGCTGAGTCCTAGTACGAGGTCGGCTATCGTGTTTTGAACCATCTCTAGGGGGGAGAATAAACAACAAGCCGAAGAAATTGAGGGTTTGAAAACTCAATTGACCCAGGCCCAAGAAGAGAACCAGAAACTACAGAGGGGCATGTTCGGTAAGTGTGATTCTAACATTGGCAAGTATTACTTATGGGTTTACGATAATAAGTATGCCTTTGCCTCATGTATATGTCTCCTGTTTGGGTGACCTGAAGAAGAGACCGGATCAAACCAGGGGGACCTCCTGGAGGAGCTTTCCGCTCTTCACGAGCATGCTCAGAAGGGTATGAAAAGCATGGTAAAGGCATTGTGGCCTTGATGACCCACAAGTATAGGGGATCAATCATAGTCCTTCCAATAAGTAAGAGTGTCGAACCCAACGAGGGGCGGAAGGAAATGATAAGCGGTTTTCAGTAGGGTATTCTCTACAAGCACTGACATTATCGAGAACATATAGTTTTGTGATAAGATAATTTGTAACTAGTAACAAGTAACAAGTGTAGGAAAGGTGCAGCAAGGTAGCCAATCCTTTTTTAGAAAAGGAAACGATTGGACAAACTCTTATATGAAGCAAAGCGCTCCCGAGGACACATGGAAATTTCCGTCAAGCTTGTTTTCATCATGCTCATTTTGATTCGTGTTCGTTACTTTGATAGTTCGATATGTCGGTGGACCGGCGCTTGGGTGCTGCCCTTACTTGGACAAACCTCCCACTTATGATTAATGCCTTTCGCAAGCATCCGCAACTACGAAATAATAATTAAGATAAATCTAACCATATCATGAAACATATGGATCCAAATGAGTCCCTTACAAAGAAACGCATAAACTAGGGTTTAAGCTTCTATCACTCTAGCAACCCATCATCTAATAATTACTCCCAATGCCTTCCCCTAAGCCCAAATAATGGTGAAGTGCCATGTAGTCGACGTTCACATGACACCACTAGAGGATAGACAACATACATCTGATCAAAATATCGAACAAATACCAAATTCACATGATTACTTATAACACGACATATCCCATGTCCTGAGGAAAAAACGTAACTACTCACAAAGCATGTCACGTTCATAATCAGAGGAGTATTAATTATCGTAAATGATCTGAACATATGATATTCCACCAAGTAAACCAACTAGCATCAACTACAAGGATTAATTAACACTACGAGCAACCCACAGGTACCAATCTGAGGTTTGAGACAAAGATTGGATACAAGAGATGAACTAGGGTTTGGAGAGGAGATGGTGATGGTGAAGATTTTGATGGATATTAACCCCCTCTCGATCAGAAGACGTTGGTGATGACGATGGCTTCGATTTCCCCCTCCAGGAGAGAAGTTTCCCCGGCAGAAGAGTTGTGCCGGAGCTCTAGATTGGTTCTGTCCAAGTTCTGCCTCAAGACGATGGTGCTTCGTCCCGAAAGCTTCCTTATGTTTTTTTTCTAGGTAAAAACCCTCCATATAGCAAAAGATGGGCGTCGGGGACCTGCCAGGTGGGTTACAAGCCCTCTAGGCGCGACCAGGGAGGTGGCCGCGCCTAGTAGGCTTGTCACCTCCTGGTGGCACCCCTCTAGTATTTGTTTCGCTCAGTATTTTTTATATGCTCCAAAATAATTCTCCGTAACTTTTCAGGACTTTTGGATTTGTGTAGAATAGGAATCTCAGATTTGCTCCTTTCCCAGTCCAAAATTCCAACTGCTGACATTTCCTTCTTCATGTAAACCGTGTAAAAAAAGAGAGAAAAGGCATAACAATTGCACCATAATGTGTAATAACAACCCATAATGTAATAAATATCAATGTAAAAGCATGATGCAAAATGGACGTATTAGGCTTCCCAAGCAACCTCTGGAGGGAATGACCAAACTAGTCGATCGATTCAAGGTAGCTCGAAGTAGATTCGAGCTGTGGAAGACATTGGCTTGCCGGGAGGGAGCACGGAGGCATGGGCAATGATCAAGACTCGTTGTATCGGTCTTAACCCTGAGCATGTGGTTCGGGTTGGGCCAGTAGGGTCAGACGGACAAGAAGTGCCGCTCCACCCGGTTTACGACCAAGTTATACCTGCCGCCTGTTTCTCACAAGAAGACTAATCCCGAGACGGTGGACGCTATAATCGACAATTGTGATTACTCCGTTTGTTCCTGGCATTTTGAGTTTCATATACCCGTAATGGGGTATAGCATGGAATTTTGTAAAGGCGTCACATCCTAATAGGGTGTGGTAGCCGCTAGGGAATGGCACGATATGGGAGAGGAGTTCTTGGGATGGGTAATTTTTGGGTAGCACCGAACACTACGTCTAGGACGACACGTCCCGAACAACGTGCCTCTTTCCCAAAAATAATTCCCCGAAAAGTCATGTTGCTATGCTCGATGCGAGATCAGTCGAACTGCATTTTTTCTAGGTTGCCTTTGTAGATCAGGTTTAAACCACTGCCACTGTCCATTAGTACTTTGTGTAACTTGTAGCCATCGATGATGGGGTCTAGGACTAATGCGGCCGGTGAATGATCAGGAAGAATGGCTGGTTGGTCAGTATCTCCGAAGGTAACGGGTATGCCTACCCATGCACTTGTTGCTGCCACGTGATAGACCTGTTCGAGTTCATTAAGAGCTCTTTTCCTCCTGTTCTTCGAGAGGAACATTTCGTATTCAGATGGCAATGTGGAGCGCTTATTCGACGGTAGCGCCTCAAGAATGGCCTCATCACTTTTTGCGACCTACCTGACAACCGAGCAAGCTCTAAGGCTGTGAATTGGGTTTGTGTTCAGCAACACAAAATGTATAGGGCATGGCTTGTCCAACAGCCTATCAAGGACAGTACAGACCCCCATAAGGGGCTTGTTCCTCTTTTCGGCGGGTTCGAATCTGGCTGGCCGCTTTGGAGGTATCCTATTTTGCCAATCTCCTCTAAGGTTTTCGGTAAAGGTCGGTTCAAAAAATAACCGTTCAGCTTGGCAGGCGCTTTCCATGGCACAATATTTCTATACCAATTCGGACAACTCGGCGAAGTCACGAACATGTCTGTGAGCAAGGGCGTTAACAATACCTGCATCATGGCAATTGCGTTTTAATGTTGCCATTATCTCTTGGTCACTAAGACCTTTTTCTCATCTTCTAGCAAGTAGGAGTCTGGCCCAAAATGATGAACTGACTCTCCTAGTAATTGTGTAATATCCTGTAAGTCCGAAGACTTGGTCTTTGGTGCGATACTATGATAATCGGCTTGGGTGGTGGGTGGGAATTATTTTTACTCCATGCCATGTTGTGAGTTCAGAGTCGCGGACCCCAAACTATGTACCAGATCAGGGACCAACACCCGTCCGTCTCCAGAGCAAACTCTGGCGTCTGGGTTACAAATGAGGTCTCGATGAGCGGAGACCGGGGTGTAAACCATTTTTAATTTCCGTTGCTAGGGGGATGAGTCCCCAGCCGGACACTCGACGGTGGCGACTAGATGGGTGACCATGGGGACGTGAATCTCCCTGTCATTGGGTCTAAGCCCGAGGCGATCATAGACCAGAACCTAGTCATCAAACATATGCATGATTTCAATCGGATCGAACAACTCGTTTAAAAACGAGGCGATGGTAGGATGTGTGTCGGTGAGGCGAGTGGGGTCGATATGCGGCGTCACAATTCCGGAGATGCACGAGAGCGGATCTGGTTTCTGTTTAACCATGGTGGATCCGGTCATATCGACCGGATTGGGCGTTCTAGACCGCCTGGGGTGACGAATTCGTCGGAAAAGGGGCCCAACATCGAGGCGTCGAGGCATCGAGACTTACAGGCTCCTCCTCAAGAGCTGAGGGTTCCATCAAGATAAGTTCTCCCCATGAATTAGCAACGAACTCTAAGGTTAGGAACTTAATTCTATGATCGGGGGAAAAGTCTCTGATCTGGCCAAGGTGGTCGGTCGGGTTGGCGTGCGACAAGATGTTGTCGCTTGTGAGAATCTGATCAGGGGCGAGAATCCCTTCGATCCAGATTTTGTTGCTCGTGATAGAGTGAGACATCGATTCCTTTGGTGATCACAGTGGAACTCTCAGTGAAAGCACCAATGTTGCTGTCAAAGCTGACGAATCTCGAGTAGGGGGTCCCGAGCTATGTGTTGGAGATATGCCCTAGAGGCAATCATGTATGATGATATTTCCTATGTGCTTATGAATAAAGATAGTCCTCGAACAATATCATTGATGTGTTTTAACAAGTACGTGACTTGTTTGTGAGACTATGCATTGTATGATAACTATCCTAAATGGTCCCTAGCCCAAAGAGTTGTGTGGACACACAACTAATCAGACAAGCATATGAAATGATGGATGGTTCAGTCTCACTGACCATGTATGTAACATCCCAAAATTCCATTTTGGAATGTAATGAAATATAGCTATGCATCATCATCATCATTGCTTGAATGTATGAAATAGTCGAAATGCTTCTTTTGACTTTCTGAAAGTCCCTTTCTATTTTGAATATGTTGCTTTCACCTATTTGAAAACCTTGGAAAAAAGTTTAAAATAAGAAGGGAGTAACATGACACTCCACACCAGGGTCATCTTGGTGATATATTTGAACAATAAGAACCAGGGGGTATTTTGAAAAATATTGGCAAAGGTTTTAAAACCAAATAGGCAAATTCTGAAAAACAATTCAAAGTATTCAAATGACAGAATAAAAATGTTCAATAAATGGCATTTATTATTCTGTTAATTTTGATATATACTTTTCCTATATTTGGAATTAAATCAAAGGCATTAAAAGGTTTTTACTGCGCTGGTATTTGAAAATTGAAAATCTTTAAAGCTTTAAAGGCCGGTCGGCCCATTCGCAGTTAACGCCCCATCCCGACCTTCCTTCTACTCGGTCACCGACGCCACTGCCGTGCTCTCCCTCTATCTGATAGCGGGCCCCGCCCCGACCGACCGTTGGATCAGCGCGGTCACCATCTTCCTCGTGCGCACACCGTCGTCGCCGGGGATCTCTCCCCCGGATCTCCCTCCTCCTTCCTTCTCTCGCCCCCTCACCGGCCCTATAAATAGCCGGCCTCCTCCGCACTCCGTCCCCCCGAACCCCTCTCTGTCCCTCGCCAGAACGCTCGCTCGAGCTCACCGGAGCTCTGCCCCGATCGAACCCTCCCCGAGCTCCTGGTCGTCGTCTCCCTCGCCCTCAGCTCCGTCCGGCACCACCACTCGACTCCGGACGATCACCGCCGTCACCTGGACCTCTCCGACAACCTCCCCGACCAACGGAGCAACCTCCCCGACCAGCTTCGACCACCGGTCGTCGCCGTGCTCGCCGGAGACCACCTCGACCATCCCTGTAAGCCACCGGACCTCTCTGGACCGTCGGATCTGTAGACGACGATCCAGATTAGATCTAATTAAACGGCGAACCGTTTGCTTTTAAGCCTCGGTCGACTGCCCGCAACACCCGCGCGCCTGTGATAGCAACCAATAGGAAGCCGCCACGTAGCACTGGCCGTTCGTTAAGTTTTTATTTTATTTTCTGTTTTGTTTTTAGAAAACAGAAACCTTTCTGATTTTGTTTTAGCTGTATATTTTAAACCATTTAATATTTTTAGTTAATTCTTTTTGCATTAGGTCACATATCACTTGTAGTTTATGTGTGTAGTTTTAGAATTTAAATTTGAATTTAATCAAATTTGCTCAAACTATTCAAATCTGAATAACTAGAGTTTAAAACTAGATTTTTATATGAATGTTTTCACTACTGCTTGGTATTAGTTAGGACTGTCATCATGCTTAGTTTGAAGATTTTTAGGATAGATTTGTTTAGGGTTTTAGCTAAAAACAGAATCTGCCTAGTGGTTAGTATAGTTTAGTTAATTTAGTTTTTAGTTAGTTTAAATCAGATTTAGTTATAATTTGGTTTAGTAGGTTCTGTTGCTTAAACACTAGGTGTTTTACTTGCTGTAATAAAAAAAATATTTGCTTAGTTTTATACTTAATATCATAGGAATTTCTACTCTCTTTTTTAATTAGGTTTAGTTTGAGAAAAACAAACTAGCTTGTAATAGTTTCCTTTAACTAAGTTTTAGATAAAAAGATTTTGTTTTCTAAGAAAAGTTTTAGTAAATTCTTTTATGTTAAAATAATGTTTTGTTAATAAAAAATAATAAGTTTAGTTTTACTCTGTTGCTAGAAAACCCTAGCGCACTTCATGTAGTAGTGTTTATCAAAACTTTTAAAACCCTACTAAGATTTTTCTTAACAAAACTTTAAATGGATTTAACTATGTTTATTAATAAAATATTTCTATTATTCTTTTTTGTCAACTATTGTTTCAGTTAATACCAATAATTCTATGTTATTAGTAGTAGTTTACCCATCAACTTTTAGAAAACAAAACTATGTGTTGTTTTTTTCTTTCTTATGATTGTGCCTTGTTTTGTCTTGAGTGATTACTAGTTCATTTCTGATTTTGTGAGTTGCAACATTTTGTTGTATGCTTATTGAGTGCTCTTGTTTGATTCATTAGATCATCCGGAGTGCGAGGCTTGTTACCTAGAGTCCCTCGAGTACGAAGATCGTCAATCAGGCAAGTCACTTTGATCATGTATACCTATGTTTTATTGCATTAGTTCTTCGATCACCCCAATTGCATGCAAAGTAGGTAAATTGGAAACTTGGTTACTTGCTGTAGTATCATGTGGTAGGTACCCTCCTCTCAACCCTTTGACACATTTGGCCCCGGGAAACGTTATTTTACATTTTGCTATGCTATTAGTAGACAGGGTTGGTTGTGTGATTCATGAGAGTTGAGAGAGTTAATAATTTAAAGACCTACATGATGATCAAGTCTTCAAGACATCAAGTTTTCAACTTACCTCTGGGTGGATGATGGTTGAACGACGCCCTGGAGAAACCAGTGGTTAGCCTAGATGATGCTGGAGATGTGCCAGTATTCATGCGGAAAGGTCCACCCAGGCACAAAGAGATGGATGGATGCTTCAAGACCCAAGGCTTACCTGCACAGCCACAAGTCATTATGGGCTCTGGCTTGGTTGGATATCGTGGTGACCCTAGACAGGCGGTGCAACGAGAGGTAGAAGAATGGTAGGAAAGGATGGGCACCGACAGAGTCGCAGGGAAACCCTTTGGAAGACCATGTTTTGGCCATCCGTTTCTCAAACACCCTGAAGTGCGAGAAAATCAAACGGAGCCGACCAAATCTTGTGGGGAACATGTGCAAAACTCTATAGAGTACTCAACCTAATCGATTAGCCGTGTCCATGGTCATGGACAGTTTGAGCCAAAGGAACTGAAACTATCTGGAACTCTCAACACAATTAATTATATTGATGTGGGTTATAAATGTCAACTTGGGTATGAGAATTGGTTGGTGGAACCATATCATTAATCAAACAACATTGTAGTAATTATGCCCTTTCCCTCTCTTGTTGTAGGAAAAATTTGGCTTTATGCAAAAACTTACTACTCCACCTGCATTTTTTGCATATAGACTAGATGATTACTTTACCCCCCTCTCTTGTGACTTTGCCCGCATATTCAATATGCTGACCTACACGGCTGCAATGTATCATGTTGTAGAGTATTTTTCTAACCAGGAGTGAGGACATGCTCTATGCTCGGTGAGATGCCCTTGGAGTCAGATGGACTCATCTACCTTCGATGCTTCCGCAAGATTTAGATATTCTCATGAGTTGGCCTTCAACCACTTTATTGTAATCTTTATTGTAATAAAGGACTCGATATGAGGTTTACAATTAATAAATGATGTGTGATTTTCCCTTTGATATATACATTGATGTACCGTGTGTGTACCAGCATGATCTTGGGATGGTACGGAAACACCGGAGATTCGACCTTTCAGGTCGGGTCGCTACAGAAATGGTATCAGAGCACACGCTGACCGTAGGACGCAACCTCTAGCATTGGAAAAACCTTACAAATTCTTACATTCTCATCTACTCGTTTCTGACTTCCCTCCGATTATTTCAAAATTTATAGATGGCCACCTTCATCCCAGTGTTGATCACGGAGTTTTGCCAGCCTGACGCAATGATGCCCTTTGACAAGGAGCTGATGAGGATCGTCAGGGACGTGAGGATTGCTTTGCCGAGCATCACCAGGACTCCTATCATGTCTTTTCGCCAAGACGGACGCTACGGGCTTGAGGTGCACATCCCAGGGAAGACCTTTGGGAATCGGAAGGAACCCATCGACTTCAAGTTTGTGGCACCCAGCTGGATACTTGGGAGGGACATGGCCATTCATCGTGCCCTTGGACGTATTCAGGAGGAATATAGAGGTGGAACCATTTCACCAGGACTCAGCGTGGTTTGTCGCAGGGATGCCAATGGAAACATCATAACTACTCCCACTGAAGACACCACAATTTCCTATATCCAGACCTTGGAGACCCACGTCAGGACCTTGGAGCTTCGAGTACGTGCAGATACGAAGACAATCAAGAATCTGATGAACCGCAAGATTGACCTCGAAGCTGACTTACGGGAAGCCGAGTACGAGCATGAGTATGAAGTGAAGGATTTCTTAGAGAGGATCGACAAGCTAAACACTCGCATCGCAACTCTGGAGGAGCATATGGACATGGGGGAAAATCTTCACCCCAAAGGAGACATGGCTCCCTTCATCAGCGACGATGATGACTACGAGGAGAGCACCACCGGAGGACCCACGACTATGTACTTTTGAGGACAACTTTAGTTATGCCCCCATGTATCTTCATTTTCATCGTTAAAAGCGTAGGTCAATGTTTAGTTTGAATGGAGATTTGTATCTCGATGTTTGACCTTGATTGAATAAATGAATGAGTGTTTGGTATGATATGTTTGTTGCATTGCATATGGGTAGTGAATTTCCCCTTTTAGGTCCTTGTTATATTCTAATTCTCATCCCTCTGAAAACAGCAAGATGCCTCCACGACGTGAGTCCGACTTCACCTTCCCGTCGGAACTCACGCAACTCCTTCAGCAGTAGAATGCACTGATGCAGCTATTGATCCAGAATCAGACCAACAACCAGAACAACAACAACCACCATCCACCTCAGGCTGACAACCTCACCCGTTTTCTGAGATTGAACCCTCCAACCTTCTCCAGCAGCACTGAGCCCATTGTGGCAGATGACTGGCTCCGTAATATGGAGAGGGAACTCATCACCATTGGATGTACTGACGCTGAGAAAGTGCGCTTTGCCGCACATCAACTCGAAGGACCAGCAACTTCATGGTGGGAGAACTACACCACCACATATCCTATTGCTGGTGTGACTTGGGAACAATTCAAGCTTGCTTTCTGCACCGCACATGTCTCAACTAGAGCTATGAGTCTAAAGAAGCGTGAGTTTCGCAACTTACGCCAGGGGAACCGTTCCGTGGCCCAATACGTGGACGACTTCAGCACATTGGCTCATTATGCACCAGGAGACGTGGTCGATGATGCGGCCAAGCAGGAGAAGTTTCTGGAAGGACTCAACGATGAGTTGAGCATGCAGCTGGTAGTGGCTACCTTCAACAACTACCAAGAGCTGGAGGACAAGGCCCTCATCTTGGAGGGAAAGCAACAGCAAATTGAGAACCGCAAGAGCAAGTATACTCAAGGGAAGTTTAACTCTGGAGCTCATCAGAAGCCCCGCTACTCCCCGTACTCAGGGAATACCGGATCAGGGATCGGTAAGTTTGGAAGGCACACTCATGCCATGCACAACCATGGAGGCCACAACCATGGAGGAAATGGGAATGCCCGTCCCAACCATGGCAACTTCAAGACTGACAATGGGAATGGGAACAACAACCAGCACCGTCACGCTCCTACTCAGAAGGATCTGAGCCACATCACCTGTTTCAAGTGCCAGAAGACAGGGCACTATGCTACTGAGTGTCCCCAGAGCAAGCAGGGAAATGGAAACGGCAACAAGAACGGCAACTCCGTAGCCAAGAAGCCAAATCCGTTTCCTCGTGCCCAGGTGAACCACCTTGATGTGGAAGAAGTCTATGATCAGCCCGAGACTGTGGTTGGTAAGTTTTTATTGCATTCACGTCCAGTTATAGTACTTTTTGATTCCGGTGCAACTCATTCATTCATATCAGGGTAGTTGTGGAAAAGTATGGTTTGCCCACCAAAACCCTTAGTCAGCCCATTAAGGTCAGTTCCCCAGGAGGTATGATGATGGCAGGGATAGGATGCCATGCTTTGAAACTCAATATAGGAAACCATGTTTTTTAAACCGACCTCATCGTCTTAGAATCCCAGGGATTGGATGTAATCCTAGGCATGGATTGGATGACCAAGTATGAAGGAAACCTTGACTGTCCCAGCAAGTCTATCTTGCTCACCACCCCGGAGAACAAGAGGATTAAGTATGTATCCCGACGCACCCAGATGAGTGCTCGGTTAAATTCCCTCACAGGAGTTGTTCAGGAGGAAGTACCGATTGTACGAGACTTTCCAGATGTATTCCCGGAGGAATTACCAGGCATTCCACTAGATAGGGAGATTGAGTTCCTAATAGAGCTACAACCCGGGACAACCCCAATTTCCAAGAGACCCTATCGGATGCCCGCAAATGATTTAGTGGAAATCAAGAAGCAGATTAAGGAGCTATTGGACAAGGGATATATTCGCCCAAGTTCTTCACCTTGGGGAGCCCCAGTTCCTTTGGTGGAGAAGAAGGATAAAACCTTGAGAATGGTAGTCGATTATCATGCCTTGAACGAGGTGACTATCAAGAATAAGTACCCTCTGACGATGATTAATGACTTGTTTGATCAGCTAGTAGGCTCCAAAGTATTCTCCAAGATCGATCTTCGATCAGGGTATCACCAACTGAAGATTCGTGAACAGGATATACCCAAAACAGCTTTCACCACCAGGTATGGCTTATACGAGTATACAGTCATGTCCTTTGGTTTGACTAATGCTCCTGCCTACTTCATGAATTTGATGAACAAAGTGTTTATGGAATATTTGGACAAGTTCGTCGTGGTGTTCATCGATGACATTTTGATATTCTCCAAGAGCGAGGAAGAACACAAGGAACACTTGCGTTTAGTTCTGGAGAAGCTTAGAGAACATCAGTTATATGCCAAGTTCAGCAAATGTGAATTTTGGCTGACGGAAGTCGGATTCCTTGGACATATTATTTCCGGAGAAGGAATAGCCGTAGACCCCGCTAAGGTTGAAGCCGTCACCGAGTGGAAGTCACCCACCTCAGTTAAGGAGATCCGAAGTTTTCTCGGACTTGCCGGATATTACCAGAGATTCATTGAGAATTTCTCAAAGATTGCCAAGCCCATGACGGAGTTGTTGAAGAAAGAGTCTAAGTATATTTGACTGAGGAATGTGAAGCCAGATTCCAGGAGTTGAAGAAACGTTTGGTCACAGCCCCAGTGTTGATTTTGCCCAATATTCGAAAGGACTTCCAGGTTTATTGTGATGCTTCACGTGAAGGACTTGGAGGAGTACTCATGCAAGATGGAAAGGTTGTAGCTTATGCATCCAGACAACTATGACCTCATGAGTTGAATTATGCCACCCATGATTTGGAACTAGCAGCCGTAGTGCACGCACTCAAGACCTGGAGACATTTCCTTGTCGGAAATAGTTGTGATGTTTACACCAATCATAAGAGCCTGAAGTATATCTTCACGCAGAAAGATTTGAACCTCAGACAGAGGAGATGGTTAGAGTTAATCAAGGACTATGACATGAGATTACACAACCATCCAGGTAAGGCAAATGTGGTAGCAGATGCCTTGAGTCAGAAAACTTATGTAAACACACTCACAGCGGGAGGATTACCCCAGGAGTTAGCCGATGATCTCAGAGAGCTCCGGCTAGAGATAGTTCCGAGCGGATATGTTGCCACACTGGAAATCCAGTCCA
Source organism: Hordeum marinum (assembly GCA_022496015.1). NCBI lineage: Eukaryota > Viridiplantae > Streptophyta > Magnoliopsida > Poales > Poaceae > Hordeum > Hordeum marinum. Next base: position 178,881,943 of record CM039674.1, read on the forward strand.
CCTTGACCGAAAGAATTCGAGAAGCCCAGAAATCAGACAAGGAGATAGCTGAGATAAAGCAGAGAATGGAGGAAGGCAAGGCTAAAGGTTTTCGTGAGGATGAACACGGAACTTTCTGGTTCGAGAACCGAATCTATGTGCCCAATGACTCAGAGCTCAGGAAGTTGATACTTCAAGAAGCCCACGATTCCCCTTACTCAATACACCTAGGCAACACCAAGATGTATCTGGATTTAGAGGAAAGTTATTGGTGGACGGGTATGAAGAAGGATATTGCTGAACATGTTGCAATATGTGATGTTTGTCAGCGAGTAAAGGCAGAACATCAGAAGCCAGCAGGGTTACTCCAACCTTTGCCGATACCCGAGTGGAAATGGGAAATCTTGGTATGGACTTCATCACAGGACTACCTAGGACCCGTTCAGGATATGATTCCATTTGGGTAGTGGTCGATCGTTTGACCAAGGTGGCTCATTTCATTCCAGTGAAGACCACCTATACCAGTGCTAAGTTAGCCAAGATATACATGACCAGGATCGTGTGTCTGCATGGAGTTCCGAGGAGTATCATGTCAGATAGAGGAACACGATTTACCTCAAAGTTTTGGCATCAGTTGCATGAAACTTTGGGTACAAGGTTGGAGTTCAGTACAACTTTTCATCCGCAGACCGATGGACAGACTGAGAGAGTCAACCAGATTCTGGAGGACATGTTGAGAGCTTGTGCACTAGACTATGGGTCTAGTTGGGATGACAACTTACCTTACGCAAAATTCTCGTACAACAACAGTTATCAAACCATTCTGAAGATGGCCCCTTTCGAAGCTTTATACGGAAGGAGGTGCAGAACACCATTGATGTGGGATGGTGTTGGAGACCGACAATTTTTTGGTCCCGACCTTATCCGAGATTCTGAAGAGAAAGTCAAGCTGATTCGTGACAGACTCAAGATAGCTCAATCTCGACAGAAGAGTTATGCTAATAGCAAACGCAAGGAAGTGACGTATGAAGTGGGAGACCGAGCATATCTTCGTGTGTCCCCACTTCGAGGAATCAAGAGGTTTGGTGTTAAAGGAAAGTTAGCACCCAGATTCATAGTCCCCTACAAAATTCTAGAACGTAGAGTTGCATACAAGCTGGAATTGCCGGAAGGATTGTGCGGAGTTCGTGATGTTTTCCTTGTGTCCTAGCTGAAGAAATGCCATGCTAAGATGGCTGATATTCCTTTGAGAGACACCGTGCCCCTAGAGGCCATACAACTTGACAGTGATCTGACCTACGAGGAGAAGCCTGTCAGAATCCTCGAGACTGCCAACAGAGTTAACCGCAGCAGGATCATCAAGTTCTGTAAGGTTTTGTGGAGTCACCACACCGAGGAAGAAGCCACCTGGGAACGCGAAGAAGATCTTCGTAAAGACCACCCGCACCTATTTTCTAGCTACCCCGAATCTCGAGGGCGAGATTCATCTTAAGGTGGGTAGGTTTGTAACATCCCAAAATTCCATTTTGGAATGTTATGAAATATAGCTATGCATCATCATCATCATTGCTTGAATGTATGAAATAGTTGAAATGCTTCTTCTGACTTTCTGAAAGTCCCTTTCTATTTTCAATATGTTGCTTTCACCTATTTGAAAACCTTGGAAAAAGTTCAAAATAAGAGGGGAGTAACATGACACTCCACACCAGGGTCATCTTGGTGATATATTTGAACAATAAGAACCGGGGGGTCTTTTGAAAAATATTTGCAAAAGGTTTTAAAACCAAATAGGCAAAATTTGAAAATATATTTTTTCAAAGTATTCAAATGACAGAATAAAAATGTTCAATAAATGGCATTTTTTATTCTGTTAATTTTGATATATACTTTTCCTATATTTGGAATTAAACCGAAGGCATTAAAAGGTTTTTACTGCGCTGATATTTGAAAATAGGAAAATCTTTAAAGCTTTAAAGGCCGGTCGGCCCATCCGCAGTTAACGCCCCATCCCGACCTTCCTTCTATTCGATCACCGACACCACTGCCACACTCTCCCTCTCTCTGACAGCGGGCCCCACACCGACCGACCGCTGGATCAGCGCGGTCACCATCTTCCTTGCGCGCACGCCGCCGTCGTCGGGGATCTCTCCCCTGGATCTCCCTCCTCCTTCATTCTCTCGCCCCCTCACCGGCCCTATAAATAGCCGACCTCCTCCGCACTCCGTCCCCCCCTCGAACCCCACTCTCTCCCTCGCCAGAATGCTTGCTCGAGCTCGCCGGAGCTCTGCCCCGACCGAACCCTCCCCAAGCTCCTGGCCGTCGTCTCCGTCGCCCTCAGCTCCGTCCGGCACCACCACTCGACTCTGGACGATCACCGCCATCACCTGGACCTCTCCGACAACGTCACCGACCACTAGAGCAACCTCCCCGACCAGCTTCGACCACCGGCCGCCACCGGCCTCCCCGGAGACCACCTCGACCATCCCTGTAAGCCACCGGACCTCTCTGGACCGTTGGATCTGTAGACGACGATCCAGATTAGATCAAATTAAATGGCGAACTGTTTTCTTTTAAGCCTCGGTCGACCTCCCGCAACACCCGCACGCCTACGATAGCAACCAATAGGAAGCCGCCACGTAGCACTGGCTGTTCGTTAATTTTTTATTTATTTTCTGTTTTCTTTTTAAAAAACAGAAACTTTTATGATTTTGTTTTAGCTGTATCTTTTAAACCATTTAATGTTTTTAGTTAATTATTTTTGCATTAGGTCACATATCACTTGTAGTTTATGCCTCTAGTTTTCGATTTAAATTTGAATCTTAAAATTTGAATTTAATCAAATTTTCTCAAACTACTCAAATCTGAATAACTAGAGTTTAAAAATAGATTTTTATATGAATCTTTTTGCTACTGCTTGGTATTAGTTAGGACTGTCATCATGCTTAGTTTGAAGATTTTTAGGATAGATTTGTTTAGTGTTTTAGCTCAAAACAGAATCTTCCTAGTGGTTAGTATAGTTTAGTTAATTTAGTTTTTAGTTAGTTTAAATCAGATTTAGTTATAATTTGTTTTAGTAGGTTCTATTGCTTAAACACTAGGTGTTTTACTTGCTGTTAATAAAAATATATATTTGCTTAGTTTTATACTTAATATCATAGGAATTTCTACTCTTTTTTTTAATTAGGTTTAGTTTGATAAAAACAAACTAGCTAGTAATAGTTTCCTTCAACTAAGTTTTAGATAAAAAGATTTTGTTTTCTAAGAAAAGTTTTATTAAATTCTTTTCTGTTAAAATAATGTTTTGTTAATAAAAAATAATAAGTTTAGTTTTACTCTTTTGCTAGAAAACCCTAGCGCACTTCATGTAGTAGTGTTTATCAAAACTTTTAAAACCCTACTAAGATTTTTCTTAACAAAACTTTAAATGGATTTAATTCTGTTTATTAATAAAACATTTCTATTATTCTTTTCTGTCAACTATTGTTTTGGTTAATACCAATAATTCTATGTTATTAGTAGTAGCTAACCCATCAACTTTTAGAAAACAAAACTATGTCTTCTTTTTTTCTTTCTGATGATTGTTCCTTGTTTTGTCTTGAGTGATTACTAGTTCATTTCTGATTTTGTGAGTTGCAACATTTTGTTGTATGCTTATTGAGTGCTCTTGTTTGATTCGTTAGATCATGCGCAGTGCGAGGCATGTTATCTAGAGTCCCTCGAGTACGAAGATCGTCAATCAGGCAAGTCACTTTGATCATGTATACCTATGTTTTATTGCATTAGTTCTTCAATCACCCCAATTGCATGCAAAGTAGGTAAATTGGAAACTTGGTTACTTGTTGTAGTATCATGTGGTAGGTACCCCCCTCTCAACCCTTTGACACATTTGGCCCCGGGAAACGTTGTTTTACATTTTGGTATGCTATTAGTAGATGGGGTTGGTTGTGTGATTCATGAGAGTTGAGAGAGTTAATAATTTAAAGACCTACATGATGATCAAGTCTTCAAGACTTCAAGTTTTCAACTTACCTCTGGGTGGATGATGGTTGAACGGCGCCCTGAAAAAACCAGTGGTTAGCCTGGATGATGCTGGAGATGTGCCAGTATTCATGCGGAAAGGTCCACCCAGGCACAAAGAGATGGATGGATGCTTCAAGACCCAAGGCTTACCTGCACAGCCACCAGCCATTATGGGCTCTGGCTTGGTTGGATATCATGGTGACCCTAGACAGGCGGTGCTACGAGAGGTAGAAGAACGGTAGAAAAGGATGGGCACCGACGGAGTCGTAGGGAAACCCTTTGGAAGACCATGTTTTGGTCATCCGTTTCTCAAACACCCTGAAGTGCGAGAAAATCAAACGAAGGCGACCAAATCTTGTGGGGAACGTGTGCAAAACTCTGCAGAGTACTCAAACTTATCGATTAGCCGTGTCCACGATCATGGACAGTTTGAGCCAAAGGAACTCAAACTATCTGGAACTCTCAACACAGTTAATTATATTGATGTGGGTTATAAATGTCAACTTGGGTATGACAATTGGTTGGTGGAACCATCTCATTATTCAACCAACATTGTAGTAATTATTCCCTTGCCCTCTCTTGTTGTAGGAAAAATTTGGCTTTATGCAAAAACTTACTACTCCACCTGCCATATTTGCATATAGACTAGATGATTACTTTACCCCCCTCTCTTGTGACTTTGCCGGCATATTCAATATGCTGACCTACACGGCTGCAACGTATCATGTTGCAGAGTATTTTTCTGACCAGGAGTGAGGACACGCTCTACGCTCGGTGAGATGCCCTTGGAGTCAGATGGACTCATCTACCTTCGATCTTTCCGCAAGATTTAGATATTCTCATGAGTTGGCCTTCAACCACTTTATTGTAATCTTTATTGTAATAAAGGACTCGATATGAGGTTTACGATTAATAAATGATGTGTGATTTTCCCTTTGATATATACATTGATGTACTGTGTGTGTACTAGCATGATCTTGGGATGGTACGGAAACACCGGGGATTCGACCTTTCAGGTCGGGTCGCTACAATGTAGAATTGGATTCTAGCCGGACAATATGGACTCAGAAAGGTATGGTCGGATTCGACATAGTCATATCCGAGTCGAGATAAAGTCTGAGTTGGGAAGACCCAACTATGAGACGCAGCGACAGGTCATCTGTGAGTCTCTAGTACAACATATGTTCTATGTCCTGAGACCTGAGTTGGCGTATGTACTCGGTATGGTGACAAACTTGCTTTGGGCTGACCAAACTCTACTCTGTGATTGGGTAGTTACAAAGGCAGGTTTCGGGCTTTTCCAGACCCATGCTACGAGACATGTTCGATCAAGATGGGATTTGCCCCTCCGATCAGGAGAGATAAACTCTAGGGCCCTCGAGTGATACGACCTGGATAAGCATGGCCATGCGATGAGGATTATGAGATAATCTGAATGTTGGTCGGATTCACCAAAACAAGGAAGAGGTCGTGCTGCAACAAGGGTGACCATATCACCTTGTGCACGACAACATATATCGTGTGGCAAAGCAAATAGAAGTATGAAGTATAGGTTCGCCTAACCAGCTTCATTGGACACTTGGAGTCGGCACGTCTTGCTACAGGCCACTACTGACCGGTCGAGTCGGATGTCATCTGACTCGTGACCAAGTGTACGAGAACCTAAAGGGGCATGCGCTTAAGGGAAGGAACACATGGGTGTCGAGACCCTAATCCTAAGCCATAAGAATCCAACCTGTAATACATCACATCACATGGGTGTCGAGTCTCACGCATGGTTATCTCCACGGCTGCCACCTTACCTAGGCCGGGACCGTTTGCATCATTCGACTCACGTATGTGAATGTGTTGCTAGGATTGAAATGTTAAAGAACCCGGGCCGACATGACTAGTCATAGAACCCAAGTGGCACATCTGTACAGGGACATGCATACATAAGCCAGCAAAGCAGGTGTCGATCTCTAGCGTGTGTAGACGAGTCAAGCTACAAGTACTCCATTATGTCGTGGGACATAAATGTCATCACTGCATGTAGATGAGTCGTAGCAGGCTACATGGACTTCATTACACTGCGAGATATCTCCCCGAAGGGACAGACACAGGAGCAAAGAAGGATACATGCCAGACAATCAATGTGTCTAGAGCAGTAGCAAGCTACCAAGGCTTGGTGGAAGCACAAACAGGCAGTTCCCCGTAAAGAGTACTACTAAAGGCACACAACTAGGTGTCGAATCCAATACATACCGTTGCATGTCACACGTATGCATGACATGCCTGGTATGCATAGATACAACTATGGCAACACAACATAACCATACAACATTACAACATTTATTTAGAAGGCTCGGAAGAGCCAATACAATAAGATGTTACAAACAGGGGTCACAAGACCCAACATTCAGAGCATTCAAGCAAGCAAGCGGAAATTAAACATGTCTGGGTATAGACATCTACCAAATTGGCTGGAGGAACCTGAAAAGCTACAACGACCCTACCAAAGGAACCAGACCTCTGTCTGGGATTTCCAAGCTAATCCGGTCAACATCGAACTTCACGTTGAAAATACCACTAATGAGACGGACGTCTCCTCTGCAAAGACATAAATGAAGCAAACATGAGTACAAGGGTACTCAGCAAGACTTACATCAGAACTAACTACACATGAATCAGTATCAATGAAGGGGGTTGTGGAGTTTGTTGCAGCAAGCCAGCTTTGACTCTTGGCTAACCTGTATTACGACTACAAGTAGTATCTTTGAGGTGGGATAGTGCACACAAGTCCACATATTCTCCAATCAATACACCACTATGGATCCACTTCCGTCTCTCTACGAGAAGGCCATCCATAGCACTCACGCTTATCTTGCGTATTTTATAGTATCCACTTCATGTTTTCTATGAACCACATAAGTTCTCCAAGTAGTCCATATCCGGGGACGCGGCTATTCGAATAGATTCATAACCCTGCAGGGGTGTACTTCTTCACACATGCTCCCGCCACTTATCGCTATGTGCACATAAAAGGCACCTCGGCAACCTTCAAGAGGAAGCCCAGCGAGGGAGTCAGCCAAGACCGTCAATCACAGAAGATCCTAGTCAAGGTTTATCGCCTATTTGAGACTGAACTCGCACGGAAGTCCGGTGGAAGTTTCTGCTACGGCCTCAAATGATGCACGCAGGGTTCCCAAGCCCACCGTTCGGGTGCTACTTGGTACATCGTGCCACTATGTCTATACCGCATCACATCCACCCCGTCGGGCAACTCTATGCACGGCCACCAACACTTTTCCTACAAACACCAGAAACTAGTTGCAACTCCGGGACTGAGATCTAGTCGATTAATAAGTCGAGCGGGGTCATATTTCAGGGCCCAATGTGTGGTAGTAACTGTCTTGGATCACAAACACAGAACTCAGTTCTTAAGGACGGTCCCAATGAGACAACCCGCCGTGTACTCCTACATGGCCTCTCATCGCTACCTTTACCAAATTGTGTTCACACACTTAACGCTCACACAGTAGGACATGAATGCCATTTCGATCCATCACTCAGATATATCATACCCGACATGACACGACTATAAGCATAGCAGGCACAGTAAGTAAGCAAGCATGTATGAGTAAGCACAACAAGGCTCAAGCAGTTGTTACTCATGCTAAGTGGTTTCAACTATTTACTGTGGCAAAGACAGGTCATGAAAGGAATGGGCTCAACTACCGAAAACAGGTAACAATTGAATTGTTGTTGTCCTAATGCAATAAAAGAGAGCAGGAGCGAGAGAGTGGGTTCATATCAATATGCTCAAGGGGGTTTGCTTGCCTGACACTTCTGAAGATGGTAAAAGTCTTCATCGGTGGCATCGATTTCATCATCGGAACAATGTCTACCGAGAGGGAACAATACCGGCAAACAAAGAAAGGAACACATTCAAGGTGATGCAACAAACATGATGCATGAAATGGCATGTTAAGGTACTAAATTGACCTAGTGCTATAGGTAGTCATATTAGGTGAGGTGGAATTCAAATATATACTAAATTCCAACTCCAACACTATTTATTAAATTATCCTACTCATGAAATGTCCTACTTGCTGATGTTAACTTGCTCAAATATGCATGATCATGGCATAAACAGATTAATTGGATCTTTTTGATCATTTTTCATATATAAATTATTTTCATGTGACTTATAGATTATTTTCTATGGTTTTTAGAAGTTTTCAGCAATTTCTGGAATTTATTTAAATCCTAGAAATGTAATTATTGCATCAGCTAAACGTCAGCATGACGTCATCCTGGTCAGCTGGCCATTTCAGGTCAAACTGACCTGTGGGGCCCGCATGTCATCGACTCATTGTTAATCACAGGGTTATTTTAACTTACCTAATTAACTAGAGGTTTAAATTAGCGGGTGGGTCCCAGTGTTAGTGGGTCAGGGTTTTAATTAGGGGTGTCCTTAGTGGTTAATGACGGGCTCACAGGGGGGCAGGAGCTGGTCGACGGGCTCGGGGACGACCGGAATGGCACGAATCGACGGCCGGCGGCCTTTGGTGCCTGCAGGGGAGAGAGCGCAGGGGAGAGGGGGAGAGCAGCAGGGGAGGAATGGCTCGGGGGGGGGGCAGGTGGTCGCCTATGGGGATCAGGGAAGGGAGAGGCCGCCAGCGCGACGTAGGAGCTGGCGCGATGAGCCACCATGCTCGCCTTCCCCTCTGCCTACTGGTAGAGGTGGAAGACGACCCTGCCCCTGGGTTGGGCCGCATCTACAGCAAGTAAGGCCCAGGTAATCCTCAGCCTTTTCTCTTTTTTTTATTTTCTATTTTTGACATTTGTTCTGGTTTGCAAAAATATGTCGAACCATTTAAATAAATCCTAGAAATTTGCATGTGAACTAGGTATAAATAACTAATGCCCCATAACAAGTTTCAGAATTGTTGGATCAATATTTCTATATTTACTAAATATAATCCAATGCAAATAATTGTTTGATTGATTCATATGCCCAATATAAAATGTTTCTATCATTTTAAAATATTGGTTTAGGTTTCCCCTCTTGCCAATATTTTCACAAAAGAACACGAACATTTTCTTGGAGTTATTTGAGGAAATTTTATGTTGGTCATTTTGTGAAAAATGTTTTCTGAGGCTTGACAATTCCCTATTTCAAATTCATTTGAATTTGAAAATGCATGCATGAATATGCAATGACAAACAAAGCTAAAACTAGGGATGTGACAACTCACCCCCCAAACAAGAATCTCGTCCCGAGATTTAGGCGTAGGGTAAGAGGATGGAGGGGACACTAACTATCACAATCTTCTTGGTCCACGTGTCCTCCTCGTAGCTGTTGATTCATTTCATGATGATGATCTTGACTTCTTTGCCTTTGGGCTCTTCATCCAACAGAAGGACAACAGGGATAGAAATCTGTTCAGGAATCGATCTTTATGAAGATCGAGCAACTCACGACCAACTCATGGAATGAGACGTGATAAGTTCTCTCGAGCTGGGACACAAAACACACGTCAAGAACAATGATTGAAGCAGATGACAGAGGTTCAATTGGTAGGCAACAATTCCACACTAAAACAGATGGTGAAGGGATTGGAAAGTAGCGAGGAGTTAGTTGCCCTTCATACCATAACGGGCACCTTAGGGAAGGTGACTCGTAAGATTATCCCTTAAGTGGCAAAAATAATTACTTTTCATACAGACATCATTGAAACTCTTCATACCAGCCTAAGAAAATTCGCAAATGATCATTGGAAGGAATTCGAAAGAATGGCATACTCAGATCGGAATGGAAGCTAGTGCTATAAAACAACTCGGCAATGGAAGGCACGTTCCATTTAATACCGAGGGTATAACCTAGTGTGAGAGTGTGCTCTCAAGAACTTGAGCATCTCCACATTCATGAAAGTTTTTCCAAAATCCATGCCAAGGATCCTGGCAACACCTCATACCACCATGATGAACGATGATGGAGGATGCAGATGCAAAGGAAGACAACACTTTCTCAGATTTCACCTGGGCTAGGCCAAGGGAGCAAAATCTGGATGATCGACCGAGAGACATTTAGCACTCTGATTCTAATGTTCTCCTTGATGAAATAGCGTAACCCAATTATAGGTAACGTTTGGCATCTAGAACATCAAGTAAATAGGTCGGACTTCGGGATCTCAAAGGGTCAATAAGGATAAACTTCTAGAATAAATCATACAAGGTCCTCATGGGGAGGTGGCCAAGTTGCTGAAACAAGATATTATAATAGTAGGTCTTACGGATAGATATGTTAGCCACAACATCTCTTTGCCGGGTTACAGAGAGACCAATATTATAATTCTCGGGGAAACATCCCAACCATCATATCTTCCTGAGATTCAGATATGGCTGGTGTCAGGATATTCCAGACTCAGCATGTCTGAAAATGAAAGGTTGCAACACAAATCGAAGAGATGATGTCGTGAGATTCTCAGGGAAATGAATTGCGGAAGCCAACTCCAAAACATGAGCTGAATTGCAAGACCCACATGAACACGGTCTCCGAAACAATTGTGGTCATATGGAGATCTTACAACAAAACACTACCGAGTTCGAGTTAGGAACCATCATTAGGGATTAGCGAAGTTCTTACATAAGTCCAGATTAGCTCTTAAGAAAGAACTTCTTTTCCTTGAACAACTCAATCAGTGGCTTGATGTGCTAGGGATTGCATCTGGAATGAAGATGACCAGTCTATCAAACCATAGAATACTTTGCATGGGCATGATTGACTTGGGATGATTCCAAGAAGCAAATCGACTTTTCTCAAGTTTACGACGGCAACTTGCATCAATTGCACGTGAACTTAGAGGGATTCACTTCTTACACCTAAGATATACTTCACAAACGAAACATGAAGATATGCCTACAAGTTTCCAACACCAGCTTAATGTCCATCATGAGTCATGGGATAGACGAGAATGTTGCCGATGGGCTCAACAACAATTCATCGAGGTATCCAAATGGATGGAATTCCACAACTATGAGAACAAGGTGATAGCAATGGTTAGACCAAAAGATATAATGGTGTATGCTCGAGGATACATCCACGAGTAATACAACATTAGGAAGATCTTTTGTTCTGATTTTGATTTGACGATAGCCCATACTCAAATCAACGGTTGAGCAAGACAATAGATGTAACAATTTATCACAAGGATTAATTGATGAAGATATCATCTTTCTTCGACACCCACACAAGATATCCCCTTGGAAATAACTAAGTCAAGAAAAGCTTTTATCTTTCAACTCTCCAAGTTATTGTTCAACTTAACCAACTAGTTCAGGGGTATCCAACACGGATTCTTGGAGAAGGGGTGGTTTATAGAAAACCCATCTTGATCATGAGCTCAACATCACGGTCAAGGAACACCTTGGTAATACTACCGAGAAGATATTCGGAAAATCACGATCCCGATATGTTATCATGCTCGAGAACAATCTTGCTTTTTAAGGCAAGACGATATGATGAACAGAGCAAAGGATTGACACAATCCTAACTCATTGACTGAAAAGTGCACCATGGGAAATGGACTAGGTAGCATGATCATTCTTAGTATGACAATTCAATGACCATCACACCAAGAGTGAGATTATTGTCCATTAACTACCGAGCAACAAAGTTGCTAGGAGTATCGATTTCACACATCACGAATCACTTGTCGGTATTTTGGTTTCAACAACACAGGGACCAGGGAATGAATGATGATGGCTAGAAGTATCACTGCATCAAGATTTCATAAGAGGGAGTGCAATTCTCATGATAATCTTGACATGAAGAGGGTAATACCTCATGGTAGAACAGAGCAAAAGCTGGATTGGCATTTTGATCTACGGAATACAACTGCTTTGACCCAATCCGAGAAATGGATGAGGTACAGGAGTTTGCTTCTCCTAGTCATTCTAAAATAGAATGGCTTGACAGACCACAAGAATAGTCGACATCGATAACACAATGCATGACATACTCCTAACTATCCATTGATAGATAAAGGACAGAATACAATTGAGGAAGGGCAACTCAAGAGCACCTAATTTTTCTTGAGTTGTAAATACATGGATTGAATATATCAAACAGAGTTCAACATGTCTCTTCCAGATAGTCCATGCAGAATGTGGGATTGACAGAGTCACAACTATGGGATGGAGAACTCATCAAGAGCACTCATGTTGTGATCTTGTGTTCAAAAAGAACTTCTGCCATAGCTGATTCATGGTATTGGAAGAATGATATACCACAAACCTTGAGGACTATAACAAGGTTAGTAAGCATCCTAAGGAACGAGCAAATACTATCAACAGAAGCGAGCAGAATGATTCTTGGGTTCAAGAACCTAGATACAGAATACCTATTGACTAAGTAGCATCAGAGCATGCTTTCGATAACGATGGCCAGAATTATCACACTAGAAACAAAAGTCAAGACTAGACTATTGGGTGGTTCACTCAAACAACATGGTTTCCTAAACACATTCATCAAATACGTCGAGGTAACAGAGTACCTCAACTCAACAATTAGTGTGCTTTTTCTGGCCTGAAAGACATTGACTCAAGATGAAAGAGTTTTGCAATTGCATCAGATAATTTAGAAACCTTGGATAACTCGGACAACATAACGGCTGTACGGGCATGAAATATGAGGCATCCTGCACCAGAAAACTGACAACATGACAATGAATTCTTATAGAGGCATCGATCCAGATAGACAACATCTTTCCTATAGGTCTCCAGCATAGTAACTCGTCATCCTGATAGATAGATGAGAAGCCTAGTTCTTAAACCTCATAGAATAAACAAGAGGGTGACTCAGAATTAGAATGACACGAGGAAAGGAGTAAAAGAGCCTTACGTCCCTTCCACAAGCAACTCCCTTATATAACTAAAGCAATTCTAGACTCAACATCGACCAGTTTGGCTTGTTAATCCTATAGGCAGTCAAGCTCTGATACCAAAGCTGTCGGGACCCCGATCCTAAGCCATAAGAATCCAGCCTCGAACACATCACATCACTTTGCGGTCTCACGCATGGTTATCTCTAGGGCTGCCACCTTACCTGGGCCGGGACCGTTTGCGTCTTTTGACTCACATATGTGAATATATCGCTAGCATTCAAATGTCAAAGAACCCGGGACGACATGACTAGTCGTAGAACCCAATTGACACATCCGTATAGGGACAGGCATACGTAACCCAGCAATGCAGGGGTCATAGCAAGCTACAAGGACTCCATTACGCCGTGGGACATAAATGTCATCACTGCACATAGATGAGTCATAGTAGGCTATAGGGACTTCATTACACTTCGAGACATTTCCTCGAAGGGACAAACACAGCAGCAAAGAAGGATACATGTCAGTCAATCAATGTGTCTGGAGCAGTAGCAAGCTACCAAGGCTCGATGGAAGCACAAAGAGGTAGTTCCCCGTAAAGAGTACTACTAAAGGCACACAACTAGGTGTTGAATCCCATACATACCATTCCACATCACACGTACGCACGACATGCCCAATATGCATAGATACAACTATGGCATCACAACATAACCATACAATAGTACAACATTTATTTAGAAGGCTCAGAAGAGCCAATACAATAAGATGTTACAAACAGGGGTCACAAGACCCAACATTCAGAGCATTCAAACAAGCAAGCGGAAGTTAAACATCTCTGGGTATAGACATCTACAAATGTGGCTAGAGGAGCCTGAAAAGCTACAACGACCCTACAAAAGGAACCAGACCTCTATCTGGGATTTCCAAGCTAATCCGGTCAACATCGAACTTCACGTTGAAAATACCACTAATGACACTACCGTCTCCTCTGCAAAGACATAAATTAAGCAAACGTGAGTACAAGGGTATTCAGGAAGACTTACATCAGAATTAACTACACATGCATCAGCATCAATGAAGGGGGTTGTGGAGTTAGTTGCAGCAAGCCAGCTTTGACTATTTGCTAACCTGTACTATGACTACAAGTAGTATCTTTGAGGTGGGATAGCGCACACGAGTCCACATATTCTCCAATCAATACACCACTATGGATCCACCTCCGGCTCCCTTCGAGATGGCCATCCATAGCACTCACGCTTATCTTGCGTATTTTATAGTATCCACTTCAAGTTTTCTATGAACCACATAAGTTATCCAAGTAGTCCATATCCGAGGACGCGGCTATTCGAATAGATTCATAACCCTGCAGGGGTGTACTTCTTCACACATGCTCCCGCCACTTATCGCTATGTGCACATAAAAGGCACCTCGGCAACCTTCAAGTGGAAGCCCAGCAAGGGAGTCGGCCATGACCGTCAATCACACAAGATCCTAGTCCAGGTTTATCGCCTATTTGAGACTAAACTCGCATGGAAGTCCGGCGGAAGTTTTCGTTACGGCCTCAAATGATGTGTGCAGGGTTCCCAAGCCCACCGTTCAGGTGCCACTTGGTACATGATGCATGAAATGGCATGTTAAGGTACGGAATTGACATAGTGCTATAGGTAGTCATATTACGTGAGGTGGAATTCAAATATATACTAAATTCCAACTCCAACACTATTTATTAAATTATCCTAATCATGAAATGTCCTACTTGGCGATGTTAACTTGCTCAAACATGCCTGATCATGGCATAAACATATTAATTGGATTTTTTTTCCGATGATTTTTCATATATATATTATTTTCATGTGACTTACAGATTATTTTCTATGATTTTAGAAGTTTTTAGCAATTTTTGGAATTTATTTAAATCCTAGAAATGTAATTATTGCATCAGCTAAACGTCAGCATGACGTCATCGTGGTCAGCTGGACATTTCAGGTCAAACTGACCTGTGGGCTCCGCATGTCATTGACTCATTGTTAATCATAGGGTTATTTTAACTTACCTAATTAACTAGAGGTTTAACTTAGCGGATGGGTCCCAGTGTCAGTGGGTCAGGGTTTTAATTAGGGGTGTCATTAGTGGTTAATGATGGTGCCACGTCGGCTTCGTCGGAGCTCGACTGGCGGGGACCAAAACCACGGCGGGGGTCATCGGAAAAACCCCTCCAGTGACCAGTTGGGCGGCGGAAGGCACCTATGAGCAGCTGGGGTTCGCGCGCATCCATTTGAGGCAACGGGGGGACTCGGGGTGGACTGCAGCGGTGGCGGCAACATGGCTAGCGGCATTCGGAGGTCGGGGTCCAGTGGGGAGCTAGCTAGGGCGCGCTAGGGAGAGGGGGAAATACAAGGAGGATCAAGAGGGGCTCACAGGGGGCAGGAGCTGGTCGACGGGCTCGGGGACGACCGGAACGGCGCGAATCGACGGTCGGCGTCCTTCAGTGCCGGCGAGGGAGAGAGAGCAGGGGAGAGGGGGAGATCAGCATGGGGAGGAATGTCTCGTGGGGGAGGGCAGGTGGTCGCCTAAGGGGATCGGGGAAGGGAGAGGCCGCCAGCGCGACGCAGGAGCTGGCGTGGTGAGCCGCCGTGCTCGCCTTCCCCTCTGCCTACTGGCAAAGGTGGAAGATGAAGCTGCCCCTAGGATGGGCCGCATCCACAGCAGGTAAGGCCCAGGTAATCCTCATCCTTTTCTCTTTTTTTCTCTATTTCTGACATTTGTTTTGGTTTGCAAAAATATGTCGAACCATTTAAATAAATCCTGGAAATTTGCACGTGAACTAGGTATAAATAACTAATGCCACATAACAAGTTTCAGAATTGTTAGATCAATATTTCTATATTTAGTAAATATAATCCAATGCAAATAATTGTTTGATTGATTCATAAGCCAATATAAAATGTTTCCATGATTCTAAAAATATTGGTTTCGGTTTCCCCTCTTGCCAATATTTTCACAAAAGAACAGGAACATTTTCTTGGAGTTATTTGAGGAAATTTTATGTTGTTTATTTTGTGAAAAATGTTTTTTGAGGCTTGACAATTCCCCATTTCAAATTCATTTGAATTTTAAAATGCATGCATGAATATGCAATGACAAACAAAGCTAAAGCTAGGGATGTGACAGTGGGCTTTAGGATCCGTGCGAGGCCCAAGAGTTGAGCCCGCGTGGGATGCCTATATATATTGGAGGTGCGGCACACCCATCCGGTTGATCGCTTCGGCGCCATCATTAGGGCTTTGCATGAGTTGCAACTAGCCACCTCCACTCGCCGCCGCTGACCGTCTCATCTGACCTAGCAGTCCGCCGCACAGGTGTTCCTCCTGCACGTGTGGATACCATTAGAGGCGGCACACTTGCGCCGCTCCGGCGAACCTATATGTGCGATCCGGCGACCAACTATTGGGGGGAGATCAGAACGGCTGTTCGAGGGAGATCGGATGAGGAGGAGACGGACCACACGAATGCGCTGCCCCAACAGTACTCCCGCTGCACGGCACAACGCGTCTAGTGCTAAAGAACTGTGATCAATCTGTAGCATGTTCTTGGATGTTCTGCTCGTAGGAAATTTTTAATTAGCATGCGATGTACCTATGGTATAACCCAACACTATGAGGCTAGAATCAATGGTAAGAATAGACAAGGCAGACGATGTTTACCCAGGCTCAGGCCCTCCTATTGAGGTAATACCCTATGCCCTACTTGATTGTATTGATGGTGTATTTGTTACAAAGTTGATCTATGTAGAGATCCAAGAACTAAACCCTAGTTGAGTTGTCCTCATCTACAACCTAACACCCTCCGTCTTCTATAGATGCCGAGGATACCTAGGGTTTACATATGGTCGGTTGCACATCGAAGGAGAAAACATGCCTATCTACGGTTGACAACTTGGGGGACGCTGTAACAGCCCAAGTGTAATCCTTGCCCTATTTGTAATATTTCCATGTGTGAACCCCTACGTATGCCATCATGAGTTTGAACATCACCCTTGCCTCTTGTCATTCCATGCATCATGCCTCATGCCATCATGGTCATCATATCAATGCATAACTTTTGTTGCCTTGCTTGTGCTTGTGAATTTTGTGAATTGATTGCATGTGTTCAGGCGTGAGTGCATGTGTGGCTTGATTGGAGTTCTCCTCTATTTATTACTATTTCTTAGTATCCCCTATTTCAAACAACTATCCCATTCTTCCTATTATTCCAATATTATAACATGTGATACTTGTAGATGCTATTTCAATGCATTAAAATGTTTCGACTCTTCTAAATAATCTAGTGAGTATATTGTGCATCTTTATCAATCGTGCTCTCTGGTTTACTAATTTTAAAATAAATGCAACAAACTCCAATTCTAAAATATGTGTATAATTAATTTGTTCTAAAAATGCCAAGGTCATTTTCATAAAATAGATTATGTTTTGGTGATTCAAAATATATTTTTTCTTCTGTCTATATCCTTGCCAATCATGCATGGTTTATGTCCTGATGTTGTTTTATTTAAAAGATCCTGTGTTTTGTTTTTCACGGTGAGAGTGAGTCGGCCCACCTGGCCTCTTCCATGCTCGTGGCCTAGCGAGCCCGTGCGTTGGTTCCCTCCAGCGTGGACGAGATGGGGCCTGCACGTCAGTCTCTACGTCCCTGCTTTCGTCCTCCTCCCTTTCCAGCTCCCTCTCAATGAGAGCGTGAGCAGGGGGGCCGCCATGGCCAAGAGCCGAGGGAAGTCATCCTATCCGTGGCCTATAAATTACCCTCGGCGTCTGTGCCTTGCCTAGGATTTCCCCTTTCTCTCCGTGCCGCCGCCATATTCCCCCCTTCCTTCTTTGTCTCAGGTAAGTTCATAAAGAGAGCGAGAGTTTCAGTAAGTTCAGAGAAGAGATCATCTCTGCCGAGCCCGTAGCCGTCGTCCTCGTTGCCGGTGACCTCCTCCTCGTCGTTGGAGATGTCGTGGAGCTCTGTGCTGCCTCCCGTGCCCCGTTCCCGGCGTTAGGGCGTGGATGAAGCCCCTCCATCGTCATCCCCTTCCTCATCTCCGACATGCTCCTGAAGCCGACGCGACCTTTTCTTCCTCTTCTTCGAGTCGTGAGCGTCTTCTCCCTCCTCTCAGTGAGCATCTGTGTCTTTACCCCATTCGATCTGTCGTTTGTAGTGCGTAGGGTCATGTGCGTGTCGCCGCCGAGCTCGTCTCCGCCATGCCCCGAGCCGAGCAGCAGCTCGAGCTCGAGTGCTCCTCTGCCACTGCGTGTAGTCGCTGTAGCCATAGGGGCGGGTTCCCCTGGTCCCCGCATCCCCCGCCGGAGGTCCTCCTCGTCAGAGAGGCTCCTCTATCGCCGGAATCGCCGCCACCATTCCCTCTCACAAGTGTCGTTTTTTCTAGTTTCATCAGTTATCCCCAACAGGTTAGAACTAGAATCGTAGAGCCTCCCGTTGGTCAGATGTCGCAGCATAGCGTAGTGGTCGATCGACTCGGGTGAGACCGTGAGGTTGTGGGTTTGATTCCCTGGCGCACCCCTTTGGTTTTTTTCATTTTAGTTTGTGTGTGGTGTGCAGGATCCGGTGTGGCTACACCCGGATCTAGTGTGAGTGTGCAGTGCATGTGTGTGTGCCTCCGTGTGTGTGTGTGTGTTGGTAGGATCTGTTGTGGCAGGCAGATCTGGTGTGTGCATCTATGGGTGAGTGTGTGGTCGTGATTGTGTCTATGACAGTGGGCCCATGACCCACTTGTCATCCACGTAGGGGGCCATGGTGACTATGCCAGGTGGGTCCCCTCCTTGCATTGTGTTGTTTTTATTTTATTGCTTGTTTTTTTTCTGTTTTTTAATTGGGATAGTTGTATTTGAGACCTTAGTTGTGTCACCGTCGACAAGAATACCCCTAGTTTTGGAAAACACGTGGTCATGCCCACATCACTTTGCTTGTCTTGTGCTTTTGCCCTTTGACCGTTTGACTGTCATTTTGAAAACTTCATAAGTATTTCATACTAACTCAGAAACATGTACATAAGATATCAAAATATTCAGAAACACAACACCTATATATATATATGACATTTGCATTCATGAGAAAATTGTTGGGAAGTCCCCATATCAGTTTTAGCTCATATAGGCGATGGGGACTTTCCAACACTTTTGTCATAATGCAAATGACATGCACATATAGGTGATCTGTTTCCAAACATTCTGATATCTTATTTGCATTTTTCCGAGTTGGTATCAAATAGTTATGAAGTTTACAAAATGACAGTCAAATGGTCAAAGGGCAAAAGCACAAGACGAGCAAAGTGCTGTGGGCATGACTGAGTATTTTCCAAAACTAGGGGTATTCCTGTCGACAGTGACACAACTAAGGGCACAAATACAATTATTACTTATTAATTTATTTCCATTTCTAGTATATTTCCATTTCTATGCATGAGCATTTTTTGCATCAGCATATATGGCACTTTTTGACTTATAAGTGAAGCATGCTTAGATTCGAGCTAGGTTTTGTGCAATTGTCAAGTGTGAACATATGAGTGTGATATATGGATTTCGGGTAGAAAAATCCCAGGAATCCACTGGTGTAATTGGTTTTTTCATTTGAGAAAATTTTACAAAATGTCATTTTGTACCAATATGCCATTTTGTCATTTTAGTTAGAATTAACCCTTGCATGCCTAGATATTGGTGTCAACATGAAAGTGGTAGTGTTTCAAGAGTATTATGCCATGGTATTTTCTTTTGACATGATAAACTTGAATATAAGTGGGAATCTTGATCCAAAGTAGCTAATAAAATGTTGCTGATTTCAACATGCTAAATATTTCTAAGTCTGAGAATCTGTTGTTATTTTTATGCCTTGTTGAGTTGATGCTACCAAATGTTCTGTGGCGTTTGAGCTCAAGCTCAGTTCTAGTGTTTTGTAGTAGAAGTTGTCCTCAACCATCCTGTTAATTTTCATGCGATGAGGTGGTCTCTAGCATCATTAATTTCTGCTGACAACTTGCTACCAGCTTTACTGAGATTCCAAAAAACTGTGATTTTCACTATGTCCCTAGATTCTGATTCATCATGCCATGTTGTGAGCTCCATGCTTAGTGATCTTTTCTTCATTTCCAGTTTTTGTAGTTGGATGATTTGATGAGCATGTTATGTAGTTTCTGTTCATGCTTTGTTTGAGGCTGGAAACATCACGTAGCTCTAGATAATTGCTTTGGAAGTTTCTATGTTGCTGTTTTGGGACCGATTGCGTGTGTTAGTGTTTTGTGACTTGTGGGAGATATGCTCCATTTTTTTTTGATCTTTGGCTCTATTGTGGTCGGTTTTCCATTTCCTAACATGTGGCTACCTTGGAATACCAAGGAATAGCCCATAGCCTTCCTTGTGTCGTATTTTGCCTTCGTACCTTGCCGTGAGAATAGCGTGAGATTCGTTACTTCGTTTCCTATGTTTTACATATGCATTTGCATCGATTTTGCTTGAAGCATCCATATTTTCCATGATCATGCATGTTCAATTAACTTAACATGAGGTCCTATCCATAATTGTAAATAACTTAGCTAATGCATGGGAAACCTGACTAGCTTAGGGTGGCCATGTTAAATACTTCAAATGAATCATTCATCATCTTGTTTGTGCGTTGCACCTTGGTTGTTTGTTTATTATTGCCGTTTCTCTTGGGTAGACGTGAGTGTTGAACCTGAGTACGAGGGTCCAGGAGAGTACCACTACGAGGACCCAGCTCTTTATCCTTCTGAAGAACAAACAGGCAAGATGGTCGTACCCGGATCCCGAGAGTATTTTTGATTTGCTAGATGTCTCGCTCTTATCATTACATATGCGTTACCAACCACTTGAATGTGAAGCCTCCTACATTGCCAAGATAGCCTCTAACCCCTCCACAGCCTTGCAAAACCTTGTTTGGCAAAGTTACCGCTGCTCAGCCCCTCTTATAGCGTTCTTAGATGTAGGTGTAGGTTGTTCCATGTGATAACATGGATATCTAGAGATATCAAAATACTTACTGCTATTTAATTTTATGCACATACATATCTTGGTTTGGTGGAAAACTTGGCCTTTTGCTATGTGTTTTGTTCCACTTTTATCGCCATAGCTACTTGTTACCGGTGTTATGTTTCCATACTTTGTGCTCCTAACATGCTCAGGGTTGTTATGGGGACCCCCTTGATTATTCGTTTGAGATTAAAACTTGTCTGGCAAGGCCCAAATTTGGTACTACATTTGCTTAACAACCTAATGAAATTGCATAGGGCTTAGCTACCCCATGGATTAATCAACAACCCGGGCCAGTGCTCCACATGAGTGTTGGTCCAAAATGGCAATAGTCAGGGCCACCAACTGGTGTGCCAGCCGGAAACTTAGCCCATTCGTCATGTCCTGAGAACGAGATACGCGGCTCTTATCGGGTTCGTCACCACGTCATGCGGTCTTCCTGGACTTGTTTCACCTTTCTTGAATGGCTTGCTTGAGGAACTCTGATCTTCTTCGGGCTATCTCAAGGTGTCGGTTTTGCTTTGGAATTTCCTAGGATGATCACGAGATCCGTGGTCGAGGTTATTCCCGCGGAGTGTGGTTAATTTGTGATGGATTAGTCGGAGCACCCCTATAGGGTCAAATCTTTCGGAAAGCCGTGCTCACGGTTATGTGGCAACTTGGATATTCTGTTTAACACCCGGTTATAGTTAACTTGAAGTGAAGTCCAATAAAAATTCACCAACTATGTGCGTAACCGTGATCGTCTCTGCTCGTGAACATGAACCGACAGAGAACACGGTGGGTTTATGTTTGACGTAAGTAGGTGTTCAGGATCACTTAGTGGTCATGGTAGTATTCGAACATCTTTCGTAATCCACTATATTTACATTCATGTTCTCGTTAGCGAACCACCATACAATGGTTAGTCTTACTGCAAAGTCAATACTCACCCCCATCCAACCCAATAAGCTTACATAGTCTCGGTACCCATTTAGAAGATTGCGGAGTCCCCTTGGCTCAAAGATTACTACAACAAATACAGGTGCTGGTGCAGATGAGACCATGCCAGATGATGTGACCCAGCTCTAGTGGGTCTATGATGAAGAACCTGGCAGAATGTACGTCACATATCCAGACGAGTAGAGAGGCCTTGGTCGTG
The DNA here is from genome assembly GCA_022496015.1 of Hordeum marinum. Lineage (NCBI taxonomy): Eukaryota > Viridiplantae > Streptophyta > Magnoliopsida > Poales > Poaceae > Hordeum > Hordeum marinum. The sequence goes on from CM039674.1 coordinate 178,903,992, forward strand.
ATCTTTGGGGCTAGCAAGACAGTTTCATTACTTCTTTGCTTCGTTTGTTTTCATCCGTAGACGGACCCTGTCTTTCGAATGATGTTTGAATAAACTGTGTGGACTTATAATTTAGCTTGTGGTGAGTGTAAGGCAACTCATATACTCCTCTCTTCATACATGTATGTGATGTTACTGTACTTGCAAAACGACTAGATGCGCCTCTATCCCTGTCATGGCCCTCGTGCCTCAATAAGGATAGGCGTGCATCTTGGGCGTTACAAGTTGGTATCAGAGCCATACGACCATAGGAGCCCTTTGCTTGATTGAACTTGGCCAAGTCGAGTCTAGTAAAAACTATTTTGAGTCTAGTTATATCGGAGAGTAGGTTTCTTTTACTCCTCTTCTATTCTCTACTCGACTTAGGAATTTTGATTCTACTCCTCTTCTCGCTCAAAAAAAATTTAGGATCATGCGGGTATTTTGGAAACTATTGGATGCCGATGTGATGGAGTTCTGTCTTGGTGCCTCCTGTCTGACTTGATTTCTTCCGGAGAGTTGAGCTCTAGGGAATTCTTGGCACATCATTATCATTCAGTTTCCCTAGTATCTCAGGACAGAGGGTGTTCGGAATTGCTTCAATACTTGTCATGGTGAGATAAGGTGGGAGTCACCCAGTACTGGGGAGGCGCCCGGGGTACTGCCATGGTTAGTATCGTTGTGCTTTCGAGGATCCGAGATAGATGGGGTTCTGAAGCCTCTGGTTATGTGTTGAAGGATGGATACAGTTGGGGTGTAGGACCTGTTAGTTGAGTGAGATATTTCCTCCTTGTATCCCCAACACCAGATTGCATAACCAGAAAGATTTTGGAAGTTCTTAGGTGGGAATTCATGTAGTTATCTAGGATCATCTTCTTCAGGTGTATGAGGGCATATACATTCGTTCCTAGCAACATGAGCTCAATACTTTTTGGTTATTGCAAGTGGCTTCTAATATCTGATGATGTTATCGCAAACCCGAAGAAGGCCTTCTTACTAATTTTTCAGTAGGAAGGCTATTATGTTATTCGTTCAATTTCTTTCAAGTCATTGATTTAGCTTATTGCAATCATGTTTTTCAATGATGTGCTGATATTCTTGTCCATCTCTAAAATGGCTCCACCAACTCACGGGAATCCGGGTCGGGGTGAGGGGCAGTCTGATCCTCCACCACCCCAACCACCGCCTCCTCCAGAAGCTTGGCAAGCTGTGATGGCCGCAACCAATGTGAATACTCAGATGTTGCTTGGGATGCTGCAAGAAAGAGATCAGGGTCAGCAAGGTTTTCAAGGGGATTTTCAGAATAAGCCTCAATTCGCGGCGCTCAACAAGTTCCTTGCCAACCGGCCCAAGTCTTTCACCTATTGTGAGCAGACTTTTGATGCAGATGTTTGGCTCCATGACATGAGTAAGCATTTTGAGTGCAGTAATGTCAGACCAGAGGTCTATGTCAGATTCGTGTCGTTCTAGCTCAAGGGTCAGGAAGCAGATTGGTGGTAATAATACAAGGACTCCAGGGAAGATCGTGTTGTCACCTGGGATGATTTCTACCGTGATTTCAGGGCCCATTACATTCCGACGAGCTTTGTTGAGGAGATGCATGAGAAGTTCCGGCACCTGAAGCAGGGAAGCAAGCCTGTCTACCGGTACAACATCAAGTTCCAGAATCTGGCCCGCTATGCTAATCAAGATGTTCCTGATGACAAGTCCATGATTTATCAGTTCAGAGGTGGTCTCAAGGATGAGTTTCTGTCGGGTCTGGTCCTTCAAGAGCCTCGTGAGTTTGATCAGTTCTACAACATGGCTTTGAAGGTCGAGGAAACTCAACTCAAGTTAGAGAACTCAAGGAATTGTTCCAGGGATTCCTATTCTTCTTCTTCTAGCTCCCAGATGGTCCCTAAGATGCAGAAATATTGGGTTCCTCCTCGTCCTCCATTTCGTTCTCCTCGGCAGCAAAAGCAGTTCAGTGGTCATGGTTCTTCCCACCCACCCAACCCAGGATATCAGTACAGGCCCCAGGTACCCAAGTCAGCTACCGTTCTTCCTCCGGGCAACTTCCGTCATCTTTTAGAGGTTACTTGTCACAGGTGTGGTCAGAAGGATCACTACTCAAACAAGTGCAACCAGCGGCGTCTTCCGCCTCCTCCTCCAGTCCGACCTCTAGGCAATGCTATGGTGAGACACAACCCCAAGACAACAAGAGTGAATATGGTGAATGCAGCTAAAGCAGAGGAGTCTTCTCAAGTGATCAAGGGTAATCTCCCAGTTAATTCTATTCCTGCAAAAGTTTTGTTTGACACTGGTGCATCGCATTCATTCATATCTAGACCTTTTGTTGCTAAGCATGAATTGTTGATGAATGAGTTATATAAGCCTATGATAATAGCTTCTCTCGGGAAGATGATGAATTCTCGTTTGGTAGTCCCGGATGTTTCTATCAAGATGGGCAATTATTCTTTTCTGGCCTCTCCAATTGTCCTCGGTAATTCCGATATTTATCTCAATATAGGCATGGACTTTCTGGCTATGAACAAGGAGCATGTTGATTGTCAAGCCAAAGAAGTCAAATTGACTCATCCTTCAGAAGATGTGATTATTTTCTCAGCTCGCGATGACACAATACGTCTCTTTTCTCTTAATGAGAAGGGTGAAATCTCGGCTATTTCTTAAATTCTGGTGGTTTGTGAGTATGAAGATGTCTTTCCCGAAGAATTGCCAGGAATGCCTCCACACCGGCCAGTTGAGTTTGTGATTGATCTCGAACCTAGAACTGAACTGGTATCCAAGCGTTCTTGTAAACTTGGCCCCGAAGAGCTGAAAGAGTTGAAGAAGCAGCTAGATGAACAAGAACGTCTGGCTAGGATCAGACCAAGTTCTTCTCCATGGGGTTGTGGTGTTTTGTTTGTCAAGAAGAAGGATGGCACAAACCGACTTTGTGTCGATTAACATGCATTGAATAAAAAGACAATCAGGAACAAGTACCCACTTCCCAACATCAATGAGTTGTTTGAAAAACTGAATGTTGCCAAGGTTTTCTCGAAGCTTGATCTTTGCATGGGTTATCATCAGATTCGCATTAGCGAAGAAGATATTCCAAAGACTGCTTTCAGGATGAGTTTTGGCTCTTATGAGTACACCATCATGTCGTTTGGTCTCGCCAATGCTCCTCAAACCTTCTCAAGCATGATGAACTTCATATTCTCTCCTTTCAAGAATGAGTTCGTCTTGGTCTATCTAGATGATATCCTCGTGTTCTCGGAGACTAAAGAAGAACATGCAGAGCATCTCCAGCTTCTGCTTGACAAGCTAAGAGAACATCGATTCTATGCTTAGTTTTCCAAGTGTGAGTTTTGGCTAAATGAAGTGGTGTACCTTGGGCATGTGATCTCTGCCGAGGGCATTAAAGTGCACCCTGAGAAAGTTGAGGCAATCTTGAAGTGGGAGCCTCCTCAGAACGTCAAGGAGCTTCGTAGCTTCCTCGAGCTTGCAAGTTACTGCAGAAGATTCATGGAGAACTTCTCTCAAAGTGCTAAGCCTCTATACAACCTCCTCCAGAAGAATGTTGAGTATGCTTGGTCTCCTGAGTGTGATGTGGCATTCAATACGCTCAAGCAGAAACTGATTTCAGCTCAAGTTATTGTCCCCCCGAGCAATCAAAGCCTTTCCAAGTTTTCTGTGATGCTTCTCTCCAAGGCCTTGGTGGCGTTCTCATGCAAGATAAGAAGATCGTTGCTTATACCTCACATTAGTTGAAGCCTGCTAAGAAGAACTACCCCACTCATGATCTTGAGTTGACGTCAGTTGTGCATGCTCTAATGACTTGGAGGCATTTGTTGTTGGGTAGACCAATTGAGGTGTACACCGATCACAAGAGATTGAAGTACATTTTCACTTAACCCAATCTAAATCTTCGGCAGTCTCGTTGGGTGGAAATGATTGAAGACTTCAATCCAAGCATTGAGTATACTCCTGGAAAAGCAAATGTCATTGCAGATGCGCTCAGCCGAATGGTGTACTGGAATAGTCTTATCTTGAAGCCTCTTCAACCCAAGCTTTGTGAAGCCTTCCGCAAGCTCAGTCTCCAAATGATTCCGCAAGGATTTCTTGCCAATCTTCAAGTCTCTCCGACTCTGGAAGATCAGGTTCACCAAGCTCAACTTCTTGATGCGATGGTGAAGAAAGTGAAGAAAGGTGTGGCCAAGGGCATCCAAAGTATAAGTGGTTTCGCATTGATGACAAAGATACCTTGTTCTTTGAGGACCGTCTGGTGGTTCCGAAAGGTGATCTCAGGAAGGTTATCATGGACAAAGCACACAATTCTCTCCTATACATTCATCCAGGCAGTTCCAAGATGTATCAGGACCTCAAGCAAACCTTCTGGTGGACTCGCATGAAGCGTGAAATTGCTCAGTTCGTGAATTAGTGTGATGTTTGTTGCAGATTGAAGGTGGAACATAAACGTCTAGCAGGTCTCCTTCAGCCTTTGCCTATTCCAGAGTGGAAATTCGATCATGTCGAGATGGATTTCGTCACTGGTTTTCCTAATTCCAAGAGGGGAAACGATGCCATCTTTGTGGTTATCAACAAGCTGACCAAAGTTGCCCATTTCCTTCTGGTCAAAGAATCTATCTCGGAGCTCAGCTGGCAGAGTTGTATACGTCAAGGATAGTTTCTTTGCACAGAATTCCTTTGCTCATTTCATCTGACCATGGAAACCTCTTCACTTCCAAGTTTTGGGAGTCCTTCTAGACTGCTATGGTACCAAGATCCATTTCAGCACTGCATTCCATCCGCAGACAAGTGGTCAAGTTGAGAGAGTAAATCAAATCCTTGAAGACATGCTCAGAGCCTATGTGATTTCATTCGGCATGAAATGGGAAGACTGCCTTCCATACGCTGAATTTTCATACAACAATAGCTTTCAGGCTAGCTCAGGCAAGGCCCCTTTCGAGATTCTCTACGGTAGGAAGTGTCGTACCCCGCTCAGTTGGTCTGAGGCTGGCGAGCGTCAAATTCTGGGCAATGACATGATCAGTGAAGCAAAAGAGATGTGCCGTGTCATTCGTGGGAACCTCAAAGCAGATCAATCCCAATATAAGAGTTATTATGATAACAAACATCAGGATGTCTCCTTTAAAGTTGATGATCTAGTCTATCTCAAAGTTTCTCCTATGAAGGGCACTCAGCGGTTTGGAATTAAAGGGAAGCTAGGTCCTCAATTTGTGGGTCCTTTCAGAGTTGTGGGCAAGAGAGGTGAACTTGCCTATCAACTAGAGCTTCCTCTGAATTTCGCAAATGTCCACGATGTCTTCCATGTCTCTCAGCTCCGGAGGTGCTTCAAGACCCCCAAGCATACCATTAACCTCCAAGACATTGATCTCCAAGGAGACATATCTTATCGTGTGCATTCATTTGCTATTCTCGAGGAAACTGAGCATAAGACACGCAACAAGTCAATCAAGGTTCTCAAGGTGAAGTGGTCTCATCATTCCGACAAAGAAGCTACTTGCGAACATGAGGATCTTCTCCGTTTCGAATTTCCAGAATTCTTTCGTTCTTAGATCTCGGGTCGAGATCCTCTTATAGTGTCGGAGAGTTGTAACAGCCCAAGTGTAATCTTTGCCCTATTTGTAATATCTCCATGTGTGAACCCCTACTTATGCCATCATGAGTTTGAAACTCAACCTTGCCTCTTGTCATTCCATGCATCATGCATCATGCCATCATGGTCATCATATCAATGCATAACTTCTGTTGCCTTGCTTGTGCTCGTGAATGTTGTGAATTGACTGCATGTGTTGAGGGGTGAGTGCATGTGTGGCTTGATTGGAGTGCTCCTCTATTTATTACCATTTCTTAGTATACCCTATTTCAAACTACTATCCCATTATTCCTCTTATTCCAATATTATAGCATGTGATACTTGTAGATGTTATTTCAATGCATTAAAATGTTCCAACTCTTCTAAATAATCTAGTGAGTATGTTGTGCATCTTTCTCAATCATGCTCTCTGGTTTACTAATTTTAAAATAAATGCAACAGACTCCAATTCTGAAATATGTAATTAATTTGTTCTAAAAATGCCAAGGTCATTTTTATAAAATAGAGTATGTTTTGCTGATTCAAAATATATTTTTTCTTCTCTCTATCTTCTTGTGAATCATGCATGGTTTATTTTGTATTTGTGTTGTTTTATTTAAAAGATCATGTGTTTTGTTTTTCGCGGTGAGAGTAAGTCGGCCCACCTAGGCCTCTTCCTTCCTCGTGGCCCAGCTAGCCCGTGCGCTGGTTCCCTCCAGCGTGGCCGAGCTGGGGCCCACGCGTCAGTCTCTCCCTCCCTTCTTTCGTCCTCCTCCCTTTCCAGCTCCCTCTTAGTGAGAGCGCGAGCAGGGGCCCCGCCACGGCCAAGTTGGCAAGGGAAGCCGTCTCGTATGCGGCCTATAAATCCCCCTCGGCGTCCACGCCTTGCCTAGGGCTTTCCCTTTCTCTCCACGCTGCCGCCATCCTCCCCCCTTCCTTCTTTCTCTCAGGTAAGTTCAGAGAAAAGAGCGAGAGTTTCAGTAAGTTCAGAGAAGAGATCATCTCCACCGAGCCTCCAATCGTCATCCTCGTCACCGGTGACCTCCTCCTCTTTGCCAGAGATGCCGTGGAGATTTGCGCTGCCTCCCGCGCCTCGTTCCCGGAGTTAGGGCGTGGAGGAAGCCCCTCCATCGTTGGCCCCTTCCTCGTCTCCGACGCGCTCCCGAAGCCGGTGTGAGCCTCTTCTTCCTCTTCTCCGAGCCATGAGCGTCTTCGCTCCCCCCTCTCGGTAAGCATCCGCCGTTGTTCCCCCGTTCCATCTACCACTCGTAGCGCGTAGGGTCGCGTGCGTGTCACTGCCATGCTCGTCTCCGCCGTACCCAGAGCCGTGCAGCAACTCGAGCTCGAGTGCTCCTCTGCCTCCACGCATAGTCGTTGGAGCCATAGGGATGGGTTCCCCTGGGTGCCCGCATCCCCTGCCGGAGGTCCTCCTCGTCGGAGAGGCCCCACTATCGCGGGAATCAGCGCCGCCGTTCCCTGTCTCAGGTGTCATTTTTTCAGTTTCGTCAGTATCGTCAGTTATCGCCGACAGGTTAGAACTAGAAGCGTAGAGCCTCCCTTCGGTCAGATGCGGCAGCATAGCGTAGTGGTCGATCAACTCGGGTGAGACTGCGAGGTCACGGGTTCGATTTCCCGGCACACCCCTTTGGTTTTGTCATTTTAGTGTGTGTGGCTACACCCGGATCTGGTGTGAGTGTGAAGTGCATGTGTATGTGCTAGTGTGTGTGTGTGTTGGTAGGATCTGCTATGGCAGGCACATCTGGTGTGTGCATTTGTGGGTGAGTGTGTGGTGGTGATTGTGTGTGTGTGACAGTGGGCCCATGGCCCACTTGTCATCCACATAGGGGGCCCTGGTGACTATGCTAGGTGGGTCCCCTCCTTGCATTGTGTTTTTTTATTGCTTGTTTTTTTCTTCTGTTTATTAGTGTATTTCCATTTCTAGTATATTTCCATTTCTGTGCATAAGCATTTTTGGCATGAGCATATATGGCAAATTTTAACTTATAAGTGAAGCATGCTTAGGTTTGAGCTAGGTTTTGTGCAATTGTCAAGTGTGAACATATGAGTGTGATATATGGATTTGGGGTAGAAAAATCCCAGGAAGACATTAGTGTGATTGGTTTTGTCATTTGAGCAAATTTTAGAAAATGTCATTTTGTCCCAATATGTCATTTTGTCATTTTAGTTAGAATTAATCCTTGCATGCCTAGATATTGGTGTCAACATGAAAGTGGTAGTGTTTCAGGAGTGTTATGCCATGGTATTTCCTTTTGACATGATAAACTTGCATATAAGTGGTAATCTTGCTCCAAAGTAGCTAATAAAATGTTGTTGATTTCAACATGCTAAATATTTCTAAGTCTAAGAATCTATTGTTATTTTTATGCCTTTTTGAGTTGATGCTACCAAGTGTTCTGTGTTGTTTGAGCTCAAGCTGAGTGCTAGTGTTTTGTAGTAGAATTTGTCCTCTACCATCGTGTTAATTTTCATGCCATGAGGTGGCCTCTAGCATCATTATTTTCTGCTATCAACTTGCTACCAGCTTAAGTCAAATTCCAGAAAACTGTGATTTTCACTAAGTCCCTAGATTCTTATTCATCATTCCATCTTGTGAGCTGCATGCTTAGTGATATGTTCTTCCTTTCCAGTTTGTGTAGTTTGATGATTTGATAAGCATGTTATGTAGTTTTTGTTCTTGCTTTGTTTGAGGTTGGAAACATCCTGTAGATCTAAATAATTGTTCTGGAAGTTGCTATGTTGCTGTTTTGGGACAAATTGTGTGTGTTAGTGTTTTGTGACTTGTGGGAGATATGCTCCATTGTTTTGCTTGATGTTTGGCCCTATTGTGGTTGGTTTTTCATTTCCTAACCTGTGGTGACCTTGTAATACCAAGGAATAGCCCATGGCCTTCCTTGTCTCGTATTTTGCCTTCGTACCTTGCCATGAGCGTAGCGTGAGATTCGTTACTCCATTTCTTACGTTTTACATATACATTTGCATCAATTTTGCATGAAGCATCCATATTTGCCATGATACTGCATGTTCAAGCAAATTTACATGAGGTACTCTCTAGAATTGTAAATAACTTAACTAATGCATGGGAAACATGACTAGCTTAGGATGGCCATGTTAAATACTTCAAATGAATCATGCAACATCTTGCTTGTGCATTGCACCTTGTTTGTTTGTTTATTATTGCTGTTTCTCTTGGGTAGACGTGAGTGTTGAACCTGAGTAGGAGGATCCAGGAGAGTACCACTACGAGGACCTAGCTCTTTGTCCTTCTGAAGAACCAACATGCAAGATGATCGCACCCGGACCCCGACACTATTTTTTCTTTGCTAGATGTCTCGCTCTTATCGTTACATATGCGTTACCTACCATTTGAATGTCAAGCCTCCTACATTGCCATGATAGCCTCTAACCCCTCCACATCCTAGCAAAAACCTTGTTTGGCTAAGTTACCGCTGCTCAGCCTCTCTTATAGCATTCTTAGATGCAGGTGCACGTTGTTCCATGTGATAACATGGATATTTGGAGATATCACAATATTTACTAATATTTAATTTAATGCACATATGTATATATATATATATATCTTGGTTTGGTGGAAGGCTTGGCCTTTTGCTCGGTGCTTTGTTCCACTTTTACCACCATAGCTACTTGTTGCCGGTGTTATGTTTCCATACTTTGTGCTCCTAACATGCTCGGGGTTGTTATCGGGACCCCCTTGATTATTCATTTGAGATTAAAACTTGTCTAGCAAGACCCAACTTTGGTACTACATTTGCTTAACAACCTAATAAAATTGCATAGGGCTTAGCTACCCCGTGGATTAATCAACAACCCGGGCCAGTGCTCCACATAAGTGTTGGTCCAAAATGGCAGTAGCTGGGGCCACCAACGGGTGTGCCAGCCGGAAACTTCGCCCATCCGTCATGTCGTGAGAATGAGATATGCGGCTCTTATCGGGTTCGTTGAAACAACGAGCGGTCTTGCTAGACTTGTTTTACCTTTCTCGAATGGCTTGCGTGAGGAACTCTGATCTTCTTCGGGCTATCTCGAGGTGTCGGTTTTCCTTTGGAATTGCCTAGGATGATCACGAGATCCGTTGTCGAGGTTATTCCTGTGGAGTGTGGTTAATTTGTGATGGATTAGTTGGAGTATCCCTATAGGTTTAAATCTTTCGGAAAGCCGTGCCCGCGGCTTGTGGCAACTTGGATATTTTGTTTAACACCCGGTTATAGTTAACTTGAAGTAAACTGCAATAAAAATTCACCAATTGTGTGCGTAACCGTGATCGTCTCTGCTCGTGAACATGAACCGAGAGAGAACACGATGGGGTTATGGTTGACGTAAGTAAGTGTTCAGGATCACTTAGTGGTCACGGTAGTATTCGAACGTCTTTCGTCGTCCACTATATTTACATTCATGTTCTCCCCCATCCAACCCAATAATCTTACATAGTCTCGGTACCCGATTACAAGACTGCAGAGTCCTCTCGGCTCACAGATTACTACAACAAATAAAGGTGCAGGTGCAGATGAGACCGTGCCAAATGATGTGACCCAGCTCCAGTGGGAGTATGATGAAGAACGTGGCAGAATGTACGTCACATATCCAGACGAGTATAGAGGCCTTGGTCATGATCTTCGGGGCTAGCAAGAGAGTTTCGTTGCTTCTTTTCTTCGTTTGTTTTCGTCCGTAGACAGACCCTGTCTTCTGAATGATGTTTGAATAAACTGTGTGGACTTGTAATTTAGCTTGTGGCGAGTGTAACCCAACTCATATACTCCTCTCTTCATACATGTATGTGATGTTACTGTACCTGCGAAACGACTAGATGTGCCTCTATCCCTGTCGCAGCCCTCGTGCCTAAATAAGGATAGGTGCGCATCTTGGGCGTCACAAACACGCCACGGCTCTTCGAAGCTTCCACACTAGCGACGGGCCCCTTGATCGTCCAAGGCTCATCTTGCGGCCCATACAGTCCGGCCCATGAGAAACAGGTCGGCTATCCGAGGACCCCTCAATCCAGGACTCCCTCACCCACCCCACCAACAAAAAAACAACCTGGTCGTCCTCGTCCCCCAACTCGAAACAATAAAACCTGTGAAACGGAACAATACCTGAATAAACCAAAAATACTAACCCATCGAAACCAACCTAATATTTACCTAGACCAATACATCCCAATAAAATGGAACAATAAAAGCAGTAAATCGGCACTATGCATTGATGTTAACAGTAATCCAAAAGAAATACCAAAAAAACTAAGACTGCTTTGTCAGCACACTCGGGTAATTGAGGAAAATAGTCGATGTTGTTGTCATCGTCTACCTCGCCTTCTGCTTCATGTGTCCAACCAGAGCGAGGCTTCAACCACAAATAGGTCACCGAAGCCACCTCTACGACGGGCTCCATCACAACATTCTATAAGCAACCAACAAGAAGAGGCAACATGAAAACAAAAATTGTCACTCGACCAACCTCTTCACTTCATTTCCTTTTTTTTTGTCCGGATCAAAGAGAAAGAGAAAAAACATGATAGTTAATAATTCGTAGATGCTAGTGTTTACTGAAAAAACTATTTAGAACCAGTTATTCCCCAGCCACCAAAATTTCCTCAAGTACGAATATACCACTTATCATATATCACAGTTTGAAAACCGTACTAGGCCTTCTATTTTCAGATTAGTCATTCCTAAATATTGCGTTTAAATAAGTTCTCCGCCAATTACTATCTATTTTTACACCACGACAGCACTCCGCCAATTACTATCCATTTTTATACCTCGATAGATTTGATGTTTATATTACTAGCAAAACTTGAATTTGAATTTTACTAAATAAATCCATTTTGAGAAAGAATGTAAAAAGTGAAGGCTACGAATTGGATATGAAATACAGGTGAAAAGGATGCATAAACTGGACAAGAAATATTTTTCCCTATTATAGGGTCTATACATTGCTAACAATTCCGTTCAATCTCATTATTGATCAAACATGCCATAGAGAATGAATCCACGTACATATTGCTACCGCGCCCATTAGATATTCTTTCTTACTTACGAAAGTGCAAAATGTGTGCTTACAAATAAATAGTAGTAAGTCAGCTGGTTTACTTAATTTGCTAATTCATTTCATGGGATTTACGTGTCTATACAGATACAGATAAAATTTGTGTTCTCTTTTTCATTTTATTTTCCCGTATAATGCATATCTTTTTATTTTGGGAAAATATAGATAGAATCAATCACGGGCACGGCATGCGTCACGCTTCTTCGGCACTAGTATACTATTATATTAGTATTAATTTAAACACTTAGCTATGCGTGTAGCTAGTACGAGCACGTACTGCTGAACCTAGAAAATGAAAAGAGAAACAATACGTTGAACCTGAGTTCAATTTAAGTTTAGTTGAATTTTGCCCACTGTCAAAAAATTGCATGGAGCCCTGAATGTCGGCTTCACTTCCTTAACTGGTATGATCTGAATTTTGTTGGTCGTCCGAGTGTCATCTTAAATAATTTCACGTGTATTTTTCGCCCGATACCTAGCTTTTCGATAAAGGACATTTCATTGAATTGATTTATCAAGGTGACACAACGCATCGAAAGAATGCGCGGCCTCTGCATCGCATGACGCACACAGCCAACAAGTCCAAAAGACCAAAGAAATAAAATAAAAATAGTTTTGTAGCAAAAATAAATCAATCTAGCCTAGGGTGGGGTAGATCCTATCCGGAGCTTACACTGTCATCCATGGTGGGAGAAAACCTCCCTAGCTGTATGCTCCAGCCGCGTAGACGCCATCATAAAAAGGTCTCTGTCCTCCGACCTCTGCAAGGTAGACCAAGTACGGAGCCATCGTGTGCATGACTAAATAACCTGCACAGGAGAAAAAACACATTTATTATTGAAAACCACATCATTCCAGATAAGCCACAATGCTCAACATAAGACAGCCGCCCCCACAAGAATATGTGTAGAAAATTATTTATCAATATCCTGCAACCAATTGCCAAGCATGTTACATGCACTACGTGGGGTATAGATCAGAAGTTACTTGAACAATGGTCCATGCTCCTCGAGTGAACTTACACTCAAAAAATAAGTGTTTAATAAACTCGTCATGTTGGCAGAAGACACATGTTTTATAACCTTGCCAGTTAGGTCGTGCCAGGTTATCTATAGTTAAGATTACCCCTCTCCTTAAAACCAGAGGAATATCTTCACTATTAAAGATATCTTTAGCTTCCACAGTTTTTTTATCAACGGAAACATCATTATGAACCATTGTATCGTAGAAGGATTTCACTGAGAAACTGCCATTTTGATGCAGCTTTCATCGAAACTTGTCCGGCTCGCTAGTCTGTTGAATATCATTCAGATGAAAGAGTAATTCATTTCATGCTGCCAATTAAGAGGCAAAGAGGTCCCTACGAAAAGAAATATCGAGATTTGTTTGTCCCAACACTTATTTGATCACGACAAATTTGCCCGATGGCTAGCTAGTACGACATATATATCTTTTTGTCCCTGGCCAGCATTCGAAAGGGCCATGGAAACCGTAGCCGATACGATCACATCATTAAGTGACAACAAAGCTCCGGGGAGTGTGGTGCCATCCTCTTTGCTTCCTATAAGATCGTTAAACCTTACTTATCATGAAATTCCTACGTAGCCATGTGCCATTGCAGCCTACAGTTCACCCGTCATGGAGCACCGAGGCCGGTCTCATTTGCACGTGACAGGGTTCCCCCGGATGACAACGAACCTACCCAATGACGGTGGCCCGAACGGACTAAATGTTCCACCCATCATCGACCTCACATCTGAGTTACCTGGGTCCGAGCCGTCTGGAGAGATCGGACGGATCGTAATGCATCGAACAGGCCCCACGGTAAGCTACCCGGCAAAGTGGTCCACCCGTCGTGGAGTACCAGCCGGGTCACCGCGAACGTGGTGCCTGGCAGCGTGCACATCCGACCCCGCCCAATGATTAGAAGTGCACCCGACGGTCCACCCACCCCAGACAGTCCAATGGGGTCGCCTGGTGTCGAGCCGTCCGGGCAGACCGGACGGCCCAGAGCCGCTCCGGGAAGCTCCGGCGGCAAGTCAACCGGCAATGAACGGTCAAGTGGCTCACTTCGCCCACCATGGGTGTATAAATGATGCAATGGGTAATCTAGTAAATGAAACCGATCCACCCAATTGGAATGAAACCTCGACATGTCATTTCACTTGTTTCCCAAAACAAACACACCCTATAAAAGATTAAAACGTGTAATTTAGTAGTAACAAGATTGAACTAATCATACCCATCAATAAGCTCGTTAGGCCAGCTTCACTCACACAGACACAGGCACATAGACAGGCCAATTTAGTTAACATAGCACATGTATGATACAGATCGATCAATCTAGGGAAATAAACAGAGGGGTGATCGATCAGCTTCCTTTATACTAATGAGAGCTCATGGAAGGAAGGAACCACACATGATCAGGCGAGGCAGGCCAGGGCCTGGAGGGTGTCCTTAGCAGTGCCCTTGGCGTTGCTGCACACCCCGATGGTCTTGTTGTTCTTCCCGCTGTACTTCACATTGACGTCGATGAGGTCTACGCCACTGCACGGCTGCTTGTCAGAGCAGAGCAGGCTGACTGCCTCCGGCGTGGATGATGTGCCGGTGATGTTGCGGAAGATGACGTCCTTAACGGTGACCGCAGACTTGCTCTTGGCGGTGCACACCTTCTCCGGACAGTAGTTCTGGTCTATGATTATTGGGTTAGCAACCTCCTTCATCTTGATGTTTTCGAATGTGAGATTGGACGCTGTGATGGATTTCACCGCATCCTCGTAGGTCTTGATGCGTACTCCGTTGGTGCTGCTCCTGAGAACGCAGTCCTTGACTGTCACGTCGCTCACGTCCTTCTCGTCCTTGTACCTGCCGAGGCAGCCCACGCTGATCCCCTGCCCCGGCCCACAGGTTACACGGGTGACTCTAATGCGGGAACTTCCCCCTCCGATGGAGATGCAGTCATCTCCGGTGCTGATGGTCGCACCCGTGACGTTGATGTCGTTGGAGTCACCGATATGGATGCCGTCAGTGTTGGGGCTATCCCCTGGCGCCGTGATGGTCAGGTTCTCGACCATCACGTCCTCGGACTTGTAGATGTTGATGTGAAAGAACTTTGAATTCAGCAGTGTGATGCCGGAGACGGTCCCGTTTTTCACGAAGTCCAGCACCAGGGACTAATTACACCACAAATGCATGCACGTACCAACATACATTAGTCATCTGCTGTGTCGATCGATCAAGTAACGATTCGTGTATGCATTCACGTACGTTGGGAAAGGCCTGAGCCTCTGGATCCTTTGTATACACGTTAGTGCCTTGGCCGTCGATCGTGCCGGAGCCAGTGATTACAAGGTTCTCGACCTTGAGGATGTTGATCCAGCTGCCCCCGTTGTACTTGGGCAGGTCGTTGGTGCCGAGCAGGGTGCCGTCAATCTGGATTGTGACGTCGCCCTTGCAAGGCCCGCTGAAGTTAAGAGGGCCAACCAAAAACTCCCCCTTGGGAACGAGAACCGTCACCTGCTCAGCCGCCCCGCACGCCGACTTCCACGCCTCCTGGAGTTCCTGCACACACGGATCGGTCATCCCATATCATGGTTGGTCAGCCAAGGCATCCATAATCCAAGAGATTGCTTGATTAATCACGCAGTGCGTTGCGCCTGACCTTTGAGCAGTCGGTTTTGCCATCGCTGGTCGCGCCGAGTTTGGTTATGTCAAAGATCCCGCCGGCGCCGGACGCCTCCTCGCCGGCTTCTGGTGCGGGGGAAGGAGCAACGCTCTTCCTGGCTACAGGCCTTTTTGCCGCGCTCGCGGCGAACAGGACCATCAGGATGAACAGGACCGTCGTCAAATTGCTGCCGAAAGCCATTTTCGTCCTATAGCTAGCGCTTCTTCCTCCGCCGCTGTAGAGATCGATCAAAGATGTTCCAAAAGATATGCTTCTGCAGATGGGCGAGCGGGTCGCTATGTTCAAGGCCTGTCGGTCCTTTTCCTTCCTATTTTCAGCCTAAGGTTGAGCGGGCGCATGTCCTCCTGTTTTTAAAACCTTAATCTCTTCGGCCAGGCGCCAGCGCCGTTTGGGTTCACCGGCAGATGTTTTGCTTCGTGTTGCGCATTTTTTTCAGTAAAGAAAATATGTTAACAACGCAAACATACGAATTACGTCCCGTCTTCACATCAACATGATGGCTAAAGACATAAAAGATGCTCACAACAAGAAAATAGAGAAAAAAAGAAATAGAAAACAAAGACCTCGTCCTGTTGATGAAACACTCGCAACATCAAACACCGAAGACAACAGCCGGACCACAATAGAGATTATTCAAGAATGACACCTCCAAAAAGGAAATAATGCACAAACGTTGTTCTCGCCCGATCGAAGATGTTGAGTTTTCACTCTCGAGAAAGTTCGAGGTCACAAAACAATGCTTTCAGTAAGGCCATTGCGAGGCACAACCAATGACCTTCCACCCTGAAAATCGTGACTCGGTTCTGGTGCCAAAATAAAGTCCACCTATGCTGCCACCCCCTCTTGACAGGGCTACCGATGCAAGTCACCAATACCGATGAAGAACCTTTGCCACCATTCTTCATCGGCACCAATACAACTCTCCGCCATTAAAGTCCACCTATGACGTCTCCAGCTCTGTCAATATCATGGAAATCTATATTTAGATATGTTCCATCGCGCCGAAAAGAAAGCAAAACTTTCCACTATGCCCTCATGAAGCCTCCCTGGACGAATATAAGTGCACACATCAACAGATCGATTTCGATCTTGATATCAAGTGGCACCATGCACCAATAAGTGGAAAATATCCAAGAGGAAGACCTAAACTCACCGGTGTGCAGAGCGAGGATGCAGCATGAAGCAGATCGACGAGTTGGCAAAAATATCAGTAGGGCCAATCCACCGCAATATCCCTATCGTACTGGCCATAGAGACCAAGGCAACCACATGCGTCTACACTGGCCCTGGTCGACCCTAAGACTTAGATTGGTCCCTGAGATCCAGATTAGACCGGAGCACATGACAACCGGGGACACACCAACACCTCGAAATCGCCCTTCCGCCGAACATTATCATGCCATGATCGGCATGGTCGTGCCGCCCTGCACCTCCAGGCAACGCCCCACCTATGACCGTGGAGGGCTGCAGCAGAGCGCCTGTCCTGCCCTCCACCTTCGACGAGAAGGACGCTGACACCACCGATGGCATCGACAACCACGACAACATTTTGAACTATTATTTGGAAGGGGAGTTCTAGGGTTTAGTGGTGTAGCGACCCGACTCAAAACAAGTCAACTGTTTTTGTATCTGTGCCATCCCTGGATCAGTATGCTTGCATATATAGTACATCAATGCATATATTAAAGTGCAATCACATGTAGACAATGTAAAACTGATATATACCTCATGAGTCTCGGCGGAAACATTAAGAGTGTGGAGTCCCATCAACGCCAATGCCAAGTTGAGTGTAGACCGTAACCCTAAATCGCAACTCTTCGTCATCATACAAAATATCAGCAACATAAGATGTTGCCGCCGTGTAGGTCAGTACATTGAATGTACCGACAAGATCACAATAAGAGAAAGCAGATGATAAGATTATTCTATATGCAATAAGGCTTTGTGGCTATGTGTGTGAGCTTTTTTTGCATAAATGATGTTTTTTTCCTAAAACAAAGGAATATTGGGAAGCTTCACTATGGAGTTATCAAATATGACATGGTCCCACCAACTGATGTCTCATAGCCCATAAATATCATAAGTTGCCCACAATTATTTACCAGTCCGACGTTGAGAGTTCAGAGATAGATCCACGTCCAGAGGCTCAAATTGTTCATAACCGGAGACATGGCTAATCGATTAGGTTTTAACTTTGCAGAGTGTTGTACACTTTATCCACAAGAATCGTTCTCTCCTTCTAAGTCCTCGCACTGCCGGGTGTTTGAGAATAGGAAGAACAAAAGATGGTCTTTCAAGGAGCTTCCCTAACTACTGTTAGTACCCATCCATCCTACCGTAGTTCTACATCTTGTAGCATTGCTCGAGTCAGAGACACTACGATGATCAACCAAGCCAGAACCCATGATGACTTGTGGCTACACATGTAAGCATCCGTGCATGAAGTATTATTCTCTCTCTTTGATTCTAGGTGGAGCTTTCCTCATGAGTACGGGCCTACCCAAGCTCACTAAGCAAATTCACTAGGTACTCGAGGGTGCCTTACAACCATTATACCCACTGGTGTGCATTGAAAAATGTCTCAAGTCTCGAAGTCTTGAGGTCTTGAAAATGCAGGCCTTGAAGATGTCATCATGGAGTAGTCGTCTTTGACATGGAGTCCTCCTTATCACACCCCTCCCGATCACTCATACCAATCCTTGCCTACTGTAGCATAGCATTAAAATAAATAACGTCCCAAGGCTTGATAAGAGGGTGGTGGTTTCCTACCTCATGCATTCTACTCAACTGTTAGATTCAATATCACTACTAGAGGGATTTGAAAAGGTGACACTAGATGCAAGTAAAACATAGGTAAACAAATGGTTAAAGTGAACTTGCCTGTACTTATGATGAAGTCATGCCACTCACAAATCCTGATAATTGTACTCGTCACACTCCGAGAAATCTATCGTAAATGAATAAAGATCCAATAAACATTGATGCCAAAAGAAGAACCAAAAGAACGTAAGAACAAAACATAACATGGTGATAAAGTAACAACATACTAAGGTTTAATGAGAAAATGATAGGTTCTAATTGTGGTGTAAAGTGAAAGGTGAAGAAATAAACTCAAAAGAGTTAATGGACGATGAAGTATTGATGTATTAGCCTAGATTTTACATGCTAGGGAATAAGATCAAAATTGTAGAGAGAACAACGTGAATGTTGTTTGACAGATAGCATATGACATAATACTATATATGCAAAATAATCGATTGAAACGGAGCACTACAACAAAAGTTAAAGCGACATGAAGTGTGAACTGAATTTGAATTCAGAAAGATCAAATGTATTTGAATTGGAGCATGGTTTTTATGAACAAAAAGTACATAACACAAGTGTTTAGGTGTTGTCGTGGGAACAAGCCTAACAGTAGAAGGTAGGGGTACTAAAGGAGAGGGCAGAGTCCTAGCTATAGCAAGGATGTACACACGGATGTATGAGTTCAGGCCCCTCTCGTTAAGGTAAAAGCCCTGCGTCTTAGTCCTCTGGAGATTTATCATGTGGAGAATAGTGATTACAATGGTTGCGAATCCTTGTGCCAGAGGGGAGGGGCAGCTTATATAGAGTTCACTGCCCCTCATAATTACCATGCATCTAAGGGTCCGATCGTGGGTATAAATACTAGCGTTACTCGTAACGTATATCATAATTGCTACTAATGACGACTGACCTAACTCCTACCTATTGGCCTCCCGGGTGTGTCTTCTGGTCTTGTGGCATTGACTGGAAGTGAGATCTTCCGAGTGATAGATGACTGTCGAGTGGAGGAAGAAGGATCCGTGTGGATTGCTTGTCGAGTGACTTGAGCGCCATGGAGAATCCAGTCGGAATCTTTCCTATGATCTTTAAGTCTTCCGATGTGGTGTCCTTAGGTAGGGTATGTAGGTCAGGACTAGGACCCTACCCTAGGTACATATCCTCATCATTAGCCCTCAAATGGATCAGGTTTCGAGTGGTGAAAAAGGAGGGTATCGATGCCAGTTCAGAACAAGGCACCAAATCTTCCGAATGATATTCGGGGCTTCAACAGAACTTGCATCGACTGAACTCTTCGTCATTCGCCCGGATCAATTCAGCCTAGAAAGTGCTGGAGTGAATGTTCAACATCAATCTTGTTCCGAGTGAACTGAAGGAATCTTTGGAGGTGACGGGTCGGTCTGTCAGGCCCGGATCATGCGGGATATGAAAATTTGGGAAGCGCGCGTCTGCGATGATGACGCCACGACCGGAGTGAGTGGGGGCATGACGCCTCGATTTCTGCTCCGCTCCTTTCGCCACGTATAGGGCGTCGTCTGTAGTTGGGACATGCAGGGATCTCACGGGGCCACCCATTAGTGAGACACTCGGTGGGGTATAAATCCTGAGGCGTCGCGGGTTGTACAGTACGTTCCCCCAATTTCCTCTCTTCCTCCGCCTCCCTTGTCTCCAGCGCTCCGCTCTGCTCTGCTCCAACGACCTCTGCCGCCACAATGACGAAGGGGACCACTGAAAAGTTGGAGCGCGCCAAGAAGGGAGCCACGAAGGGCAAGGTCAAGAAGACCTTGACCGCCCGGTTCACTGCGCCACCGGGGTGGAGCCAGGGGGACTTTCTCCCCTCGGTGGTCACCCGTGCGAACGTCGAGAATATTGTCGCGGACGGTCTCATGGCAAATGGTGCCTGGAGGCTGTTGGTGGGAGAGCGCGAGCTGGAGCCGCGCGAATGGGTGTGGGTTCTTCTCCTCTCCCAACTTGAAAGAGGTTTTTCCATGCCACCCCATCTGTTCTTTAGAGGGTTTTTGAACTTCTTCGGAGCTTAGCTCCACCAGTTTCCACCGAATGCCATCTCCTAGTTGTCTGCTTTCGTCACCTTGTGCGAGTGCTTCCTGGGTTGTCCTCCTCTCTGGGGATTGTTCAAGCATGTTTTCACTGTTAGGTCTCAGACTATAAACAAGGCCCTCCCTGAGGATGGAAAGACTCATGTAATGCAGTTGTGTGGGTTCTACGAATCCAAAAGAGATCTCGTAGATCCTTTCCTTCCATGACCTTTCTTGAATCTGTTAGAGGCTGGCAGTCGACATGGTTTTATTGCAAAGATGTAGCTTCTCCCAATATGTCGACTGGTCTTTCCCCTTTCACATCTGATCGCCCTGCCGTCCCCAAGTCCATTAAGTTTTCAGAAGGAGAAAAAAATCCAAGAGGGAATCTTGGTGGACATCGTAGTGATACTTGTCCATAGTGGAGTGATCGGCATGGACCTCCTAGAGACATTCCTTAGTCGACGGATCCAGCCACTCCAAGCGAGGGACCACACTATGTGGCATTATGCAGGCCTTGAAGACTCGACCTGAACGCATCCAGAAGAGGTCTCGTAGGCAACTGTCGAGCAGTGCCTTCGCACCATCACCGGAGCTTGTGACAATCCCTTGGGAGCCAAGAGGATTCGACCTTACTTAGCCGAAAATCCACCGAAGAATCTGGTAAATTACACCCTATCGACTGTCTTACTATACTGTTGAGTGATTGATTAAGTTGTTGACTGACTTCATTGTAGGACCTATGCAGGAGTGGACACACATGTACTCGCCCATGCCCAACGGGAACCAGCCTGAAGATGGAGGGGAGAGCGAGGGCGGCAGCTTGGACGTCGACGGCTCTTATGACAGTGAGGAAGAATATGAAGACTCGGGTGAGAACGAGGAGGAAGTTGAGTCCCCTCCATGCACCGAGCGCCGCTCTAAGTCTCATCAAGACCTTGCAACCAATGCAGACAAGGCGCTGGTTCCGAGTGAAAAGAACACGAAGCAGAGCCGACCCTCGACCGTCGAGTTAACTGAACGATTGACGAAGCAGCCCAAGCCCAACGCGGCCAAACCTTGCAAAGCTCTGCCCCGCATGAAGATGGTTGTGCCCGTCATCTCCACGTAATTGTTTACTTTCAATTCTCTCTATCGATTGTGACTTCGAATTCTTGTTCACCGGGTGTCGTTTCAAGTACCAGAGCTGCTACCTTAGTGATATCACCTCCACGGGACGGAGGGGAAGCAATGGATGTAGATACTGCTAACGCGGCCAGTTCCCACGGAGGTAAACAAATCTTTACTTAGTTCTGCTTCTCGAATGAGATACGTGGATTGCAAGAGTTAACGTTGCCTGACATTTGCAGAAATCATTTAACTAGAAGATGATGAGGAACAACCTCGGGGTACCGGAGGTGAAGGTGTGACCTTAGGCACCCCGCACCTACGCACCCAATGGACTCCGTCAGCACAGACGCCTTAGCGGTCGACTGCTGGATCCTCCCAGGGGATAAGCGACTCGACACGGCTCAGAGCCAATCCTGTGGTGCCTCTATCGAGTGCTCTATCGGCTGCTTCAACTATCGTGACGTCAACTCCAACCGAACCAGCTCAGACTACCTCAACTGCCCAACCACTATGCCAATACCGCCGGTAACTGCTTTTCCTATGCACCGCGTCCCGGAAGATCAGACCGGGCCTACAAAGGAAGCTATGATCCAGGCGGAGCAGATAATGTTGCGCACCAAGGAGGCGTATGACGCCAGCAAGTTGGCTTACGATGCCAACACAACACTTCGCACCAATGTCCGAGTAAGTTCAATCTTAAGTACATTTCCGATTGAATTCCTATATTCTTTGATTGTACACCCACTGGGTGTTTGCTTTCTGCTTATAGAATATTTGAAAGTTCTCCACTCGAATAGATCAGGTCTTAATGGAGTAGGTTTTGGTCCAGTGGGGGCACGCTGAGTGCACCCACTGGGTGTAGTCCCCCGAGGCTACTGTTGATCGTAGACAATGAGCAGTAGTCTTAAAAACTTGAACTCAGTGCTTCTGCCATATACGGAGTACGATTCTCACTCGACATGTCGAGTGTTCTTTATTTTCCTAACCATTCCCACACCAAGGCTACTTTGTAGGTTTCATGGATATTATTTCATCAACCATGATATGACAGTATAAAGGAGCAGCGTGGGGTTGACGGGTCACTCGACGGATCGAGTTTTAGCAGTTCTAGTGGGGGCACTCCGAGTGCACCCACTGGGTGTAGTCCCCGAGACCGTCGTCGAGTGCTTGCACTGGCGGGGGTTTGATAGGATCCATTTTGAACCCTGGGTTGTTTACGGTACGCGGAGTACACATGCCACTCGACATGTCAGGTGGACTTTTGTTTGAATTCCTCTTCCAGATTCTCACTCGACATGTCGAGTTTACTTTTTTTTCTTAACCGTTCCCACACCGAGTCTACCTTGTAGGTTTCATGGATATTATTTCAACAACCATGATATGACGCTACTTCAGGGTAGTGGGGCGGGGCGGGGCGCACCACATAGTCAACTGCTTTTGACCTTCTGCACTCACGAGTGTAGGTATTTCTTGTCGACTAAATTTCTTTTTTCTTTTTGATTTCAGAGAGCTTGTGAACTTGGCGTGCTATACAAGGACCTAGAAGATGAAAGGAACTGGCTGCGAGTGGACTTGGAGGTCTTTAACAACAGTTTGGAGCGAGTGCGGACTGAACTGAAGACTCTGGGAAGTAACTTCTGTCGACCCAATGCATTCTTGTCCTCACTGTCCATGCTTTGAACCGGGTGTTTTCACTCGAACAGACGTACGCGATGAAAATCGTCGACTTCAAGCGTGACTCAACAATGCTATTTCTTTAGATACCATGAAGAAGGCGTTGGAGGACAAGGACAAGGCGCTTGCTGATGCTCAATGGGTGGCGAGGGAAAAGATTGAAGCTACTGATCAGAAGATGGCCACCGCCAAGAAGATGGAGGTGGAAAACTCTAAGCTAAAACAGGAGTGGGTGGAACTCATCAAGAAAACTGAACAACTAACCAAGAGGAACAATGGCCTGGAGAAGCACTTGGGGGAGTTCACGAGGAAGATGTACATCATGCTCGACGGTGAGTATCTCTGTCGACTGAACTTTCATAAAATCTTTGACGACTCAATCTCATTAATCCTCCCATTCCTTCTCTCCAAAAGAATTCTGCCAGGACTTTGAAAAATAAATTGAAGAGATCGAGCCCAACTTGGATCCCACTAAGTCACCGGTTGGAGACGAGGTGGCCATGAACATGTTCCGACTCAACGTAAGGCTCCAAGGTGTCCAAGCATATGTACTCCAACTAAAAACTGCGATGGAAAGGATCGAGAAGGAACTGTGGCCCGAAGACACTCTTCAGCTTGACCTTAAGTCCATGATAGCGCGCCTTAACGACCTTCCCACTCGAGTGCAGGCCTGGAAGAAATCTAGCGCCTGCTGCGGAGCTGGCGTGGGACTCTCCCTTGTAAGGTTCCATTGCAAGGAGGCAAGGGAGGAAAAATTGAAGGAGCTTTGAGTGATGAACACAAAGAAACTTCAGTTTGAAGATTTCACGGAGAGCTTCATCAAAGCAGCCACAAGGATCACAGATGGAATCAACTTGGACACGTTCATCGAGCCCGCTAGCCCGTCAGGTGCTTGAGAAACTTGGTCTTTGAGAAAAACATTATTTGCCTCGTTATGCTGAGTGGAATTGTATTAGCTTTAAAACTTCATTCAGGCCTTAAGCCTAAGCACATTTGCTTGCTCGCGAAACATTTACCCACGATGGAACTTTTGAATTTATCTGCATTTGGCTTTCAATCATTTGTTCGACTGAATTTGTTTTTTGACTTAGGCGAAAACTGGTTCACAACTAAGCATCCGAGTGTGAGGGTTGCTCAACACTCGGAATATTTCCGACCTAGGCGAAGACCAATTCGCAGCTAGGACGTCGAGTGGATGGATTACTATCCACTCGGCGAGGTTTCTAACTTAGGTGAAAACATGTTCGTAGCTAAGCCCCCGGGTGTAGCTGAGGATTTCTCATCACTCGAAGTAGTTTTGAACTTAGGCGAAGACTGGTTTGCAGCTAAGTCGCCGAGTGAATCGACTGCTATCCACTCGGCAAGGTTTTAAACTTAGGCGAAAGCATGTTCGCAGCTAAGTTGTCACACCCTGTGATTGTAGCACATTGTTATTTTTGTGTTTATAAAATTTGGAGCCAACTAAACCTTCTTCAAAGTGCTTGTGCTTGTTTGCTATGTTGTTTGCTTGCTTGATGATTGTGTTGTTTGGCACTACTAGGTTCTATTCCACTTCATATTCATCTTCTAGGACCCAAACCTCTTGCCCAATGATCATGCCATGTGAATAGTGCCCAAAACTATTTCTATCAGTTTTTGCTTCAACCAAAAATGATTTATTTAAATTAAGTTTCCCGACCCCCTGAAATGAGGTTTGCACTGCAAATCCTCAAATTGGGTGGATTCTTCTTTTCCAAAGGCTTTACTTCAAACCTAATATATATGGGACTTCCCAAAACCACAAAATATTATTTTTAAAGATTATCTTTATATTTTATTTAAAGGCTTTTTCTTAAGGCCAAAAATGTTTTTTCATAGGGAAAACAATATTTAAATGCTTTAAAAATATTTGAGAAAATTTAGAGAAACTCAATGGACATATATTTTCCATATATATGAGTTTCAACACAAGGGCATGATCAAACCATGGGCAAAACTCCTGAAAACCCATTCTGTTCAAATCAAACTATTGGAATATTTCTGTAAGAAATATTCTCAATAAATTCCAGGAACATTCCAGCAAGTCAACACTATCATGAGTGATGATCTTGCAATGTTTCATCTCAATCCAAGTTGATTTGGTTCATCAAACCATCCCAAAACCATTTCTGTCCAGAATCAAATTTGAGCAACTTTACATTGTGAAGTGTCTCCCCTTGGCCTCAAACTTTGTGGGCATGATCTAATGGCCAAATAGTGATGATACACTAAGTGGCGCATCAAGGGTAAAAGCCTAGCATCAATGGATCTACAGAAATCAGATTCTGCTAATTTCTAGCGTTTATCAAATTTCCATTGTCAACTTTTTCCTCTTGAGCTTAAACTTGGTGAATCCTCCCATTTCTATGTAGCCTTTGACCCTGGTAAGTATCTCAGTAAGATGGTAACATCTTCTTGTCCGAAACACCTCCAAACACCTTCTGGTGATTTGGTAAAACCCCCATTTTCACCCTCTTCTCTTTTACCCTTGCCCCCAACTCCTTACCACAGACTCCTATAGTTACCTTTCACCTCCAGTAGAAGCCTCATGGTCATAGCTCAAGTAAAATGTGGTGCAAAACCCCATTTAGCTCCCTAGATAGGAGGTTTCTCTTTCTCTCCCTCTCCATTTTTCTTCTCTCCTAATGCATCCTAGGGCATACAATGCCCTATCCATCTATTTTTCTCCCCCTAGATCCTCTAGGCACAGGTGGTCGTGCAGAAACTGCCAAGGGCATGCCTTGGCACGCAAGGCTCGCTCTCTGGGGCGCACTATAGTGTGCACCCGCACTATAGCCGCTGCCCAACGAGCATCCCTAACAGCCTCGAGCCATGCCACCTTGTCCCCCCGGTCGGCCTCGACATCCGCGACGCGACAGGCGGCCGGCCCTCTCCCTCCCCTCTCTCTCCTCTCCTTCGCGCGCACACGGCACCGCCCCAACCGACCAGTGGCCATGCTCGCACGCGCGCCCTTCCCCGCTGTCATAGCCCTAGCTAGACATTGTATAGCTCTGCTTTCTGCATCATGGCAATATGTTTTAATTCAACTAAATTTGAAATGGGGATGTCAAACCCTAGCACCTCATTGAATAAACAAAATTCCAACAACTAAATTTTCAATGATTCAAAATGCTCTCTAAAAATGTTCCCCCTCTCTGATAAATGTTGGCAACAACATGCCAGGGGTGAACTTTATTTTCACAAACATTTTGGAAAATTTAATAAATCAACAAAGTTCTGAAAATGACCAACATAAATTTCCTCAAATAACTCCAAGAAAATGTTGCTGTTCTTTTGTGAAAATATTTGCAAGAGGGGAAACCTAAACCAATATTTTTAGAATCATAGAAACATTTTATATTGGGGTTATGAATCAATCAAACAATTATTTGCATTGGATTATATTTATTAATTATAGAAATATAGATCCAACAATTCCGAAAGTTGGTAAGTGGTTCTAAATATATTCTAACAGACCACATAAATATTTTCAGAAGGGTTTATAAAATTATTAGATGTTGAAATCAAATCAAAAGAAAATGAAACAAAATAGGAAAAAATAGAGAAATACTTACCTAGGCTTTACCTAGTGAGAAGAGGGCCAGCCCAGGGGTGAGGAGGTCATCTTCCTCCTGTGCCACGAGGACGGGGGCATGGCGCACGCACAGGACGTGCGGCCACCTCCTGCTTCGCACTGTCCCGCGACTCCCGTGCACTCCAGCTTGCCTAGGACGCGTGGAGCTCCCTCTCTTCCTCCCCCTCGAGCTCATTCTCCCTCTCCCTCTGCTTCGTCACCCCGGACCCGACCTCCGGCTCCGTCGATCGCCGCCATTAATTCGCGTCGTCCTGAAGGCCCCCGAGCTTGCCGGCCGCACCAAGCGAACCGCCGTGAGCCTCTCCCTCTTCCCCCCTTCCCCATGGTCATTCCGTGCTCTAGACCCGATTCCCACCAGGCCCGAAACCTACGGCACCGCTGGCCATGTCGCCGCCGTCGTTGCAGTCCACCCCTCGTCCTCCCGTTGCCGCAAATGGATGCGCGGGAGCACGGGCTACCTCCGGGTGCCTTTCGCCGCCCAAATGGTCTCCGGAGGAGGATTTCCGGCGACCCCCGCTGTGTATGCTGTCGCCGGCGTTGAGCCGCCGATGGCCTTGACCCGACCAACCAGGGGTTGACCCTGGGTCGCAGAGAGGTGGGCCGAACCCTATTCAATTTTGTAAGATTAACAAAATAACTAATCTGCTTAATTAATCTAATTATCCACTGACAAGTGGGCCAGGGCCCGGTTAATTAGCTGGGTCACTGACCAGTGGGTCCCACAGGTCAGGATTGCCCTGGACGGCCCTGTTGACCTGCTGACGTCATCCTAACATCAGGCTAATGCAGTAAAGTTTTTCTGGAAATTTAAATAAATTTAAATGACTTAATGATTTTCAAAAATGTCTAAAAGTTCTACAAATCATAGAAAATAATCTGTAGGTTATATGAAAATAATTTATATGTGAAAAATGATCAGAAAAATCCAATGAGTCTGTTTATGTCGTGATCATGCATGTTTGAGCAAGTTAACATCACCAAGTAGGACATTTCATGATTAGGATGATTTAATAAATAGTGTTGGAGTTGGAATTTAGTATATATATTTGAATTCCACTTGACTTAATATGACTACCTATAGCACTAGGTCAATTTAGCAACTTAACATGCCATTTCATGCATCATGATTGTTGCATCACCTTGAATGTGTTCCTTTCTTGTTTGCCGGTGTTTGCTCCCTCTCGGTAGACGATGGTTCCTACGATGTGAACGTTGACACTGATGAAGAGAAATGATATCTTTAGGACTGTCAGGCAAGCAAACCCCCTTGGGCATACTGACATGAGCCCACTCTCTCGCTCCTCCTCTATTTTACTGCATTAGGACAATAACGATTCAACTGTTCCATGTTCTCGGCAGTTGAACCCATTCCTCTGCATGCCCTGTATTTGCCACAGTAAATAGTTGAAACCACTTAGCATAATTAGCAACTACTTGAGCCTTGTTGTGCTTACTCATCAATGCTTGCTTGCTATGCCTACTATGCTTAGAGTCGTGTTGTGTCGGGTCTGATCCATCTAGACGATGAGTCGAAATGGCAATGTTCATGTCCTACTATGGGAGAGCTAAGTGTGTGAACACAATTTGGTAAAGGTAGCGATGAGAGGTCATGTAGGGGTACATGGAGGATTGTCTCATTGGGACCGTCCTTAAGAACTGAGTTCCGTGTTTGTGATCCAAGACAGTTACTACCACACATTGGGCCCTGATATATGACCCCGCTCGACTTATTAATCGCCTAGACCTCTGTCCAAGAGTTGCAACTAGTTTCTATTGTTTGTAGGAAAAGTATTGGCGGCCATGCATAGCTCTTCCCGATGGGGTGGACTATGATGCGGTATAGGCACAGTGGCACGGTGTACCAAGTGGCACCCGAACGGTGGGCTTGGGAACCCTGCGCACATCGTTTGAGGCCGTAGAGGAAACATCGGCCGGACTTCTGTGCAGGTTTAGTCTGAAATAGGCGATAAACCTAGACTAGGGTCTTGTGTGGTTCACAGTCGTGGCCGACACCCACGCCAGTGCTTCTGCTTGAAGGTTACCAAGATGCATGATGTGCATATGGTGATAAGTGGCAAGAGCATGTGTGAAGAAGTATACCCCTGCAGGGTGAAATAATCTGTTCGAATAGCCGCGTCCTCGAATATGGACTACTTGGATTGCTTATGTGGTTCATAGATAAGTGAAATGGATACTTCTAAAATACGCAAGATAAGCATGAGTGCTATGGATGGCCTTCTAGTAGGGAGACGAGAGTGGACCCATAGTGGTGTATTGATTGGTGAATATGTGGACTCGTGTGTGCTATCCCACCTCAAGAAAGCACTTCTAGTCATAGTACAGGTTAGCCAAGACTCAAAGCTGGCTTGCTGCAATAAACTCCACAACCCCCTTCATTGATACTGATGCATTTGTAGTTAGTTCTGATGTAAGTCTTGCTGAGTACCCTTGTGCTCACGTTTGCTTAATTTATGTTTCTGCAGAGGAGACGTCAGTCTCATTAGTGGTACTTTCGACATGAAGTTTGATGTTGTCCGGATTAGCTTGGGAATCCCAGACAGAGGTTTGGTTCCTTTGGTAGGGTCGCTGTAGCTTTTCAGGCTCCTCCAGCCACTTTTGTAGATGTCTGTAGAGATGCTTAACTTCCGCTTGCTTGCTTGAATGCTTGAATGTTGGGTCTTGTGACCCCTGTTTGTAACATCTTATTGTATTGGTTCTTCCAAGCCTTCTAAATAAATGTTGTAATGTTGTATGGTTATGTTGTGATGCCATAGTTGTATCTATGCATATCGGGCATGTCGTGCGTACGTGTGACGTGCAACGGTATGTATGGGATCGACACCTAGTTGTGTGCTTTTAGTATTACTCTCTACGGGGAACTGCCTCTTTGTGCTTCCATCGAGCCTTGGTAGCTTGCTACTGCTCCGGAAACATTGATCGACCGGCATGTATCCTTATTTGTTGTTATGTCTGTTCCTTCGGGGAAATGTCTCGCAGTGTAATGGATTCCGTGTAACCTGCTACGACTCGTCTACGTGCAGCGAAGAAATTTATGTCCCACGGCGTAATGGAGTCCTTGTAGCTTGCTATGACTCGTCTACACACGCTAGAGAGCGACACCCGCATTGCTGGGTTACGTATGCCTGTCCCTGTACGGATGTGCCACTTGTGTTCTATGACTAGTCATGTCGGCCCGGGTTGTTTGACATTTGAATGCTAGCGACACATTCACATACGTGAGTCAAAAGATGCAAATGGTCCCAGCCTAGGTAAGGTGGCAGCTATGGAGATAACCGTGCATGAGACCGCAAAGTGATGTGATGTGTTGTAGACTTGATTCTTATGGCTTAGGATCGGGGTCCCGACAACCGCTCTCCCTTTATCTTCTCCTGGGCACGGATTGAGTCCACAGAGCCCCCAGACACGCTCATTCTCTCCCCCGTGGCCTGTGGCGAGCACCCCGTGCTCGCCGGCGCACAGCGCCCACGATGGACCAGCGGCGGCCTATAAATAGCCCCCCCGCTCCTCTTGACCCTCTCTCCTCGCTCTCCCTCCTCCTCTGCATCCTCCCCGTGCCCAGAGCGCTCTCCCTCGTGGTCGGGAGCCCTCTCCCGACCCAAACCCTCTCTGTCGTCGAGCTCTTCTCCCCTCACCGGCGTTCCCCCTCCCCTCGGTGACCCCGCGACCTCCCACTGATGCGGAGGAGTCCCGCGAGAACGCCGGTGCCCAATGCTCCGTCCGCCCCGACCTGGAGCGCCTGCGGTGAGCCATTCCCCGCTCCTGTCGCGAGGAGAGGGATGACACCCCTTGCCCCTCTCCTCTCTTGCTGGACGGACGGGCCCACGGGCTGGTTTAAAACTAAACCTGCCGCGCGCAGCTCCTCGCCTGGGCCGGCTTCCCTCTTGGGCCTATTTTGGCCGGGCACTTTTAGCCCGAGGGGCATAGTAGCCCCTTCTCTTTTCTTTTTCTGTTTCAATTCCAAAAATCCCACAGAAATAAATATTAGTCCAATGCCAATAATTCTTCCACTTAAATTCTCAGAATAATCTATAGAATTTATTAGTACCACTTATATAAATGTTGGAAATTATTTTTAGTACTGTTTTATTTTAAAACCTATATTTAGGCACCTTTTTGCCTCTGTAATTTAATTTCTAAAACCTTTTTCACAACAAAACCCTAGGAGAATATTTTTAGTAGGGCATCTAGTATTTATCAGAGTAGATTGACATTTTTTTAAGTAGATGGGTGCTCTGTTTTTGTGTGTTGCTTATTTTTATCGCCTTATTTCGCGACGATAGATTGCACGGTTGACGAAGAAGTTGGACCCGAGGACTTCGAAGATCCTAGAGACTTTGTTGAGCTACGCAAGCATCCCTTTGACCATGATCAGAAACTATTTTTATTGCATGTCATATAGCACTTTACTTTCATCATATTTGATCATGTGATGTGGTGATCCCCTTTCGGTGGGATGCCTCCGTTACTTTTCCGTTGACACTTGCATCGTGCATGACCCTACCACCTTATGAGGGTTATGCAGGTGGGAGTAGATAGGATGCTAGTAGATGCTATGCAAAAGGGATGGGATCTATGCATAGTGATGGAAAGAAAGTGAAGATTTCAAAGACTTTTTGAAACCCCCGTCGGGTGCCACTAATGCCCGAGGGAGACGATGATGAGATGGGTGACCACTTGAGAAAGAAGTGGTGTGCCGGAGCAAGATGAGGATGTGTTTTCGAAAATGGAGGGTTTAAGATTTGTCAACGGTCCCAACCTTACATGCGCAAGCATGATACCCCTTATGGGACGAGGCTTGTTGATTACCTTGGTGGGTAATGGCAAGGAGCCCGCATTACTAGTGGAGGGAGTGGCGTGGTGACTCTCGATACGGGGTCGTACCGGTATGTACGATCATGCATTGTCTTCACAGGCACCGGGCACACCGTTGGTCCCCTCATGGATGGTACGATTAGAGCGAGGCTCGTGTGATGTACATCATGAGGGCTGGGTACCAATCAAATGGACTCTTTGTTTAGTATCGCTGGGGGAAAGGCATTGTTTGGGTGCTTACCTCGGGTATGTTATATACCGCGAGTCGTGGATGACATGGAAGTTCCCCGAGTCTTATGGGTAAAGTGTGCACCCTCTACAGAGTGTAAAACTATTCGAATAGCCGTGTCCACGGTCAAGGACAATTGGGTGGTGCTGCTTATGCCACATCCGGATCTTTTTGTAAACCTTGGTGCGAGTATGGGTGTGGTGGTGACAAGAGGCCACATGAGCGAAGTCCGATGACTTGGCATGAGGTTTGAACTAAGTCCGATGACTTAGGATGACGAGTGAACATGAGATGTTCAACCAATACTTATGATGATATCTGCAATTTGTTCACATGGCTACCTGCTAGTTGTTGATGCATGCTCACTAGTTACTTGATGATGTCATTTGCATTTGAAAATTAGCTTTCCGCAAACTTACCTATTAGTGCTATATCATGCATCATTATTGCCTTGTTCCACAACTTGGGTTGCTTGCGAGTACATTCGAAGTACTCCTTGGCTTGCCACTGGTTATTTGGTTGGCCAGGCATGGAAGAATAGGAGTATGTTGAAGAGTTCATTGGAGACGAACATGCGAACTAGGATGCTTCCCAGTCAGAATGCCTATAGGTTAAGGCAGATGGCATGGGTTCACGCTTTCGATCAAGATTTCCGCTACTTGTTCTAATTAAGTGTTTGTCCCGTGTGATCCTATCTATGTAAGACGAAGACCTTCGTGGTCATTATTTGTGTAAGACGTTAAGTGTGGATGTAAGACTCTTGTTATTCAGCTTCTATGTGTTCAGTGAGCATTGATCTCTGGGATCACTGTACATGTGCATTCGGTGATCACGACCTATGAGTCGGGGTTCCCACAAAAGTCCCCGAGTGTGAGGATTGCTCATCACTCGGAGTAGTTTTGAACTTAGGCGAACACAGGTTCACAACTAAGTTGCCAAGTGATTGGACAGTTATCAAGTCGGCAAGGTTTTTAACTTAGGCGAAAACATGTTCGCAGCTAAGCCCCTGGGTGTGAGGATTGCTCATCACTCAGAGTGACCCCAAACGAGAAATCACTTGACCAGAGTCGGCGAAAAGGCTGCAAAGCCAACACTTGCATACATAACATGTTCTGAAATAATTTTATTACATCAAAACCACTCGGTTCCTAAGTATAGAAACGTCGGAGTAGATCTGCGTTCCAGGCTCGCGGTTTGTCCGTCTGCTTCTTGAGGTTGTACAAGTGATCAGATCTGTTGTTCAACACCTTGGTGACGACGAAGGGACCCTCCCACAGTGGAGCGAGCTTGTGGGGTCGCTGTTGATCCACTCGCAGCACCAAATCACCATCGTGGAACGATTAACTCTTGACATTCTACGCATGGAAGCACCGTAGATCTTGCTGATAAGCCGTGGTCCGAATTAGAGCCATCTCTCGCTCCTCCTCTAGGAGGTCAACGCCATCCTGTCTGGCTTGTTCAACTTCGGCTTCGGAATAGAGTTCCACTAAGGGAGAGTTGTGAAACAAATCACTTGGTAGTACAACTTCAGCTCCATAGACCAGGAAGAAAGGGGTACGACCAGTCGACCGATTAGGTGTTGTTCTTAGGACCCATAAAACAGATGGTAATTCTATCACCCAGGCTCTAGCGGCATGGTCCAAGTCACGCATATGGCAAGGTTTCAAACCTTGAAGGATGAGGCCGTTAGCTCGCTCGACTTGACCATTAGTTTGGGGGGGTGCAATAGGCGCATAATCCACCCGAGTGCATTGAGAGGTGCGGAAGTTTCTGAATTCTTCTGAGTCCAAGTTGGTGCCATTAGCCGTGATGATGCTGTGAGGAATGCTGTATCGGAAGATTATTTCCATCATGAATGTGACCGCCATGCGAGAGTTCAACTTCTTTCTCGGCTTGGCCTCTATCCACTTTGTAAATTTGTCGACTGCAACAAACAAATGAGTGAATCCGCCCTTTCCAATCTGAAAGGGACCAACCATGTCTAGTCGCCAAACAACAAATGGCCAGGCGAGGGGGATTGTCTTCAAAGCAGACTCTGTCTTGTGGGACAAGTTTGCGTAGAACTAGCACCCTTCACAATGATCGACAATGTCTTTAGCCATTTCATTAGCCCGCGACCAGAAGAAACCAGCTCGGTAAGCTTTAGCGACGATTGTTCGCGAGGACGCATGATGGCTGCAAGTTCCCGAGTGGATTTCATCCAAAATCACTCGACGTTCTTCGGGGGAAATACAATGCTGCGTTACGGGAGTTGTGCTTTCTCTGAATAGCTGATCTCCCATCACAGTAAAAGCTTTCGACCCGCGCACAATCTGTCGTGCTTCTGTCTCATCTTCAGGGAGTTTTTGTCTAAGGATATATGCACAATATGGCACAGTCCAATCGGGAATGACGTCGAGAATCTTCATAACTAATTTAACTATTGCAGGGACATCGACTTCAGTCGGATCGGTGGAGCTCATAGCTTGCGGGGAATCTTCGGTGAAAGGAGTATGGAGATGTTCTAAAAACACATTGTTGGGGACAGGTCATCGAGTGGATCCAATCTTTTCTAGCTCATCAGCTTCTTGATTCTTCACTCGGGGAACATGATGAAGTTCTAGACCTTCAAACTTCTTCTCAAGCTTCCTAACAGCACTGCAGTATCCAGTCATGGCGGGGTTTCGAATGTCCCACTCTTTCGTCACTTGATTGACCATGAAATCTCAGTCGCCATAAACCATCTGGCGTTTGACGTTGAGTGAGATAGCCATGCGCAACCCATACAAAAGTGCTTCATATTCTGCTTCATTGTTGGAGGAATCAAAGTGGATCTGCAAGATGTAATAGAGTTTGTCGCCCGTCGGAGATATCAAGACAACGCTAGCACCAGACCCATTCAACATTTTAGAGGCACCAAAGAACATGGTCTAGTGTGCCGAGTGAACCTAGATTGGTTGTTGTTGTTCAATCCACTCGGGCATTAAATCTGTGAGTACCTGAGACTTGATCACTTTCTTGGCTTCAAACTTGATGTCAAAGTATAGGAGTTCGATTACCCACTTAGACAATCGACCAGTTGCATCCCGATTGTTGAGATTCTCGGATAACGGAGCAGCACTAACGACTAAAATCGAGTGGTCTTGAAAATAATGTGCCACCTTCTTTGCTGATAGGTAAATACCATAAACCAGCTTCTATTAATGTGGATATCTTTGCTTCGAGGGGGTCAAAACTTCACACACATAATAGACTGGGCGCTGGACTT
The DNA here is from genome assembly GCA_022496015.1 of Hordeum marinum. Lineage (NCBI taxonomy): Eukaryota > Viridiplantae > Streptophyta > Magnoliopsida > Poales > Poaceae > Hordeum > Hordeum marinum. Next base: position 178,938,901 of record CM039674.1, read on the forward strand.
TGTAAGCCTTTCCCTCCTCTTCTCGCTCGACGGTTAACACTGTACTGACGACCTGATTGGTGGTCGCGATGTACAGGAGCAATGGCTCTTTGCTACGAGGAGCAGCAAGCACTGGCTGGGTGGAGAGTAGGGTTTTGAGATCAAAAAATGCTGCTTTGGCCTCTGGAGTCCACTCGAACGTATTTGACTTCTTCACAATCGGTACAAACGCCATGCCTTCTCCCCGAGACGACAAATGAATCGACTCAATGCTGCCAAGCAACCCATGAGCTTCTGAAGATCGTGCACTCGCACAGGAGTCTTCATTCGGGTGATGGCACTGATTTTATCAGGGTTGACATCGATCCCACGTTCGGAAACGAGGAAACCGAGTAACTTTCCGCCAGGGACACCGAAAGTACACTTAGCCGGATTCAACTTTATGTCGTATCTCCTAAGATTGGCGAATGTCTCGGCCAAGTCAGCCAGCAGGTTGGAACCTTTGCGAGACTTGACAACGATGTCATCCATATCCGCCTTGACATTCCGAGGGATCTGGTCGAGCAAACACTTCTGAATCATGCGCATGAAAGTAGCATCGACATTTTTCAAACCGAATGGCATGGTGATGTAGCAAAAACACCCAAAAGGGGTGATGAAGACTGTTTTTATTTCATCTGGGCTGAATAGACGGATCTGATGGTACCCAGAGTAAGCATCTAGAAACGATAAATGCTCGCATCCCGCAGTCGAGTCAACAGTATGATCTATGCGGGGGAGCGGAAAATGATCTTCCGGGCCGGCCCGATTGATATGCTTGAAGTCAATACACATACGTAGCGACTTGTCCTTCTTGGGAACCATGGAAACATCTGAGAGCCACTCGGAATGGTAAATCTCCCAAATGAAATTGGCTTGCAAGGGACGAGCCACCTCTTCACCGATTGCTTTACGCTTTTCTGCTACTGATCGATGCAAATGCTCCTCGATGGGTTTGGCTTTCAGATCAACTCTCAATCGGTGCTTAGCCAGTCCCTTGGGAATCCCCGGGATGTCAGCAAGCTTCCATGTGAAGATATCCCAATTCTCATGGAGGATTGGATGAGCTCGGCTTCCTATTTGCTGTCGAGTGTTGATGATATGTTGGTCGGAGCGACAGTTGGATCTGTCGGGTGAATGTGCACTTTCTTCACTTCCCCTGCCGACTAAAATGCTAACTCGGAAGCAGGCTTCTTAGAACCATGGCCATCTGTCAGCGCTCTTGTTGTATTCTTCCATCTCAACCATGGCCATCTGGTGATCGGCGATCTTGGAACCCTGCTGGAGGCACTCTTTGGCCCGCCGTCTATTGCCCGTGACCGTAATAACACCCTTAGGACCTGGCATCTTCAACTTGAGAAACACGTAACATGGACGGGCCATGAAACGAGCATACGCGGGCCAACCCAGAATGGTGTGATAAGTGCTCTGGAAATCCATGACTTCAAATGTCAACTTTTCCTTTCGAAAATTTCTATCTGTTCTGAATGTCACATCCAATGCGATCTGACCGATTGACTTGGCCTTCTTACTGGGGATGACCCCGTGAAATTGCATGTTTCTCTCACTCAGTCGGGACATCAGAATGCCCATCCCTTTAAGGGTATCTGCATAGAGCATGTTCAGGCCGCTACCACCGTTCATGAGGACCTTTCAGAGCCGAGTGCCCCCCACAACCAAATCCACCACCAAATCCTGTCGGCCGGGAGTGGCCACATGAGCCGGATGATTTGTTTGGTCAAACATGACAGCACACTGCGACCACTTGAGGTAGGTGGGGGTGGTAGGGACAGCCATGTTGACTACTCTGTTGATGACCTTCAGCTGACTCTTGCTTTCGACATCAACAAAAATCATTAGTGTAGCGGTGACATCTAGGAACGTTTCTTTGTCATCATCATCTTTCTCAGGAGTCTTCTCACTCGATAGAGTCTCTTTGAACTACTGAATGAGCAGTCGACACTACCGAGTGGTATGCTTGGGCAATTTCAAGTTGCCCTCGTCATCTTTCGTCGTGTGAATTGCACACGGTAAATCCAGGACATCAGTCCCCGACTGATTCTTTAATTTCTTGGGGACAAAATGACCTTTGGCCTTCCCCTTATTATTTCCTTGGGCCGCCAGAGCGGCCACCTCCGCCTGAGGAGGGCCTTCAGCCTTCTGCTTCAGCTTCCGACTGGAATTGCCGCTGGCTTTGTTGTCGACTGCCTTTCCTTTGCCGTTGCGGAGGCGGTCTTCCTCTTTGCCATTGGCGTACCGAGTGGCGATTTCCATCATCTTGCTCAGCGATATATCGCCTGTTCGACCGAACTTCAAGTAAAGCTCCCTGTATTTCACACCAGCCTTGAAAGCACAAACAACCTGATGTTCGGAAACATTTTCCACTGTATGATGCAGAGTGGACCAGTGCTGAATGTTATCCCTCAAGGGCTCATTGAGCCTCTAACCACAGTGTTGTAAATCAACCAGCCCGGCAGGACGCTTGCAAGTGCCCTCACAAGTTCTGACAAACACTCGAGCGAGATCTTCTCAGCAATATATACTCGATGGAGCCAAGCGATTCAGCCATGCACGAGCCGAACCATCCAACATCAAGGACAAGTGTTTCATTGCGACATTATCATTGCCACCACCAATCTGGACAGCCACTCGGTAATCATCCAACCAAGTCTCCGGCTTTGACTCGCCAGAAAACTTCCCGATCCTAGCAGCCAGCCTGAAGTTGGGGGGAATCTCTGCAGAAAGTATGGCCCTGCTGAAGCACTTGGGGCCAAAAATGATAGATGCGCTGTCACTTGGAAAATCTTAGTCCACACCATCTCTATGGGCTCTGCCTTTGTCGATCCGCCTCTGAGTGAGGAGATCACGAGCACCAAACCCTGCATTCCGCTCATCACCGAAGGAGCGCCTTTCGTCCTGGTGCCTGGGCATGTGCGGACCACCCCGCGGAGGAGTGGGCACTCGACGGTGGTTGTCACGGTGAAACTGATCTCTGACCTGTTCTTCACGAAAACCTTTGCCCCTTCGGCGCAAGGGCGATCAAGGGCTATGTCCGACTGAACTATTTCAGCCCTGGGTGAGCTACTGTGAATCCTATTGCACGACTACGAAACAACAGAATTCTGATGCTGTGCTGCATCCAGCAAAGCTCTAATCTGCATCAACTCTCTACCAACCTCTGACCATGACGGCTGAATAGAACCAACTTTCCTAGAAACAGCTGCAACGTTTAACACAGGAGTATGGTATACCTCAACATTGTTGTGAGATCCAGTTGGAAACAGCTATCGCTGACGTCGACTCGAAACTGGTGGACGCTGACGAGCGTGCTCGTCGATTTCTCTCTACAGCTCTTCAAGCTGTATGCATGTGGCCTCCAAGGCCTGGGCTTCGGTGGTCATGCTGACAATGGGAGTATGAAGGACTTCCCCATCGCGGCGCGGCTGTTCACTCGACGGTCCGCCAACTTCCCGCCTGCCATGGCCGAAGCCCGACGGCGGGCTTTGATGAGAGCCAACCATCTGGACCTCCAAAGCGGGATCGCAACTCTTGCACTCGGAAGGGACATGAGACTGTTCGGAGTCCGACTCGAATACGCCATGAAGGGACTGGGTGGAGAAGAAATCTGGTAAGCCGCTGCATGCTTGACCCAGCGCTGGAGTCATGAGCGACCAGATCGCTTGCAATGACAAACAGCGGGCAAAGTTGACAAATACGGAGGTGACAGCTGCCGCAGCAACACGCCAGAGGAGCTCGCGCGGAAGTGCGCCACCTTGTGGACTGGTAGCGCCTCGATGTTGATAGGCGCTTCCTGAAGCCATGCCGAATTGTTGGCGATGAAGGTGAGCCCTCCAAAATGGATCTCATGGCCCGGAGCGAAAACACCGCCGGAAGACATGTCGTAGGGTGAAAAACACAACCTCGACAGAAGTCGCTTAGACGCCTGCCCCATGGTGGGCGCCAACTGTCGTGGGAACAAGCCTGATAGTAGAAGGTAGGGGTACGAAAGGAGAGGGTAGAGTCCTAGCTATGACGAGGATGTACACAGAGATGTATGAATTCAGGCCCCTCTCGTGGAGGTAGCAACCCTATGTCTCAGTGCTGTGGAGCTTTGTCATGTGGAGAATGGTGATTAAAATGGCTGCGAAGCCTTGTGCTAGAGGGGAGGGGCGGCTTATATAGAGTTTGCTACCCCTCATAATTACCAGGAATCCAAGGGTCCGATCGTGGGTATAAAGACTAGCAGACTGGTAATGTACATCATAATTGCTACTAATGACGACTGGCCTAACGCCTGCCTGTTGGCCTCTCGGGGGTGGCTTCGGGTCTTCTGGCATCGACTAGAAGTGAGATCTTCCGAGTGACAGGTGACTGTCGACTGGAGGAAGAAGCCTCCGAGTGGATTGCTTGTCGAGTGACTTGAGCACCGTGGAGAATCCAGCCGGAATCTTTCCTATGATCTTTAAGTCTTCCGATGCGGTGTCCTTAGGTAGGATATGTAGGTGAGGCCTAGGACCCTACCCTAGGTACATATCCTCGTTAGGTGTAAATGGAATCAATTGAAATGGTGTTATAGTTTGTAAGATATGATCAAATGAAGGTTCGAATTCAAATTTGAATCGCTAAAATTTGGAAGGTTCAAAGGTTGGAACTAATGATTTTACTAGATATAGGATATCAATATGAACATGTAGGAAAAAGAATTATTAGATTCGAAATAATGGATCAAAATATGAATCTAGTTAGGATACTGTGTGGCAACACTACTTTGGACTAGTGAAGTAATCTTACTATGATAACAATTATTTGTTTAAAACATAACACTTATGGCATGATCAAAAAGATTACTTTGATATGAATTCGAGGAAATTGGATTCGTTAGAAACAGAGCTACGGATAGAAAGTTATGATCAAAAGAAATTTGAATATGAATGTAACAAATTTGAATTTAAAAAAATAATAATGTGATAGGCCATTGGATAGGTGGGATCAAGGCGAAACTCTAGGTGTTGGTTTCACCTAATTTGGATGAATGATTAAAAAATTATGGCTATTTGAAAAATCAAGCCAAGCTATTTTACGGAAGAAAAAGATCTATTTCTAATAGAAATCTAGTACAAGTGTGTAAATACAGAGACTAATTAATAATTTAATTACTCTACCGTATACTAGTCTAGAAATACTAGTCTAAGAATAATAAACAATGGGTGTATAAAAGCAAATACGAAGAGAATACCTTTAGAATGCAGAGAAAAGACAATCTTCAAAGAGGACTACTTCCAGAATTCCCACTTGAGAGAAGAAGATATCTTTATTTAATAAAACTAGCAAACCAGAAAATAAATTTAACCCGAATTGGATGATTTCTAGATGCTCTTATGGATCTAGATTTATAAGTGGAAGAAAGGTCCAAAGATCTAAGTCTAGGGGAGGCGAGACTAAAGACATATGAAAAGAGGAAAAAGAGGGAAAAAGGGGTGCGCCACGGGCCAAAAGCATTCGGTCGGCCGCATGTGCGAGGTTCTGGCCGGCCGGATTCATAGTGCGGGAGCGCTATGCTATTTTTCTATTCTCCTTTGGTATTTTTTAAATAATGAATTTAAACATAGAAGAAATAGAAAATAGAAATATAAATAAAAGTTTAATATAGACATATTATATATCAAAAAAATTAGAATAAAATTTCTTAAAACATGAACATATATTCAAGGCTGCATAAAATACTTTTAAAATATATATTTGTTTGCAATAGCACCACAATGAAAAGGAATTTGAATTTTAAATAAATTGCAAATAGTTTCTATTTTCAAATTTGAATCATTTTCGCTGATTTTGGAGTATCATTTTCCTACTCTCATTTATTTGTTTATTAGAGGGTTTTTTAAAGGATTCGAACTCAAAAATTTAATAGGGATTCAAATGGAAATTTTTGTGGAAGTCCATTATTCCCTCTCATCAAATTTTCAAGAAGTTTCAAATTCCACTCAATTTCACACAATCAATCACACAACATCCAAGAAAAGAATACTAATTATTTATTCAATATAACATTCCAAAATTGAGAATTTTGGGATGTTACAAACTACCAGCCTTACAATGAATCTCATCCTCGAGATTCGAAGAAGCTAGAAAGAAAAGGTAGGCTCTGGGTTCTTCTTGAAAATCCATCAGTCATCACAAGATTTTTGGTGCTACCACCCTTAGAAGCATGGTTACGGTTCCAACAAAACTCATGGACTCCATCCTTTGGGTTGGCAATGTCGGTCTTCTCACATATTCGGTATGAATCCTTCACTAATCCTCTTTCGAGATATGCATACCATTTTCTTCAAAATCTTGAGTCCTCTCGTCAGAATAATGTTCTTCCAAGACTAGGTCTTCTTAGCTGATAGGTTTTTCGCCAATACTAAACAACTATCGGAAATACCTTGGTGGTCAATGATTTATTGCTTCTCCTACAGGAAATGGGTCTAGGTTGAATCTCACTGTATATCCTACGGATGGCAACAGATGCATGTACATGGATATATCATCCTAACATTCTAAGGCTTAAAACAAATGTTTCAATGATCGTCGTCACTTTTTCTTACAACAAAGGAATATCGGGAATCTTCACTAAGGAGTTATAAAATATGACATGGTTCCGCCAACCGATGCCTCATAGCACACAAATATCACAAGTTGCCCACAATTATTTATGAATGCGGTGTTCAGAGTTCAGAGATAGATCCAAGTCTAGAGGATGAAATTGTCCGTAACTAGGGACAAGGCTAATCGAGTAGGTTTTAACTCTGCAGAGTGTTGTGCACTTTACCCACAAGAATCGTTCCCTCCTTGTAAGTCCTCACACTGTCGAGTGTTTGAGAATAGGACGAACGATATATGGTCCTTCAAGGAGCTTCACTAACTACTGTGATGCGGAGCATCCTATGGACATTACCATGGCAAGAGTTCGTCTGGCAAGTGACACCTGCGACATGCACTCCACATACATAAAGGTGAATCATCTCCTTTACACACATTCACTAGCCCCTTCGAGGATGGTGTACTACTTGACACTCCACCCATGTCCATGCATAGGTATTGCTGGAGCATGATAGATGACGTGGAGGAGTGTGAGCGCAAGTGTACACCTACGGAAGAAGACGGAGCTGCAAAAGTCTACAATGGCCAGACAACGGAAGCCACTGAACATCCGACACTCTACAGCGTTCGGACGATCGATCCCTTCTGGACGTCCGACCTCCGGACATCCGTCATTTCTCGGACGTCCAACACGTGTAGAAATTCACATTGGCTCATTCTTGTTTTGACCATAACTATTTCATCTGAACTCCGATTTTGACGTTCTTTAACTCGTTGGATAGCTATTGACACCCCCATCCCAAAAAATTCTTTAAAAACCATTTGACTCCGTAAACTGTTTGAAATTTAGGCAACTTTGTCTAGGCCCTCCACCATATCCTCTACATTACCACAATAGACTTTGGCAACCTAACCCATTTTGGTTCCCATTGGATTTGTGGTTGCTTGAGTTGTGATTTGAGTCTCCTAAGGTGTTTTGGATACTTAGGGACAGTTACTTAATCATCAACCACCAATGACTTGTATCGGTCCATCATGTACATCAACAACCGACGTTCGACATCGACGATGACCATCCATCATTTCAGACCATCTTCACCCGGAAGCAAGGCTGGTAACTCCCGACTTCTTGAAAGGTCAAGTGTAACAAAGGTATCCATTTCTTCATACGCTTTTACATCCTTGCCCTTACACCTTGATATCCACACCATCTTTGCGAATTCCTTCATACCTATTGAGACTATCTACTTGAGTATTGCCAAGCTTAGTGAAAACTTGTGCACCATATTGATACGATATCATATTGTTGCATCATTTCAAATATCATATAGTGCAATTGCTTTCTCACGTGCATATATTGTAATACTTGTCTCATCTAGTTGGTTGAGGCTCAACAAGAATAGTGGAAAGGAATAGAAAAAGAGTAAAAAAAACTTCTAAGCAAGAAAGAAAGATCAAAATCATATAAGCATAGAGTTGAGCATGAAAAGAGATACTTGTGCATAAGGATACATGGAATAGGAAACATTTTGCTTGCATGGATAGGATTGTTGCCAAGTGGTAAATCATGCCCAAACTTGCAATAAGCTAGCATATCTCCTTGTGTTTGTGCCACACGAGCTTTGTTCATCCCTATAGTTGCACAAGCCCTGTTATCCCACGCGTGTGTTTCCCTATTGCCCTCCTCTATGTTTTGTGATCACTTGCTTTGCATTTTGAGTCTAGTGGATTTATTTCAACATTTAAAATATCTTGGACTTCATTTTGCTTGGATTTTGTGCCACTAACCCCACCGAGCTCCACTATAATCCATTTGTGTAGGTTGTGAGAATTGGACAAGGTTTTTCACCAAGTGCAATCTTTTCCATGCATACATTGTGGTCTTTTGAGATTCATCTACAACTTCGGAAAGAGGTAACTTTGGTATGTTCATTCCATCACGTTCTCACACCTTCTAGAGTGCTTCCGTGGATAGGGATGACACATCTACTTCAGTCTACCACCACGACGACAAGTTCGACGCCATGAAGAACTTCATCGACGCCAACATAGATGCTCTAATGGAGGAGCTCAAGGTCCTCAGCAAGAACCACATGATCTCTTCCTCATCTTAGAGAAGATGCTCAAGTGCACATACTCCTGAGCTACCATCTCCGGCAAGATCTCATCGGCATCGACACCATCAAGGACACAAAAAATAAAAACACCAACATCAAGGCGTCCAACAAAGAACAAGTGTGAAGGTCACGAGCTTGACACAAACAACCGCTCGATGACTTCATGTCCTACCTTGGTATCTTCTCCAAGAGACTTCAAGGCATGTTTGCCTTTGGATATGTGGCATCCTCGCCGATAAGCACCTCAAGAGAAGCTCCCCAAGGTCAAGCCCGAAGAGCTCCAAGATGATGCTCCCAAGTTCGACTTCACCACCATCCATCTTTGTGGCATTGACGATGCCAGTCTATGATGACTCCTTTTGAAGATGGTGCGGCAACGACTGCAACTACAGAGCCAATCAAGGAACAAGCTTTGGAGGCGAGCGACAAGGTGGCAAGCAAGGATGATGCTTCCATCTTTGGAGCCAAGAGTGATGATGTGCCATCTTTGGCCTTCATCCATGGCGACGATGACAAGATGGTTGAGCATGGGAGTTTCCCTTCGACCACTGTGGTGTTTGGAGATGAGATGAGCGCCTTATGCCGCCATATTAAGAGTGAGAGTGCCTTCACTACTAGCACAGTATATGATGAGTTGCCCCGGTTCCCATGTGAGGAGAGCCACAATCCTCACAACTTGAGTGAGATGAGTGACTCCATGATATGTGATATTGAATGCACCTACTTAGAGGGAGTGAGTGAGCCACCACCACACAGAGAGATTGAGGTAGTTGGTAGGGCATGTGAGGCCATTTTGATATCTAACAACTTAACCTCTACCTCTATTGTGTCTTCTCATTTGGTGCTAGGCCCCATACATGATGACACGCCGATCCGCGATGACTTCGTCCTCCCTTTGGACTAGGTGATGACCATGGTGGAATATGATGCACCCCCACATGGTTCCATCATGATGAAGATGACAATGATTTTGTATTTGTCACCTCACCTACACCACATGTGTGGAATGGAAAAGGTAACATAGGTGAAGGTGATGCTCTTGTCCCCCTAGTGGACATTGATTGCTTGCATGATGATGATTGTTGTGGTTTTCTCATGGAAGATGCCATGGGTAGGCTTATCGAAGGTGTTTGGGGCCGGAGGACGTCGACGGGCTCCGGGAGCGGGATTAGGCACAAGCGATGGTGGATGCATGATGTACCCAGGTTCAAGGCCCTCCGTGGGAGGTAATACCCCTAGTCCAGCTTGGTCTAGGTCGATAGACGAGGGTGGGTACAATGGTGCTCCTAGAGATGTTGTTTGGAGGTGGAGGAAGGAACAGCCTGCTCCTTCTCCTTTGCTACGTGAGTGGATGTGGGAGGAAGGGATCTCGTGTGTGTGTTTTCAATTTCACTCCTTTGCATGGGGGGGGGCTCTCAGGCTTTTATAGGCCAACACCCCGGCTTACAATATTTCTAAAGTACCGGCTATGGGGACCCGGATGGCATCCTCTCTGGCCAGCCAGAGGGACCGCCCGTTGAGCCGTTTGGTCATCGACAAGGCCTGCCAGATGCGCAGTCCCATGGACCTCTGGGCCCAACGGCTGGCTTCGCGATTGGCCCGAGCTCACCTACCGCAGCACAGGCTGCCCCAAGTGGCGTCACTTAGCGCCAACCAGCCGAGGTCCTTGGTACGGCCGGAAGCACTTTAGACATGCGGAGGCATGTAATGGAGTAGGTTGGGGCGTGCTGGCACTATTGCCCTGCTCGGTCGTGGTCAGCCGAAGTCAGTGGTATGACCAGCTGCACTACAGCCAAGTGCGCCCGCGTGTCAGCGATTGCCGTGGCCACGCTCGGGCCCATCGTGTGGGTTTTGTCTTGTCACTGTACCCACGAGTAGAGAGATGGGATGGGGGCCTGCTCGCTCGAGGGTCAACGGTAGAGCCGTCCTGGAGGCAGCCAGCCATGGTCCAACCGGCCAGGGCTGAGCCGGCTCCTTGGCCAGCCGGCCATAAGCTAGCCGGCAACGAGCCTGCCGGCCGTGCGCCAGCCAGCCGCGAGGCAGCCAGCAATGTACCCCGCCGACCAATGATGAGCCACCGCTGTGATTTTTCTTGAAGCGGGGGGGGGGGATAACCCCATAGCTTTGGCCTATGTAGGGGTAATAACCCCGTCAGTAGTCCGCGAAGCCGGCGGGGGCTCATGTCTGCCAGATGAGGGGGAGCCGGCGGCTTCCCTCACACGATGCTTGCCTCCTGCATGGAGCCAAACGGCCGGTCGAGCCAATGGCTGCCCCTGGCGCCTCAGTTTCCGTCGCGCCACTCCGGGTCCCGTGCCGGCACGCGGCACGCCATGCGGAGTGTAATGATGCCGTGGGGCCCCCACCCATGGGTAGACTGGATGTCGTCTTGAGCCTAGCCCACTTGGCCACGGACGTAACCCAGTAGGCCTCGTGCCGCAGGCCGAGATCTTCTGAGCCTAGATCACGGCAGTTGCAGCCTGAGGCAGCCACAAACGCACGGATATCCTGGGGGAGTGGGCACAGTTAATCCCCACCTCCCCCGGGCATCGCCCCATTACTTAAAGAGGAAGGGAAAGAGGCGGAGGCAGTCGTGCTCCACTTGCCGCATTCGTCTTCTTCCTATTTGCCTTCTCCACTAGTCTTGCGTCGCCGCCCGTTTTGCTCGCCACATCGTCTGCTCATCACCCTGCGTCCTCCAGACGCTGTGATTGCCGACTGCTCCTTCGGAAGCTAGGCTGGATCCATCATTATGGAGGATGGCATCGCGGAGTTCCGCTGCGCCGGCATGCTGCCATTGGGGAAGCGCGTGGTCGCCGGCGCGCCGTGCACCGAGGTGGTGCCCGAGCCGCAGGCGGGGGAGCACGTCGTCTTCGCCTGCCACTTCTAGCATGGCTTCGGCCTTACGGTCAGCCTCTTCTTCCTCCTCTTGCTAGACAACTTTGAGCTCCAACTGCACCACGTTGGCCCCAATGCCATTCTGTACATCGCAAGCTTCTTGACCCCGTGCGAGGGATACCTTGGGATCCTTCCCTACGTGGAGCTCTTCAAGAAACTCTTCTATGTCAAGGCTCTGAAGACGAACGAGGAGCCGTACGCCTGCAGGGGCGCGGTGGTGTGCTATCGCGGCCTGCAGTTTCCCCGCGTCAGCCTCTTCGACTCTGGGAAAGGGTGGACCAGACGTTCTTCTATGTGAAGTACGCCAACTCGCTGCAGGACTACATCCGACTGTCACCCTTCGCCAATGCCCCGCCCACCGGAGTGAACTGGTCGGAGCTCGCCCCACGCGGGACCGCGCTTGAAGAGCTGGGCCGGCTCGAGGTCATGAGGTGCGTGGAAGGTTTGGTCGCCTTCGATTGGGTGGCTACCTTCATCGCATGCCGGGCGGTGCCTCTCAAGCTGAGGCCGCACCGAATTTGTGATATGTTCGGCCGTCGGGACCCCTGCCGGCTATCGACCGTCGAGATGATGCTGACTCGAGTGGCGGAGTGGGTGAACGCCATCAGAACCTTCAAGCTTTTGCTTGACGGTTTTGATGGCGTTCACCCACTCCGCCACTCGAGCCGACATCATCTCGATGGTCCTTTGGTCCTTTGGCAAGGAGCCGTACAGCCAGCACAACCCATCACCCCAGGTACACCCCGTTGAGATGTTTTTTTTCTTTTTCTTTGAATCTTTCCGACTGGCCCTCGATCTCAGTTGCTGTGCTGACCACAACTTTTTGTTCAACAGAACACTACGGATTGTCTACACCCCCAGATCTTCGAGGCAGAGCGCGCCAAGTCTGACTCAGAGGACTTCAAACTGGGGTAGGAGCCGAAGAGGGGGTCGACTCCTCGATAGAGGCCGAGGCGGCCGAGGCAATGGATGACTCGGGAGCCGGTGGGTCCAGAGTGTCTGGTGAGTTCCCCTTCGGCCCCAAGATCAAAGATTGGACCGATGATGATGACGATGATGATGATGACGTCCGGATCCTGAACGCGCCTCCCCCATAGCTTAGCAGGGCTCGTGCGGGCAGATCAAGGAGCAGCTGGTGCACGCCCAGGTGGCTGGGACCTCCAGCCGGGGGAAGAGGCCGGCTTAGGTGGAGCCAGTGGCCTAACTGCTGGCTTGCAACCGAGCAAAGGCGGTCGTGTCAAAGCAGCTGGCGCACGCAAAGCGGGCCCTGTCCGTTGTCGCCAGGTAAGCGTTTCGTGCCTTGGATTGGTCTTTCTCTCTCAGTTGTGTGCCGACAGGTGTTTGATTAATTGCTTTCTCTAGGGACCCCATCGAGCTCCACGACGTGGAGTCGACAGCCAACCTGGTGGAGGCACCCAGCCGGCTGGCTCAGGAGCATGCAGCCACACTGCGTGCGGGGAAGAGGAGTCTCGCGGAACTGCGAGCCTCGAAGTGAGGAGCCCAGGGCGGATCCCCTCGCGGGCGTCGGACTCGGCCGTGGAGTTGACTCATATGTCGAGAGCTTCGTCGGGCGATCCACGAGGACCGGCTACAGAGACAGTCGGGTCTCCGTCCGGGCCGGGCGGAGGCGGCTGGCCGGGGGAGCGCCCCCCGAGCCAGCCTTTAAGGAGCCCCGGCAGGTGGAGCTAGCGGTGGCTCCGTCCGTTTCTGAGCCGGCCCTGGTGGCACCGGAGGTGGCATCGGAGGTGTCCGCCATGGAGATGGAGGTGCCGGCTGCCGCGATCATCACGCCGAAATGGCTAGGGGAGGAGGCAGCGATGGCGCCGGACGCGGGACTGTCGGGAGCCGATTCCCGCGCCCTTGTTGTTCTCAACCGCCCCTGGTAGCCGGTGTCATGGTGGATGCCGGGATGGCGGGCGGGGGGAGATGGTCCCGGACGACCATGCTGGACGTGATCCAGGACTGGGAGGCACTGGCTCGCGTCCCTGCCGTCGCACCTCCGCCGGTCGGGGGCCCGGTCTAGGCACTTGGGGAGCTGGGCGTCGTCGTGGCACGGTGCCGCAAGGAGTTTACTAGGTTTGCGGAGGCGGCCGACAGCGCCCTACAGCGTGCCGAGGTAACTCTTGTTCGTCTTTGTTGAATTTTTTAGTGGGGGCGCGCGAGCGCATCCACTGGGTGTAGCCCCTGAGATGCGGGCCGACTAACTCTCTACAGGGCAGCCGGTCCAGATCTTCTTTTGCTTGTTTGCGTTTTTCATTGGGGGTGCGCAAACGCACCCACTGGGTGTAGCCCCTCGAGATGCGGGTCGACCGACCGGCTGCGAGGCAGCCGGGCCGCATCTCCTTTTGCAGTCTTCTAACTCTGGCTTCATAGAGCATGAGAGGTGCCCCCAGCGGCAGGATGTTTTCAATGAAGCGGCCGCCATCCACAACCGCGCCAAGCACGACTTCTACTGGCTGGAGGAGGAGCTTAAGAGGATCCAAGGTACGATTGATCCAGTTGGGGCGTGCTAGCGCACCGACTGGGGGTGGGCACCGAGAGTCGGGCTGGTTGCTCGGCAGCCGGGCCGGGTCTTGTGCATTTTTAGTAATCATTGCTGGTTTTATTTTGTAGAGGGGTTGAACGCCCTTTGGGGGGAGAAGGACGAGGTGGTATCCGAGCGGGACCGGCTTGTGTAGAGTGTGCAGGCGATCACCTCAGAGAGGGACCGGCTACACGCCCTGCTGGTGGATAGGTGGTGGCCCAAGAGCGCCTAAGGGCGGACGTGTAGCGGGAGGTGGCGTCTAGGGAGGATACCACAAAGTAGGCGGCTGATGCCTCCCAGTGGACCGCCGCTCTCCAAGGCGAGGTGGACCGCCTCGAGAAGGCGCTTGAGGCACGTAGGGCTAAGCTAGCCCAGGTGGAGGTGGCGGTGGAGAGGGAGTAGGACTCGTCGTTATGTTTCGCCCTTGAACTGGATGGTTCCTTCCAGCGCGAGTCTTGATTTTCTTTTGAGATGACTGTGTTTTTCTTGTCCTTGAGTTGTTTTTCTAATTCCCCTATCTCTTTTCCAGAGAGCTTCCCGCAAACCTTGTGCCGCACTGAGCGAGTCGTGGCAGAACATCGGGAGTACCTACGGGTGCGCAGGCATGAGCTTGTAGAGAACGACGGCTGGGACGTGGCCGAGCTTGGGTTGGCCGTGGAGAACTGGTGGATCCACCTCCACGGAAGCATGGAGCGGCTGAAGACAGCCGAGAAGGAGGAGATCGCCACCTTGTGGCCGGGTCGTGTGGCCCCGGATAGCCGCGTGGCACTGTCGCTGGAGAACGTTGTGGCCCGGATCGAAGCGTGGAAAGCATCGGCGGCTCGAGCCGACGCGCAGATGGTGCTATGGTTTGTTACATCGTGGTATTGTGACATTGACCTCGACCAGTTGGCCACCATGCAGAATTTGCCGGAGGCGAAACGAGCGGCTCGTGAAGGCGCCCTTGTCCGCCGGGCCAACGAGCTTGCCTCGTATGTCGACCCGGATGAACTTCTGCCGGCTCTCGGCGAGGATGGCGAGCCGGTCGCTGAGGAATACTTTGGCAACCCCCAAGGCCATAGGACAAGGAGGTCTCCGGCGAGAGCACCACCTCCCGCACCGGTGGCGGCACCGAGGCCACGGAGATCACGGAGGCGGACCCGAAGGCCGCATCTTCTTCTGGGCAAAGCGTCGAGCCGCCTCGTGATGCGCCAGCAGCCTGAGCTGCCCCGCACGTTTTACTTGTTTCTTCCTTTGCTGGAGTATTATTTTAAGACGCATTTCTATCCACTTGGGGTGTATTGTAATGAACCGTTCTCCTGTGGCCTTTATCGTTTTGACTTGTGCTATTGAAAATGATTGCATGCCGGGTCTTCTTTTGCCTTTCACGCTTTTGACTTGTGATTCTTGCTGGGATTCTTTTCAGCTTCCTCCCCACTAGCCAGCCAGCCGGGAGGCGGTCTAGGACAGGGACGGGGCATCTTCCTTGGGATCACAAGCGAGTTTTTAGAGTCATCCAGCTAGGGCTAGGTCGAGACGACACTAGCCGGTTGATATAAACAACGTGGTCCGGTAGGACCTATCCGGCTGCTCCTCGTTAGATAGACTTCGTGTGAAAAGTTCCTTCCCACCCGCGGTCCCATCATTCGGATAGCTGAGAGCCGGTCTGTGGCTGTTTAGTGGTGGGGGGGTAGCAAAGGGTTGCTTGCTCACACTACTTGTCCGCCCCGGAGGAGTGCCGGTCGAGCCCCCGGGTCCGGGAGCCGGGCCCATGCGCCATGCTTAAATAAGAAGGAAACTTTGAGGAGATTGAAAAAGGGGCTTGCCCCAAGCACCGGCTTGGGCCCCCCATTGCATTCATAAGCCCAAAAGGGGAGGGGTACATACATACACTAGTCCTTAGTAGTAAAATGGGTGGAGGATTTCTGCGACCACGCGACCGCGGTCGCGTACAGCCCCATCCGGCTGGGCTCGGTGTCGGCCGGGGTGAGACCGTAAGCGGAGGAGGACTCCTGCTGAGCGTCCTCGAACAGCTAGCGGCGAGCTGCCTCGACCTCGTCCACGACGATGTCTGGGTTCACCGTCGGGGCAATGGGAGTGCTCAGCCCCCTGAGGGTAGCGCAGAGCGGATCCGAGATGCCGGCGTGGACAGTAGCCGTGTGGGCCTCGGCCGTGCACGACCGGAGGAGGTGGATGAAACAGTGACCATCACTCCCACAGACATGGGAGCCGTTGGACTCGGTCGGGAGGAGAGCCCCAACGGACGAGGGCGAATCGCTGTAGCAGAGCACCTGGCTAGGGTACTCGTTGACTGCTGGCTCGTCATCGATACTCAGTTGGCCGAAGTGCTCGGTGAGCACGGTGATGTCAAGCGCGAGGTCGCCGCCGAGGCGATGTCGGGGAAGCTGACATTGTTACCCGCAGGGGCTTCCGGAGCAAGCCCCATGCGCCTACAGTTCCATACGGATACAGAGCGGTCAGAGGAGGTGGTGAAGGGTCCCGCCTGGAGCGTGAATCAAACCGGTGCCGCGTACGGCCCCACGGTGGGCAACAACTGTCGTCGTTTTCTCATGACAGATTCCATGGGTAGGCTTATCGAAGGTGGTCGGGGCCGGAGGACGCCGTTGGGCTCCCAGATCGGGATTAGGCACAAGCGGCGGTGGACGCACGATGTACCCAGGTTCAGGGCCCTCCATGGGAGGTAATACCCATGGTATTGCTTGGTCTAGCTTGATAGATGAGGGTGGTTACAATTGTGATCCTAGTGCTTTTGTATGGAGGTGGAGGAAGGAGCAGCCGGCTCCTTGTCCTTCACTACGTGAGTGGATGTGGGAGGAAGAGATCCCGTGTGTGTGTTTTCAATGTCCCCCTTTGCATGGGGCGAGGGCTCAGGGTGTTTTATAGGCCAAGGCCCCACCTTACAATATTTCTAAAGTACCGGCTATGAGGACCCAGCTGGTAGCCTCTCCGACCGGCCAGGGGGACTGCCCATTGGGTCGTCTTGTTGTCGGTAGGGCCCGCCTACTGCACGGTCCATCGCCCTCTGGGGCCGCCCGGCCGGCTTCATGATTGGCCCGAGCTCACCTGCCGTGGCATGGGCTGCCCCATGTGGCGTCGCTTAGCGCCAACCGACAGAGGTCTCCGGTATGGCAGGCAGCACTTTAGCCATGCAGAGGCAGGTGATGGAGTAGGTTGGGGTGTGCCGGCGCTATTGCCCCGCTTGGTCGCGGTCAGCCGAGGTTAGTGGTACGACCGCCTGCACTATAGCCATGCGTGCCCGCGTGTTAGTGATTGTTGTGCCCATGCCGGGGCGTGTCGTGGGGGTCTTGTCTTTTCACCGTACTCACGCGCAAAGAGATGGGACGGGGGCCAGCTCACTCGAGGGTCAACGGAAGAGCCATCCTAGAGGCAGCCGGCCATGGGCTCGCCGGCTAGGGCTAAGCCTGCTCCTTGGCTAGCCGGTCAAGAGCTAGCCTGCCGGCCATGCGCCAGCTTGCTGCGAGGCAGCCAGCAACGTACCCGCTAGCCAATGACGACCTGACGACGTGAGTTTTCTTGAAGCCAGGGGGAGAACCCCGTAGCTTTGGCCTACCTAGGGGTAATAACCCCGTCAATGATCCACCTATTGACATGCTTCATGTTTATGGGACTTTCACATGTGATGAATTACCCATTTATGATGAGTTTGATGATTCTCATGTGGAGTCTATTAGTTGTGATGCCATATTGCATATGATATCATGTGAAAATTCTATTGGTCACATCATGTTTGACAATCCGCTTGACTTGTCATGAGATCACCCATACTGCATCTTTGCAATCTCATTGTAGTAATTATGCATATGCCATTAAAATAAACACAATTTGCACATATGGCATAGATGACAAGCCCATGGTTATTGGTATTTGCTTTCCTTGTGATGATATTGCCATGCTCCCTTTGCATCGCTTGTGCAATTATTCACTATTGCCATGCCATGACCACCATTCTTTGGATATGCATTGTTTTGGATGTTGTCCAGATTCTTCATGTTATACTACCTCTATGGCACATGAGGAGACCCCCATAGTTTCCTCATACATTTCAGGAGATTTTGTTCCATTCCATCCCTTGCATGATACCCGTACTTGTGTGCACAATATGCTCCACGTGAATAATATGCATGTGCCACATACTTGATATAATTTGCGTCCCACTCATGTTGAGCTTAATAACTATCATTGCATGATGGATGAAGTATTCCTATACCATGCATCAAATATCTTTGAGCACTGCTTATATTGTGCTAAATCCCATGTACACATACACATCATGATGTATGATGTGTATATTTACCACGCATAGACTTTGTTTCTTGTGTCTCCTTGTTGTGTAGGTACACACGATTCTTAGTCAACCTCGCAAGCGCACGAATTGACGAAAAGAGCTCTAGAGAGCAACGAAGACATGCCCCATCATGGAGTGCTTACCCTCCACCCACCCCCTTTGTGCAAATACTTCGCACATTTCTTCTGCATGTCCCTCACATGGTTATGGGTTATTGTACATTATATATCCTTTGCCCATATTACCATGTTCACTTTGGTTGATATGCTCATTTCTATGCCCTTGCTATACATTTGTGACCCATTCATTGCATCTCACACGACACAAGATTCTTGTACTTGTATGTGTATTTGCAAGCTTGCTGGATATATTACTTGCTATTGCCATGTTTGCTTTGTGCCCCATGCCATGCCTATTATGATGTCTTGATCATGTCTGTTTCCGTGCTTGCGATATGTCATGCGCATTGTCTATGCCTATTATTTTCCCACATGACATGGTTGGCATGATTTTCTATAGTATGGTGCATTTTCGCACTACTAGTTTGCACGACTTGAGCACTAGGCTTGCTTGTGTTGCATCACCGATGATTACTACTTGCCCCTCTCATGCGGTTGATAACAACCATTGCCATCCTTTGCACATGCTTTCTATTGAATTTTTTCATATGTCACCAGGTGTTGCCTTCTAATGCTAGATTTAGCATGTATTGAGTGCAACAATGCCTTTAATATTGATAATGAGATTGCCCCCATAGCTTTCTCACATATTATTGGAGATTTTAACATCTTTCACATGAAGAATTCTTGTCTTCCTTCTTTGCACCATGTGCCTAGTGTTATGAATATTTCCATTGTTGCATCATATTATTCATGTGCTTGTGATCCTAACGGTTATGTGCAACAAAAGAGAACCATCGTGATGGATGATGTGTTTATCTACCATGCATATACATTCTTTGCTTTTCTTTTTGCATGTTTAGGATACTTCGACTACATGTCAACTTCCACTTCACGTGAGTTGACGATTCGAGCTCTCGAGAAGGAGCCATGCTACACCGATGCGTTTCTACATCGCACTTGCTTGTGTATCGGAATTGAAAAGAATGCACAAGAACACACTTTTGAGGTGACATCATTCTTGAGCATGGACATTGTCGATCTTCCTACTTGTGTTGCTTGTATCGCGACACATATTTATAATCTTGGAGCACCTACTTGTGTTACTTGCACACTTGTGATTGCCATCAATACGCATATACCTTTTGTATTGCATCCAACTTGTGGACTGTTTTCTCTTATCATATGCTCGGTTGCCACAATGTGCGTTCTTCACATTTTCCATGCCACATTGCTCGCTACATGCTTGAATTGATTGCCTCACACATGATGACCAATTGCTCTTTATATTGTGTTGAGTGCATGACTATATTAAATACACCATATGTGCATTATGCTTGGATTGTCTTGCACTTTGGATTGCACCATGTGTTTAAAAAAATCATTTTACATGGTGTTGTGAATGATTCATATGCCTACCATAGATCACTTGTTGATTACTTTGTGCATATGTGCTATGACCATGAGGTAGATGCTTGTTATATTGTCACACATATTTGCATCCCTACCTCACCTAGGCATACTTGTTTCCATGATTGCATTGCTTGTGTCAATTTGTATGCTTACATGCCATGACACAATCCCTTGTCACACCATATGTTATTCATGATGACAAAACTCGTGCGTTGATTCACCAATTGAATGCTTGGTTTTGCACTAATGCTAACCACATTTGTTTTTCCATGTGTTTGTTTTCCTTGCTCATTTTGAAGGAATTACAAGATGGTGTGACATTGGAAAATGCCCCTTTAGAGCTTGATGGTGATGAGTGTTTGGTGATTGTCCACCTCTACACGACAACGCCATCTCCTTTCATCGTGATTTCAATTTTGATCCGAGGACGGATCTTTCCCAAGGTGGAGGGATGATGCGGAGCATCTTACGGACATCGCCATGGCAAGAGTCCGTTTGGCAAGTGACACTTGCGAAATCGACTCCACATAAATAAAGGTGAATCATCTCATTTACACATGTTCACTTGACCCCTGCGAGGATGGTATACTATTTGGCACTCCACCCGTGTGCGTGCATAGGTATTTCCGGAGCATCACAGATGACGAGGAGGAGTGTGAACTCAAGTGTAAACCTACACCATCCGCGAGGGAAGCTTGGAAGCGTAGACAGAATAAGACGGAGTTGCATAAGTCTATAGTGTCCGGACAACCGGAAGCCACTGGATGTCTGACACTTTACAGCATCCGCACAACCAACGCCTTCCGGACGTCGGACAACCTCCAGCGCTCGGATGACCAATGCCCTCCGGAAATCCGATGCCACCTCGACCACACCAAATGGTAAGAAATCCGAAGACCTCCGGATGACCGAGTCGCGGATGTCCGACGCACTCTAGATGTGTGGTCCTTCATGATCTGTCAGACGTTTGACCACCTCAAGACGTCCGACACCGCCTTTGCGCAGCCGCGGCCTTTGGCCTTGTATATCTCCATCACATACCCCTTCATGGATAACACAATATACCCCACCTCCTTTCTAGGGTTAGCAAGGTGATAGATCATTCATATATGAGCGTTGCTCCTTCCTATATTTCTCTCATGGAGACCGAGGCCTCCATCGACGAAGATCCCTAGAGGATGTCAAGACCCCTTTTGAGGAAAGATCCGTCTATGGATACCAAGGCCCATCTCTCCTGGATATTTGGATGAACTACCTATGTATCCTTATTTCCATTGTTGTTCTTGGATCTTGATGCACCTCATGTATTGCTTGTGATTATAGGAGTACTTGGTCTGGATCTTGTCCAATAAAGTGTTTTCCCCTTTGATTTCTGCATGTTTTCCCCTCTTATTCTTTGTGTTCTTCCTCGAATCCACCTCCAATTTGTGAAGATCAGGTGACCCTCGTGTTTTCCCCGTATCATACTGCCAACGCCCATCCATGCTACTGTAGTTCTACATCTCGTAGCACTGGTCCAGTCAAGTCACTATGATGATCAATGAAGCCGGAGCCCATAATGACTTGTGGCTACACAAGTAAGCAATTGGGCATGAAGTATTCTTCCGTCTCTTGGAATCTGGGTGGATCTTTCCTCATGAGTACTGGCCTACTCTAGCCCACCAGGCAAATCCATTGGGTACTCCAGGGTGCCTTACGACCATTCCACCCAGTCGTGCGTATTGAAATTTTGTCTCAAGTCTTGAAGTCTTGAGGTCTTGACAATGTAGGCCTTAAAGATGTTGTCATGGAGTAGTCATCTTTGATGGGGGGTCCTCCTTCTCACACCACTCGTGATCACTCATTCCAATCCACGTCTACTATAGCGTAGCATTAAAATAAATAACGTCCTGGGGCTTGATAACAGGGAGGTGGGTTCCTAGCTCATGCATTCTGCTCAACTACAAGATTCAATATCATTACTGGAGGGATTTGAAAAGGTGACACTACATGCAAGTAAAACATAGGTAAACCAATGGTCAAAGTAAACTTCCATGTATTTTGATGAAGTCTTTGCACTCTCAAATCCTGATAATTCTACTCGTCACATTCCGAGAAATCTATCATAAGTGAATAAACTCCCGATAAACATCCATGCCGAAAGAAGAACCAAAAGAATGTAAGAACAAACATATCATTGTGAGAAAGTAACAACATACTAAGGATTAATAAGAAAAGGATTGGTTCTAATTCTGTTGCAAAGTGAAAGATGAAGAAATCAACTCAAAAGAGTTAATGGAGGAGGAACTATTGATGTTAAGCCGAGATTTGACATGCTAGGGAATAAGATCAAAAGTGTAGAGAGAACAACATGAATGTTGTTTGACAGATAGCATATGACGTAAGAATATATATGCAAAAAGAATTGCTTGAAACGAAGCACTAAAAACAGAAGTTATAGATAATTGAAGTATGGGTTGAATGTGAATTTAGAGAGGTCAAAAGTATTTGAATTGGAGCATCGTGGTTATGAACAAATAGTACATAACACAAGTGTCTAGGTGCAAAAGGAATTAATTGAAAATGTACTACGGTTTGTAAAATATGATCAAATGAAGATTTGAATTCAAATTGGAATCGCATAAGTTTGAAAGGTTCGACGGTTTAAACTAATGATGTTACTGGATATAGGACATAAATATGAACATGTAGGAAAAATAATTATTAGATTTTGAATAACAGATCAAAAGATACAAGTAATTCAATATGGCATTGAATCTCATTAGAATGGTGTGTGGCAACACTACTGTGGACTAGTGGAGTAATCTTACTATGATCAAAATCATATGGTCAAAAGATAACATTGATGGTGTGATTGGAAGATTACTTCGGTATGAATGTGATGCAATTGGATTCATTAGAAATGGACCTACAGATAGAAAGTTATAATCAAATGAATTTGAATATGAATCTGAACAAATTTAAAAATTAAAAAATTAAAAAAATGACGTGATAGGTTCACTAGGTAGGTGGGATCAAGACAAAACGCTACGACTTGGCTTCATCTAATTTGGATGAACGAGTACAAAGTTATGGCTATTTGAAAAATCAAGCCAAGCTGTTTTACAGAAGAAAAATATCTATTTCTAAAAGAAATCTAGTATTAATATGCATATACAGAGATTAATTAATAATCCAATTACTCTACGATATACTAGTCTAGAAATACTAGTTTGAGAAAAAGAAACTATGTGAGTGTAAAAGAAAATACGAAGAGAATACATTTAGAATGGAGAGAACAGAAATTCTTCAAAGAGGAGACGACTTCGAGAATTCCCACCGGAGAGAAGAAAATATATTTATTTAATAAACCTAGTCAAGCCAAAAAATTGATTTAACACAAATTGGATGATTTTTGGGTGATATTATCGGTCTATATTTATAGGTCGAAGGGAGGTATAAAGATCTAACGCTAAGCGAAGTGGGACTACATATATATAAAAAGAGGAGAAAGAGGGGGAAAGGGGTGCACCAACGGCCAAATGCGTTCGGTCGGCCTCATGGGCCATGTTCGGCCGGCTGCATACGTAGTGCGAAAGTGATGTGCTGTTTTCTTCTTCTTATTTTATACATGTCTTTAAATAATGAATTTAAACATAGAAGAAAATACAAAATCAGAAAATAAATAAACGTTTGATATAGGCATATTATATATCAAAAATTTCCGAATAAAATTTCTCAAAACATGAACATATTTTCAAGGCCGAATAAAGTACTTGCAAAAATTGTAGTAACTGCAAAATGAAAAACAATTTGAATTTTAAATAAATTGCAAATAGTTTCTATTTTCAAATTTTAATCATTGTCTCTGATTTTGGAGTGTCATTTTCCTCATCTCATTTTATTTGTTTGTCAAAGGGTGTTTCAAAAGATTGTAACTCAAAAATTGAATAGGGATTCAAATGGAAAATTTTGGAAAAGTCCTTCTAGTCCCTCTCATTAAATTTTCAAAAAGTTTCAAATTCCACTCAATTTCACACAATTAATCACACAAGATACAAGCAAACAATACTAATTATTTATTCAATATAACATTCAGTGTTGGGGTGGAGTAATAGTAGTAGACGTTAGTAAATTTAACGATCTACTTGTCACAAACGTAATGCCTGTGTAATTATTATGCCCTGGACGTACATAACTACGCACAATTATATCAATTGCCCAATGGTAATTTGTTTACCTTTCGCTATTCTGCTTTTGAGAGAGATGAGATTTGTGAACCATGATCCTCGGGTCCATTCTCAATTAATTTGTCAAGTGCCTTCAATTCTACTATCACTATCTTTATATTTTTCATTATTATCTTTGCTATTGTTAATATTATTTTCTTGTCACCTTGCGGCCAGTTAGAACAAGAGGACTGATGACCCCTTCCTTTGTTGAGTGCATGCAATTATTTTGTTTGTGTGTAAGTGTTGTTAAAGTTGACAGTGTGGTGCCTCCCACTTGTTCGAGAAACCTTGGTTCTAACTGAGGGAAATACTTATGTTGTTGTGCTACATGAGTCTTCCACTTCAGGGAAATCCAACACTCCTATGGGTGTAGCGGCGGTATACAACCTAGCGTAGATGTCTTTCTTCCAGTTTGTGCACAGATAGTGGTGATAGTCGGGTGCCTAGGCACCTCGATGCTAAATGGCGTATGTCTTCTTTTATTACAAAGGAAGAAAAATATGGTCTTGTTGATCGTCGACAATCGACACAAGTAACCATAGTAGAATGCCTTGAGAACCCTCATGAGCTCTTCTTTCACTAACAACACAATTGCCATATATTAAACCTAAACTTAAAAAGACATAACAAGACCTTGAAGTCTCCTCTCTACTAGGTCGCTCATCCCCTAGTGGCTCAGGAGGTGCCCCCCTTCAAATCGCTCCAGTAATGATATTGAATCTTGTAGTTGAGTAGAATGCATGAGGTAGGAACCCACCACCCTTTTATCAAGCCCCATGACTTTATTTATTTTAATGCTACGCTATAGTAGATGAGTGTCGGGGTACGACACCTATAGGATCGCATGTATCCCTTTGTGGTTCGGCAGGGAGATGGTATGCACAAAGAGCAGATCTGACGAGCAGCGGGGGGGGGGATTTTTTACCCAGGTTCGGGCCGCTGAGAAGCGTAAAACCCTACCCCTGCTTTGGTGTATTGTGGGTGTTTGGGTTGTGACTACAGGAGCGCTGTGTGATGAACAGTACACAGCCGCTACGCACATGAGCCAGAAGGTCAAAGAAGACCCCACTTCGTAACACCTTGGGCCTTCTTTTATATGACTAAGGGTTCTCCAACTGTGGCGTACAGTGCATACACGAGGTTTATAGTGCTATAGTGTTATCATACCTAACACTAACGGTGTAGGAGAAATATATTTAATTCTCCGTCTGGCATCCTTGACCTTCTACGGGATGGGACAGGAGCCCGTCCCATCGGCACCGCTTAGCCTACTCCATCGCCAGCGCCTTGAGACATATCCAGGTGGGATGACACCTAGCCTTTGCGCTGGCAGAAGGGCGAGGTCTTGCCGGGTGCACGACTTGCCAAGGCTCTGTAAGCCACCCCGACAAGATCTTGCCGGGGTTCCAGCCTTTGGCCTTCGGTGTTGCGATTGTTGACTTGAAAGTTTTCTTGACGTCCTTGTACTTGATTCCAGCAGACCCCTGGCAGGCCTTGGCGCTTGTGTGGCTACAACTGCCCATGCACAAGTATGGGATACTAAAAGCCCAAACTTTAGTACACCGACAGGAGCCCCTGGGCCTAGGCCACACACAGGTGCGAGGCATTGTTGGGCTAGGCCCATATAGTGCATGGGCACGCGTGGCAGGAGCATGTGGTCGTAATCATCCAGCCTAGTGCACCCCCCATGATGCACGCTAAGTGCGCGCCGTGGGATACATGCACGAAGGGCGGTTTCCACCATGTGTGCCGCATGCATAGCGTAGATTTGACAATGGGCGCCCGTGACTTAAAGGCTTGATCGTGGCAAAAACCGCAGTGCCATGGATTGGAGAAACGGGGCGGTTACCTGTTCGCCCATGGTCATGGGCGACGGGATTGGTGGAGATGGGTGGCGACTCTTGGGGCGGAGGTGAGCCGGCCCCCGCACCTCCCCCCTATAAATTGGGCAGTAGCGACGGGCGATGCTCATCCATCTTTTCTTCCTCCTTGATTGCAAACCTCCAGAGCTTGCCCTTCTACACCTTCCCGATCTTCAGTTGCACTCGCCCTTAGCCATGGCTGGGGGCCAAGGGCGACCACCGTCCTCCGCCCGACCGGTGAGGGGTTCCCGTCGGGATCATGCTACCACTTCAACCATGGAGGCAGAGGGCGGCCCGAGCGTGCGTGGTGGAAGAGGTACGAGGGGTCGTGGTCGACATGGAGGTCATGGTCGGGGTAGGCAGAGAGCTGTTCCACCCCTTCCTCTAGCGCTAGACCCCCTTCTTGAAGAGACCCATGCCGAGGGGACGGTGCTGGAGTTCGTCATCAAGTTGCGCGGTCCCCTCCGAAGCCATCTGCGCCTCCCTCACCCTTTTGTCAGGATGACGGAGGTTTACAAGTCGCCGACCCTGTGGCGACGGGCGCATGGCTGTTGCAACTGCGCCATGCGGGTGGACATTGAGTACCTAGAGAGTCGCGTCATGCTCGTCAGGCACGGTTGGAAAACCTTCGCCCGTGCCCACAACCTCCTAGATGGGCATGCTCTCCGCTTCAAGATGGTGGAGGCGGACATGCTCTCTGTCAAGATTTATTGGCGTCGGTGAAGAAAGCTCCAGTGGTGCCGAAAGTTCCTCCTGGAGCGATAGTTATGAGGGAGGACGGTGTCGGTGAAGACGACGACGACGGGTCTGAGCTCCAGGCTATCAAGTCAGAATACGACGACCTGAGCTCCGACTGATCGCTAGCCGCACCATCACAGTCAGCTCACGCCTCTCCCCCTCCCGATGGAGTGACCTTGCCGAGGGTCCTTGTCCCGGGCGCTGCATCATCTTCCAGCTGGATCTCCCGGCAGGCCCGTGGAATTCAGCTTCATCTTCCCTTCTGGAAGTCCTGCCCTCCGTGCAGCGCTGGTCTAGGAGGGGTCAGGGTGGTCTCCTGTCGGGGGCCTCTTCCTATATTTTTCTTCTTGTAATCTGCCCCTAGGGGAGAAAGTCAAATAAAGATGTACTTAGGAAGAGACTCCATCTCGTGTAAATTTCACTCTCTTTGAATGACTTAATGTTATTCCTCTTGTTAGATTCCTCTCTGTATGGTAAACTCCCAACGCTTTATTGGAAACTTGCCGGTGCATGCAGCCCTGCCATGAGTGCTTTGAGGAGCGGATTTGTAGCAGCCTGCTGGTGGTGCAGCTACCAACAAGATACTTTGATATTTTCAGTGCAGCCACTTAAGCTGTTGAGTAGGCTCGAAATAGAGTAAGGGCGCAACCGATCATGACAAAGTTACCTCGACGTTTTCAGTGCAGCCACTTAAGCTGTTGAGCGGACTCGAAACAGAACAAGGGTGCAACTGATCATGACAAGGTTCCTTTGCGTGCAGGTTTTACCATACAAAAGTCAAAATCGTACAAGGAAAATACTTCGCAGTGAAAAACATTTACTTATAGTTTTCCAACTTAGCTTTTCATTGCAGTACTCTTTCTACAAGATGTCAATTCTGAACATCGCGTGTCAGTTTCCATATCATGTCATCCCCATGGCAAACTTGCACGCGAGAGAACCTTCTATCCTTTAAGAAAAAGAAAGAAGAGAAAATAGAGATATGGAACCTTGGGTGGTTCGTTAGCACTTGTTCGAGATAAGCGTAATGCAACATCTCAGATAAAGATGCATATAAGTAAACATGGAAATCGATAAGTGTTGTAGGACGCTCGATCTTATTCCACTATGCACAGGGTCTGCGCCTAGCTTTGTAAAAAGGATTAGATGCCTCGCCGGCAAGACTTGTACAAAAGGTGTTTGACAGGGGGCATGACAACCCCGCCTTATGGATAGAACTTACGATGATATTCGATATTCTAGGAGTTGCTCACTGGGACGCCATCTTCGGTCTCCAAGCAGACTGCGCCAGGCCTGGTGACTCGTACTACCTGATAAGGGCCTTCCCACTTCGGCGCCAACTTATTTGAATTCTTGGCCGACTGAACGCACCGAAGAACAAGGTCGCCTTCCTCAAGACTTTGGGCATGAACCTTGTGGCTATGGTAGTGGCGCAAAGCTTGTTGGTAGCATGTGGCTTGCACAACAGCCTGAAGACGAACTACCTTGAGGAGCGTCATGTCATCTTGCCACAACTGCTCTTGCTCAAGCTCATCATAAGCGAGCACTCGAGGTGACCCGTATATGAGTTCTGTGGGGAGAACTGGTTCCGCCCCGTATACCAGGGAGAAGGGTGTCTGTCCGGTGGGTCAATTTGGTGTCGATCTGATTGACCAAAGAACCGCCAGTAGCTCATCAATGCAGCGTATTTCGCACTTGCGCATCCTATCGAAAGTTCTTGTCTTAACTCCTCGCAACAGTTCAGCATTTTCCCTTTCTGCTTGGCCCGTTGCTCCTCGAATGAGCAACAGAAGCAATACCGATCTTGCCGCCAAGGTCTTAGACATATTGCATGACGGTGCAGCTTGTGAACTATGTGCCTTTGTTAGTGATGACCCTGTTTGGTACACCAAAACGGCAAACTAGTCCTTTGAAGAACTGGACGGCTGATTGTGCTATCACCTTTCTCACTCCTTCCACTTTAGGCCACTTTGTGAGCTTGTCAATCGCAACATACAAGTACTCAAAGCCCCCGGTAGCACGGGGAAAGGGGCCCAAGATGTCGAGCCCCCGGACCAAAAATGGTCAGGAAAGAGGGAACGTCTAAGACCTTGAGCTGGTTGATGTAGTTTCTTTGAATGGGACTGGCACACTTCATGCTTGGCTATGAGTGTAGTTGCATCCTGGAGAGCAGTGGGAGCCACATATGCCTCGATGTATCTCTGCCAACAGCTCTAGTCCGTCCTCCCAAGGAATGAACTTCAATTTCACATCGTTCGATCTCTTGCTATACAGGACATCGTCGACAAACTTGTACATATTAGACTGACGGGCTACTCTATCTACTTCTTCCTGTTCCTTGCGGAGTTCTCCTATTTGAAGGAACTGAACAATGTGTTGTGCCCATTTTGGAGCCTAGGGCTCGACGGCAAGGACTAAAGGCATGTCTTTTGTCGTGGGAACACTTGTCTCTACGACAAGGACTTGAGGCCCTACCGGAGCCTGTTGCCCCCGGCAAGCTTGGCATTGATCCCGGCGACTTCTTTGCCAGTGGCTTCTAGGATCTCTACAAGATGGTACTTGCCGGAATTTAACTTCCTTCTCTTGTGTTGCCTCGCTGACGGTGCTACAGATGGTTGAGTCAATTGGAGCACAAAAGTCTCTGGTTCCATAGGGAACTTGAGGGCAGCACGCTTCGACAGCTTGTTGGCAATCCTGTTCTCTCCACGAGGAACATGCTTTGGTTGCAGACCGTCCAAGCGCTCCTCCAACTTCCTCACTTCATCTATGTAGGCTACCATCAACGGGCTCTAATAATCTTTCTTGACTTGTTTGACGGCAAGCTGCGAATCAGCTCTAACGATGAGCTTCTTGATCCCTAGGTCTCCCGCGATCCTAAGACCATCAAGTAGCCCTTCATATTCTACGGTGTTGTTTGTCAACCTCTCCCAAGGCAAGTGCATCTGAATTACATATTTGAGGTGCTCTCCGGTGCGTTCGACAAGAAGCACGCCAGCACCGGCTCCTTGCAGGGAAAACCCCCATCAAAATAAATAACCCATTCTTGATTTGTTTCCTTGCCAGGGAGAGTCGTTTCTTGGATCTCTTCGGCCGGTGTTGGATTTCATTCTACAATGAATTCCGCCAAGGCTCTGCTCTGAATAGTGGAAGTACTTTCAAATTTGAGGCCAAAGCTTGATAGTTCCAAAGCTCACTCCACAATCCTGTAGGTCGCACCTGGATTTCGCAAAATCCGTTACAGCGGAAAGCGAGTGATGATGGTGAACTCAGGTGCTCGGAAATAATGGGGTAGCTTCCTCAAGGCCATGAGGAGGCCAAAGAGCAACTTTTGCATGACAGAGTATCTTGACCTAGCCCCCTACAAAAGGGAGCTAAGAAAATAAACTAGGCGTTGCACCATCTTCTTCCTCTGTGTCTCTTCACTTATCTGCTCAGATCCTGCCTTTCCGGCATCAGACTCTGCCGGTGAAAACTCTGGCTTTTCACTTGGCAGTCCTGCCTCTGTCACTGCTTCTTTTTCGACTTCTCTTTGTGCCACAAACGCAGCACTAGCCACTTGATTTGTTGCCGGCAAGTATAGCAACAATGGCTCTTGTTGTTTAGGTGGAGAGGCATCTCTTCAAATCCTGCAGCGCTGCCTCCGCTTCCAAAGTTCACTTCATTCGACCTGCCTTTCTCAAGATTTTGAAAAAGGGCAGGGCACGCTCAACATATTTTGGAATGGACCTACTCAGAGCCACAACATAGCCGGCAAGACGACGCACATCTTTGACGTGTCTTGGTGCTTCAATCTGCTCAATTGCCTTGATCTTGTTGGGGTTCGCCTAGATCCCATACTGAGATACAAAGAATCCGAGAAGCTTGCTGAATAGAACAACAAACACACACTTCTCACCTTTGAGCTTCAAATTGATCTTGAAGGATTTGCAAACGCCTCTTCTAGATCTTGTATGAGTGTTCCTTTGTCCTTGGTTTTAACCACTATGTCATCAATATAAGCTTCCATATTTCTAGCTGAGGCTCAAAACCAATCTGGAAAACTCTTGCAAATGTTGAATCAACACTTTATAACCCAAAGGGCATATGCATGAAGCAATATGTACAACATGGGGTGATAAATGTGGTCTTTTCTTCGTCGTCCTTAGACATGAATATCTGATGATATCCTGAATAAGAGTTAAGAAATGACAACAAATGCAGCCTGCAGTGGAGTCCACAATCTGGTCGATGTGCGGCATGGAGAAAGGATATTTCGGACATGCTTTATTGAGATCCGTAGAGTCAATACACAACCTCCATTTCCCATTTTCCTTACGCACTACAACTGTATTGGCCTACTATGTTGGATGGAGCACTCGTGTGACCAAACCTGCCGCTTCCAACTTCCTGATTTCCTCGGCAATAAATTCTTGCCGCTCCAAGGCTTGCTTCCTAACTTTCTGCTTGACGGGCCGTGCATGAAGACAGACATCAAGATGGTGCTCAATTACCTCCCTATTAACAACGGGGACATCCGATGGTTGCCATGCAAACACATTGACATTCGCCCGTGGGTAGGAAATGACCGTGCTTTCCTATTTGTCGTTGAGGGTGGAACTTATGGTGAAAGTTCCTCCTGTACCATCCTCCTGGACGGGCACCTTTTTGGGTTCTGGTGGAGCTGCCTTGGATTTGTTGTTCTTGCCGGTGGAGCTCTCTGGCACATCGTTAATAGGAGTGCAACACTCCGAAGAGGTGTGCTTGTTGGAGTGTGCATCAGAGGTCTTGCTAGTCTTATCCCCCCAGGAGCTTCAGTGGTAGGAGTAGGTGCCTCAACTGCCTCTCGCTAAAGTTGGTCGGTGCAGATAAGTGCATCCTTCTTGCTAGAGTTGGTTGTGATGACGCTAATTGGTCCGGGCATCTTCAATACATTATAAGCATAGTGCGATTCCGTCATGAACTTGGCCAGCGCTGGACGTCCAATGGTCCCATTATATTACAATGGAATCTTGGCGACCAAAAACTATCTTCACTGTCCTGAAGTTGAGGTCACTACCATATGTTATCGGCAGTGTGATCTTGCCCTTTGGCTGGCTCCTCCCTGGATTGATCCCCAGAAACATGCCCATCTCCTCGAGATCTTCATCAGGAATTTGCAACCTTTTAATCACATCAGGCGAGATCAAGTTCAAACCGACTCCACCATCAACTAACATTTTTGTCACCTTGAGGTTGCGAATTGTTGGCGAAACCAACAATGGAAGACACCCAACCGCAGTTGTGCGATCAAGGTGATCCTCGACATAAAAATGATAGGCGTGTGGGACCATCTCTATGGTTTCTAGGCTTCGATAGATGGCTTTGTCGCATTAATCTTGCGCGCCCGCTTATTAAGTTGGTGGCGAGAAGAATGCAACGAGGTACCTCCGTCGACGCACATGACGTATGTAGCCCTTTAAAATTCATGTTCATTGGACTCGTCGTCCTCTTTGTTGCCATCGTCATGCCCCTCTTCCTTGTCATGGCCTCGGGCGGGCCTTTCTTGCTACTTGGTCTTGCCGCAGCGACCTCCTCGGCCACCGCATTTCTTGCCAAACCCCTCTGCACCATCTTGGGCCTTCTCCTTATCTCGCCTCACGTACTCAGCTTTCTGCATCTCGGCAAGATACTCAACTTGCCAACAGTTTTGGAGATTGTGGCCCTTGTTGCGATGGATTTTGCAGTACTGCTTGTTGGAGTCCTCCGGCTTGTCGGCAGCCACCAAGGCCTTACAAGAGACGCACCCGGCAACCTCCTTGCCGGGGCCGTCAACCTTAGTCTTCTTGGTGGTGTTGAGGTTTCCAGATTCCTCGATGGCAAGAAGGGCCTTGTCCTTGCGTTTCTCGCTCTGCCGTCGGCCTTTCCTTGCCGAGGCGGTGGTGTCTTCATCTTCACAGTGGACTCAAGCGCCAACATCTTCATGGGGGAGTCTCCTCCCTTCTTCAACTCGAGCACATCTATCGGCCAAAGCATACAACTCGACAACATCCCTAACTTTGTTCGTCGCCAGCTCTTCGCGCATCCTGCAGTTGCGCACGTTCTGATGAAATGAGCTGATAACAGCAGCAAAATGAACATCTGGGATGTTGTGATGTATACGGCTGAATCTTTGAATGTACTTGCGCAAGGTTTCGCCTTCCTTCCGGGAATGAGATGCAAATCACTTTCTTGGCCAGGAGCTTGGTGGCCTTCGGTAAAGGTGCCAACGAACTCATGACATAAATTTGCCTAGGAAGAAATGGAATTCTTCAACAGATGCAACAATCATGACCTGACGTTGGGCTTGAGTACCAACGGGAAGTATTTGGCGAGTATCTTGTCATCGCGAGCCCGGAAGCGTGCACCACAATGGTGTAGATGCTCAAGAACTCAGACAGGTGAGTGTTGCCGTCGTATTTCTCGTGGACCTCCGGTTTGAACATTCGGGAATTGGGCTGCTGGACTCGCTGCAGCTCATAGGCCGCAGCCCATGGGTAAATGCTGGACATCCCACCTCTTAAGGTAGGTTGACAGGATACCCTGGCGCAGGCTTGCCTGTAGTGGGCCCCGTGCACGTATCAGATTGATGGCGCACTTCCCACTGCCGCTTAATGGTAGTCCGAGGATCATCTTCGCTTCGCTCCCAAAGAACTTGGAGTTGATCGCGGCAAGTTCGCGGATCAGATAATGCCGTTGAATCGTCAACACAGGTGCCGACCTGTCGAGTCAGTGACCACTGTTGCCGTCGCGGAGGAGAATGCACCATGGCCGTGCCAACTCCGGCCTTATCGCCATTGGTGTGCGCTGACGCGACGAACAGTCACTATGAAGGCTTTGCCCACTTCAGCCCATCTCTATCAATGAAGATGACGAGGCTCTGGATAGGAGCTCCCCACTCATCAAGTTTCTATGCAGCAGGATTGAAATTTAGGAGTAGCTTTGCCTGCGCTAACACTTCTGTTGATGTAGTCGGTAGCGCAAGGTGCAAAGAACGTGAGGTGCTCTGACTCCTAACCGTGTTAGAAGGTGCTTCATCACGGTCCCATGACCACGCGCCCCTTCCACCATCATTTTGGCGTGCATGCTGGTCCCGCGCATCTCGGGAGTGATGCTCAGGAGTCTTTCCATGGGGGCGCTTAGAACCACCAACGTCACGCCGCTGCTCATCGCGCATGACCTAAGAAGGCCGTGGCGTATGCGCCGGCGTGGGTGTCTTGGAAGGTGCCCTTCCATCCCAGGAGTTGACTACACCGCCCATGGGCAGTACAGTTCCGTCTTGAGACCTAGCGGTGCGTGGGTTGCTGTCGTCGCTGCGAACGGCGCCGCTGGCTTGGCCTTGATCACCAGAATGTCGTGAAGGTTCAAGACCTCTGCGTGCAACCACACTATCGTCTGCCCGAGTATCTACACGCACACCGGACATGGATGGATCAACCACCAAGAAACCCTTCTTCTTGGGGGGCCATGGCGATGAAGATGATGAAGAAACTAGCGCAGTTACCATTATATCAGGTTCACACAACCCATCCCCGTACCTGGCACGCCAAGGATGTCAGGGTACGAAACCTATGGGGTTGTATGGATCCCTTTGTGGTGGGCAGGGAGATGCTATGCACAAAGAGCAGATCTGACGAGTAGTGCGGGGGATATTTTACCTAGGTTCGGGCTGCTGAGAAGCGTAAAACCCTACTCCTGCTTTGGTGTATTATGGGTGTTTGGGTTCTGACTACAGGAGCAGTGTGTGATGAATAGTACACAGCCGCTACGCGTGCGAGCCAGAAGATCAAGGAAGATCCCCGCCTTCATAATGCCTTGGGCCTCCTTTTATATGACTAAGGGGTCTACAACAGTGGTGTATAGTACATACACGAGATAGGCAGTTCTACAGTGCTAGCAAACCTACCAATGACGATGTCGGAAAAATGCATTTAATGCTCCATCAGGTATCCCTTACCTTCTACGGGGTGGCATAGGAGCCTATCCCATCGGTGCCACTTAGCCTCCTCCATCGCCAGCGCCTTGACACGTATCCAGGTGGGATGACACCTAGCCTTTGTGCTGGCAGAATGGCGAGGTCTTGCTAGGTGCATGTCTTGCCGGGGCTCTGTAAGCCACCCCGACAAGAACTTTTCGGGGTTCCAGCCTTTGCCCTTTGGTCTTGCGATTGTTGCCTTGAATGTTTTCTTGACGTCCTTGTACTTGCTTCCAGCTGTCCCCTGGCAGGCCTTGCCGCTGGTGTGGCTACAAAAGCCCGTGCACAAGTATGGTATACTAAAAGCCCAAACTTTAGTACACTGACAACGAGGATTGGTATGAGTGATCGGGAGTGGTGTGATAAGGAGGACCCCACATCAAAGATGACACCCTCCGCCGGTATGCCTCCACCCGAACCAACACGCGACAATGTCGGCCATTTCCACATACATATGTCAATGATGATGGTTTGATTTACATGGGATAGAAAATAGTGACAAAGTTTTCACGAAATGTTGATTCACTTTCATTTCGTTGAATTTGCAGTATTCTATATGTCCAAGTTTTAGCAACGGTTATGCCAATTTTTTATAAATGGTGATGGACGATGGTGAATTGGATGGTCGTTTTCTTGTCATCTTTTATAGGGAATCTAAATGATGTGAAAGTTTTGACGAAATGTTGATTCACTTCCATTTCATTGAATTTCTTGCATTCAATGCGTCCAATTGTTAGCAGCGGTTATGCCATTTTTTCTTTTCGATAAGTCGCGATGGCCGGTTGGTAAATTTTTTTTGGTTTTCCCCTTCTTTTAGTGGGAATAGAAATGACTGCCAAAGTTTTGCCGAAATGTTGATTCACTTCCATTTCGTCGATTTCTGGCACTTAACATGTCTCTTTTTGAGCACTCACCTTGTCAATTGTTTATTACTTATATGTAATTCTTTTTTATCCATTATGGACACAATCACCATTCTGGAGATAAAATACGGTGAGACACACTCCCCAATAGGATGAGACAAGTTATGCTTACGAGTTGCACGAGGAGACCAATAATTCTATGGATAGAGGGGTAGACGGGGAAGAAGATTCAGATGATGTTGGAGAGGCACAATGAGATGGGTATTCCGACAATGTTGCTGAAGAGGAAGTGTAAGATAGCCAACATCTATGAGAAGAGTTGGATGGTACTAAAGAGGAAGGAGACGTCAGTGGTGCAAAAGATGATTTGGAAAATCAGCTGCAAAAGCATAGGTCACAGAATTATGTGCCTACAAATACTTACATAATAAAACAAATTAACAGATAGGGGAGACTCGTTAGTCCTATTAAGAACGTAAGGAAATGGAATAATGTCCTAGGTGCCATCAACTTTGAAAAATGTGGCATCAACATTAGATTCTTAAGTGGCCCTAAAAACAAGCAATAGGCAAACCTCCTGTTAGGGAAGATGAGAGATATTTTCAAGTTCAATGCAGTTGCAGAAATCGATGTCATGCGCGTGTTCACTAAGGCCTTGAATAGTAATAGATACCATGCAAATAGGCCACTTGACAACTGGTATGATTTAGTGTATATCAAAAATCATCGTAGCACTACCGATGAGCAATCGAAGGAGTTCCTCGATTACCGAGACTCAGATGCATACAAAAAGGACAAAGAGAAGTTTGCACAACTCTGAGACCAAATGGTAGGGAACCATAATCTAGGAACCCGTGATTATAAGGGAAGCATCCAATCTAGGATAAGGATGATGCTATATTTTCTTCACAGGGTCAACCGACATCCTTCAGTAATATCCTGCATCCGTTTGCGAAGAAATATTTTCGATCCCTAGCAGTGCTTAATAAAGACACCAAACTCAACTACTTCGAAGACCTTGCGGTGATGAAGGCTACCGAAAGAGCACTACATAATTAGCCTATACAGCCACACTTTACATCATATATATATATACTTTTATGAGAATTTTCTGAACGATGTTAGTCTGTTCCCGCAGGAAAATTTTACCCAAAACAAACCAAGCTCTGAAGAGTCACCAGATGCCCGAATGTGGTCATCATACCCAATTCTGTATGAAATCGAAGGGAAGAGGGAGCCCACACGAGGTTGAAGCTCGGTGACGGCAGTAGTTTCTGGGATGCCTACTATCTCGTAAAAAGGATGATTATGTCGGAAAAATAAAGAAGGGACAATGACAAAATAGATCACTTAGTCAACGAAAGGTTACAAGAAGTCTTACCAGATTTTCTGGCAGAGGTTCACAAGCATATTCAGTGAAAAGGGTCGACAAATATGCCAACAATGGTGGATAGATTGTCGACGCTTGCTCCCACAAAGATCTGAAGCCCCTCGATCATTAATGTCATGCATGGTCATGGTGGTTCACCACATTTGTTGGAGGAACAAATTCCTTGCACTCTCCTAGCTAGAGTGAGTACTAATGGCGACTTGTTGGAGGTTGCAAAAGCTAGAGTCTTTAATGGAAATGTCATGCACAACAACAAATTAAATGAGAATGTGTGGAAGTCTTGTTTGCTTAGGGTGTTCTCGGAATATCACAATTTGGTTCTTTCACAAAACATTATAGAAGAGGGTGAAGAGCCGCAATGCCTTTGAGAATGCATTGATTGGTTACCTCAAGTGGCCTGGAATCCACATCATAATGGAAAATCCATCCCCATACAGAATACCATCTCCCACCATCGCTAGCATTGCAGCACCATCACCATATCCCAACATCCACGACATTAGACCGCGACCTGGACAATCTTCTCTAGGTCATTTTAACCCCTTATCGACTAAGGATGTGAAGGAAGAGCATATGCTTGAAGAACCACAAAATCCTAATTATGCTACAGAAGAGGAGACACCACCACCCCTTCCCGAGACGTAACCTTGCAAAAAACCAAAGTTTACTCCAACAACACTCAAGAGTTTAGTGTCCCAAGAAGCCATGTCCTGTCCACCCGTTTCTGTCAAACCGGTGAGAGAAAGAAACGCACATCGAAAGGCTGCGAAACTGAATACTAAGGGAAAAACTTCTGCCACCACATGTGCAAATGGTAGACGACCGGTAAAGAAGGGACCAAAGAATTCCCGTGCATATGAACAATGTGACGAAAACCAAGGAGCACCTGTCTATATCCCGGGTAAGAGAATGCTACCAGACAAAGCGTACGAGCAACTGAGGCTTGAGATGAAGATTCTACATGACAAAATTGTGGAATCATAACTAGAAAATAATAAGCAAGGATCCATCGTTAACCCAACACATTGCACTACAAAGGTGCTAAAGGGGTGTACTTTCCTTGAAAAATTCAGCGGGGACAAAATATATGTAGATTTTAAAGAGATCTTCTATATGTAAAAATTCTATAGTGTTGAAACTTGTCTAATTAGGCTATGGGCGCTTTTTCAAGCAACTAAGGTAGGAAGCAAGAAATTTTCCGATGTCGCCCTAGCAACCCTTATCTCGTGAACGAGGAAAAGCTAAAAATTTAGGAAGGGAGGTGGTGCATGAAGAGTTACCTTCTTGATTTCATGCAACAAAACAAATTTAAAAACTAACTCCTCGTGCCGTACCGACCCAAGTACTACGATTTCACTTTTGTACCTTTCCTTCATATATATATGTTGTCACATCTCAATATTTGTAACTTTGTCATGATCGTGCAGTATGTTTATTCTATTTTGCGGAGCAATCATTAAGTTCTCCTAGTGCTAAGACCGCAAAGGTGCAATTGTTACTTGCTGGATTCCGTGAAGAGCCCCAAAAATACTGGTCCCTCCTCAAGGAACTTCTCGGTAATTATCTGTTTGATTGGAATAAGCCACACTTTTGAGAAAAATGACAAAGGAAGTAGAAAGAAAATGA
Source organism: Hordeum marinum (assembly GCA_022496015.1). Lineage (NCBI taxonomy): Eukaryota > Viridiplantae > Streptophyta > Magnoliopsida > Poales > Poaceae > Hordeum > Hordeum marinum. The sequence goes on from CM039674.1 coordinate 178,977,537, forward strand.
TTTCTATCAAATGGAACACTCTATCTTGTATGCAACAACCGCCACTAATTTGACATGTGGCTTCTACGCCTGCATGCACATACAAAATTCATACGGTCCACACAAATATTAAACCAGCTAATAAAATAGGAAAATTGGGCTAGGAAGTACAAAACAATCAGCCTGAAGCTGGCTTAGTGATCTGAGAACTACAAGTCAAGTTAACGGCTGTCATAAACAAGGAGGTCCGTGACGTGGCTTGAGACTGCGTCGGTAGTTCCTCAAAGAGGAAGGGATGATGCAGCACAGTGACGGTAAGTATTTCCCTCAGTTATGAAACCGAGGTATCAATTCTTAGAGGAAGATCATGCACCCACGTAAGAAAGACATGCAGACAAATGACAAATACTTGGAACCCGACGCAAAAGAGAGGTTGTCATGGTCTCTACGAGATTAAGATAGATTAGGTGTTGATAGTTCTGACAAATAGATCTCACTAGATCACATTGTAAAAACAATGCAGCAAGGTATTTTTGGGTTGTTTGGATTAATAGATCTGAAAACAAAAGTTGCAAATAGTAGATCGCAAACAATATATTGGAAAACTAGACCCGGGGGCCGTAGGTTTCACTAGTGGCTTCTCTCATGAGTATAGCACACGATGGGTGAACAAATTACTGTTGGGCAATTGATAGAAGATCAAATAATCATGACGATATCCAGGCAATGGTCATTATATAGGAATCACGTCCAAGACAAGTAGAATGAACTCATTCCACATATACTTCTATTACTCTACACATTGACCGCTATCCATCATGCATCTAGTGTATTACGTTCATGGAAAAAATGGAGTAATGCAATAAGGACGGTGACATGATGTAGACAAGATCTATTCATGTAGTAGTAGACCCCATCCTGTTATCCTTAATGTCAACGATACATGCGTGTTTTGCTGCCCCTTCTGTCAGTGGGAAAGAACACCGCAAGATTGAACCCATCACAAAGCACCTCTTCCCATGGCAAGAAAAATCGATCTAGTTGGCCTAACTAAACCAAAGATTTGATAATGATATACGAGGCTATAAGTAATCATGCAAATAAGAGATGAAAGAAGACTCAAATCATATTCATGGATAGAAACTAATCGTGAACTCAAAATTCATCGGATCCCAACAAAGACACGACAAAAGTGATTACATCAATTAGATCTCCAAGAGACCATTGTATTGAGAAACATAGAGAGAGGAATCCATCTAGCTACTATCTACGGACCCATAGGTCTATGATGGACTACTCACGCATCATCGGAGCGGCACCTATGAAGAAGATGAACCCCTCTGTGTTGGTGATAGATTGGATCTCAAGATTCTAGAACTTGCGGCGGCTGAGATTGTGTTTTATCGACTCGCCTAGTCTTTTTTGATTTTCGGGGAATTTATAGGCTCCATAGTCGGTTGATGGGGTGCCCGAGGAGCCCACCCTCCACCAGGCCGCGCAAGGGGCCTCTAGTGCGCCCTGGTGGAGGGTGGCCACCCTGGGTCCCCTCTTCTAGTGTTGTTTAGCCCATCTGCTTCCTTTTGGTTCAGAAAAATTCCACAAAAATCCCCGCAGCATTTGGGCTCCGTTTGCTACTGATTTTCTACGAAGTAAAAAACAAGCAAAAATAGCAATTGGCACTGTGGCACTATATCAATAGGCTTGTACCAAAAAATGATATAAAGTTGCTATAAAATGATTGTAAAACATCCAAGATTGATAATATAACATCATGGAACAAGCAAAAACTATAGATACGCTGGAGACATATCAGCATCCCAATGCATAATTCCTACTTGTCCTCGAGTTGGTAAATGACAAAAACAGAATTCTTCATGTGGAATGCTACCTATCATGTTCATCACATATTATTTTCTTTATAGCATGGACATTTGTACTTTTCATATGGTTCAAAGCAATAGTCTAGTATTGACATGAAAACTTTAATACTCAAGCATATCAACAAACAACCATGTCTTTCAAAATATCAACACTAAAGCAAGTCATCCCTAGCCCATCTTGCTCAATCATTGTCCATTCACAATACACACTCAAATATTAGTTACACCTAATGCTCAAGTACGAGCATAGTGCCCCCTAGTTGGTGCTTTATAAGAGAAGATGGAGACTCAAATTGAAAATAGAAATTGCAAAAAGTAAATAGATAGGCCCTTCGCAGAGGGACGTAGGGATTTGTAGAGGTGCCATGGCTCAAGTGTTTAAATTGATAGAAAAAGATACTTTGAGTGGCATGCCTTTCCTGTCAATGAAAACGACTGAGAGATTTCAATATGTTTCCACACTAGATGCATCATAGGTAGTTCCCAAACAGAAAATAAAGTTTATTCCTTTTTCCACCGTACATTCACTTTCCATGGCTAGCCGAATCCATGATTGCCTTTCATGCCAACACTTTCCAAGGAATTTATCATTTGACAACACAAAGTATATTCATTTCGTTTTTCATTTTGGGACTGGGCATCCCTATTACCGCCATACTCTCTTGCAATTACAAGTGAAGAAACACTCATCTTGAGAATAACACATCCACTACAGGAAACAGGTACTTTGTCGTCCGCCATCTCGGACGGCAAAGGCATGAAACACGGACGACAAAGGCTTTGCCGTCCGCCAGCGGACGGCAAACCCTCTGGCTGAATAATCCACGGTAAAGGCCGCTTTGCCGTCCGCTGTCAGACGGCAAAGACCTTAGGTTGTTTGCCGTCTGCCAGCAGACGGCAAAGAGCCTGGACGGCACACGTGGGAACTTAGCTCCGTTAGGGGGCTTAACGGCATGCTTTGCCGTCCGCTGGCAGACGGCAAAGACCTTAGGTTCTTTGCCGTATGCCCATGGATGGCAAAGGACCTAAGGTCTTTGCCGTCTGCCAGCGGACGACAAACCACCTTTTTTATAGCTGGGGCTGGCGTAGGTGGGTTCTTTGCCGTCCGCTGGCGGACGGCAAAGAATATTAATTCTTTACCGTCTGCCAGCGGACGGCAAAGAACCCACCTAGGCCAGCACCAGTTTGCACAGGTAGCTGCCACGTGGCCACTTTGCCATCTGCTGGCGGACGGCAAAGCTCGTTGCCGTCTGCCAGCCGATGGCAAAGCGGCTATATAGCCCCTGTTTTTTTTGCTTTTTCTTAAATCATTCAATTTGACAAAATATTCATATATATCCAACATATACATATCCAGAACATACATATGATTCAACAAGTTCCAATAAGCATACCAAATAAGTTGAAACAAGCATATATATACCGATAATTAAGTTCCAACATACAAGTCCAACATATATAAAAGTTTCCAACAACACACAATATGGTTTCCAACAACATATCCATACATATGTATCCAAAACAAGTTTTCGATAAACATAAAGGTAGTAGAAGTAGAAGAGTACAGTCCATCAATGCACTCTTCCTTATCTATAGCAAATCTGCAAAGTGAGAAAGATATAGTTAGAAGAAGAAGAGGACTAGCTAGAAGAAGAAGAAGAAAATGAAGAAAAAAAGAAGAAGAAGAATTTATCTTCTTTTTCTTTTTCTCCTCTCCTCTCCTCTCCTCTTCTCCAAGGTGGTAATGCCAGTTTGTAGCTAACTAAACATATCAAGTAATTTTTGAGGAAAAAATGGTAAGTATAGGTCATTTTATAGCTATCCTAGGTAGAATATATCATTTTGGAGGTAAGTAAGGTTATTATGTATTTTTAAGGAAAATAAGCTAAGTATAGGTCATCTTGGAGGTAAACCAAGGTTATTATGCCATTTTTTACCTAAGTGAGCATATTATGTCATAAATGAACTAGCTAAGCTAATTATAGATAAATATTGAACTATCCTAGGTAGTTATGCAATTTTGTACCTAAGTCAGCAAATTATGTCATAAATGAACTAGCTATAGATCATTATTGAGCTATACTAGCTACTAATGCCATTTTCTAGCTAACTAAGCATATCAAGTCATTTTGCCGTAAAAATGCTAAGTATAGGTCATTTTAGAGCTATCCTATGTGAATATACCATTTTCTACCTAACTAAGCAGATCAAGTCATTTTTGATGAAAATAAGCTAAGTATAGGTCATTTTATATCTATCCTAGGTGAATATACCATTTTCTAGCTAACTAAGCATATCAAGTCATTTTTTATGAAAATAATCTAAGCGTAGGTCATTTTATAGCTATCCTAGGTAGAATATATCATTTTGGAGGTAAGTAAGGTTATTATGTATTTTTGAGGAAAATAAGCTAAGTATTTTTGAGGTCATTTTGGAGGTAAACCAAGGTTATTATGCCATTTTTTTACCTAAGTGAGCATATTATGTCATAAATGAAGTAACTAAGCTAATTATAGATCATTATTGTGCTATCCTAGGTAGTTATGCCATTTTGTGCCTAAGTGAGCTAATTATGTCATAAATGAACTAGCTATAGATCATTATTGAGCTATACTAGCTACTAATGCCATTTTCTAGCTAACTAAACATATCAAGTCATTTTGCAGGAAAAAATGCTAAGTATAGATCATTTTATAGCTATCCTAAGTAGAATATACCATTTTCTACCTAACTAAGCATATCAAGTCATTTTGGATGAAAAAAGCTAAGTATAGGTCATTTTGGAGCTAAGTAGTTCATTTCTTAAGCTAAGTATGCATTTGTTAATGAAAAAAGTTGGGAAAGCTTACCATCAACATGGAGGTGAAGGACCGGTAGTGTTTGGGCCAGGGTGAGACATAGAAGGACCAGTCGGGGTTGCGGCTGACGCAGAAGGATCAGTCGATGATTGTCGGGAGGCACGCTGCACCAAAGAGCATTTGTAATGTCTCCTTAGCATGATGCAACTCAAATGTGAATACTAGTCACTAATGACCATTTAAATGAAACTCACCGTGGGTGCTATAGCAATATGGGGCATCGACGGAGGGGTTTGACCATTGTTTTGGCACACAGTCTGCACATTTTGTTTTCACGAGTCATTCATATTAGTTAGTGATGAAACGAACATTACGTGCATGATTTGGCTAATATGCAGGAGAAACTTACCACGAGGAGCTCGTATAGGGCCTGGTGAGACGCGTCATTCCGGTTCCTCTCCTCCTCCAACAGCCTATTCGTCCTCTCCTCCATCTCCCTCTCCCTCTAGAAGCTCCTCTAGAAGCTCCTGGGACCTAGCCTTAATGGCGAGCTCCATTGGCCCTGGACGAGGCCTTATCTCAGGATCAAAGCTCGTCTGGCGCTTCTTGATCTCTTGGAGAGTTGTAGGACAACGTATTAGTCCATCCCCAATGGCTATCGAGCCATGGGGCCTCCCACCACCAGATATCATGACGAGATCTAGATCAAAAGGACTCTGGCTCGGGTTGAAGTCCTCCCCTTTCCTCGCCTTCCCCTCATCTCTGTACCTCACGATCTTGTTGTGGGAGGAGATGTTGCTGAAGCTCTCTGGATGATCGAGGTCATCCTCAGAGAATGCCTTGGCATTCTTGTACGAGGCATAGAGGTCGAACAGAGGTGGCACCTCCTTCTTGTTTTCTCGTGCCAAAAAGAGGTGAACAAAATATTAGTTAAGGGCTCAAGCTAGCATGAAGAATGAAATTGCATGAATCATGAAGCAAACCACATACCCAATTATCCCCGTACTCAAACAGGTTGGAGCTCCCTTGATGGTGTGGCACACCTCTCATTTGGGCATGCTTCTCCTTGGCCTTGTTGTGTTATGCTAGCCATTCGGGAGAGGACCACTCATCCACCAATGCCTCCCAACTGTCCATCCTATCCGCACACCATCTCGGGGGGGGGGGGGCTAAGTTAGACAAGAGAAATTTCAGCGCTACGCCTACGAATCAAATCAAAGAAACTAAGTACAAGGCCTTAAGAATAGATAATTACCTTCCTAAACTTCTCCTTACTCGGATAATTTTCGCAGCACTTCTTCTTGGCACTCTTAATGTTAGTCGAGGCGTAGTAGTCTCGAATAGCCTGCTCCCGAGCCTTGTGCCATAAGTTCTGAAGTAGGCGCTTGCACTCGGCTTCGAGAACAACAACCGTTCTCACCTCGTCTTCCTCAAGACACCTATAGAAGGTCTACAATCAAACAAGACAACACATTAGACACTGATTAGCACAATCACTAGGTGTTGTTGATTTTTAATTATGTAAAGGATAAATTACCCAAAAGCAACGGATCACAATGTCAACCACCATCTCGCACAAGACACCGTCGACCATCTCCTCTGGCGGGGCCGGGGCAGCCTTGTACAGCTCCCAGGTCAGTGCTACCTGTGTAGACTCACCCTCATTGGACAACTGGACCTTCGCCGGGAAGTGGTGCCGGAGAAGCACACCAAGGACCTGGTTGGGCCGGCGGACACCACCACGCTCGTATTTCCAACCCCTGTAGTAGGACAAGGTCAACACATTAGATATTAATTTGAAGAAACATGAAGGCAAAAGGTTAAAAAATGAGTAAATGCACTTACTTCTCCACATTAGGCGCAATCAACCACCTCTGCTCGCTGGTCGTCGGCACGGGAGGCAGCTTTGTACAACCATGCTGGTAGACCTTCTTGCCCTCCTCAACCAGCTCGCCCTCGCTATAGGTGTCCTCAGACAAGTAATTGTCCTCGCCACCATCAGCATGGCCACTAGCCTCCGGAGTCGCATGGGACGAAGACTCTGGGACCCGATGTCACAACCCTAGTAAGTGTCCTAGGCTAACAATGTGTTTGCATCATCATCATCATCATTGCATCAATGTGAAATGGGGAGAAAGAAAAGAAACCCCAAGCACTTAATGAATTAAAGAAATTCAAGATAAATGAAATTTCAACAAATCCAAAATGCCCATAAAAAATCTTCCCTATGTCTGATAATTGAGGACATGGATATACCAGGGATCATTCTAATTATTTGAACAATTTAAATAATTAAAATTAATGACCTAAGCCTCTGAAATAGATAAATAAATTATTATCATTATTATTGTTTTGATAATAATCTGAAAATTTTATTACAAGTCTGAAATATTAAGACTTCTTTTTAGAAAATACTTGGATCTTTTTGAAAAGCTATTTGGACCTGCAAAGAAAATCAAACAAATGTCAGAAAATATAAAACAGAACGAAAAAAAAGAGAGAAAGACTTACCTGCGGCCCAACACTATAGCAGGCCAGGCCCAGGATGAATCGTTGCCAGTCGTCGTCCTCCTCGCGCCAGAAGGACGCCGGGCGCGTGGACGCCGCGCGCCGGCCACCTCCTCCCTGCCTAGATCCTTGCTTGAGGGCTGGGAGTGCGCCAGCACGAAGCACCTCGCCGCCGTGCTCCTTCTCCTCTCTCCCTCCCGCGAGCTCTCTCCCTCTCTCGCGCAATCTCCCCCTCGGACCCGCCATGGCCGCACAGCTCCTCGCCGTCGTGCCGACGTTCTAGCCACCCCCGAGCCCGTCTGAGCCAGCCAAAAGCTCCGCCTGGACCTCCTCTTCCTCCTAGCCGAGCTACGCATCGCCGGAAGGCTCCTATCGCCGTCGCGCCATCATCTTCCTCGTCGGGTCGCCGGAAGGGAATTCGAAGGCCGTCGCCGTTCCAGGTCCTCCCCGAGCTCGTTTGCGACGCCGCTGCACTCGCCGTGAGCCCCTGGTCTTTTCACCCCTCTTTTTTCCCTTGGATAGAGCCTCGTAGCGCTGTTTCTCCCCGAGCCCGAAAGCTCCCCACTGCCGGCGAGGTCGTGGTCGCCGTGGTGGCGACCCAAGCTTGCTTCTGAGTACGCGGTCGTGCTCAGGAGGCTCCCAGGTAGCCTCTGGAGGCCTCAGCTGCCCCGTTCGAGCTCCGGTCGCTGCTGCCCTCAACGCCGGCGCCGTTTCCGGCCACCCCAACCTCGGGGGTGTGCCCAGATGGATGGGCATGTGCGTGGGCGTCATTTTGAGCCCATCCGCCGGCCGTTTGGTCATCGGAGAGGGGATTCCGATCCCCTTCGCCGTGTCTGGTGCCGTCGGCGGCTAAACGCCGGTGGGCACAGCCGTTTGACCATGAGGGTTGACCCTCTGGGTCACTGGCAAGTGGCGCCGGATCTGTTAAAACTAATCTAATTTAAAAATTAAACTAATTAGTTGAATTAACCTAATTAGAACTGACCTGTGGGCCTAGTGTCATTAACTAATCAGGAATTGATTTAATTAGTTAGTTAAAGTGTCTGAGGCATTGACATGTGGACCCCACATGTCAGGTTTGACTCTGGCCCGGTCAGCCGACCAACTCATGTCATCATGACATCATGCTGATGCTGTAAAACAATTCCTAGTTTAAAAATAATTCCATAAAATGTTTAAAACTTTGAAAAATCATATAAAATAATGTGTAAGTCATATGAAAATAATTTATATATGAAAATTGATCAGAAAAATCCAATGAATCCAATGGTGCTATTTTTATGCATGTTAGAGCCATATAAATAGGTGAACATGGACATTTACCATTAGGTTAGTATATGGAATTTGAAAGAAGAACAACTTTGAATCTATGTTCAAATCCATTTCAAATTGACATGATGACTAGTTGCATTAGCTCATCCATACATATTACTATGCCATGATCATGCATCATATTGTTGCACTTGAGTGTATTGAATGCTCTTATCTGCGTTGCGGTAGGCCCTAATCCGGAAGATACTACCCCGTATCCCGACGAAGGAGAGAACTCCGCAACTCAGCAAGGCAAGCAACCCCATTGATCATTCCAATAACAGCCCACTCTCTCGCCCTTGCTCTTGTTTATTGCATTAGGACCAACGGTCGCATGTCAGTCATACACGATAGATGATCCTATTCCTATGCATGACCTGATCTTGTCACAGTAAATAGCTAAACCTTGCAACCTAGCATACCTGGTAGATGCTTGTGCTATGATGTGCTTAGCTTACTTTGCTTGCTATGCTTAGGGTTGAGTAAGGTCTGATGTGATGAGCTCATACTGAATACGATTTGGTAAAGGTAGCGATGAGAGGTTATGTAGGAGTACATAGTGGGTTGTCTCATTGGGACCGTTCTTAGGAACTAGGTTCCGTGTTTGTGATCCAAGACTAGTTACTACCACATGCTGGGCCCTGAAATATGACCCCGCTCGACTTATCAGTCGCTTAGTCCTTGGTCCAGGTATTGCAAGTAGTTTCTGGTGTCTATAGCATGCTGGAGGCCATGCGTAGCGCTGACCCTCGGGGTGGGTTACGACGCAGTAGGCAGTGGCATAGTGTACCAAGGGTCACCCGAATGGTGGGCTTGGGAACCCTACGCCCATCGTTTGGGACCGTATCGGAAACTTCGGCCGGACTTCCGTGCGGTTTCAGTCTCAAATAGGCGATAGCCTGGATTAGAGGTCTTATGTGATTGACGGTCGTGGCCAACTCCCTCGCTGGGCATCCGCTTGAAGGTTGCCGAGGTGCATGGTTTATGGCACACAGCGATAAGTGCCGACAGCGTGTGTGAATAAGTACACCCCTGCAGGGTATGAAACTATTCGAATAGCCACGTCCTCGGATATGGACTACTTGGAGAACTTATGCTGTTCATAGATAATCAAATGGATACTTCTAAAAATAACAAGACAAGTGTGAGTACCGTGGATGGCACTCTTCTGGTAGGGGAAGGTGAATCCATGGTAGTGTATTGGGATGGAGATAGTGGGCTCGTGTGCGATAATTGTACATGAACTCCAAAGCTGGCATTTCTACATGAACTCCACCACCCCCTTTATTGATACATGAGCATAAAAAGACTAGGTCTGTTTTAAAGACTTGCTGAGTACGATTGTACTCATCCTTGCTTAATTAATGCTGCAGAAGAGAACCAGGACCCATCAGGTGGATTCTATCTAGACGTTGACGATGCCGAATAGCTGGTGTCCCAGCAACGATCTTGCCCATGTGGTGGGCTGTAGATAGTCAGGCCGTGTGCCTCTTTGCTATTTCGCCGTCTGTACTTAGACAGCTTAAGTTTCCGCTGGCTTGTATGACTTTGTTTGTATGGCTTGAGTGTCGGGTCATGTGACGCCTATCTGTAAGAACATATTATGCAAGGCTCGTCTGAGCCTCTTAAATAAAAGTCATGTTGTTGTATGGTTATGTTGTGATGCAATAGTTGTATCTTTGCATATTCGGCATGTCGCGCATACGTGTGACGTGCAACGGTATGTATGGGATCTGACACCTAGTCATCTGCCTTTAGTAGTACTCTTTATGGGAAACTGCCTCTTTGTGCTTCCATCGAGCCATGGTAGCTTGCTACTGCTCCAGACACATTGATTGATCGGCATGTATCCTTCTTTGTTGCTGTGTCTGTTCCTTTGGGGAAATGTCTCGCAGTGTAATGGAGTCCCTGTAGCCTGCTACGACTCGTCTATGTGCAGTGATGACATTCGTGTGTCGCGACGTAATGGAGTCCTTGTAGCTTGCTATGACTCGTCTACACACGCTTGAGGCCGACACATGCATTGCTGGGTTATGTATGCCTGTTTCCGTATGGATGTGCCACTTGGGTTCTATGACTAGTCATGTCGGCCCGGGTTCTTTGTTGTGTGATTGCCAGCGACACGTTCACATATGTGAGCCAAAAGACGCAAACGGTCTCGGCCAAGGTAAGGCTGTAGCCGTGGAGTACCGTGCGTGAGGCCGCAAAGTGATGTGGCTTGTTACAGTATGGAATCATATGACTTAGAATCGGGGTCCCGACACCCGAGTCTCCTGGGACGAAGACTCTAGGACCCGAGTCTCCTGGGATGAATGCTCGGTGACCCAAGGCTCGTCGGCCCGAGGCTCGTGGACCAGAGTCTGAGACGGGTCCAAGTCAGACGGGTCCACCCGAGAGGGAGCACTCCTGTGGTCAGGAGAATCAGCTGGGGGTGGCGGCAAGGAAGGCACAACAGCCGTCCTACCTCTAGCACCTCTCTTCGTCTTCCCCCGACCTCTCCCGGTCGAAGAAGAAGCACCCGCCCGTGTCTGCATGCTGTGTACCAGCGCTCTCGGGAGTTGCTGGGGTGGAATAATAGCACCCCTCCCAGCACGCGCCAAGGAAGGAGGCTCAGAGCGCTCTCGACCCCGTCCCACCATCTGTCAACATCTGCAGTGACAAAGATGGAATGAAATTAGTTCAACATAAAAAAATTGAATACCTAATAACATGAACTAATCAATAATATATATGTACATAATAATAATTGAATACCTCACATTACTAATATTAATCTTCATCGTCTATATATGCTCCGGGATCAATAAATGCATAATCATCATCACTATCAGTAATGACGTGCTCATCAACATCATCAATAAATGCATCAACATGTGGAAGGCCTCTATGTAATCGGTCAAGCATTGTCAGGTCATCCACAGCAGTAACCTCTTCTTCTTCCGTCTCTTCTTGTTCCTGCTCAGGGGTGAAGTCGGGTTCACTATCGCCGTCGACCTCAATGTTCTGGGGTGAAGTAGAGCGGTTCTAGAAGCATTTTTTGGAAACACGTGTTTCTTGGAAGAATTCTCCTTCATATGTGTCTGGGTTAATGCGAGGTTCATAATCATCTTCATTGAGGGGCCCGTTTGGATCCGTTTGGCAGGCTCATGGTAGATAGAAAAATTGGGTCACTTGTTACCGTAATATAGACATCGGGAACATCCAAATGGGTGCTTTGGTTGATTCCTTCTAGTCTCCTTCGGCTGGAACCAATCACATTTGAAGACTACGACATTTGGTGGGTTTTCACCAAAGAATGTAAGTTCATAAATTGCTTCAACTCTTCCATAATACTCGACCCCTCCTTCACCGACAGTGGAGACACAATAGTTTGTAGTCTTTCGGTCGTCCATAGATAGCTCTTTGCCAAAAGTATGAAAGCGATACCCATTGATGTCGTATGTGTCAAATGAACGGACCTTAAAGTCAAAACCATTAGCGACTTGTCTCAATTCGGAGTCCATAGACTCTGCATTAGCCTACAAGTTTAATACCAAAGGATTGTTGCATTAGCCGGAAACTAGGCGAAGAAATGAAGTCGTCTAATTAATGGAAATTACCATTTGCTTGAACCAAGAGATGACACCGGGATAGCCGCCTCCATGCTTTGCCAGAAGCTCATACTCTTCGATGGAATCCTTTTGGATCACCACTCGAGCCAAGAATTTGGCGACGTATCGACCGTATCACATATTCAGGAATAAGAGCATTTCAAAGGAATTAGAAGTTGCAAAACAATGTACCGAGAACTTACTCGATGTACGGCCGCACTTCTGTTAGGTTGTTGAGGATATACAACGAAATGGTCCGCCATTCTTCGACATCCAACCCTAATGATTTCGAAGCACTGGCTGGTGCGAGCTTCCCATTGAATAGCCTGAGGTTGGATCGACCTTTTTCACGGTTGCCACCATTGTACCGAGGCTTCAGATTATGCAAATGACGATTCTGGGTTGTGTAGTGTGCTGTCACAAAGTTTGCCGCCTCCTCAGTAATGAATGCCTCGGCCATCGATGCTTCAACTCTACGTTTATTTTTACATTTTGTTCGAAGAGTCTTTTGCATCCTCTCAGTTGAGAAGCACCAACGATTTTGCACGGGCCCCCCAATCCTGCCTTGGTCGGGAGATGCAAAATCAAATGCTGCATTGGATTAAAGAAGCCCGGTGGAAATATCTTTTCTAACTTGCAGATCAACTCCGGTGCCAACTCTTCCATTTCGTCTAGCATGTCAGGCGATAGTTCTTTCGCACAAAGAGCACGGAAGAAATAGCTCAGCTCTGCCAGTACTAGCCATTCATCCTCAGGGATAAAGCCACGCAACATCATTGGCATTACCCGTTGAAGCCATATGTGCCAATCATGACTCTTGAGACCAAATATTTTCAATTTTTCAAGACTCGCTCCCCTCTTTAGATTCGCTGCATACCCATCGGGGAACATTAACTGCATTCGCACCCACAAGATGATTTCCCTCATAGCTGGCCTTCCAAGATTGAACCATGCCTTTGGCTTCCTCTAGTTCTTCTTTCCTTTCGGTTGTCGAATGTTTTGTAACGGTCTATCACATAAAGCCTCCTGGTCTACTCTAGCCTTAGGATTATCCTTCGACTTCCCCTCTATGCCGAACAATGTACCAAAAAGGGCCTCCACGACATTCTTTTCAGTGTGCATCATGTTGATGTTGTGTGAGCAAAGGAGGTCTTTGAAGTAAGGCAGATCCCACAAACATATCTTGTGAGTCCAGGCGTGTTCCGTATTATACCCTTTGAAATACCCTGGATGATTTGGATCCGGCTCGAGAGCATTTATTTGATCCAGGATCTGTTGGCCTGTAAACGTAGTTGGTGCAATGTTTTTGACAACTCTACCTTTGATGAAATTCTTCTTGTCTTTTCTGAACTTATGGTCAGGATCCAGGAACTGTCTATGCATGTCAAAGCAAGAAAACTTTCGACCCGCCTCCAGCCAACAGAACTGAAGAGCTGCCTTGCATGTGGGGCAGGGAAACCTTCCATGCACACACCAGCCAACGAATAGCGCATACGCCGGCAAGTCATGCATCGAGTACACTTACCATACATGCCTTTTGAAGTTCTTTTTTGTACCGGCGTCGTATGTCTTGATCCCATTATCCCAGGCTTCTTGTAATTCATCCTTAAGTGGTTGCATGTACACATTCATATTCTTCCCCGGATATTTGGGCCATGGAATTATCAGGGTCAGGAAAATGTTCTTTCTTTTCATAATCTCTCCGGGGGGAGATTGAGTGGAATGACAAATACAGGTCAACAACTATATTGTGCTGCCGTCATACAATACACATCGAACCCATCCATGCTGATGGAAACTCAAGGATGCCTTGGTTCTGCCACTTTATCCTTATGTAATGCATCGAACTGCTTCCACACAAAAGCGTCTGAAGTGTGTCCCAACATCGGATTCCTATCTGCATCCAGTTCTATTCTTTTGCCCAATTTATGCCACGTCATCTGTCTAGCCGTCTCTTCGACCATGAAAAGCCGTTGAAGTCTTGGTATGATTGGCAGATACTGAAGAACATTAATGGGGATTTTGGTCTGACTCTTCTCACCCATACCGTTGTCTACCTGAACATATCTGGAAGCATTGCAAATGGGGCAATAGTTGAAGCCCGCATACTTAAGCCTAAATAAGGCACATCCATTCTCACATGCATCTATCTTCTCATAGGGCATCTTAGGGGCACGCAATATTTTTCCGACTGGTATAGGTTTGGTGGCAATACATGGCCTTTGGGTAGAAAGCGTCCAAATATCGTCATAATCTCGTCGTAGCATTCTCTGCCTAGGTTGAACTGAGCTTTTAGAGCCATTACTTGCGCGATGGCATCCAGCTGACAAAGCTCAGTGTGCTCGTGGAGAGGACGTTTTGAAGACTCCAACATTTCATAAAAGGCCTTTGCAGATTCCTCCATCTCATCGTCCGAATCACGAGCATCATCAAAGTCTTGGACCATGTCTTCGATCCCGATACCATGCTTGTCGGTGCGACGACGAAGCACCTCAGCTCTGGCACGTTGGGCAGACTCACCATGAAATGTCCAGACCGTATAAGTAGGCGTAAAACCCCACTTCGATAGGTGTTTGATGATTTCAAACTCTGACTTCTTCTTATAGTTGTCGCAATCGACACAAGGGCACCAGGGTGCCGTGTCGGGGTGTCGGGGTCGGGGTGCTGTGTCGGGGTCTCAGGGTGTCGGGATCGGTGTGCCGTGTCGGGGTGTCGGGGTGTCGTGTCGGGGTGTCGGGGTTGGGGTGCTGTGTTGGGGTCGGAGTGTCGGGGGTGTCGTGCCGGGGTCGAGGTGTCGGGGTCGGGGTCGGGGTCAAGGTGTCGTGTCGGGGTCGGGGTGTCGGGGGTGTCATGTCGGGAACGGGGTGCTGTGTCGTGGTCGGGGTGTAGGGGGTGTCGTGTCGGGGTCGGGGTGTAGGGGGTGTCGTGTCAGGGTCGGGGTGTCGGGGTCGGGGTTGGGGTCGAGGTGTCGTGGTCGGGGTCGGGGTCGGGGTGACGGGGTGTCGGGGGTGCCGTGTCGGGGTGTCGTGGTCGGGGTGTCGTGTTGGGGTCGGGGTGTCGTTTCGGGGTCAGGGTGTCGGGGGTGTCGTGTTAGTGTCGGGGTCGGTGTCGGGGTCGGGGTCGGGGTCGGGGTGTCGTGTCGGGTCGGGGTGTAGGGGGTGTCGTGTCATGGTTGGGGTGCCGTGGTGTTGTGTCGGGGTCGGGGTGTGAGGGGTGTCATGTCGGCGATCCTCGACCCGGTTACGTCGGCGCCGACGCACCCCTCCTCCTTTTGTTCTTCTTCTTATTCTCGGGTGAGGTGTGCGGGTGGTGGTGGGGGTGAGTGTCATCCGGTTTGCCATCTTTTTCTTCTTTTCTTCTCCTCCTCCTCCTCCTTTTCTTCTTCCTTTTCTTCTTCTCATTCCTCTTCTTCTTCTTCTCCGTCTCCTTCTCCTCCTCTTCTTCTTCTCTATGCTTCTTCTTCTTCATTTCCTCTCCTCCTCCTCCTAACTAAGTAACTAACTTACTAACTTAACAGAAAAACTAACTAAACTAAACTAATTAAACCTAAATCTAAAAAAACAGAAAAACCGAAAAAACAGAAAAATCTAACTAAGGAGGTTTGCCGTCCGCACGCAGAGGGCAAAGAGGGGGCCGTTAGGTCAACTAGCGGGCTGGGTCATGGGTGGGCCCCCTCCCTCTTTGCCGTCCGCTAGCGGACGGCAAAGAGTGGGGCCGTTAGGTCAACTAGCAAGCTGGGTCATGGGTGGGCCCCCTCCCTCTTTGCCGTCCGCTAGCGGACGGCAAAGCTCCTTTGCCCTCCGCTAGCAGACGGCAAAGAGGTGGCTGATGGCAAAGGCACTTTTGCCGTTTGCCACCTCTTTGCCATCCGCTTTCTCCTAGCTAAAGACAAAGCCATTCTTTGCCGTCCGCTAGAGGACGACAAAGAGGAGGCAGATGGCAAATCTTCTGATTCCAGTAGTGATCTAGGATGAAAAAATATCGGTCACCCCTACGGTTTCATAAGAGGTACGAGCACACAAAAAGGAAAATGTATTTTGGAAGTTTAGAGATGGCACATACAAATTTTCTTGGAATAACATGGAAATACCGTATATAGGTCGATATGGTGGACCCATATGGCAAAACTTTGTTAACGGGTTTTGGATGCACAAGTAGTATATCTACTTAGTACAAGTGAAAGCTAGCAAGAGATTGAGCATCCAACCAAGAAACAAAAAATCACATAAGCGAGCATTAAGCATAACTAACACTGAATATTGTGTCGGATTTCGGGCTCCGCAAATCCCTTAAGGTTCGAACACAAGGGCATGTGCGAAGGCTTCCCCGTCGCGACACCCAGCCTAGTTCGATACTTGATGGACACAACGGCAAACTTGTTCGATCACGAGGAAGAAGATGAACACGATAGTTTGCCTAGGTTGGAGCCGCTGCGAAGTGTACTACCCTACTCCTGCTTTGGTGGATTGCCTCTCATGGAGGTTTTGGCGGTGAACTAGTATAGTGGATTGAGCCTCTAGAGGGCACTAGAGTTGTGTTCCTGGCTCTCCGCTCGATTGGATCTTCGATCCCCTCTACGGTGTGACCTAATTGTTATGTGTAGTGGCGTCCCGGGTCCTCTTCTCTTATCTCTTTGGCGGGAAGGAATCCCACATTAGCCATTTTTTAAGGGGGACAGGAGTACGTCCGCGCCCTGTCCAAAGGCGGTCTTCGCGTGCAAACTAGCTGATGGTGATGCAGTGGTGGGCCTTGCATAGGGATATCCTACGTATCTCCTTGCCAGGTGTTAGGGCTCGGCGATGACATGTGCCCCACAGGGCTGGCGGTCGTGGTCTTGTTGCACCGGAATGCAAACCTTTGGGCAGAGCTTTGGTAACCTACGTATCTCCTTGGTCCCTTTGCACCAAAGAGGAAACTGTGCCACCTGGCGTGCTAGCGCTTGCCTATCCTCACCTGCGTCATCCCTGACACCTGAGACCGGGCCTTGCATAGGGATATCCTCCCCTCAAGAGGGGCCTTGAGGAGTTTCTTTCCAAGGGTCTTGAGGCTGCTGCTCCTCACGAGCCCAGGGTCCTCGCGAGGGCCTTGTCTTGAGTAATGCCATGCCGGGCCTTTCCTGGCCCATGAAGTGGGCCATGCCGTAGGCTATCGATAGGCAGGACTGGGTACCCCCGTTCCAAGAACACCAATAATCGCCCTCGGGCCCAATGCGCGTGAGGGAGTCCTGGATTAAGGGGTACTCGGGAAGCCGTCCTATCCTTATGGGCCGGACTATATGGGCTTACTTACCAAACACTAGAAGATTTGAAGACCCAGTCTCCAAGATGGAAGCTTCGGGAAGCACGGCTTGCGCTCCATGTTTGATGTAGAAAATAGGCATATTTATCTCTTCGGTATGTAACCGACCATGTGTAAACCCTAGGCATCCTCGGCGTCTATATAAGCCAGAGGTTTTTAGGGTATAGGAAAAGAACAACACATCAAGGTTTAGCTATTCGATCTCAAGGTAGATCAACTTTGTTACCCCCCATATCATCAATACAACCAAGCATGACGTAGGGTAGTACCTTCCTAGGAGGGCACGAACCTGGGTAAATCTGTCTCCCCTTCGTCTCCTATTAACATTGATTATAGTCTCACAGTTCGAGATCCCCGACATGAGATCCACCGATTTTGACACCGACATTGGTGCTTTCATTGAGAGTTCCTTTGTGAGCCCGATAGAATCAATGTCTCACCTTGTCATCAATGAATAGGTCTGCAATATGGACACTTTCGTCCCTAGACAGATCTTCGCCTTCGGCAGCGTTGTGCTGCATGCTGATCTGACTGGCCATCGAGGCCATGTTTTGAGCTTCGCCCATGATCAAGAGGTCAAATTCGGAAACTTAGAGTTCTTCATAGACTTTGGGGCGACTTGTCGTTAACCGAGCTTGCAGCTTTGCCTGTAGCATCCGAGGACTTTGAGGCTTTAACCTCGGGCCACTTCTTCGGACATGCCGATGGGGTCACCCATGGCGATGGGACAAACTCTTATCCCATGCAGGACATTGAGCCAGATGACTGGATACGTGTTATTGACAAACACTCCCCATGTCCGGATGCCTGGGAGGTTAACTACACAAGTTTCGAATGCCTAGATCCGATTGGGCTCTCAGTGGTTGACGAGGCCCTAGATCGGATCTCGTCGATGAAGATCACCGATGATCCAGCCCCGATCTATGCTCAATTCGGTTATGGTGCGGGTCAAGACGAATTTTTCTACCACCCACCACCCACTTGATAGCCACTGTCGAGGATTTACCAACATTCTAGACTATGCCTCCAAGGAGGCAGAATACATGGATGAAGAAGACCATGCTCCCAGCCCCGTTAACACCGGGAGGTGGGCTGCCACTTCCATATACGATGTCTAAATGGTAGATACACCTACCACTAACAGTTACAATATGCCTAATAACGATGGCGACAAGTCGGGTGATGCACCGTCAAGGCTCCGGAAACCGCATCAGCGGTCCAAAGGCAAAAAGGGAAGGAAAGCTATTATCAGCAACGGGGACGATAAACCCCGACAACGTCAATGCTTCTGAAGACAATAACTACCTTTCCCCCGTCGAGGAGGAAGATATACTGGAAGTCTATGACTTGTACATCCCTGATAACCTCGAAGATCAGGAAAAAATCAGGCAACGGCTCATAGCAATGACTCGCAGCTTTAAAGCTAAAGAACGGCAACTCAAAACCGAACAGGATGACCTCAATGACCGATGGACGAAAGTCCTCTCAGCGGAGAAAGTACACGGCACCGGTTTGTCAGACCATCCTAAAAGCTACCCACGGAGGAGGCTGTTGTCGTAATTCAATGACAAACTCATTTATATTCTGTCTCTAAACCGTAGTCCATACGACAAGCTGGACCGCCCCCCTCGTGGTTGGGATAGGACGATTGAGGACACCCGTTACATACTGGCAATGCCCCTAAGACTGCGTAAGGAGCCATTAGAGCCCAATGACAGGTTTGACCCGTGAGATGACCTAGATCATAGAGTAGGCCGTACAAGATCCATCTACGCATCTAGAGAGTACTCACCCGATAAACGGGGCGGGTACAGACCATGGTTCGACCAAAACAACTGGGTCTGGGAGCACAACCGGACCCACACAGACGTCGAATACAGGCGCGACATAGCATGGGTCAGAGGCGCCGCTCATTCACTATGCTTCATAGATGAGGTAATGCGACATTAGTTCCTCGAGGGGTTTAAACCAGTGAATATAGAATAGTATGATGGGACTACTGATCCAACTATATGGATTGAGAACTTCCTCCTCCATATCCACATGGCGCGAGGAGACTATCTCCACGCCATCAAATATCTACCTCTTAACCTTAAGGGGCCAGCTAGGCACTGGTTAAACAGCCTCCCCGCAAACTCCATGGGATGCTGGGAAGACATGGAAGATGCATTCCGCTCTAACTTCCAGGGAACCTATGTCCGCCCGCCGGAGTCTTCCATTCTCAACAACGTCGTCCAAAAGCCCGGCGAGTCTGCTCGGCAATTCTGGAATCAGTTCTTGACTAAGAAGAACCAAATTGTTGACTATTCGGATGCTGAGGCCATAGTCTCCTTCCGGCACAATATTCGGGACGAATGGCTGGCACGCTAGTTAGGCCAGGATAAACCTCGGACCATGTCCGCCCTTACCTCCCTCATGACCTGCTTTTGCATGGGCGAAGATAATTAGCTAGTAAGACGCAGCCACAATTCCAAAGATCACATAGCCTCTAAATTCCAGGATGGAAACGGAAAACCAATGCGCAATAAGAATAAGCACAGACACAATAATAGCGATGTCGATGACACGGCTGTAAATGCCAAATTCCGCAACTCCCGTCCTGGGAAGTGGAAGAAGCCTCCTAAAGGCACTCGCGACGGAGCCACTCAGCTGGAGAAGATCATGGAATGGCGTCGCCAAAGCCATGGGACTTCGGAGAAGCCCGCCAATGACACACACCACAACTACCGGGAGTTTAAACACGCGAGCAAGATACCACCCGAGGACCAAGGCAAAAGCTCTTGCAGTGAGGACGAGGATGAGCCTCGGGCTCCAATTGGTGGTGGACAGAAGAAATTCCCTCCTGATGTCAAAACAGTGAACATGATATATGCCACCCTTATACCTAAGAAGGACAGGAAGCGTGCCCTTCGGGAGGTCTACGCTATGGAACCTGTAGCCCCAAAGTAGAACCCATGGTCAGCATACCCAATCACCTTTGATTGGAGCGATCACCCAACTAGTATCTGTCATGGGGGTTCAGCGACCCTCGTCCTAGACCCCATTATAGATGGATATTACCTCACAAAAGTCCTAATGGACGGAGGAAGTAGCCTCAACACTACCTACAAAGGAGTGATCCCAGGCGTTCATGCCCAATGCACGGGTTCCGTAACCATGGAAGTTGTGTTCGTCTCGCCCAATAATTTTCGTAGCGAATACTTGATCTTCGACATTGTGCCCTTCCACAATGACTATCATGCGCTGCTTGGTCAAACAACGTTCATTTGTTTCAGCGCAGTCCCACACTACGCATACCTCAAGCTCAAGATGCCCGGCCCCAAGGGGGTCATTACTTTTAACGGCAACACAGAGCACTCCCTTAGAACCGAGGAACATGCACTGGCCCTAGCGGCCGAATTTAGCTACAAAGAAGATTGGCAAGTTTCGACATCTACCATAAAGGCACACAAGGCTAGCAAGAAAGTTCGGCTTGAGACCAAAAACTCAAATCCTTCTTCCTCCCTTTAATAGGGACTTGCCCCCCACCACACAACCCTAAGACCAGCAAAGTTCATGCCAAGGAGGCACAACTTCGCACTTAGAATTCCATGGGTAGCGGTGGGGAAATAAAGATGGTTGTTCGGCTGGCCCGAACCTCTACCATCAACACGTCTTCGGACTAAATGCAGGCGCTCCTAAAAGAACCTGCCTATGGCGTGAAGCTCACCTACAATTCGGCAGCCTCTCAAGACATTGTTTGCAAGATCCGTCCGCTAAACACTAACACCCATCAACGTGCATCTAAGAGTAGGAGTCAACTAGCAATGGGGCATATCACGGACGTCAGGTTATCAATCGAAGATCCCTGGTACAACAACTCCTGTATATTTTTATTTCTTTCACATACCTATAAACAGTTGCTTTGGCAATCCGAGCTATAAGAGTTGTTGAGAAAATTGTAAATTGCGCGGCACAAGTTTGCCTCATCTGCCCTTTTTTTGGCACATATTTTTCCTCTCTACCTCTTATCGTGGACCTGTTCGGTATGATGCGAGGTAACCGGATAATAGACCGTGGGCTCGAGTTCAAAAACAAATCGCCTTATCTATCATGTGCTCAACGTCTTGGTGTTCGCTTTATATGCATCGGTTCCAAATAATGTCTTTGGCCAAATATGATACTTGTCGTCAAGACAGCTGGACGCAAGGCACTCCTACACCTTCGAGACATCATTCTAGAGATGGCTGATGAACCAGCTACTCACTACCTTGCCTTCAGGAAGGATGACTTGGGCGAGAGTTGGATGCTGATTCCGGCCAAGGAGGATGGCGCATCACTCCGGTTCCAGACCAACTTCAGTCTCTCCGCCAATAGTCTGGTTCACAACTTGGTGAAGGAATCCGTGAAGCTCCGTGAGGAACTTCACCACACCCGAGGGCTACTTCGACAAGCCAAGACCAAGCCAGACAAGATCAAGAAGGATGGAGCCCCCGAGGGACGACCAGCTGTCGCTTATCGAGGAGGAGTACCCCCAGCCAGTGATGCACCTGCACGTAGTCATCGCATGAGTGCGAAGGAGTACCGTAAGCTCTTCACCGACCCGCGTGTAAGGCGTCATCGGGATGGGCCTCCTCGTTCCCCGACCCCGTCGACCGGGAACGATGCTCGTTCTGAGGATGAGCCAGAGGAAGACACAGAGGAGCGTGACTACAAGACCGAGCACTCCACCACCTGAATCCGAGAACCCCTAGGGTAGGATCAGACGTGTATCCCTCATGCGTAGTTGAGTCCGTGTAATGGTTCATATGAAACCATGTGTGCTTGTTGTTTGTTTTGTTGTTTGTGTGTTCTAATGCAAGTCGCGCTTTTGCCTTAGGCAACATGTAACCTACTACATCGTCTATCTTAATATATGTTGTGGGTCTTTTGACCTTCGTTTCTCCACACTTGCACTTGACCGACCCCGTTAGGCCCGCTTTGTCGATTTGCTTAACCTCTTGTCGACCCCAGTTATTTGACTTGGCTGCTCCAAACAGGATGGTGACTACTACCCGCAACAGCTCCTTCACCAACCCCGAGGCCGACAGCTCGAGCCAGCAACAGGGAGCTGGTGGGGCTGCTCACGCTGGAGGACACCAGGAGCAGCCACAAGGCGACATTCCCCCGCCACCACCTCCGCCGGAGAACATGACCATAGCTCAGTTTCTCCAAGTTCTGTGGGAGGAGCGCTAGGCCAACAATGCTGCTCTCCAGCAGATGGCCCAGGCTCTCGTGAACAACCAGCAGCAGGGTAGGAATGGCAATGGCCACTCCATGCTGTCTGAGTTCATGAGAAACTCGCCCCCAACCTTCACTGAGACTACTGAGCCGTTGGATGTTGATGACTGGATCCGCACCATCGAGGACCTCCTTGCCCTGGTCAACTGCAATGAGGATCGTGAGAAGGTGCTTTATGCCTCTCACTGCCTCGGAGGTACCGCCCGAGCATGGTGGGTTGGATTCAAGGTCATGCAGGGAGAGCGTGTGATCATGTGGAATGACTTCAAGGAAGGATTCCGCACTGCCCATATTCCATCTGGGATCATGGCTATCAAGAAGAGAGAGTTTCGAGGGCTGAAGAAAGGACGTGGCTCTGTCAAGGAGTACCTGCAGAAGTTCAACCTGCTGTCAAGGTATGCACCTGAAGACGTCAGCACAGAGGCTGCCAAGAAGGAATGCTTCATGGAAGGACATTAGCAAATTCTGTAGTATCAGCTCATCATCTGCGACTGCCGCACCTTCTTTGGTCTTGTAAACAAAGCCCTCATGTTGGAAGACAAGCGTCGTGCCATCGACGACACTCGCAAGCACAAGATGATCAGCAAAGGAAGCTCAAGCAACCAGAAGCCTCACCCATGGCAGCCAGCTCCAGCCAAGCCATCCTATCAGCCACAGTAGGCTAGACCTCCTGCGCCTCGTCCGAGCTACCAGCCTCAGCAGTATGCCAATCCTAGGCCAACCTACAACTACAACCCCAATAACAACAATGGTGACAAGAACCTCAACAATAACCCTGGGCAAGTCACCTGCTTTGGATGTGGTCAGTCTGGACACATCTCTAGGCTTTGTCCCAATAGGAAGCCTGATGCACCGCGCCCGAATGCGCTAGCTCAAGGACAAGCCCGAGGAGCACCGCCAAGGAACCCAGCTCCCCACAACCAGCCTAACAATGGCAAGGGTCGTGTGAATCACATCACTGCAGAGGAAGCCCAGGAAGACCCGGACGTCATACTGGGTACGTTCCTCGTCAACTCAACCCCAGCAACAGTATTGTTTGATTGTGGAGCTTCGCATTCTTTTGTCACCCAAAATTCTACACTAGAGAGTGGCATGGAACCTACACCCTTGGGTAGTCGTATGCTGATACAAACCCCTGGTTCAGTTATGAAGTTTGGGTTAGGGTGTAAGGAGGTGAAGATTGACATCAATGGGGTAGACTTCCTAGCAGACCTTATAGTTCTGGATTCACCCGGCTTGGATGTTATTCTTGGCATGAACTGGTTGACTAAGCACCAAGGCTTACTAGACTGTGCCAAGAGGATTGTTACCGTGACCAACATCCAAGGAGTGGAAGTCAAGTATGTCCCCAACCCTATCTCCACACAAGCCCCTCAGGTTAACTACCTGTCGGGAGTTGAGTTAGATCAAGTGCTAGTAGTATGTGAATACCCGGATGTGTTTCCTGATGAGCTATCCGGGATACCTCCTGGCAGCGACATTGAGTTCATGATTGAGCTTATGCCCGGATCAAGGACCATCTATAAGAAGGCCTATAGGATGGGATCCAAAGAGTTGGCAGAATTGAAGAAGCAACTGGCAGAGCAGCTCAAGAAAAGATTTATTCGCCCTAGTGCCTCTCCTTGGGGATCTCCTATTCTATTTGTGTCAAAGAGAGATGGCACCATCAAATTTTGTGTCGATTGCCATTCTCTCAATGAGGTCACAATAAAGAACAAGTATCCACTCCTCAAGATCGAAGACCTGTTTGATCAGTTGAACGGACCCAAGGCGTTCTCCAAGATCGATCTTAGGTTTGGGTACTATCAGCTGAAGATCAGACCCCAGGACATCCCAAAGACGACATTTGTAACCCGATATGGCCTGTATGAGTACACGTTCATGTAGTTCGGATTGACGAATGCCCCGACCTACTTCATGTACCTCATGAATAAAGTCTTCATGGAATACTTGGACAAGTTCGTTGTTGTCTTCATTGATGACATCCTTGTCTTATCCAAGTCTAAAGAGGAGCATAAAGAGCACTTGAGGTTGGTCCTAGAGAAGCTTCGAGAGCACCAGCTTTATGCCAAGTTCAGCAAGTGTGAATTCTGGCTGCACGAAGTTGGATTCTTGGGTCATATGTTGACTGCGGAGGGATTATCAGTAGACCCTGCCAAGATTGAAGCCGTGACTGAATGGCAAACCCCCAACCACAGCGGAGGAAGTCAGGAGCTTTCTCAAACTCGCGAGATATTACCGCAAGTTCGTAGAAGGATTCTCAAGCATCGCCCGACCAATGACCCAGCTCCTGAAGAAGGACAAGAAGTTCGAGTGGACCGCTAAGTGCGAAGAAAGCTTCCAGGAGCTCAAGAAGAGATTGACCACAACCCCTGTTTTGGCTACCCCTGATATTCACAAGGAATATGTGATTTATTGTGATGCATCAAGAACCGGACTTGGAGGTGTTCTGATGCAAGAAGGCCGAGTCGTAGCATATCTGTCCCGACAGCTACGTCCTCATGAAGAGAACTATGCAACTCACGATCTTGAGTTAGCAGTCGTGGTTCATGCCCTGAAGACATGGCGGCATTACATTCTGGGGAAGCGATGTGAGATATTCACTTACCACAAGAGTTGGAAGTATATCTTCACTCAAAGGGAATTGAACATGAGGCAGCGAAGATGGTTGGAGTTGATCAAGGACTACAACCTCAGTGTTCAATACCACCCCGGAAAGGCCAATGTGGTACTGATGCCTTAAGCAGAAAGGCTTGCTCCTTGAATGCTATGATTAAGGAAAGGCTACCCTCTTTGTATGATGTGCTTGAGAGCTTCGGCTTGGATCTGGTCACACCAGGATCTCTTGCCAACCTCGAAGTGAAGCCTACCTTGATGGACGATATCAAAGAAGCCCAGAAGGGACACGACAGCATTAAAGGCATTAAGTGGAAGATCAAGGCAGGCAAGGCCCCAGGATTCTCAGAGGATGAACAAGGAGTCATGTGGTTTGGGAACCGCATTTGCGTACCCAACAAAGAGGAGCTCAAGAACGTGATATTACAAGAAGCTCATAGCACTCCCTACTCCATCCATCCTGGACGAACCAAGATGTATCAAGACCTCAAGGCAAGATTCTGGTGGCATGGCATGAAGCGGGAACTAGGCACGTTCGTGGCTAAGTGTGAGGTATGCCAGAGGGTCAAGGCTGAGCATCAGCGGCCCGCTAGACTACTGCATCCCCTTAAAGTACCTAAATGGAAGTGGGATATAATCGGGATGGACTTCATCACTAGTTTACCAAGGTCAAGCAAGGGACGTGATTCCATTTGGGTCATTGTCGACCACCTGACCAAGGTCGCCCATTTTGTTCCCGTCAAGACCACCTATGATGGCAACAAGTTAGCCAGCCTCTACATAGATCGGATCGTGAGTCTTCATGGAGTACCAAAGGAGATTGTGTCAGACTGAGGGACCCAGTTCACCTCAAGGTTCTAGAAGAAGTTTCAAGAAGCTATGGGAACCAAGCTCTCCTCCAGCACTGCTTTTCACCCCCAGACCGGTGGGCAAACGGAACGAGTAAACCAGATACTCGAAGACATGCTCCGCGCTTGTGTTCTGGCATATGGAGCCAAGTGGGAACATTGCTTACCATTCGCCGAGTTCTCCTACAACAACAGCTGTCAGTCAAGCCTTCAGATGGCACCATTTGAGGTGTTGTATGGACGCAAGTGTCGTACTCCCCTCAACTGGTCGGAGACCGGAGAAGGATTAATATTTGGACCAGATATCCTCCGCGAAGATGAAGAGCAAGTTCAACTCGTTCGTGAGAGCCTCAGGACCGCTAAGTCCAGAGAGAAGAGCCATGCCGACTCTCACCGCCGAGAACTGAACCTCAACGTTGGAGATTATGTCTACCTCCGCGTCATGCCTCAAGGGAACCAAGCGTTTTCACGTCAAAGGAAAGCTCGCGCCAAGGTATATCGGACCCTTTAGGATCACTGCAAGACAAGAAGAAGTTGCTTATCAGCTAGAGCTACCTTCTGAGCTATCGGAGGCGCACAACGTCTTCCACGTGTCACAGCTCCGGAAGTGTCTGCAAGTTCCCGACCGCCCCGACCTCTACAAAGACATCGACCATCAGGCCATCGACCTTCAGCCAGATCTCACTTATCGTGAGAGGCCTGTCCTCATTTTGGATGAAGCTGAGCGTTGCACCTGAAGCCGCACCATGAAGTACTTCAAGGTCCAGTGAGGCAACCACATGGAAGCAGAAACAACATGGGAGCGTGAAGATTATCTCAGATCAGAGTTTCCATATATTTTTAGCGCTTAGCCTAGGAATCTCAGGGACGAGATTCTTGTAAGGGGGGAAGGTCCGTCACACCCTATATTTTGGCACATTGTTGCGTTTGGTTTTATAAAAATTTGGAGCCAACTAAAACTTTTTGAGTGCATGCTTGTTTGATGTGATGCTTGGTTGAATTGCTTGAGTGTCCAAGTTTGGAACTATTAGGTTCTACTCCACTCCACCTTCATCTTCCTTGATCCAAATTCCTTGCCCTATGATCATGCCATGTGAATATAGCTCAAAAATATTTTTATCAAAATTTGTTTTCACCAAAAAGGATTTATTCAATTTAAGTTCACTAAATACCCTGAATTGAGGTTTGAACTACAAGTCCTCAATTTAGGTGGATCTTTTCTTCCCAAATGCTTTATTTGAAACCTACTATATATATGACTTCTCAAAACCACCAAATATTATTTTTAAAGATTATTTTCATATTTTATTTAAATGCTTTTTCTTAAGAACAGAAATGGCTTTTCCTAAGGGAAAATTATTTAAATGCTTTGAAAATATTTGAGAAAATTTAGAGAGACTCAGTGGACATATATTTTCCATATATATGAGTTTCAACACAAGGGCTTGATCATAACATGGGCAAAACCCCTCAAAACCCATCCTGATCAGATCAAACTTTTGGAATGTTTTTGCAAGAAATATTCTCAATAAATTCCAAGAACATTCTAGCAAGTCAACACTATCATAGGTGATGATTTTGCAAAGTTTCATATCAATACAAGTTGGTTTGCTTCATCAAACCAACCCAAATCCATTTCTGTCCAGATTCAAATTTTGACTACTTTACATTGTGAAGTGTCTTACCTTGGCCTCAAACTTTGTGAGCATGCTCTAATGAACAATTAGTGATGATACACTAAGTGGTGCATCAAGGGTTAAAGCCTAACCCGTTTGAATCTATAGAAAACAGATTCTGTCTATTTCTAGGTTTTCCCTATGTCCGATTATGAACTTTCTTCAAACCCTCTCAAACTTGGTGATCTCACTTGCCTTTCATCACCTCTTGACTCTATCAAGTCTCAAGATAATCCAGGTTCAT
This sequence comes from Hordeum marinum, assembly GCA_022496015.1. NCBI lineage: Eukaryota > Viridiplantae > Streptophyta > Magnoliopsida > Poales > Poaceae > Hordeum > Hordeum marinum. Next base: position 179,005,544 of record CM039674.1, read on the forward strand.
TTGATCACCCAAATAAACATCAAACACCTTCTGCCAGCAATGTAAAAATAGCATTTCCACCCTTTCACTTTTTACCCTTGGCCTCCCCTTTTTACCACAGCCTCTAGTAGGTGCCTTGCACCTCCAGTAAAAATCCTGATCCCTCTGGCCATGGTGAGATGGGGTAAAACCCCCTATTTTCTACCTGACAGCATCCTTTCTGACCTCTCCTCTCCATTTCTTCTACCCCAGGGCTACCCCATAGACCCCCTAGCCTCTCCTAGCCGTTGGGGCATATCCTAATGCCTCTGGACACAAGTAGACACGCAGGGGGGCTTAAAGAATGCCCCTGCATGCCATAAGGGTGCTCTAGAGCGCGCTACAGTGCACTCCCGCACTGTAGCCGCCCTGCCCGGCGTCGCCAAGCGGCATTGGGCTGCCCCTGCTTATCCGTGTGGTCGGCCTCGACGTCTGCAGCCCTGCAGGCGGTCGGCCCCCTCCTCCCTCTCTCTCCTTCTCCCTCCTCCGTGCGTGCCCACCACCGCCCGGCTCGACCAATCCTCGAGCCTGAGCATGCGACCTTCCCTGCCTCCCTCCTCTCTTCCCCTTGGCCTAGACTAACCCCAGGAACGCCCCCGACTCCCTCTCTCCCTCTCTCGTGGCCCCTGGCGATGGCCACGTCCCTACCGGCGCAACCGGATCCGGTGGACTCGCCCCCGGCTATATAAAGGGCCCCCGAGCCCCTCTCTCCCCTTTGGTCTCTCTCCTCCCGAGAATCCTCCCTGAACCGCCCATTTGAGCCTCCCGAGCACCAGTGCTCGAGATTGACCGAGGCCCCGCCGCGGCGGAGCTCCGTCGATCTCGGGACACAGGCCCGCTCAGGCGCTCCCCTCGCCTCCTTTGGGCATGTAGCCATCCCCAGGTCATTTCCCCTGTCTCCCCCGCCCGTTTTAGGGCCTGAAACCCCTCCCTCGACTGCCTCCCGAATCTCCCTCCGCCGCGGGTTCTCGCCACCGGCGACTCCGTCCACCTCCGGCCCTCCTTCGACCTCCAAAGGAGCGGCGGGTCGACCCTGAGCCCATTCCTGCCTCCAGACCTCCTCGCTGTGCTCCCCTCTGCCGCCGGTGAGCTTCCCCTCCTCCCTGTCGCGAGGAGGAAGAAGGACCCGGTAGGTGGGGCCCACCTGTCAGCCTCTCTTTCCCCTCCCGCGCTCTCTCCCCTATCGTCTGAGCCGCTGGCAGCCGGGCCCCGCGCATAAGATTTGAATCTGACCGCACGCGCGGCTGGCTGGCTGGCCAAATGGGACGGCCCAGCTCCTGGCCGCCCCTGGCACAGGATCTGGAGCCCTTTTCTTTTTCTAAATTTTGTGGGATTTGTAAAAATTCCACAGGGCTGAATATTTGCCCCATGCAAATATTTTCTCCACCCTAAATCTTAGCATAATCTTTAGGATTTAATAGTATCATTTATAAAAATGTTTGCAAAGGTTTTTATCACTGTTTTATTTTAAAACCTATTAAACGCACATTTTTAGCCTCTGTTATTTTGTTTCTAAAATGGTTTTCACAGAGAAATTTATTGTAGATATTTTTAATATGACTTTAGGTATTTAACAGAGTAGGTGAACTTTATAGTAGAGGCTTTTGTGCTTTGTTTTCATTGTTTTGCTTATTATTATCGTTTATTCCGCGATTATAGATTGCGCCATAGACGAAGAAGTTGGACTTGAAGACCTCGAAGACCCCGGAGACTTTGTTGAGCTAGGCAAGCAGCCCTTTGACCATATCAAGAAACTATTTTAACTTGCATGTCATATATCACTTTACTCCCGGCATTATCGATCATATGATGTGGTGGTTTCCCCTTTGGTGGGATGCCTCCGGTGCTTTCTATTGATACTTGCATCGAGCACGACCCTACCACCTTATGAGGGTTGTGCGGGTGGGAGTAGATGGGTTGCTAGTAGATGCTACGCAAGTAGGATGGGACTTATGCATGGTGATATTGAAAGGTGTGTGTTTTGAATACTCTTTCAAAAACCCCGTCGGGTGTCACTGATGCCCGAGGGAGATGATGATGAGTTGGGTGACCACTTGAGAAAGAAGTGGTGTACCGGAACAAATGGGTGTGTGTTTTCGAAAACAGATTAGATTTAAGGTCTGCTGACCGTCCCAACATTACATGCGCAACCATGATACCTCTTATGGGACGGGGCTTTGTTGATTACCTTGGTGGGTACTGGCAAGGAGCCCGCATTACTAGTGGCGGGAGTGGCGGGGTCACTCCCGATACGGGGTCGTACCGGATGTACGATCATGCGTTGTCTTTACAGGCACCGGGCACACCGTTGGTCCCCTCATGGATGGTACGGTTTGAGCAAGGCTCGTGTGATGTACGTCATGAGGCATGGGTACCAATCGAGTGGACTCTTTGTTTAGTATCGTCGGGGGAAAGGCATTCTTCGGGTGCTTGCCTCGGGTATGTATATACCGCGAGTCGTGGATCACATGGAAGTTCCCCGAGTCTTGTGGGTAAAGTGTGCAACTTCTGGAGAGTGTAAAACTATTCAAATAGGCGCGTCTGCGGTCATGGACAGTTGGAGGTCCTTCTTAGACAACGTCCGAATTTTTTCGTGAAATATTGGTGTGAGTATGTGTGTGTTAGTGACAAGAGGTCACCTGAGTCAAGTCCGATGACTTGGCATGAGAAATGAACTAAGTCCGATGACTAAGCGTGAACATGATGTGTTCAATTGATACCGTGATGGTATCGACAATGTGTTATCATGAATACTTGGTTAGTTGTTGATGCATACTTACTATTACTTGATCATGTCGCTTGCATACACAATCAGCTTTCCACAAATTACCTATAGTGCTATATCATGCACCATTATTTCCTCGTTCCACTCTTGGGTTGCTTGCGAGTACATTCAAAGTACTCATTGGCTTGCCACTGATTATTTAATTGGCCAGGCATGGAAGAATAGGAATATGTCAAAGATTTCATTTGAGACGAACATGCGAACTAGGACACTTCCTAGTCAGAGTGCCTGTAGGTTAAGGCAGATGGCATGGGTTCATGCTTTCGACGAAGATTTCCGCTGCTTGTTCTAGACTTAGTGTTTGGCCCGAGTGGCCCTATCTTTGTAACACTGAGACCTTCGTGGTCATCATTTGTGTAAGACGTTAAGTGTGGATGTAAGACTCTTTTATTCAGCTTCTATGTGTTAAGTGAGCATTGATCTCTGGGATCACTGTACACGTGCATTCGGTGATCTCGACTTATGACTCGGGGTCCCCACAGTTACCCTGGTGTTCCACAGCCTAAACGGCATGCATGTGTAACAGAATACCCCGCATGAGGTTAGGAAGGCGGTCTTCTCAACATCTTCGACCCCTATCTTGATTTGGCGGTAGCCCGAAAAGGCATCAAGGAAGTAGAGGAGGTCGCACTCTGCGATAGAGTCCACGATTTGGTCGATGCGCGGCAGCGAGAACGGGTCCTGGGGGCAAGCTTTGTTGAGTCTTGTGAAGTCAAAGCACATGCACTCCTTCCCGCACTTCTTTGGGACAACCACCATGTTGGCAAGCCACTCCGGGTTGTGCGCCTCTCGGATGACTCCAACCTCCTTCAGCTTGCCGACCTCCTGAGCAATGAATGCTTACTTCTCCGGTGCTTGTGTCCTTGCCTTTTGCTTAACCAAGAGGGCGTTGGGCACACCATGAGGTGGCGCTTGATCATGTCCCTCCGGACCCCCACTAGGTCAGAGGCGGTCCATACGAACGCATCCTTGTTTGCGCGAAGGAAAGTCACCAGCACCTCCTCTTGTCCCCGGGGAAGGTTGGCACCGATGGTAAAAGTAGGACCCGGGTTTTCCTCACCCACCGGTACCTGCTTCGTCTCCGCCCGACTCTAGGAAAACAACTGCTTCTATTTTACAGGTGCGATACCGATGACACCTCCGGATTCCTCGGCAGTCGCCACGGCGCCCCTAGTGCTGGGACGCACCACGACCGCCACCTTGTAGGCGAGACCAAGGACGTGTGGAGCATCCTTGACGCTCCCTTGGATGGTGAGGTTGTCGGCGCTCCCGGGCATCTTGATGACATTGTAGGCCGGGTTCATCAACGTTTTAGTGCGGGGTAGCCGAGGATGGCATTGTATGGGAGCTAGATATGAGCGATGTCGAAGTCGACCTTCTCGGTGCGGAAGTTGGAGCGGGTGCCGATGGTGACGAGGAGACGTATATGCCCCAAGGGGGCGACGGATCCTCCAACCAGCCCGGTGAAGGGCCTCGAGGGCGTGAGTTGGCTGCTGGGTAGCTGCAGCGTGTCGAAGGCCTCCATAGAGATGACGCTGAGGCTAGCGCTGCCATCGATGAGAGTACTGGAGATGGCCATGTGGCATATGGTGGGCATGCAAAGCATGGGGAGTGCCCCGGCGGCCGTTGTCGCCTTGGGGTGGTCGTTGGGGCTGAAGGTGATTTCGATTTCCGGCCACACCCGTGGCGGCGTGGCCTCAGGCTGTGGCCGGACCATCCCCACGTGGCAGAGGAAACACTTGACTTGACAGTTCGAGGAGGGCGCTGGCGATCCACCGAGGATGCAGGTGACCCCACGGCCGGCCCCGCGCGCCCCGGAGACGCCGCGCACAACGGCTCGGCCGAGGCCGAAGTTCCTGCCTGCCTTGGAGTCACCGAATTAGGGGTCTAGGGCCGACTAGAGACGGTGCTTCGACACGCCCCCTACCTGGTGCGCCAAATGTTGGTTTTCAAGCTATGCAAAACCCTTAAGGTTCGAACACAGGGGCGTGTGAGAAGGCTTCCCCACAGCGACACCTAGCATAGCTCGCTACTCGATGGACACAGTGGCAAACTCATTCAATGACAAGGAAGAAGATGAACATGACAGTTTACCCAGGTTCAAGCCATTGCGAAGCGTAATACCCTACACCTGCTTTGGCGGATTGCCTCTCGTGGAGGTTTTGGCGATGAACTAGAACAGTGGGCTTGAGCCTCGCGAGGGCACTCAAGTTGTGTTCTTGGCTCTTCGCCTGGCGATTGAAACGGGAGTGGCTAAATGCTTGATTGGATCTTTGATCCCCTCTACAGTGTGACCTAACTTCTATATGTAGTGGTGGCCCGGGTCCTCTTCCCTTATCTCAATGGCGGGAAGGAAGCACACATCGGCCATTTTTGAAGGGGGACAAGAGTATGTCCACGCCCTGTCCAAAGGCGGTCTTCGCCTGGAAAGTAGGTGATCATGATGCAGTGGTGGGCTCGATGATGACATCTGCCCCGCAGGGCTGGCGTTCATGGTCTTGTTGTACCGAAATGGAAACCTTTGGGTGGCGCTTTGGGAACCCGCGTAGGTTCTTGCTCCCTTTGCACCAAAGAGGAAATTGTGTCGCCTGGCGTGCTGGCGCTTGCCTGTCCTCACCCGCGTCATCCTTGCCTCCTGAGGCTGGGCCTTGCATAGGGATATCGACCCTTTTGAGGGGGGCCTGAGGAGGTTCTTCCCCAAGAGTCTTGATTCTGCTCCTCCTCGCGAGCGCAGGGTCCTCGCAAGGGCCTTGTCTTGAGTAACGCCTTGCCGGGCCTCGCCTGGTCGACGAAGTGGGCCATGCCCTTGGCCACAGGCAGGCAGGACTGGGTACCCCATTCCGAAAACACTGACATAATGCACCATAAGTAGGATATAATTTCGTAGCACAACTATTGACTTTCGAGTTTGCATAGGGAATCACAAACCTTAACACCAATATTCTTACTAAGCATAATTACTCATCAACATAACTCACACATTACTATTCTATGTCTCAAAACTATTACAAAGAATCAAGTTTAATTTGTCCAATGATCTTCATGGAAGTTTTTATTATATCCCTCTTGAATATCTATCACTGTGGGACTAGTTTCATATGTTGGTATCACTTTTGATAAGCTCACATGGATATAAGTGAAAAACATGAGCATACAAGTTTCATCTATCAAAATAGTATAAGTAAAGCATGAGAGGATTTGTTCAAAATTACTAACTCTCAAATTAATATAAGTGAAGCATGAGAGCATTTCTTCAAACATGTAAAAGCACCCTATGCTCAAAAAGATATAAGTGAAGCACTAGAGCAATTCCTTTGCTCAAAAGTTTTAAGTGAAGCATAAAGATCAATTGTGGAAAATAATAGCATGTTTTTGGCTCCCTCAAATAGGTGTGTGCAGCAAGGATAACAGGAAACAAAGAAAATATACAAGGCGCTCCAAGAAAAACTCATGATATGTTACTCTTCTAACTCCTTATTCCTTCATCCATTGTGATATCACCCAAAACTTGAAAACTTTAATCACACAAAGCTGAATAAAATTCTCGTGAGATCCGTTAGTATAATAAAGCAAATTACCACTTTAGGTATTGTTGTAAACCCATTCATATTTTATTATTGCAGTATAACTACTATATTCTAACTTTACCATGACTTATGCCCCGGATAGAAGCCATATATTAATTAAAACAAGCACACAAGGCAATGAAAACATAATTTGTTTCAGACAGGACGGTCTGTAATCTGTTCCCTACCCATACTTCTAGAAATCTAAAAATTCTGAAAAATTAGGAAAACATAAATAATTTCTATGAAACTACTGTGTTAGAATTTCAGCTCAATATCACGTTTCACTAAAAAATGAAAATTCATGCACTGGGAACAAAGTTTCTGTATCAGATCTAGCATTGTTTCTACTCATCTTATTGGTCGTCCTAAAGGCATTACTTGGCACAAACAATAAATAAAAAATAAAAAATCATAATGTAATAATAATTGATCAAAACACTAAAAAACATAAAGAAAAGATAAAAATATTTTATTCATTGGGTTGCCTCCCAACAAGCTCTATCGTTTTACGCCACTAGCTAGGCATAACGCATAGATTTAAGTGTTGTCATCCTTAGTTCGCACCCCATAGAAGGCCCTCATGATTCATATATATGGTGACTTAATTCTTGTTCTAGGGAAGTGTTTGTCACGCCCAAGATGCGATCCTATCCTTATTTTGGCACGAGGGCCTCGACAGGGATAGAAACGCATATCGTCGTGTTGCAAGAATGGATATCATTACATGTACATTTACAGAAGAGATGAGTATATGGAATTGGCTTACACTCACCACAAGCTACATAAAGATCACATCAATACAACAACATATTCAAACATCAGACAGAAGAGCCTAGAACCCATCCTAGATCGATGAAGAAGAAGAAGAAGAAGAAGAAGAAGAACTCCGAATCAAACAAGCACCACGCTCACGTCAACTCATTGCATTAGCTGTACCTGCAAATGTTGTTGTGGTATTATGTGAGCCACAAGGACTCAGCAATCTCATTTCCAAGGGTATCTTATGGTTAAGTGGTGAGGCTGCAACAAGCGACTACACATTTATTTGAGTGGCTAACTTATGAATACAGAAATGAAATTATGTTCTTCAACGCATAACATACATGAACTAGAAATTACCATTAACTGATGCTGAACACCTACTTACGTCAATCATAACCCGACCATGTTCTCTATCGGATAAGGACTCACAAGAAGAGACATTCACGGTTACACACACAGTTGGTGTATTTTATTTGAGTTTACCTCAAGTTTACTATGATCGGGTGTTAAACAAAGTTTCCATGTTTGCCACATAATCGTGGGCATGGCTTGCCGGAAGATTTAACTCTATAGGGGTGCTCCAACTCGCACAAATTAACCACACGTCGCGGCAATAACCTCGACCACTGAGCTCGTGGTCATCCTAGGCAATTCCAAAGGAAATCCAACACCTCAAGATAACCTGAAGAAGATCGGAGTTCCTCATGCAAAACATTCGAGAAAGGTAAAAAAAATCCAGCAAGGCCGCCCGGCGTGTCGACGAACCCGATAGGAGCCGCGTATCTCGTTCTTAGTACATGACCAAATAAGCGTAGCGTACAGTGTCCTGATAGAAATCACCCGAGTTGCCCCAGGTTGAACCCGCACATGACTCTAGTTTGGACCAACACTCATGAGGAGCACTGGCCCGAGGGTGATTAAATTATCCATGGGTGCCGGTGGGTCCCTATGCATTTTATTAGTTATTAGGCAAATGTAGTACCAATGTTGGGCCTTGCTAGACAAGCTTTATCCTAAAACGAAAATCAAGGGGGTCCCCATAACAACCCCGAGCTTGTTAGGAGCGCTCAATTATGGAACATAACACCGGTTCACAAGTAACTAGGAATGGCAAAAGTGGAACAAAACACATAGAAAAAGGCCAAGCCTGCCACCCTTTACCAAGTATATATGTGCACTAAATTAAATACCAATAATATTGTGATAACAAAAGAATGTCCATGTTGACACATGGAAGCAATTGCACCTACACCTAGAAACGCTATAAGAAGGGCTAAGCAAGTGGTAACATAGCCAAGCAAAGGTTTGCTGGGATCTGGAAGGGTTAGAGGCTTTCATGGCAATGTTGGGAGTCTTGTCAAACAAGTGGTACGTAGCGTGATATAACGATAAAAGCGGGACAACTAGCATAGCAATGATAGTATTGGTATCCAGGGAAATGTGTCATCTTGCCTGAGATCCTGCTTGGAAGAAGAATGATTCCATGAAGAAGACGTGCCAACGTAGTCGAACGAATCCTCACACTCCAAACACTTTCGGAACTCTATCAAGAAGGAGCAATACAGAAACAACAATCAACACATGATAACACGACAACATATGCATGTCATGATGCATAAACAAATATGATGCATGTCCAGTTTAAATATGCAAGGCATGGCAAGCACAACAACCAAACACTACACATTAAGTGAAGCTCAATATGCAATGAGTTATATATTGACGAAACTCCACATTTGAATTAATTAGTTCACTTTTGTTAAGGTACAAAACAATATTAAATGTTGGTTACATGGCAAAATGGTCAAGCGTAAGCAACTACATCATCTAGGCATATTAAATGAGGCCGGAAGCAACGAATAACAATTTCGGAGTGACCTCATATCCATATTTCAAGTTTGGTCCAGATCTTAACTAACAATATTTTAGAGTTTTTAAACAGAAAAATAAATGTCACCATGAGATTCTACACATTTTTCTAGTCAAGTTACATATGTAAAACATTTTTAATGGAGATATGGTTAATTAGTTACGAAATAAATCATATTACATGGCATTTACGCAAATTACATGAAAACAGCAAGTTAAATATTTTAAACACATGTGATAGTTGGAAATTGTGAATCTAGATGAAATTCTAGTCATTGTACATATATAAAGTATTTACATACGATGCATGGCTTTTGTGAGATATTAAATCCATGAAGATGGACGACTTTTCTGCAATTTTTTATCGTGGAATAATTAGTAAATTCGCCAGACTGAAAAAAAACGAATCGGGCCGAATCTGTGAGCACACGATGCTATATTATGCCTAGGGCAAGGGGTGGCTAGCTGGCAGGCCGATGCGCTGGGCCGGGGCGGCTGAGGAACGTAGGCCGAGGTGGGACGGCGCGGCCCACGCGCTAGCAAGGCCCACGAACTGGCTCACACGGGAGTGGTCAATGCGCACGAGGGCGTCATTCTCCTCCTCGCTCCCGAGTAGGAGGCAGGGGCGATGGGGCTCGATAGGGAGGCGGCGTCGCATCCATGGCAGGGAGGGAGTGGAGAAGCCCAAGGATGGAGAGATCCGGTCGGCGGGCACCAGATCTGACGGAGAACGGCGGTAGGCGGCGGCTTGGGGACCCGGCAGCAGAGCTCCTGCAGGGGAGAGAGAGAGGGCGAGGTGAAAGGGAGAGAGAGCAAATCAGGAGCACGACAACATGGGCGGCGGTGCTCGGGCCTTATTCCGGCGGGGCTGCTGTGGCGGTCGCCGGCATCGGCCTGGGTGGCGGGGTCCTGGTGCGAGGGGCCCTCGAGGGAGGAGCCCCAGGCTGACGGGCAGCAGAGCTGCAGGCTTGCGATAGGCGGCGCTGATCCGGGCCCGACAGGCCTCAGATGGGCTCGGGGGCCCCACGGCACCTGGAGGGGGAAGGCTGCGGCGAAGCTGGCGGTTGGGGTTGATCCGGCATGGAAATCAAGGGGAGGGCTAGGGTTACCATTAGTGGCGGGTTAGGTGATGTTTAAATATGAAAGGGGGCTAGGTTAGCGGATTTAGCTCCATTTTCGGACGGTGCGATCTCGATTAGACGGTCCGGTAGCAGAGGAGAGAGGGAGGTTTGTGGCCCGGCACAGAGTTTTGGAAAACCAAAAACTTCCTCCAAATAACTGATGACGGTGCCGCTACGGGCGACCGGTCGGGTATCAAACAAACTCGGAATGCGACGAAATTTGGTAGGCGGTCCACCTACAATAAAACAAGACCGCACACGAACTTTCGACTCAATCTGGGAATATTTCATACACACTTTAAAAATAATATTTTATCGATGCCGCGGCCATGTGCATGTGTGGTTGGTTTCGAAACGGTTGACGACACGAACGGAGAGAAGCGGCAGCTACGAACGGATGCAAGTTTTCAAAAACGAATGAATATGCTATGTAGATGATGCGAATGATGCGATGATGAATGCGATGACCAAACAAATCTCACGACGACAATGGAATAAAAGGGGAATCTTCTGGAGCATTAGTCCCGAGCTGTTACAACTCTCCTCCACTACACGAGGATCTCGTCCCGAGATCTAAGAATGAGAAGGAAATAGAAAGAGCAAGTGGTAAACTTAGTTTCTTCTCTGACAAACAAGTGAAATCAATGATCATTGAAGGTTTCAACGAGAACACGAATGACATGAGGAACAAGCAAGAATTCACAAGAAATTTCATCAGCACGTTGGTAGGAAGGAGACAAAATTTGATAAGATAGAAGGAACTTGAAAATAGGACACACCACTCCGATTACATGGAGAAGAAAGGGAAGAACAAGATCTTGACAAAACAACATGATAGATTGAAGAGAGCAACAACATAAAGCCCTAGGAACAACAAAATAGAAGCTAGATTTTGAAAGGGAAAGAATGGAGAAGAAAATGACACTTATACCACCATTGAATTTGAAAAACATGGTCGAATGGAGTTGATGGAGAATCAACAATGAAAGAATATCTTGTTATGGGCTTATGGAAAACATATCAAAATTATGAGGTGACAACCTGCCACTAACAAAACAACGATTGCTTGGGAGCAAAATAGATGAAAAGCTTATTTCACGAAGAAGAGCAGAAAACTTGGATCATTTATGACACCACGATCACAACAATCCTTAGGAAATTCTTTAGGTGAAATCCAACCCTTGATAACTGTAAGAAGACAAGATGGGTTTACTTATCTCATTCTTGACAATTTTCCGTCGAGACTCCTCATAATCAAGAATTTAATGATACCATCTCAAAAGAAAATGGAGTATGAATTGAACTTAGAAATCCAAGATAAAGAACACTTGAGCACCTCCAACAAGAATCTTCAAGAACAATTCGAGACGAATTAAATCCTTAACAAAGCACCATGAAGAAGTATCGGGAAGAACTCCGAAATAAAAGGATGATAGAAAATAATTGAAGGATGTAAAAGACAAGATTGATACCTTGGTATGATATAGATGAAGCTTCGAAAAGAGATATTGGAGCCACTTGAACTCCAAACTGAAAAAGATAAGCAACTTATAATTGAGAATTTGATACCATGAACAACTCCAGAAGAAGCATCGAGATCACCTAGACCAACAAGAATAACAATTATGTTATGCCCATCCTTCATCAAATTAATTTGATGAAAAGCAACGGATTTGGCACACCACTTATTCTTGTTGCAAAGAATTGAAGAGAAAGAGAGAGAGAGATCATAAACTGGAAGAAGTCTTCAACGAAACACCGGTAAGAATTCACAAATGAATGAGGATACTATGATTGAATGAAGATACATTGGAACGAAGAGATCACGATCCACCTAATGGTAAAATTCACAATGCACCACAATAATTGAGATACGAACGAAGGGATAACAATTGAGAAGAATTTGAGAATGGAAGCTGAAAGCTTTGAACGAAGAAATCTTCTGAAAAGATGGCCTTCGGAAGGACCGGGAAATGAGAACTACTCTGGAATGCACTCGATAGATAAGGATGGAATTACTCGTGATCAAAAACAATTTGAGACGATAGCAACAAGCTGAAACATTGAATCTCTAGGAGGATGGATTAAGATTAAGACAACTCTCCTTCGACCTTCAATGCAGAGAATGATGATGAGAAACAACACCATTAATTATTGAGACACTCCGGAATAACTTATCAAGAAGGTTGAGACAACAATGAAAATAATTTAGAAGTGATCTTCGAGAAGGAATATGACTGATGAAAATCATTCTTACGTCATATTAGAAGAGGATTTGAGGACATCTCCGGAAATAATGGAAGAGCCAGGTAAGATTCTAGGAAAAACACATGTGGGTTATGGGCCCACTCAAAGAAACAACGTTGAAATGATTGCTTAGAAAGAAAGATTGCACCAGTACAAACTGAGACTTGTTGAGGTGAGAACCTCAAAATAATTGAAAACATTTTGGACGGGAACACGAATGTTCTGAGATATCTTCGGCACCCCGGATAGAACAGAGAGAGACAGATAAACAAGAGAGGCTTGGAAAAGAAATTCCAACATGGAAACCATTGAACGAATGAGAAAGGATATGATGAACACTGAGAGCTTGAACTGAATGCACCAGGAAGGAAAACCAAAATAAAGAAATGATGAATTCAAATCACTTGAGGATCTTCAGAAAGAATCACCAGATACGATACAAAATAAAAGACATCGAAAGCATCGATGAAAAGAAAGGCATTTGGATGGGAATTTAATTATTGACAAAAAAGGGCGGGAGGGTGGGGAAAAACAGAAAACTTAGGATGGATGAAAAGAACTCCGAAAAGAAACATGAGGATTGATCTTGCAAATATTGAAGAAGATAGAATTATCTTGAAGAGGAGTGCACCGGTTGAAAAGAATTTATATGACAACTCCAGTTGACCAAAAGGAATAGCATTCCCGTAAAATATGAGAGCCCTATTTAGAAAAGATATGGAATCACCACTTGACATCAAAGCAACTCAAATTACCATACTCCAACAAAACAAAGGACGAGGCTTATGAAACAAGCCAAAACAAAATCATAATAGAGATTTCGCTCGATATTTTCCTGGTAAGGTTCGTAGGGGCTCGATTGTACATTGGATTGTCATATTGAAATGACGCTCGAATATGCTTCTTAGGGGTAGCAAACTAAAAGGCTTGACGAAGCATATCTGATGACATATATTGAGACTATCCTCTGTAAGAAAGACCATGAACAAATGAATCCACTAGATGTCGAACCCCAACCTCACATCATGATCTATTGGAAGATAGCCTAGGTAACCACTTGAATTCCCACCTAAGAACTTCCAAAATCTTTTCGTTATGCAATCAGGTGTTGGGGATATAGGGAGGCAAAATATCTCACACAACTAACAAGACCTACACTCCAACTGTATCCTTCCGTCAACACATAACTAGAGGCTTCGGAACTCCGTGTACCTCGGACCCTCGAAAACACAACGATACCAAACATGGAAGTACCCCGGACGCCTCCCCAGTATTGGGTGACTCCGACCTTATCTCGCCATGAGAAGTATTGAAGTAATTTCGAACATCCTCTGTCCTGAGATTGTAAGGAAACTGAACGATAATGATGTGTCAAGAATCCCCTGGAGCTCAGCTCCCCATAAGAAATCAAGTCAGACAGGAGGCACCAAGTACAGAACTCTGTCACATCGGCATCATATAGATTCCACAATATCTACGTGATCCTAAAAATTTTTTTTGAGTGAGAAGAGGGTAGAATCAAAATTCCTAAGTCATAATTCCACACCAGAGCATAGAAGAGGAGTAAAAAGAATCCTGCTCTCCGATATAACTAGACTCAAAATAGTTTTTTTACAAGACTCGACTCGACCAAGTTCTATCAATCAATGGGGCTCCTAGGTCGGTACAGGCTCTGGTACCAACTTGTCATGCCCAAGATGCAATCCTATCCATATTTTGGCACGAGGGCCTCGACAGGGATAGAAGCGCATCTCGTTGTGTTGCAAGAATGGATATCATTACAAGTACATTTACAGAAGAGATGAGTATGTGGAATTGGCTTACACTCGCCACAAGTTACATCAAGATCACATCAATGCAACAACATATTCAAATAACATACAGAAGAGCAGGGTCCGGCTACGGACAAAATCAAACGATAAAATCACATCCATCCTTGCTATCCCAAGCTAGCGCCTCGAACCCGTCCTAGATCGATGAAGAAGAAGAAGAAGAACTCCAAATCAAACAAGCATCACGCTAATGTCAAATCATCGCATTACATGTACCTGCAATTGTTGTTGTAGTAATCTGTGAGCCAGAAGGACTCAACAGTCTCATTTCCAAGGGTATCAAGACTACTAAAGCTTAATGGGTGAGGTATGGTTAAGTGGTGAGGCTGTAGCAAGCGACTAAGCATTTATTTGAGTGGCTAACTTACGAATACATAAATTAATGTATGTGGGTCTACACATAAAGGATGTGAACTAGGAATGATCACTAACTGAGCTTGAACACCTACTTACGTCAATCATAACCACATCGTGTTCTCTCTCGGATAAGGACTCACGAGAAGAGACAAACATAGTTACGCACACAGTTGGTGTATTTTATTTGAGTTTGTTTCAAGTTTACTATAAGCGGGTGTTAAACAAATATTCCAAGTTTGCCACATAACCGCGGGCACGGCTTTCTGAAACATTTAACCCTGCAGGGGTGCTCCAACTCATCCATCACAAATTAACGACATGCCATGGGAATAACCTCAGACACGGATCTCGTGATCATCCTAGGAAATTCCAAAGGAAATCCGACACCTCAAGATATCCCGAACAAGATCGGAGTTCCTCACGCAAGATATTCGGGAAAGATAAAACAAAACTAGCAAGGCCGCCCGGCGTGTCGACGAACCCAATAGGAGCTGCATATCTCGTTCTCAGGACACAACCAGATGAGCATAGCATACAGTGGCATGATAGAAATCACCCGAATTGCCAGTTTGGACCAACACTCATGAGGAGCACTGGCCCAGGGGTTGATTAAATTATCAGCGGGTGCTAGTGGGTCCCGATGCATTTTATTAGTTATTAGTCAAATGTAGTACTAATGTTGGGCCTTGCCAAACAAGCTTTATCCTAAAACGAAAATCAAGGGGTCCCCATAATAACCTCGAGCTTGTTAGGAGCGCTCAATTATGGAACATAACACCAGTTCACAAGTAACTAGGGGCGGCAAGAGTGCAACAAAACACCAAGAAAAATCCCAAGCCTTCCACCCTTTAGCAAGTATATATGTGCATTAAATCAAATAGCAATAATATTGTGATAACAAAAGAATGTCCACATGGAAGCAATTGCACCTTGAGCTAGAAACGCTATGAGAAGGGCTGAGCAAGCGGTAATATAGCCAAACAAATGTTTTCTGGGATGTGGAAGGGTTAGAGGCTTTCATGGCAATGTTGGAACGCTTGTCAAAAAAGTGTTAGGTAGCATCATATAACGATAAAAGTGGGACAACTAGCATAGCAATGATAGTAGTGGTATCCAGGGAAATGTGTCATCTTGCCTGAGATGCCGCTTGGAAGAAGAATGATTGCATGAAGAAGTCGTGCCAACATAGTCGAACAAATCCTCACACTCCGAACGCTTTCGGAACTCTATCGAGAAGGAACAATACGGAAACAACAATCAACACATGATAACACCACAACATATGCATGACATGATGCACAAACAAATATGATGCATGTCTGGTTTAAATATGCAAGGCATGGCAAGCACAACAACCAAACACTACACATAAGTGAAGCTCAATATGCAACGAGTTGAATATTGATGAAACTCCACATTTGAGTTAATTAGTTCACTTCCATTTAGGTACACAACAATATTAAATGTGTAAGTGCATCTAGTGCCCCTTAGTGATTTTGGTGTATTGAAGACTTATAGGTTAAGGAACTAATGTGTTTGTGAGTGTACACAGGCTCTATAAGTTGATGAGGAGTTTGATATATTCAGAGATTATCGACCCCTAAACATGTATGTCTTCAACTGAAGACTTTGGTGAAGTGTTTGGTGAAGACTTTGCTGAAGACTTTGGTATTCCCTGGAGACTTTGAAAATGAAGAAGTTGGTGTTACCTTGAATACATGAATGAGGATTATGAAGTGTGAAGACTTTTCTTTTCGTAGTTTCATTTCCATCCTTTGAGTCATAGGAAACACCGTTCTGTTAAAGGGGGCTGAGGTAATACTAATTAAAATTTCCAACTAATGCTCAACTCCAAAAGCCTCAACCTATCCAATCCTTTGAGTGAAGCCTTTGGAAATCTCTTGCAGTTCAGTCAAGTTCTTTAGTGACAGAGACGATGTTCTTCTGGTCTCTGATGAAATTGATTTGACTAAGGAGTTAGGATTTCGCCAGTGCGAATTGCCTACAAGTGAGGAAGATGATAAGCCTGAGGACTTTCATAGTTCGAAATTCCGATCGTTGCTGTGCTTAGCGCCAGCTGTCCCCAATCATCACGTCCACATAATGGTCATATCATTGGGGGCATTTATGTCTTATCATGTCATGTTGCACCCTGGCTATAAATAGCCACCCCCACAACCACTAGTTGGTTGGCTGCTTAGAGAGAGAACTGACACTTGTCATTTGAGAGAAGCCCATCCTCAAGGACTTTGAAAGAAAATCATCAGTGAGGAAAAACCCAAATCCAAACCAACAAACCTAAAGTGATTGAGCATCACTTAAGAGATTGTTCTTGTGTGGAACCGACGCTTGTTACCTTTGAGGACTGTGTATCCTCCAAACGGTTAGGTGTCATGGTCTTGTGCATCCTACAGTCAATTGGGGATCACGGAGTGACCTTGGTATAGAGCATCCAGCAGTCAATTGTGGATCGCCGGGCAAACAGTTTGTGAGGGTTTTGGAAGTCTACCCTAAAGACTTACCACGAGTGTTGGGCAAGGACTATGTGACCTTAGCTCAAGGAGAATACGATAAGGACTATGTGTCCTGGGGCTGTGTGTCCTCTGGTTTAAACACCAATCCGCTCCAAACCAGACGTACGACTCTCACAGCAGTTGGAGCTGGGTCATCAAACCAATGTCTTCACCGAGCTACCTGGTTCTATTTCCTCAACCCCTCTATTCCTCATATACTTGTTGATGAAATTGATCGTTACTGTTTGAAGAATTTGATTGAAGACTTTCACAGTTTCCTCACCTCAAATTCTTCAAGTTACCTTGTTCCTCACGTGCTTATCATGTATCACGCTACTTGTAATCTATGCATGTTTCATTTCATCATGATGATTATGCTGTGCTATGCTTCCCATGCACTTGAGTACTTAATCCACTGCTAGCCATTCATCACATTTCAAATTCCTCAAGTTGAAATTCCTCAAGTGACGAATTTGTAAAAATCGCCTATTCACCCCCCCCCTCTAGTCGATATAACGCACTTTTAATTAGTATCACAGCAAGGTACTCCCTTGTTCTGTGTGATTTTGGTTTAACCACCTGGAGTTCTAGTTATGTTGACTGCAGGTATGATCAAGGTTTCCGCAAGATGTCCTAGCTTAGATGGGATGGACTATCCTTACTGGAAGAACAAGATGTGCATGCATCTTGAGGCAATTGACAACGATCTCTGGTACGTTGTGGTCAATGGTGTTCCCCACATTTCTCCGACTGTTACTGCTGCTGATACGAAGAGATTCAGGCAACTCGATTCTCAAGCGAAGAATATCATTTGTGGCCATCTGAGCAAAGGTCAGTATGGCAGAGTGAGTTCTTTGGAGACTGCTAAGCTTATCTGGGATAGGCTATCCAAAGTCAACGAAGGTGTTTCCACTCAATGTGACTCTCGTGTTGATGTTCTTCGCAATCTCTTAAACCACTTCAAGAGGCTCAACAATGAAAATGTTCAGCAAACTTTTGATAGTCTCACTGATATCTCCAATGAGCTTGAAGCACTGGGTGCCACTGATATCACTGACCATGAAGTGGCGAAGAAACTACTAAGATATCTTGACTCCTCATTCGATACTCTCGCTTTGATGATTCAAGAACATGGAGACTACAAGTCACTTGATCCTGCTAATATTCTTGAGAAACTCAATACTCATGAATTCCAACTAGCAGAGAAGAGCGACCTCTACGGGCCAAGCGATGGAAGATCTCGTGCTCTGAAGGAAAAAGCAAGTTCCTCATTCAAAGACGAAGATTCTGATAGTAGCCTTGGTGATCCTGAAGAACTAAGTCAGGAGCTAGCAATGCTCGCGAGGAAATTCTAGAAGTTCTCAAGGAGAGGTGGATTTCGAAAGTCATCAAAGAGTGGTTTGAGGAAATCAGATTCCTCAGATGACTACAAGAAAATAACCTATCACCGTTGCAAGAAACCTGGTCACTTTATCTCTGAATGTCCTCTGTGGGAAAAAGATTCAAAGAAGAAAAAGAATACAAGGATGATAGTTCTGATGACTCGAAGAAAAAAGAAGAAATCGTCAAAGTCCTCATCTGCAAAGTCCTCATCTTCAAATTCCTCAAAGCACAAGAAGAATGATTCCAGAAAGGCTCGAGCATTCATTGGCAAGGAAATGGATTTTGAAGAAGAATCTGAAGAATATGAAGAAGATGAAGAATCTGAGGTGGAACGAGAATCTAGTGTTGCAAGACTTGCTCTCGCCACTGATTTTGTTAGCAAGTCCATCTTCAATGATGAAGAAAATGATTACTCCAATGACTCTGACGTCAGCAATGATGATTAAGCTCCCACCTATTGCTTCATGGCAAAAGGCTCAAAGGTACACAAACATCATTCCTCATCCGAATCAAGTCAAAGTGAATCTGATGAATATGTGAAACCTAGCTATGATAAACTTGTTAAACTTGCCACTAAGCAACAAAGTGTAGTTGAAAAGCTTAAGGAAATGCTAGACAAAAGTGATGATCTATTGAACGATGAAGTGGATCGGACTCAAACACTGTCTGACGATCTCAAAAGTCTTAAGACGAAGTATGGTAACCTTCCGAGTCATCATAATGCTCTCTTAGCCGATCATGAGAAGCTTTCTTATGAATTTCTTGAAAGAAAGCAAGATCTTGAGAAACTAAGGGTGTCATATGAGGATATCCAAAGGGAAAACGATTCCTTACAGTCCCAACAGATCAGTACCGCTCAGGAAGAATTTGTTCCACCTTGTTTCAAATGCATCAAACTTGAAACTGCTAATTTGTCACCTAGATGTTCAAATGCTTCTATTGCTGAAAATTCTTCAACTATTCCGGTGGTCTCAAATTCCTCATCTGAGCATACCATAAGTATCACTAATGAAAATGCAGGGTTGAAGGAATTGTATGTGACAGTCATGTACAGAAGTCTCAAAGGACACCAAACCCTTTGCGATGTCCTCAAAAAGAAGATTCTGAACAGGATCTTATTGGACACCTGAGCAGTACCCCAAAACCTCATGGGTTGCTGCAAAAGAACCTCATGTAGATCCTTCCACATTATCCGGCTTTACTTGTGAAACTTCATATTCCTCTGATGAGACTCCAATTACAAATTCTTCAAAAATCAGAAAGGTGAAGTATTTGCTAGATTTGTTGGAACTAACTACAGGAACGGTTCTCCTATGAAGAAAATTTGGGTTCCCAAGAACTACCTACAAAATCTTCAAGTGAATGTCCTCATGACACCACTAATGAAAAACAGGAACCCCAGATCAAATTCCTCATGTGGACCAAAGTCTTCACTTGGACCAAATTCCTCAAATGGTGAAAAATATCATTCTTGTGCTAATGCATCGGTTTCACAGGGAAAATCTAAGAGTTTTGAATATGTGCATTATTCTTCAAATCATTATGTTCATAAGTCCTCGAAGAATTTCTCTACTTATTCATATGAGTACTCTAACCCTCGCCCTGTGAAACGTAGTGCACTTGCTTCAATGCCTCCCTTCTCTTATGGTGCTCGGCAAATGATGAACTCTTTACCACGCATCCAAATGCGGGTGGTGAAGAAATTGAACTAATTTCTTATGCAGGGTCAGGTCTCCAGATGAACTTGAACATATGATGAATTTGCTGGAGACCTGAGGAAATGCGTGAAAGGATGCAAGCTAACCATGTAGAAATGAATTCCTCCTTTCCCACATCCTCGCACTACTTGCTTACTATCTTGTGATGAAATTCTGTCTGACGGAATTGATGCCATATTCTTCACTCTAAAGCATATGAGTTCGTAAGTTGTACTAATTCATCTGCAGGATGAACCTCCAAAAGCTACTGAGTGGGTCCTCGATAGTGGATGCACAAACCACATGACTGGTGACAACAGTCTGTTGATTAATTTGCCACTTGCTCCATCTCATCTGAAGCATATCACCTATCCTAACAAAGGAAAAAAGCAAGGTATTGGGTCTTGGTAAGGTTGCAATCTCAAAGGACAGAATAATGCATAAGGTGATGCTTGTCGAATCCCTTGGGTTTAACCTTATGTGTGTCTAATGCTTTGTGATCTTGATATGGTTGTCATGTTTGGAAAATATCTCTATGTTGTCATCATGGTATCTGACAATTCCAAAGTCTTCAAAGGCTTTAGGAGAGGAGACTTGTATATTGTTGATTTCTTCATAGGTACTTAGCCTGCCACATGCCTACTTGCAAAGTCCACGGAAGGCTGGTTGTGGCATCGATGACTTGGACATGCTAGTATGAGGAACTTGCACATGCTCGTGAAGAAAAAGCATGTCATTAGCATTGAAGGTGTCAAATTCCTCAAGGACCACCTCCGTGGTGCATGTGAGTCTGGGAAGATGACCAGATCCAAGCATCCCTCAAAGACAATCATGACCACGAGTTGAAACTTTGAATTGCTTCACATGGATCTCTTTTGACCCACTCATTACTCCACACTAACAAATTCTTCAAGTTATATGGCTTTGTCATTGTTGATGATTACTCTCGTTACACTTGAGTGCATATTATTTTGTAAAAGTCTGAAGTGCAGGATGTCTTCAGACGATTTGCTTCAAGGGCCTGCACCAACTTCGGCGTCAAGATCAAGCATATCAGGAGTGATAATGGGACTGAGTTCAAGAACACCCACCTTGATTAATATCTTAATGAACTTGGTATTACTCATGAGTTATCTGCCCCTTATACTCCTCAGCAGAACGGCGTCGTGGAGCGCAAGAACAGGACTCTTGTTGAGATGGGTCGCATCATGCTTGATGAATACAAGACTCCTCGTCGCTTTTGTCCTGAGGTAATTGATACTGCATGCCACATCATCAACATGGTATATCTTCACAAAATCTTCAAGAAGACTTTGTATGATCCTATGACTGACAAGAAACCCAATGTAAGTTATCTCAAAGTCTTCGGTGCAAAATGCTGGATTAGAGATCCTCACCATAGTTCTAAATTTGCATCGAAAGCACAGGAAGGTTTTATGCTTGGTTACGGAAAGGACTCGCACACCTACAAAGTCTTCAACACCTACCATCACAAGGTTGTTGAAACTGTAGATGTATGGTTTGATGAAACTGATGGCTCGCAAAGAGAGCACTTGCCTTGTGTGTTAGATGAACAGTCTCTTGAGGAATCCATTAAGCTGAAGGCTACTGAAGACATCATACCCACTAAGGAAGTCATTCCAATGAATGAAGACATTCATGCTGATACACCTGAAGAAAATGGTGCTGAAGAAAACCCTCAGCCACATCAACCTTCTCACCCAAGAGTTGCAAATGAAGTGCAGATTGACAAAATCATCGATGACATCAATGCACGAGGTCCTCTCACTTGCTCAAGACCTTCACATTTGACTAACTTTTTTTGGCATTTGCTTTTGTCTCTATCATAGAGCCCACCAAAGTTGATGCTGCTTTCAAGGAGCCTGAGTGGATTCAAGCTATGCAAGAGGAATTGCATCAATTCAAGTTCAACAACGTGTGGGAACTTCTCAAGCAGTCAGATCCTCGCAAGCATAACATCATAGGTACCAAGTGGATCTACCGAAACAAGCAAGATGAAAATGGCCTTGTGGTAAGGAATAAGGCTCGTCTTGTAGCTCAAGGCTACACACAGGTTGAGGGTATTGAATTTGATGAAATGTTTGCACCTGTTGCGAGAATTGAAGCTATTCGCATATTGCTTTCTTATGCTAACCATCATGATATCATCTTATATAAAATGGATGTGAAAAGTGCATTCCTCAACTATAAGCTTGAGGAAGAAGTATATGTTGCTCTACCCCCCGGTTTTGAAGACCCTAAGCATCCTGACAAAGTCTTCACACTCAATAAGGCCCTCTATGGCCTCAAGTAGGCCCCACGGGCGTGGTATGACACTCTGAAGGAGTTCTTCATGAAGAACTGCTTCAAACCTGGTTTACTCGACCCAACTATTTTCACAAAATCCTATGACAATGAACTATTCATATGCCATATATGCGTAGACGATATTATGTTTGGTTGTACTAACAAATGTTACAGTGATGAATTTGCCTGTATGATGAGTTAAGACTATCAAATGTCTATGATGGGGGAGTTGAAATTCTTCTTAGGTCTTGAAATTCGTCAGCAAGACAATGACATCTTCATCTCACAAGAGAAATACCTCAAGGATGTTCTAAGGAAATTCGACATGGAAGATTGCAAGGGCATCAAAACTCCAATGCCTTCAAAAGGTCACCTCTGCACTGACGAAAATGGTAAACATTTTGATCAGAAGGTATATCGCTCCATGATTGGCTCATTATTGTATCTATGTGCAACTAGGCCTGATATTATGTTGAGTGTTTGCATGTGTGCCTGATTCCACACGACATCGAAGGAATCACACCATAAGGCTGTGAAACATATTCTTCGATACTTAGCTCACACACCAATGCTTGGATTATGGTATCTGTTGGGGATATAAACCCGCAATATGACCTGCCTTGGAGGCTCCGGGTCATGTTGCTGGCTCGGGAGCCGGCCCAAGGGTGAGCCGTAAGACTGGTGGCCCAGGAAGATAGGCAGCTCAAGGTGTGGGCCGTACGACGGCCCGGACGGAGAAGACCCGGGCATCTAAGCCGTCTCAAAGATAGCTTGGACAAGAAGATAGAGTGAGACTCGGACATACAATAAGACTTGGTTAACAATTGTAACGACTCGATGGTCCTGACCTCCTATATAAAGGCAGACCCGGAGCGACTTAGAGGAGAGGTTATCGAGAACTAGGTCAAGCTTCTAGCTCCTTGTAATCGATAAACAAGCAATGCAAACACAAGCAGGACGTAGGATATTACCTCGATTTGAGGGGCCGAACCTGGGTAAATCCGTGTCTTTCGTCCCGATCAAACCCTTTGAGTCCACCCCGTTAGCGATGGCCTCAAATCCAAGTCCATTCACCCGGACATCTATTGTGATAAATCCATGATAGTTGGCGCCCACCGTGGGGCTAGCGCTTGGTGGTTATGAGTTCTCAAAGGGCTCTCTCCCATGGCTCGAGGGATATGTGGTTGGAAGGATGAGCAAGACTCGCCGTGGCTGGCTGTACATCGACGACGTCGGCTGGGGGCTTGATGCTGATTCTATGGAGTATGGCTTCCGGGTTCCGTTTGGCGGGATCCAGGTTTTCATTGGAAAGGTTGATGGATCTACACCCGGGCCGGACATCTGCACCAACATTGTCGAGCCGGCTCGGCGTCTCCAATCTGCGAGTGGTGTGCGGCTTGCCCATGCCCATCCAAGTCAAAGGCATGTTCTCGTGGGCTTCACTCAAGGTATGGACCTGGAAGCGTCCGGGTCAGAGGGAACTCTTGTTTACTCGGAAGATGTGTCCTCCAGTGGGGAGACAGAGTCAGTGTATTAGTTTAGTAACGGTGGCTTGGGGGCTACTATGACACCTATTCTGAGGTAGAGGGTTTTGAGTCGGATACTCCCAGACCCCCGGTTCATGCGGCGGTATTCATGGCGGGACCGGCTCTAGCCGCCGATCACACAGCTGCGGGAGCTGCCACAGCGGGTGATAGCCCGCCGCCGTCAGCTCACGTTCTAGTGGAATTGATGGACGTGCTTACAACTCTCATGGCCACAGAAGTAACACCGGTTAATCAAGCAGTCCGGAATCTAGAGGTGGCACAGATCAAAGGCCGGATGGTAGAGGAACGACAAAGGATGGCTGAGCTGAAGATCCGGATGGAGGAAGAGGCAGATCGTATCAAGGCAAATGCTTTCCATCTGGAGCTGGAACAAAGGTCAGTAGCTGCGGTGCACCGGAGGAGGCATCAATCCCGTCTGCCAGAACGTTACGAAGCAAGGAACCTGTTTAATACCCCTGGTGCGGGGCGGGTTACGGGCGCGTCGGAAAGCCGCCCGATGGAACGCCCGGCAACTCATCCACCCTAGCATAACCAAACTTCACCTAGAGCTTTTCCGACACCGGCGGGTCATTACTCTAACCCGGCCGAGAACATGGTGGCGGCGGCCACCCGGCTTGGGACGATTCCCATCCCAGATGAAGCACCCTTTGCGGAGGATGTGCGAAACACCATTAGATATTTATAGACGGCCATGGCCTAGCAAGAGAGATATGCTCACAGCTGGAGCCGGGTTCACTCCATCCCCCTCCCCAGTCAAAGTTTCAGCCGGTGCTACCAGTCGCCGGCGTGTTCCAGCAGTCATCCACGTCGGGGACCGGGCGAGCAGGCGGCTTTAGATGCACAAGCCCTCGCGGACCGGGTGAGGAATAGGCGAGAGGCGGAGATAGCGGCAACCCGTCCAGAGCTAGCGTTTTCCGTCTCAATGGGAGTAGTTAGTACCAGAGCCGTAGGGGTGCCATGTTTAACTTCGGCTGTGAGAAGTGAACGACTACCGAAAGATTTTATGGGTCCACGAAAAGTTCTGAATTACGCAGCCGATCTACCCCTTGAGACTGGGGTTGGGAGTTATGAGCTGGCCATGGAGATGCTGGACGTCAGTGAAGCGGTATGTGCAAAGTATTTCATCATGATGCTTGAGGGTCCGGCTCGCACATGGTTGAAAGGTCTACCGCCTAACACGATAAGTTCATGGGCGGAGCTGAGAGCAAAGTTTATTAAGAATTTTTAGGGGACCTGTAAGCAGCCTATGACCATTCTAGACTTGGACCATTGTGTTCAACAGGAGAATGAGTCGGCCCATCATTGGGTCCGGCGGGTGTCGACCATTATTCACTCTTCAGAGCAGATCAGGGCAGCTCAAGCGGTGCTTATTATGGAAAAGAACTGTCATTTTGTTCCATGGAAACAGAAGCTCGGTCGGCTCAAGCGCATGTGTGAGGATATGGGAGAGCTCATGACGGCCCTGACAAAGTATGCCGACTCAGATAACACTAAGGATCCAGGCTCGGATGATGAGAAAGCCAATCAAGGGAAGAAGAACAATCAAGGCAAAGGCTTTGTGAACAATGGGAATAAGAATAAATGGAAGAACGCTGATGGCAGGTCAGAGCTAGTGGCAAACACCAACACAGAACAGAAGCATCCCAAGGGGAACGGAAAATTCAGGTCATTTCGCCAAAGGAACATAGGTCCTTTCAATTTGGAAGAATTGCTTAAGAAGCCTTGTCCGAAGCACGGCATGCCTAATAGGCCGGCGTTACATGCGTGGGGTGATTGCTTAATCATGCAGAGTTTCAAAAACCAGCATTCCCAACCACACAATAACCAGGGTGGTGGCCCGCCTGGCGGCTCAGGGCACGGCGAATCAGGGGCTGGATTCGGCGCCGACGGTTCAGGAGCCGGGCATCCGGGTTAGAATAACCAAGGGGGGCACCAGCAGCATCCTTGCAACAAAAACAATAACAACAATCAGTAGCAGCACAATCAATCCGGGTTTTAGAGTAACCCGAAGCAGCTCAGTTCTGGACAGTATCACGTGTTCACGACCGGTCATAGTAAATGAGACGAGAAGTTGCGAGCGGTTAATGGAGTTGCTCCGGCTCTCCCGCGGTACTTACCATGGTCTGAGTATGACATAATGTGGAGCCGGGAGGATCACTCGCCGCGGGTAGATGACCCGGGCCGGCTGGCGTTAGTTGTGGCCCCTCAGGTGAATGGCTATATGGTGAATGAGGTGCTCATGGACGGAGGCAGCACTATCAACATCCTTTATTATGACACTTTCCGACGGATGAAGTTTCTTGACAAAGACCTTAAACCTTCCTCCACCGTCTTTCATGGGGTGGTCCCAGGTAAGTCAGCATACCCGGTGGGCCGGATTTCTTTGGAAGTGGCTTTTGGCGATGAGTATAATTACAGGGTGGAGTCCTTGTGGTTTGAGGTGGTTAAAATCAAAAGTCCCCATAATGCACTGTTTGGGAGGCCGGCTTATGCCAAATTTATGGCTAGGCCTTGCTATGTTTATTTACAACTCAAAATGCCCGGCTAAAATGGTACAATTACCGTTCACAGTAATCGGAAAACGGCTCTTGAGTGTGAGGAAGGAGATGCGGCGTATGCAGAGTCTAGTTGTGCCCAGGAGGAGCTAAAGTTCTACAAGGAGAACGTTGACCCGGAGGATATGACTCCACTGAAGAAGCCTACTACAGAAGTTGAGCCGCCACTCAAGTTTTCAGCGGATGATACCAAGGCAGTAGATTTCAATCCGGGCGACTCATCCAAGCAGTTCATCAATGGGGCTCACATGGATCCCAAATAGGAAAGCACGCTCATCGAATTCATCCGTGAGAATCGGGACATCTTTGCATGGAAGCCTTCTGACATGCCGAGTGTACCGAGAGAGTTTGTTGAGCACAACCTTAATGTGGATCCGAAGTTTAAGCCAATTAAACAGTTTCTATGACGGTTCAATGAAGAGAGACATAAAGCTATTGGGGAGGAAGTTGCCCGGCTTTTGGTTGCAGGCTTTATAGTGGAAGTTTTTCACTCGGAGTGGTTGGCTAACCCCGTGCTAGTGCTCAAAAAGAACGCCACCTGGCGTATGTGTATAGATTACACAGACCTTAACAAGTCTTGCCCGGCTGACCCTTTTGCACTCCCTCATATCGATCAGATTATTGATGCTACAGTCGGGTGTGAAAGTTTATGCTTCCTGGATGCATATTCAGGTTATCATCAGATCAAGATGGCAATGAAAGATCAGGAGAAGACGGTGTTTATTACACCCTTTAGGGCGTTCTACTATGTCTCCATGCCATTCGGGCTCAAGAGTGCCCAGGCGACTTACCAACGATGTGTGCAGAACTGCCTGCACAGTCAGATTGGCCAAAATGTTCATGCTTACATAGACGACATCGTAGTTAAATCCAGAAAGAAAGAAACTCTCCTGGAGGATCTGAAGGAAACTTTTGACAATCTCCGGGTCTACAAGATGATGCTTAACCCGACGAAGTGTGTTTTTGGTGTTCCAGCAGGAAAGCTTTTGGGTTTCTTGGTATCTGAGCGGGGCATCGAGGCTAACCCTGATAAAATTAAGGCTATCACTTCTTTAGGAGAGCTGACGTGCATTAATGACGTTCAGCGCCTTGCAGGACGGATTGCTGCGTTGAGCCGGTTCATAAGCCGTCTCGGGGAGAAGGACATTCCCTTATACCAGATGATGAAGAAGAAAGACAAGTTTAAGTGGAGCAAGGCTGCGGCTGAAGCACTTGAAGCTCTTAAAAAATAGTTGACTGAGCCACCAGTGTTAGCCGCTCTGGCTGAGAAAGAGTCGTTACTCCTTTATGTGGCGGCTAACAATAGAGCGGTCAGTGTAGCAATTGTGGTTGAGCGCAAGGAGGCAGGGAAAGAATATCCTCTGCAAAGGCCGGTTTATTACATCAGTGAAGTTTTGGCAGAGTCTAAGCAGAGGTATCCGCATTGGTAGAAGCTGGTATACAGGGTTTTCATGGCTAACCGCAAGTTAAAACACTAGTTTTTGGGGCACTAGATAACCATGGTCAGTTCTGCCCCGTTGGGAGATATCATTCAGAATAGAGAAGCCATAGGGAGGATTGTCAAGTGGTCCTTAGAGCTGGTTCCTCTTAACATCAAATATGTCCCTCGTACAGCAATAAAGTCTCAAGCTTTGGTGGATTTCATAAATGATTGGAAAGAATGTTAACCTCCTGAAGAGAAGCCGGATAACACATATTGGACTATACACTTTGATGGGTCTAAGCAGCTAGAGGGGTCCGGTGCAGGGGTTGTTCTCACCTCCCCCAAGGGTGACAAGTTTTGTTATGTGCTCCGGTTAATGTTTCCTTGTACTAATAATGCAGCTGAGTATGAGGCACTGCTCCATGGTCCCAAAGTCGCTAAAGAGATGAGCTTAAGCCGGGTCAGATGTTTAGGCGACTCAGATCTTGTGGCTCAGCAAGTTTCAGGTACTTCGGACTCCAAGGATCCGCGGATGGCGGCTTATCGACAGGCGGTTGATATCATTGCCTGTCACTTCAAGGGGTACCAGGTGGATCATATTGATCATCGCAGGAATGAGGCGGCTGATGCCTTATCACAGTTAGGTTCTCAACGCAAGCCGGCACCAGCTAGTGTTTTTTGGACGTATTGCATCATCCGACTGTCAAGATACCCTCCGAGGAGGATCTGGCTATTCCTGACCCGGAGGCGGAATTGGTGGCGGCTCTGCATGCCATCCCAGACTGGACTATTCCTTATTTGGCGTATCTGACACGCGGTGAGTTGCCTCAGGAGGAGGATCTGGCCAGGAAGATCACCCGACATTCTAAGTCTATGGCGATTATCAATGGTGAGTTACATAAGTGTAGTGTGACGGGTGTCTTTCAGCGCTGCGTCTCACTGGAGGAGGGCCGGTAGATCTTGAGTGAAATTCATGCTGGTGACTATGGACATCATGCCGGGTCAAAATCGTTAGTGGCCAAGGCTTTTCGACATGGTTTTTTCTGGTTGACGGCTCACAAGGATGCGGAAAACTTAGTTTGTAAGTGTGATGGCCGTCAGAAGTTTGGCCGGCGAGCTCACATCTCGGCTCAAGAGTTGAGGATGATACCAATCACTTGGCCGTTTGCGGTCTAGGGGCTTGATATGGTAGGACCTTTCGAGAGATCCAAGGATAAGAAAACACACCTTCTAGTGGCGATTGATAAATTTACTAAGTGGGTAGAGGCAGAGTCGGTCAGCAAAGGTGATGTGGCTACAGCGGTTCAATTTGTTAAGAAGCTGATCTATCACTTTGGTTACCCGCAGAGTATCATTACAGACAACGGAAGAAACCTATCCAAAGGAGCTATGAAAGTGTTTTGTGAGAAGGAGCATATCCGGCTTGATGTTTCAGCCATGGCACATCCACAGTCTAATGGTCAGGCGAAGCGAGCCAATCAGGAAATGTTAAGAGGAGTCAAACCACGACTCATGGTTCCTTTGAAGCGGACACCAGGATGTTGGGTTGAGGAGTTGCCTTCCGTCTTATGGAGCATCAAAACTACCCCTAACAGATCGACAGGTTTCACGCCTTTCTTCATGGTGTATGGTGCTGAGGCGGTTCTACCCAGCGATATCCAGCACGACTCACCAAGGGTGGCGACTTATGTTGAGACAAATAATGAGGTAGCACGCCAAGATGCGTTGGATGCCTTGGATGAAGCACGAGAGTAGGCAGCAGCCAGGTCGACAATTTATCAACAAGACCTGCGACGCTATCATAGCCGCAGGGTGAAGACCTGGACGTTCTAGGAAGGTGACCTGGTGCTCCGGCTGATTCAAGACCAATCTGGAATGCATAAGTTCTCTCCACCATGGGATGGGCCTTTTGTTATCAGCAGAAACCTTAACAATGGGTCATATTACCTCATTGATATCCGAGATGAGTCGGAAACCCCGGGTCAAGAGATGTTGCAGCCATGGAATATCGCACATATGCGACCATACTTTACTTAGCAGGCGTTGAAAGCCGCTATCATTGTATGTATCATGTTTACATGAGTAAAAGCTAGCATCCCCACAAAGACTGGGGCCTCTGCTCTTATGTATGCCTTTGTGCAATCAAGATAAAAAAAATCCGGCTCAAAAATTTGAGTTGAAGTGGTTTGTTCGCCGTCAAAACGGCTGATCTATCATCCGGCGTTAAGCCCTATGAAGCGCTGTTGCAGGGAGGCTTCTTGCCTTCGGGTATAGCTTACATCTCCCCTGCACAGTCTTCTTTTATGCTGTTACAAGGAGGCTTCTTGCCTTCGGGTATAGCTTACATCTCCCTTACACAACCGGCATTATGCCCTATTAAGCACTGTTGCGAAGAGGCTTCTTGCCTTCAGGTATAGCTTACATCTCCTTTGCACAGCCAGCTATTATTAAACTGTTACAAGGAGGCTTCTTGCCTTCGGGTATAGCTTACATCTCCCTTGCACAGTTGGCTTTATGACTAGTTTGGTCACGTTAAGCGCTGTTGTTGATGGAGGCTTCTTACCTTTGGTATAGCTTACATTACCCTAAGACAACAATGTGTACACCAAATTCCAGTTGCTTATCAACTGCGGCCATCGAAGGGGGCTTCTTACCGACGGGTTCGCTTATCTCACCCTAATGGCCGGCTTTATGCCACTTCCGGATACTTATTAACCATGGTTGTCGAAGGGGGCTTCTTACCGACGGGTTCGCTTATCTCACCCTAATAACTGGCATTTACGCCAAAACTGGGTTGCTTATCAACTGTAACTATTGAAAGAGGCTTCTTAACTTCGGGTATAGCTAACATCTCCTTTCAAATAGCTGGCTTTATGCCGTCTCAGGCTAATTATTAGCCGTGGCTATCGATGGAGGCTTCTTGCCTTGGGGTATAGCTTACATCTCCCATCAACAGTCGGCATTCACGCGTACAACATTTGCTGTTAAAAGGAGGCTTCTTAGCGTCAGGTATATCTTACATTACCCTTCATATAGCCGGCTATAGGCCGCTTCCGGTTCATCAATAGCCGCAGTTGTCGATAGAGGCTTCTTACCATTAGGTATAGCTTATATTATCCTAAGACAACCGGTTCCTTAATGGATTCAACCGACAAGAGCCGGAGCCATGTTGCTCCAGTTAACAAAGATATTATCCGGCTCTAATCTTCTGGAGAAGGAATGACGTCTTCAAAGACAAACACCCCTCATTAGAAAATCTCAAGGTATATTTATGCAAAGGAGCGATCAATCAATGGAGAGCCAGTAACACATCAAATTGAAACACGAAGAGACGGAAACTATACACAAAGAGATGGAAATATATACAGCCGGCATTATCTTTAGAACGGCAGAGTCATCCTTAGGCTATTACAAAAATTTCTCTCAGAAGGAGCAAAGACATTACCAAGTTTCAACCGCCCACGGTGGGTCATTGCATGAGCCATCGCTCAGAAGGTTACAAAACGCAAAGTCAGACCGCCAGATCATCCTGGTCCGGCTCTTCTACTGGCTTCATCTAGAGAGTTTCCAAATCCCAGTTGCAGTCAGCCAGCGCGGCGAAGGACCCTTCCTCAAAAAAGGGAGAGGTTTCGAGATCATTAGGAAAGAGTTCCTTACTGCGGGCGGGTGTTAGAGATTTCCACTCGTAGAGAGACCCGCAGATCCTCTTATCCTTGCCAACATAAGCCGCCTGGTAGACATTTAAGTCGGCTTCATCTGCAAGTACAGACGCCAAGAAGCGGAGTCCTTGATACACTGGATGTAGTCCGCCTCTGTGAATTCTGAGTCGTCATCTTTCTTCGATGGATAGCCATCCATCATTTCAGCCAGCGTCAGCTCACGGGCGAAGGCCAGAGGCCGGCTCAATCGGGCGACTGCTCCTTGACGAAAAGCTGATTTCTTCAGTTCTTCAATCTGTTTTGGCATGGTGGAGAAGAGTTCCAACACCCCTTCTAGAGCGGTGGGGATCTTCTCCTCATATTGAACACTCTTGATCGTGAAGATGGCGCTGCAGTATAGTTGTTCCGCAAAGGTGTAGATGGCCTTTCAGTGGCAGAAGGCTATCAGAAGCCAACTGTCGGCTCCTGGGACCTGGATAAGCCGGATAAAGCTAATGAGTCACTAGTTTTGCAATAGCAATGTTAAAATACAAAGTAAAAAGAAGCTTACCAAATAGGGCGGCTGATATCTTCGCTATGTGCCGCTTCAGGCCTTGGAGTTCCTCCGCCACAGCTATAAACCGCTGGTCGGCATCGTCCGCCCGTTTGGTCAGAGCGGCCTTTTTAGATTCTGCTATTTCTTTCAAAGAGGTAAGTTCAGCAGTGGCATTGGCAGCTCCTCAGAGAGAAGCCGACACTTTTCGTCAGCAATGCGTCGGGCTTCTTGCTGAGCCGCCAAATTTTCCTTTAGATCCGCCAATTGGGACCCGGCTTCGCTTAAACTTTCCTGGAAAACATCAAAATACAGGATAAGCTGCTGAAGGAAAGGTCATATCAAATGATGAGTGTTGACAGCAAAGATTATGCAAGTCTCAAACAGATTGCAAGCAATATATTTGACACTTGGGGGCTAATGTATCTTTGATCTTTGAGTATGCAATGTTGTTCCGGTTCATCTTCTTCTAAAGTTAATCCAGAACTTGGGGGCTACACTATGGCTCTTCAATTTACTTCTAATGGAAGCCCCGACTCAAAATTTGTTATGTTTTGGGTCGGCCCTTGGGGGCTGTAGGGGATTCTTCAAGATATCTACACTAAAGATCCGACTCAACTTTATCAAAGCTTGAGCCGGCCCTTGGGGCTATGACTGGCGGTTTAAGTTATCTAAAGGAAGATCCGACTTAATTTTGACAAATTAAGCCGACTCTAGGGGCAATGGCTATGAATTTTTTCTAATAGAAAGTTAAACAATGACACGGTTCAACGATTGAGTACATTGAACCGGCCCTTGGGGGCTAGGTAAGGGTATGGCAATAAGAAGAGTACCTCATATTTTGTCTTCATTAAAGAGACCAGTCGAAGTTCCAGATCCTGGCTTGTGGTAACCCGGTTTATATACCCGACATGGAGCTCCTCGGCTATCATCTTCTCGTACGAAGAGTCAAAGTTCAGCTTCTTCGAAGCCTCGGTCGGCTCTGTATGCTTGGTCAGCACATGAGTCGGAGGAGTTTGATGACCAGACCCGGTGATAACAACATCTAGAGTTGCAGGGGTCTTGGCAGGAGTCGCCGGTTTTGAAGGAGCCCTTGGAGGGCTCTCCATGATGACATCGACAACAGCCAGTTCTGTGGAGGCAGATGGTGGATTTTCTTCTGCTTTAGCCTCCTCCGGTTGTTCGAGCGCCGACTCTTGGATAACAAGTCCGGGGGAGGGCTTGTTGGTCTTGCGATGCTTGGCTTGAGCACTGCAAAATAGAAGGATCAGCAGTCGAAGATGTTGCTATCATATTAAGAGCCGGATGTCCGGATATCATAGTAAGGAATGCTTACGGCGGATTGATCTAGGGCGGTGGTAGAACTGACGCCGAAGAGTCACCGGAGGAAGGGGATTTCTAAAAAGAGTAAAACCGAAAGATGAGAAAGTGTCAAGTTTACAAAGGAAAGTCAAAGGAAAAGTAGAGACATATACCTCTGTGGGGCCTTTCTTTGGAGCCGAAGAATTTGGTAACCCGAACACGAGCGCAGTAGAGCCGGCGCTTCGAGTCTGTCGACGCTCGGCCTGCTGTTGCTTTTTCAAGAGAAAATCGGAAGCTAGGTGAGCAAGAGGGTGAGGAAGAGGAACTTTTCTGATAACCCGCCGCGGCTTTCGGGGACGAAACATTCTGAGCCGGAAGAAACATAATTTACCTCATGAGCATTGGGGCGGCTGGTTTCCACTTCATCCTGCGAGTAAAACAAGCATTAATAAAGCAGGAAGGCAAAAGATCAAGCAAAACAATTAAAGTATTACCTCTAAGCTGGATGATGGTGGCGGGTCAAACAAATTCTCTTGTGGGGCATCTTTTTTAGCACTCTTGGTCATGCCTTTCTTCCAGGATTTCATTGGAGGGGCAACATATTCCTTCTTCCAGAAGTCTGAGTCGGCCTACAGGAATGACCCAGAGAATGAATAGCAAATCAACAAAGTACAAGCAACATCTAAGAGACGGATGGGAAGAAATTAACTTACTTGAGGAGCCGGATTATTGACGCAGAAAGGCGCCAGGCCGATGGCACTGCATGAGCCGGAGGCTTCATGGACAAGGCTCCGGATGGTAGTGGTAATATCATCCTCTGTCAGTATTGACTTGCTAAAGCACAACAAGCTGTCATATTTTCCTTCGTACTCGCACATAAGCCGACCTCTGTGGCTTAAAGGCATGATCCGTCAGGAAATCCAGCAGCGGATCAAATCCTATACTATTAAACCGTCAGCCAGGAGCGCTTTGATCTTGGCGTGGAACGGCTCGTATATGGCACGCTCTGAGGCTAAGAGCCGGCTAGGAAGCTCTCTATCTGTCATAAGCCGGGAGGGGCGGTAACCCACCAACGAGTGCTCTTTTTCAGGAGAGATCTCTTGGCAGTAGAACCACGTCTTATTCCAATCCTTTGGGTGACTCGGCCTTGGAGTGGCAGGAAAGATGATGTCTCGGCGGCGTTGAATAGAAATGCTGCCTAGCTCCAGACTCGCACCATCCTTCATTTCAATTTGGCGGTTGGCATAGAAGAACTCTCGAAAGAACCCCACGGACGGCTTAGTTTGCAGATAAGCTTCGTAGAGAACTTGGAAGTTGCAGATATTTGAGAAGGAGTTAGGTGCCAAGTCTTGAGGATGCAGCTTGTAAAAGTGAAGATCATCCCAGAAAAACTTAGAGTCAGGCGGCACGAACCCTCGCTCGATGTGATCAGTGAAGACTACTATCTCTCCTTTTTGGGGAGAAGGCCGGGTCTCTTTCCCCGGAACCCGCCAATTGAGGACCTCTTTGGGAGGGAGAGTACTCGCTTCAACATAATCTGCTAAGTACTCCTCCGTAACGCAAGAACCAACCCAGTTGCATGAGTTGCACGCGCGAGATATATTGGCGGCTTAAATACTGTGCAAGGTAAAGGGCGTGATGAGTCAAGCATAAGAAAATATTTATGACGGCTTACACGTTTAAGGGTTCTACGGATAATGTGGAAAGACCCCGCTGATGAGAGCCGGAGAAGCTTGGCAACTCAACAGAGGAAAGGAAGATTGAAAATCGGCTCCTAAAAAAATAGATTCCGCAAAACTACTACTATGGCAACAGATCTACAAAGGCGGAGAAAAGGATTTTAATCCTGACCTAGCGATGAACAGTGGAAGAAAAGAAAATGGACCGGGGCCATCGCGGTCCACGCATTATGCGCGGGCGGCCCGTGCATGGCGGCAAGGCGAGAGCGCACTCTAAAGGCGCCAACGACGTCAAGATATACTCGCGGTGGCGGTGCCGGAGCCCGAGTGGCGGTGCCGGATCCCGAGTGGCGGTGGTGGAGCCCCCGGTGAAACCCTACTATGGTGGTGGGCGATCTAAGAAGAAGGAGAACTCACCGGAGATGTCGCGGCTGAGGCGGAATGTCTCTGGTACGAATCAGGGTGATGCAGCGGCCTGGTCGGTGTAGCTGCAAAGACGGCGCCGGACGACGAGGATGCTGGAGCGGCGGCGACAGGAAGAAGAAGAAAAGGCATGAGCGGGAGGATGAAAAGCTTCAACCCGCACGAGTCATATTTAAAGAAGGAACGAGGAAGGCGCGAAAATCCAGGCGACGACAACGTTTGACCGAGGCGGACGCCTTGATTCTCGGCATGACTGTTAATGAAAATTTCGGTGGTACGTCAGCAGATCTCATGACGTCACGCCGGGTCATTTCCGGGCGACTCGCCAAAATCAGAAGAGAAAGATGAAGTGAGCAAGCTCAATTCAACCCGGGGCCAAATTTTGGGGATATAACCCCGCAATATGACCCACCCTAGAGGCTCCGGGTCATGTCGCTGGCTCGTGAGCTGGCCCAAGGGTGAGCCGTAAGACTGGTGGCCCAGGAAGATAGGCGGCTCAAGGTGTGGGCCGTACGACGGCCCGGACGAAGAAGAACCGGGTGTGTAAGACGTCTCAAAGACAGCTTGGACAAGAAGATAGAGAGCGACTCGGACATACAATAAGACTCGGTTAACAATTGTAACGACCCGATGGTCCTGACCTCCTATATAAAGGCAGACCCAGGGCGACTTAGAGGAGAGGTTATCGAGGACTAGGTCAAGCTTCTAGCTCCTTGTAATCGATACAAAAACAGTACAAACACAAGTAGGACGTAGGCTATTACCTTGATTTGAGGGGCCGAACCTGGGTAAATCCGTGTCTTTCATCCCGATCAATCCCTTTGAGTCCACCCCGTTAGCGATGGCCTCGAATCCAAGTCCGGTCACCCGGACATCTACCGTGATAAATACATGACAGTATCCCAATGTCACAGCCCTAGAATTTGCTTGAAATTGTTTGCATCAACATCAGCATGTGCATCATGTCATCATGTCTAAATCCAAATTAATTTTAAATGGGGGTGATCAAACCCTAGCACAGATAAAATTCAAATAGGTTAAACTTTAAGATAATTTAGTGAATCCAAAATGCTTTTCAAAAATGTACCCCTCTTTGATAAATGCTGGCAACAACATATCAAGGGTGAATTTTATATTAGCAACTATTTTGGCAAATTAAATAAATTAGGGAAGTTCCTGAAAATCACTAATAAAGCATTATAAATATGATAGATGTCCAAAAATGCCCAACCTTTTTGTGGAAGTTAGAACTAATCAAACTATATTTCATTAAAATTGTGGGCATTATTGTGCTAGATACTTTGACCCCACAAAATTGAACAAATGTCAGAAGAAATCAAAAAAAAACAGAAAATAAGAAATAAAAGAAAGGGGGCAAAACCTTACTGGCCCAAGTGGGAAGGCCATCCCAGCCCACCAGGGGTGGGGAGGTCATCTCCCACCTCCGGCCAGTAGGCAACCGAGGTGTCGGCTGCGCGCGCACCAGCCTCCACCTCCTGCATGCCATGGAGCTACTTCCCCTCGCCTTACCCGCGCCACGGAGGCCCCGTGGAGCTCCCTCTCTCCCCCTGAGCTCATTCTCCCTTTCCCTCTGCTACTTCTCCCCCAGACCCAAGCGAAGCTCGTCGCCGCTCGTGACCACCACGGCCACGGGCCTTCTCCAACCCACTAGTGAGTCCAGCCGCTCCGCCTGGATGCGCTGCTCCTCTCCGATGAAGAAACCCTGCTGGAGACGCCGTACCGAGCCGCCTCGACTTTGTCTTCAAGCTCTGGCTCCGTCGACCGCCGCCATTGATTCGCTCCGTCCTGAAGGCCCCAGAGCTCGCCAACCGCACCAAGCGAACCGCCGTGAGCCTCTCCCTCTTTCCACCCCTTCCCCATGTCCGTTCTGTGCTCTAAACCCGATCCCCACCAGACCCCAAACCTCCTGCTGCCATGTCCAGTCGCCGCCATGCAGAGAGCACTCAAGGATCACGTCGGAGCGCAGGCATGAACTCCTGGAGTTCCGAGGAGCTTATAGAGCCCCTTGATGAGCCTCCTCGTGCCCCGTAGCGCCGCGTCGAGCACCACCGAACTTCGGCCGCCGCGGAAGTTGCCGCTGTCGACCGCTCCGACTACCCCTGCCTCCATAGTTGGACTCATCAGAAGCGCGGCAGCTCTATTTACCCGTAGGACCAAGCGGCGCTCAAATCCGAGCCCCCTACCGCGTTTCCGACATGCTTTGCCGCAACAAATGGTCGTCGGCGTTCAGCCGCCGGCGGGTGTGACGTGGCAGGGTCATTAGTGGCTAATCAAGCCACTAACTAACCCTGGAGTCACTGGTAGTGGGCCCCGCAAGATTAGTTAGTCAGAAATAATTTAGTTAAAAAAATTGTTTATTCAATGGGTCACTGACTAGTGGGCCCCACTGGTCAGATTTGACCCTGGGCAGCCAGTTGACTTGTGACGTCACCCTGACGTCATGCTGATGCATTAATGATTTTCTGGTAATAAAATAACTCAGGAAATTCCAGAAAATGTTTTAAAACTTCTAAAAATCATAGAAAATAATCTGTAAGTCACATGAAAATAATTTACATATTAAAAATGACCAGAAAAATCCAATGACTCTATTAGTGCCATGATCATGCATGTTTGAACAAGTTAACATCACCAAGTAGGACATTTCATGATTAGGGCAATATTGGAAATATCATTTGGAGTTGGAATTAAAACTTGTTTGAATTCCATTTTAATTAACCTGGCTGATTATTCCTCTAGGTCAATTCAGTACCTTAACTTGTCATATCATGCATTATGTTTGTTGCATTGCATTGAATGTGTTCCTTTCTTGTTTGCCGCTGTTGGATCCCTTTCGCTAGACGATGGTTCTCACGATGTGAACGTTCACACTAATGAAGAGAAGTATTATCTTTAGGACTGTCAGGCAAGAAAACCCTCTTGAGCATACTCATATGAACCGACTCCCTCGCTCCTGCTCTCTTTTATTGCATTAGGACAACAACGATTTAATTGTTACTTGTTCTCGGTAGTTGAACCCATTCCTTTGCATGACCTGTCTTTGCCATAGTAAATAGTTGAAACCACTTAGCATGAGTAGCAACTGCTTGAGCCTTGTTGTGCTTACTCATCCATGCTTGCTTACTTATTGTGCCTGCTATGATTAGAGTCGTTTCGTGTCGGGTCTGATACATCTGGGTGATGGATCGGAATGGCAGTATTCATGTCCTATTGTGTCAGAGCTAAGTGTGCGAACACGATTTGGTAAAGGTAGCGATGAGAGGCCATGTAGGAGTACATGGAGGGTTGTCTCATTGGGAACGACCTTAAGAACCGAGTTCTGTGTTTGTGATCCAAGGCAGTTACTAGCACACATTGGGTTTCGGTAATTCGACCCCTCTCGGCTTATTAATCGCCTAGTCCTCTGTCCAGGAGTCGCAACTAGTTTCTAGTGTTTGTAGGAAAAGTGATGGCGGCCGTGCATAGCGCTGCCCGACGGGGTGGGCTGTGATGCGGTACATGCATAGTGGCACGATGTACCAAGTGGCACCCGAACGGTGGGATTGGGAACCCTGCGCACATCGTTTGAGGCCGTAGCGAAAACTTCGGCCAGACTTCTGTGCGGGTTCAGTCTCAAATAGGCGATAAACCTGGACAAGGGTCTTGTGTGGTTCACGGTCGTGGCCGACTCCCTCACTGGGCTTCCGCTTGAAGGTTGCCAAGGTGCCTTTTATGTGCACATAGTGATAAGTGGTGGGAGCATGTGTGAAGAAGTACACCCCTACAGGGTTATGAATTTATTCGAATAGCCACGTCCTCGGATATGGACTACTTGGAGAACTTATGTGGTTCATAGACAACTTGAAGTGGATACTCTAAAATGCGCAAGATAAGCGTGAGTGCTATGGATGACCTTCTCGTAGGGAGACGGAAGTGGATCCATAGTGGTGTATTGATTGCAGAATGTGTGGACTCATGTGCGCTATCCCACCTCAAAGATACTACTTGTAGTTGTAGTACAGGTTAGCCAAGAGTTAGAGCTGGCTTGCTACAATAAACTCCACAACCCCCTTCATTGATACTGATGCATGTGTAGTTAGTTATGATGTAAGTCTTGCTGAGTACCCCCATACTCACGTTTGCTTAATTTATGTTTTGTAGAGGAGACGTCAGTCTCATTAGTGGTATTTTTGACGTGAAGTTTGATGTTGACCGGATTAGCTTGGGAATCCCAGACAGAGGTCTGGTTCCTTTGGTAGGGTCGTTATAGCTTTTCAGGCTCCTCCAGCCACTTTTGTAGATGTCTGTACCCAGACATGTTTAACTTTTGCTTGCTTGGTTGAATGCTCTGAATGTTGGGTCTTATGACCCCTATTTATAACATCTTATTGTATTGGCTCTTCCGAGCCTTCTAAATAAATGTTGTAATGTTGTATGGTTATGTTGTGATGCCATAGTTGTATCTATGCATATCGGGCATGTCGTGCGTATGTGTGACATGCAACAGTATGTATGGGATTCGACACCTAGTTGTGTGCCTTTAGTAGTACTCTTTACGGGGAACTGCCTCTTTGTGCTTCTACCGAGCCATGGTAGCTTCCTACTGGTCCGGCCACATTGATTGACTGACATGTATCCTTCTTTTCTGTTGTGTTTGTCCCTTTGGGGAAATGTCTCGCAGTGTAATGCAGTCCCTGTAGCCTACTGCGACTCGTCTATGTGCAGTGACGACATTTATGTCCCACAACGTAATGGAGTCCTTGTAGCTTGCTATGACTTGTCTACACACGCTAGAGATCGACACCTGCATTGCTAGGTTACGTATGCCTGTCCTTGTACGGATGTGCCACCTGGGTTCTACGACTAGTCATGTTGGCCCAGGTTCTTTGACATTTCAATGCTAGCGACACATTCACATACGTGAGTCAAAAGACACAAACGGTCCCTGCCTAGGTAAGATGGCAGCCGTGGAGATTACCATGCGTGAGATTGCAAAGTGATGTGATGTGTTACAGGCTAGATTCTTATAGCTTAGGATTGGGGTCGCGACAGCTTTGGTATTAGAGCTTGACTGCCTGTAGGACTACCAAGCCAAACTGGTCGATGTTGAGTCTAGAACTGCTTAGTTATATAAGGGAATTGATTGTGGAAGGGAACGTAAAGCTCTTTTTAATCCTTTCCTCATGTCATTCTAATTCTGAGTCACCCTCTTCTTTTCTACGGGGATTAAGAACTAGGCCTTCTCATCTATCTATTAAGATGACGAGTTACTATGCTGGAGACCTATAGGAAAGTTGTTGTCTCCCAGGATGAGTGTCTCCATAAGAATTTAGTGTCATGTTGTTGGTTTTCTTGTGCAGGTTGCCTCATATTTCATGCCCGTACAACTGTTATGCTATCCGAGTTATCCATGGTTTCTTAATTATCTGATGCAATTGCAAAACTCTTTCACCCTGAGTCAATGTCTTTCACGCCAGACAAAGCACACTAATTATTAACTTGAGGTACCCTATTAACTCGACGTTTTTGATGAAGGTGTTTAACAAACCATGTTGTTTCAGTGAACCACCTAATAGTCTAGTTGTGTCTTTTGTTTCCAGTGTGATAATTCTGGCCATCATTATCAAAAGCATGCTATGATGCTACTTAGTCAATAGCTATTCTGTATCTGGGTTCTTGAACCCAAGGATCATTCTTTTCATTCTCGTTTATAGGATTTGTGTTGGAAATATGCCCTAGATTCAATAATAAATTATTTATTATCATATTTCCTTGTTCATGATAATCGGTTATTATCCATGCTATAATTGTGTTGATCGGAAACTCAGATACATGTGTGGATACATAGACAACACCATGTCGCTAGTATGCCTCTAATAGACTAACTCGTTAATCAAAGATGGCTATGGTTTCCTAGTCATGGACATGAGATGTCATTTGGTAATGGGATCACATCATTAGGAGAATGATGTGAAGGACAA
This sequence comes from Hordeum marinum, assembly GCA_022496015.1. NCBI lineage: Eukaryota > Viridiplantae > Streptophyta > Magnoliopsida > Poales > Poaceae > Hordeum > Hordeum marinum. The sequence continues at coordinate 179,047,105 of CM039674.1, forward strand.
GACCCAAACTACAAACGTAGCATATGATCGTGTCAGTTTATTGCTACTGTTTTCTACATGTCAAGTATATGTTCCTATGACCATGACATCATGCAACTCACGAACATCGGAGGAGTGCCTTGTGTGTATCAAACGTCGTAACCTAACTGGGTCACTATATAGGTGCTCTATAGGTATCTCCGAGGGTGTCTGTTGGGTTGGCATGGATCAAGACTGGGATTTGTTCCGTGTGACGGAGAGGTACCTCGGGGCCCACTCAGTAATACAACATCACAACAAGCCTTGCAAGCAATGTTACTAAGTGTTAGTCACGGGATATTTTATTATGGCACGAGTAAAGAGACTTGCTGGTAATGAGGTTGAACTAGGTATGGACATACCAACGATCGAATCTCGGGCAAGTAACATAGCGAAGAACAAAGGGAACATCATAAGGGATTAACTGAATCCTTGACATAGAGGTTTGACCGATAAAGATCTTCATCGAATATGTAGGAAAAAATATGGGCATCTAGGTCCCGCTATTGGTTATTGACCGTCAAGGTGTCTCGGTCATGTCTACATAGTTCTCGAACCCGCAGGGTCTGCACACTTAAGGTTTGGTGACGTTTCAATAGTATAGAGTTACGTATGGTGGTGACCGAAGGTTGTTCGGAGTCCCGGATGAGATCCCGGATGTTTGAAGGAGCTACGGAATGGTCCGGAGGTGAAGATCGATATATAGGAAGTCCTATTTTGGTCGCCGGAAAAGTTTCGGGCTCATCGGTAGTGTACCGGGAGTACCGGTAGTGTACCGGGAGACCATTGGCAGGGGTATTTCGACCCAAGAGGCTACATGGGCTGTGGGAGAGTAAATACCAGCCCTTTGTGGGCTGGTGTAAGTCCCACACAAGGCCCATGCGGCTGGGAAGAAAAGCCCAAAGGGAAAAAGGTGGAAAAAGGCCAAAAAAGGGAGGAATCCTAGTCCTACTAGGATTGGAGGAGGAATCCTCATCTCCTCCCCACTTCGGCCGACCCAAGGAGGCTTGGCCCTTGCGCAAAGTCCTCTCCTTCTCTCTTACTATATATACTAAAGGATTTTTGGGTTTTGCACAGAATTTTTTGCCACGTGCTACTCGTTCCTCCAGTGCATAGTTTCTCCTCTTGATCGGATTTCTGCAGTGCTTAGGCGAAGCCCTGCCGGAATAGCTCCACCACCATCGCCAGAGCACCGTCATGCTGCCGGAGAACTCTTCTACCTATCCGCTCCCTCTTGCTAGATCAAGAAGGTGGAGATCGTCATCGAGCTATACGTGTGCTGAACGCAGAGGTGTCGTCCGTTCGGCGCTAGATCGGAAGGACCGTGATCAAGATCGCGAGACAGATCGTGATGAAGTCACGGGACGGATCGTGATGAGTTCGCAGGACGGATCGTGATCAAGATCAGAAGACGGATCGTGATGAGTTCGCGGGATGGATCATGATGAGTTCACGGGATGGATCGTGATCAAGATCACGAGACAGATCGTGATGAGTTTGCGAGACGGATCGTGATGAGTTCGCGGGACGGATCATGATCAAGATCATGAGACAGATCATGATGAGTTCGCGGGACGGATCGTGATGAGTTTGCGGGACGGATCATGATTGGATCGCGGTATGGATGATGATGAGATCACGGGACGCTCGGCGATTTGGATCACGAAGACGTTCGACTACACCAACCACGTTTCTTAATGCTTCCCGCTCAGCGATCTACAAGGGTACATAGATCCACTCTCCCTCTCGTAGATGCTCATCACCATGGATAGATCTGCATGTGCGTAGGAAATTTTTTGTTTCCCATGCAACGTTCCCCAACAGTGGCGTCATGAGCTAGGTCTATGTGTAAATGAGATCTCAAGTAGAACACAAGGAGTTTGTGGGCGTTGATGCTTAGATTGCTTCCTCCCTTGGTCGAGTTTTGGTTCAGCGGTATTGTGAGATGAAGCGGCCCGGACCAACATTACTCGTACGCTTACGAGAGACCGGTTCCCTCAACCGCAAATTGTTGCATAGATGGCTTGCGGGTGCCAGTTTCTCTCACTTTAGTTGGATCAGATTCGACAAAGGCGGTCCTTGAGAAGGTTGAAAAGCAACTAGTGTATCACCGTTGTGGTTTTTGCGTAGATGAGAATTGTTCTTGCTAGATACCCATAGCGGCCACGTAAAACTTGCAACAACAATCAGAGGACGTCTAACTTGCTTTTGCAGGGTATGTTGTGATGTGATATGGCCAATTACATGATTTGATGTATGTGATGTATGAGATGATCATCTGATGTATAGATTATCACGACTTGCATGTCGTTGAGTACGACAACCGGCAGGAGCCATAGGGTTGTCTTTAATTATTGTATGACCTTCGTGTCAATCATTAAGCGCTATGTAATGCTTCACTTTATCGCTAAACGGTAGCAATAGTAGTAGAAGCATGTTGGGCACGACAACCCCGATGGCAACACGTTGATGGAGATCAGAGTGTCGTGCTGGTGACGATGGAGATCATGCCGATGCTTTCTAGATGGAGATCAAAAGCACAAGTTCATGGCCATATCATGTCACTTATGAATTGCATGTGATGTTAATCCTTTTATGCACCTTGTTTTCCTTAGGACGACAGTAGCATTATAAGGTGATCCCTCACTTAAATTTCAAGATGAATTGTGTTCTCCCCGAGTGTGCACCGTTGCGAAAGTTCGTCGTGTTGAGACACCACGTGATGATCGGGTGTGATAGACTCTATGTTCACATGCAACGGGTGCAAGCCAGTGTTGCACATGCGGAACACTCGGGTTAAACTTGACAAGCCTAGCATGTACAGTCATGGCCTCGGAACACAAGAGACCGAAAGGTCGAACATGAGTCATATAGTAGATATGATCAACATGATGATGTTCACCATTGAAACCACCTCAACTCATGTGATGATCGGACTTGAGTTGGTGAATTTGGATCATGTATCACTCAAATGACCGGAGGGATGTCAATTTGAGTGGGAGTTCTTAAGTAATATGATTAATTGAACTCCTTATCATGAACATAGTCAGTAGTGTCTTTGCAAAATTATGTTGTAGATTATTAGCTCACGTTGTAGCTCCCTTGAATTTTTATATGTTCCTAGAGAAATAGAGTTGAAAGATGATGGTAGCAATATTGCGGACTGGGTCCGTGATCTGAGGATTGTCCTCATTGCTGCACAGAAGGCTTATGTCCTTAATGCACCGCTCGGTGCGCCAACCCCTCTAGCGTCGTGTGTAGATATTGTGAACATCTGACAGGCACGTTCTGATGACTACTTGATAGTTTAGTGTGAAATGCATTGCGGCTTAAAATTGAGTCTCCGAAACGTTTTGAACATCACGGAGCATATGAGATGTTCTAAGAGCTGAAATTAGGAACTCAGGCTCGTGCCAGTTTTGCGAGATATGAGATCTCCAACCAGATTCTTTGCCTGCAAGATGAAAGAGAATAGCTCAATCGTTGAGCATGTGCTCAGATTGTCTCGGTGCTACAATCGTTTGAATCAAGTGGGAGTTGATCTTCCAGATAAGATAGTGATTGATATAGTTCTCCAAGTCACTGTCACTAAGCTACTAGAACTTGGTGATGAACTATTAAATGCCAAGGATAGAAATAATCATCCCTGAGTTGTTCTCGATGTTTGACACCGCGAAGGTAGAAATCAAGAAGGAGCGTCAAGTGTTGATGGTTTGTCAAACCACTAGTTTCGAGAAGGGCAGGAGCAAGGAGGGAAACTTCATGGATAGCAAGTCAGTTGCTGCTCTAGTGAAGCAAACCAAAGTTGAACCCAGACCTAAGACTAAGTGCTTCGATTATGAGGAGAGCGGTCGGTGAAGCAAACAACCCTAGATACTTGGTAGATAAGAAGGCTGGCAACATCGACAGAAGTATTTTGATATACATGTTATTGATGTGTACCTTGCTAGTACTCCTAGTAGCACCTGGGTATTGGATACCGGTTCGGTTGCTAAATGTTAGTAACTCGAAATAAAAACTAGGGAATAAACGGAGCACTAGCTAAGGGTGAGGTGATGTTGTGTGTTGGAAATGTTTCCAAGGTTGATGTGATCAACATCGCACGCTCTCTCTACCTTCGGGATTAGTGACAAACCTAAATAAATGTTAGTTGGTGTTTTGCATTGAGCATGAACGTGAATAGATTGTGTTTATTGCAACACGATTGTTCATTTAAGTTAGAGAATAATGGTTATTTTGTTTACATGAATAATACCTTCAATGGTCATGCACCCAGTGAGAATGGTTTGTTGAATCTTGATCGTAGTAATACACATGTTCATAACATTGATGCCAAAAGATACAAAGTTAATAATGATAGTACCACATACTTGTGGCACTGCCACTAAATGTCATATTGGTATAAAGTGCATGAAGAAACTCCAAGTTAATGGATCTTTGGACTCATTCGATTTCGAATTGGTTGAGACATGCGAACCATGCCTCTTGGGCAAGATGACTAAGGACTCCGTTTCCAGATGGATGGAATGGGCAAGTGATTTATTGGAAATGATACACGTTGATGTATGCAATCCAATGAGTCTTGTAGGGTGCGGTGGATATCGTTATTTTCTTACCTTCACCGATGATTGAGTATATATAGTGTATATTTACTAAATGAAACACATGTCTGAATCGTTTGAAAGGTTCAACCAAATTCAGAGTGAAGTTTAAGATCATTGTGACCAGAAGATCAAAATGTCCGCGATATGATCGTGGAGGTAAATATCTGAGTTACAAGTTTGGCATACAACTTTAGACAATGTGAAAATTGTTTCACAACTCACACCACCTGGAACACCATAGTGTGATGGTGTGTTCGAACGTCATAGTTGTGCTCTATTGAAAATGGTGCTTGCTATGATGTCTCTTATCGTTTTGCTACTATAATTTTGGGGTTATGCATTAGAGACAAGTATATTCACTTTAGATAGGGCGCCATCTAAATCCGTTGAGATGACACCGTGTGAATTGTGGTTTGATACAAACCTAAGCTGTCATTTCTTAATGTTTGGGGCTGCAACACTTATGTGAAAAACGTTTTCACCTAATGAGCTCGAACCCAAAGCAGACAAATGCATCTTCATAGAATACCCTAAGAATAGTTGGGTAAGACTTCTATCTCAGATCCAAGCATAAAGTGTTTGTTGCTAAAATTGGGTCCTTTCTCGAGAAAGAGTTTCTCTCAAAAGAATTGAGTGGGAGGAAGATAGAACTTGATGAGGTTGTTGAACCTTTGTTTCAACGAGAGATTAGCGCAGCGCAGGAAGATGTTTCTATGAAGCCTATGTTAGTTGAAGAGGAAGTTAATAATGATGATCTTGAAGCTCCGGATCAAGTTACTATCAAACCACGTACGTCAACAAGGACGTGTACTGCTCCTGAGTGGTACGACAACCCTGTCTTAGAGGTCATGTTGTTGGACAATAATGAACCTACGAGCTATGGAGAAGCGATGATGGGCCCGGATTCCAACGAATGGTTAGAGGCCATGAAATCCGAGAAAGGATCCATGTATGAAAACCAAGTATAGACTCTGGTAGACTTGCTCGTTGGGCGGCAGGTCATTGAGTACTAATGGAGCTTTAAGATGAAGACAGACGCTAATGGTGAATGTCACCATTTATAAAGCTCGACTTTTCGCAAAGAAGTTTACGGCAAGTTCAAGGAGTTGACTATGATGAGACTTTCTCACTCGTAGCGATGCTAAAGTATGTTGGAATTATGTTAGCAGTTGCTGCATTTTTAAATTATGAAATCTGGCAGATGGATGTCAAAACATCGTTTCCTTAACGGTTTACTTGAGGAAAGGTTGTATGTGATACAACCAGAAGGTTTTGTCTATCCTAAGGATGCTAAAAGGTGAGCAAGCTTCAGTGATCCTTCTATGGACTGAAGCAAGCATCTCGGAGTTGGAATATACACTTTGATGTGGTGATCAAAGTTTTTGAGTCTATACAAAGTTTATGAGAAACTTGTATTTACGATAAAGTGAGTGGGAGCACTATAGAGTTGTTGATAAGCATATGTGGTTGACATATTGTTGATCGGAAATGATGTAGAATTTCTAGAAAGCATAAACGGTTGTTTGAAAAGAGTTTTTCAAAGGAAGACCTGGATAAAGCTACCTAATTGTTGAGCATCAAGATCTATATAGATAGATCAAGATGCTTGATGAGACTTTCAATGAGTACATACCTTGACAAGATTTTGAAAGAGTTCAAAAATGGATCAGTTAGAGAAAGAGTTCTCTCCTGATTTGTAAGGTGTGAAAGTTGAGTGAGACTCAAAGCTCGACAACGGCAGAAGAAAGAGCTAGGATGAATGTCGTCCCCTATGCCTTAGCCATAGGCTCTATATTATGCCATGCTGTGTACCGCACATGGTGTGTGTCTTGCTATGAGTCTGTCAAGGGGTACAAGAGTCATCCAGAAGTGGATCACTGGATGGCAGTCAAGATTATCCTTAGTAACTAAAAGACTAAGGAGATGTTTCTCGATTATGGAGGTGATAAAAGTTCGTCGTAAAGTGTTACGTTGATGCAAGCTTTAACACCATTCCGGATGACTCGTGGTAGCAATCCGGATACGTATAGTGGAGCAGCCATTTGGAATAGTACCAAGTGGATTGTGGAAGTAGTGTTTATAGTTTTACATAGAGATTTGTAAAGTACACACGGATTTGAATGTCGCAGACCCGTTGACTATAAGACCTCTCTAACATGCAGAGCATGATCGAGCCCCAGAACTCATTGGGTGTTAGATTCATAGCGAATCACATGGTGATGTGAACTAGATTATTGACTCTAGTGCAAGTGGGACTCTGTTGGAAATATTCCCTAGAGGCAATAATAAATTAGTTATTATAATATTTCCTTGTTCATGATAATCGTTTATTATCCATGCTATAGTTGTGTTGATCGGAAACTCAGATGCATGTGTGTATACACAGACAACACCATGTCCCTAGTATGCCTCTAATCGACTAGCTCGTTAATCAAAGATGGCTATGGTTTCCTAGTCATGGACATGAGATGTCATTTGGTAATGAGATCAAATAATCAGGAGAATGATGTGATGGACAAGACCCAAACTACAAACGTAGCATATGATCGTGTCAGTTTATTGCTACTGTTTTCTGCATGTCAAGTATGTGTTCGTATGACCATGAGATCATGCAACTCACAGACACCGGAGGAGTGCCTTGTGTGTATCAAATGTCGCAACGTAACTGGGTGACTATAAAGGTGCTCTATAGGTATGTCCGAGGGTGTCTATTGGGTTGGCATGGATCAAGACTAGGATTTGTTACTCTGTGTGACGGAGAGGTATCTTAGGGCCCACTAGGTAATACAACATCACAACAAGCCTTGCAAGCAATGTGACTAAGTGTTAATCACGGGATCTTGTATTACGGCATGAGTAAAGAGACTTGCCGGTAATGAGGTTGAACTAGGTATGGAGATACCGACGATCGAATCTCGGGCAAGTAAATACCGAAGAACAAAGGGAACATCATAAGGGATTAAGTGAATCCTTGACATAGAGGGTCGATCGATAAAGATCTTCGTAGAATATGTAGGAACCAATATGGGCATCCGGGTCCCACTATTGGTCATTGACCGTAGAGGTGTCTCAGTCATGGCCACATAGTTCTTGAACCCGCAGGGTCTGCAAACTTAAGGTTTGGTGACGTTTCGGTAGTATAGAGTTATGTATGGTGGTGAATGAAGGTTGTTCGGAGTACCGTATGACATCCCAGACATCACGAGGAGCTCCGGAATGGTCCGAAGGTAAAGATTGATATATAGGAAGTCCTATTTTGGTCGCCGGAAAAGTTTCGGGCTCATCGGTAGTGTACCAGGAGTGCCGGTAGTGTATCGGGAGACCATCGGGAGGGGTATTTCGACCCAAGAGGCTACATGGTCTGTGGGAGAGTAGATACCAGCCCTTTGTGGGCTGGTGGAAGTCCCACACAAGGCCCATGCAGCTGGGAAGAAAATCCCAAAGGGAAAAAAGGTGGAAAAAGGCCAAAAAAGGGAGGAATCCTAGTCCTACTAGGATTGGAGGAGGAGTCCTCCTCTCCTCCCCACTTCGGCCAACCCAAGGAGGCTTGGCCCTTGTGCCAAGTCCTCTCCTCCTCTCTTCCTATGTATACTAGAGGATTTTAGGGGTTTTGCACAGAATTTTTAGCCATGTGTTGCCCGTTCCTCCAGTGCATAGTTTCTCCTCTATATCGGATTTCTGTAGTGCTTAGGCGAAGCCCTGCCGGAATAGCTCCACCACCATCGCCAGAGCTCCATCATGCTGCCGGAGAACTCTTCTACCTCTCCGCTCCCTCTTGTTTGATCAATGTCACGCCCAAGATGCGGTCCTATCCTTATTTGGCATGAGGGCCTCAATAGGGATAGAAGCGCGTCTCGATGTGTTCGCAAGAATGGATATCATTACAAGTACACGTATGGAAGAGATGAGTATATGGACTTGGCTTACACTCGCCACAAGCTACATCAGAGTCACATGAATACAATAACATCTCAAACATCATACAGAAGAGCAGGGTCCGGCTACGGACGAAATCAAACGATAAAATGACATCCATCCTTGCTATCCCAGGCTGCCGCCTGGAACCCATCCAAGATTGAAGAAGAAGAAGAAGGAGGAGAAGAATAACTCCAAGTCAAATCAAGCAATGCGCTCACGTCAAATCATCGCATTACCTATACCTGCAACTGTTGTTGTAGTAATCTGTGAGCCACAGGGACTCAGCAATCTCATTTCCAAGGGTATCAGGACTATTAAAGCTTAATAGGTAAGGTATGGTCAAGTGGTGAGGCTGCAGCACGCGAATAAGCATTTGTTTGAGTGGCTAACTTACGAATACAGAAATTAAAGTATGGTGGTCTATGCATAATGGACGAGAACTAGTAGTGATCACTAACTGCTCCTGAACACCTACTTACGTCAATCATAATCCCACCGTGTTCTCTTTCGGATAAGAACTCAGGAAAAGAGACAGTCACGGTTACGCACAAATTTTTTGTATTTTACTAGAGTTAACTTCAAGTTTGCTATGACCGGGTGTTAAACAAAGTATCCATATTTGCCACACAACTGGGGTGCTCCAACTCATCCATCACAGGGGTGCTCCAACTCATCCATCACAAATTAACCACACACAGTGGGAATAACCTCAACCACGGATCTCGTGAGCATCCTAGGCAATTCCAAAGGAAATCCAACACCTTGAGATAGCCCGAAGAATAATCGGAATTCCTCACTCAAGACGTTCGAGAAAGGTAAAACAAATATAGCAAGGCCGCCGGGTGTGTCGACGAACCCGATAGGAGCCACGTATCTCGTTCTCAGGAAACGACCAGATAAGCGAAACATACGATAACTCACGTCCCGAGTTGCCCCAGGTAGCCCGCACGGTGCTCTAGTTTGGACCAACACTAATGAGGAGCACTGGCCCGGGTTGTTGATTAATTATCCACGGGGTGATCATTCCCTATGCAAATTTTAATTAGTTAGGCAAATGTAGTACCAATGTTGGGACTTGCCAGACAAGTTTTAATATAACCCGAAAATCAAGGGGGTCCCCATAACAACCCCGAGCATGTTAGAGCGCTTGTTTATGGAACATAACACCGGTTCAAAAGTAACTAGGGGCGGCAAGAGTGGAACAAAACACCGAGCAAAAGGCCAAGCCTTCCACCTTTACCAAGTATATATGTGCATTAAATTAAACAACAGCAATATTGTGATATAGCAAAGAATGTCCATGTTGGCACATGGAAGCAATTGCACCTGCAGCTAGCAACGCTATAAGAAGGGCTGAGCAAGCGGTAACATAGCCAAACAATGTTTGCTAGGATGCGGAAGGGTTAGAGGCTTATCATGGCAATGTTGGGAGGCTCATGAAATAGGTGGTAGGTAGCGAGACATAACGATAAAAGCGAGACAACTAGCATGGCAACGATAGTAATGGTATCTAGGGAAATGTGTCATCTTGCGTGAGATCCCGCTCGGAAGTAGAACGAGTCCATGAAGAAGACGAGCCAACATAGTCGAACGAATCCTCACACTCCGAACGCTTTCGAAACTCTATCGAGAAGAAGCAATTCGATACAAACAATCAACACAAGATACACCACCACTTATGCAAAACACAATGCACAAACAAATATGATGCATGTCCGGTTTAATATGCAAGACATGACAATTCACCACAATCAAATAATACACATTAAGTGAAGCTCAATATGCCACGAGTTGCATATTGACGAAACTCCACATTCGAATTATTTAGTTCACTCCCGTTAGGAACATGACAATAGTAAATGTTGTTAAACATGGCAAGAGGTGAAGCATAAGTAAACTATCTATCTAGGCATCTTACATGAGGTCGGAAACAACTTATAGTATTTCCGAAATGACCCCATATGTTAATTATGAATTTGGTCCAGATCTGAACTAATCATATTTTATATTTTTTAAATAGAAAAATAAAGCATACCATGTTATTCTACATGTCATTCTAGTCGATTTACATATATAGAACATCTCAAACGGAGCTACGGTCTAAAAGATATGAGCAACACAAGATGCACATGACATGAATGCAAATGCATGGGAAAAACCACCACAAACATTTCAAATCATGAATTCAAGAAGTTATTATGAAAGTACATGATATTTTAAGCAAGTTTCATATATGGAATGTCCAAAACAGAGCTACGGTTCTCCCACAACCAACAAAACAAGTTTTAGTTGAAATCTGCCAAAAACAGCGACATGGCATCTTGAACATATGAAAACAACAAGCTAAAATATTCTAAAATCCACAAACTAAGCATGGGGAAGTAGCATACAACATCCACTTCATTTCATATTCACAAATCAAAACCAAATCATGCATGGACTACTTGGTAGGAAGCTCATAAGAAGGCTACTTCAAAACAGTTCCAGACTTAGTGAAAATAGCAGTTTTTGACAGTGCAGTTTTTTAACACGAAGGCATATTTACAACAGTGAAACTATATGCTACAAATCATATTGTGCCATGAAACTTAACAGCATGCTATAGGACAATAACAACAACAATTAACTCCATTACACCTACCACAAAAGAGTTCTACATCACTAGCAAATCACATGGCAAGACAGCAACAACATATAAAAGATTTCAGACTTGGAAATATTTTGTACCCTCGAAATAGCAGATTTTTATAGCAAGTTGACAACATCAAAATAACACCTAAACATGCATATCTATGAAAAGCAAAATGTCCATGGGCTAGGACACATATCCAAGAGCAACTTTCATGTTGAAACTTAATTCATATCATGCCTGTATTAATTCCTACGAAAGTAACAAAAGGGCATCACGCATAATGATATTCACACAAACATGCTCAAATGGCAAAACTAAATGCACAGATAAATACTAGGGATTTTTCAACCCCGGAAACATATATAATATGGATATGTTCATGTAGACAAATTAATCACAATTAAATATGCGGGTACTAGGCCTATTCACGTTAAAGCAATTCATTAATGCAAAAATAAATTCAACCATCAATCTGACAATTTTGTCCCTCATGAAAATATGGTGCGAATGAGATGAACATTTTTAATATATTATTTTGTTAATTTTGATGCACGGTTAATTAATTATGAAAATGCAATTAAATGCAAATATGCAATATGACATGTTAAATAATTTTCGTCATGGATGCAAATGGCATAACAATAATCTACATATTATTCTAGGTATTTTACATGTCAAAATCATTTGAAATGGTGCACGTTTGATTTACTAAACGTTTTGAATACGTGATATAAATAGTAAAAAAACAACAAAAAAGGAGGGGGGCTGCTCACCCTAGTGGGCCTGGCCCATTCGGCAGGTGAGGGAGGTTGTGGCTAGGAGCTGGGAGCTGGGCCGCGCTGGCGCTGGGGCCGACCCACGCAGAAGCGCTGCGGGGTCAACGTGGCACTACGGGCGCAGCTCGTGCTCGCTCGATCCCGAGCGGCATCGGCAGCAGCGGAGCTTGGCAGGGCGCCGACAGCTGGCAGGGCGAGGGGGCGTGGAGGAGGCCAGGCGGCGGTGGATCTGGCGGGAGGGGACGGGTTCCCGGTGCCAGATGGCTGGCTGCGGCTAGCGGGGAACTAGGGACAGCGGCGACCTGCGGGAGATAGCCGGCGGGGTCAGGGAGAGGAGGAGAGAAGGAAGGAGAAGGGAGGAAGAGGGGAGAGGCAGCGCGGCCAGGGCTGCTCCGGCGACTAGCGACCAGCGATGACAAGGGGCGGCTCCGGCAAGCTGGCCGGCCACAGGGACGGGAGGAGCTTGGGAGTTGCGCCATGGGAGGCTCGAGGAGCTCCGGGAGAGCTCCAGACGCGATTCGGGCCTGGATGGGCTCGAGCGGGCTTGGTGGCTGGAGGAGGGAGAAGGTGGGGGTTGGCTAGGGTTTGCACGCCGAACGAGGGGAGCTAGGGGCTATATATAGGTTTAGGGCTAGGGTACGGCTCTACCCGTTTTCGAACTGTCGGATGACGATCCGACGTCCGGAAGCGGAGGGTTGGGGCTACGGCGACTGTGCAGAGGGGCAAAGTGGGGAAGAGAGAGAGATTGGTGACCCGTGGCACAGGGTTTAAAATGCCGAAAGCATCCGACGAATACCGATAACCGCACTGCTATGACTGACCGATGGGGTATCTAACGAACTCGGATCGCGACGAAATTCGACGGGCGGTCTACCTATGATATAACAGGACCGCACGTCAAGTTTCGAACCAATCCGAGAATATTTTGGCGTGCGCTTAAAAACGGTTTTATTTAACTGATGCCACGGGCGCGTGCGTGTGTGGTTGGTGTCGAGACGGGCAACGGCAAAACGGAGAGAACCGGCAAATACGAACGGATGCAAGTTTTTCGAAAATGGGTGTTGATGCAATGCAGATGATGCGAATGATGAGATGATGAATGCGACAACCAGACGAACACCTGACGAGAATGGAAATGAAAGGGGATTCTTCTGGAATCTTCTGGAATGTCGGTCTCGGGCTGTCACAACTCTCCTCCACTACTCGAGGATCTCGTCCCAAGATTTAGAATGAAAAAGGGGAAGAGAAAGAGCAAAAGGTAAAACTTAGTTGCCTCTTGACAAACTCGTGAAACCAATGAAATAAAAAGGATGCAAAGAGAAGAAGAATAACATGAGGAACAGGCAAGACTTCATAGGAAATTTCGGCAGCACTTCGGTAGGAAAGAGAGGCAAAATTATATATGATGGAAACAAATTGAAGGAGAGGCACCAAACTTCGGTTGGAATAGATTCAAACTTTAGAGGTGGAAGGAAGATGAAAAGATTTCACATCACTCCGGTTAATGAATAAGCAAGAAAGAACATAATCTTGACAAGCAAGATAATAGATTAAAGAGAGCAACAACACAAGGCCTCCGGAACAAAAGAATAGAAGCTTGATCTTTGGGAGGAACAGAACTAAGAAGAAATGACAACTTCTAGCACAAATGGATTTGAGAAGCATGGATGAACGGAGTTGTTGGAAGACCAACAATGAAAAGAATAAGCTTGTTGTGGCCTTGTGGAAAACATCTCAAAATTATGAGGTGACAAGCTGCCACAACAGAAACAATTGATTGCTTGAGAGCAACAAGATATGCAAAACTTCTTTCACCAAGAAGAGGAGGAGAAAACTTGAATCATTAACCCCATGATAAGGATTGTTGCTACCATGGTCAAATCCACCCCAAGATCGCTCCAAGAAAGGAATGATGGGCTGAATTATCTTATTCTTCACGACTTTTCCTTCAAGACTCATTATGATCATGAATTAATAACACCATCTTAAAAGAAAATGGAGAAGGAATTGAACTTAGAAAACCAAGAAAAGGAACACTTGAGCACCTCCAACAAGAATCTAGAAGAACACTTGAAAATTAAAGAATCTTGATGAACCACCATGAAGAACCTTCGGAAGAACTCTGAAGCGAAAGGATGATAGAATGAATTGAAGGATGCAAAAGAACAAGATTGAGGCCTTCCAAAGAATTAGATGAAGCTTAGCGACAAGATACTTGAGCAAACTAGGGACTCCGGAAAAGAAAGATGACCACTTGGGATAAGGGATTTGATATCATGAACAACTCCAGAAGAAGGATTGAAATCACTTGATGCAACAAGAATAAGAATTATGATGTGACTATCCTTCATCAAGTTAAATTGATGACAAGCAACGGATTTCACACATCACTTATTCTTCTTGAAAAAGAATGACGAGAGAGATAGAGCACAATCTTCAAGAAGACTTGCATGAGAACACCGGATAGAATTCAAAACGAAAGAGGGAAAGCAAAAGAATGATATATCATGAGAATGAAGAGAGCATGATCCACTTGATAGCAAACTGAACAAGGCACCAGAAAGAATTAGGGACTAAAGAGGACACCTGAGAATGAAGAGAACAAGATTTGCCTAGCAGAAACTGAAAAAAGGCTTCAGAATAATTGAGATACGAACGAATGGACAACAATTAAGAAGAATTTGAGAACGAAAGCTGAAAGTTGAGAATGAAGAAATCTTCTGAAATGATGGCCTTTGGAGGATCAAGAAATGAAAAGAATTATGAAAGCACCGGATAGATATGGGAGGAATAACTCATGATCAAAACAATTTGAGAAGATAGCCACAAGCTGAAACCATGAATCTTTGGAAGAACAAACAACAATTTAAGAGAAACTCTCCTTCGGTCTTCAAGCTAAGAATGATGACAAGAAACAACACCAGGAATTACTAAGATACTCCAGAAGAACGAACAAGGAAAGGTTGAGCCAACAATGAAAATGATTTAGAAGCGATCATCAAGAAGGCATATGACTAATGAAATCATCCTTGCATCATATTTGAAAAGAACTTAAGAACATCTCCGGATAGATTAGAAGAGTCAGGTATGATCCTGGGGAAAACACCTGTGGGTTATGGGCCCACTCAAAAGAAAGCACTGTCGAAACAATTGATTACAAGAGAGATTGCACCGGTACAAATTAAGAACTTGATGATATGAGACCCTTCAAATAATTTAAGAGGATAAGAATAATAGTGAATGTCTTCTGAGATATCTTCAGCACTCCGGACAAAAAAGATATATGAGTAAGCAAGAAAGGCTTGAAAAAGAATTCCAACATGGGAGAGCAAAAGAGAATGAAAATGATATGATGAACACCAAGAACTTGAATTGAACCACCGGAAAAGAAAAGAAAGATGAATACTAATCAATGATAAGTTGAGCACTGAGCATCTTCATAAAGAATCACCGAAGAAGAATAACAACGATAACAAAGAATATGGGGATAGATCTTGACATTGAAACTCTTGAGAATCTGCACAGGAAATCACTGGAAACAAGATAGAAGAAAAGATAGAGGAAGCAATACATGAATAGAAAAGACACTTGGATGAGAATTTAATCATTGAAGAAAAAGGGTGGGAGGGCGGGAAAAACAAAGAAAACTTGGAACAAATGAGACAACTCCGGGAAAGAATAAGAGGATTGACCTTGCAATATTGAAGAGGATAGAATTCACTTGAAGAGAAGCACACCGGTAGGAAAAGAATTGATATGATAACTTGAATGATGAAAAGAATTAGCATTCCGGCAGAAATATGAGAACACTTCTTAGCAAGATGTGGATTCACCACTTGACATCGAAGCCACTCGAATTACCATATTCAAAGCAAAACAAAGGATGAGGCTTATGAAACAAGCCAGAAACAAATACATACCCACTATGCACTTGTTGGAAAGATAATCCTAGTTACCTACTTGAATTCCCACCTAAGAACTTCCAAAAACTTTCTTGTTTATGCGATTCGGGTTGCGGAATCAGGAACCTGCCCTAGGCAATCAGCTGCAACTGCATCTGCAACCTTCCACACCATAATTCAAGAAATTTCAGGAAACTCGTCTAATCTCGAATCCTTGAACTCACAACGATACTAAACCATGGTGGTACCCCGGACGCCTCCCTAGTATTGGGTGACTCCGACCTTATCTCACCACGATAAGTATTGAAGCAATTTCGAACATCCTCCGTCCTGAGATATCAAGGAAGCTGAATGATAACGATGTGCCAACATTCCCTGGAGCTCGACTCCCCGAAAGAAATCAAGTCAGACAGGAGGCACCAAGACAGAACTCCGTCACATCGGCATCATATGGTTTCCAAAATACCCGCGTGATCCTAAATTTTTTTTGAACGAGAAGAGGAGTAGAATCAAAGTCCTAAGTCGAATACCTCACCAGAGCATAGAAGAGGAGTAAAAAGAAACCAACTCTCCGATATAACTAGACTCATAATAGATTTTCTCAAGACTCGACTCGGCCAAGTTCGATCAATCAAGGGGGATCCTAAGTAGGTACTCGCTCTGATACCAACTTGTCACGCCCAAGATGCGGTCCTATCCTTATTTGGCACGAGGGCCTCAACAGGTATAGAAGCGCGCCTCGGTGCGTTCGCAAGAATGGATATCATTACAAGTACACGTACAAAAGAGATGAGTATATGGACTTGGCTTACACTCGCCACAAGGTACATTAGAGTCACATCAATACAATAACATCGCAAACATCATACAGAAGAGCAGGGTCCGACTACGGACGAAATCAAACGATAAAATGACATCCATCCTTGCTATCCCAGGCTTCCACCTAGAACCCATCCAAGATTAAAGAAGAAGAAGAAGGAGAAGAAGAAGAACTCCAAGTCAAATCAAGCAATGCGCTCACGTCAAATCATCACAATACTTGTACCTGCAACTGTTGTTGTAGTAATCTGTGAGCCACAGGGACTCAGCAATCTCATTTCCAAGGGTATCAAGACTATTAAAGCTTAATAGGTAAGGTATGGTTGAGTGGTGAGGCTGCAGCACGCGAATAAGCATTTATTTGAGTGGCTAACTTATGAATACAGAAACTAAAGTATGGTGGTCTACGCATAATGGACGAGAACTAGAAGTGATCACTAACTGATCCTGAACACCTACTTAGGTCAATCATAACCCCACCATGTTCTCTTTCGGATAAGAACTCACGAAAAGAGACAGTCATGGTTACACACACAGTTGGTGTATTTTACTAGAGTTTACTTCAAGTTTGCTATGAACGGGTGTTAAACAAAGTATCCAAGTTTGCCACATAACCGCGGGCATGGCTTCTTCAAAAGATCTATCCCTTCAGGGGTGCTCCAACTCATCCATCACAAATTAACCACACGCAGTGGGAATAACCTCAACCACGGATCTCGTGACCATCCTAGGCAATTCCAAAGGAAATCCAACACCTCCAGATAGCCTGAAGAATAATCAGAATTCCTCACTCAAGACGTTCAAGAAAGGTAAAACAAATCCAGCAAGGCCGCCAGGCATGTTGACGAACCCGATAGGAGCCGCGTATCCCGTTCTCAGGACACGACCAGATAAGCGAAGCGTACGGTAACTGACATCCCGAGTTGCCCCAGGTAGCCCGAACGGTGCTCTAGTTTGGACCAATACTCATGAGGAGCACTGGCCCGGGTTGTTGATTAATTATCCACGAGGTAATCATTCCCTATGCAAATTTTAATTAGTTTGGCAAATGTAGTACCAATGTTGGGCCTTGCCAGACAAGTTCTAATCTAACCCAAAAATCAAGGGGGTCCCCATAACAACCCCGAGCATGTTAGGAGTGCTCGTTTATGGAACATAACACCGGTTCACAAGTAACTAGGGGCGGCAAGAGCGGAACAAAACACCAAGCAAAAGGCCAAGCCTTCCACCTTTACCAAGTATATATGTGCATTAAATTAAATAGCAGCAATATTGTGATATAGCAAAGAATGTCCATGTTGGCACATGGAAGCAATTGCACCTGCAGCTAACAACGCTATAAGAAGAGCTGAGCAAGTGGTAACATAGCCAAACAATGTTTGCTGGGATGTGGAAGGGTTAGAGGCTTATCATGGCAATGTTGGGAAGCTCATCAAACAGGTGGAAGGTAGCGAGACATAACGATTAAAGCAAGACAACTAGCATGGCAATCATAGTAATGGTATCCAAGGAAATGTGTCATCTTGCCTGAGATCCCGCTCGGAAGTAGAACGAGTCCATGAAGAAGACGAGCCAACGTAGTCGAACGAATCCTCACACTCCGAACGCTTTCGGAACTCTATCGTGAGGAAGCAATTCGATACAAACAATCAACACAAGATACACCACCACTTATGCAAAACACAATGCAAAAACAAATATGATGCATGTCCGGTTTAATATGCAAGACATGACAAGTCACCACAATCAAATAATACATATTAAGTGAAGCTCAATATGCCACGAGTTGTATATTGACGAAACTCCACAGTCGAATTATTTAGTTTACTCCCGTTAGGTACATGAGAATAGTAGATGTTTTTAAACATGGCAAGAGGTGAAGCATAAGTAAACTATCTATCTAGTCATCTTACATGAGGTCGGAAACAACTTATAGTATTTCCGAAATGACCCCATATGTTAATTATGAATTTGGTCCAGATCTGAACTAATCATATTTTATATTTGTTAAACAGCAAAATAAATCATACCATGTTATTCTACACGTCATTCTAGTCGATTTACATATATAGAACATCTCAAACGGAGCTACGGTCTAAAAGATATGAGCAACACAAGATGCACATGACATGAATGCAAATGCATGGGAAAAACCACCACAAACATTTCAAATGATGAATTCTACAAGTTATTATGAAACTACATGATATTTTAAGCAAGTTTCATATATGGAATGTCCAAAACGGAGCTATGGTTCACCCACAACCAACAAAACAAGTTTTAGTTGAAATCTGCCAAAAACAGCAACATGGCATCTTGAACATATGAAAACAACAAGCTACAATATTCTAAAATGCACAAACTAAGCATGGGGCAGTAGCATACAACATCCACATCGTTTCATCTTCACAAATCAAAACCAAAACATGCATGGACCACTTGGTAGGAAGCTCACAACAAGGCTACTTGAAAACAGTTCCAGACTTAGTGAAAATAGTAGTTTTTGACAGTGCAGTTTTTTAACACGAAGGAATATTGACAGCAGTGAAACTATATGCTACAAATCATATTATGGCATGAAACTTAACAGCATGCTAGAGGACAATAACAACAACAATTAACTCCATTACACCTACCACAAAAGAGTTCTAAATCACTAGCAAATCACATGGCAAGACAGCAACAAAATATAACAGATTTCAGACTTAGAAATATTTTGGACCCTTGAAATAGCAGATTTTTATAGCAAGTTGACAACATCAAAATAACACCTAAACATGCATATCTATGAAAAGCAAAATGTCCATGGGCTAAGACACATATCCAAGAGCAACTTTCATGTTGAAACTTAATTCATATCATGCCCGGATTAATTCCTATGAAAGTAACAAAAGGGCATCACGCATAATGAAATTCACACAAACAAGCTCAAATGGCAAAACTAAATGCACAGATAAATACTAGGGATTTTTCAACCCCGGAAACATATATAATATGGATATGTTCATGTAGAAAATTAATCACAATTAAATACGTGGGTATTAGGCCTATTCATGTTAAAGCAATTCATTAATGCAAAAATAAATGCAACCATCAATCCGACAATTTTTTCATGCATGAAATTGTGGTGCGAATGAGATGAACATTTTTAATATATGATTTTGTTAATTTTGATGCACGGTTAATTAATTATGAAAATGCAATTAAATGCAAATATGCAATATGACATGTTAAATAATTTTAGTCATGGATGCAAATGGCATAACAATAATCTACATATTATTCTAGGTATTTTACATGTCAAAATCATTTGAAATGGTACACGTTTGATTTACTAAACGTTTTGAATACGCCATATAAATAATAAAAAAAAGGAGGGGGCTGCTCACCCTAGTGGGCCTGGCCCATTCGGCAGGTGAGGGAGGCTGGGCCTAGGAGCTGGGAGCTGGGCCGCGCTGGTGCTGGGGCCGACCCACACAGAAGCGATGCGGGGTAAACGGGGCACTACGGGCGCAGCTCGTGCTCGCTCGATCCCGAGCGGCATCGGCAGCGGCGGAGCTTGGCAAGGCACCGACGGCTGGCAGGGCGAGGGGGCCCGGTGGAGGCCAGGCGACGACGGATCTGGCCAGGGAGAGGGACGGCTGGCAGGGAACAGGGGATGGCGGCGACCTGCGGGAGACAGCGAGCGGAGTCAGGGAGAGGAGGAGAGAAGGAAGAAGAAGGGAGGAAGAGGGGAGAGGCGGCACGGCTAGGGCTGCTCCGGCGACTGGCGACCGGCGACGGCACGGGGCAGCTCTGGCGAGCTGGCCGGCCACGAGGACGGGAGGAGCTCGGGAGTTGCGCCATGGGAGGCTCGAGGAGCTCCGGGAGAGCTACGGACGCGATTCGGGCTCGAGCGGGCCCAGATGGGCTCGGGCAGGCTTGATGGCTGGAGGAGGGAGAAGGTGTGGGTTGGCTAGGGTTTGCACGTGGAACAAGGGGAGCTGGGGCTATATATAGGTTTAGGGCTAGGGTACGGCTCTATCCGTTTTCGAACTATCGGATGACGATCTGACGTCCGGAAGCGGAGGCTCGGGGCTACGGTGACTATGCAGAGGGGCAAAGTGGGGAGAGAGAATGGTGACCCATGGCACAGGGTTTAAAATGCCGAAAACGTCCGACGAAGACCGATAACCACGCTGCTACGACTGACCGACGGGGTATATAACAAACTCAGATCGTGACGAAATGCGACGGGCGGTCTACCTATGATATAACAGGACCACACGTCAAGTTTCAAACCAATCCGAGAATATTTTGGCGCGCACTTAAAAATGGATTTATTTAACTAATGCCACGGGCGCGTGCATGTGTGGTTGGTCTCAAGACGGGCAACGGCAAAATGGAGAGAACCGGCAACTACAAACGGATGCACGTTTTTCGAAAACGGGTGATGATGCAATGCAGATGATGCGAATGATGAGATGATGAATGCGACAACCAGACGAACACCTAACGAGAACGAAAATAAAAGGGGAATCTTTTGGAATCTTCTGGAACGTCGGTCTCGGGCTGTCACAATCAAGAAGGCGGAGATCATCATCGAGCTGTACGTGTGCTCAACGTGGAGGTGTCGTTCGTTCGGTGCTAGATCGGAAGGACCGTGATTAAGATCGCGAGACGGATTGTGATGAGTTTGCTGGACGGATCGTGATGAGTTTGCAAGACAGATCGTGATCAAGACCGTGGGACGGATCGTGATGAGTTCGCGGGATATATCATGATGAGTTCACGGGACGGATCATGATTGGATCGCGGTGAGTTCGCGGGACGAATCATGATGAGTTCGCGGGACGAATCGTGATGAGTTCGCGGGACGAATCGTGATGAGTTCGCGGGACGAATCGTGATGAGTTCGGGGGACGAATCGTGATGAGTTCGGAGGACGAATTGTGACGAGTTCGGAGGATGGATCGTGATTGGATCGTGGGACGGATCGTGATGAGATCGAGGGACGCTCGGCGATTTGGATCGCAAAGACATTCGACTACACCAACCACGTTTCTTAGTGCTTCCCGCTCAGCGATCTACAAGGGTACGTAGATCCACTCTCCCTCTCGTAGATGCTCATCACCATGGATAGATCTGCGTGTGCATAGGAAATTTTTTGTTTCCCATGCAACGTTCCCCAAAAAATTGCTCGTTCCTTTAGGATATTAGTAACCTTGTTATAGTCGTCAAGGTTTGTGGTATATCATTCTTCCAATACCATGAATACGTTATGGCAGAAGTTCTTTGTGAACAAAAGATCACAACATGAGTGCTCTTGATGAGTTCTCCATTCTATAATTGAGACTCTGCCAATCCTACATTTCTTCATGGATTGTCTAGAAGATCATGTTGAACTCTGTTTGACATATTCAATCCATGTATCTACAACTCAGGAAAAATCAGGTGCTCTTGGGTTTCCCTTCTTCAATTGTATTCTGACCTTCATCTATAAGTGGATAGTCAAGGGTATGTCATGCGTTGTCTTATCTATGTCAACTATTCTTGTGGTTTGTCAAGCCATTTTATTTCAGAATGACTAGGTGAAGCAAACTCCCATACCTCATCCATTCTTGGATTCGTTAAAAGCAGTTGTATTTCGCAGATTAAAATGCCAATCCAGCTTTTGCTCTGTTCTACCTTGAGGTATTACCCTCTTCATGTCAAGAATATCGTGAGAACTGCACTCCCTCTTATGAAATCTTGATGTAGGGATACTTCTCTCCATCATCATTCATTCCCCGGTCTCTGTGTTGTCTGTAACCATAACACCGTCAAGAGAATCGTGATGTGTGAAATCAATACCCCTAGCAACTTTGTTGCTTGGTAGTTAATGGACAATAATTTCATCCTTAGTGCGTTGGTCATTGAATCACCACTCTAGGAGTGATCGTGCTACCTAGTCCATTTTCCATGGTGTACTTTTTGATAAACGAGATAGGATTTTATCAATCCTTCACTCTGTTGATCATTTCATCTTGCCTTGAAAAGCAAGATTGTTCTCGATCTTGATAACATATCGGTGGATCGTGATTCTCCGAATATCTTCTCGGAAGTATTACCAGGGTGTTCCTTGACCGTTATGTTGAGTTCTTGACCACGATGGTTTTCTATAAATCACCCCTTCTCCAAGACTCTGTGTTGGATAACCCTGAACTAGTTGGTTAAGCTAAACAACAACTTGGAGAGTTAGAAGATAGAAGCTTGATCTAACTTAGCTCATGTTAAAGGGATATCTTGTGTTTTTGTGCTTGTATGTGTAGAAGAAAGATGATATCTTCATCGATTGATCCTTGTGACCAATTGATGCACCTATCATCTTGTACAACCATTGATTTGAGTATGGGCTATTGTCAAATCAAAATTAGAACCAAAGATTTCTCTAATGTTGTTTTACTAATGGATGTATCCTCGAGCATGCATCGTTATATCTTTTGGTCTGACCAATGCTATCGACAATATCTTCATCTCTTCCATGACTCATGATGAACATGAAGCTAGTGTTGGAAACTTTTCTAGGCAATATCTTCGTGTTCCGTACATGAAGTATATGTTTGGTGTAAGAAGTGACTTACTCCAGATTCATGCGCATTTAGTGCAAGTTGCCACCGTGACCTGGTGAAAAGTTATCTTGCTTCCTCCGGAATCATCTCAAGTCAATCATGCATGTGTGAAGTATGCTATGGTTTGATAGCCTTGTAACCTACAACTCATATGCATTCCCTAGCACCTAAGACACTGATTGAGTTGTTCAAGGCAAAGAAGTTCTTCTTAAGATCATGAATTACGCATGGATTTCACTATCTTTCAATGATGGTTTCATCCAGAACTCTGTAGTGTTTTGTTGTAAGATTTCTATGTAGTCACAATTGTGTTGGCCAATGTGTTCACACGTGTCTTCCAATCCAGCTCATGTTTTGGAGATGGCTTCCATATTTCATCTCCCGAGAATCTCGCAACGTCATCTCTTTGATTTGTGTTGCAACCTTTCACTTTCAGACATGCTAAGTCTGGAATATCCTGACACCTACCATATCTGAATCTCAGGCAGATATGATGGTTGGAACATTTCCCAAGAATTATAATATTGCTCTCGCTGTAATGGGCAAAGTTATGTTGTGGCTAACATACCTATCCGGAAGACCTACTATTATAATATCTTGTTTTAGCAACTTGGCCACCTCCCCATGAGGAACTTGTATGACTTGATCTAGATGTTATTCCTCATGGACCCCTTTGAGAGCCCGAAGTCCGACCCTTACTTGATGTTCTAGATAGCAAACCTGACCTATGACTGGGGTTACACTAGTACATCAAGGAGAACATTAGAAGTGGAGTGCTAAATGTCTCTCGGTCGATCATCCAGATTTCGCTCCCTTGGCTGAGCCCAGGTGAAATCTGAGAAAGTGTTGTCTTCCTATGCATCCATATCCTCCATCATTATTCATCATGGTAGTATGATGTGTTGCCACGATCCTTGGAACAAATGTTGGTAAAAACCCTGATGAATATGGAAATGCTCAAGTTCTGGAGAGCACGCTCAGACACTTGGTTATACTCTCGGTATTAATTGGAATGTGCCCTCCGTTGCCGAGTTGTTTTATAACTCTAGTTTCCCTCTGATCTGAGTATGCCATTGTTTGAATTCCTTCCAATGATCGTTTGCGAAATGCCTTAGGCTGGTATGAAGAGTTTCAATGATCTTTGTATCAAAAGTAATTATTTTTGCCACTTAAGGGATAATCTTACGAGTCACCTTCCCTAAGGTGCCCGTTATGGTATGAATGGCAACTAACTCCTCGCTACTTTGAAACCCCGTCACCATCTGCTTTAGCGTAGATTTGTTGCCTACCAATTGAAGCTCCGTCATCTGCTTCATTCATTGTTCTTGGCGTGTGTTATCTGTCCCAGCTCATGAGATGTCATTACATCTCATTCCATGAGTTGATCATGAGTCGTTCGATCTTCTTAAGGATCGATTCTTATAGAGCTTTCTATTTCAGTTGTCTTTTTGTTGGATGAGGATCCCAATGGCAAAGATGTGAATATCACCATTATGCAATGAATCAAAATCTTCGAGAAGAGCAATTGGATCGTGAATATTGTGGTAGTTAGTGTCCCCTTTGCCCTCTTACCCTACGCTTGAATCTCAGGACGAGATTCTTGTTTAGTGGGGGTGAGTTGTCACGGACCTACAATTTGCTTGAAATTGTTTGCATCAACATCATCATGTGCATCGTGTCATCATGTCTAAATCCAAATTAATTTGACATGGGGGTGATCAAACCCTAGCACAGATAAAATTCAAATAATGCTTTTCAAAAATGGTCCCCCTCTTTGATAAATGCTGGCAACAACATATCAAGGGTGAATTTTATATTAGCAACTATTTTGGGAAATTAAATAAATTAGGGAAGTTTCTGAAAATCACTAATAAAGCATTATAAATATGATAGATGTCCAAAAATGCCAATCCTTTTTGTGGAAGTTTGAAATAATCAAACTATATTTCATAAAATTGTGGGCATTATTGTGCTAGATACTTTGACCTCACAAAATAAAACAAATGTCAGAAGAAAAGAAAAAAACAGAAAATAAGAAATAAAAAAGGGGGAAAAACCTTACTGGCCCAAGTGGAAAGCCCATCCCGGCCCACCAGGGGTGGGGAGGTCATCTCCCACCTCCGACTAGTAGGTAGCCGAGGTGTCGTACGCGCGCGCGCCAGCCTCCATCTCCTGCTTGCCATGGAGCTGCTTCCCCTCGCCTTACCCGTGCCATGGAGGCCTCATGGAGCTCCCTCTCTCCCCCCGAGCACATTCTCCCTCTCCCTCTGCTTCCTCTCCCTCGAACCCGAGCGGAGCTCACCGCCGCTCAGGACCACCGAGGCCACGGGCCTTCTCCGACCCCCCTAGTGAGTCCAGCCACTCCGCCTCGATGCCCTGCTCCTGTCCGACAAAGAAAACCTGCTAGAGACGCCCTACCGAGCCACCTCGACTTCGTCTTCAACCTCCGGCTCCGTCCACCGCCGCCATCGATTCGCTCTGTCCTGAAGGCCCTCGAGCTTGCCGACCGCACCAATCGAAGCCCTGTGAGCCTCTCCCTGTTTCCCCCCTTCCCCATGGCCGTTCCGTGCTCTAACCCAATCCCCACCAGCCCCGAACAACCTGCCGCCGTGGCCAGTCGCGGCCATGCACAGAGCACCCAAGGCTCGCGTCCAAGCACGGGGATGAACTCCTCGAGTTCCCAGGAGCTTGTAGAGCCCCTTGATGAGCCTTCTCGTGCCCTGTAGTGCCATGTTGAGCACCACCGAACTTCGGCCGCCGTGGAAGTCACCGCCGTCGACCACTTCGACCACCCTGTAGTGCCTCGAGAGTTGGACTCATCGGATGCGCGCCAACTCTAGTTACCCGTAGGACCAAGCGGTGCTCAAATCCAGGGCCCCTAGCGCATTTCCGACGTGCTCCGCCACGACAAATGGTCGCCGGCGTTCAAGCACCGGCGGGTGTGACGTGGCAGCGTCATTGGTGGGTAATCAAGCCACTAACTAACCTTGGAGTCACCGGCAATGGGCCCCGCAAGATTAGTTAGTCAGAAATGATTTAGGTAGAAAAAATAACCCCTATTTATTCAATGGGTCAGTGACCAGTGAGCCCCACTAGTCAGATTTGACCCTGGGCAGCCAATTAACCTGTGACGTCACCCTAACGTCATGCTCATGCATTAATTGATTTCTGGTAATAAAATAAATCATGAAATTATAGAAAATGTTTTAAAATTTCTAAAAATCATAGAAAATAATCTGTAAGTCAGATGAAAATAATTTACATATGAAAATTGATTGGAAAAATCCAATGAATTTGTTAGTGCCATGATCATGCATGTTTGAACAAGTTAACATCACCAAGTAGGATATTTCATGATTAGGGCAATATTGGAAATATCATTTGGAGTTGGAAATCAGACTTGTTTGAATTCCACTTCAACTGACCTGGCTAATTATTCCTATAGGTCAATTCAGTACCTTAACTTGTCATATCATGCATTATGTTTGTTGCATTGCATTGAATGTGTTCCTTTCTTGTTTGCCGGTGTTAGATCCCTTTCGCTAGATGATGGTTCTGATGATGTGAACGTTGACACTAATGAAGAGAAGTATTTGCTTCAGGACTATCAGGCAAGCAAACCCCCTTGAGCATACTGATACGAACCCACTCCCTCGCTCCTGCCCTCTTTTATTGCATTAGGACAACAACGATTCAATTGTTACCTGTTCTCGGTAGTTGAACCCATTCCTTTGCATGAACTGTCTATGCCACAGTAAATAGTAGAAACCACTTAGCATAAGTGGCAACTGCTTGAGCCTTGTTGTGCTTACTCATCCATGCATGCTTACTTACTATTCCTGCTATGCTTAGAGTCATGTCGTGTCGGGTCTGATACATCTAGGTGATGGATCGGAATGGCAGTATTCATGTCCTATTGTGTGAGAGCTATGTGTGTGAACACGATTTGGTAAAGGGAGCGATGAGAGGCCATGTAGGAGTACATGGCGAGTTGTCTCATTGGGACCGACCTTAAGAACCGAGTTCTATATTTGTGATCCAAGGCAGTTACTACCACACATTGGGCTCCAGTAACTCGACCCCTCTCGACTTATTAATCGCCTAGTCCTCTATCTAGGAGTCACAACTAGTTTCTAGTGTTTGTAGGAAAAGTGATGGCGGACATGCATAGCGATGCCCGACGGGGTGGGCTGTGATGCGATAGATGCACAGTGGCACGATGTACCAAGTGGCACCCAAACGGTGGGCTTGGGAACCCTGCGCACATCATTTGAGGTTGTAGAGGAAACTTTGGCCGGACTTCCGTGCGGGTTCAGTCTCAAATAGGAGATAAACCTGGACTAGGCTCTTGTGTGATTGATGATCGTGGCTGACTCCCTCGCTGGGCTTCCGCTTGAAGGTTGCCGAGGTGCCTTTTATGTGCACATAGCGATAAGTGGCGGGAGCATGTGTGAATAAGTACACCCCTACAGGGTTATGAATCTATTAGAACAGCCGCGTCCTCGGAGATGGACTAGTTGGAGAACTTACATGGTTCATAGACAACTTGAAGTGGATACTCTAAAATGCGCAAGATAAGCGTGAGTGCTATGGATGGCCTTGTTGTAGGGAGACGGAAGTGGATCCATAGTGGTGTATTGATTGGAGAATATGTGGACTTGTGTGTGCTATCCCACCTCAAAGATAGTACTTGTAGTCGTAGGACAAGTTAGCCAAGAGTCAGAGCTGGCTTGTTGCAATAAACTCCACAACCCCCTTCATTGATACTGATGCATGTGTAGTTAGTTCTGATGTAAGTCCTACTGAGTACCCTTGTAGTCACGTTTGCTTAATTTATGTTTTGCAGAGGATACGTCACTCTCATTAGTTGTATTTTTAACATGAAGTTCGATGTTGACCGGATTAGCTTGGGAATCGTAGACATAGGTCTGGTTCCTTTGGTAGGGTCGTTGTAGCTTTTCAGGCTCCTCCAGTCATTTTTGTAGTTGTCTGTACCCAGACATGTTTAACTTTCGCTTGCTTGTTTGAATGCTCTAAATGTTGGGTCTTGTGACCCCTGTTTGTAACATCTTATTGTATTGGCTCTTCCGAGCCTTCTAAATAAATGTTGTATGGTTGTGTTGTGATGCCGTAGTTGTATCTATGCATATCGGGCATGTCGTGCGTACGTGTGACGTGCAATGGTATGTATGCGATTCAACACCTAGTTGTGTGCCTTTAGTAGTACTCTTTACGGGGAACTGCCTCTTTGTGCTTCCGCCGAGCCTTGGTAGCTTGCTACTGCTACGGACACATTGATTGACCGACATGTATCCTTCTTTGCTGCTGTGTCTGTCCCTTCGGGGAAATGTCTCGTAGTGTAATCGAGTCCCTGTAGCCTGGTGCGACTCGTCTACGTGCATTGATGACATTTATGTCCCACGGCATAATGGAGTCCTTGTAGCTTGCTATGACTCGTCTAAACACGCTAGAGATCGACACTTGCATTGATGGGTTACGTATGCCTGTCCCTGTACGAATGTGCCACCTGGGTTCTATGACTAGTCATGTCGGCCCGGATTCTTTGACATTTGAATGCTAGCAACATATTCACATACATGAGTCAAAAGACACAAACGGTACCAGCCCAGTTAAGGTGGTAGCCATGGAGATAACCGTGCGTGAGACCGCAAAGTGATGTGATGTGTTACAAGCTGGATTCTTATGGCTTAGGATTAGGGTCCCGACACCCAAGGGCTCGAATCTTCACCTCATTGGATACTCTGATGCTAACTATGCTGGAGATCGTGTGGATCACAAGTCAACCTTAGGAACATGTCATTTCCTCGGATGATCCTTAGTATATTGGTCCTCGAAGAAGCAAAACTGCGTGCCACTATCTACTGCTGAAGCTGAGTACATTGCTGATGGCTCATGTTGCGCTCAGTTGTTGTGGATGAAGCAAACGCCCAAGGACTATGGCATCAAGTTGAAGAATGTGCCTCTCTACTGCGACAATGAGAGTGCCATCAAGATTGCCTACAACCCAGTTCAGCATTCCAAGACCAAGCACATCCAGATTCGTCATCACTTTCTTCGAGATCATGTTCTCAAGGGCGACATCTCCATTAACCACATCCCTACTTAAGAACAACTGGCTGACATCTTCACAAAGCCCTTGGATGAAAAGAGTTTTTGCAAGTCGCGGTGTGAGCTAAATATCTTAGAATCTTCAAATGTTCTTTGAAAAAGGACACACATCCTAACACTTATGCAAAATTGACGACTTAGTTGTGCAACACACGAAGTAACATTTTTCTTCAATCAATGAAGAATAACCCTCTAAGTGTGAAGAAATTCATGAAGAATTTGATTCCTAGAACCCTACGACAATTGTACGCGGTGTCTGAAGTCATCATTCTTATATGGTGGGTGACACCATTTTGCAAATATTTCAAAGTTGAGTTTTTCGTCATTTTGCAAATTCTTCAAATTTTCAAGTTCCTCAAGTTTGCAAATTCCTCAACTTTTCAAATTCTTCAACTTTTCAAATTCTTCAAATTATGAAACTCATGATCTTCACTAACTATATATATATATATTTAAGTTTTCAATGTCCTCAACAGCATTCACTTACTGTTGATTCTTCAAGTTGATTTTCATCTAAGTGAATGTGATCGGACCCTTTTCCCTGTATGCTAAAGTCAACCCAGTCTATTCAAAAATTCTTCATATGCGTTGTACTTTGAAACTCGTTCAAAGTCTTCACTGTGTCCTTGATAGCTAAAGAATTTGCAAACAGAAACTTTAAAACTTTCACCATGAAAATTTCCGGCGTTTCCCTATCAAAGGGTTCCAATTCCCACGACTGGATAACCCACGATCCCCCACTATCGCCACTACTCAGAACGTGGGTGACACATGTCGTGTGGAGAGCAAGGGTCAGGGGTAATCTGGTCCAAAATCTTCGGAAGGATTTGTTTTCACCTCCACTATAAATACCCCTCCCCTTTC
This sequence comes from Hordeum marinum, assembly GCA_022496015.1. Taxonomy (NCBI): domain Eukaryota; kingdom Viridiplantae; phylum Streptophyta; class Magnoliopsida; order Poales; family Poaceae; genus Hordeum; species Hordeum marinum. The sequence continues at coordinate 179,077,357 of CM039674.1, forward strand.
ACTATGCTCGATTACTCCTCACTCCTACTCTCTCCCGAGCTCTGACCTAGCGGCGCCCGCCGCTAAAATCATCGCCACAGGTGTGGAAGAGCTTCACTGCGTCGACTTAGCCGTCGCCGTACTCGCATCGGCCGCGGAGGTCTCCATCCCGCCGTCGCCGCCGAGCTAGGGTGTGGGAGATCTGGACTAACGAACTTCATCAATCTCATCTCTCAGTTTGTCTTGCTCTTCACCAGGGTAAATAAAATATATTTTTACTGCCCTTGTTAGATCTTCAAGTTTACCTAAATCTTCACAAAGGTGTTTATTCTTCAAGAATCTCATTCTAAAGCACCTTACATGTTCATACACTTAATGACTTTCCCTAAGTTATGATTTTCTTCAAGATTTCTCAATTGTGTGAATCCTCAAAATTTGCACAACTCTGGAACCTAAGACAAAGAACACTTAATGAAATTCCTCATGACACCCATGGTCAAATTCCTCTCACCTGAATTTATTGAAAAATTTCTGAGAACGCATATGACCTCTGCAAATTCCTCGCACCTATACTCTGTTCACAGGTATAAACATGTCCGCTGATGAATCACTAGGTTCTCATCAACTTATCTCATCTGCAACATTTCTTGAGGAAAAACTATGCACTTCTTCAAAGCCTCAAGAGTTCAAAATCCTCAACTGAAGAAAATGGCTGATGGGAAGAAGCCACAAAAAGGTGGAAAGAAAGCTGAATATAATACTGCTTTTGCGGTACCTGAACATTTCTATGCTCGTTACTGTACACCAGATGAATCCATACATGGCAAAGAGAAAAAAGAAAAGAGGAAAATCAAAATTCAGAGGATTGAACGGAGGTGGGTGAGGGAGTGGAAAGAATATCGCTATGTCACTCCCAATAATATGAAGAAATTCGCACTCAAACCCCCTTGCAATAGGGATCCTCCTCCTGATGATCAAGAGGATGATCCCACAAGTGTTGCTCGTGGTGAAGACTTTCCCGCTGAATGGGCAAAGCGTCAACTCAAACTTTAGAGAACTGCCGAAGTTGTGGTGAAGAAATTCAATGAAGACCCTACTGCTGCTGCCACTGTCGGAGCCTCTGCAACTGCTCCGAACAAAAAGATGATGAAGAAATCTGATGTGAAGCCAAATTCTTCACCTTCAAAGTCATCAAAGAAGATTCCTCAAGCTCAGTCCTCAAAGGCCTCAACCGCTTGAACTGTAGCTGCTTAGTCCTCTGCTGCTACGACAAAGTCGTCAACTCTGGTGCATCTTGCATCATGTTAGAGGACAAAGGGATTCTCAATTGCTTCAAATGCCTCACCAAGTTCCTCTTCACAAGCAAAGTCTTCAACAAGTCCTACTATGTTGAAACTGAAGAAAACTGCTCGACGAGGTCAAAGACCAAGTCCTCACACAAGCAAAGTTGTGGTGACTGTACCCTCAAGATCTGAGGATGATGTTGAGGCTAATATTGAAGAACTGGAAGAAATCATCAGAGGAAGTCAACAAAAGGCTGCAATAGCCAAAGGCAGCTCTGTTCCTCTCATGCTGGATCCCAAGATGATCATCAACATCACTGACATATGGAATGAGGATCGAAGCACCCCACTTTCCTCACAGAACCTGCCTCTTGGTGTGGACCATGTCCTCACCCACTTTATTGCTGAGGAAAAATTGAAAAGAGATCAAGCTCAGATAGCTAAGAGGAACAGGGCTCGAAAGGAAAAATTTCTGAGGAATAACATGATGAATTTGACTCCAAATCAACTCATCACTGTTGAGTCTAAAATTCGCTCCCTCTCTGGGGAACAAGAAAAATACAATGCTGAATGGAAGGGCACCAAAGTGAGATTTGTCAAGGCTGCCCAACCTGTTGTTAAGGACCACAAGATAAGGGTTGCAGCTCGATGACAACCACAAATTCCTCAGGTTAATGAATCTGCTCAGCCTACGGAAGAAATTGCCAGCGCTGCTGAAGAAAGTCAGACCGCTGAAGAAGCTACGAGGGCACCCTCCACTGGTGCGCCTGATGAAACTGAACCTACAAGGACGACTGTATCAGTCGTGCATGAAGAAACTGCTGCCCCTTCACCCTCCTCTGAAACCCCAAAATCTTCAAAGATGAAAACAATCTACTTTCCTTCTGCATCGTAAGTGAAGAAAACTAAGGCAGCTGAGAAGAAGGCTTTAAAGAGAAAAGCTTCAACTTCAGATTCCTCAGCTGTGAAGAAGTTGAAGACTCTACCAAAATCTTCAACATAACCCTTAGATGCCACTCCACTCTCCTCCGCACCAGCCTATAAGATAATTCCATTTGGCGTTGACTATGTCATTCCAGATGATGAAGATGAAGAAGATGATTCTGCTGCTTCGATAGAACAGATTGATGAAGACATTGAAGTTCAAGCAAATGCTTCAACTCCACAAGTATCCTTGCCCCAGCCTTAGTTTACTGCTGAAGAGGCCAACGTTGAAGAAATTGATGAGGATGTGGACATTGGCAACACAACGCCTATCATAAATGATGAATACTGGGAAACTACTCACTCAAATTCCCCAATGACCACTCCACTGTCACAGATTCATTAGTCCCCTGCCTAGACTGAAGAAATTCATGAAGGATCTGATGACATGGCTGCTCTAGCCACTGAAGAAAATCAAGTTGCACCAGCTAATGTCTTTGCTGCTCCAACCGCTACTAAGGAAAATGCTCTACAAATTCCTCAGGCTAAAGAAATACCTGCAATGCCGAAAGATATCAACGGCCGCTTCAAGCCAAACCTTCAGTCGAAGCCAAGGATGCCATTCAAAGGCTCAGAGCCCCAAATTCCTCAAGTCAAATTTCTTAAATGAGCACATATTCTTCACTGGTCCCAATCCATATGACTCAGCAAGGGCCGGTCGAACCATATTCTGTACTCCAACTCAAATGAATTACTATGCATCAGTACTGTTCGACAAGAAGAAAGTCTTCGAGCACCACCAAATTCCTCATGCTGATATGGAAACAATTCCATCCTTCACACCTATGCTTTTAGTTCTTCACAATGCAGGAATTCCTCCCTTCTATGTGGATATCTGCTACTGGAATGAAGAGCTAATTGTTCAATTGTATGCCACACTGCACATCACAGGTGAAGCCTCTCACATCAACTCCTGGATCTTGGACTAGATGACCGGATCGACTCACCTCATAGATCCAGCATCTAAATTGCTTCGGTCAGCCCCTGTCCCAATTCCTTCAGAAGAAGCACGTCGCTTGTTTAATGAACCTGCGCTACCCAATCAACTGATGTAAGTGCTGATGAAGCCTTTGGCTCCTACAAAACCTCAACGGACAACCTTCCTTGTGAAGGATTTGCTCTATGTGCCCAGGACGGTCTACCGCATTCTCACCAATACCCTATGTCCTCAGAAGGGCCACAACTCTGAAGAAGAAGAAGTGAAGGGAGTCATGAAGAATATGATGTTTAACATCATTCATGGGATTTCCCATCAACTTGTATGATTTCTTCATGAGGACATTGGCGAATGCTGCTCTATCCCCGTTTGAACTGAAGGCTTATGCTCCTTGGGTCATGAAGTTCATAAGATCAAGGTCTTCAGTTCCCTTCAAGGCGGACTACCAGAATCACTCCGGCTTCTTGCCCCCGATTGAAGTCCTCGAGAGACAAATTGCCTCAATTCACGGAAAAGGCAAGGTTGTCATTGATGAAGGCATTCGTCCATTGGATGGTCAGTTTCGCAAAGCTGCATCCTTCTCCACCAATGATGATACTGCAACCCAGGACTTAGAAGCAAAGGCCTCCGCGCAAAAACCTCAAGAGACTGCCCCTCGTGTGATGACTGATCGTGAGCTTCTCATAAGTCTTCATCAGAAGGTGGATTGCAATCACAAGTGGGTAAAGCATCAGTTGGCTTCCATTGTTCAGAAGATGATTGTGATGCAGAACTCTGTGAGAAAAAACCACTACTATGTGCATGTAATCTTCGATTGTGCATGGGCCATTCTCGCACACCTCAAGACTCCTGGGGAACTCAAGGACATGGACTCTCAACAAAACTTTGACTGGTCTCATCCTCCTCAAAAGAAATTCAAAAAGGTTCAAGTTTCTCTAATGGTCATAAGTTCATATTCTTCATCGCGTGAGACGGATGAAGTTGAGGACATTGACGACATTGCGGTGGGCCCTGCATCGACAAACGACCCCGATAATGCTAGCGCTCCTTCTTCACCAATAAGATGAAATTCTTCGAGGGGCATTAGTCCTCACTTTTTCGTCCCTTTTGTTCTTTGATGACAAAGGGGGAAAAAATTTGAGTTACTCTGCAAGCGGGTCTCTATATATGGTCTTATTTTTTTTAAGTTGGAACTCTCACTGTTTTGAAGCTTTTGTTGTTTGAGTTGTAAACCTAAGTCCGATGGTGGTCTGACTCTTTTGAACTACTTTCCACATGCTTATTTCCTCTAGCACCTTAATGCATGCACGCTAAATTTCGTCAGATACCATTTTCATCATGCATTTCGAATTCTTCATATCATATGTTAAATGTGTGTATGAATTACAATATATAGGGGGAGTTCTCCATGTTTTTAACCTGCCATGTGCATTTGCAGTCCAAAGCAAATTCCTGAAATATGCACATCTTCAGGGGGAGTTCTTCTATATCTTGCAATCAAATTCCTCAAACTCAGTATTTACACTTCATAGTATTATGCCCGTTGAAAACTTAACCTATTTGTCATCAATCACCAAAAAGGGGGAGATTGTAAGTGCATCTAGTGCCCCTTAGTGATTTTGGTGTATTGAAGACTTATAGGTTAAGGAACTAATGTGTTTGTGAGTGTACACAGGCTCTATAAGTCGGTAAGGAGTTTGATATATTTGGAGATTACCGACCCCTAAAAATGTATGTCTCCAACTGAAAACTTTGGTGAAGTCTTTGTTGAAGACTTTGGTATTCCCTGCAGACTTTGAAAATGAAGAAGTTGGTGTGACCTTGAAGATATGAACGAGGACTATGAAGCGTGAAGACTTTTGTTTTGCAATTCAGTCAAGTTCTTCAGTGACAGAGACAATGTTCTTCTGGTCTCTGATGAAATTGATCTAACTGAGGAGCTAGGATTTCGCCAGTGCGAATTGCCTACAAGTGAGGAACATGATAAGCCTGAGGACTTTCATAGTTCGAAATTCCGACCGTTGCTGTGCTTAGCGCCAGCTGTCCCCAACCATCACGTCCACATAACAGTCATATCATTGGGGGCATTTACGTCTTATCATGTCAGGATGCACCCTGGCTATAAATAGCCACCCCCACAAACAATAGTTGGTTGGCTGCTTAGAGAGAGAACTGACACTTGTCATTTGAGAGCAACCCATCCTCGAGGCCTTTGAGAGAAAATCATCAGCGAGGAAAAACCCAAATCCAAACCACCAAACCCAAAGTGATTGAGCATCACTGAAGAGATTGTTCTTGTGTGGAACCGATTCTTGTTACCTTTAAGGACTGTGTATCCTCCAGACGGTTAGGCGTGATGGTCTAGTGCATCCTGCAGTCAATTGGGGATCATGGAGGGACCTTGGTCTAGAGTATTCAGCAGTCAATTGTGGATCGCCGGGTGACCAGTTTGTGACGGGTTTGGAAGTCTACCCTGAAGACTTACCATGAGTGTTGGGCGAGGACTTTGTGACCTTAGCTCAAGGAGAATACGGTAAGGACTCTGTGTCCTGGGACTATGTGTCCTCTGGTTTAAATACCAGGCCGCTCCAAACTAGACGTATGACTGTCACAACAGTTGGAACTTGGTCATCAAACCATTGTCTTCATCGAGCTACCTGGTTCTATTTCCTCAACCCCTCTTTTCCTCATATACTTGTTGATGAAATTGATCATTACTGTTTGAAGAATTTGACTGAAGACTTTCACGATTTCCTCACCTCAAATTCTTCAAGTTACCTTGTTCCTCACCTGCTTATCTTGTATCATGCTACTTGTAATCTGTGCATATTTCATTTCATCATGACGACTATGCTGTCGCTATGCTTCCCATGCACATGAGTACTTATCGCTGCTAGATATTCATCACAGTTCAAATTCCTCAAGTTGAAATTCCTCAAGTGATGAATTTGTAAAAATCGCCTATTCACCCCCTCTAGTGGATATAACGCACATTCGAAATGTTGTTTAACATGGCAAACAGTGAAGCATAAGCAACTACATCATCTAGGCATATTAAATGAGGCCGGAAGCAATGAATAACAATTCCGGAACGACCTTATATCCATATTTTAATTTTTTCCAGATCTGAACTAACCATATTTTAGAGTTGTTAAACAGAAAAATAAATGTCACCATGAGACTATACACATTTTTCTAGTGAAGTTACATATGTAAAACATTTTCAACGGAGCTACGGTTAATTAGTTATGAAATAAATCATTTTACATGGCATTTACGCAAATTACATGAAAACAGCAAGTTAAACATTTTAAACACATGTGAGATTTGGAAATTGTGAATCTACATGAAATTCTAGTCATTTTACACACGATGCACGGTTTGTGAGATATTAAATGCATCAAGATGGAGGACTTTTCTGTAATTTTATTATCCTGGAATAATTAGTAAATTCGCCAGACTGGAAAAAAACGAATCAGGCCACGCGCTGGCGAGGCCTAGGAGGCGGCTCACACGGGCACGGTCAACGCGCACGAGCGCGTCATTCTCCTCCTTGCTCCCGAGCATGAGGCAGGGCGATGGGACTTGATAGGGAGGCAGTGGCGCATCCAAGGCGGGGATGGAGCGGAGAAGCCCGGGGATGGGGAGATCCGGTAGGCGGGCACCAGATCCGGGAGAGAACGGCGGCAGGTGGCGGCTCGAGGACCCGGCGACGGAGCTCTTGTAGGGGAGAGAGAGAGGGCGAGTTGAGAGGGAGAGAGAGCAGATCGGGAGGACGGCGACGTGGGCGGCGATGCTCCAGCCTGATTCAGGCAGAGCTGCTACGGTAGTCAGCAGCGTCGGCCTAGGCGGCGGGGTCACGATGCAAGGGGCCCTGCAGGGAGGAGCCCTGGGCTCACGGGCGGTGGAGCTGTAGGCTTGCGAGCAGCAACGCTGATCCGTGCCCGGCGGGCCTCGGATGGCCTCGGCCAGGCCCGTGGCGGAGATGGAAGGCTGCGGTGGAGGTGGCAGCTAGGGTTGATCCGGCACGGAAATCGAGGGGAGGGCTAGGGTTTCCATTAGGGGCAGGTTAGGGGATGTTTAAATAGGAAAGGGGGCTAGGTTAGAGGGTTTGCTCTGTTTTCGGACCGTGCTATCTCGATCGGACGGTCTGGAAGCGGATTGGGGGCTAGCAAGGTTAAGTGGGTTGTGTAGAGGTGGTTGGGCCTGAGGAGAGAGGGAGGTTTGTGGTCCGGCATAGAGTTCTGGAAAACCGAAAACGTCTGCTAAATAACTGATGACGATGCCGCTATGGGTGACCGTTCGGGTATCAAACGAACTCGGAATACGACGAAATTTGGTAGGCGTTCCACCTACAATAAAACAAGACCGCACGCGAACTTTTAACTCAATCCGGGAATATTTCATATGCACTTTAAAAATAATATTTTATCGATGCCGCGGGCGAGTGCATGTTTGGTTGGTCTCGAAACATGCGACGACATGAACGGAGAGAACCGGCAGCTACGAACGGATACAAGTTTTGAAAAACGAGTGATGATGCTATGCAGATGGTGCGAATGATGCAAAGATGAATGCGATGACCAAACGAATCTAACGACGACAATGGAATAAATGGGGAATCTTCTGGAGTGTCGGTCCCGGGCTGTTATAGTGTCCCATACCTTTCTAAGGGGAAACTGAAACTTAATATTGCCTTCTTTCATATCAATCACGGCACCTATAGTGTGTAAAAACGATGTACCAAGTATGATAGGACAAGATGGATTGCAATCAATATCAAGAACAATAAAATCGATGGGAACATAATTCCTATTTTCAAGAATAAGAACATCATTAATTCTTCCCAAAGGCTTTTTAATAGTACAATCCGCCAATTGCAAATTAAGACAACATTCTTCAATATTTCTAATACTAAGCAGGTCACATAGAGATTTTGGAATTGTGAAAACACTAGCACCCAAATCAAACAAATCAAAGCATTCATAATGTTTAATCTTGACGTTAATGGTAGGTTCCCACTCATCATGTAATTTTCTTGGACTTGATATCTCTAGTTCAAACTAATCTTCTAAGGATTTCATCATGGTATCAACAATATGTTTAGTAAAAGCTTCATTTTTTTCATAAGAATGGGGTGAATTTAACATAGATTGCATCAAGGAAATACAATCAACCAAGTAGCAACTCTCATAATTGAAGTCTTTGTAATCAAAGATAGTGGGCACATCACTAGTTAAAGTTTTGACCTCTCCAAAGCAACTTTTATCAAAAAAATTATCAAGATTTTCACCCTCCAAATCATTGGGACGCCCTCAAAATACAGTTAAATCTTATTCAGTCCCTTTATCGTCTACTTTAACATTACTAAACAAGGAATCAATAGGGCAAACACCAATGATTTTAAGATCTTCATCATTGTTATGAAAGTTATCGCTAGAAAATGTTTTTTCTAAAAATTATCTTTGAGCTCGGAGCATAGCGGTTCTTTTCTTACTTTCATCTATAGAAACATCTAAGTCTTAATTTATTCATTGATCTTAGGTGAAAAAACATGCAACTTGAGATTTTCAACATCATTAGAAACTCTATCAATACTTCTAGACATATGATCAATCTTATTCAACTTTTCTTCTATGGTAGTACTGAAAGACTTTTGACCATTGATAGATTCTTTTAAAATATTCTCAAGATCATAGGTGTTCCTATTATTATTATATGAATTACCATAATTATTGGAGGAATTTCCACGAAAAGGCCTAGGATTAAAATTACCTCTATAAGCATTGTTATTGAAGTTGTTTCGTTAGATGAAATTCACATCTACGGAATCACTATTTTTCTTAATCAAAGTATACACAGGAACGTCATGAAGATCAAGAGGAGCATTTTACTAGCAACCAACTTCTTAAGAGCATCAACGTTTTCACTCAAAGTACTAATTTCTTCTACCGAATTAACCTTTTTACTAGTAGGTCCTCTTTCGGTATGCCATTATGAATAATTTGCCATAATATTATCTAGCAATTTGGTAGCGTCACCGAAAAGAACTTCCATAAAAGTACCTCTTGCGGCGGAATCTAAAATATTCTAGAGACAAAATCCAATCTCACATAAAAAAATTGTATGATCATCCAAAGATTTAAACCTTGAGCAGGACAATTTCTTAACATCAACTTCATTCTTTCGCAAGATTGTGCAACATGTTCATGCTCAAGTTGCTTAAAATTCATTATTTGAGTACTAAAGGAAATAATTTTTGCGGGTAGAAAATAGTTAGTAATAAAAGTGTCCTTGCACTTATCCCAAGAATCAAAACTATTCGAGACAAAGAAGAAAACCAAAAGTTTGCATGATCCGGCAAAGAGAAAGGAAACAATTTCAAATTGACAATACCATTGTACACATCTTTTTTCTTTTTAATATCACATAATTCCATGAAGGTATTTATATGGGACACGACATCCTCATTGGGAGTACTGGAAAATTGATCTTTCATGACAAGATTAAACAAAGCGACATTAATATCACAAGACTCCGCACTAGTGGCGGGAGGAGCAATAGGAGTGCCAATAAAATCATTATTATTGGTATTAAAAAAAATTACACAACTTGGTGTTTTCTTGAGTCATCGTGACAAAGCAATCAAGATTGCAAGCAAACAAGAAATCTGACGAGAAAAAGGAAAATGAAAAAGATAGGGCGAATAAAACGACAAATCTGTGAAGTGGGGGAGAGAAAAACGAGACGCAAATGGCAAATAATGTAAATTGCAAGGAGGTGAGATTTGTGATTAGGAACCATGTAGATGAGATTGCTACCTCCCTGAAAACGGTGCCAGAAATTCCTTTGACGTGGCTTGTGACTGTGTCGGTAGTTCCCCAAAGAGGAAGGGCTGATGCAACACAATGATGGTAAGTGTTTCCCTTAGTTATGAAACCAAGGTGTCAATCCTTCGAGGAAGATCATGCCCCCACGTAATCAGCACTTGCACACAATCGACAAATACTTGCAACCCGACAAGAAAAAGAGGTTGTCACGCTCTCTATGGTAATAACTTTGATTGGGTAATGATAGTTTTAGGAAATAGATCTCGCAAGAACACAAAGTAAAACAAATAAATAAAAATAGTAGCAAAGTCTTTTTGAGTTTTTTGGATTAATAGATCGAAAACAAAAGGTCTAAATAGTAGATCAGAACACAATATGTTCGAAAGGTAGACCCGGGGGCCGTAGGTTTCACTAGTGGCTTCTCTCATGAGTATAGCACACGGTGGGTGAACAAATTACTGTTGGGCGATTGATTGAAAAAAATAATCATGAAGATATCCATGTAGTAATCATTATATAGGCATCATGTCCAAGGCAAGTAGACCGAAATGATTTTGCATCTACTTCTATTACTCCACACATCGACCACTATCCATCATGCGTCTATTGCATTAAATTCATGGGAAAACGGAGTAATGCAATAAGAACGGTGACATGATGTAGACAAGATCTATTCATGTAGGAATAGACCCCGTCTTGTTACCCTTAATGGCAACTATACATGCGTGCCTTGCTACCCCTTCTGTCAGTGGAAAGAACACCACAAGATCGAACACATCACAAAGCACCTCTTCCCATGGCAAGAAAATTTGGTCTAGTTGTCCTAACTAATCCAAAGATTCAAAGAAGAAATATGAGGCTATAAGTAATCATGAAAATAAGAGATGAAAGAACACTCAAATCATATTCATGGATAGAAACTGATCATCAACTTCAAATTCATCGGATCCCAACAAACACACCTCAAAAGTCATTACATCAAATAGATCTCCCAGAGACCATTGTATTAAGAGACATAGAGAGATAGGAAGCCATTTAGCTACTTCCTATGGACCCATAGGTCTATGGTGGATTACTCATGGATCATCGGAGAGGCACCTATGAATAAGACGAACCCCTCCATCATGATGTTAGATTGGATCTCGAGATTCTCGAACCTGTAGCGGCTAGGATTGTGTTCCATTAACTCCCCTAGTTTTTTTATTTTTAAGGAATTTATAGGCTTGATAGTCGGTTGAGGGGTGCCCGAGGTGCCGACCCTCCACTAGGCCGCGCCAGGGGCTTCTGGCACACCCTGGTGGACTGTGGCCACCCTTGGCACCCTCTTCTGTTGTTGTTTCACCCATCTGCTTCCTTCTGGTTCGGAAAAAATCCAGAAAAATCCCCGCAACATTTGGGCTGCGTTTGGTACTCATTTTCTGCGAAGTAAAAAAACAAGCAAAAATGGCAATTGGCACTTTCGCACTACGTCAATAGGTTAGTCCCGAAAAATGATATCAAGTTGCGATAAAATGATTGTAAAACATCCAAGATTATTAGTATAACAACATCTAACAAGCAAAAAGTTTAGATACGTTGGAGACGTATCTGTCCACTTGTTGTCTTGCCTATCCTATAATAATTCTGAAGAATGTGCATGCAACAAACAAAAGATCCTGACCCATTGCATTGCGGCAGGCAAAACTGAAACCGTGACTAAACATATTTGGCGTCATGCACTATGTAGTTGATGAACATGTATTTTGTGTAACTAGTTTATTCTTAATGTACTTCTCGTTCTTTATTTTCATTGATTAGCACTAGTTTTGTTCCTTTGTTTGCTCGGATTTAATTGATAAATGTCCCCTATCTTGCATCAGCTATATGCTGCCACGACGACGTTTTTGTTATGGCCTGGTGCAGCAATCAGTGGTGGGCAATAAGAAAAGCCCGCCACTCATACTTCACGCATTACTGGCGGGCACGGAGGACGGCCCACCAGTGGTATGCCTGCCTACCACTGCCACGAGATGGACAACACTAGCAGGCAGGCTGCGCTAATCGCCACAGTTAGGGACCTACAAGTGGTGGGTGGGCACCCGCCACTGATGCCCCCTTAGCAATGGGAGGAGGTCAGCGGCGGATGACACAAAGGGGCTCGCTCGCCACTTCTTGTCCTTTTACGCCTGCCACTGCTAGGCATTCCTGCAGCACTAAGATAGCCTTGCCAATGATTTCCCTCTCTAGCAGAGTTCCATAAAAGGGCTCGATATGGGATTGCGGCTGCATCGAGGCTTGTGACAATGGTAAAATTGTTTTGGGTCTCGCTCTAGGAATCTGAATATCGTGCAAGTTATAGGAAAATAATTAGGGCAACAGGAGCCACAAGGGGGCAGCCCTAGTCACTTTTGGCACCCTTGTGGATCTTATCATCGTCCCTCGAAGCTTCTATGGTCTCCTATGTTTCAGAAAGAATCACAAAAAAGTTTCACCATGTTTGCACTTTGGTGGGTGTCGTGGTTTGGTCATGGTAGATGTCCTCATATGAGGACTTAAGTGGGAGGCTATCGCAACTAGGTGGCGACTTGATGGGGTTGATTGGAAACAAGAGAAGAATTTACCCAGGCTCGGCCCCTCCGATGGAGGTGAAAGCCTATGTCCTGCTTTGTGTGTATTGATGATGATTTCAATTGCAATGGTGGAGAATTCCTAACTAGCTCTCGTGGGTTTCTTCATAATTGATCTTTCTCCCTCTTGGGATCTCCTTTATATATAGGTTGAGGCCCTGAGCGTATAATGGAGTCCAGGTCGAAGTATAACCCAGGACTTAGTCTAATTCTACCTACTTATCTTGCCTCCCATGTAGAAGGACCAAATCAAACCTCATCTTTTGGCCAGGTTATTTTTCTACCCAGTTACCTTCCTTTCTTTTAGGACTTAGTGTTTTTCAACCATATATCCCGATCACGTAACTGTGCTAACTTTTGATGTGTCCCTACCATCATGGCGAATCTTTTTTAAACAACCACCAAATCCGGTCTAGCATGAAAATCTAGGCGCGGTTTCAGCCACATATTTACTGTGACCATTCTGTTTTTTATAGCGTCGCTTCGGGGTCCGTCTCCTTATAAATCAGCCATATGGTTCCCCTTTTTCAGTTTTCTACTTTGTCTCCTACCTCGGACTATTGCAATGCCACCTTGAGCTTGCTGGAGCCCTTCTGCGAAAGGAAACATATTGACCATCGCCGTCGCTTGACTCTACCTGCCTCGGACGTGGCTCTTCCCCAACTGCTCCACACTCTGGCGTCTACTTCATCTATGGTCAGGTGAGTTCCATTGTCCTCCATTAGGTTTTCTACGTTCATTAGTAGTTCGTCGGTGCTTTCAAAATTTATCTAGGTATGCATCCATAGATCTCAGAAATGCATTTATAGTCGTGAAACCAGTGCGATTTTGCCATCGCTCCCACTGGGAAATATATTAGGTCCAATATAGTTTCATGTCGAACCCGTGTAGATGCTCTGCTTCAGTTGCACCGCTTGCCAAGGCATATTTTTTTTCTTTTTTGTGCATTATTCAGATCTGCTTGTTCTTCGATCGATGTAGAAAATTGTTTGTCAATGATAACAAACCAGTAAGTCCTTTTTCGTACCTGTATCCTCGTTTTACCATCTTTTGTAGATGCTGGCTCATTTAACCACTTGTCGCTTCAACATTTTATTGGCTTATTTAGTTATGCCGGCTCATAATAACCCATCTCATAGGCGAGTTATTGTTCATGATTATACTCAATCAAACACCATCGTATTCTTTTACTTCCGCCTTTGTAGTTGATCTTGTTGAAAATTAGTATGCCTCCCAATACCAGCAAAGCCTGTGGTTGGGTTATGTCCAAAGAATCTGTGCTTAGCATAAAAAACCTCAGAAGTGGGGGCCTTTTGCCGGCTCAAAATATAATTAGCTGGCAGGCTCCTGAAGGAAAACCTCCCCTCAACCTGAACAAGGGAGATCATTTGTTTCACGGATAATCTGCACCGAGTGTTCCGACCGCCCGACTCAAAGTTGTTCAAGGACCTCTTGGACTTCTTCAACCTCAGGCCCCAGGATATCGATCCAAATTCTATGACCACCATTTGCCAATTTCAAGTCCTTTGTGAGGTGTATCTCCAGATTGAGCCTTCTATGACTCTTTTTAGAGAGTTATTTTATCTAAATCGTCAAATTGATGTAGAGAATGGCCCTACTGTATAACTTGGTGGCATATCTATACAGAAGAGAAAAAACAGTCCCTTTCCTCAGAACAAATTGGTGAGTCATCCAAAAGGATGCAATAAGACCTGGTTCTATTATAAGAAAATATCTCCTACATGACACAACCCCTTTTCGAGATTTAGATTGGAATGGCTTGGTGCTAACACTGATATCCCGGGTTGGCCCAGTGAAGAGGAAAGAAAATTGTTGGCGTGTGTACTGATGAAACTAAAAGCCTTGACTGCTAATGCCCTCACCAGAATTGATCTGATCTGGTGTTTGATAAACTGGCGGATTCAACCCGCCAACATAACAGGTGACTTGATTTTCAATTACACAGGCGAGTTTAAAGACGTTCAACCTTTCAGCAAGAAGAACTTGAAAATAAGGCAACTAATAAGTTATCCACCACTACTTTGCTTCATAAATTTTATGTTGGTCTGACAACTTGGTATAGGTGTGTCCTTGACACCATCACCAATGCAATTTCTTAATGTGTCACACCTTGGATACTTATAATGCAATTGAAAATCTTGTTGGAACACCACCCCTTATTGTTAATGAAACCAATTTGACATTGGAACATGTTATGCAAAGTCTTGATGATATCGAAAAGAAAATGATCACTAGCAAACCAATTGAGGAGTTAGATAAAAAAACTTCATAATCATATCACTCAATTTGGCTCATGGGTAGGAATGACTTTGAATGCTTTGAAGGAAAAACACACTATTATTGATGAGAGGGTAGAACTAGGTTTGACAAGAATTGATAAAATGGAGGAGGTCATTCGAAAAGTAGGTTCCAATTTCACACCATCTAAAATAAATTCTAGTACCTCATGAGATAAAGATCCCAAGTTCATATACGTTCCTAAGAGCATTAATACGCCTCCTTCTAAGAACAAAGATCTCAAAATGATTAGTCTTCACCCAAATTTCATGAGCTTGATAAAGGATCCTATTTTCAAGCTTCCCATTGTCCCCATTAATCATAGTTATGTACTGAGGATCTTGATGTCAAAGATTACAACACTCGAAACTAGGCATTATGCCTACCTAGGGGTATAAAACAATAGAGCTTGTTGGGAGGCAACCCAATATGTATCTTTTTTTTTGTTTTTTTTATGTTATTTTGTGATAACAAGATTGTTGCCTATGTAATTATTATATTTTTAAGTTTTGTTTAGTGTTTGTGCCAAGTAAATCGTTTGGGATGACTCACAAGATGATAAGAAACAATGCTGAAACATAACAGAAACTTTGACTCGAGTAGTGGAATTTACATTTTTTACTAGAGCGTGCTAATGATATGAAATTTTTACACAATATTTATACACAAACATTAATGTTTCTTAATATTTTAGAATTTTTAGAGTTTCATAATTATGGGATCTTTAGAGATTGCTTCATACTGTTCTATTTTAATCAGATTCTGTTTTGCTTGCATAGTTTGCTTGTTTAGGTTATGCTATGGATTGTATCGGGGGAGTATAAGCTATGGAGAAGTTAGAATACTGTCCCTATTATGAAAAAATGAATTAATAATCAATTTATCATTGTACCTAAAATATGTAATATGTCGCTTATAATAACGGATCTCTTGAAGTTTTGTTGAGTTTTGTGTGATGGAAGTTTTCAAGTTTTGGGTGTGATCACTATGGACCACGAAATATGGAGTAGCAAGTGCCTAAAGTTGGGAATGCCCAAGGAACCCAGGTAAAATTCTAAGGAGGATCAAGTGTGTAAGGTTGGGGATTCCCCGAAAGGCATCCCATTTTCATCTCAATCCAACGACATGTCACTTGGAGCTATATTTTGATTCATCACATGATATGTGTTTTGCATGGAGCATTGTTTGCTTTAGTTTGCTTTTACTCCAAGTTTGTCACGATCATCATTTGCTGGACACACCTATTTTAGAGAGAGACACCTTCATGATAATTTGCTAGAATACTATATGTGCTTCACTTATATCTTTTGAGATTGGCACTTGCTCTCATACTTCACTTATATCTTTTTTAGCACGGCGGCTTGTAGATTTTATGGAAATAATATGCTATCATTATTCACTTATATATTATTTTCATAGTTGAGTAAATAGCGACGCCAATTTGCATGGGTCACAAGACTAGTCCACAAATATTAGGTCTTCAACGAATGATAATCAAAACCATCGTGTAGCACATATAGAGAAGTTGTGGCTTAATGACATTAATGTGGTAATATAAAAAGGGTGTGCGTCCATGATTGTTGATTCGTAGAAGTGTCGAGATTAAGAGGTGTTAACTTGATATTCATCTAAATATTAAAGAGGCATGGTGATGATGTGTGAGCATTTTTATTCCTCGTTGATATCCTAGTGTTGTTTCGAGTCAGGGGTGTGCGATGGTTAACTCATACCAACCTCCTCCCTTGGGGCATGAGAGGAGTACTTTGATTTTTTATAAAACTATTAAAACAATTCAATAATTATGTTAGTCTTCATGACTAATGTGACACCATGGGCATACGCATCTTCACCATCTCATATTTCCTAGCCTCTTTGGTACCGTGCATAGTGTCGGGTTCTACCGTAGGTGCATCGCATGCAAATTAAACTTTTCCTATGTGCAGAACATCCAAGAACATGCTACAGAGATGGATAACAGATTGTTACCACTAGATGCACAGTGCCGTGCAGCGGAAGTATAGTGGGGGCAGCGTGATCGTGTGGTCCGTCTCCTCCTCGTCTGATCTCCCTCGAACAGCCATTCCGATCTCCCTCGAACAGCCGATCGCCGGATCCCACGTACAGGTTCGCCAAAGTGGCCCAAGTGCACCGCCTCTAACTGTATCCGCGTGTGCAGGAGGAACACCCCTGTGGCAGACTGCTACGTCCGATCACACGATGGGCGGCGGCGAGTGGAGGTGGCTATTCGCAACACATGCAAACCCTAATGATTGCGCCAAAGCGATCAATCGGATGGGTGTGTTGCACGGGCTCAAATCTTGGGCCTCGCACGGATCCTAAAGCCCACGTGTTCCTTACCTTAAGTGCGCGACCCTTTAGGTCCTCGTCCACTTGGTCGCGAGTCAGATGACATTCGACTCAACCAGTCGGTAGTGGCCTCTAGCAAGACGTGCCGACTCCAAGTGCCCGATGAAGCTGGTTAGGCGAACCTATACTTCACACTTCTTTTCCCTTTGCCACACGATATATGTTGTCATGCACAAGGCGACATGTTCATCCTTGTTGCAGAAAGACCTCTTTCTCATTCTAGTGAATCCGACCAACATTCGGATTATCCAATAATCCTCATCGCATGGCCATGCTTATCCAGGTCGGATCACCCGAGGGGCCCAGAGTATATCTCTCCTGATCGGAGGGGCAAATCCCATCTTGCTTGACCATATCTCGCAGCATGGGTCTAGACAAGCCCGGAACCAACCTTTGTAACTGCCCAGTCACAAAGTAGTGTTTGGTCGGCCCAAAGCAAGCCTGTCACCATCCCGAGTACATGCGCCAGCTCAGGTCTTAGGACATAGAATGTATGTTGTACTAGAGACTCACAAATGACCTATTGCTACGTGTCATATTTGGGTCTGTCCAACTCAGACCTTATCTTGACTCGGATCCGACTATGTCGAATCCGACTAGACCTTTCTGAGTCCATATTTTCCGGCAAGCATTGAATGCTACATGGTCAGTGAGACTGAACCATCCACCGTGTCATATGCTAGTCTAACTGGCTGCGCGTCCACACAACCCTTTCAACTAGTGGCCATTTAGGATAGTTATCATATAATGCACAGTCTCACAAACAAGTCACATACTTGTTAATACACATAAATGATAATGTCCAAGGACTATCTTTATTCATAAACACATGGGAAATATCATCATACATGATTGCCTCTAGGGCATATCTCCAATAGTCTCCCCCTTGCATTAGATTCAATCAAATAGACATCGAATGTCCATAGCGCTAACGTGCCCCTCATGCTTCGATTGTGGAAGCGTCTTAGTCAACGGATCTGCAACATTTGCATCCGTATGAATCTTGCACAAATTGGTATCACCTTTCACTACGAGCTTTCGTATCACGTGATATTTTCGGTCTATGTGCCTGGTCTTGTAGTGTTGTCTCGGCTCCTTGGCCTATGAGATGGCACTTGAATTATTGCAATAAAAGTCCAACGGTTTTGAAGAGCCCAGGAACACACCAACATCTTCTAGGAACTTCAGAATCCAAACACCTTCCTTTGCGGCTTCACAAGCCGCAATGTATTCAGCCTCTGTTGTGAAGTCGGCCATCGTATCTTGCTTGGAACTCGTCCGGTTCACTTCTCCTTCATTCATGACATACACGAATCCGGTTTGCGATCGACAATCATCCCTGTCGGTTGGAAACTAGCATCAGCGTAACCCTTTACGCAGAGCTCCTCCTCACCTCCATAAACTAGGAATATCTCTTTCTTCCTTTTTAGGTACTTCAAGATAGTTTTCACCACTGCCCAGTGACTCTCACCTGGGTTGCCCTGGTATCTGCTTGTTAAGCTTATTACATAGGCAATATCAGGCCATGTAAATAGCATGGCATACATGATGGATCCAATGGTCGAGGCATATGGAATCCTACTCATTCGGTTTCGCTCATCAAAAGTCGTAGGACTCTGAGTCCTGCTTAGCCTTATACCATGTGAGATAGGCAAGAACCCTTTCATGGCCTCACTCATGTTGAACCTCTTCAACACTTTGTCTATGTACGTGCTCTGGCTTAAGCCGAGCAGCGTCCTCGATCTATCTCTATAGATCTTTATGCCTAAAATGTACACTACCTCCCCAAGGTCTTTCATCAAAAACTTGCCATTCAATGATTCCTTGACTGAGTTCAGCATCGAAACATCATTTTCGATTAGCAGTATGTCATCCACATACAAGATCAAAAATACTATCGAGGTCCCACTATACTTCTTGTATAAACAATAGTCCTCTTCGTTCTTGACGAAACCAAGGTCAACGACGACTTCATCAAAATGAATGTTCCAACTCCGAGATGCTTGCCTCAATCCATAAATGGATCTCTTGAGCTTGCATATTTCACCAGCGTTAGTTGCATCGACAAAACCTTTGGGTTGTATCATGTATATATCCTCTGTTAAATTTCCATGAAGGAAAGCCGTTTTGACATCCATCTGCCATATCTCATAATTGAAATATGCAGCTATAGCTAGTATGATCCTCACCGACTTTAGATTCGCTACCGGCGAGTAGGTCTCGTCGTAGTCAATTCCTTGAACTTGTCCATAACCTGTAGAGACAAGCCGAGCTTTGTGGATCTAAACATTTCCATCCACATCGGTTTTCTTCTTAAAGACCCATTTGCAACCAATGGCAACTATGCCAGGTGGCAGATCAACAAAGTCCCAGACTTGATTCTCATTCATGGAATTTAACTCGGATCTCATGGCCTCTATCCATGCCTCGGAATCTGGGCTCACCATCGCTTCTGCATATGTGGATGGCTCGTTGCTTTCTGGCAACAATACATCGCATACTCTACGCATTCTTTCCGACCTCCGTGGCTCTGGTGCCGACTCCACTATGGGTTCCCTGGTCAACTCCGGTATGATTTCATCACCAGCCGAGTTGTCCCTGAGTGGATCTGGAATTTCTTCGAGTCGCACCGTTCTCCCACTGGCCTCCCGATTGAGAAACTCTTTCTCTAGGAAAACCCCGTTCCGAGCAACAAACACTTTGTTCTCTTCTCGGATATAGAAGTTATATCCCAAGGTTTCCCTCGGATATCCCACGAATATCCATTTATCCGATTTGGGTGTAAGCTTGTCCGACATGAGTCGCTTGACAAATGCTTCACAACCCCAAATCTTTAGCAAAGACAAACTAGGAGTCTTCCTAGTCCACAACTCAGGTGGTGTCTTGTCAACAGATTTTGATGGTACCCTATTGAGTGTGAAAGCTGCAATTTCTAAAGCGTATCCCAAAATGACAAGGTTTGATCCGATTTGCTCATCATCGACCGGACCATGTCCAACAAGGTTCGACTTCTCCATTCTGACACACCGTTTCTCTACAGCGTACCCATAGGTGTGAGCTGAGGTACTATACCTCAGCTTTTCAGATGATTATCAAACTCCTGGCTCATTTACTCACCTCCACGATCTGATCGTAGAAGTTTTATCGTATTGCCAAGCTGATTTTCAACCTCGTTCTGAAACTCTTTGAACATTTCAAAAGTTTCTGACTTGTGCCTCATTAAATAGATATATCCATATCTACTCAAGTCGTCGGTAAAAGTCACGAAGTACTAATAGCCACCTCTGGCCGTTGTGCTCATTGGACCACACACATCACTGTGTATAAGCTCCAACAGCTCGGACGCCCTCTCACAACTCTTTGGAAAAGGAGACTTTGTCATCTTGCCTACCAAGCATGATTCGCATGTCTCGAACGACCCAAAGTTGGATAAAGTTAGGAGTCCATCATCATGGAGCTTCTTCATGTGTTTCAGACTAATGTGTCCAAGCTGGCAATGCCAAAAGTATGTCTGAATTATCTCATTAGGCTTATGTATCTTGACATTCACGTTATAGACTGGTTCTATTTCTAGATTTAAAATAAATATCCCATCTACTATGGGTGCATAGCCATGGAACATTCCATTCAAATAAAATGAACAACCATTGTCCTTTATATTGAACTCATAACTTTGACTCATCAAACATGAGGGAGAAATAATGTTCCGACTAAGTGCGGGAATGTAATAAGAATTATTCAAAACCAAATTAAATCCAGAAGGAAGCTTGATGTGCATCGTGTCGACCTCCAATGCAGAAAATCTTGCTTTGTTGCTGACCCTGATGTCAATCTCCCCTTGTGCCACACGCCTAGTTCTTACCAGCCCCTACATCGAGTTGCAAATATTAACAACCGATCCGCTATCAAATACCCAAGAGCTACTAGTTATATCAGCAAGGTAAATGTTTATAACAAATGTAACAAGTGTAACTTTGCCTGAAGAAGCATCTTCGGCCTTCTTGCTATTCTCAGCAAGCCACTTGCTACAATTCCTCTTCCAGTGACCAGCTTCCTTGCAATGGAAGCAAATGGTCTTTGAGTTCGGTTCCCGACTTTGGCTTAGCGGCGGAGACAGCCTTCTCTGTGATATTTGCCTGACCCTTTTTCTTGGACCAACTCTTCTTCAACTTAGTCGAGTTCTGCACCATCAACACTTGATGTGTGGCTTTCTTAATATCTTGCTCTGCCACCTTGAGCGTCCCATGCAATTCAGTGAGCTTCTTATCCATGCCGTGCATATGATAGTTTGAGACGAACGTCCCATAGCTAGGTGGAAGAGAAACCAAAATTGCATCCGTGGACAGCTTGTCCCCAAGTGGGAAGCCAACCGATCTAAAGCTTGCACATACCCAATCATCTTGATCACATGCAGGCTCAGTGGATCACCCTCCTTTAGATTACAATCCGTTAAGGACTGCTAGACGTTGAACCTTCCAGTCCTAGCCTGCACCTAAAACAAGCTCTTCAAACTCTCGATCATATCGAAAGCCTGAATGTTTTCGAAATGCTATTGCAAATCGGTCTCTATACAAGCCAAACTGAGGCAACTGATCTCGTTTGATTCATCAACGAGTTTCTGGTGGGAATTTTTGGTTGTGGCATTAGCATTCTCGAAAGGTTCCTCTGGAAGTGGATCGTCTAAACATGTTCCGTTTTATCGTGCTTGAGAACAATTCTCAAATTTCTATACCAGGTGGTAAAGTTTCTTCCATTCATTTTATCCTTTTCTAGAATTAATTTCAATGCAAAGTTGGGTTGAGCAGGTGGTGCCATTGATCTACAACAGAAAGTATGCAATCACTAAGCAATGTGTTTATGTAGAGTAATTCAAGCCTTAAATAGAACTACTCCCATAGAAGTCAGCATCCCTCCACAAACTCTCAGTGATTCAGGACCCGTCTAGCGCGAGCGACTAGTGAGCTTTCGCATCACTGCTAGCCAACTTGCCTATTCGGTAATCAACATCTTGCTAATCGCATCTCTATACGATTCTTGTCGGTCGGGTAGGTATCTTATACCCAGCTCTCAACCTTGTTTGCCACAAGGCCCAGAACTTTTTTGATAGCCTTGTCAAGTTAACCTGATGCAATGCATGTCCGTGTCCGACACGAACCCTCCCGTTAAAGGACACCAATAGCACCTCAATTTTTTGAGCCCACCACTAGATGTACTTGACGTGCGAAGGTGCAACACCCGGAATGGCAATATGCTTGATATTAGTGAGGGATCTTTCTACCATAATAGCATGCATAGACATAAGATGCAATATCAATCACATATAAACATAAATATGTGAAATTGTGTGGCTCCTTCATGGGCATCCTTCCATGGCCGGCTCCTACTCCGATGACCAAGGCAGAACTCCATCTTGTCCGTCATGCTAGGACGCCAAGCCCTCGAACTTGATCTCTGTCCTCCAACTACTACAACTAGTAATGAATTTACAGAGAATCACAAGTCAACATGCAGGTCGTTATACAATATAATGACAGCACTTTGGCTCCTGCTAGCTGACAATCATGACATGCAGGTCATGTTAAATTACACACATGCATCACATACATCTGAGCCATACTATTCATATCAAACCTACAAAACAAGCTAACGCATAGAATCACATTCTACTGGTTTGTGTGATCGTGTACGAAATACAAGGCGCTATGCACACGCGGCCCTGATCGCATCTGCACTCCCATCATGCCAAAAAAATTGCTCTGACCGATCTCATCGATCATCGCGGACCCAATTCGGATGACAGTAGAAGGTAGGGGTAAGTAGGAGAGGGCAACGTCCTAGCTACGGAGAGGTTGTAAACATAGATGTATGAGTTCAGGCCCCTCTCGTGGAGGTAACAACCCTATGTCCCAGTGCTCAGAAGCTTCTGTCGTGTGGAATGTATGAGTTACAAGGGGTGTGAACCCTTGTGCCAGAGGGGAGGGCGGCTTATATAGAGTGTGCTGCCCCTCATCCATACCCTGCAAACAAGGGTTCGATCATGGTAATAAAGGCATACATTACTGATAACGTACGTAATAAATGCTACTAATGGAGACAAGTCGAACGCCTGTCGGTTGGCCTTCCTGGAGTGGCTTATGGTCTTCTGCTGTCAACTAACCTTTAGTTCTTCCAGGTGAAAGGCGACTGCGAGTGGAAGGAGAAACCTCCGAGTGGATTTTCTGTCGAGTGACTCATGTGCCATGGTGACTTCAGTCGGAGTCTTCCTTGTAATCTTGAAGTCCTCCAATGTAGTGTCCTTAGCTAGGGTATGTAGGTCAGGCCTAGGACCCTACCCTAGGTACGTATCCTCGTCATTAGACCTCGAATGTATCGGGGTTCGAGTGAAAAAGGGATCGATGCAAGTTTTGATAAGGCACGGAAATTTTGAATGCATTCTAGGGCTTTACAGAAGTCTACATCGACTGGAGTCTTTATCATTCGCCCTAATCGATTCTGTATTGATATGCGTCCGAGTGAACTTGAGCATAGACTCTAGTCCGAGTGAACTTGACCACAAATTCAGGTCTGAGTGAACAGCAGGATCTTTTGATGCGACGGGTCGCTTCGTCAGGCCTTGATTTTAGGGGATTTGAAAATTTGGGAAGGGCGCGCCGCACGATGATAACACAAGGATTGGGGCAGGTGAGGGCATGACGCCTTTATTTCTGTGCCGCCCTTTACACCACGTACAATGCTTCCTCTGCTGTCGGGATACACAGAGATTCGTTGGGCCCGCAGGTCAGCGACTAACTCCGGCAGATATAAGATAGGACTGCACGGAGGCAGACATAGTGCTCCTTCCCCATTCCCCTCTTTTCCTCTGCCTCCTCTACTCCACGTGCGCTGCTCGTCCCCGCCTCGATGACCGCCGCCGCGATGACGAACAGGAAGATGGAGAAGCTCGAGCGCGCCAAGAAGGGAGCCAAGGCGAAGAAGTCGTCGGCGCCCGATACATGATGCCACCATGGTGGATGCAAGGGGATTTTCTCCCATCGACGGTCGGAGGACGTCCAGAATCTCGTCGTCGATGGGCTGACGGCTGACGGGTCGTGGAGGCTATCGGACAAAGAGATCGAGCCGGAGCCGCGCGAGGGCGAGTGAGTCGTCCTCCTCACTCACGTCGCGCGAGGGTTTTCTCTGCCTCCCCATCCATTCGTCCGTGGTTTCTTGAACTTTTTCGGAGTGCAGCTTCTCCATTTCCCTCCAAATGCCATATTATATCTTGTCGCTGTCATAGCAATGAGTGAATGCTTCTTGGGTTGTCCCCCTCATTATGGTTTGTTCAAGCAGATCTTCACTATCCTATCCCAGTTGGTCAAAAAAGCCAACCAAGATGATAGTAAAACCCATGCCATCCAGTTATGTGGTGGCCTGGGACTCCGAAAGAGGGCCAGGAGTGTGTTTCCATCGATGACTTTTCCTCAATTTGTTCGGGGCTGGCAGTCGACTTGGTTTTACTGTAACAATGTTTCATCTCCCAACATGTCGACTGGCATTCCCCCCTTCACACCGGATCAACCTACTACTCCCAGATCACTGTCAGTGACAAAGGGAGAGAAAGTCCAGGTAGGGATTTTAGTGAACACAGTAGTAGATCTGGTTCCTGGCGGAGTGATTGGTATGGACCAGTTGGAGGCATTTCTCAGTCGAAGGATCCAACCCCTTCAAGCGAGGGACCACACTATGTGGCACTATTCAGGTGCCGAAGACACCACTCGGACACATCCATAGGAAGTCTCTAAGGAGACTGTTGCACAATGGCTCCAAACCGTTACTGGAGCTTGTGACAACCCTCTAGGAGCCAAGTGAATCCTGCCCTTCTCCGCCGAGAACCCACCACCAAATCTGGTGAGTTATATCTTTGTCGGATGCTTTCATGTTTTGTCTCATGATTCGGTCTTCAGCTAACTGACTTTACTATTTGTATCTCGCAGGAGTTAACGCAAATGTATTCGCCCATGCCAAATGGAGAGCTTCCTGATGACGGAGAAGAGAGCGCGGGAGGCAGCGTAGACGTTGATTACACCAAGCACAGCGAAGGCAATGACATGGACTCAGAGGATACCAAGGAAGAGGTTTAGTCTCGTCCGCGCATGAAGCGTCGTTCTAAGCAGCGCCAAGACGCAATGGCTGCCCCAACCAAAACCTTGACATCGAGCACCAGGAACCCGAAACACGACCGGGCTGCAACACTTGAGTCGACTGAACGGGCCGCGAAACAGCCAGGTCCGACGCACCAAAACCTCGGAAGGCTCTTCCCCGCATGAAGTTCTCCATACCCATCACCTCAATGTGAGTGTTCATTTTCCTTTTCCTTTTGCTGTTGTGTAACTTCATGTCTTTGCTAACCGAGTGAAATTTGTCTGCCAGAGCTGCTACCTCAGTGACATCGCCTCTATGAGATGAAGAGGAGCATATGGAAGTGGACAATACAGACGTGGCCACCTCTCGACAAGGTATAAAAAATCTTCACACTTCTTTGTTTTTTGGAAATGACTCGTCGATTGAATAGGATAGTGTTGTCGATTGGTAGTTGCAGACGTCATCCAGTGTGAGGATAATGAGGAGCCAAAATAGGGTACAGGGGGTGAAGGTGTGACCTGGGGCACCCCACGCATACGTGCTCGGAGAACGTCGTTAGGGCATCCACCTCATAGGTCGACTTCTTCATCGTCTCCAGGACTTGGCGACTCGTCCCGTGCTAGAACTGAACTTGCGGCTCCGTTGTCTAGTGTCCCGCCAGCTACTTCAACTCTTGTAGCCTCAGCACCAATTGGGAAACCTCAAGCAACCCTTGTGACCTCAACTGCAGCACCGACTCATCCCACATCCGCATTCCCTTTGTACCTGTCCTAGAGGACCAGACTGGAGCTGACAAAGAGCCTATGATCTAGGGGCGAAGTCTGGACCTCACCAAGTCACCCGTCAGGATGCTGTGGCCATGAACATGTTTTGGCTTCACGTTCGTCTTAGAAGCATTCAAGAGTATATCACTCGACTAAGGGCTGCATTGGAGAAGATCAAAAAAAAACTATGGCCAGAAGATGCCTTCCAGACTGACCTAGAGTGCAGGCATGGAAAAAATATGCTGCTCGTTGCGGAGCCAATGTGGTGCTTTCACTCGTCCAGGTCCATTGCAAGGAGGCCAAGGAAGACAAGCTGAAGACTCTCCAGGTGGCCAACACGAAGAAACTTCAATTAGAGGACTTCATGGAGACCTTCATCGAAGTAGCCACTCGGACCTGGACACCTTTGTCGAGGCCGCAAGCCCCACTGGTGCTTGAGAAAAACTTTGGTTGTAGTTCAAAACTTTATTTGCTTGGTATGCCGAGTGATGGTGTAACCGTCAAAAACTTCAATCAGGCCTTAAGCGTGAGTACTTCATTTTGCGTAGGCAACTTTTATCCGCACTAGGGATTCTAGATTTATCTACAATTTGTTTCCCCATCCTTCAATTGGCTAAGTTTGCTTGCTTTCCAAATGAGTTAGATGCTCATTACACAGAAAAATTTTGACGTAGGAGAAAACTTGTTCGCGGCCAAGTCCCCGAGTGAGAGGAATGCACGCCACTCGGGAGGGTTTTTCACCTAGACGAAGACTGATTCGCAACTAAGTTTCCGAGTGAATAGGATGATATTCACTCGGTACGATTTTTAACTTAGGCGAAAACTGGTTCACGACTAAGTTCTCGAGTGAAAGGGCCGCTCGTTACTCGGAGTGTTTTCAACATAGACGAAGACTGACTCACGGCTAAGTTCCCGAGTGAATGGGATTGTGGGGACCCCGACTCATAAGTCGTGATCATCGTAAGTACGTGCATAGTGATCCCACAGATCAATGCTCACTGAACACACGGAAACTAAATAAAAAAAGTCTTACATCCATTACATACCACATTATTCAAATATGGCCTTCATGGCTAAGTCTTCCTATGATTGCAGGGGAAATCTTCAACGATAGTGTGAACCCATGCCATCTGCCTTAACCCTACAAGCATTCTAACTGGGAAGCATCCTAGATCGCATGTTCGTCACAAAGGTAATCTTCATCATAACCTAATCGTTCATGCCTGGCCAATAAAATAGTCAGTGGCAAGCCAATGAGTACTTTGAATGTACTCGCAAGCAACCCATGTTGGGAACAAGGCAATAACAATGCATGATATAGCACTAATAGGTAATTTTGCATAAAGCTAATTTTTAATGCAATGACATGATCATATAACTTGTGTAGGCATGCATCAACAGTTGGCAGATATCCATATGAACAAGTTACATATATCATCATAAGCAAGGGTTGTACATCTCATGTTCATCATCAGGCCAAGTCATCAGACTTAGCTCAAGTATCACCTTTGTGTCATCCACACACACACACCAAGTTTGCGAAAAACATCTAGACGTAGCACAAGAGCAGTCGTCCAACTGTCCTTGACCATGGACACGGCTAGTTGAATAGTTTTACATTCTACAGAGGTTGCACACTTTACCCACAAGACTCGGGGAACTTCCGTGTCATCCATGACTTGCCGTATATACATACCTGAGGTAAGCACCCGAACAATGCCTTTACCATGGTGATACTAAACAAAGAGTCCACTCGTCGGGGCCATCCCTCATGATATACATCACACGTATCATCCATGAGGGCACGCAATGGTGTGCCCAGTGCCTATAAAGACATTGTATGGCCTTCCACTTCCGGACGAACTCGTCTCAAGAGTGACCACTTCACTCTCGCCACTACTAATGCGGGCTCTCTGCTATCACAAACCATAGTAATCAACAAATCACTGGCCCATAAGGGGTATTGTGGTTGCGCATGTAAGGTTGGATTAACGGTCAACTTACACCAATCCGTTTTCGAAAACAAACCCTCAACTTATTTCGGCACACCACTTCTTTCTCAAGTGGTCACCCAACTCATCACCATCTCCCTCGGGCATTAGTGGTACCCGACGGGGTTTACAAAAAGTCCTTGGAATCATCTCATTCTATCCATCACCATGCAGAGTCCCAGTCCCATTTGCGTAGCATCTACTAGCATCCTATCTACACCCAGCCGCATAACCCTCGTAAGGTGGTAGGGGCATATGCACGATGCAAGTGTTAATAGTAAAAGTGTCGGAAGCAACCCACCGAAGAGGTCACTACTCCACATGATCAAGTATAACGAAAGTAAAGTGCTATATGACATGCAATAAAATGGTCTCTTAACATGGTCAAAGGGCTGCTTGCCTGGCTTAGCAATGTCCTTGAGGTCTTCACACGCTCCTTGTCCACTTCGAGCATTTCCTCTACTTCGTCAACTATCGCCGGAAGCAACCGCAATAAGGAACACAACAAGCCAAAAATAAAAGTGCTCTATAAATAGAAGTTTTATTTTTCTAGGACTCCTCTGGTCATGAGAAAAATAACCAAGTTTTTTTGGTGAATGTGGGTCAAGGGGAAGTTTTGAATGGTGGGAATGATGGAAATGATGATCCTTTAAGATGTCAACAGGAAATAGTTTCATAAAAATGAGTGGAGGCACTCATAAAATAGGGCATGATTTTTGAAACATGTGGGAAGTGTTTTCACTAGATTTGGAGTTGTGAGGATTTTCCTAGGGATTTGCGAAGTGAGCCATTCATGAAGAAATGGTACAATAATCTGCACAACATAGAAATTATATGGAAAAATTCTCACATACTAGCTCATGAATATAGATTACACCTAGGATTTTGAATCACTCCATTTGGATCTATTATGTCTGCTCTAGGGATTTTGCAAGGTGGTTACATAGAACAAGTTATAACAAAAATATATGTGGATCAGAACATGCTATATGGGAAAATGTTCAATTCAAAATTTTGGATAGGACATGATTTTTGGAATATGTAGATATGTGAATGAACTAAATCGGAGGTCATATGAATTTTCTATGAATTAAATAGTGCCACTAAGAAACAAAGCAAAAATAAAAAGGAAAAAGGGCTCACCAGGAGGCCAAACTGCGCACCGTACGCAAGATAGCAAATGGGCCGGCCCATTCGCTTGGCCTGGCGGCTGGGGTGACTCCGCAGGTATGCCTTCTCCGCAGGGAGGCAAAAAGAGGTGGGGTGCCTCTACTTAAAACTAGGGGGCCCGGGCCTTAGCCACTGACCGGCAGGCCCCGCTGGTAGGGTCTCCCTCCACCTCCCGCCAGCATAGGGGAGGGCTGAGGATCCCGACCTAGAGCCCACCGACACTCGGCCCAGTGGTTCTGGCCACTTCCAGGGCCGCTCCGACCATCGGAGGGCTCCGGGTGCCCGTTCGCACTCGCCTATGGGGGCTCCTAGTCTCGGGAAAACCGAGGACACGGGAGGCTCTGGCCACGACGAAGGTGACCGACGGCATAAGCGCGCCTCGTGTGGTAGCTGTGGGGTGCTCGAATGCCGTCAGGAGGAAAGGAGAGAGTCGGGGCAACCCGAATTTGCCAAAGGCCGAGGCGGCGCCATGGAACTCATGGGAGAAGTGGGAGGGCACGGGGGCAAGGGGGCTCGGTCTGGGGAGGTCCAAGGGAGTGGGGTAGAGCCAAGGGGGACGAGAGGGGGGCTCGAGAAGGGCCTTAAGGATAGGGACGGCCAGAGAGAGCTCGGGTGGCCTCGGATGCTCTTGGGCAAGGGAGAGCACGCATGCCAGACCCTCCTTGCAGCCTTGAGAGAGTCGAGGAGGGGCGTGGAAGGTCGAGGGGACGTTCTTCGCGTCCGGGGACATCCTGGTGAGGCCAGACAAGAGCTAACCTACGAGGTCAAGTGGCAAAGCGCCATTGTTGCATGTCAACAGCGTGGTCACCACGCTACACCGTGTCCAGATGAACTTTTGGTTGGCCAAACATGTCTGGCATTCGAGTCACGCATGCAGGAGAGCACTAGTAAAATTTAGACTACTATGGAGCTAGGTAAGGGTGATTTGTACACCAGGTAAGTTTGTAGTAGTAGACTTGGGGCTTAAAAAAAGGGTTTCTACTGGAGGGTTCTATGGATAAAACCTTCTCCAATGGTCCTAGGAATGGAGGGAGTACATGCACACATATTTTCAGCTCAGGAAGATCAATGCACATGGTACTTGTAGTTCAAAGCATCATTTGCTACCAAAATGAAGGTTTAGATGAACTGCTCATATTTCCCATATGAGCATGCCACCTCTGGGCTTTGATAGATGCATAAGTATGTTTTTGAGGTTGTGGAAAGGTTTGGGAACATTTCATTGAACAAAACCATGGGATAGAGGAAAGAGAGGTGATGCCATGGTAAAAAGAGAGGGAAAATGGAGGAGTTACCCCCGAATAATTTATGAGAGGCCATGGCAAGATTACTGGAGGTAAACTGGGGTTAGAATATACTGTGGTAAAAAGTTGGGGGCAAGGGGAATCTTTTTGGGTCAATATTACTTGTCCACTAGTTTATGGCTGAAGGTGTTTGATGCTGCCCTAGGGCATCTAGGGGTATCCAATGTCCGTGAGATTTACCAGAGGTAAATGGTAAGTCCATTTAGTACTGATCACAAGTTTGGAGATGATTTTATGAAAGTTTGCAATGTAGACTTGGTAAACCCTAGGATTCAACAGAATCAGGTTTCTATAGACCCAGTTGGGTCAAACTAATCTCCCTGGTTCACAACTTGGTATAACATCATTATTTCGGGATTAGAACATGTCCACAAAGTTTGGGATCAATAGAAGATACTTCATAGTGAAGAGTTGCTCAAATTTGGCTCTGGACGGGAATGGTATTAGGATATTTTGGTGAACCAATACAATTGAGATTTATGTGAAACTTGGAAAGATGATCACATATATCATAAGTGATATTCTAGAATTTTCCTGGATTTATTGAGAATATTTCTCATAGAAATATTTCAAATCCTTGAGATTGACAGAAATGGTTTTCAAGGGTTTGCCCAGTATTTTGAACATGACCATGGGTTGAAACTCTTATATATGGATAATAAATGTCCATTCAGTTTCCCTAATTTTTCTCAAATATTTATAAATCATTTACATAAATTTTCCCTATAAAACACCATTTTTGGACTTACGAAAAAGCCTTTAAATAAAATAGTAAAATAATCTTTAAAATTAATTTTTGGTGGTCTTGGGAAGTCTTATATATAGTGGTTTTCAAATAGAGCATTTGGGGAAAACGGATCCACCCAATCTGGGGACTTGTAGTGCAAATCTCAAATCAAGGGGTTTTGAAAACCTAATTTGAATAAATGCTTTTTAACCAAAATAATATTTTGTAAAAATACGCTTAAGTCCTATTGACATGGCATGATCATTAGACAAGAGTGGGGATCAAGGAAAAGAGTTTTGAGAGTAGGAGGGATTTTATGAATATAGAGCACGAGAAAGCAAACAAGCAATCAACAAACAGGTCAAGCATCACAAGCATAGAAAAAGTTTTAATTGGCCCTAATTTTGAGTCATGTTAACTTAGTCATGAGAGGCAAAACATAGGGTGTGACAGACCTAGCCCCCTTACAAGAATCTCGTTCCCGAGATTCGTAGGCTAGGCGTAGAAGAGATGCGGAAATTCAAAGACGAGGTAGTCTTCACGTTCCATGTTGTTTCTGCTCCAGCATGGTTGTCCTAATGGATCTTGAAGTGCCTGAAGATATGCCTTCGAGTGTATAGTTGACATCGTCTAAGAGTGAATGGGGTTTTGGCAAGGGCCTCGCTTGCGTGTGTATTCGAAGGTTGGAATACATGGCCAAGTAGTGTGTCTGTGTGCTCACCCTGGGAATGCTCACATTGGTTAGTGACATCTATATGTCTCGCATTAGAATAGAAGGGTCGAGTCCGTGTGTAGCTTCTCGTTGACGTGGAAGTCCTTATCTTCCTTAAAGCGGGAGGTCTTCTGTCATAGGTGGTATCCATCCTTGAGAGTGCTGAGGTGCGTCATCTTGGGCTTCTCGTCGAGATCTTTTGCCTGAGTAAGTTGCCCAGGTAGATTCTTCATTCATCTTTGGTTGTTTGTCTTCATCATCATGGACGCACATTTCTGTAGGGTCCTTGAGTGTTTGGTCTACTCGTCTCTCCATGGCAAGGTTAGCGTTGAGGCTCGTCCCTAAGACTGAGCTTAGAGACTTGGTGTCCAAAAGGGTTCTTCCACTTAGGAAAGCTTCTGAGGGGGTCCTAGATAAGTTGGCTACTCAAAGTATAGACCAGGCATCCAATCCCCAAGGTCTGAGGCTTGGCAAGTGGGGTGAACTACCCTTTACAGGTGTTTCACCATGATCTAGTCAAGTTCATGTCCTTGATTGAACCAAAAAGGGGCTAGCAATGAGGCCATGATAGTTGTCCACCCCATTCCAGGCATCTGAAGGAAGTAGGGACGTCATGCTCGTCGTACACTATCGAAGGGGTCCCTCAACTGTTATGGGGTGGACAACTATCATGGCCTCATTGGTAGTGTTATATGGAGGGGTGTTATAGCATTATGCTCATCATACTCTTATATATGGAGGGGTGTTATCGACTCCTCGGATCCTCCCTAGAGAGGAACTGATGGATGACTAGTCATAATAAGGGGTCCCTCAACCCTCGTGATGTGCACGGGCTTCATAATGCTTGGATGTTGGTGCTTCGGGATGTAGTCTAGTTGATGTAGCCAGCATAGGAGTGGTGGTTGACTCCTTTTTGTTTCCTCTTCATTCTTTTCGTGGCTTCGCAATCGCAGTGGTTCTTCATCTTGCTTGGGCAAGAAGGTCTTCTTCTGTAGGGAGGGTGCTTCGCGAAGTCCAACTCCTTCAAGGTGAAACCTTATACTCGAGAGTCATGGCAATTGTTGTTCCAGGGGCTGGTCCAAACAGGACTAAGGTGTTCCTCCTCTCATTGGGTAAATAAGCATGTCATCGCAGAGGACAGCAACCTATTTCCTGAAGTACCACATAAACACATTGCTCATGGGCTATGTTAGAGGAGCGGGCATTTGTCCTGGATGGTCACTGGTATCGAGGGTTTGTGGTCCAACCTAATAGAGGTCTTCGTGGCCACCTTCCTTATGGAAAGGGTGGGTGGTGGTCATGGTGGAGTATCTACCATGGTCTTTTGACTTAGAGCCAGAGCCTATGGTCTTATCCGACCATGGCATGGTCCGGTAAAGCTTCGGGGTTTCAAGGAGCTTAGGCTGTGAGTGAACGTCTAACACCTTACCCCGAGCACAACTATTAGATGCCAATAGTATTTCCTATTATTCGAAACAAAATCACCCTACAACTTGAAGGTAACATCTCATATAAGTCAACTCCAATATTACACATGCTACTCATATCTCCATGGTTTTGAGAGAAGGACTATACCGAAAGATCTCATATATATACTACAACTAACTCACATATATCCCTATATAAAAATCCTCGGGATAATTTATAAGCCGCTAAGCTTGATCATGACCTTACCAATCCAAGATCTTGTTTCCTTCCTACGAATCCCATTAACCGATCCTCGAATATCAACCACTATTACTTGATCCATTACTGCTACAAATCCAGCATCTATGGTGTCCAACATAATCTTGAAAGCACATTTGCTCAACTGGTGGTTTGGGTAATTAATAACAACATATAAGTCATTGAACTAATGTTGCCACTAAGTATATTTAAGGAAATGTTCCCCAAGATGCAAGGAAATAAGTTGGCCAAGATTCAAACAAGAGGACTCTACATTTTATATTTGTGAGAAATCACTTTGGGTCCAAAGGAAAGCCAATACTATTAAAAGGGGGTAAGGTTTTGTTGGTGAACAATATGCTCAAACGTGCACAAGTGATAGTCGCCAAAAACATCCCCAAACTCTCCCACCAAAGTCTGTTCTATACCTAACACTCGAAATCGGTGCAACCTACTTTCTCATACCGGTGCCACCGATTCCAGAACCTATATAGACTCAATCAAACCCTAGCCACTTCGGTGCAACCGATTCCATACCGGTGCCATCGTGTTCAGGTTGCCAACTTTTTGTTATGCAAATTCACATTTTTGGTCCCATCGAGAATGTTGGATCGGTGTCATTGAGATTGGAAATCTGACCGTTGGTCATCTTATCGGTGCAACCGAGTTTCCTATATCGGTCTCACCGAGATTCAAAAGTTGCCATCTTTTGGTCACTTTGGTACCACCGAGATTAACACATCGGTGTCACCGAGTTGGTCATTTTGTGTGTAACGGTTGGATTTTTGGGGATGCCTATATATGCCCTTTCACCACCACCTACTCGTAAGAGAAGCACTCACAACTATTCAATACTTATCCTATCAGATTTTCTGAGAGAGAACCACCTACCCTTGTGTTGAGGTCAAGATATTCCACTCCCATCATATGGATCTTGATCTCTAGCATCCCCAAGTAGCTTTCCACCAATCCCATCTCTTCCACTATGCCAAATCTATGAGAGAGTGATTGGGTACTGAGGAGTCTATCATCTTGAAGCACAAGAGCAAGGAGTTCATCGTCATTACCGAGCCTATTACCTTTTGGAGGGTGGTGCCTCCTAGATTGGTTAGGTGTCGCTTGGGAGCCTCATACTCCGTGTTGTGGAGTGAACCAAGAAGTTTGAAAGGGCAAGGGGATCGCCTACTTCGTGAAGATATACCCATAGTGAGGCTAGTCCTTCATGGACGGAAGCCGTTATAGAATAGTCAAGGTTGCTACTTCGTGGACCCTTTTGGGTGGAGCCCTTTGTGGACACTCGTGACCATTACCCTCCGTGGGTTGAAGACTCCATAAATGTGGATGTATGGTAGCGCCACCTATCGGAACCACAGAAAAAATCACCGTGTCTACAACTACATTTTATTTGGTCAAGTAGTCTAATCACCCCCTCTCTAGACATACTTTCTATCCTACAAGTGGTATCAGAGCTTTGATATCCGTTGCTTAGGTCTGACAACCTAGGAGAGTATGGCGACTAGTGTGGGAAGTTATCACCATAGAGGTCCGAACTTTGATGGCACTAATTTTGCTAGTTGGAAGCAGAAAATGAAATTGCATATTCTTGGCCATAACCCTACCGTTTAGGCTGTTGTTCGTGTTGGCTTGCAAGGTGAGTTCTTTGTGGATGGATGGGAACCGGATCGTGAAGCGACCGCGGATGATTTGAAGATGTTGCAACTCAATGCTCAAGCATGTGACAATCTCTTCAACTGCTTATGCCCCAAAGAATTCAACAAAATCACCCGTATTGAGAATGCAAAAGAGATTTGGGATACTTTGCTTGATATGCACGAAGGCACCGAGTTCGTGAGAGAATCCAAGTTAGATGTTCTTCAAGGTCAGCTTGACAAGTTCAAGATGAACAATGGTGAAGGAGTCGCAGAGATGTACTCTGGGCTAGCACTGATCACCAATGAGATTGACGGCTTAGGAAGCGAAGAAATGACCGACAAATTCATCATCAAGAAGATACTTCGAGCTTTGGATGAGAGATACGACACCGTGTGCACATTGATCCAAATGATGCCAAACTACAAAGATCTCAAGCCTACGCAAGTCATTGGAAGGATTGTTGCTCATGAGATGACACTCAAAGATAAGGAAGAACTTCATCACAAGTCTAGCGGTGCTTACAAAGCCACAAGTGATGCTCCTGCAACATCCAGCAACAACCTTGTCACCAATGAAGAGATAAGCCTCATGGTCAAGAAATTTAACAAGTTCAACAAGAATAGAGGCAAAGAAAGAAACTCCAACTCAAGATATGAACAGAAGCGTTAGTCAAGTCGTGACCGCAATTGCTACAATTGTGGGAAGCCCGGACACTACTCAAATGAGTGCATGGCTCCCTACAAAAGAATAGAAGAGAGACCTCGAAGACGAAGCTCAAGAAATGAATCACCACAAAGAGAGAGAAGGACTAGAGATGATCGTTATGAACGAAGACACTCGAGGAGAAGTAGAGATTCGGAGAAGAAGGACAAGTACACGAAGAGCTACACAAGAAGAAAACATCAAGCTCATGTTGGTAAATGCGTTTCCGGCTCCGACTCCGACAACAACTCTGAGAGATACTATCACTCTGACTCCAACTATAGTCAAGATGATGGTGTTGCCGGAATTGCTCTAGTGACTACCAACTCCTACGATCTATTTGATTCACCAAAAGAAGGGAGTGGAAGTTGCTTCCTGGCTAAAGGCCCCAAGGTATCACACCCCAAGTATCTTGATTTTGATAGTGATGAAGATGATTTGCTTTGTGATGATGACTTGCTTTGTGATAAAACTAGTGATGTTGATCAAAATGAACTTGATAATTCTCATGCTAGTCAAGATGAGTCATTTGATGATGATAAGATGAAAATAGAACAACTAACTAAAGAACTAAACACTCTTATGTTAGCTCATGAATCTACTCTCGAAGATCATAGAGAGATTGTCAGAACTCATGAGAAGCTACGCTTCGAGAAGCTCAACTTGGAGCAAGAGCATGAGTTTCTCAAAGCTATCAATGACGATCTCCGAAAGAAGACTTCATCTTATCTAGCCAAACGACTACTCTTGTCTACTTTCATGCCTCATGTTAAAACTAAGCAATCTAGTAACAAAGGCAAGAAAGGTTCTTCATCTAGTAGCAAGAATAAAAATACTAAACTCAATGACGTTGCTTCTAGTAGTTATATTGATTCCACTAATGATGACTCTCTTAGCCAAGTTACACTTGAGCAAGAATATGCTTTATTGAAAGGAATTATTGAAAAAGGTATCTACAAGAGTCTTGCCGGATGTAAGCAATTTGAGGAAATTGTACGCAAGCACGGAGGATATCGGAAGAATCGTGGTGTTGGCTACTTCAACGCTAATGGAGTTGAGTGGGAAGAAGGTCAATATCCCAAGCCCAAGTTTGTTCCTCAAAAGGATAAGTATGAAAATACTCTTCCCAAGGGGACAAAGACTCAAGATGACCTTCCACCACAAGACACAAGCTCAAGGGCAAGAATAAGCTTCAAGAGGACATTGACTCATATGAAGATGAACCCCTAGCTTTGGTGGAGTGGGTTCCCAAGGCTACTTCAACATCAAGGATCCACATCAACTTGATCCGGGTCCCCAAGAAGAAGAACCAGTAAGTTCTTGAGGGGTGACTCCGTCAATGAAACTCACTCACATTCATTATTGGCAAGGACTTTTTGCACTCAACATCAACTCAATGCAATAGTTCAGGGAGTCACACATTCCCTCAAATGTAAGCAAGGGACAAGGTAATCAACTAATCAATGGACATCATAACATATTCTTTGCACTCCATGTCCATAGATATCCTTGTATTCGTCTCTTGTGTGTTGGGACTAACCCATGTAGGTGAGAGGAGTAAGAAAACAACAAGGTGAAGTCTCTTGTATTTGCTCCCAACTCTTGGTGATCCTCATCAACATCGAGCATTCATAACTACCTCACAAACATGAAGTCTTCATCGACAAAACCCAAGGTTAGTGTATCCCTCTTATGGGGGGATGTCACATTAAGGGGGAACTTTACTCTAATGATTGAGCCAAAGCATCTCTTAGTATGTGTCAACATTAAATGCTTTATGTAAAATTGGTAACCCCACTTGTGCTTAAACGATGAGTATGACCTATGATCAAGTACTCTTACTTGGCTCCTAAGTCAAATACTCATACATAGATGACTTTGTCATCGCTCAAGTGCTTGTTAGATGCTAGTGTGTTTTTGCATGTTTGTCATGATTTCTTTTGACATCTTATTTGTCTCAGCATGTTGGTCTGCATTAATTTTCTCATTCTAAGACATCCAATTGTTTCTATTTGGTTATTGATTTCCTATTTTGCCAATTGGATGGTAAAGAATGCCTAGGACCACTCTCTAGGTATCTATGCTTTCTCACCTCATATTCCATTCATGTTGCATCACAAAATTTGAACAAGTGCTTTTCGATCCGTCTGTGTGTGGAGCACTCGGAGTTTCGTATCGACAAGGACTGAACATTAAAACCTCCCAAGTGCATCTTGGTGGAACCAACCCAACAATCTCGGTCTCACCAAATGCCTAGGGTTGATCTGGTTTTCAATCTTGGTACTACCGATTCATATTGTCGGTAACACCAAGTTTCCCTACCAGCTGACAGTTGTGGAACTCGGTGACACCGAAAACATAAAATAGGTATCACCGCCAGTGGAGGGTATATATTCTATGGACCCCGCTGCTTTGAAATTTCTATCTTCAAACGTCGTGCCTTAGAACCCTAAGTTGCCGCCTCGAGACCCCTAGTCGTCGCCCTTGTCTTCCTGCGCTCTTCCGCCACTGGGAATCACCGCCGTCCAGGAAATCTGCTCCATCATTGCCGCCGTAGCGGATCTGCACCAAGTTAGGTTACGGATTCGACCTCCCTTGCGTTCTCCCTTCTGATTCTTGCGCATTTGACTTGATTTGCTCGATAAGCCACTCATTGCACTTATTCCAATCCACAAGAAATCCCCATAGGCTAGCGAACCATTGATTTCTAGGGTTTTGCCTTCCGCCCGACGCAAATTGGTAGAACCGAATCAATAAAATCGGTACCGCCGATTTTTGTTTTTGTGTGCTGAGACCTGTCTCGGTGAAACCAATCACTCCTTTCGGTCTCACCAAAAAGGTTGCCAAGTTTTTGTTAAGAGGGACAGCCAGTCTCAGTGTCACCAAAACTTTTGCTTCGGTCCTACCGATTTGTTTCTGACAGAATGCAAAACGTTGAAAATCTTTTGTTGAAAACTTCAAAAACCAGCTAATAATTTTGTGATGACTCATCTACTTCTACTCATCTATATTCTATTCAAAGGGTCGGTATGTTAGATGTAGAGGACAGTCAGAACATGCCAGAGCAAGGTGCATACATGAGTTCAGGCCCAAGCCCAGAGTCCAACTCATTTTCAGATCCAGGCACCCCTAGATCCCATGGGTTCCCCAAAGCTGCTACAAGGAACAGAAAGAAGCTGAATTCAGATGAAGAGGATTCATACTTCATCCCTGAGGAGATTCTGGCTAAGAAGCAAGAGAAAGCTACTAAGAAGTCTGCTACTAAAGCCACTTCTTCCAGGAAGGTTGTCAGCAAGATCTATGCTCCTGCTTCAACATTCAAGGCTCATGACACTATTAGAGCAACTATCTCAGTTGAAGTCCCCAAGAAAGCTATGCCTAAGAAGGAAGGAGAGAAGAAAGCTAGAAAGAGGGTTATTCATGTTATTGGCAGAAAAACTTCCATGTATGAAGATCCAAAGGAAGCAACTGGTGCTGCTACTGAGGAAGAGGAGGATGAGCCAGCTACAAAGGCTCCTCCCAAGAAAAAGAGAAAGAAGCTTATGGCTGATGCTATGCCAAAGACTGGCACATCCAAGAAGGCTGCTGCTGAGAAGCCTAAGAGGACATCTAGGCAGATTCCAGCTTCTAAGAAGAAAAAAGGGACTGCTTCCAGAGCTGAAGAGGAAGATGACTTGACGAATTTGATGAAGCTCAAACCACATCTTCCAGTACACAATGCCAGCTACCCACAAGCTGAGGATATGAAGAAGAGGAAGGATTTAGGATTGAGATCTTGGAGAGCTATAGATCCTTACGCCCAGAGGAAGAAGACAGCTGTGGACTACAGATTTTATACCAAGGAGCAACATGATTTCTATGAGACTGTGCTCTTTGACAAGAGTCCAGCTGTGAGTGATATGCGGTACGTTGATTGGAAATTCATCAAGGATAATGAAGAATACTCTCCAAGTGTCCAAAACAATTTCCACTTCATAGGCTTGGATGAGTTTGTTGGCAGAGAATTCACAGCTTGGAATGATGATATGATCATGCAATTCTACTCCACTGCACACTTCTATGGAGATGGTAGAATTGTATGGATGACTGAAGTGC
The DNA here is from genome assembly GCA_022496015.1 of Hordeum marinum. Taxonomy (NCBI): domain Eukaryota; kingdom Viridiplantae; phylum Streptophyta; class Magnoliopsida; order Poales; family Poaceae; genus Hordeum; species Hordeum marinum. Next base: position 179,117,545 of record CM039674.1, read on the forward strand.
AAGGTATGAATCAACTATTAAAAAATGGGATGCTATCTTTGGAGTTCCTGAAGCACAGGATGGTGACTTGGATGTATACTCAGAATCCAAGGAGAGCCACAATGCTATGGCAAATATGTACAAGGAGATCCCTGCTGCCAATGTAAAGTCTCATAGGCTAGGATCCATCTACTTTCTTCAGGATGGCCTCCGCACGATGAACACCATTGTGAGGCATACTTTGATGGCCAAGTCGGGAGATGACAAGATGATCCGAGGCCACTCCATGAATATGTTGATCCACCTTGACAGACACACCAGGATCGGAGTCATGAATTTGATTGTTGAGACAATAAAGAGGGTTGCTGCTGACTAGAAGCGCTCTTGTTGTTATGCACCCTACATCCAGATGCTTATCAATTCAAAATTGGAGAAGCAGATCTTTGCTCTAGATCATCCACATTTACCCTTACAGCCAAATCTCGAGGACAATGTTTTGGTGATGGATGTTGATCATCCCACTTCAGCTGCAGCTCAAGCAGAGGCAGAGGCAGTTAGAGCCACTACTGCTCAAGCCCCTCGATCTAGGAATGAGTAAATGGATCTGTTGATATCATCAGTTCAGGGCATGTAGAAGGACATTACAGGGATTCCAGACAACCAAAACGGTCTTGTCAGGATCTTTGAAACTAGGATCAAGACCCTTAATGATAAGGTGGACAGGCTGACTAAGATAGTCATAGAGCTTTAGAGGGAAGTTGACTCCATGCACATCCATCGGGTCTCTTCTACTTCAGATGATGACGATGATGATGAGGAGGAGGATGAATCACCTCTAAGATCGGGTGCTCAGTTCACCGCTCACACTAGATTGGCAGATGATGTCGAAGCTCTCACCCGAGAAACGCTTTGTAGCACTTCAAGAGGAATTTGCGGCATTTCTTCTTAAACGTGTCATTGATGTAAATGGAGAGCACTATTACTTACCGCTGCCTCAATAATGCCAGCAAATTAGTAGTAGAAAACTGAGATTTCATCCGGAGCACTAGCTAGCTAGTCCCGGCCGGGTTTTGGGCCTTAAGTTATAAGTCCCAGAATATATATGGATATGTAATTCCATTTGTATATATACTATGGATGGGATATTGTATATTATATTACATATATATATATATGCATCAACTTGTGTAATGTTTATAGTATGTAGCACCGTAAAATAATTTTGAATTGAATGGAAAACTAAAACCTAATTAAAAGCTAAAACAAAAAAACAGAACACTTAGTACCGGTTGGTATCACCAACCGGTACTAAAGGTCCTCCACCACCAGCCCACGCAGGCAGCCATGTGGTGGGCCTTTAGTATTGATTGGTATCACCAACCAGTACTAAAGGTCCTCGACCACCAGCCCTAGGGCATCTAAGGGTATCCAATGGCCCTTAGATTTACCAGAGGTAAATGGTAAGTCCATTTAGTACTGATCACAAGTTTGGAGATGATTTAATGAAAGTTTGCAATGTAGACTTGGTAAACCCTAGGATTCAACAGAATTAGGTTTCTGTAGATACAGTTGGGTCAAACTTATCTCCCCGGTTCACCACTTGGTGTAACATCATTATTTGGGGATTAGAACATATCCACAATGTTTGGGATCAATAGGACATACTTCACAATGAAGAGCTGCTCAAATTTGGCTTTGGATAGGAATGGTTTTAGGATATTTGGGTGAAACAAAACAATTGGGATTTATGTGAAACTTGGCAAGATGATCACATATATCATATGTGACATTCTAAAATTTTCCTAGATTTATTTGAGAATATTTCAAATCCTTGAGATAGGTAGAAATTGTTTTGAAGGGTTTTGCCTAGTATTTTGAACATGACCATGTGTTGAAACTCTTATATATGGATAATATATGTTCACTGAGTTTCCCTAAAATTTTTCAAATATTTACAAATAATTTAAATAATTTTTACCTATAAAAGACCATTTCTGGCCTTAAGAAAAAGCCTTTAAATAAAATAGTAAAATAATCTTTAAAATTATTTTTTGGTGGTTTTGGTAAGTCTTATATATGGTGGTTTTAAAATAGAGCATTTGGGGAAAAAGGATCCAACCAATTTGGGGACTTGCAGTGCAAATCTCAAATCAAGGGGTTTTGAAAGCCTAATTTGAATAAATTCTTTTTTGCCAAAATAATATTTTGTAAAAATATGCTTAATTCCTATTCACATGGCATGATCATTGGACAAGAGTGGGGATCAAGGAAAAGAGTTTTGAGATTAGGAGGGATTTTCTGAATATAGAGCACAAGAAAGCAAACAAGCAATCAACAATCAACGAAAGCATCACAAGCACAGAAGAAGTTTTAATTGGCCCTAATTTTTGAGTCATGTTAACTTAGACATGAGAGGCAAAACATAGGGTGTGACAAGGATGCTATCCACTCGGCAGGGTTTTTGACTTAGACGAAGACTAATTCGCAACTAAGTTTCCGAGTGAATAGGATCATATTCACTCGGCAAGATTTTTAAATTATGTGAAAACTAGTTCGCGACTAAGTTATCGAGTGAGAGGGTCGCTCATCACTCGGAGTGTTTTCAACTTAGACGGAGACTAACTCACATCAAAGTTTCCGAGTGAACGGGATGCTATCCACTCGGCATGGTTTTTAACTTAGGCAAAAACTGGTTCAAAGCTAATCCCTCATGTGAGAGGACCGCTCATCACTTGGAGTATTTTCAACTTAGACGAGGACTGATTCGCAGCTAAGTTTCTGAGTGAGTGGGATGCTATCAGCTCGGTAGGGTTTTTAACTTAGGTGAAAACTGGTTCACAGCTAAGCCCCCGAGTGAGAGGGTCGATCATCACTGGGAGTGTTTTCAACTTAGACGAAGACTGATTCACAGCTAAGTTTCTAGGTGAATGGAATGCTATCCACTCGGTAGGGGTTTTAACTTAGGGTAAATCTATTTCGCACCTACGACCCGAGTGAGAGGGTCATTCGTCACTCAGCGTGTTTTCAAATTAGATGAAGACTGATTCGCAGCTAAGTTTCTGAGTGAATGGAATGCTATCCACTCGGCAGGGTTTTTAACTTAGGAGACAAATGGTTCGCAGCTAAGCCCCTAGGTGAGAGGGTCGCTCGTCACTCGGAGGAGTTTTCAACTTAGATGAAGCCTGATTCACAGCTAAGTTTACGAGTGAATCGAATGCTATCCACTCGGCAGGGGTTTTAACATAGGCAAAAACTAGTTCGCAGCAAAGCCCCCAAGTGAGAGGGTCGCTCATCACTCTAAGTGTTTTTGAATATGATATTGTGCGATTGGAATTGAAAAAAGACTACGGGAGTCATAACTTTTATAGACGACATTGTCTGGAGTACTCTTTCTACTTCAAAACAACTCAGTCGTCAAGTATAAGAACGTTGAAGTAAATCTCCATTCCAGGCACGCGGCTCGTTGATATTCTTCCTGAGGGTGTAGAGGTGACGGGCTCCATTGTTCAGTACTTTCGTGACGACGAAAGGACCGTCCCACGCGGGGGCGAGCTTGTGAGGCCGCTGCTGATCCACTCAAAGCACAAGATCACCCTCATGGAATGACCGACTCTTGACGTGCCATGCATGGAAGCGACACAAATCTTGTTGGTACACAGTCGACCAAATGAGAGCCATTTTGCGTTCTTCTTCTAGGAGATCCACATTGTCTTGTCATGCCTGTTCAGCATCGGCCCTGAAATAAAGATCTACATGAGGAGAATTGTGAAGGAGATCGCGCGGCAAAATGGTTTCGGTTCCATACACCATGAAGAAAGGAGTGTGCCCCATCAACCGATAAGGAGTCGTCCTCAAGCCCCATAGTACGGACGGAAATTCATTCACCCAAGCTCTAGTTGGATGTTCAAGATCTCGCATGACTCGAGGCTTACACCCTTGAAGGATAAGGCCATTTGCTCGCTCAGCTTGAAAATTAGTCTGAGGGTGCGCAACGGATGCATAATCGATCTGAGTGCCTTGGGTGAAGCAAAAGTGTCTGAACTCTTCTGAGTCAAAGTTTGAGCCATTGTCTGTAATGATATTGTGGGGAACTCCATACCGGAACATTATCTCTTTCATGAATTTGATTGAAGTGCACGAGTTCAGCTTCTTTATGGGCCTGGCCTAAATCCACTTATTGAACTTGTCTATTGCTACAAGTAGGTAAGTAAATCCACTCTGGCCTGTTCAGAAAGGGCCAACCATATCCAAACCCCATACAGCAAATGGACAGACGAGTGCAATAGTGTTCAAGGCGAATACGGGCTTGTGTGACAAGTTTGAGTAGAACTGGCATCCTTCGCAGCGATCAACAATCTCTATGCAATTTCGTTGTACGTGGCCAAAAGAAACCAGCCCAGTATGCTTTTGCGACAATCGTCCAAGAGGACGCATGGTGGCCATAGGTTCCTGACTAAATTTCCTCCTGAATCAGTCGAACTTCCTCAGGAGAGATGCACCACTGAATTACACTAATTATGCTTTCTCTGTAAAGTTGTCCATCCATCACAGTAAAGGCCTTGGATCTGCGAATAATCTGTCGAGCTTCCACTTTGTCGTCTGGGAGTTCTTGCCTTAGTATGTATGCAATATTGTTGGAAATATGCCCTAGAGGCAATAATAAATTAGTTATTATCATATTTCCTTGTTCATGATAATCATTTATTATCCATGCTATAATTGTATTGAATGGAAACACATTGCATGTGTGGGTAAATAGAAAAACAATGTGTCCCTATTATGCCTCTAGTGAACTAGCTTGTTGATCAAAGATGGTCAAGGTTTCCTAGCCATTGCATGCGATGTCATTTGGTAACGGGATCACATCATTAGGAGAATGATGTGATGGACAAGACCCAAACTACAAACGTAGCATATGATCGTCTCAGTTTATTGCTACTGTTTTCTGCATGTCAAGTATATGTTCCTATGACCATGAGATCATGCAAACTCACGGATATCGGAGGAGTGCCTTGTGTGTATCAAACGTCGCAACATAACTGGGTGACTATAAAGGTACTCTACAGGTATCTCCGATGGTGTCTGTTGATTTGGCATGGATCGAGACTGGGATTTGTTACTCCGTGTGACGGAGAGGTATCTCGGGGCCCACTCGGTAATACAACATCACAATGAGCCTTCCAAGCAATGTGACTAATTGTTAGTTATGGGATCTTCTATTACGGAATGAGTAAAGAGACTTTCCAGTAACGAGGTTGAACTAGGTATGGAGATACCGACGATCGAATATCGGGCAAGTAACATACCGAAGAACAAAGGGAACGTTATACGGGATTAACTGAATCCTTGAAATAGAGGTTCGACCGATAAAGATCTTCGTAGAATATGTGGGAACCAATGTGGACGTCTAGGTCCCGCCATTGGTTATTGTCCGTAGAGGTGTCTCGGTCATGTCTACAAAGTTCTCGAACCCCCAGGGTCTGCACAGTTAAGGCTTGGTGACGTTTCGGTAGTGTAGAGTTATGTATGGTGGTGACCGAAGTTTGTTCGGAGTGCCGGATGAGATCCCGGACATCATGAGGAGTTCTGGAATGGTCCAGAGGTAAAGATTCATATATAGGAAGTCCCAGTTTGGTCGCCGGAAAAGTTTCGGGCTCATCGGTAGTGTACTGGGAGTGCCGATAGTGTACCGGGGGACCTCCGGGAGGGGTATTTCGACCCCAAGAGGTCCATGGGCTGTGGGAGAGTATTAACCAGCCCTTAGTGGGCTGGGGAAACAGCCACACAGGCCCATGGCGCAGGGAGATGAAGTCCTAAAGGGAAAAAGGAAAAAAAAGAGAAAATCAGCCTATAGGAAGCAATCCTACTCCAACTAGGATTGGAGTAGGAGTAGGATTGCTCCCTCCTAGCCGGTCGACTCCCCTAGAGAGACTTGGTGCGCCAGACCCTCTCCCCCTCCTCTCCTCCTATATATATTGGTGGATAGCTAGGGTTTTGCACACAACTTACGGCCACGTGCTACCCGTTTCACCGGTGCTCCTCTAGATCGGATTTTTGCAGCGCTTAGGCGAAGCCCTGCCGGAATTGCTCCACTACCACCATCACCGGAGCACCGTCATGCTGCCGGTGAACTCTCTCTGCTCTCCACCTCCTCTTGCTGGATCAAGACGGTGGAGATCGTCATCAAGTTGCACGTGTACTGAACGCGGAGGTGCCGTCCGTTCGGCGCTAGATCGGAAGGACCGTGATCGAGATCGCGGAACAGTTCGTGATGTGATCGCGGAACGGATCGTGATGAGTTCGCGGGACAGATCGTGATCAAGATCGCGATACGGATCGTGATGAGATCGCAGGACGGATCGTGATGTGTTCGCGGGACGGATCGTGATGAGATCGCGGGACGCTCGGCGATTTGGATCGCGAGGATGTTCGACTACACCAACTGCGTTTCTTAACGCTTCCTGCTTAGCGATCTACAAGGGTACGTAGATCCACTCTCCCTCTCGTATATGCTCATCACCATTGATAGGTTTGTGTGTGCGTCGGAAATTTTTTGTTTCCCATGCGACGTTCCCCAACAGTGGTATCAGAGCTAGGTTGATGGTTCGATGAGATCTCGAGTAGAACACAAAAGGTTTGTGGGCGTTGATGCTTAGATTGCTTCCTCCCGTGGTCGTATTTTGGTTCAGCAGGATTGTGAGATGAAGCGGCCCGGACCAACATTACTCGTACGCTTACGAGAGACCGGTTCCCTCGACGCAACTTGTTGCCTAGATGGCTTGTGTGTGACAGTTTCTCTCACTTTAGTTGGATCGGATCCAACAAAGGCGGTCCTTGAGAAGGTTGAAAAGCAACTAGTGTATCACCGTTGTGGTTTGTGCGTAGGTGAGAATTGTTCTTGCTAGATACCAGTAGCAGCCACATAAAACATGCAACAACAATTAGAGGACGTCTAACTTGTTTTTGCAGGGTATATTGTGATATGATATGGCTAATTACATGATGTGATATATGTGATGTATGAGATGATCATGTGATGTATAGATTATCACGACTTGCATGTCGATGAGTACGACAACCGGCAGGAGCCATAGGTTGTCTTTAATTATTGTATGACCTGCGTGTCAATCATTAAGCGCTATGTAATGCTTTAGTTTATCGCTACGGTAGCAATAGTAGTAGAAGCATGCAGGGCGTGACAACCCTGATGGCGACACGTTGATCGAGATCATGGTGTCATGCCGGTGACGATGGAGATCATGCCGGTGCTTTCATGATGGAGATCAAAAGCACAAGATCATGGCCATATCATGTCACTTATGATTTGCATGTGATGTTAATCCTTTTATGCACCTTATTTTGCTTAGGACAACGGTAGCATTATAAGGTGATCCCTCACTTAATTTCAAGATAAATTGTGTTCTCCCCGAGTGTGCACCGTTGCGAAAGTTCATCGTGTTGAGACACCACGTGATGATCGGGTGTGATAGACTCTACGTTCACATACAACGGGTGCAAGCTAGTGTTGCACACGCAGAACACTCGGGTTAAACTTGACGAGCCTAGCATGTACAGACATGGCCTCGGAGCACAAGAGACCGAAAGGTTGAACATGAGTCATATAGTAGATATGATCAACATGATGATGTTCACCATTGCAGCCACCTCAACTCACGTGATGATCGGACTTGAGTTGGTGAATTTGGATCATGTATCACTCGAATGATCGGAGGGATGTCAATTTGAGTGGGAGTTCTTAAGTAATATGATTAAATGAACTCATTATCATGAACATAGTCAAGAGTGTGTTTGCAAATTATGTTGTAGATTACTAGCTTGCGCTGTAGCTCCCTTAAATTTTTATATGTTCCTAGAGAAATAGAGTTGAAAGATGATGGTAGCAATATTGCGGAATGGGTCCGTGATCTGAGGATTGTCCTGATTGCTGCACAGAAGGCTTATGTCCTTAATGCACCGCTCGGTGCTCCAACCCCTCTAGCATCGTCTGTAGATGTTGTGAACGTCTGAGAGACACGTTCTGATGACTACTTGATAGTTTAGTGCGTCATGCATTACGGCTTAGAATTGAGGCTCCAAAACGTTTTGAACGTCACGGAACATATGAGATGTTTCTAAGAGCTGAAATTAGGATCTCAGGCTCGTGCCCGTGTTGCGAGATATGAGATCTCCAACAAAATTCTTTGCTTGCAAGATCAAAGAGAATAGCTCAATCTTTGAGCATGTACTCAAATTATCTGGGTGCTACAATCGCTTGAATCAAGTGAGAGTTGATCTTCCAGATAAGATAGTGATTGACATAGTTCTCCAAGTCACTGTCACTAAGCTACTAGAACTTGGTGATGAACTATAAATTGCCAGGGATAGAAATAATGATTCCTGAGCTGTTCGCGATGTTTGACACCGCAAAGGTAGAAATCAAGAAGGAGCGTCAAGTGTTGATGGTTAATCAAACCACTAGTTTCGAGAAGGGCAAGAGCAAGGAGGGAAACTTCATGGATAGCAAGACAGTTGCTGCTCCAGTGAAGCAACCCAAAGTTGAACTCAGACCCGAGACTAAGTGCTTCTGTTAGGAGGTGAGCGGTCGCTGAAGCGGAACAACCCTAGATACTTGGTAGATAAGAAGGCTGGCAACATGGATAGAAGTATATTTGATATACTAGTTATTGATGTGTACCTTGCTAGTACTCCTAGTAGCACCTGGGTATTGGATACCGATTCGGTTGCTAAATGTTAGTAACTCGAAATAAAATCTATGGAATAAACGGTGAACTAGCTAAGGTTGATATGCTAGTTATTGATGTGTACCTTGCTAGTACTCCTAGTAGCACCTGGGTATTGGATACCGGTTCGGTTGCTAAATGTTAGTAACTCGAAATAAAAGCTATGGAATAAACGGTGAACTAGCTAAGGGTGAGGTGACGATGTATGTTGGAAATGTTTCCAAGGTTGCTGTGATCAACATCGCACGCTCTCTCTACCTTCAGGATTAGTGATGAACCTAAATAAATGTTATTTGGTGTTTTGTGTTGAGCATGGACATGATTAGATCATGTTTATTGCAATACGATTATTCATTTAAGTTAGAGAATAATGGTTATTCTGTTTACATGAATAATACCTTCAATGGTCATGCACCCAGTGAGAATGGTTTGTTGAAATCTTGATCGTAGTAATACACATGTTCATAACATTGATGTCAAAAGGTACAGAGTTAATAATGATAGTACCACATACTTGTGGTACGGTCGCAAAATGTCATATTGGTATAAAGGGCATGAAGAAATTCCATGCTGATGGATCTTTGGACTCATTCAATTTCTAATTGGTTGAGACATGCGAACCATGCCTCTTGGGCAAGATGACTAATGGACCCCGTTGGATGGAGCGGGCAAGTGATTCATTGGAAATGATACATGTTGATGTATGCAATCCAGTGAGTCTTGTAGCATGAAGTGGATATCATTATTTTCTTACCTTCACTTATGATTTGAGTAGATCTAGTGTATATTTACTTAATGAAATAGAAGTCTGAATCGTTTGAAAGGTTCAAGCAAATTCAGAGTGAAGTTTAAGATCATCGTGACAAGAAGATAAAAATGACAGCGATATGATCGTAGAGGTGAATATCTGAGTTACGAGTTTGGCATACAACTTAAGACAATGTGTACTTTGTTTCACAACTAAACGCCACCTGGAACACCATAGTGTGATGGTGTGTCCGAACGTCATAGTCATGCTCTATTGGATATGGTGCGTGCTATGATGTCTCTTATCGATTTACTACTATAATTTTGGGGTTATGCTTTAGAAACAACTACATTCACTTTAAATAGGGCACCATCTAAATCCGTTGAGCTGACATCGTGTGAATTATGGTTTGATAGAAACCTAAGCTGTCATTTCTTAAATGTTTGGGGCTGCGACACTTGTGTGGAAAATGTTTTCACCTAATGAGGTCAAACCCAAGGCGAACAATTGCATCTTCATAGAATACCCTAAGAACAGTTGGGTGAACCTTCTATCTCAGATCCAAGTGCAAAGCGTTTGTTGCTAAAACGGATCCTTTCTCGAGGAAAAGTTTCTCTCGAAAGATTTGAGTGGGAGGAAGATAGAACTTGATGAGGTTGTTGAACCTTTGTTCAACCAGAGAGTAGCGCAACGCAGAATGTTGTTTCTGTGAAGCCTACGTTAGTTGAAGAGGAAGTTAATGATGATGATCATGAAGCTTCAAGATCAAGTTACTATCGAACTTCGTAGGTCGACAAGGATGTGTACTCCTCCTAAGCGGTACGACAACCCTGTCTTGGAGGTCATGTTGTTGGACAACGATGAACCTACAAACTATGGAGAAGCGATGATGGGCCCGGATTCCGACAAATGGTTGGAGGCCATGAAATCCGAGATAGGATCCATGTATGAAAACCAAGTATAGACTTTGGTAGACTTGCTCATTGGACGGCAGGTCGTTGAGTACAAATGGATCTTTAAAATGAAGACAAACGCTGATGGTGAATGTCACCATTTGTAACGCTCGACTTGTTACAAAGTTCTTTGTGACAAGTTCAAGGAGTTGACTGCGATGAGAGTTTCTCACTCGTAGCGATGCTAAAGTGTGTTGGAATTATGTTAGCAGTTGCTGCATTTCCAATTATGAAATCTGGCAGATGGATGTCAAACCATTGTTTCCTTAACGGTTTACTTGAGGAAAGGTTGTATGTGATACAACCAGAAGGTTTTGTCAGTCCTAAGGATGCTAAAAGGTGTACAAGCTTCAGTGATCCTTCTATGGACTGAAGCAAGTATCTTTTAGTTGGAATGTACGCTTTGATGAGGTGATCAAAGTTTTGATGTTTATACAAAGTTTACGAGAAACTTGTATTTACAATAAAGTGAGTGGGAGCACTATAGAATTTCTGATAAGTATATGTGGATGACATATTGTTGATCAGAAATAATGTAGAATTTCTAGAAAGCATAATTGGTTGTTTGAAAGGTGATTTTCAAAGGAAGACCTGGATAAAGCTACCTAATTGTTGAGCATCAAAATCTATAGAGATAGATCAAGATGCTTGATGAGACTTTCAATGAGTGCATGTCGTGACAAGATTTTGAAAGAGTTCAAAATGGATCAGTCAGAGAAAGAGTTCTCTCCTGATTTGTAAGGTGTGGAAGTTGAGTGAGACTCAAAGCTCGACAACGGCAGAAGAAAGAGAAAGGACGAACGTTGTCCCCTATGCCTTAGCCATAGGCTCTATATTATGCCATGCTGTGTACCGCACCTATGTGTGCCTTGCCATGAGTCTGTCAAGGGGTACAAGAGTGGTCCAGGAGTGGATCACTACACAGCGGTCGAAATTATCCTTAGTAACCAGAGGACTAAGGAAATGTTTCTTGATTATGGAGGTGATAAAGAGTTCGTCATAAAGAGTTACGTCGATGCAAGCTTTAACACCAATCCGCATGGCTCGTAGTAGCAATCTGGATACATATAGTGGAGCAGCCATTTGGAAAAATACCAAGTGGAGTGTGGTAGCAGTGTTTAGGGTTTGACATAGAGATTTGCAAAGTACACACGGATCTGAATGTTATAGACCCGTTGACTATAAGACCTCTCTCACATGCAAAGCATGATCGAGCCCCAGAACTCATTGGGTGTTAGATTCATAACAATGAGAATCACATGGTGATGTGAACTAGATTATTGACTCTGGTGCAAGTGGGAGACTGTTGGAAATATGCCCTAGAGGCAATAATAAATTAGTTATTATCATATTTCCTTGTTCATGATAATCGTTTATTATCCATGCTTTAATTGTATTGAATGGAAACACATTGCATGTGTGGGTAAATAGAAAAACAATGTGTCCCTAGTATGCCACTAGTGAACTAGCTCGTTGATCAAAGATGGTCAAGGTTTCCTAGCCATTGACATGTGATGTCATTTGATAACGGGATCACATCATTAGGAGAATGATGTGATGGACAAGACCCAAACTACAAACGTAGCATATGATCGTGTCAGTTTATTGCTACTGTTTTCTGCATGTCAAGTATATGTTCCTATGACCATGAGATCATGCAAACTCACGGATATCAGAGGAGTGCCTTGTGTGTATCAAACGTCGCAACGTAACTGGGTGACTATAAAGGTACTCTACAGGTATCTCCGATGGTGTCTGTTGATTTGGCATGGATCGAGACTGGGATTTGCTACTCCGTGTGACGGAGAGGTATCTCGGGGCCCACTCGGCAATACAACATCACAATGAGCCTTGCAAGCAATGTGACTAATTGTTAGTTACGGGATCTTGTATTACGGAACGAGTAAAGAGACTTGCCAGTAACGAGGTTGAACTAGTTATGGAGATACCGACGATCGAATCTCGGGCAAGTAACATACCGAAGAACAAAGGGAACGTTATACGGGATTAACTGAATCCTACACATAGAGGTTCGACCGATAAAGATGTTCGTAGAATATGTGGGAACTAATGTGGACGTCCAGGTCCCGCCATTGGTTATTGGCTGTAGAGGTGTCTCGGTCATGTCTACATAGTTCTCGAACCCGCACGGTCTGCACACTTAAGGTTTGGTGACGTTTCGGTAGTGTAGAGTTATGTATGGTGGTGACTGATGAGGACATCCTTACTAATGTTACACCCACCCCGACTGCTATACATACAGGACCAATTACTAGAGCTCGCGCACGTCAATTGAATTACCAGGTACTTTCGTTTCTTGGAAATCCTTCTAATATTCATGAACATATGATGCTGCCTAAATTAGATACTTTTGTTTTACTTATGAATGAAGGACCTATCATGGATAAGAAGGATGACCATTGGAGCGGGATCAAGCATGGAGGAGAAGGTGCGCGCGCGGGGAAGAACATTGGAGCTTCCAGTGATGATTTTCGCACATTGAAGCCACCATAATGGGAGTGGGAAGCTGTGGACGAAATATGCATGATGCCACTTTATAAAATTCGTCCATAGGCTAATATAGGTGCTGCGCCACCTTAATTTTGGGCCAGGCCCATGTAATTTCGAAATACCATATTATAGGCTGTTTTTAGAGTCCGTATGTATGGGGAAACTGACTTAGGGTCGGTTTCGGACCCCTCCTCCAAGGGGCCACGAAATTCCCTTCTATTCCCCCATATATACAGCCCTTAGGGCTTCGTTTTAGGTTTGGGTTTTGTTTAGATTACAAGTTCGCCATAGCAGCAACTTCGCGTTCTTCGTTTGTGTTCCGCGACCAGACAAAGGCGTCACAGAACCCCACTTCATTAATAAAGCTTTCCTCTTATATTCGCAATATCCAGATTGCAATCTTAGTTTCTTGCTTGTTCTTCGTTTGCGTGCAGGAAATAGACCCTCGTGGTCAGGTTGATCGTGCTCCGGCGTGGTCAATAACCTCTCAGAGTTGGTTTAGCGATTGCTAAGGCGCGACGTCTCACACGTTCGTAGTCGGATCGTCAAAGTCTACTCCACCAAAAACGATAGCCACCATCTCATCGAAAGACAGGGACAACTTCGCATATATCAAGTGGTATCAGATTTCCAGGTTGCTCGGTGAGATTTTACCAGTTTTCGTAGTTTAGATCGCATCTGTTCTTCATACCTTTAGTCCACGAAAAAGCCAAAAAACAAATTAGGGTTAGATCATCATATCCGAACCAATCTGAGCCTTTGCATAGTCTTTTCAGTATTTTGCTTTGTTGAATTGGCGGTTACATCGTTGTGTCGAGTTGCTGGTCTTAGTGTCTAGTCGTTTAGAGTTTCGAGTTCTTTTCACAGGTTGTCACGACGCCCCCGCATCATCTTCATAGTTGCCATATACCACCACCATCATCGCCGCTGCCATATCTCATCATCCATCATCACTCTCCATTGGTGTCCATACATACCACCACAAATCCTCCACCAATCCAAGTCCAGTTCGTTTTAGGTTTAGTTTCGAGATCCTTTTGATTTCGGATCCGTGTTTTGCTACCTGCGCAGGTGTCGGAAAAAAAAAAAAAAAAAAAAAAAAAAGTGGCACGCTTTGCAGAGCACGTTTTGGCCCAAAAAAATTTCGGCTGAAAATATTTTTTCCCTATCTTGATTTTAGGTTCCCCGGAGCGTTTTGAGACACTTGCTATCATAGTGATTTTTGTCGAAATTTTTGGGTCGTCGCAGCCCCCGGATTGCTCTAGAAAAAAAAAATAGTCCAAAAGAAAAATTCGTGCCCATCTTGCTTATACGACGTGGCAAGAGTTTTGAGACACTCGCCATTGTAGTGAGTTTTTGAAAAAAAAAACAAAAGAGGCGCCGAAAAAAAAAAAAAAAAAGAGGCGCCGAAAAAAAAAAAAAAAAACGAAAAAAAAAAATCCGATTGTGCTTTTCCCTTGCTTAGGTGTATCGTCGTGTTTTTGTTGGTGTTTTACGCTCGCGTCTCTAGCACGGTCTAGCCTAGGACCAGCACAGTACCGTCGTTGAGCGTTTATTCAACCTTGCATCTCTGAATTGATTATTGCTGACCCTTTTTGCTACCATATTATAAGCCATCCCAGCTCCACATACTCCTACGCCGTGTGCTTGACACCACCTGGCAATCGCTCTATCCAAGCTTTGAGAGTTTTGGCTACAACGGTTGCCGATCACCGCCTGCTACTGGGTAAGAACTGGTAAGAAATTGAGATTCGCTTAAAGGATTTGTGCCACACCACCACCACCACCACGTCCCAGCAGTCTGTAGGCTTCATATTGTGTGTTTCCTATTTCTGCTAACCATGCCAGGATCACACAATGATGAGATCGACTGGGAGAGCATGATCAACAAAGCGCTCTATGATAAATTTCAGCAAATGATGGCTGAGCAGGTACAGGACTTCGTGAACAACTTTGGAGTTGCCATGGAGAAGCTAGATGGTTTGGAGAAGACATTCGACTCCAAGATGGACGCCAAGTTCAATGAGGTGCTTGCCCGTCTACCTCCACCAGCTGCAGTTCCTATTCCTTTCGAACGACGAGCGCGACGTGTGCCTCTCGGCCACGCCCAACATCCTGGTACTGTTGATACTGCTGCTACTTCGGTGGCTCGTGCGGCTACTGTCGTTGAGCAGGTTGAAGATTATGATGGTGATTTCGATGATGAGGGAGAGGTTGCTCCAGATCCGCCCCATGGGCAACCACCACCATACGCACCAGGTCGACCACATGGCTACAACCGTAACGGTAGGGCTGCACCACCCCCGCAGGTACGGGATCATGACCATCTCCCTAAACTTAAATTGAATATTCCGACGTTTGAGGGTAGATATGTTCCTGATATATATCTTACATGGGAGTTAGAAACAGAACAACGTTTTACATGCTTACAATTTCCAGAGGATCGACGTGTTGCTGCTGCTGTTTGTTCATTCACTAGTTTTGCTTGTGTTTGGTGGTCAGAACATTGTAGAATACACCCTAATAATATTCCAACTACTTGGGCTGCTTTGAAAACTGCTATGCGAAATCGTTGGGTGCCACCTTATTATCAACGTGAATTGCTTCAAAATTTGCAGCGTTTAAGACAAGGAAAAAATTCTGTAGAAGAATATTATCAGGAATTACAAACTGGTATGATTAGATGTGGTATTGTTGAGGAGAATGAAGCTATGCTTGCACGTTTTATGGGTGGATTAAATAGAGAGATTCAGACTATTCTAGAGTATAAGGAGTATAACACTATCACTCGTTTATTTCATCTTGCTTGCAAAGCTGAACGTGAAGTGCAGGATCGACAGGCAATGGCGAGAACTACTAATTTTGCAGGCCGTACTTCATCATGGACGCCACGTACCTCCTCTGCTTCCGCACGTCCTGCTGCAACACCACCTCCTTCAACCTCCAACTCTAATCGCGATACCAGGCAACAGGCTCCTACTGCACCCTCTACGAAGAGCACACCTTTTGGGCCTGCACAGAGTTCTTCTTCATCTATTGCATCCACAGGGCAAACACATGAGGTTATATGTCGTCGTTGCAAGGGTGGAGGTCACTATGCGAGAGAATGCCCTTCCAAGCGTGTAATGATTGTTACTCAGGATGGTGGATATGCGTCCGCTAGTGATTATGATGAGGAGACTTTGGCACTTATTGCAAGTGACGAACAGGGTGGCGAGGATGCAGAACCAGAAACACAATACATGGCTGCTGATTACGCTGACAGGTATGAAAGTTTAGTTGCTCAACGTGTTCTCAGTGTGCAGGTTACACACGCTGAGCAAAATCAGAGGCACAACTTGTTCCACACAAAGGGAGTTGTGAAAGAGCGTTCTGTTCGCATCATCATCGATGGAGGGAGTTGCAATAACTTGGCTAGCATGGAGATGGTGGAGAAGCTGTCTCTATCCACCAGACCACATCCTCATCCTTATTACATCCAATGGTTCAACAATAGTGGCAAGGTTAAGGTAACACGTACTGTTCGTGTGCATTTTAGCATTGCTACATATTCTGATTATGTGGATTGTGATGTGGTACCCATGCAAGCATGTTCTGTTTTACTTGGTAGACCATGGCAGTTTGATAAAAATTCTGTACACCATGGTAGGACAAATCAGTATACTCTTGTTCATAAGGATCATAATATCACTTTGCTTCCTATGTCTCCCGAACATATTATGAAAGATGACATTGCTAGAGCTAGTAAAGCAAAACAGGAGAAAAATAAGAGTGAAAATCAGATTGTAGCACAGGAATTTGAGCAACACCATAAGCATAATAAACCATCATCTACTGTTGCATCTGAAATAAAATTGAAGAGTGGATGTTTACTTGCTACTAAATCTGATATTAATGATTTGGATGTTGCTACATATGTTTGCTATGCTTTTGTATGTAAAGAGGTATTATTTTCATTCGAGGACATGCCTCCCTCTTTGCCTCCTGCTGTCATTAACATTTTGCAGGAGTTCGCTGACGTCTTTCCACAAGACGTGCCACCGGGATTACCGCCTATTCGCGGGATTGAGCATCAGATTGACTTAATTCCCGGTGCATCCCTACCCAACCGTGCGCCCTACCGTACCAATCCAGAGGAGACAAAGGAGATTATGCGTCAAGTACAGGAGCTGCTTGACAAAGGTTATATACGTGAATCCCTTAGTCCTTGTGCTGTTCCTATTATTCTAGTGCCTAAAAAGGATGGTACATCGCGCATGTGTGTGGATTGTAGAGGCATTAATAATATTACTATTCGTTATCGTCATCCTATTCCTAGACTAGATGATATGCTTGATGAATTAAGTGGCTCTACAATTTTCTCCAAAGTTGATTTGCGTAGTGGATACCATCAAATTCGTATGAAATTGGGCGATGAATGGAAAACAGCATTTAAAACTAAGTTTGGATTATATGAGTGGCTAGTCATGCCTTTTGGGTTAACTAATGCACCTAGCACTTTCATGAGATTAATGAACGAGGTTTTACGTGCTTTCATTGGACGATTTGTGGTAGTCTATTTTGATGATATATTGATTTTTAGTAGATCTTTGGAGGAACATTTGGAACATTTACGTGCTGTTTTTACTGCGCTACGTGATGCACGTTTGTTTGGTAACCTTGGAAAGTGCACCTTTTGCACCGACCGAGTATCTTTTCTTGGCTATGTTGTTACTCCACAGGGAATTGAAGTTGATACAGCCAAGATCGAAGCTATTGAGAGTTGGCCGCAGCCCAAAACGGTCACACAAGTAAGGAGTTTTCTTGGCCTCGCTGGTTTCTATAGGCGTTTTGTGAGAAATTTCAGCACCATTGCTGCGCCTCTCAATGAGCTTACAAAGAAGGACGTGCCTTTTTCTTGGGGTACCGCACAGGAAGAAGCCTTCACGGTCTTGAAAGATAAGTTAACACATGCTCCTTTATTCCAACTTCCTGATTTTAATAAGACTTTCGAGCTTGAATGTGATGCTAGTGGAATTGGGTTAGGAGGTGTGTTACTACAAGATGGTAAACCTGTTGCGTACTTTTCTGAAAAATTAAGTGGGCCTAGTCTGAATTATTCTACTTATGATAAGGAATTATATGCTCTTGTTCGGACTTTGGAAACATGGCAACATTATTTATGGCCCAAAGAATTTGTTATACATTCTGATCATGAATCTTTGAAACATATTAAAAGTCAAGCAAAACTGAACCGTAGACATGCTAAATGGGTTGAATTCATTGAGACTTTCCCTTATGTCATTAAACACAAGAAGGGTAAAGACAATGTTATTGCTGATGCTTTGTCTCGTCGTTATACTATGCTTTCACAACTTGACTTTAAAATATTTGGTTTGGAGACCATCAAAGATCAATATGTGCATGATGCTGAATTTAGAGACGTGTTGCAGAATTGTAAAGAAGGGAGAACATGGAACAAGTTCGTTATTAATAATGGATTTGTGTTTCGTGCTAACAAGCTATGCATTCCAGCTAGCTCCGTTCGTCTTTTGTTGTTACAGGAGGCGCACGGAGGAGGATTAATGGGACACTTTGGCGTGAAGAAGACGGAGGACGTACTTGCTACACATTTCTTTTGGCCAAAGATGAGACGGGATGTTGAGCGTTTTGTTGCTCGCTGCACTACATGTCAAAAAGCTAAGTCACGACTCAATCCTCATGGTTTATATATGCCTTTACCTGTACCTAGTGTTCCTTGGGAGGATATATCTATGGACTTTGTTTTAGGTTTACCTCGAACAAAGAAGGGGAGGGATAGCATATTTGTTGTCGTGGATAGATTTTCTAAAATGGCACACTTTATACCATGTCATAAAAGTGATGATGCTGCTCATGTTGCTGATTTGTTCTTTCGTGAAATTATTCGGTTGCATGGTGTGCCAAATACAATTGTTTCCGATCGTGATGCTAAATTTCTTAGCCACTTTTGGAGATGTTTATGGGCTAAGTTGGGGACTAAACTGCTTTTTAGTACTACATGTCACCCCCAAACTGATGGCCAAACTGAAGTAGTCAATAGATCATTGTCTACTATGCTTAGGGCTGTTTTGAAGAATAACCTGAAAATGTGGGAAGAATGCTTGCCTCATATTGAATTTGCTTATAATCGTTCGCTACATTCTACCACTAAGATGTGCCCTTTTGAAGTTGTGTATGGTTTCTTACCTCGTGCACCTATTGATTTGTTGCCTCTTCCGTCTTCGGAGAAGGTTAATTTTGATGCTAAAGAACGTGCTGAATTGATATTAAAGATTCATGAGTTAACTAAGGAAAACATTGAGCGTATGAATGCTAAATACAAACTTGCTGGAGATAAGGGTAGAAAACATGTTGTCTTTGCACCTGGAGATCTTGTTTGGTTACATTTGCGTAAGGATAGATTTCCTGATTTGCGCAAGTCAAAGCTAATGCCACGTGCTGATGGTCCTTTTAAGGTGTTAGAGAAAGTAAATGATAATGCATATAAACTTGAGCTGCCTGCAGAGTTTGGGGTTAGCCCCACTTTTAACATTGCAGATTTGAAGCCTTATTTGGGTGAGGAAGATGAGCTTCCGTCGAGGACGACGTCAGTTCAAGAAGGGGAGGATGATGAGGACATCCTTACTAATGTTACACCCACCCCGACTGCTATACATACAGGACCAATTACTAGAGCTCGCACACGTCAATTGAATTACCAGGTACTTTCGTTTCTTGGAAATCCTTCTAATATTCATGAACATATGATGCTGCCTAAATTAGATACTTTTGTTTTACTTATGAATGAAGGACCTATCATGGATAAGAAGGATGACCATTGGAGCGGGATCAAGCATGGAGGAGAAGGTGCGCGCGCGGGGAAGAACATTGGAGCTTCCAGTGATGATTTTCGCACATTGAAGCCACCATAATGGGAGTGGGAAGCTGTGGACGAAATATGCATGATGCCACTTTATAAAATTCGTCCATAGGCTAATATAGGTGCTGCGCCACCTTAATTTTGGGCCAGGCCCATGTAATTTCGAAATACCATATTATAGGCTGTTTTTAGAGTCCGTATGTATGGGGAAACTGACTTAGGGTCGGTTTCGGACCCCTCCTCCAAGGGGCCACGAAATTCCCTTCTATTCCCCCATATATACAGCCCTTAGGGCTTCGTTTTAGGTTTGGGTTTTGTTTAGATTACAAGTTCGCCATAGCAGCAACTTCGCGTTCTTCGTTTGTGTTCCGCGACCAGACAAAGGCGTCACAGAACCCCACTTCATCAATAAAGCTTTCCTCTTATATTCGCAATATCCAGATTGCAATCTTAGTTTCTTGCTTGTTCTTCGTTTGCGTGCAGGAAATAGACCCTCGTGGTCAGGTTGATCGTGCTCCGGCGTGGTCAATAACCTCTCAGAGTTGGTTTAGCGATTGCTAAGGCGCGACGTCTCACACGTTCGTAGTCGGATCGTCAAAGTCTACTCCACCAAAAACGATAGCCACCATCTCATCGAAAGACAGGGACAACTTCGCATATATCAGTGACCGAAGTTTGTTCGGAGTCCCGGATGAGATCCCGGACGTCACAAGGAGCTCCGGAATGGTCCGGAGGTAAAGATTTATATATAGGAAGTCCCAGTTTGGTCGCCGGAAAAGTTTCGGGCTCATCGGTAGTGTACCGGGAGTGCCGGTAGTGTACCGGGGGACCTCCGGGAGGGGTATTTCGACCCCAAGAGGTCCATGGGCTGTGGGAGAGTATTAACCAGCCCTTAGTGTGCTGGGGAAACAGCCACAAAGGGCCATGTCACAGGGAGAGGAAGTCCTAAAGGGAAAAAGGCAAAAAAGGGAAAATCAGCCAATAGGAAGCAATCCTACTCCAACTAGGATTGGAGTAGGAGTAGGATTGCTCCCTCCTAGCCGGCCGACTCCCCTAGGGAGACTTGGTGTGCCAGCCCCTCTCCCCCTCCTATCCTCCTATATATATTGGTGGATAGCTACGGTTTTGCACACAACTTACGGCCACGTGCTACCCGTTTCACCGGTGCTCCTCTAGATCGGATTTTTGGAGCGCTTAGGCGAAGCCCTGCCGAAATTGCTCCACCACCACCATCACCGGAGCGCCGTCACGCTACCGGTGAACTCTCTCTCCTCTCCACCTCCTCTTGCTGGATCAAGACGGTGGAGATCATCATCAAGCTGCACGTGTGCTGAACGCGGAGGTGTCGTCCGTTCGGCGCTAGATCGGAAGGACCGTGATCGAGATCGCGGAACAGTTCGTGATGTGATCGTGGAACGGATTGTGATGAGTTTGCGGGACAGATCGTGATCAAGATCGTGATACAGATCGTGATGAGATCGCAGGATGGATCGTGATGTGTTCGCGGGACGGATCATGATGAGATCGCGGGACGCTCAGCGATTTGGATCGCGAAGATGTTCAACTACACCAACCGCATTTCTTAACGCTTCCCGCTTAGCGATCTACAAGGGTACATAGATATACTCTCCCTCTCGTAGATGCTCATCACCATGGATAGGTTTGCGTGATCATAGGAAATTTTTTGTTTCCCATGCGACGTTCCCCAACAAATATATGGCACCATCCAATCAGGCGTGATCACCAGAATCTCCATGACCAGATCTATGACTGTCAGGACATCAACTTTAGTAGGATTAGAGGCACTTATTTCTTGCAGGAGCTCTTCAGTAAAGGTATCTTCCTGCACCGAAGGAGAATGTAGGTGTTCCAAAAAACACATTGCTAGGTACAGGCTTCCGAGTGGATCCAAATCATCGGCTGCTTGATTCTTCACTCGGGGAATATGGTGGAGTTCCAAACATTCAAATTACTTCTCAAGCTTTCTCACGGCATTGCAATATTCATTCATAGTAGGGGTCCTGGCATCCCACTATTTCATCAGCTGGTTAACCACCAAATCAGAGTCATCGTATATACCATCAAGCACCGGACACCGAGTGAGATGGCCATATGCAACCCGTATAGGAGTGCTTCATATTTAGCTTCATTATTGGAGGAATCAAAGTGAATCTGGAGAACATAACGGAGCTTGTCACCCTCTGGAAATACCAATACTACGCCAGCACCAGACCCATTCAGCATCTTAGAGACATCAAAGACCATGGTCTAGTGCGCGAGTGGATTTGAGTTGGTTGCTGCTGTTCTATCCACTCGGCCATGAAGTCAGCAAGTGCTTGAGATTTGATTGCCTTTTTGCTTCAAACTTGATATCAAAGTAGAGCAGCTCAATAGCCTATTTGGCCACTTAACTAGTCACATCTTGACTGTTGAGGATCTCCGACAATGGAGCATCATTGACGACTGAAATTGAGTGATCTTGAAAGTAGTGTGCCACCTTCTTTGCTGATAGATATATACCATAGATGAGCTTCTAGTAATGTGGGTACCTTTGCTTTTAAGGAGTCAACACTTCAGAGATATAATAAACTATACATTGGACTTTATCAGCCTTGCCCTCTACTTCCCGCTCGACAGTTAGAATCATACTGACGACTTGATTAGTGGCTGCAATGTATAGGAGCAATGGTTCTTTGCTATGCAGAGCAGCAAGCACTGGCTGGGTGGAAAGTAGGGCTTTGAGCTTTCAGGAGTTCACTCGAACGTATTAGACTTCTTCATCAGTTGGTATAAAGGAAATGCGTTCTCTCCGAGACGGGAAATAAATCTTCGCAATGCCGCCAAACAACCTGTGAGCTTCTGGACATCATGCACACGCTCAGGGCTTTTCATTTGGGTGATGGCACTGATATTTTCAAGATTAACGTCGATTCCCCATTCGGAAATGAGGAAATCGAGCAACTTGCCACCAGGAACACCAAAAGTGAACTTGGATGGGTTTAACATGATATCATATTTCCTCACATTGGGGAATGTTTCTGCCAAGTAAGTCAGCAGGTCGGAACCTTTGCGAGACATGACTACAATATAATCCATAGATGCATCGACATTCCGAGGGATCTGCTCGAGAAGGCATTTCTGAATCATACGCATGAAAGTAGCGCTAGCATTTTTCAGACCAAAAGGCATGGTGATATAAAAGAAACACCCAAAAGGGGTGATGAAGTGTGGTGACCCGACTCATAAGTCATGATCACCAAATGTACGTGCATAGGGATCCTAGAGATCAATGCTTACTAAACACACAGAAAATAATAACAAGAGTCTTACGTCCATTACATACCAGCGTACTCAAGTCTTACATAGATAGGGCCGCAAAGGCCAAACACTTAAACATAAAAAACAGCGGAAATCTTGGTCGAAAGCGTGAGCCCATGCCATCTGCCTTTAACCTACAAGCATTCTGACTGGGAAGCGTTCTAGTTCGTAGGTTCGTCAGCAACGAACTCTTCACTATACTCCTACTCTACCATGCCTGGCCAATTAAATAACTAGTGGCTAGCCAATGAGTACTTTGAATGTACTCGCAAGCAGCCCATGTTGGAACAAGGCAATAACAATGCATGATACAACACTAAGTAGGTAGTTTGCAGAAAGCTAATTTTGTATGCAATGACATGATCAAGTAACCTATGTAACTATACATCAATAGTTGGCCGATATCCATATGAACAACTTACATATATCATCATAACGAGGGGGGTGAACATCTCTTGTTTAGTCGTCACGTCAAGTTATCTGACTTATCTCAAGTATCATCTCTATGTCATCCTCACACACACACACCAAGCTTAGTAAACATTTGGACGTAGCACAAGGGCGGTCATCCAACTATCCTTGATCATGGATACGGGTATTCGAATAGTTTTACACTCTGCAGAGGTTGCACACTTTACCCACAAGACTCAAGGAACTTCCATGTCATCCACGACTCGCGGTATTTAACATACCTGAGGTAAGCACCCGAACATTGCCTTTCCCCTAGAGATAGTAACAGAGAGTCCATTCCTTGGTTCCATCCCTCGTGATATCATCACTCGTATCATCCATGAGGGCACGCAACGGTGTGCCCTATGCCTGTGAAGACAACGCATGATCATACATTTTGGTACGACCCCATATCGAGAGTGACCACTTCACTCCTGCCACTACTAATGCAGGCTCTATGCTAACACCCGCCAAGGTAATCAACAAACCCCTGTCCCATAAGGGGTATCGTGGTCGTACATGTAAGGTTGGAATAACGGTCGCAACTTACACCATTCCAATTTTGAAAACCACACACACTCAATTTCTCTGGTACACCGCTTTTTCTCAAGTGGTTACCCATCTCAACATCATCTCCCTCGGGCATTAGTGGCACCCGACGGGGTTTCGAAAAGTCTTTGAAAACACTTTGTTTCCAACACCATGCATATTCCCATCACACTTGCGTAGCAACTACTAGCATCCTAACTACTCCCACCCGCGTAACCCTCATAAGGAGGTAGGGTCATGCATGATGCAAGTATCAACAAGAAAGTATCGGGGGCATCCCACTGAAGGGGAATACCACATCACCATGACCAATAAAATGAAATAAAGTGCTATATGCCATGCAATAAAAGTTTTCATAGTCATGGTCAAAGGGCTACTTGCCTGGCTCTACAAAGTCTTCGGGTCCAACTCGCTAAGTATTTTTCTAAGGTTTTGGGGTGAAAAAGTTTGTTTTTAAAACTATTTATAACAGTGGCTAAAAATGAGTGTTTAGTAGCTGCAAGCAGGAGTTGGGACTCACAGGATCCATGAAGACCCAACGATGCCGGAAGTTCTCCACCTTCTTCTCGGCCTTTAAGAGCATGTTGCCGCTCTAGACCGCAATGAAGGAGACGCATGCCGACCGTTGAGCATCGTCGTGCACGGCAAGCTGAAGAAATGCCAGAAGAGGGCCACCGAAGGCTTCATGCCCACGATGGCCTCACAGTAAAAGGCGAAGACGGACAAGAGCAAGATGGAGTTGGGATGAAGGTGAAGGGCCTGGATCCCGTAGTGATTGACGATGGCGATGAAGAATGCAGAGAGAGTCAGGACGAGCCCGGCGAAGATGTTGTGGAGGAAGAAGGGGTAGGCTGACCTGGATAAGGGCTGCCTCTCTGAGGAGCTGCCCCATATCAAGGTCCGCCCATGCTAGTTGGTCCCATCCATTGTCAATGGGACCACCGAGACTAGGTCACCATCCTTGGTGATAGTGGACATGGAGAGTGCTGGCGAGATGGGGGCGGAGGCCGAACCCTGCGCCTCCGACTTCGACTTGCCAACAGGAGCCATACAACGGGAAAATGCAGAGATGCCTAATCTGGAGGGGTCTCAGCTAAGGCCGGGATCTAGGAGCAAGAGCTAGTGTACAGAAGATGAAAGCAGTAATGGCCCAACGCTGGAAGTCGGGCTTTTGTCGATTCGGGCGGTGGCCACAAGGATGCCCCATGTTAGACGCACAACGCGCGCTAGTCCTAGCCCCGCATGCATTTAGGGCACGCAGCACTCCGGGCCACCCCAAGGCTTCCACCTGAGGCCGGCTCGAGCGTGCCTTGGGCCCGAGGGCTACTGTTTGTGTTCTGGGAACGGGGGTACCTAGTCCTGTCTTCCTACGGCCCCGGACGTGGCCCACTCGTCAACCAGGCGAGGCCTAGAGCAGCACTGTTCAAGACAATGCCCTTGCAAGGACCCTGGGATCATGAGGAAGGACAGCATCAAAATTAGCAAGGATGGGCCACCCAAGGCCCCCTCCTGAGCGACGGAGATCTCTATGGAGAGCCCGGCCTCAGGAGTCAAAGGTGACACAAGGGAGGACAGGCATGGGCGCCAGCACGCTAGGCGGTGCAATTTCCTCTTTGGTGCAAAGAGAGCAAGGATGTACACGGGTTCCCAAAGCGTCACCCAAAGGTTTCCTTTTGGGTGCAAACAGACCACGACCACTAGTCCCGCAGGATGGATGCCATCGCCGAGCCCACCACTTGATCACCAATAGCTACTTTGAAGATGAAGACCACCTTTGTACAGGGTGCAGATGTACTCCTACCCCCCTTCAAAATTGGACATTGTGGTATCCCTTCCCGCCATTCTGATATGGGAAGAGGACCCGGGCCACTGCTATATAGAGAGGCTAGGCCACACCATAGAGGGGACACCGGGGACACCGAATCCAACACGTAGCCACACAGTGCGCCACCACCAGATAGCAAGCCAAAAACACATCTTGAGTGCCCTCGCAAGGCTCAATCCTTTTGTACTAGTTCATCCACGTAGACCTCTACAAGAGGCAATCCACCGAAGAAGGAGTAGGGTATTATGCGTCACAACGTCCCGAACCATGGTAAACTACCGTGTTCATGTTCTTACTCATCATTGTGCGAGTTTGCCATCATATCCATCGAGTAGTGAGCTAGGTTGGGTGAGGCCGTAGGAAACCTTTGCACACGCCCCTATGTTTGAACCTTAAGGGTTTTGTGGAGCCCAAAAAATAACAACCACTTCCACTCGGATAGTATCTATCATAACCACCCCCTTGACTCCTGCCCCTGCCAATCCGCTTCTATGCGAGGATATCCCTCGCATCGAATCCAGGATTCCACTCATTGCTGAATGCGTGCCTATCATCATTGTGTTGGGGTACGTATGAACCACTCTACGAAGGAGTAGGCACTCAACGATGGTCATCATAGTGATAATGAGGAGCAAACCCATATCTCCCTTGATCTCGATACTGATCTTCACGGTAACCTCTGCCTCTGTGATGCAGAGGTGACCCTGGACTATGTGTCGACTGAACTGTATCTGCCTTGGGTGAATTGTTGTGTAACCTATTGCGCGACTAAGAAACAGCCGAATTTTGCTATTGCGCTGCATCAAGAAACGCTCGGATTTGCTACAAACCTCTGCCAGCCTCTAAACATGAGGGCTGAATGGAATCTGTAATCCTAGCAGCTGCTGCAACATTCAAAACTCGAGTACGGAATACCTAGACATTGTTCTGAGATCCACTCAAAAACAACTATCGTTGACGTCGACTTGAAACTGGTGGACGCTGGCGAAGACGCTCGTCGAGTTCTTTCTGTATCCCTTTGAGCCAAAGGAGCATGGCCTCCAAGGCCTAGGCCTTGGCAGTCACACTGGCTATGGGCATATGGAGTATCTCCTCATCTCGTTGCTGCTACTCATTTGATGGTCCTCCAGCCTCGCATCTACCACGGTCGAAGCTAGGTAGCGCGCTTTGATGTGAACCTGCCACAAGAACTGCAACCGCTAGATCGCAGGTCTCGCACTCGGAAGGTACGTCAGATTGATCCGACGCAGAGTCGAACATGCTGTGAAGTGATTCGGCGGGCTCGATAGCTGCAATCTGTGTGGATGATGCTTGGCGAGGCGCCAAATGCCTTTCCCAGCACCAGAGCCGTGAACGACCAGATCGCTTGCGGTGACGAACAACGGGGAGGGCCCACAAGTATGGAGTCGACGACTACCGAAGAAGAACGCCACAGGGGCTTGCACGGAAGTGTGCCACCCATGGATCGGGAGCGCCTCAAGGTCCATAGGCGCTTCCTGAAGCCATGCCAAGTCTTAGGTGACACAGGTGAGCGTGCCGAGATGGCTCTCGCAGCCCAAGAACAAACCGCTGTAGGAAGACATGTCGAAGGAGAAAATTGCAAACTCACCGGAAGTCACTTAGACGCCTGGCCCATGGTGGGCACCAACTATTGTGGGAACGAGCCTGATATTAGAAGGTAGGGGTACGTAAGGAGAGGCCAGAGTCCTAGCTATGGTGAGGTTGTACACAAGGATGTATGTGTTCAGGCCCCTCTCGTGGAGGTAACAGCCCTACATCTCAGTGCTCGGGAGCTTCTGTCATGTGGAATGTATGAGTTAAAGGGGGTGCAAACCCTTGTGCCAAAGGGGAGGGACAGCTTATATAGAGTGTGCTGCCCCTTATCAATACTCGGAAACCAAGGGTTCGATCATGGTAATATAGTCATACGTTACTGATAATGTACGTAATAAATGCTACTAACTGTGACTAATAGAACGCCTATCGGTTGGCCTCCCCGGAGTGGCTTCTGGTCTTCTGCGGTTGACTAACCTTTAGTTCTTTCGAGTGAGAGGTGTCTATTGAGTGGAGGTAGGAACCTCCGAGTGGATTTTTTGTCGAGTGACTCATGCGCCATGGTGACTTCAGTCGGAGTCTTCCTTGTAATCTTTAACTCCTCCAATGTAGTATCCTTAGGTAGGGTATGTAGGTCAGGCCTAAGACCCTATGCTAGGTACATTTTCTCGTCGGTCATTGTCCTAAATGGTTGTCACTAGGCACACACCTCACCAACTTCACCAATGTCTCATGTACACTATAGTAATTTTGTGTCTATGTTGTGCATGCATGTCAATGTATTGTGCGTATCGAAGAGAACAAAGTGTATGTACATTTGTTTGAGGATTCAAAATGACTTCAAACATTTTGTATAGTTTTATGAGGATCGCATATATTATTGCATATCCAAATATTTTTTTGATACTCCCTTTTGTTTTCACAGCCAAGACTTCATACATATATGTTGAACTTTGACCATTAGTTTTACCAACAAAATGTGAGTCATTTGCAAAACAAGGTAGGCCATTGGATGCACAGTTCAAAGAACTTTCTAAGGATACATTTTTGATACAGTATAACTCATATTTTTCTCACCAAAATTGAAGTTAGAGTTTGACACGAAAAATGAAGTGGTCTTGCATACAGAAAAAGAGGGAGTATCTTAATTGACATAAGTGTAGTTCAATGTGAATTATATCTAAGACATAGACATCAAAATTATTAACTAAATAGTAGCAACTTATTTCAAATAGAAATATATACATTTTATACCGAGTGTTTTCCTTGCAAGCTCGATGATCTTTTGTTGTTAGTCAACATTGATTTATTGATTATTTATCTCTTGTTCTTTTTGTTGTTCTAAAGGAGTGAAAGGGTATTTCGACATCACGCGGTGTATTTTTGTTGCACCTGCTCTATTTTCACACCATTGTTTACATAAAATGCATGTGTTTTGTAGAATGGTCTCATCATCTATGGGTAATGGGGCAGTAGGTTACTAGTGCCCTCATTGTTTATGCCCTGAAAGGGTGAGAGTAAAGCAAAATTTTGGCCAAGTTGCATATATCCCACTTATACCTTATCCGATGCCAGATCCTAGATATTCCTATTTCCTCCCAAAGCCACCTCCACCTAGCGTTTCCTTGTGGGAGCCTCCACACACTCGATCTCCCACAACCGGAATCCGTCCTCTCTGCCGATTGGTGGAATGAGAACTACCTTGCCTCTAAAGTCGGACCCCCTTCATTCTAATATTCGTGTACTCCGGTTGGGTGCCTAGAGTCGCATCTCCTGCCCCCGATTGGACGCTGCACCGAGCACCACCGATACCTTGCTATAATTTATTCCATGTTATTTTACATTGGAAATTATCTAACTATCACTATCAGATTTAGTGCTTGTTGACAACAAGTACAAGGGGATGGACAACCCTCTTGCCTGCATTGGGTGCAAGTATTTTCTCTTTTGTGTGTAGGTGCTACTGACATTTATGTGCTTGGTTATCCTACTGGTTCAATAAAACTTGGTTATTAACTAGGGGAAATAATTTTCACTACTTTACTACACCACCCTTCCTCTTCGGGAAAAATCCTAACGCATCATAAGTGATAGAGGTAAGGGTCTCGATCTTTTGTTGAGATGTTAAATATCGATTTTGGTGGAGCAACCTTTGACAATATGACTACAAACATGACGTTGCGCATTAGAAATCACTAAACCAATCTCCAAGAGGTTATTAACCACGCGGGAGGAAGATCAACCTAACCACGAAAGTCTATTCTTGCAAGCAATCGAACAACCCGCAAGAATATAGATGATGCATTGATAAAGGTTGTGTTCCAAAAGTAGTCTTGGTCTATTCGTTGGATAAAAATGCAGTTGATGAAGTTGCAATGGCTAACTTTTAACTAGTCAAACCCAAAGAAAAAATCTAGGGGATTGATCTACGTATATAGGACTAATGGGCGACAACTAATGGGGTGGAAGGACATCCCAGGCAGCCTAAAATTAATCCTAGTCCGTACAAGGTCAATGGGCCCAAGTGGAGGTGATGCAACACCTGTTGATTCTATAGGACCGTCACACCATGTCGGCTGTATCTCTGTGCCGAAAAAGAATTTTTCGGTGAGTCCGATTTTGTTAGAATGTACAAAAAATCTACTGTCCAGAATGTAATCTACTTTCATGAATGTACAAAGCAATCACCCAATTCAAATTTTGAATGTATAGTTGTTCATGTTTTGAGTCAGGTATGTCTTTGCAGTTACAATCTAAGGCCAGAACATGGGAGACTTTGTCTCTATCTTATCTCAGGACAAAAGTGACGTTAGAGGACTTCTTGAACATCACCTAATCATTTCTGACATGAGATGGCCTCTTGAACAATACCTAATCATTTCCTCTTCCTTTGTCTTCACGTGGTTCGTAGAAGTTTCGACAATTTTGCATTGAGGGATGAAATATTAAATATTTTTCTTCCCAACAAAGCAAATAAACTATTGCATAATGCTTATAAGAAATCACTCCATAAATATACATGTATGCACTGGTTTTTTCATACCCAAGGTAGTCATCTCCATATCATCCGCCCCTTCTTGAAAACAAAGTCGTCCTCAATGTTGCTTAATTGGAAACATGGCTAACAATAGAGACAAGGTGTACACGTGGTATATGTATATGTCATTAATACTTGTGATCTCCGTTGGGTTTTCCATGAAGAGCAATGGGTAATTGCAACACAATACGAGTAAGTTTTTTGCCTCAGTTATGAAACCAAGGTTTATCGAGCCAATAGGAATATCAATCCACAACCGTACTCAGGAACTGCACACAAAAGAGGGATGTCAACCTCCTTGATCTCGTTATTTGCAAGCAAGTGAATTGTGCAGATAATAGTAGATAATTCTAAAATAAAAAATAAAATAAAAAGTAAATAAGAACAACAAGGTATTGATAAGTTGTTAAATATGAGTGAATAGACCCGGGGGCCATAGTTTTCCCTAGCGGCATCTCTCATGAAAATAAGCATACGATGGGTAAACAAATTATTATTGGGAAATTTACAGAAAAGTGGATAGTTATGTGATGTTCATGGCAATGATCATGTGTATATAGGAATCACGTGCAAGACTAATAGACCGACACCTACCTCACCTATTAAAGAGCGCTTCTATGCTTGCCTCTCTACGTATTAAGTTCAAGACAAACAAAGTAATGCATGGAGAACGATGACATGATGCAGACAATGTAAACTTAAGCAATATGATGAAACCACATCATTTCATACTTAGTAGCAACTTGTTCCCATCTATCAGTGGGATATAGAAACTCGTCAGGTTGAACTCACTACAATGCATGTCTCTCACTAAAGAATGATCAATCTACTTAGCTAAACCTAATCAATAGATCAGAGAGAATTATGAAGCTATGATGATCATTCAATTAAGAATCATATTTGTTTAGAGAAGACACAAATACTTTTCATCAATAATCTGAGCATAAACCCACAATTCATCAGATTCCAACCAACGCACCACACAAAAGAGTTACATCAGATGGAATAAAGCGTAGATGCATTGACCATTGGACTAAAGATCAGAAGAGAGGGAGAGATAGATATCTAGGTACTAACTATGAACTCGTAGGTATATGGTGAACTACGCACACATCACCATGACGACAGTAAGGTTGTTGAAAACGCCCTCCGTGATCGATCCCCCCTCCGAGAGGGTGCCGGAATAGAGCTCCAGATGAGGTCGTGACGGAACAGAGACTTGCAGCGGCAAAACAAGGTTTTTGGGATGCCCTCTAGGGTTTCTATAATATATGTGAATTTATAGGCCAGAGAACGTGGTTAGAGGGGCTGCCAGGGAGGCACAACACTCCAGGGTGCGCCCACCCCCTGATTGCGCCCTGTTGGCCTGTGCCCCTCTCGTGTGGCCTCTCATCTTTTTTGGGTCCAGAAATAAATATAAAAAAGTTGCAGGGCAATTGGACTTCTTTTGGTACTATAAACCTAAAAAGTAATAAACAAATAAAAAACAACAAGTGGCACTGGGCACTTAACTTAGAAGTAAAACATAATATAAATTTGTAAATAACTACTCAAAAAGTATCCTATGATGATAATATAGTAGCATAGAACAATAGAAAATTATAAATACATTTGAGACGTATCAAGCATACCCAAGCTTAATACCTCCTCATCCTCGAGTAGGTAAATAATAAAGGCACATTTTTTGTATGTATTCTCAAGGAGAACTATGAATTAACAAACATTAACATAGCAATACTTATAAGCATAAGCAATAAAATCATCAATCTTTCAAAGTATACGATCCTTAAAGAATGTTTTACCCCCCTTCGTCTAATTATATTAGCAAGGAATGGCTCCATCTTAACCACATTAATACAAATTTTAAGTAGAACGGTGTCCAAGTCAGGCAATTGGATCATACTTTTTCAATATGCATCAACTCTTTATTCTTCACACAATACATGAGCATGAATCATGGACATAGCATACAAGTGGAATACAATATGGTGGTAAATATCAAATGGGTAAAAAGTGGAGAAGATAATATCATATCAACTATGCGTATCAACGGGATATGGAGATGCCCATCGATAGATGTCAATGCAAGGAGTATGGATTTCCATGCTAACGATGCACTCTATAAGTGTATGAAAGCTCAACTGGAGCTAAGTGGGGTGTGCATGAAACTTGCTTTCTCATGAAGACCTCGGGCATTTGAGGAAGCCAATCATCGGAATGTACAAGCCAAGTTTATAATAAAGTGATTCTCACTAGAATATGAAAATTGCATAACATGAGACTCTCTACATGAATGCAAGGTGCCACTCTGAGGCACAGTTGTGGTAAAGGTTAGTAGCAAAGTCCCTTCTCTCTTTTTCTCTCATTTTTTTCATAATTGTTTTTGAATTTTGGGATCATTTGGCCTCCCCCATTCTTTATTTCCTCATTGCGACAATGCTCTTATAATGTTTATCATATGAGAACTCGATATGAAGGACTATGGTACAATATGAATCAATATGTATGCCTATAGCAGTGTAGCAGGATGTGCAATGAGCGTGACTTGTAGAAAATATGATGAATGGTGGCCTTGCCACATATACTATATCAGCTCTATATGATCATGAAGAGCAATATGGTGATGAACGAACTGGTCATATGATGTGCTG
Source organism: Hordeum marinum (assembly GCA_022496015.1). Lineage (NCBI taxonomy): Eukaryota > Viridiplantae > Streptophyta > Magnoliopsida > Poales > Poaceae > Hordeum > Hordeum marinum. The sequence continues at coordinate 179,150,741 of CM039674.1, forward strand.
ATGGAATTTGCATGACAATATATCTCGGAATGGCTATGGAAATGCAATATTTGGTAGGTATGGTGGCTGTTTTGAGGAATATATAATGAGGCTTATTTGCGACAGAGTGTAACATTTCGCGGGGTTTTGATGCCCCCGTGAAGGATGCACTGATCCTCGAGGTCAGAATAGGCGAGGCACGGTGCCAAAGAGGCTAGCAAAATATGAGGAGGTGATATGGAGTATGTCCATGGTTTCACATTAGTCATAAAGAACTAATATACTTATTGCAAAGTTTTATTAGTTTTATCACAAATCAAGGTACTACTCGCATGCCGCTTAGGGAGGTGGTTGGTTGGAATTAACCATCGCGCGCCTCCGACCGAAAACAACACTAGGATTTTAATGAGGAATAGAAATGCTCACACATCCTCACCATGCCTTTTTAATTTTTATACAAACAAGAATTTAACACCTCTTAGTACCAACACTTCTACAAATCAACAATGATGCACTCACACCTTTTCATATTACCACATCAATATCATTATGTGCTACATGATGGTTTTGATTATCACATGAATACCCATTATTTCTGGACTAGTCTTATGACCCATGAAAATTACTGTAACCATTTATTAACTCTCATACAAATATAAGTGAAGAATGATAGTGCAATTATTTCCATAAAATCTATATGCCACCATGCTCGAAAAGATATAAGTGAAGTACTAGAGCAACTTCTAAGCTTAAAAGATATAAGTGCAGCACCTAGACTATTCTAACAAAATATGATGAAGGTGTGTGTCTATCAAATAGGTCTATACAAAAGACGATGATTGTGGCAAACGAAAGGTAAAATCAAACAAAAGCAAACGATGCTCCAAGCAAAACTCATATCATGTGACGAATAAAAATATAGCTCCAAGTGACATACCCATGGATTGAGACGAAAGAGGAGATTCCTTCCAGGGCATCCCCAAGCTTAGACGCTTGACTATTCCTAGAATATTGCTTTAGGGTGCCTTGGGCATCCCCAAGCTTATTTTATTGGTGCTCCACATTCCAATGTCCATCGTGATAGCACCCAAAACATGAAAACTTCAATCATAGAAAACTCAATATAACCTCGTGAGATCTGTAAGTATAAGAAACATACCAAATACTTTATGTACTTTTTTAAATTGATTCATATTTCATTATTTCTTAATAGTTACTGTATTCCAACTTCTCCATGTCCTATACGCCCCGATACTATCCAGAGTATCATCGAAACAAGGAAACTATGCAAGGAAAAACATAATCTATCTACAACAGAACAATGTGTAATAATCTGTACAGAACCTATACTTTTGTAACTCTTAAAATTCGGACAAACTGAAAATTTTGTATAGTAATACTATGTAAAAAATCCAGCTAAAAAAGGCGTTCCAGTTAAATAAGAGAAATTCTGGATTGGACGTTAAAGTTTCTGTTTTTGCGCCGTATCAATTCTACTCATCTAATCAGTCAACCCAAAGGCTTTACTTGGCAAAATACTAAATAAAACACAAAACACTATCATTACAGAGGTAATAACCATGTTATCACACCAATACATAAAGTAAAAAGTAAAAATAGAGATAACTATTGGGTCGCCTCCCAACAAGCGATATTGTTTTATGCTCCCAGCTAGGCATAATGCATAGTTTCAAGTATTATCATCTTTGATACCCCACCAATAAGTAGCTCTCATAATTGATTCATACGGTGGTTTAATTCTCTTTCTAGGGAAGTGTTCGATCCCTTTCTTTAATGGAAATTGGAACCTTATGTTTCCCTTTTTCATATAAATAATTGCACCTATAGTTTGTATAAAAGGTCTTCCAAGTATTATAGGACAAATAGGATTACAATCAATATCAAGCACAATGAAATCTACATGCACATAATTCTTATTTATAATAATAAGAACATCATTAATTCTACCTAAAGTTTTATTGATGGTAGAATCCAAAAGGTGCATGTTTAGGGAAAATTATTGTATATTAGTAAGACCAAGTACAGCACAAAGAGATTTAGGTATAGTTGAAACACTACCACGAAGGTCACAAAAAGTATTGCATTCATATATTTTTTACCTTTATTTTTATAGTAGGTTCCCACTCATGATGCAATTTTCTCGTAATATAAACTCCAAGTTCAAGTTTCTCGTCGTAAGCTTATAACATCGTTTCCACTATCTGGTTCGTAAAAGACTTGTTTTGTTCATAAGCATTGGGTGAGATAATAATGGTTTGTAACAAGGAAATACGTTATATCAAAAGAAACTTTGATAATTAAAGTCCTTGTAATCCAAGATAGTGGGCACATCACTATTTAAAGTTTTGACCTCTCCAAACCCACTTTTTCAAAACTATCAAAATCATCACCTTCCAAGCAAACGGGATGCTCACTAACTAAAGTCGACTCATCTCCAGTCCCTTTATCATTTACATTAAGAGAGGTATAAAGTTTAGTAGGAGAAGTACCAATCATTTTAAGATCTTCATCATGATCCCGATACAAACCGGGTGGAAGAGCTTTTTCTAAGAATTCTCGCTTAGCTTTCATTAATAGATATTTGGATATATTTAATAGTCTCATTAAAATCATGCTTAGATGGTAAAGCTTTAATTTTAAGAGTTTCTACATTAACAGCAATTATATCCATGTTTTTAGCTAAAGTATCAATTGTATGCAACTTTTCTTCTACCATAGTATTAAAAATCTTTTGAGAACCAATAAATTCTTTAATTATATTGTCAAGATCAGAGGGTATCCTATCAGCATTTTTAGAAGAATTTCCATAATAATTTCCATAGTTGTTAGTGGAATTACCGAGATATGACCTTGCATTGAAATTTCATCTATAAGCATTGTTGTTGAAATTATTTCGCGAGATAAAGTTCACATAAATAGGATCATTATTTTGCTAAATCAAAGTAGACAACGGCATAACATTTGGATAAACTTGAGTATTTTACTACTAATCATATTAATAAGAGCATCCACGTTTTCATCCAATGTAGAGGTTTCCTCAACAGAAGTTACCTTCTTACCAGTTGGATCCCTCTAGGTATGCCATTGAGAATAATTTGTCATGATGTTGTCCAGAAGTTTTGTGGCATGTCCTATGGTCACATCTATAAATGTACCATCTCAAGTAGAAGCTAGAAGATTTCTTTGTACAAAGTTTAGTCCAGCATCAAAGTTTTGGATAATCAACATTATACATGTCATTTTTCTTTTGAATATCACAAAGTTCAACAAAAGTATTAAGATGAGAAGAGGGACCCTCATTAGGACTTCCCAAAAATTGATCTTTCATCCTAAGATTGAGCAATGGAGCATTAATATCGAAAGCATCTGGACTAGTGGCAGGTGGCATAGGAGTACTAATAAAATCAGTTTTATTAGTATATGAGAAATCACACAAATTTGTTGTATCTCGAGACATGGTGAATAAACAAGCAAAGTAACAAGCAGGACAAATGAACTAGCAAGCAAAAGAGTAAAATTGAAACAAGCAAAGATAAATATTTTTGTATTTTTGATTTTTATGAGAAAAACTAAATATAATAGAAAATAAAAAGAAGAAAAAGAGAATGATAATTTTTGTGAAGTTACTTAATAGTTTGTGAGGATATTTGATGGCAACGGTACCAAAAATCCTTCCTCATACTTGTCATCTGCATTTGGTTTTCCTCTAAGAGGAATGGGTAATTGCAGCCCAATACGGGTAAGTATTTCCCTCGATTATGAAACCAAGGTTTATCTAACCAATAGGAATATCAATCCACAACAATCTTCAGCGGCTGGATAGAAAAGAGCAGACAATTTGCACCCAACGTGGGCAAGAGGGTTGTCAATCCCCTTGATCTTGTTATTTGAAAGCAAGTGAAGTGTGTAGATAATAGTTTATAATTTTAAATTGCAAAAAAGAAGTAATATAAGAGAATAGACCTAGGGGCCATAGTTTTCCCGAGCAGCATCTCTCATGAAAATAACCATACGATGGGTAAACAAATTATTGTTGGGCAATTGACAAAAAAGCGTATAGTTTTGCGATGTTCACCGAAATGATGATGTGTAAATAGGCATCACGTCCAAGACAAATAGGAATCACGTCCAAGACAATAAGCGAATAGTTATTACTCCATTTCAAGAGCACTTATATGCTTGGCTCTCTACGTATTAAGATCATGACAAACAGAGTAATGCATGGAGAACGATGACATGATGTAGATGAAGTAAACGCAATAAATATGAGAAAACCACATCATTTTATCCTTAGTGGCAACAACAAAAAGATGCAACTTGTCATCTTCTATCACTAGGATATAGAACCTCGTCAGGTTGATCCCACTACAACACACCTCTCTTACTGAAGAAAGATCAATCTACTTGGCCAAAGAAAATCAATAGATCGTAGAGAATTACGAAGCTATGATGATCATGCAATTAAGAATCATAATAAATTCGGGTATGACTCGAATACGTTTCACGCATAATATGAACATAAACCCACAATTCATCGGATCCTGACAGACGCACCGCTCACAAGAGTTACATCGGATGGATCAAAGTGAAGATGCGATGATCGTTGTATGGAAGATTGATGTTGTCCAGGATTAAGGGGTCATTGGGTTGTCGGCATATCTTTGCATGCCGGATAGTGGGTTGTCTTGTGATTTCAATGATGGGAAGGATGCCATAACCAAGATGAAATCTCTCAGGACGTGACCTGCACTTCAAGTACAAGAAGATGGGTTCGACATATTCGTTTCCTGATGTAGCCGACATTTTGTAACCATGTCGGCCACACTCCCTACTCTCGACGCTCGGGGCTGAAGCGGGATAGGGCGCTAGGGCCACCTAGCGATGGTTGATGATGTGGTCAACCCAGGTGTCATAGCCTCCGTCCGTCGGGTAGTGGCGGAGCAGTTCACTCGTCATGAGCAGCGCGTCCTGCGTGCTTAAGTCCCCTGGGTGAACGCAGGCCGAAGAGGGAGGGAAGAGATGACCGCCTCACTACACCAGGGGCCGCGAGGGGTCCGGTTGCTCATGGGCGGTGCGGCCAGCGACATCAGTGGTCGCAACGCTGGCAAGGCCGTGACGGTCGTCAGACGCTAGGCTTCAACCATTGGGCTGGCACTGGTGGAGCCGAGACGTAGCTGGAGAGTGACGGTGCACCCCTACCGGGAACACCAAATGTCGGAATCGGGGCTCTAGGGACCCAAAAAGGATCGAACTCTAGGGTGCGCTCGCTCTCCTGCCCTACTCTACCTCAGAATCTCACGGTGACTCTCCAGCGGCTCAAGCTAAGGAAAACGAACAAAGGACACAACAGTTGCCCCAGGTTCGGGCCACCTCGTGGTGTAAAACCCCACTCCTGCTTGTCTGGATTGATTGGGGGTGAGGATGAGTACAAGGTGTCTCTTGCCTACCCATAGTCGAACCCCCCATATGGTGGCCGGTTCCCTTCTCTTATACTGGCCATCATCTTCATCTCCCAAAAATACAAAGCAGGAAGGGTTGCCCCAATGGCCAGTTTGAAGGGGACAAGACCACAACTTATCATGGCAAAAGTAGTCTTCGCGTGCCAAAGCTCCCTGCCATGACTCACCAGTGGGCTCAGGGGTGACCTCCATCCTACTGAGCCCCCAGCCTCGATCCTGTTGCACCGAATAGGAAACCTTTGGGGGTCGCTTTGGGGCCCATCATGCTGGCCTTGCTCCTATATCACGAACAGGGTAAGCTTCCCCGACTGTGCCCGCAGGCACCACTCCTAGCACCACCTGGAACGGCATGCGTTACCCATGTGCGGGCGCAGGGATGTAAGGTTCTGCCTGACCGACCCTTGGTCGGCCCGCCTCTTGAGAGAGTCATGGGTAGCCTCACGGGCATGCCTCATGAAGTCTTGGGTGGCGCTGTTGTATCGCGCCTCGCAAGGCGTATACCCTCACGAGGTCCTTGCTCGTGAAGCTCGTAGATGGGCCACTGAGCGCTTAGGGCGATCCCCGTGTCCTAGGCCACAGGAAGATGGTCCTGGGTACCCGTGTCCCTGAGACCTGACAAACACCGACAAAAATCAAAAGAGAGAGATACCTATCTAGGTACTAACTACGGACCCATAGGTCTATGGTGAACTACTCACACATCATCATAAGGGTAGCATTGTTGATGAAGAGGCCCTCCGCTCTCGATGCCCCATCCGGCCGGGTATCAGAACGGAGCTCCATATGAGATCGAAGTGCAACAGAGACTTGCGACAGCGAAAAAAGTATTTGGAGATGTCGTCTAGGGTTTTTGGAATATATTTGAATTTATAGGACAAAGAACATGGTCAGAGGGGCCGCTAGGGAGGCACAAGCCATAAGGGCGCGGCCACCCCCTATCCCCGCCCTATTGGCTCGTGGCCCCCTTGTGTGTCCTTCGGTCTTCTCCCTAATCTTCCAAGTAATCTTTTGGTCCAGAAATACTCATAAAAAAGTTTCAAGGCATGTGGACTTCGTTTTGTACTGTAACCCTGAAAAGTAAATAACACGCTGAAAACAACAACTCGCACTAGGCACTTGGTCAATAAGTTAGTGCTCAAAAATAATATAAATTGGTAATTAATTATTCAAAAAGTATCATAGAATGATAATATAATATCATGGAACTATCAAGAGTTATAGATATGTTGGAGGTGTATCGATCATCCATTTTTTATTTCCCTTCGTTTTTCACCATGAAATATAAAGCATAATTATTATCCCAAGAAGTGAAAGACATGAATATATTATAACTCAGTTTGGAAATATAAGTGAAGCTCTTATCAATATCAAAAGGTTGGCAATGCTCATCATTAAACAATCCTAACTTTGGTGAATACACTTTCATTGTTTCAAATTTACATGCTACAACATGCTTAAATAAGAAAACATGTAACAATTCATTTGACATTTAATCATCACCAATATTAGAGGTCACATCAAAATGAATAAAGATTTTCACAATATTTTCCAAAGTATTTGATCCAGAGCTAACTTGTTCCCTAGTTAACTTGGTTCTTTCTCATCAACTGTTAATTCAGTTGGTGCACTCAAAATTGTTGATAGCGCAGTTGTTTGATCACATGACAAAGTCAAATCATAAACATAGTCATAAAATAGGTGGTGTGATTAAAGTAATGGGTAGCTCAATAGAGGGTGCATTTAAATTGACAAGACATTCATCATACTTATGTGGAGGTGGAAGCACAATACGTTTGTCATTACCTCTTATGATCAACTCACATGATGTAGGCACTGTCGATGGCGATGGGTCAAATGGTGGAGGTCATGTAGTACTTGTAACAATCGATGTAGTTATAATAGTACTTCTAGTAGTCGAAGGAACAACAATATCAACTATTGAAATGTGCACCTTGCACTTGTTCTCAGTATGGGCAACACATTCTTCAATTTCTCGTTTAGCTTTGCAAGCATGATGAAACAAACAGTCCATAGACAACACTCTTCATGAATTAGTATCTCATGAATATCAGGATTTAATCCTACCCAAATCTATCAATCAATATTCTTCACTTTCTTCTAAAAAGGAGTGCCACAAGGTGGTTTCTAAATCATCATAATATTTTGTTATAGTGTCATTGCCTTGTTTTAAATGTTGTAATGTTTTCACCATGTCATGAGTATAATATGTGGGGACGAATGTGTGTCTCATGGAAGTTTCTAGTCATCCCATGTAGTCGGTATATTATCAGGGTGTAACCAACAATATTCGCTCCACCAAAACGAAACATAACCAGTGAATGACCCAACCGTGACCATAACTAATAACATGTGGTGGCACGTCTCCCAGGATCGAAGAAGCCCGTGAACTCGTAACTCTAGATATTGTCGTAATTAGTAGAAAAAAGAAATGAAATCCAAGAATAATTTTCCTATTTACTACCGGGATGTGATGGTAAAACGCTCATAGTAAAGAAAATATCGTTGTCTTCCAAGTTCTTACCAATAAGCAGGTGGTGATAGGCTACCAACGGCGTCGAATAACTCCCAATATTTAGTAAAGCGATTACCAGGTGAACATATGTATACACAATGTAGAAATATATAGAGCTTTGGAGGCTTAAATATATGGTAGCAAAAGATTACCACTAATCAATTTAGAGATGCAATGTTGAATGTATGCTCAGCAGTGGTACTGTGTTGGTCCTAGGCTAGAGCATACTAGAGACACGAGCCTAGAACACTAATGGAGTCACATCCAAGTAACAGAAACATATGATACGAATAAGCTTTTTACAACAATATATGAGTAAATATCACAATGATAGTAAAGATAAAAGTTGTTGACGTTTTGAGTCACGTATGTTTGTGCAGTTTGAATCAGAGTCCACAACATGGGGGACTTGGTCTCTATCTTATCTTGGGACAAAAAACATGTGAGAGGACATCTTGAACCACACCTAATCATTTCCTTTGACGAGAGAGGACCTCTTGAACAACACCTAATCATTTCCTCTTCCTTTATCTTCACATGTGGTTCGTACAAGTGTTCGACAATTCTGTGTGTAGGCATGAAATAAAAATAGATGCAGTATTTTTGTTCCGCATAATGTAAGTAAATTGTTGCATAAATCTTATAACAAAACACCTCAGAAATATGCATGTATGTAATATTTTTGGTCATCTCCAAGGTATTCATGTCCTCACAAACATGTAGCAATGACATAATAACCTAATGCGTCAAACTCCACCACGTCCATGCATCACCAATGGAAGGAATAGAGGAGCCTTCTGTCCTTCATGGTATCGACATCCCTGCATGAATCATCGTCGATCTAAGTTCCAGGTTAGTGTCCACAGATTTATCTAGGTTGAGTGAAAATATACATTGATTCTCACCTAAGTTCGTCTATCGACTTGTGCCCCTTTTCCTAATCCAAAGTGGTAGATGTTAGCTCCTCCTATACATTTTGTGTGGTGTCCGAGCCTGTGATGCACTTGACTTCAGACATGATGACTCGAACACTTGTTTGGAAACATAAGTTTGTAGATAAGGAACCGTCTAAGGGAGTCCTAGATTAGGGGGTCCTCAGATAGCCGAACCTTTGTTCATGGGCCGGACTATGTGCGCTGCAAAGGGAGCATCGGACGATCACAGACCACCTACGCCAGATGGAAGTTTCGAGAAGCGCTTGCGTATTCTCCAAGTTATTAGCTATAGTTACGCATATATATCTCCTCGGCATGTAACTGACCATGTGTAAACCCAGGGCACCCTCGGTGTCTATATAAGCCGGATGGTTTAGGGGTATAGGAGAACAACTCATCTAGGGTTAGCTATTCGATCTCGAGGTAGATCAACTCTGTAACCCCGCACATCATCTATACAACCAAGCAGGATGTAGGGTATTACCTCCACATGAGGGCCCGAACCTGGGTAAATCTGTGTCCCCTTCGTCTTCTGTTACCGTCAATTCTAGTCTCATAGTTCGGGACCCCCTACCCGAGATCCGCTGGTTTTGACACCGACATTGGTGCTTTCATTGAAAGTTCCTATGTGAGCGCCGAAGGAATCGATGGATCACCTCGTCATGGCCCAAGAGGTCAAGGACTGGTGTGCAAAAATGGGCATAAAGGTCAATTATGCGTCGGTCTATCATCCGTGGACCAATGGACAGGTAGATCAATCAAACGGTCTCATTATGAGCAGCATTAAGCCACGCTGGGTCGGGTCTATTCACGAGTCCAACTGTCATTGGGTGGACAAATTCGACTCCGTTCTATGGGGCATGCACACCACGTCAAAGAGATCAACGGGTTAGACTCTGTTCTTTATGGTCTATGGGGCAGAGGCAGTCCTTCCTTGTGACATTATCCATGACGCACCAAGAGTGCGCATGTATGAGGAAAAGGAGGCCGAGTTGGATCGGCAGGACGACTTAGACGCCTTGGAGGGAGAGTGTGACATAGCTCTGGCTTGCTCCACTTTTTACCAATATCAAGCTCGACATTACCAAATTAGGGAACTCAGGGCAAAAGCATACCACTTAGGCAAACTCATCCTATGACTCCCGGAGTAACATAAGCATAAACTCAACCCCAAATGGGAGGGTCCTTTTGTCATCTACGAAGTACTCGCGGGAGGTGCCTATCGCCTTCGGAGTCCATTCGATAACTGCCTTGAACCAAACCCATGGAACGCAGCTCGTCTTTCGCGCTTCTATGGATAAACTAGTGTCGTTTAACTCCCCTACATCTTTTCCTTTTTCCCTTGTTATTTTTGCCTTTTTTTATTCTTCCCTTCCCATTTTTCTGTTTGATAGGGCCAATTTATTTTCTACACGTGGATGCTTCTTCTAGTAGCCAACCTTTTTCTTACAAGTATTTGCTCACATTTACCGTGCGCACATGTTTCTTTTGTCATGTTGTAGCCATCATATGCATCAATTTGAACTAAGACTTTGCCAAGCCATGGTGCCTTGCTCCTGTGATTACCCTCTACGTTCCCGATTCTTCGGCTAGAGAGTAAAGGGAGCACCTCTGCGTTTGTTACGACCGGGTCATCCCGGACATGTACCTCAGACGGGTGAAGTTGAAAGCTAGCTATCTTACGTAGACAATTGGTCGGCGATGACGAAAACACCTTATACGGCTCCGCTAAATTATCACCGTTGTTTGGGTCTTTTTTCCCAAAGAACAATTAGCCCCATACTTAAAGTATGCAGACTTCTATCTATGATCTTCATAGAGCCCCGACGAAAGGTATCGATAGAGGTACTGTATTCCTCAGAAGTTGTTTCTTATGCTAAGTAGTAATATAACATATCTTTTTGTGTGTTTTCTGTCTGTTCGCACTGCATGGTCGGATTGCCTGGTTCCCCAAATACAGTTCGCTCTTTTGTAGGGACAAATAAGGAGGAACACTCCCAAGCTCTTCGCGTGATGGGGAGAAGCCGATGGTCGGTTAAGACAAAGTTTACAACACAGATTGTTTAACACATGTACATATAAAGTACATGTGGCTGCTAATCGAGATTATCAGTTATGGTGTCAAGGGGGCAGTCCGCTTGCGAAAGACGAGTGACAGACATCACCTGGTCATACACGAGGTGGAGTGGCACTTCTTTTCCGTCTGATCCCAGGGGACCAACCTGCGCCATATGCTCGGGGTTAAGTTTGGTGAAACGGGTCTGGATCATTGCCCATGGTTCCTGTGATCGCTCATGGTTAGCCAAAGGCTTCCACAACTCGAACCTATTTCGAGCCCCATTGAATCGATCCACGAGTGCGGCTAGCCCTTCAGGTGGCTGTTTGGCAGGCCATAGTGTCCTCACCATTTCTTTCATTGCTTTCCACATGCGCCCATGGAGAGAGGTCAGCTCCTTCAGCGGGTCCCCCTGGTACGATCCCATCTCCTCTTCAAGATGCCCAGACAGGAGGCTTGTACATAAGGAAAATAGCATGCTTACTATTAGTCCTTACATCAGAAATATTTGCTAATAATAGAATCGCACTTACCGAACACGCCCCTCTGAAGCTTTCGGTTTTCCTCTTGAGCTTGGACCAATTGAATCTTCAAATTCTTAATTTCTTCAGCCTGCTTTTAAACAACAAGGTAGCCAGCCTGGTGCTGGGACTCGGCATACTGCTGAGAGTCCCGGTCTTCGTCCAACTGCCTTTCCATGTGCCGTATTGATTTGGTTGCTACACAGAATCTGTGTGTCAGGGACAATGATACATTAAGATTAGCAGTAAATGTACACTCACCATGGGCCTCCCGCATGAAGCTCTTTACTTGTGTCAGTTCGGCCTTCACAGATTGAACTTCCGTGCGGCTCTCCTTGAGCTCCTTGGCCAATTGCTCAGCCTGTTGCTTTGAGGCCTGCGTCAGCAGTCAAATAGTGCAGAGATCCTGAATTATTTTGTTTCAAACCAAATTAAGGCTCGGGGGTTACTGAGCTTACATGGATGTTCAGATTCTATAACAATCGATCACTTACCTGTATGCTGGTTGACATCAACTTCATAGCTCTGCTGAACCCAGCTCGGGCGGCACCAAGGTGCGCATCCGCCGAGCATAGTGCGGCGAACTCCTATTCGGAGAAAATTGGGTGCCGCATGGCCTCCCATTGTTGCCAGTGATGCATGGCACTCTCCACCATTGATTTTGTGACGGATACACCATCACTAGAATCGGAGGGCACCGGATTGGCCATGGGGGCTTCTATAGCAGAGGCCAGATGGGCCATGGCTCGGGAATTTTGGGCGTCTCCACACACCCGCGTAACCTCTTCAGTAGGAGAGGATTGGGCGTTTTGCCTAAGTGTCTCAATGAAACAAACTGCTGTAAGACTCTATTGATTGCAACTATAAGCGGATAACCGAACAATGTCCCTTCGGGATGAGCGGGCAGGTGGATTCGTACCCATGATCGACTCTTTAGCAGCATCCCTGTTGGCCTCCAACTCGGCCGCACCTTTGACTGCCGGCATATGTCATGCGGATCGGCACGTCTGGGGCGCTCTTGTTAGCTAGCCTTTTGTGGGAGGAGTTTTTCTTCTAGCCCACTGCAGGGATGGAGAATGACCCGGGGTAAACAACTATGATAGCCACCAGGGATTGGACGATGCTATCCTCGAGATAGACTCCATCTTCGAAGTCAACTAAAAGATCTGGCTACTCGTTGAAACCCGGATCGTTGTCGCTTGAATGATTCTCGAGCTGAGGAGCTAGACAGTTGACTGTCTCGATGAAACTCCTCCATTCATGTTCATGAAAGGCTTCGGTCAAATAAAGTGCAGAACCAAAACCCGAAACTATTTTCATGCTTGAAAGGGAAAGGCTTACCCGTTAGATAGGATTGTGGGCCGAAAATCCTTCCTTGGTTGCCCTCCGAACAAAGTCTTCTTGCTCTCCTTTGTACAGGTCGACAAGTGCGGTGGCCAACGCAGTCGGATTGGCGGGCCCTTTCTTTCGGGAGCGTGTGGTGTCGCTTGTCCTGTTGCATTCCCAAAATGGGTGTACCCTCTGTTAGAGGGGCTGCACACACCGGGAGATGGCAACGGCCATAACGTCAATCATGGTCAGTTGGTGGTGGACGAGCATCCGCACCTACGCGGCTAGGCACCACACTTCGATGCTTTCCTCCTGGGACGAGCTCCTCTGCCGCCAGTTGTACCTCTTCTTCGGGAGGACGTCAGAGTATTCGGGAAGACCTTTCCGAGTTGGCTTGAACAGGGAACATCTTCAATATAAAACCATTCCGGAGTCCATTCTTCGGATTTCTTCGGTGTGCCTGTCGGATACCCCGTCCCTGCTATGCGGCACAATTCGGCTCCGCCAACGTCCAAAATTGTCTTATCCCAAGTTCGGGGGACAAGACAGAAGTATTTCCTCCAAAATCAAAATATGCTTTGCACTGCAAGAAGATCTTGCAGAGAGCGATGAAGCCTAAGATGTGTAAAATGGACCCTGGAGTAAGGTAGTGGAGTTGGATCCTGTAGAACTCCAGCAACCCCCTCAGGAACGGATGGATTGGAAACCCAAGGCCCCAGAGGAGAAAGGGGATGAAGCATATGCACTCCCCCTTGTTAGGATTGGGGAAACGCTCATCGAAAACTTCGTCGCCATAAGAGAGAAGACCTACGCGGGTCACTGCCAGATCTGAAGAAGGAAGATATCCCTGGGTCCCTAGATTGCAGAGCCGCAGGAGTGTAACGGAACAGCTAGTCTAGTCCCATGGGTGTGAGCCGTAGGGACTCATGGAGGAGTTGGGCGCGTTGTCCATGTTTTGCGTGGAGCTTCCACTAGGAGTTTCTTTTGATGGGGAGGAAGAGAATGTCGTCTGAGCCACAGCTTTGTTTGATTAAATGGGTGGTGCCTCCATTACAGAGGGGTAAGATTGTAGAAATCACTAACCACTCGCATCCCCATGACGCGCGACGATCGAGGAACACATGTAGTTATTATAATGAACATGCGCCTGCGGCGCCAGGGATCTTACCGAAGACAGGTCTGTTGCCAACAAAGTGGGATGAAGGACTCACCTCGCAAGCCAAAGAGGATGACATGAGGAGATTGATAGGATATATATCGGTGATGAAGGCTATTCTGAGGGCTCATGAGGGAGTCCTAGATTAGGGGCTCCTTGGATAGCCGACCTGTTGTAGTTGGGCTGGACTTTGTGGGCCGCAAAGGGAGCATCGGACGATCGAAGACCACGTACGCCAGATGGAAGTTTCAAGAAGCCCTGACGTATTCTCCAAGTTATTAGTTGTAGTTAGGTATGTTTATCTCTTCGGGATGTAACCGACGATGTGTAAACCCAGGGCACCCTCGGCGTCTTTACAAGCCCTATGGTTTAGGGGTATAGTAGAACAACTCATCTAGGGTTAGCTATTCGATCTTGAGGTAGATCAACTCTGTAACTCCCCACATCATTAATACAACCAAGAAGTTGTAGGGTATTACCTCCAAAGGAGGGCCCAAACCTGGGTATATTGATGTCCCATTCGTCTCTTGTTACTGTCGATTCTAGTCTCACAGTTCGGGACCCCCTACCCGAGATCCGCCGGTTTTGACACCAACACTGTCATCCAATCAAGCCTGGGTTGGAGATTCTCTGTTGTACTAACTGGCATCTGCCTATTTGCAAGCGTTCTTTTCTTTCTAAATGAATCTTTCGGATTGCTCTAATTAATCATGTTGTTCTAAGTGGTCGTTGAAATTGAAATCGAGCCCAATCTAGACATACAACGAGGGAAACATCGAGCCAACTGAGCTCCATTGAAAGATGCCTTGTGAACTATGAAGGAATGCATGCGCCAAACGCTTACTCCTATGGTAGACATGTCATGGCTCTTGTTAAGAAGCCTACCAATAGTAACCTATTTGATGGGGAGAATGTTTTCGGTATTTAGCTTGAAAAGCGAGATGTACATAAGGATATTACCAATCGATAGTCAAAATGTCAGACCAGGTTGTTTACAAGCATTCCTAATGAAGTTACAGTAGATATATTCTTCTTTTCTGGCCAATTTTCTTACTTGTGAAGTTTACATTGTGATTTTCTAATGGCGGACATAGTAGATTGTGAGGCATCCCTATTAAATGTTCATTTCATTTCCGAAATTCTAGGGATATTGGCTTAGACAAGTGACTAGTGCTTGACAGTAATTATAGGTCCACCCCCATTGTAGTCTCTTGCGAAAAACTAGTCCAAAAAAAGGACTACTATATAAAAAGAAAGGTTTGTGTCATATATTCACCTGCTCTTCTACTTAATAGAAACTTTTTGTAGTATTACGGTCTCTCTTCCAATTACTGTTAGGTAAAGTGTTGGGCCAAGTCTAGAGTTATTGGGTTTTAGACAAATGATAATTCTTTATCGTAGTTATAATCCCTTGCAAAAAGGGAGCCTGAAAAAATTAATAGTATAAAGAAATGAACATCTATATACGTTGAATATTTGTTAGTTACATTCTAGAAGTCCTCACTGATGAAACATCTTTATAGACCACATAGATACTGATGTGGAGGTTCCTACGGTCATCCCCATGGACGCTACACCATCCTCCAAAGATCCAAGTGGTCCTATGATGAGAGAACACACACATGCTATTCAAACTGAGGTGACATCCCTCCTTCTTGAGATAGTCGTACATTGTGATGTGACATGGCCGCTACCTCAAGCAGAAATGCTATGTGTGATTAGGTACAATGACAATCACCATGACCCAAAGGTTGAGGAAGAAGGAACCAATGAAGAGCAAGCAACAAGTATCAAGAGTAGCACACATGCCATCCTGGAAGTTCTAGCCACCGAAGCCTAGAACCATCAACATTGTACCTGAGTAAAATCGGCACATAAGACTTAGTTGGTATAAATTTCTCACACATAGTTGAATTATGATTAGCTAGGAGCGCGTTCACCTCTTGTTCAATTTTTTTGCCTTGTCCCCTTGTCGTGGGACCCAAATAGGTCTTCTTTCTACAAGGTCCATTTGATAGTTCAGACTTACCATGAGGAGAAGTTGCAAAATGAGGTGAACTAGGGAAGTCCTCAACTGGTAAGGAATTTTATGGTACTTTTCCAAAAAAATAAGTTTTATTTTATGGACAGAAATAATGATAAAACAAGAAACTAAAAGGTTAAGTTACAAGATCTAAAGATATACCTTCAAGCACTCACTTCCCCGGCAACGGCTCCAGAAAAGAGCTTGATGTCTACTAAGCAACTTTATTCTTGTAGAATCTATTGGGACTCCAACCGTAGAGTTTTGTAGGACAGTAGGAAATTTCCCTCAAGTGGATGACCTAAGGATTAACAATACGCAAGACGTGTAGGATGAAGGTGGTCCCTCTCAATCAACCGTGCAATAAACTACAAGCAATCTTTTGTGTCCCCAGCACACCCAATACAATGCAAGATTGTATAGATGCACTAGTTCGGCGAAGAGATAGTGATACAAGTGAAGTATGGATACTAGATATAGGTTTTTCTAATCTAAATAAATAAAAATAGCAAGGTAGCAAGTGACAAAGTGAGCACAAACGGTTGCAATGCTTAGAAATAAGTCTAGGGTCATACTTTCACTAGTGCAATGAATCACTCAATGTGCGACAATGAATCACTCCAAAGTTCTTATCAATAGGGGAGAACAAAAGATGAAATTGTTGTAGGTATCAAACCACCCCAAAATTATTTTGTCTGATCAATCTATTGGGCCATCCTTATAAGTGTCACCAATAGCCATAGAGTTTGTTCTAAAATAACACCAAACTATTTCATATTCATAATATTCAACCTTGCACAAAGAACTTCAAAGAGTAACCCAAAGTTTCTATTGAAGAAATTAGGATGAAAAATTGTATTAACTTATGTGCCTAGATTACCAAATTATCACCTCGGAAGTACGCAAGTTGATTATCAAAATATACATCAAGTGACTCAATAGAATACACCATTGTCATGACAGGTATGTGTCAGTTTCCAAGAACCTACATATGAGTTTTGAGAAACAAATCTTTGAGAGTTAGGCTAGGGATGGAACATGTCCAACTATCCTAAGTCATAGATGAAATGTCGTTGATGAACACAAAGAACTACCTAGGTTCGGGCCACCTTCTTGGTGTAATACCCTACACTTGCTTTCCTATATTGCACTGGTAGAAAGCTACAATGTGTTACAATGGTGAAAAGATCGATCCACTTTGAGGCCTTTGTGTCCCATTTTTATAGTGTCGAGAGTTTCCTTGTCGAAGGCTCTGATTAGCTGAACATACACTTGAGTAGATTAGTATAGCTTGTACTATGGATGCATGGTTAGCCATGGCATGCTTGTACGAGTGATGATGACGTCCTACCGGGGCTATGTATTGCCCCCAAGATCCTCTGCTTCCCCCTCCGGTATTCATTTGGTGATAGAGGGGTGCCGCCAATGTGGCAGCATAGGTAGTAGGCGAATCTTACTATAGGTGATACCGAGGGCTTCGTTGGCAAGGATCCCACCCAACAAGGTAGGACCAGCTCACTACTGGTGCCAACAACTTACGCTTCCTCCTTTGTGGATCCCGCTAAGAGATGTGGGTGCTCGCTCGGGCCTTTGACTGGGTCGACCCTTTCGAGGCTGGCTAAAACCCGCTGAGTATCATTAAGTCTTCAAAATACTTCCTTCCCTCACAAGGAAGTTGTACGATCAATTTTTTTAGGCCCAATGTGTACGGCTGCCACTACCTTAGTTTTCTTTACACCGACATTGTGACGTGAACATCAATATCATTGTTGCACCCACAACTCGACCAATTACTACCATTGCTTCTATACATATTGGAAAAATTACTAGACCTCGCACACACCAATAGAATTACCAGGTACTTTCGTTTTTTTGTAAATTATTTTAATGTTTATGAACATATTATTCTGCCTAAATTAAATACTTTTGTTTTACTTATGAATGAAGGACCTAGCATGGACAAGATGGATGGTTATTGGAGTGAGATCAAGCATGGAGAAGAAGTTGTGCATGCAGAAAAGAACAATGGGGTTTACAATCATCATTTTCGAACTTTGAAGCCACCATAAAGATAGAATGAAGGCTTTGATTAAATATACAATATGACACTTAATAAATTTCGTCCATAGAAAATTATGGGTGATGTGTGACCTTATTTTTGAGTCAGGCCCATGTAATTTCGAAATACCACATTATAAGCTATTTTTAGAGTCCGTACGTGTGGGAAAACTGAGTTAGGGTTGGTTTCCGCATGCTCCTCCAAGATGTCACGAAATTCCCATCTATTCCCCCATGTATACAACCCTTATGGCGTCATTTAGACTTGGATTTCATTCAGTTTACAAGTTGGCCATAGCTGCAACTTCGCGTCCTTCATTTGTGTTCAAGGACAAGACCATAACGTCAAAGAACCCCACTGTCATCAATAAATCTTTCCTCTTATATTCGTAATATGCAGATTGCAATTTTTGTTTCTTGCTTGTTCTTCATTTACGTGCAGGAAATAGACCGTCGTGGTCAGGTTGATCGTGCTCTGGCATGGTCAATAACCTCTTGTAGTTCGTTTAGAAATTGCTAAGGCACGACATCCTCAAACATTCGTAGTCGGATCGGAGAAGTCTACTCCACAATAAATGATAGTCACATCTCATTGCAAGAGAAGGACACCTTAGCCTTTACAAAGTGGTATCAGTTTCCAGGTTGCTCGCTGAGATTTTATTAGTTTTTCGTAGTTTAGATCGCATATGTTCTTCATACCTATAGTCCACAAAAAAGACACAAAAAATGGGGTTACCTCACCACATCCGAACCAATCTGAGCCAGTTGCAGTTTTCTATTCGGTGTTTCGCTTTGTTGAATTTGTAGTTGCATCGTCGTGTCGAGTTGCAGGCCTTAGCGTCTAGTGTTTTAGAGTTTCGAGTTCTGTTCACAGGTTTTGGTGTCGTTGCCCCACCACCTTCATCACATCTACCATATATCACCACCGCACCATCTTCATCTAGCATATACCACCACAACACCATCTTCACCACATCAGCCATATACCACCACCGTACCATCTTCTTTGCATATGCCATATATCACCACCCATTATCATCACCTCCACTACCATATACCACCAGCCCATATCCACCTCTAATCTGAATTCCTCAATTATTAGGTTTGTTTTCGAGTTCTATCTCTTCTTGGTTTCCTCTTTCCTTGACTAAGTAGGTTTTGAAGAAAAATCGGTGGGTGAGTTTTTGCCTATCCTGTTTTTAGGCTTTGTAGAGAATTTCGACACACTCGCCACCAAAGTGTTTTTTATCGCAATTATTGGTCGTTGCATCCCCGTATCATTCCGGAAAAAAATTCGTCAAAAAATATTTGTGCATATCTTGTTTATACGCATTGGGAAGAGTTTTGAGACACTTCACATTATAGTTATTTTCGAAAAAAGAGCAAAAAGAAAGGGCGCAAAAAATGAGATCTTTTTAGAGTGTTCTCCTCCCTTTATTGCGGGTAGCATCGTCATTTTGTTAGTGTTCTAGTCTTGCGTATCTAGCACGGTCTAGCCTAGGACCAACACAGTACCATCGTTGAGCATTTATTCAACTTTGCATCTGTCAATTGATGATTGTTGACCCTTTTTGCTACCATATTATAGCCATCCCAGCTCCACATAGATCTATGTCATGTGTTTGACACGACATAACAATCGCTATATCCAAGCTTTGAGAGTTTTGACTACAATGGTTGTTGATCACCCTGCTAATTGGTAAGAACTTGTAATAATTTCAGTCAGATTTCGGGCTCCACAAAACCCAAAGAGGTTCGAACTTAGGAGCGTCTATGAAGATCCCAACCTGCTTCGGCCTCACACTCAGAGCTCGACAACCTAGGTCGACGAAGTCACTCAATCACGGGAAGTAGGCTAGCACACGAGAATTTACCTAGGTTCGAGCCGCTGCGAAGCGTAAAACCCTAATCCTGCCTTTGGTGGATTGCCTCACGAGGAGGTTCATGGATGAACTAGTACAGTGGTTGGCAACCTCACGAGGGCCATCGAGTGGATTTCGATCTGCCCCCCTCTACGGAGCAACCTATCCTCTATTTATAGTGGCCCGGGTCCTCTTCCCTTATCGCAATGGCAGGAAGGGACCCCACAATGGCTAAATTCGAAGGGGGACAAGGAGTGCACCCTTATCCTGACGAAAGGTGGTCATCGCCTGCAAAGTAGACACTGGTGATGCAGAGTTCGGCTCGGCGATGAAACTTCCTGCTCAGACCGATGGCCCGGTCTTGTTGCACCAAAATGGAAACCTTTGGGGGTGCTTTGGTAACCTACGTACGTCTTTGCCTCCTTCCCACCAAAGAGGAAACTGCCCCCTCTACACGCGTTGATGCCCGCCTGGCCAGGCTTGCATCACCCCTATCCTCCCGGTGCTGAGTGCTACATAGGGATCTTGGCGACCTAGGGAAGCCTCCTCCCCTCGAGGGTCTTGGTGTCGACCCCTCGCGAGCGCGGGGATCTCGTGAGGGCCTTGTCTTGAATGTGGCAACGCTGGGCCGTGCTTGGCTATTAAAGTGGGCCACGCCCTAGGCCGGAGGCTCGCAAGCCTGGGTACTCCCGTTCCCAGAATGCCAACAACAGCCCCTGGACCCAAGGCACGCTTGAGTTGGCTTCGGGGAGAAGCCGAAGAAACCGACCTGAGCGCCACAGCCCCCAAACACCTCTGGGCCCCACCTCATGCATGGCGCATAATGAGGCGTAGAAGCCTCCGCTCTGTGAAGCCGTCAGGAACTGCCCCAATTCAGGCTGATGTGAAGCCTACACACCGTGCCGGCCATCATTTCCCTTCCTTGAATAAACCTGTCTCCCTGTGTCTTCACCCCTCGGGACATGTGAATGTGACCCGACAAGGGAAGATGAAGCAACGTGAAGGAAGGTTGCATGCCGACCGAGTATGTCATGCGGCGCCCAAGGAGTGCACGGCACCTCCACTCCCCACAATGCCCCATGGGGAGCGGTTATGCCTATAAACCCTACACGCCCGGGGGTCTTGCCATCCTAACGCACCTTCTTGCTCACCATCCTTGCAAAGTTATCATTCTTATCCTCCTCTCTTTCCTTACCCTTCATGGCGTCTCGAGGGAGTGATGCAGGTGCGGGGAAGCTCATGGGGTCTTTAGCTCCAGCGCTGGTCTCTAGAGACAGCGGCGGGGGGCCTTCGAGGCTGGCCCAGGCTCGCCGACGCTGGGGAATCATCGACGAGTGAGTGTTTCGTCACCCGCCCTCTTTATTGCACTGATGCCCGATAAGCCGGACCTGACTGTTCCCTCCTCCCAGGGCACCTACGCCCAAAAGTCTCAAGCTCGGCGAGCTCCAGGAGCAAGCGGACGCGTTGAGGGCTCAGCTGGCGAGCGCCGAGGCCGCCCTCCAAGCCACGCTCAGGGACGAGTAGGAGGCCAAGGCGGAGCTAGCGTCCCTTTAGGCCTAGATCAAGGGAGTAGTTGACGCCGTGCAGGCTGCCCAGGACGAGTCGGCGCACGCAAAGATGCTGGAGGTGCAACACGCCAAACAGTACTTGGACATTGCCCACCGCGTGGTTGGTGCAGTGGGCCGGTTCATCGGGGAATCCCCCGCGCTGCCGTGCGCGCACGGTGACGGAGGCTACCTCAACTTCTTCAGCAAGGTGGTGGAGGCACTGGAGACCGGGGTCTCCCGGTTGGACGACGAGTATGCGTCCAGCGCGCACGACCTCCTTGACATTGCGCTGACACGGGTCTTCTCCAACCTGCGCCACCATGCCCTGGAGCTTGCTCTCCCCCGCTTCATGGAGCCAATGACCAAGGATCTCCAGAGCCCCGTCAAGGATGAGGTGCGCCCAAACATGGAGTCCCTGGTGGAGCGGTTTATCCAAGAGCCTCCCTACGACGAGGGCGGCGACTCCAGTGCTTGGGCGGGCGAGGGTCTGGATGGTGACACTGGCTCCTCCTCCTAGGATTGCTCTATTTTATTCCCTTGGTCTCCGTTACACCAAGAAGCACTTGGCCCCTAAGGGCGTTAACTTTTGTATTGTACCTTCGTCTTCCTCCCTCTTCTTTTGAACTATCGGTTGCTTGTTTTGTGTGACGTGCCCTTGTCTCTTGCGTTGGGTTTTGTGTTATTGTTGGCGCAACACCACACATTCCCTCGCACCTTTGCTCGTCCCGCTCTTCCACTGCTCCGCGCCTGACGCCCTTTGTGAGGCGGACCCTCCTGAGGGGGAGCATGCCGCCCTATGACCAGGGTTTTCGCGAAGATGCCTAGAGAGACCGGGTTCCTTGCCTTGCGATGCCCTTCCCTATACCTAGAGCCACAAGAGGCCTGATGGGGCACGTAGTAAACCATAGCGTATGCACTCTCACGTTATCTAACGCCCAAGGATGCACACCTATCCGTATTTAGGCACGGGGGCCTCGACAGGGATAGAGGTGCATCTACTCATTTCGCATACAGTAACATCGCATACATGTATGAAGAGAGGAGTATGTGAGTTGGCTTACACTCTCCACAAGCTAAATTACAAGTTCACACCAATTGTTCAAGCATCATTCAAAAGACAGGGTCCATCTGCAGACGAAAGCAAACGAAGAAAAGAAGCAATGAAACTGCCTTGCTAGCCCCGTAGATCACGACCAAGGCCTCTCTACTCATCTAGATATCTGACGTACGTTCTGCCATGTTCTTCATCATACTCCCACGGGAGCTAGGTCACATCATCTGGCACGGGCTCGTCTGCACCTGCACCTGTATTTGTTGTAGTAATTTGTGAGCCATGGGGACTCAACAATCTTGTAACTGGGTACCGAGACTATGTAAGCTTATTGGGTTGGTTGGGGGTAAGTGTTGAGTTTGCAGCAGCACTAAGCATTATTTGGTGGCCAACTTATGAGAACATGAATGCAAATATGGTGGACTACGTAAGACGATCGAGTTCTACCATGATCACTAAGTGATCCTGAACACCTACTTACGTCAAACATAACCCCACCGTGTTCTCTCCCGGTTCATGTTCACGAGCAGAGACGGTCACAGTTACACACACAGTTGGTGTATTTTATTGAAGTTTACTTCAAGTTAATATGACCAGGTGTTAAACAAAATATTCAAGTTGCCACATAACTGCGGGCATGGCTTTCCAAAAGATTTAGCCCTATAGGGGTGCTCCAACTAATCCATCACAAATTAGCCACACTCCACGGGAATACCTCGACCACGGATCTCGTGATCATCCTAGGCAAATCCAAAGGAAAACAGCCACCTTGATATAGCCAAAAGAAGATCAGAGTTCCTCACGCAAGCCATTCGAGAAAGGTAAAACAATTCCAGCAAGACTGCCCGACGTGTCGACGAACCAGAGTTGTGTATCTCATTCTCAGGACATGTCCAGATAAGCTAGTGTACAGTAGCCTGATAGAAATCCCTCAAGTAGCCCCGGGTTGGCCCTGCACATTGCTCTAGTTTAGACCAACACTCATGAGGAGCACTGGCCCAGGTTGTTGATTATTATCCACGGGGTTGCAAAGCCCTATGCAGTTTTATCAAGTTGTTTAAGCAAATAGTACCAATGTTGGGTCTTGCCAGACAAGTTTTAATCTCAAACGAATAATCAAGGGGGTCCCCATAACAACCTCGAGCATGTTAGCAGCACAAAATATGGAAACATGACACTGGTAACATGTAACTATGGCGGTAAAAGTGGAACAAAACACGGAGCAAAAGGCTGAGCCTTCCACCATACCAACATATATATGTGCATTAACTTAAATAGCATTAAATATTGTGATATCTCCAGATATCCATGTTATCATATGGAAACATCCTACACCTACATCTAAGAACGCTATAAGAGGGGCCGAGCAGCGGTAACTTAGCCAAACAAAGCTTGCTAGGATATGGAAGGGTTAGAGGCTATCATGGCAAACTAGGAGGCTTGACAATCAAGTGGTAGGTAACACATATGTAACGATAAGAGCGAGACATCTAGCAAATAAAAATAGTGTTGGGATCCGGGTTCGATCATCTTGCCTGTTGGTTCTTCAGAGGGACAAAGAGTTGGGTCCTCGTAGTGGTACTCTCCTTGATCCTTGTACTCAAGTTAAACACTTGCATCTACCCAAGAGAAACAGCAATAATAAACAACCAACCCAGGTGCAATGCACAAACAAGATGATGCATGATTCATTTGAAGTATTTAACATGGAAATCCAAAGGTAGTCATGTTTCCCATGCCATAGTTAAGTTATTTACAATTCGGGACAGAACCTCATTTTAAGTTGTTTAAATATGGATGATCCTGTCAAACATGTATTCTTCATGCAAAATCTATGCAAATGCATATGTAGAACGTTGGAAACGGAGAAACGGATCTCACGCTACGCTCACGGCAAGGTACGAAGGCAAAATATGAGACGAGGAAGACCATGGGCTATTCCTTGGTATTCCAAGGCAGCCACTGGTTAGGAAATGAAAAACCAACAACAATAGAGCCAAATATCAAGCAAAACAATTGATCATAGCTCCCACAAGTCAACAAAGACTAACACACACAATCTATCCCAAAACAGCAACATAGCAACTTCGACAACAATTATCTAGAGCTACAGGATATCTCCAATCTCAAACTAAGCATGAACAGAAACTACATAACATGCTTGTCATGTCATCCAACTACACAAACTGGAAAGGAAGCATGGATCACTAAGCATGCAGCTCACAAGATGGCGTGATGAAACAAATTCTAGGGACTTCGCGAAAATCAGAGTTTTTCTGGAATCTGGGTTAAGCTGATAGCAAGTTGACAGCAAAAAATAATGATGCTAGAGACCACCTCGTGGCATGAAAAATAACTGGATGGTAGAGGAGACCATCTACTTCAAAACACTAGCACTGAGCTAGAGCTAAAACTCAGCATATCACTTGGTAGCATCCACTTAGCATGGCATAAAAATATTCACAGATTCTCAGACTTAGAATTATTTAACATGTTGAAATCCGCAACATTTTATTAGCTACTTTGGAGGAAGATTCCCACTTATATGCAAGTTTATCATGTCAAAAGAAAATACCAAGGCACAATACTCATGAAACACAACCACTTCCATGTTGACACAATCATCATAGCATGCATGGATTAATTCTAACTAAAATGACAAAATGGCATATTGGGGCAAAATGACATTTTTTAAAACTTGCTCAAATGACAAAACCAATTGCACCAATGGATTCCTGGGATTTTTCTACCCCAAATCTATATGTCACACTCATATATTGCAATAGATAAAATGCCCACAATTCTAAATTGGCACTAGCATCAAAATTCCCATCCACTTATAAGTCAAAACTTACAATAAATACTCATGCCAAAAATGTCTATGAATAGTTACGGGAAACTACTAAAAATGGAAATAATCAAATAACCGACAAAACTAATAGGAAAAGAAAGAAAAGGAAAAAAAATAGAGGGGACCCACCTGGCATAGACACCAGGGCCCCTCTTAGGCTGACATGTGGCCAAGGGCCCACTGTCAGCCTCACACACATGCACACAGCAGATACACACAGACACACACGGGATCCCTCAGCCATAGCCGATCCCACCACACAAGCACACACACTGACACGCACATGCACACCTGATCCGGGTGTAGCCACACCGGATCCGGCGCCACCACCACACATCAGCGAAGAAGCAAAAGGGGCACGGGGGGATCGAACCCGCGACCTCCTGGTCCATGATGTGAGATGCTACCACTCGGATAGGCTAGGGCTTCTGTTAGAAAGGGGCTAGCTAGGAAAATCTACTAACAAAGCCAGCTTCTCCTACCTTCTGGGTGGCAAGATGGAGACGACGCCGGCGAGCCCTCCGGCGACCACCGGGGCCGGTGACCTGCGGCGGTGCTGCGGAAACACAGGGGAAACTCATCTACCTCGAGCTAGGGCGACCACGATGTGAGGCAGGACGAGCTCGAGCTCCTCCTCATGATAGAAGGCATTGCTCCACTATGGCATGACGCAAGGCAGGATGGGTTGCATGGCGGCTGGACGTGCGTGGGGAACACGATGTAGCAGCGCGGCGAGCGCGCAGGGATAGTGCTAGAACTAAGCATAGCTGGGTCCTAGAGAAGGCCCAGCCTTTATCTATGGTAGAACATATTCAGAGACGGAACGAGATAACGAGGAGCACGACTAAGCCACGACAAAAACTGCGCGCACAAGAGACTAACGTCGCAACGGGAGAGGGGAAAGGAAGGAGGGATCATACCACCCTACCTAGGACATGAAGGGGCGGAGGAGGGCACATCGGGGCGATGCCGGTGAGAGAACGAAACCCGGCGCTTCACTGGTCCGAACCGAACGGAAAGAAGAGGTCGAGGGCGACGAAGCTCTCGGCCTTAGCGCTCCCTTGGACGACGGGGAAGTAGCTAGAGCACAGGGGCACCGTTCCCGCGCACCAGCTCGACGGGGCATGGCATGGAGACTATCCCCGGGCACGACCTGTTGCTCGGCCGGAGCACGGCGGGTGCGGCGACAGCATGGAGTGAAGCTACCTTACCTGGTGATGGTGAGGCGAGGAGGAGGAAGGAATGGATCAAGGAATGCTAGGGCTAGGTCTAGGACAAGATAAATATGGCACTCGGACGCCAGACGGCCGTCAAATCAATAGTGACGGCGATGTGGACATCCTGGATGTCCTACCGTACAGGAGGAGGACGACGCGCATGCTAGGAGGCTGACTAGGCTGCGGGAGCGCTCTTCTGGGCCTGAGGGAGCTTGCGGCCCAGGTGGACTCTACTCCTCTGCTCGCACAAAAACGAAAATATTTTCCTTTTGTTTAAAGCCAGGAACAAAACAATTCCCAGAGGACAGAGAGAAATGTTTGGGAAAACAACTAAAATACTTTGGAGCTCACAAAAATGCAAGGCAATTAATAAAAATGGTTACGGCATTTTTAGAGCAAACAATAATTTTAACTAGTTTTTAACTAGACATGGTTTCAAAAAAATTTGAAAGGAAGAAAGCCCCAACCATGGCAGAAGGACTACTCTAGAAATCTTAGCAGAACACTTAGAAGATGACCAAAATTTTAAACGAGGGAAAATAGCAAACATATATTTAGCAAGTAGCAAATTTGAATAAAGAGAGAGAGAGAAGGGAATAGTTTTGGAATGGTAGGAACTGGAGTAACACTCTAACAAGGCACACATGCATTCACCCACATACACACCTCACATCACAACACTTCACAAGCACAAGCAAAGCAATAATAGTTATGCATTGATATGATGAGCATGATGGCATGATGCATGATGCATGAAATGGAAACGACAATGAAGCAAAATCATAATTCATTCAAGGTACATGGCAAACATATAGGTTCACATGAGATACATGACCAAAAATGGCAAGGGGTGCACTTGGGCTGTTACAACTCTCCCACACTATAAGAGGATCTCAACCCGAGATCTAAGAATGAAAGAACTCTGGAAATTTGGAACGGAGAAGATCCTCACGTTCCCAAGTAGCTTCTTTGTTGGAATGATGAGACCAGTTCACCTTGAGAAACTTGATTGATCTGTTGCGAGTCTTACGCTTAGTTTCTTCGAGAATAGCAACTCGATGCTCACGATAAGATAGGACTTCCTGGAGATCAATGTCTTGGAGGTCAATGGTATGCTCGGGAGTCTTGAAGCACCTCCGGAGTTGAGAGACATGGAAGACATCATGCACATTTGCGAAATTCAGAGGAAGCTCTAGTTGATAGGCAAGACCACCTCTCTTGCCCACAACTCTGAATAGACCCACAAAGCGAGGAGCTCACTTCCCTTTAATTCCAAACTGCTGTGTGCCCTTCATGGGAGAATCTCTGAGATAGACTAGATCATCAACTTGAAAGGAGACATCTCGATGTTTGTTATCATAATAACTCTTCTGTCGGGATTGAGCTGCTTTGAGGTTCTCACGAATGACATGGCACATCTCTTCTGCTTCAGTGATCATGTCATTGCCAAAATTTGACGCTTGCCGATCTCAGGCCAATTGAGCAGGGTGCGGCACTTCCTGCCGTAGAGTATCTTGAAAGGAGCCTTTCCCGAGCTAGCCTGAAAGTTGTTGTTGTATGGAAATTCAGCATATGGAAGGTAGTCTTCCCATTTCATGCAAAACAAAATCACACAGGCTTGGAGCATTTCTTTAAGGATTTTATTAACTCTCTTAACTTGACCACTTGTCTGTGGATGGAATGCAGTGCTGAAATGGATCTTGGTATCCATAGCAGTCTGGAAGGACTCCCAAAACTTGGAAGTGAAGAGACTTCCACGGTCAGATGAAATGAGCTGAGGAATATCGTGCAAACAAACTATCTTTGACGTAGACAACTCTGCTAGCTGAGCTGCCGAGATAGGTTCTTTGACCGAAAGGAAATGGGCAACTTTGGTTAGCTTGTAGATAACCACAAAGATGGCATCATTACCCCTCTTGGACTAGGAAAACTAGTGATGATATCCATCTCCACATGATCGAATTTCCACTCTGGAATAGGCAACGGCTGAAGGCGACCTGCTAGACATTGATGTTCCGCCTTCACTCTATGATAAACATCACACTCGTTCACGAACTGAGCAATTTCACACTTCATGCGAGTCCACCAGAAGGTTTGCTTGAGGTCCTGATACATCTTGGAACTGCCTGGATGAATGGATAGGAGAGAATTATGTGCTTCGTCCATGATAACTTTCCTGAGACCACCTTTCGGAACCAATAGACTGTCCTCAAAGAACAAGGTATCTTTGTCATCACCGTGAAAGCACTTATACTTTGGAATGCCCTTGGCCACACCTTTCTTCACTTTCTTCACCATCGCATCCAGAAGTTGATCTTGGTGAACCTGATCTTCCAGGGTCAGAGAGACTTTAAGATTGGCAAGAAATCCTTGCGGAATCGTTTTAAGTTTGAGCTTGCGGAAGGGTTCACAAAGCTCGGGTTCAAGAGGCTTCGGGATAAGACTATTGCAGTACACCTTTCAGCTGAGCGCGTTTGCAATGACATTTGCTTTTCCAGGAGTATACTCAATGCTTGGGTTGAAGTCTTCAATCATTTCCACCCAATGAGACTACTGAAGATTGAGATTGCGTTGAGTGAAAATGTACTTCAAGCTCTTGTGATCGGTGTACACCTCAACTGGTCGACCCACCAACAAATGCCTGCAAGTCATCAGAGCATGCAGAACTGCCGCCAACTCAAGATCATGAGTGGGTAGTTCTTCTCAGAAGGCTTCAACTGACACGAGGTATAAGCAACGATCTTCTTATCTTGCATGAGCACATGACCAAGACCTTGGAGGGAAGCATCATAGAAAAACTTGGAAAGACTTTGTTTGCTCGGGAGGGACAAGAGCTGGAGGTGAAGGCAGTTTTTGCTGAGCGTATTGAACGCCACATCACACTCTAGAGACCAAGCATACTTGACATTCTTCTGGAGGATATTACACAGAGGCTTAGCAATTTGAGAGAAGTTCTCCATGAATCTTCTGCATTAATTTGCAAGCCCGAGGAAGCTACGAAGTTGCTTGCCATTCTGAGGAGGCTCCCACTCACGATTGCCTCAACTTTCTTAGGTTGCACTTTAATGCCCTCATCAAAGATCACATGTACAAGGTACACCACTTCATTCAGCCAAAAGTCACACTTGGGAAACATATCATAGAGCTGATGGTCTCTTAGCTTCTCAAGCACAAACCGGAGATGTCCTGCATGTTTTTCTGTAGTGTCCAAGAACACGAGGATATCATCCAGATAGACCAAGTCAAACTCATTCTTGAAAGGAGAGAATATGAAGTTCATCATTCTTGAGAAGGTTGGAGGAGCATTGGCAATACCAAACGACATGACGGTGTACTCGTAAGAGCCAAAACTCGTCCTAAAAGCAGTCTCTGGAATATCTTCTTCGCGAATGCGAATCTGATGATAGCCAATGGGAAGATCAAGCTTCAAGAAAACCTTGGCACCTTTCAGTTGTTCAAACAACTCATTGATGTTGGGAAGTGGGTACTTGTTTCTGATTGTCTTTTTATTCAATGGACAGTAATCGACACAAAGTTGGTCCGTACCATCCTTCTTCTTGACAAACAAAACACCACAAACCCATGGAGAAGAACTTGGTCTGATCAGACCCAAATGTTCTTGATCATCTAGCTGCTTCTTCAACTCTTTCAAATCTTCGGGGCCAAGTTTATAAGGACGCTTGCAAACCGGTTCAGCTTCGGGCTCAAGGTCAATCACAAACTCAACTGGGCGGTGCGGAGGCATTCCTGGCAATTCTTTGGGAAAGTCATCTTCATACTCACCAACCACCGGAATTTGTGAAATAGCCGAGATTTCACCCTTCTCATTAAGAGCAAAGAGACGAATCGTGTCATTGCGAGATGCAAAAATAATCACATCTTCTGAAGGATGTGTCAATTTGACTTCTTTGGCTTGACAATCAACATATGCCTTGTTCATAGCCAGAAAGTCCATGCCAAGAATGAGATCAATATCGGAATTTTCAAGAACAATTGGAGAGGCCAGAAAAGAATAATTGCCCATCTTGATGGAGGCATCCCGAACCATCAAACGAGAAGTCATTTGCAACCCTAGAGAAATAATCTTTAGGGGCCAAGGAGTTTCTTCAGTCACAAACTCATGCTTAGCAACAAAAGGACTAGATATGAATGAATGTGATGCACCAATATCAAACAAAACTTTAGCAGGAATAGAATTGACTAAGAGATTACCCGTAATCACTTCATGAGACTGCTTTGCTTCAGCTGCATTCACCATGTTCACTCTTGCTGACTTGGGATTATGCTTCACCATAGCATTGCCTGGAGGTCTGGCTGGAGGACGAGGCGGAAGACGCTACTGGTTGCACTTGTTTGAGTAGTGACCCTTCTAACCACACTTGTGACAAGTAACCTGTGAGAGCAGACGGAAGTTGCCTGGAGGAGGAACATAACCTGACTTGGTTGCCTAGGGCCTCTGTTGATATCCTGGGTTGGGAGGGTGGGAAGAACCACGACCACCGAACTTCTTCTGCTGCTGAGGAGAACAAAATGGAGGAGGAGGAGGAACCCAATATTTGTACTGCTTAGGGACCATCTGAGAGCTAGAATAAGAAGAATAGGAATCCCTAGAATGCTTCCTGGAGTTCTCTAACTTGAGCTGAGTTGCCTCGACCTTCAAAGCCATGTTGTAGAACTTACCAAACTCACGAGGGTCTTGAAGGACCAGACCCGGCAAAAGCTCCTCCTTGAGACCACCTCTGAACTGATAAATCATAAACTTGTCATCAGGAACATCTTGTTTAGCATAGCGGGCCAGATTCTAGAACTCGACGTTGCACTGATAGACAGACTTGCTTCCCTGCTTCAGGTGCCTGAACTTCTCATGCATCTCCTCGACAAAGCTTGTCAGAATGTAATGGGCCTAGAAGTCACGGCAAAAATCTTCCCAGGTGACAATACGATCGCCCCTGGAGTCCTTGTATTGCTGCCACCAATCTGCAGCCTGACCCTTGAGCTAGAGCAACATGAATTTGACACAGTCCTCTGGTCTGACATTGCTGCACTCAAAATTTTTACTCATGTCACGGAGACAATCATCTGCATCAAAAGGCTCCTCACAACATGCTAGGTTCTACGGTTGGTGCATCGCATGTGAATTAAAAAAATTCCTATGCGCAGAACATCCAAGAACATGCTACGGAGATGGATCACAGATTGTAACCACTAGACGCAAAGTGTCGTGAAGTGAAACTAGAGTTGGGGTAGCGCGTTTGTGTGGTTTGTCTCCTCCTCGTCCGATCTCCCTCGAACAGCCATTCCGATCTCCCTCCAACAGTCGGTCGCCGGATCCCACATTCAGGTTCGCTGGAGCGGCGCAAGTGCACCACCTCTAAAGGTATCCGCGCGTGCCGGAGGAACACCCGTGCGGCGGACTGCTAGGTCCGATTACATGGTCATTGCCTGCGAGTGGAGGTGGCTAGTTGCAACTCATGGAAATCCCTATTGACGGCGCCGAAGTGATCAACCGGATGGGTGTGCCGCACCTCCACTATATAGGCATCCGGCGCGGGCTCAACTCTTGGGCCTCGCACGGATCCTAAAGCCCACATGTTCCTTCCCTTAAGCGCGCAACCCTTTAGGTTATCGTCCACTTGGTCGCGAGTTAGATGACATACAACTCGCCCGGTTGGTAGCGGCCTCTAGCAAGACGTGCCGACTCCAAGTGTCCGATGAAGCTGGTTAGGCGAACCTGTACTTCACACTTCTGTTCCCTTTGCCACACGATATATGTTGTCTTGCACAAGGCGATATGGTCATCCTTGTTGCACCACGACCTCTTACTCGTTCCGACCAACACTTTGGATTATCTCATAATCCTCATGGCATGGCCATGGTTATCCAGGTCGGATCACCCGAGGGGGCCTAGAGTATATCTCTCCTGGTAGGAGGGGAAAATTCCATCTTGCTCGACCATGTCTCGCAACATGGGTCTGGACAAGCCCGAAACCTACCTTTGTAACTAACCAGACATGAAGTAGGGTTTGGTTAGACCAAAGAAAGTATGTCACCATCCCGAGTACATACGCCAGCTCGGGTCTTAGGACAAAGAACGTATGTTGTACTAGAGACTCACAGATGACCTATCGCTGCGTCTCATAGTTGGGTCTGTCCAACTCATACCTTATCTCGACTCGGATCCGACTATGTCGAATCTGACTAGACCTTTGTGAGTCCATATTATTCGCCTAGCATCTAATGCTACATGGTCAGTGAGACCGAACCATCCACCATGTCATATGCTAGTTTGATTAGTTGCGCGTCCACACAACCCTTTGGACTAGGGACCATTTAGGATAGTTATCATACAATGCATAGTCTCACAAACAAGTCACATACTTGTTAATACACATTAATGATAATGTCCAAGGACTATCTTTATTCATAAACACATAGGAAATATCATCATACATTATTGCCTCTAGTGTACATCTCCAATAGTATCCCACTTGGACTAGAGTCAATCAAATAGACATCGAATGCCCATAGCTCTAACGTGCCCCTCATGCTTGGGTTGTGGAACCGGCTTAGTCAACGGATCTGCAACATTTGCATCTGTATGAATCTTGCACAAATTTGTATCACCTTTCTGTAAGAGCTTCCGTATCAAGTGATATTTTCGGTCTATGTGCCTGGTCTTGTGGTGTTGTCTCGGCTCCTTGGCCTGTGCGATGGCACCTGAATTATCGCAATAAAGGTCCAACAGTTTTGACCAGCCCGGGAACACACCAACATCTTCGAGGAACTTATGAATCCAAACACCTCCTTTGCAACTTCACAAGCCGCATTGTATTTGGCCTTTGTTGTGGAGTCAGTCATCGTATATTGCTTGGAACTCGTCCAGCTCACAGCTCCTCCATTCATGACATACACGAATCCAGTTTTCGATCGACAATCATCCCTATCGGTTTGGAAACTAGCATCAGTGTAACCCTTTATGCAGAGCTCCTCCTCACCTCCATAAACTAGGAACATCTCTTTAGTCCTTTTAAGGTACTTCAATATAGTTTTCACCGCTGCCCAGTGACTCTCACCTGGGTCGGCCTGGTATCTGCTTGTTAAGCTTATTGCATAGGCAACATCAGGCCGTGTACATAGCATGGCATACATGATGGATCCAATTGCAGAGGCATATGGAATCCTACTCATCCGGTTTCGCTCATCACAAGTCATAGGACTCTAAGTCTTGCTTAGCCTTATACCATGTGATACGGGCAAGAACCCTTTCTTGGCCTCACTCGTGTTGAACCTCTTCAACACTTTGTCTATGTACGTACTCTGGCTTAAGCCGAGCAGCCTCCTCGATCTATCTCTATAGATCTTGATGCCTAAAATGTACACTGCCTCTCCAAGGTCTTTCATCAAAAACTTGCCATTCAATGATTCCTTGACTAAGTTCAACATCGAAACATCATTTCTGATCAGCACTATGTCATCCACATACAAGATCAAAAATACTATCGAGCTCCCACTAGACTTCTTGTATAAACAATAGTCCTCTTCGTTCTTGATGAAACCAAGGTCAACAACGACTACATCAAAACAAATGTTCCAACTCCGAGCTGCTTGCCTTAATCCATAAATGGATCTCTTGAGCTTGCATATTTTACCAGCGTTAGTTCGATCGACCAAACCTTTGGGTTGTATCATCTATACATCCTCTTTTAAATTTCCATGAAGGAAAGCCATTTTGACATCCATCTTCCATATCTCATAATCAAAATATGCCGCTATAGCTTGTATGATCCTCACCGACTTTAGCATTGCTACCGGCGAGTAGGTCTCGTCGTAGTCAATTCCTTGAACTTTTCCATAACCTTTAGCGACAAGCCGAGCTTTGTGGATCTGAACATTTCCATCCACATCGGTCTTCTTCTTAAAGACCCATTTGCAACCAATGGCAACTACGCCAGGTGGCGGATCAACCATGTCCCAGACTTGATTGTCATCCATGGACTTTAACTCGGATCTCATAGCCTCTAGCCATGCCATGGAATCTAGGCTCACCATCGCTTCCACATACGTGGCTGGCTCGTCACTTTCCAACAACAATACATCGCGCGTTCTGCGCAATCTTTCTGACCTTCGTGGCTCCGGTGCCGATTCCACTACAGATTCTCTAATCGACTCCAGTGTGATCTCATCACCAACCGAGTTGTCCCCGAGTGGCTCTCGAATTTCCTCGAGTCACACCATTCTCCCACCGGCCTCTCGACTGAGAAACTCTTTCTCTAGGAAAACCCCGTTCTGAGCAACAAACACTTTCTTCTCTTCTCGGTTGTAGAAGTTATATCCCAAGGTTTCCCTCAGATATCCCATGAATATGCATTTATCCGACTTAGGTGTAAGCTTGTCCGACATGAGTTGCTTTACAAATGCTTCACAACCCCAAATCTTTAGAAAAGACAAACTAGGAGTCTTCCCAGTCCACATCTCATGTGGTGTCTTGTCAACGGATTTTGATGGTACCCTATTAAGTGTGAAAGCTGATGTTTCTAGAGCGTATCCCCAGAATGACAAGGGAAAATCCGATTTTCTCATCATCGACCGGACCATGTCCAACAAGGTTCGATTTCTCCGTTCTGACACACCGTTTCTCTGCGGCGTACCCGTAGGTGTGAGTTGAGGTACTATACCTCGGCCTTTCAGATGATTATCAAAATCCTGGTCATGTACTCACCTCCATGATGTGGTCATAGAAATTTTATTGTCTTGCCGAGCTGATTTTCAACCTCGTTCTGAAACTCTTTGAACTTTTCAAAAGTTTCCGACTTGTGCCTCATCAAATAGATATATCCATATCTACTCAAGTCATCGGTAAAAGTCATGAAGTATTAATAGCCACCTCTGGCCATTGTGCCAGATTGGACCACATACATCACTATGTATAAGCTCCAACAGCTCGGACGCCCTCTCACAACTCTTTGAAAAAGGAGACTTAGTCATCTTGCCTACCAATCATGATTCGCATGTCTCGAATGACTCGAAGTCGGACGAGGTTAGGATTCCGTCATCATGGAGCTTCTTCATGCGTTTCAGACTAATGTGTCCAAGCCGGCAATGCCAGAAGTACGTCGGATTTATCTCAGTAGGCTTATGCCTCTTGACATTCACGTTATAGATTGGTTCCGTTTCTAGATTTAAAATAAATGACCCATCTACTATGGGTGTATAGCCATGGAACATTCCCTTCAAATAAAATGATCAACCATTGTCCTTTATATTGAATTCGTAACCTTGACTCATCAAACATGAGGCGGGAATAATGTTCCGATTAAGTGCGGGAATGTAATAACAATTATTCAATTCCAAAATAAATCCAGAAGGAAGCTTGAGCTGTATCGTGCCGACCTCCAATACAGCAACTCTTGCTTTGGTGCCGACCCTGATGTCAATCTCCCCTTGTGCCACACGCCTACTTCTTACCAGCCCCTGCATCGAGTTGCAAATATGAACAACTGATCCGGTATAAAATACCCAAGAGCTACTAGGTATGTCAGCAAGGTAAATGTCTATAACATATGTAACAAGTGTACTTTTGCCTAAAGAAGCATCTCTGACCTTCTTGTCGTGCTCAGCAAGCCACTTGCTACAGTTCCCTTCCAGTGACCAGCTTCCTTGCAGTGAAAGAAAATTGTCTTTGAGTTCGGTCCGGACTTTGGCTCAGCGGCGGAGACAGCCTTCTCCGTGCTCTTTGCCTTACCCTTTTTCTTGGACCAACTCTTCTTGAACTTAGCCGATTTCTGCACCATAAACACTTGATGCATGCCTTTCTTAATATCTTGATCTGCCACCTTGAGCATCCCATGCAATTCAGTGAGCTTCTTATCCATGCCATGCACATGATAGTTCGAGACGAACGTCCCATAGCTAGGTGGAGGAGAACCAAAAATTGCATCCGTGGACAGCTCATCCCCAAGCGGGAAGCCTAACCGATCCAAAGTTTGCACATACCCGATCATCTTGATCACATGCAGGCTGAGTGGATTGCCCTCCTTCAGCTTAAAATCCATCAAGGACTGCCATACGTTGAACCTTTTGGTCCTAGCCTGCACCTGAAACATGCTCTTAAAACTCTCGATCATATCGAAAGCCTGAATGTTTTTGAAATGTTGTTGCAAATCGTGCTCCATACAAGCCATCATGAGGCAGCTGATCTCGTTTGATTCATCAATGAGTTTCTGGTGGGCATTCTTGGTCGTGGCGTTTAGCATTCTCGGCAGGTTCCTCTGGAAGTGGATCCTCTAGAACATGTTCCTTTTTATCGTGCTTGAGAACAATTCTCAGATTTCTATACCAGGTGGTAAAGTTTGTTCCATTCAGTTTATCCTTTTCTAGAATTGATATCAATGCAAAGTTGGGTTGAGAAGGTGGTGCCATTGAACTACAACAGAAAATATGCAATCACTAAGCAATGTGTTATGTAGAGTAATTGAAGCCTTAAACAGAACTACTCCCACTGAACTCAGCGTCCCTCCACAAACTCTTAGTGATTCAGGACCCATCTAGCGCGAGCAACTAGTGAGCTTTAGCATCACTGCTAGCCAACTTGCCTATTCTGTAAGCAACTCCTTGCTAATCGTATCTCTATATGACTCCTGTCGGTTGGGTAGGTATCTCATACCCCGGCTCCCAACCTTCTCTGCCACACGGCCCAAAACCGTTTTGATAGCCTCGTCAAGTTAACCCGATGCAGTGCATGTCCATGTCTGACACGAAACCTCCAGTTCAAGGACACCTAGTAGCACCTCAATTTTATGAGCCCACTACTAGACGTACTTGACGTGCGAAAGTGCAACATTCGAAATGGCAATATACTTGATATTAATGAGGATCTTTCTACCATTATAACATGCATGGAAACAAGAAACAATATCAATCACATATAAACATAAATATGTGAAATAGTATGGCTCCTTCATGGGTGTCCTTCCATGATCGGCTCCTACTCCGATGACCAAGGCGGAACTCCATCTTGTCCATCACGCCAGGATGCCAAAACCTCGAACTTGATCTCTGTACTCCAACTACTAAAAATAGTAATAAATTTACAAAGAATCACAAGTCGACACTCAGGTCATTATACAATATAATGACAACACTTTGGCTTTTGTCGGCTGACAATCATGACATGCAGGTCATGTTAAAATTACACACATGCATCACATACATATGATCCATACTATTCACATCAAACCTACAAAACAAACTGATGCATAGAAACACATTCTACCGGTTTGTGTGATCGTGTAGGAAATACAAGGGGCTATGTGCACAATTTCGGAAATCACAGATCGCATCTGCACTCCGATCATGCTGAATTTTCTGATCTGACCAATCTCATCGATCGTCGCGAACCCAATTCGGATTTACGTTTCACGGTTAACCCCGATGGCGGATACCGACCGGTAGGAGTAGGTTGTGTCACGACCTCATTGATTCCAGTAGACAGAAAACATAGCCTCAATGATCTCGATGTGTAGTTGATCTCATCAACCGTGCACATAGCCGATCTCATAAACGACGACGGATCTCATCCGTCGCCTCCACATATCAAATATGCATCCGATTTGAAAATCCTATAAAAGAGGCTCTGATACCACTGTTGGGTTCTACCGTAGGTGCATCACATGCAAATTAAAAAAATTCTACGAGCATAACATCCAAGAACATGCTACGGAGATGGATCACAGATTGTTACCACTAGACGCGCAGTGTCATGCGGTGAAAGTAGAGTTAGGACAGCGCGTTCGTGTGGTCCTTCTCCTCCTCGTACGATCTCCCTCGAACAGCCGTTCCGATATCCCTCTAACAGCCGATCGCCGGATCCCACGTACAGGTTCGCCGGAGCGGCGCAAGTGCACCGCCTCTAACGGTATCCGCGCGTGCAGGAGGAACACCTGTGTAGGAGGAACACATACGATCGGCGGTAGCGAATGGAGGTGGCTAGTTGCAACTCATGCAATGCCCTAATGACGGTGCCAAAGCGATCAACCGGATGGGTTTGCCGCACCTCCACTATATATAGGCATCCGGCATGGGCTCAACTCTTGGGCCTCGCACGGATCCTATAGCCCACGTGTTCCTTCCCTTAAGCGCGCAACCCTTTAGGTTCTCGTCCACTTGGCCGTGAGTGAGATGACATCCGACTTGACCGGTCGGTAGCGGCCTCTAGCAAGACGTTCCGACTCCAAGTGTCTGATGAAGCTGGTTAGGCGAACCTATACTTCACACTTATGTTCCCTTTGCCACACGATATATGTTGTCGTGCACAAGGTGATATGGTCATCCTTGTTGCAGCACGACCTCTTTCTCATTCCGGTGAATCCAACCAACACTTCAGATTATCTCATAATCCTCATCGCATTGCCATGCTTATACAGGTCGGATCACCCGAGGGGGCCCGAAGTATATCTCTCCTGGTAGGAGGGGCAAATCCCATCTTGCTCGACCATGTCTCATAGCATGGGTCTGGACAAGCTCGAAACCTACCTTTGTAACTACCTAGTCACGAAGTAGCGTTTGGTCTGCCCAAAGCAAGTCTGTCACCATCCCGAGTACATGTGCCAGCTCAGGTCTTAGGACATAGAACGTATGTGTTGGGGAACGTTGCATGGGAAACAAAAAATTTCCTATGTTCACGCAAGACCTACCCATGGTGATGAGCATCTACGAGAGGGAGAGTGGATCAACATACCCTTGTAGATCGCTAAGCGGGAAGCATTAAGAAACGCGGTTGGTGTAGTCGAACGTCTTCGCAATCCAAATCGCCGAGCGTCTCTCGATCCAATAACGACCCGTCCCGTGATCCAATCATGATCCGTCCCATGATCCAATCACGATCTGTCTGGCGAACACGATGACGGTCCTTCCGATCTAGCGCCAAACGGACGGCACCTCCGCGTTCAGCACACATACAGCTTGATGACGATCTCTGCCTTCTTGATCCAGCAAGAGGGAGCATAGAGGAAGAAGAGTCCTCCAGCAGCATGACGGCGCTCCAGCGATGGTGGTGGATCTATTCCGGTAGGGCTTCACCTAAGCACTGTAGAAATCCGATCTAGAGGAGAAACTATGCACTGCAGGAACGGGTAGCATGTGGCTGAAAATTCTGTGCAAAAACTCTAAAACCACCAGTATATATAAGAGTGAGGGAGGAGAGGCCTTGGCACAAGGGCCAAGCCTTCCTTGGTTCGGCCGAAGTGGGAGGAGAGGAGGATTCCTCGTCCAATCCTAGTAGGACTAGGATTCCTGCTTTTTGGCCTTTTTCCACCTTTTTCCCTTTGGGCTTTTCTTCCCTAGCCGAATGGGCCTTGTGTGGGATTTCCACCAGCCCACAAAGGCCGGGTATTCACTCTCCCACAGCCCATGAAGCCTCTTGGGTCGAAATACCCCTCCCGGTGGTCTCCCGATACACTACCAGCACCCCCTCTACACTACCGATTAGCCCGAAACTTTTCCGGTGACCAAAACAGGACTTCCCATATATGAGTCTTTACCTTCGGACCATTATGGATCTCCTCGTGATGTTCGGGATCTCATCTATGACTCCGAACAACCTTCAGTCACCACCATACATAACTCTATACTACCGAACGTCACCAAACCTTAAGTGTGCATACCCTGCGGGTTCGAGAACTATGTAGACATGACCGAGACACCTCTAGGGTCAATAACCAATAGCGAGACCTGGATGCCCATATTGGTTCCTACATATTCTACGAAGATCTTTATCGGTCGAACCTCTATGTCAAGGATTCAGTTAATCTCCTATGATGTTCCCTTTGTTCTTCGGTATGTTACTTGCCCGAGATTCAATCGTCGATATCTCCATACCTAGTTCAACCCTGTTACCAGCAAGTCCCTTTACTCGTTCGGTAATACAAGATCCCGTGACTAACACTTAGTCACATTGCTTGCAAGGCTTATTGTGATGTTGTATTACCGAGTGGGCCCCAAGATACCTCTTCGTTACATGGAGTAACAAATCCCCGTCTTGATCCATGCCAACTCAACAGACACCCTCGGAGATACCTGTAGAGCACCTTTATAGTCACCCAGTTATGTTGTGATGTTTGATACACACAAGGCGCTCCTTCAGTGTTCGTGAGTTGCATGATCTCGTGGTCGTAGGAACATATACTTGACATGCAGAAAACAGTAGCAATAAACTGACACGATCATATGCTACGTTTGTAGTTTGTGTTGGGGAACGTTGCATGGGAACCAAAATTTTCCTACGCACACGCAGATCTATCCATGGTGATGAGAATCTACGAGAGGCAGAGTGGATCTACATACCCTTGTAGATCGCTAAGCGGGAAGCGTTAAGAAACGCGGTTGGTGTAGTCGAACGTCTTCGTGATCCAAATCGCCGTGCGTCCCGCGATCCAATCATGATCCGTCCCGTGATCCAATCATGATCCATCCCGCGATCTGATCACGATCCATGCCACGAACTTGATCACGATCTGTCCCACAAACTTGATCACGATCCTTCCGATCTAGCACCGAACGGACGACACCTTCGAGTTCATCACACGTACAGCTTGATGACGATCTCCACCGTCTTGATCCAGCAAGAAGGAGTGGAGAGGAACAAGAGTTCTCTGGCAGCCTGATGGCGCTCCGGCGATGGTGGTGGAGCAATTCCGGCAGGGCTTCGCCTAAGCAATGCAGAAATCCGACCTAGAGTAGAAACTATGCACTGGAGGAACGGGTAGCACGTGGCTGAAAATCTAGTGCAAAAGCCCTAAAACCTCCAGTATATATAAGATGAGAGGAGGCGAGGCCTTTTCACAAGGGCCAAGTCCTCCTTGCTTCGTCCGAAGGAGAGAGGGAGAGGTGGAGTCCACCTCCAATCCTAGTAGGACTAGGATTCACCCTATTTTGCCTTTTTCACTTTTCTCTTAGGCCTTTTTTCCTCCAGCCGCATGGGCCTCTTGTGGATGTTCCACCAGACCACTAAGGTCTGGTTTACACCCTCCTACAGCCCATGTAGCCTCTTGGGTCGAAATAACCCTCCCGGTGGCCTCCTGGTACAC
The DNA here is from genome assembly GCA_022496015.1 of Hordeum marinum. Classification (NCBI taxonomy): domain Eukaryota; kingdom Viridiplantae; phylum Streptophyta; class Magnoliopsida; order Poales; family Poaceae; genus Hordeum; species Hordeum marinum. The sequence continues at coordinate 179,192,422 of CM039674.1, forward strand.
TACCGACACTCCCGGTACACTGCCGATGAGCCCGAAACTTTTCCGGCAACCAAAATAGGACTTCCTATATATAAATCTTTACCTCCAGACCATTCCGGAGCTCCTAGTGACTTCTGGGATCTCATCCGGGAGTCTGAAAAAACTTCGGTCACCACCATACATAACTCTATACTACCGAAACGTCACCAAACCTTAAGTGTGCAGACCCTGCGGGTTCGTGAACTATGTAGACATGACCGAGACACCTCTACAGTTAATAACCAATGGCGGGACCTGGATGTCCACATTCGTTCGATCCTCTATGTCAAGGATTCAGTTAATCACGTATGATGTTCCCTTTGTTCTTTGGTATGTTACTTGCCCGAGATTCGATCGTTGGTATCTCCATACCTAGTTCAACCTCGTTACTGGAAAGTCTCTTTACTCATTCTGTAATACAAGATCTCGCAACTAACACTTAGTCACATTACTTGCAAGGCTTATTGTGATGTTGTATTACAGAGTGGGCCCTGAGATACCTCTCCGTCACACGAAGTAAGTCACATTACTTGCAAGGCTTATTGTGATGCTGTATTACCGAGTGGGCCCTGAGATACCTCTCCGTCACACGAAGTAACAAATCCCAGTCTTGATCCATGCCAACTCAACAGACACCCTCGGAGACACATGTAGAGCACCTTTATAGTCACCCAGTTACGTTGCGACATTTGATACACACAAGGTACTCCTCCGATATCTGTGAGTTGCATGATCTCATGGGCATAGGAACATATACTTGACATGCAGAAAAGAGTAGCAATAAACTAACACGATCATAAGCTATGTTTGTAGTTTGGGTCTTGTCCATCACATCATTCTCCTAATGATATGATCCCGTTATCAAATGACATCTCATGTCCATGGCTAGGAAACCTTAACCATCTTTCGATCAACGAGCTAGTTCACTAGAGGTATACTAGGGACCTTCTGTTTGTCTATGTATCCACACATGTATCCGTGTTTCCAATTAATACAATTATAGCATGGGTAATAAATAATTATCATGAACAAGGAAATACAATAATAAACACTTTGTTTATTGCCTCTAGGGCATATTTCCAATAGTCTCCCACTTGCACTAGAGTCAATAATCTAGTTCACATCACTATGTGATTTACATTGTAATGAATCGAACACCCATGCAGTTCTGGTGTCGATCATGTTTAGCCCTTGGAAGAGGTTTACTCAACGGGTCTGCAACATTCAGATCCGTGTGCACTTTGTAAATATTTATGTCTTTCTCCACGATGTAATCGCGGATGGAGTTGAAGCGTCGCTTTATGTATCTGGCCCTCTTGTGAAACCTTGGTTCCTTGGCCAGAGCAATGGCACTAGTGTTGTCACAGAACAGGTTCATTGGATTCAGTGCACTGGGCACTACTCCAAGATATGTCATGAACTGCTTCATCGAGACACCTTCCTTCGCCACCTCCGAGGCTCCGATGTATTCCGCTTCGCTCGTAGAATCAGCTACCATGCTTTGCTTGGAACTACACCAGCTTACCGCTCCCCTGTTAAGAATAAATATGTATCCGGTTTGCGACTTAGAGTCGTCCGGATCAGTGTCAAAGCTTGCATCGACGTAACCCTTTACGACGAGCTCTTCATCACCTCCATAAACGAGAAACATTTCCTTAGTCCTTTTCAGGTACTTAAGGATATTCTTGACCGCTTGCCAGTGCTCCATTCCAGGATCACTTTGAAACCTCCGGCCATACTTATGGCAAGGCTGACATCGGATCTTGTGCACAACATTGCATAGATGATAGAGCCTATGGCTGAAGCATAGGGGATGACACTCATATTTTCTCTATCTTCTGCAGTTACTGGGCATTGAGTCTTACTCAACTTCACACCTTGTAACACAGACAAGAACCCCTTCTTAGACTGTTCCATTTTGAACTTCTTCAAAACTTTATCAAGGTATGTGCTCTGTGAAAGTGCTATTAAGCGTCTCGATCTATCTCTATAGATCTTAATGCCTAATATGAAAGCAGCTTCTCCTAGGTCCTTCATTGAAAAACTCTTGTTCAAATATTCCCTCACGCTTTCCAGCATTTCTATATTGTTTCCAATCAGCAATATGTCATCCACATAAGATACTAGAAACGCTATAGAGCTCCCACTCACTTTCTTGTAAATACAAGCTTCTCCGTAAACTTGTACAAACTCAAACGCTTTGATCACCTCATCAAAGCGCTTATTCCAACTCCGAGATGCTTGCACCAGTCCATAAATGGATCGCTGGAGTTTGCAAACTTTGTCAGCATTCTCTGGATCGACAAAACCTTCGGGTTGCATCATATACAACTCTTCCTCAAGGAAACCATTGAGGAACGCTGTTTTGACATCCATCTGCCAAATTTCATAGTCGAAATAAGCAACTATTGCTAACATGATTCTGACAGACTTAAGCATCGCTATGGGTGAGAAAGTCTCATCGTAGTCAACTCCTTGAACTTGTGAAAAAACCTTTGCCACAAGTCGAGCTTTATAGACGGTGACATTACCGTCCGCATTTGTCTTCTTATTAAAGATCCATTTGTTCTGAATGGCCTTTCGCCCTTCAGGTAATACTTCCAAAGTCCATACTTTGTTTTCATCCATGGATCCCATCTCGGATTTCATGGCCTCTAACCATTTCTTGGACTCTGGGCCCATCACTGCTCCTCCATAGCTCGTAGGTTCATTGTTGTCCAACAACATAACCTCCAAGACAGGGTTGCCGTACCACTCAGGGGTAGTACGCGGCCTTGTCGACCTACGAGGTTCAATAGCATCTTGATCCGAAGCTTCATGATCATCATCATTAACTTCCTCTTCTACCATTGTAGGTTCCACAGAAACATCTTTCTGCGCTGCGCTACTTTCTGGTTGAAGTAAAGGTTCAATAAGCTCATGAAGCTCTACTTTCCTCCCACTCAATTCTTTCGAGAGAAACTCTTTCTCAAGAAATGTTCTGTTCTTAGCGACAAACACTTTGCCTTCGGATCTGAGATAGAAGGTATACCCAATTGTCTCTTTCGGGTATGCTATGAAGACGCATTTCTCCGCTTTGGGTTCCAGATTTCAAGATGAAGCTTTTTGACATAAGCATCACATCCCCAAACTTTAAGAAACGACAACTTTGGCTTCTTGCCAAACCACAGTTCATATGGCGTATTCTCAACGGATTTTGATGGTGCCCTATTTAAAGTGAATGCAGCTGTTTCTAATGCATAACCCCAAAACGATAGTGGCAAATCAGCAAGAGACATCATAGAATGCACCATATCTAATAAGGTTCGGTTACGACGTTCGGACACACCATTACGCTGTGGTGTTCCGGGCGGTGTCAACTGCGAAACAATTCCATACTGTCTTAAGTGACTACCAAACTCATAACTCAGATATTCACCTCCTCGATCAGATCGCAGGAACTTAATCTTCTTGTTATGATGATTCTCATCTTCACTCTGAAATTGCTTGAACTTTTCAAATGTTTCAGACTTGTGTTTCATTAAGTAAATATACCCATATCTAGTTAAGTCATCAGTGAAGGTGAGAAAATAACGATATCCACCACGCGATGTAACATTCATTGGACCGCACACATCAGTATGTATGATTTCCAATAAGTCACTCGCCCGTTCCATTGATCCAGAGAATGGCGTTTTAGTCATCTTGCCCATGAGGCATGGTTCACATGTGTCAAGTGATTCAAAATCAAGTGACTCCAAAAGTCCATCAACATGGATCTTCCTCATGCGTTTTACACCAATATGACCTAAATGGCAGTGCCACAAGAAAGTGGTACTATCATTATCAACTCTACATCTTTTGGCATCAATGTTATGAACATGTGTGTCATCACTATCAAGATTCAATATGAATAAACCCCTAACATTGGGTGCATGACCATAAAAGATATTACTCATATAAATAGAACAACCTTTATTCTCTGATTTAAACGAGTGACCATCTCGCAATAAACAAGATCTAGATATAATGTTCATGCTTAACGCAGGCACCAAATAACAATTATTCAGGTTCATCACTAATCCTGATGGTAATCGAAGAGAGAGCGTGCCAACGGCGATCACATCAACCTTGGAACCATTTCCCATGCGCATCGTCACTTCGTCCTTTACCAGCCTTCGTTTATTCCGTAGTTCCTGCTTTGAGTTCCAAATGTGAGCAACCGAACCGGTATCAAATACCCAGGCACTACTACGAGAGCTAGTAAGGTACACATCAATAACATGTATATCATATATACCTTGTTTGTCGTTGGCCGACTTCTTGTCAGCCAGGTACTTGGGGCAGTCCGCTTCCAGTGACCAGTTCCCTTGCAATGAAAGCACTCAGTTTCTGGCTTGGGTCCATGCTTGGGCTTCTTTATAGGAGTAGCAACTACTTTGCCATCCTTCTTGGTTTTACCCTTTTTGCCCTTGCCCTTGACTTTGCCATTTTTCTTGAAACTACTGGTTTTATTGACCATCAACACTTGATGTTCTTTCTGGATTTCAGACTCAGCAACTTTTAGCATTGTAAACAGCTCGGCGACTGACTTGTTCATCCCGTGCATGTTATAGTTCTTCACAAAGCTCTTGTAACTAGGTGGCAGTGATTGAAGAACTGTGTCAGTGATCGCCTCTGGCGGAAGGGCAATTCCCAACTCCACTAGACGAGTTGAATACCCAGACATTCTGAGTATTTGTTCACTGATAGACCCGTTCTCCTCCATCTTGCAAGCATAGAACTTATCGGAGGTTTCATACCTCTCGATCCGGGCGTTCTTCTGAAAGATAAACTTCAACTCCTAGAACATCTCATATGCTCCATGACGTTCAAAACGTCTTTGAATTCCCGGTTCTAAGCCATATAATATTGCACACTGAACTATTGAGTAATCTCCAGTACGTGCCTCCCAAGCGTTCTTAACGTCTTTGGAGGTCATGTCTTCTGGTTGATCACCAAGCGATGCGTCAAGGACATATGATTTTTGGGAAGTCGTGAGGATAATCCTCAGATTACGGGCCTAGTCAACAAAGTTACTTCCATCATCTTTCAACTTAGCTTTCTCTAGGAACGCATTAAAATTCAGGGGTGCTACTGCGCGAGCCGTTGACTTACAACATAAATATGCAAAGTTTACTTAGACTATTGTTCAAGATAATGAGTTTAGTTAATCAAATTTCTAAAGCTCCCACTCAAATTGACATCCCTCAGGTCATCTGAGTGTCACATGATCCAAATCCACCAACTCAAGTCCGATCATCACGTGAGTTGATGTGGCTTCAATGGTGAACATCATTATGTTGACCATATCTACTATATGACTCATGTTCGACCTTTCGGTCTCTTGTGTTCCGAGGCCATGCCTGTACATGCTAGGCTCGTCAAGTTTAACCCGAGTGTTTTGTGCGTGCAACACTGGCTTGCACCCGTTGTATGTGAACGTAGAGTCTATCACACCCGATCATCATGTGGTGTCTCAACACAACGAACTTTCGCAATGGTGCACACTCGGGGAGAACACAATTTGTCTTGAAATTTAAGTGAGGGGTCACCTTATAATGCTTCCGTCGTACTAAGCAAAACAAGGTGCATAAAAGTATTAACATCACATGCAATTCATAAGTGACATGATATGGCCATGAACTTGTGCTTTAGATCTCCATCTTGAAAGCACCGGCATGATCTCCATCGTCACCGGCACGACACCATGATCTCCATCATCTTGATCTCCATCAACGTGTCGCCATCGGGGTTGTCACGCCCTGCATGCTTTTACTACTATTGCTATCGTTTAGCGATAAAGTAAAGCATTACATAGCGCTTAATGATTGACACGCAGGTCATACAATAATTAAAGACAACCCTATGGCTCATGCCGTTTGTCGTACACATCGACATGCAAGTCGTGAAATTCTATACATCACATGATCATCTCATACATCACATATATCACATCATGTAATTGGCCATATCACATCACAACATACCCTGCAAAAACAAGTTAGACGTCCTCTAATTGTTGTTTGCATGTTTTACGTGGCTGCTGCGGGTTTCTAGCAAGAACGATTCTCACCTACGCATAAACCACAACGGTGATACATAATTTGCTTTTCAGCCTTCTCAAGGACCGCCTTTGTCGAATCCGATCCAACTAAAGTGAGAGAAATGCCACCCGCAAGCCATCTAGGAAACAAGTTGCGTCGAGGGAACCGGTCTCTCGTAAGCATACGAGTAATGTTCGTCCAGGCCGCTTCATCTCACAATACCGCTGAACCAAAATCCGACCAAGGGAGGAAGCAATCTAAGCATCAACGCCCACAAACCTTTTGTGTTCTCCTCGAGATCTCATCAACACATAGACCTAGCTCATGATGCCACTATTGCGGAACGTTGCATGGGAAACAAAAAAAATTCTAAGCACACGCATATCTATCCATGGTGATGAGCATCTACGAGAGGGAGAGTGGATCTACATACCCTTGTAGATCGCTAAGCGGGAAGTGTTAAGAAACACACTTCGTGTAGTCGAACGTGTTCGCAATCCAAATCGCCGTGCGTCCCATGATCCAATCATGATCCATCTCGCGATCCAATCACGATTTGTCCCACGATCCGATCACGATCTGTCCCACGAACTTGATCACGATCCGTCCCATGAACTTGATCACGATCCTTCCGATCTAGCACAGAACGGGCGACACCTCCGCGTTCAGCACACATACAGCTTGATGACGATCTCCGCCGTCTTGATCCAGCAAGAAGGAGTGGAGAGTAAGAAGAGTTCTCCGGCAGACTGACGGCGCTCCGGAGATTGTGGTGGAGCAATTCCGGCAGGGCTTCGCCTAAGCACTGCAGAAATCCGATCTAGAGGAGAAGCTATGCACTGGAGGAACGGGTAGCATGTGGCTGAAAATCTAGTGCAAAAACCCTAAAACCTCCAGTATATATAAGAGGGGAGGAGGAGAAGCCTTGGCACAAGGGCCAAGGCCTCCTTGATTCGGCCGAAGGAGAGAGGGAGAGGTGGAGTCCACCTCCAATCCTAGTAGGACTAGGATTCACCCTATTTTGCCTTTTTTCCACTTCTATCTTAGGCCTTTTTTCCTCGAGCCACATGGGACTCTTGTGGATGTTCCACCAGCCCACTAAGGGCTGGTTTGCACCCTCCTACAACCCATGTAGCCTCTTGGGTCGAAATACCCCTCCTTGTGGCCTCCCGGTACACTACCGGCACTCCCGGTACACTACCGATGAGCCCGAAACTTTTCCGGCGACCAAAACAGGACTTCCTATATAGGAATCTTTACCTACGGACCATTCCAGAGCTCCTCATGACATCCAGGATCTCATCCGGGAATCCGAACAAACTTCGGACACCACCATACATAACTCTATACTACCGAAATGTCACCAAACCTTAAGTGTGCAGACCCTATGGGTTCGAGAACTATGTAGACATGACCGAGACACCTCTATGGTCAATAACCAATGGCGGGACCTGGATTTCCACATTGGTTCCTACATATTCTATGAAGATCTTTATCGGTCGAACCTCTATGTCAAGGATTCAATTAATCCCGTATGATGTTCCCTTTGTTCTTTGGTATGTTACTTGCCCGAGATTCGATCGTCGGTATCTCCATACCTAGTTCAACCTCGTTACTGGAAAGTCTCTGTACTCGTTCCGTAATAGAAGATCTCGCAACTAACACTTAGTCACATTGATATCAAGGCTTATTGTGATGTTGTATTACCGAGTGGGCCCTGAGAAACCTCTCCGTCACACGGAGTAACAAATCCCAGTCTTGAACCATGCCAACTCAACAGACACCCTCGGAGACACCTGTAGAGAACCTTTATAGTCACCCAGTTACGTTGCAATGTTTGATACACACAAGGTACTCCTCCGATATCTGTGAGTTGCATGACCTCATGGTCATAGGAACATATACTTGACATGCAGAAAACAGTAGCAATAAACTAACACGATCATAAGCTATGTTTGTAGTTTGGGTCTTGTCCATCACATCATTCTCCTAATGATGTGATCCCGTTATCAAATGACATCTCATGTCCATGGCTAGGAAACCTTAACCATCTTTCGATCAACGAGCTAGTTCACTATAGGTATACTAGGGACATTGTGTTTGTCTATGTATCCACACATGTATCCATGTTTCCAATTAATACAATTATAGCATGGATCATAAACGATTATCATGAACAAGGAAATACAATAATAAACATTTTATTTATTGCCTCTAGGGCATATTTCCAACAGTTTGGGTCTTGTCCATCACATCTTGCTTCTAATGATGTGATCCTGTTATCAACTAACATCACGTTGCAATGGCTAGGATACCTTGACCATCTTTGATCAACGAGCTAGTTCACTAGAGGCATACTAGGGACAAAGTGTTGTCTATTTACCCACACATGTAATGTGTTTCCAATCAATACAATTATGGCATGGATAATAAACGATTATCATGAACAAGGAAATAAAATAATAAACACTTTATTTATTGCCTCTAGGGCATATTGCCAATATTATGTTGTACTAGATACTCATAGATGACCTATCGCCGCGTCTCATAGTTGGGTCTGTCCAACTCAGACCTTATCTCGACTCGGATCCGACTATGTCGAATCCGGCTAGACCTTTTTGAGTCCATATTATTCGGCTGGCATCTAATGCTACATGGTCATTGAGACCGAACCATCCATCGTGGCATATGCTAGTCTGATTAGTTGTGCGTCCACACAACCCTTTGGACTAGGGACCATTTAGGACAGTTATCATACAATGCATAGTCTCACAAACAAGTAACGTACTTGTTAATACACATCAATGATAATGTCCAAGGACTATCTTTATTCCTAAACACATAGGAAATATCATCATACATGATTGCCTCTAGGGCATATCTCCAACACAACAGGTGAAAGACTTGGGCTGGTTGGCAAGGAACTGGTTAAGTGTCGCAAACTGAGACTGATTCTGAAAATTCCCTCGAAAACCTTGTTGACCCTGATCTCTTTCTTGCAACAGCTTGAGAAACATCTGAGTAGTCGCACGGGTTGCGGTCATCATAGCTTGCCAAGCTTCTGGAGGAGGAGGCAGTGGGGGTGGGGGTGGAGGATCAGACTGCGCCTCACCCCGACCCAGATTCCCGCGATTTGGTGGAGCCATCCTAGAGATGGACAAGAACATCAGCACATCATGGACAAGGATGATAGAGATAATCTGAATCAATTGACTTCAAAGAAATTGAACGAATAACATAATATCCTTCCTATTGAAAAATTAGGAAGAATACCTTCTTCGGGTTTGTGATAACATCATTAGATATTACAAGCCACTTGCAATAACACAAAAGTATTGAGCTAGTGTTGCTCGAAACAAATGTATATGCCCTCATACATCAAAAGAAGATGATCCTAGAAAACTACATGAATTCCCATCTATGAAATTCCAAAATCTTTCTGGTTATGCAATCTGGTGTTCGGGATACAAGGAGGAAATATCTCACACAACCAACAAGTCCTACACCCCAACTGTATCCATCCTTCAAGACATAACCAGAGGCATCGGAACTTGATCTATCCTGGATCCTCGAAAGCACAACGATACCAGACATGGTGGTACCCTGGACACCTCCCAAGTACTGGGTGACTCCGACCTTATCTCAGCACGACAAGTATTGAAGCAATTCTGAAAACCCTCTGTCCTGAGATACTAAGGAAACTGAATGATCATGATGTGCCAAGAATTCCCTGGAGCTCAACTCCCCGGAAGAAATCAAGTCAGACAGGAGGCACCAAGACAGAACTCCGTCACATCGGTATCATATAGTTTCCAAAATACCCGCGTGATCCAAAAAAATTGAGCGACAAGAGGAGTAGAATCAACATTCCTAAGTCGAAAACCTCACCAGAGTATAGAAGAGGAGTACAATAAACCTACTCTCCGATATAACTAGACTCAAATAGCTTTTTTTCTAGACTCGACTCGGCCAAGTTCGATCAAGCAAAGGGCTCCTATGGTCGTATGGCTCTGAATACCAACTTGTAACGCCCAAGGATGTGTGCCTATCCATATTTAGGCACGGGGGCCTCGACAGGGATAGAGGCGCATCTAGTCATTTTGCAAGTAGAGTAACATCACATACATGTATGAAGAGAGGAGTATATGAGTTGGCTTACACTTGCCAGAAGCTAAATTACAAGTTCACACCAATTATTCAAGCATCATTCGAAAGACAGTGTTCGTCTACAGATGAAAGCAAACAAAGAAAAGAAGCAATGAAACTGCCTTGCTAGCCCCGAAGATCACGACCAAGGCATCTCTACTCGTCTGGATATGTGACGTGAATTCTGCCACGTTCTTCATCATACTCCCACTGGAGCACGGTTTCGTCTGGACCTGCACCTGTATTTGTTGTAGTAATCTGTGAGCCACGGGGACTCAACAATCTTGTAACCGAGTACCAAGACTATGTAAGCTTATTGGGTTGGATGGGGGTAAGTGTTGAGTTTGCAGCAGCACTAAGCATTATTTTGTGGCCAACTTATGCGAACTCAAATGTAAATATGGTGGACTACGTAAGACGATCGAGTTCTACCATGATCACTAAGTGATCCTCAACACCTACTTATGTCAAACATAACCCCACTGTGTTCTCTCCCGATTCATGTTCACGAGTAGAGACGGTCACGGTTACTCACAGAGTTGGTGTATTTTATTGGAGTTTACTTCAAGTTAACTATAACTGGGTGTTAAACAAAATATCCAAGTTGCCACATAATCGCGGGCATGACTTTTCGAAAGATTTAACCCTGTAGGGGTGCACCAACTAATCCATCAGAAATTAACCACACGCCGCGGGAATACCTCGACCACTGATCTCGTGATCATCCTAGGCAATTCGAAAGGAAAACCGCACACTCGAGATAGCCCGAAGAAGATCAGAGTTCCTCACGCAAGCCATTCGAGAAAGGTAAAACAAGTCTAGCAAGACCGCCCGACGAGTCGACGAACGCGATAAGAGCTATGTATCTCGTTCTCAGGACACGACCGGATAAGCTAGTGTACAGTGGCCTAATAGAAATCTCCCGAGTTGCCCTGTGTTTGCCCCGCACAGTGCTCTAGTTTGGACCAACACTCATGAGGAGCACTCGCCCGGGTTGTTGATTATTATCCACAGGGTTGCAAAGCCCTATGAAGTTTTATTAAGTTGTTTAAGAAAATAGTACCAATGTTGGGTCTTGCCAGACAAGTTTAATCTCAAACCAATAATCAAGGAGGTCCCCCTAACAACCCCGAGCATGTTAGGAGCACAAAATATGGAAACATAACACCGGTAACAAGTAACTATGGTGGTAAAAGTGGAACAAAACACCGAGCAGAAGGCCGAGCCTACCACCATACCAAGATATATATGTGCATTAAATTAAATAGCAGTAAATATTGTGATATCTCTAGGTATCCATCTAAGAACGCTATAAGAGGGGCTGGGCAGCGGTAACTTAGCCAAACAAGGTTCGCTAGGATGTGGCAGGGTTAGAGGCTATCATGGCAATGTAGGAGGCTTGACAGTCAAGTGGTAGGTAACACATATGTAACGATAAGAGCGAGACATCTAGCAAAGAAAAATAGTGTCGGGATCGGGGTATGATCATCTTGCATGTTGGTTCTTCAGAGGGACAAAGAGCGGGGTCCTCGTAGTGGTACTCTCCTAAATCCTCGTACTCAGGTTCAAGACTCATGTCTACCGAAGGGAAACGGCAAGAATAAATAACAAACCGAGGTGCAATGCACAAATAAGATGTTGCATGATTCGTTTGAAGTATTTAACATGGCAATCCTAAGCTAGTCATGTTTCCCATGCCATAGTTAAGTTATTTACAATTCTGGACAGAACCTCATGTTAAGTTGTTTAAATATGCACAATCATGTCAAATATGCATTCTTCATGCAAAATCGATGCAAATGCATGTGTAGAACGTTGGAAACGGAGTAAGGGATCTCACGCTACGCTCCACGGCTAGGTATGAAGGCAAAATACAAGACGAGGAAGACCATGGGATATTACTTGGTATTCCAAGGCAGCCACTAGTTAGGAAATAAGAAACCAATCACAATAGAGCCAAAGATCAAGCAAAAGAACGGAGCATAGCTCCCACAAGTCACAAAACACTAACACACACAATTTGTCCCAAAACAGCAACATAGCAACTTCCACAAAAATTATCTAGAGCTACAGGATGTCTCCAATCTCAAACTAAGCATGAACATAAATGACATAACATGCTTGTCAAATCATACAACTACACAAACTTGAAAGGAAGCATGGATCACTAAGCATGCAGCTCACAAGATGGCATGATGAAACAGATTCTAGGGACTTCGTGAAAATCATGGTTTTTCTGGAATCCGAGTTAAGCTGATAGCAAGTTGACAGCAGAAAATAATGATGCTAGAGACCACCTCACGGCATGAAAAATAACAGTATGGTATAGGACAACATCTACTTCAAAACACTAGCACTGAGCTAGAGCTAAAACTCAACATATCACTTGGTAGCGTCCACTTAGCATGGCATAAAAATATTAACAGATTCTCGGACTTAGAAATATTTAGCATGTTGAAGTCAGCAACATTTTATTAGCTACTTTGGAGTAAGATTCCCACTTATATGCAAGCTTATTATGTCAAAATAAAATACCATGGTATAATACTCATGAAACACTACCACTTCCATGTTGACACAATTATCATAGCATGCATGGATTAATTGTAACTAAAATGACAAAATGGCATATTGGGGGAAAATGACATTTTGTAAAACTTGCTCAAATGACAAACCCAATTGCACCAATGGATTCCTGGGATTTTTCTACCCCAAATCCATATGTCAAACTCAGATATTGCAGTAGATAAAATGCCCATAATTCTAAATTTCTACTAGCATCAAGATTCCCATCCACTTATAAGTCAAAACTTACAATAAATACTCATGCCAAAAATGTCTATGAAAAGTTATGGGAAACTAATAAAATGGAAATAATTAAATAACAGAACAAACTAATAGGAAAAGAAACAAGAGGAAAAAACAAAGGAGGGGACCCACCTGGCATAGACACCAGGGCCCCTCTTAGGCTGACATGTGGCCAGGGGCCCACTGTCAGCGTCACACACACACAGCAGATACACACAGACACACACGAGATCCCTCGGCCACATCCAATCCCACCACACAAGCACACACACTAGCACGCACACGCACTAGCACACACGCACACCCTATCTGGGTGTAGCCACACTAGATCGGGTGCCACCACCACACATCAGTGAAAAAAGAAGAAAAAGGGGCGCGGGGGGATCGAACCCATGACCTCCTGGTCCACGATGCGAGCTGCTACCACTCGGCTAGGCTGGGGCTTCTGCTATAAAGGGGCTAGATAGGAAAATCTACCAACAGAGCCAACTTCTCCTACCTTCTGGCAGACAAGATGGAGACGACGCCGGCAAGCCCTCTGGTAACCACCGGGGCAGGCCACCTATGGCGGGGCCGCAGAAACACAAGGGAAACTCATCTGCACGGAGCTAGGGCAACCACGGTGCAAGGCTGGGTGAGTTCGAGCTCCTGCTCACGACGGGCTACAGGGCGGCTAGACGCGCGCAGGGAACGCGATGCAGCAGCGTGGCGAGTGCGCGGGGCTAGTGGTAGAACTAAGCACACCAGGGGCCTATAGAAGGCCTGGTCTTTCTCTACTAATAAACATATTTAGAGACGGATCGAGAGCGTGAGGAGCACGACTAAGCCACGGCCAAAACTACGCGCACGAGAGGCTAACATCGCAACGGGAGAGGGGAAGGGGCAGATCAGGGCATGTTGGGGCGATGGCGGCCAGCGAACGAAACCCAGCGCGTCACTGGTCCGAACCGAAGGGGAAGAAGAGGTCAAGGGTGACGAAGCTCTCGGACGATGGGGAGGCAGCTATAGCATGAGGGCACCCTTCCCGTGCACCAGCTCGACGGTGCACGACACAGAGACTATCCCCGGCCACGAGCTAATTCTCAACCACAACACGGAGGGCGTGGCGACGGCAAGGAGCGAAGCTACCTTACCTGGCGCCGGCGAGGCGAGGAGGAGGAAGGCATGGAGCGAGGAATTCTAGGGCTATGTCTAGAACAAGATAAATAGGGCGCTCGGACGCCGTATGGCCGTCAAATCAACAAGGAAGACAACGTGGACATCCTGGATGTCCTTCCGTACAGGAGGAGGATGACGCACACTTTAGGCTGCAGGAGTGCTTTGCTGGGCTTGAGAGAGCTTGCGGCCCAGGTGGACTCTGCTCCTCTGCGCACACAAAAACGAAAAGGTTTTACTTTTGTTTAAAGCCAGGAACAAAACAATTCCCAGAGGACAGAGAGAAATGTTTGGGAAAACAAAGAAAATACTTTGGAGCTCACAAAAATGCAAGGCATTCAATAAAAATTGTTAGGGTATTTGTAGAGCAAACAATAATTTTAACTATTTTTTAACTAGACATGGTTTGAAAATTCTTTGAAAGGAAGAAAGCCGCAACCATGGCAGAAGGACTACTCTAGAAATCTTAGTAGAACACTTTCAAGATGACCAACATTTTAAACGAGGTAAAATAGCATGAAAATATTTAACAAGTAGCAAATTTGAATAAAGAGAGAGGGAGAGATGGGAATTGTTTTGGAATGGTAGGAACTAGATTAACACTCCAACAAGGCACACATGCATACACCCACATACACACCTCACATCACAACACTTCACAAGCACAAGCAAAGCAATAATAGTTATGTATTGATATGATGAGGATGATGGCATGATGCATGATGCATGAAATGGAAATGGCAATGAAGAAAAATCATTATTCATTCAAGGCACATGGCAAACATAGAGGTTCACATGAGATACATGACCAAAAATGGCAAGGGGTGCACTCGGGCTGTTACATGTTAGTGTTCCTATCTCCTACCTAAAATTCTGGCAATTATCAGATCAAAAGGTCTCCGCTCTTTGCTGTCGGGGTACTTATCTTGGCAGGCTGTGGCGAACTCGTGCGTCGTGAGGTGCAGCTGGAGTGTCTAGGGAACTCGAGGATCCTACTAGGGACGGCTTCTTCCTTGCCGGTGGAAATTGTTTGGTAGCCTTTTGGCACTCTACGTCGGCGGGGCCTGATCCCACGCATACCTCGACCGCCATTGGGGCGTCCAGATCACCAGGATGAGACCAAGGGGTGAGGAGCTACGCGATCAGTGAGGGTCCTAAGGCGTGTTGCTTAGGAGTCCCCCTTGATGCTCAAATGGAGCTCTACATCGACAAAGCTCAGTCCCGTGCATACCTCTACTGTCATTGGGGCATCTGGATCACCAAGACGAGACCAAGGGGAAAAGGATTACGTGACCAGCAAGGCTCATGAGGCACATTTGTCAGGAGTCCCCCTTGACGCTTGAGCGTCTCCCATTCCTTTCCTGCCTATTCCTGCCCCGAGAGGTGCCTGAGTCTCCTGAGGCCTTGTGATGCCGCATCGGGCCATGGCCAAAGCCCCTGAGCGAGGGTCGACTACTAAAATATGGATGCTTCCAACATAATGCTCCCTTGCCGGCTTGCCCAGAGATGCATCACGTGGGCCAAGGTTGTAGGATCGAAAGTAGGTCTAGAGGGGGGGTGATTAGACTACTTGACCAAATAAAAATCTACCTTTCCCAATTTTAAGTGTTGGCAGATTTTAGCATTCATAGCAACTCAAACACACTAGACATGCATATCCATGAGTATGGCAGCGGAAAGTAAAAACAAGCATGTAAGTAAAGGAAGGTTAGGAAGATCAAATGCAATTTGGAGACACGATGATTTTTCCGTGGTTCCGATAGGTGGTGCTATCATACGTCCACGTTTATGGAGTCTTCAACCCACGGAGGGTAATGGTCGTGAGAGTCGACGGAGGGATCTACCCATGGAGGGTTTGACGAACAAGCAACCTTGACTATACCATGATGGCCTACGTCCACGGAGGACTAGCCTAACTCGGGGGTAGATCTTCACAAAGTAGGTGATCTTCTTGCCCTTATAAACTTCTTGGTTCACTCCACAACATGAAGTAAGAGGCTCCCAAACGACACCTAACCAATCTAGGAGCCACCACCCTCCAAAAGGTAATAGGCTCGATAATGTCGATGAACTCCTTTCTCTTGTGCTTCAAGATGGTAAACTCCTCGACACACAATCACTCTCGTAGATATTTGGCTTTGGTGGAAGAGATTGATTGGGTGGAAAGAAAGTTGGGGAGGCTAGAGATCTAGATTCATATGGTTGGAGTGGAATGGCATGATCTCAACACATGAGTAGGTGGCTCTCTCTCAGAAAATCAGTTGGTATGAGTGTGGATCTGTTCTGAGTGCTTCTCTTTCGAGTGGGTGGTGTTGGAGGGGTATGTATAGGCATCTCCATAAATCCAACCGTTACACCTAATACACAGATTCGGTGAACTAATGTGTCAATCTCAGTGGTACCGAGTTGCCTCAAAGGTAGCAACTTTTGAATCTCGGTGACACCAATACATAACACTCGGTTGCACTGATAAGGTGACCAATGGTCAGATTGCCAAACTCGGTGATGCCGATTCAACAAACTGGTGGTATCGAATTTGTGAATTTGCATAATAGGAAGTTGTCAACCCAAACTCGGTGGCACCAAAATGGAATCGATTGCACCGAATTCCTAGGGTTTGGATGAGTATGTCTGTGGCTAAGAATTGGTGGCACCGAGTGGAAAGTGTTGGTTGCACCGATTTTGGATATTTGGCTTTGGAGAGACTTTTGCGGAAGAGCTTGTGGTTGTATGTGGTGACTATCACCTGTGCACGTATGAGCATTTTTGTTCACCAACAGTACCTTACCAAATTTTAATAGTATTGGCTTTCTTATGCACTCAAGTGATTTCTTAAAAAGTAAAATGTAGAGTCCTCTTGCTTGAAGCTTTGCTAATCTATTTCCTTTCATCTTGGGGTATTCCACAATCCTCTTGCCAACCCATCATTGAACTTTTCCTAAAACATGCTTAGTGGAAACATTAGTTCAGTGACATATATGTTGTTATTAATTATCAAAACCACTAAGGGAGCAGATGTGCTTTCAATCTCCCCCTTTTTGGTAATTGATGACAACATATAGATCAAAGCTTCGACATATGATATAATCAAAGAATATAACCATCGCTTTGAGAAGTATGTGATAAGTAGGAGCTCCCCCTAAATTTGTGCATTATTTTTAAATTTGCGGTTGAATGCAAATGCACAATCGATTAAGTACATGGGGTACTTCTTGCATGTCACATACATCTTGGTGGTGTGCAAGAGTAATAAGAGTTAATATCATAGCACCACACATCAAGCAAAGTGAATAATCACCACATAGCCATCAAACAGATTGCTAGCAATAAACATTAAAGTCTATGATCAAATACGAACGAAAGTATAACACATACATACAACTTCTCCCCCTTTGGCAACAAGTTACCAAAAAGTTCGAAGACATATAGTTAATTGTCCTTCTACTGCTGATCTCCTTCGTTGGTCGATGCTGGAGTCAAGAGAACTGCATCGGCAAAGACCTCTACGGACGTCCTAGACGGAGTCAGAGTAGCAACTGGTAGCACTCGAGGAGCTCATGGAGCTGAAGTCACTGAAGCTGGTGCAGATGATGAAGGTCTTGTTTCCGGAGCTGGCACTGTAGGTGTCCTGGCGTGTGTCCTGAACTGGGCAGTCATCCTGACAGGTGCACTATCCTCATCATCATCAGAACCAAACTCTGACGAGGAGCGAGGATGGGAGATTCATCTACTTCCTTCTTGAGCTCATTCATGGTCTTGGTCAGCCCATCCACCTTGTCATTGAGAGTCTTGACTCTATCCTCAAAGATGTTCACAAGGCTCTTCTGATCGTCTAGTATGATTTTGATATCCTTTTTCATTTCCAGGACCGTAGAGATCAATAGATCCATCTGCTCATTCCTGGATCTAGGGACTTCAGCACTAGTGGCTCTAGCTACCACTGCCTCTGCCTGAGCTGTAGCTGATGTGGGATGGTCTAGGTCCATCACCACAATGTTGTCCTTGAAATCTGGCTGTAGGGGCAAGTGGGGTCTGTCCAGAGCAAAGTTGTGCTTCTCAAGCATAGAGTTGATGAGCATCTGAATGTAGGGTGCATAGTAGCATGAGTGCTTCTGGTCAGGAGCAACCCTCTTCACTGTCTCCACTACCAGATCCATCACTCTGAATCTCTGGTTCCGGTCAATGTGAATCAGCAAGTTGATGGAGTAGCCTTGGACAATCTTCTCGTCACCTGACTTGGGAATCAAGGTATGCCTCAATATAGTGTCAATGGTGTGGAGACTTGCCTGGAGGTGATAGATGGATCTTAGCTTGTGGGACTGAAGTTGAGCAACAGGAATGGCATTGTACATGTAATTCATGGCATTGTGGCTTGCCTTGGACTATGAGTATACACATATATCTCCATCCTGTGCCTCCGGGACTCCTAAGATGGCAGCCCATTATTCAATAGTAGACTCATATCTTGCTCCTTCTGCCATCCACATAATCCTACCATCTCCATAGAAGTGAGCAGTGGAGTAGAATTTCATGATCATCTCGTTGTTCCATGCAGTGAACTCTCTGCCAACAAATTGATCTATGCCAATGAAGAAGTTGTCTTGGACAAATGGGAAGTAGTTATCATTCTCCTTGATGTACTTCCAATCAACGTATCTCATGTCACTCATAGCTGGAATCTTGTCAAGCAGCACAGTCTCATAGAAATACTATTGTTCCTTGGTGTAGAACATGTAGTCCACAACTGTCTTCTTCCTCTAAGAGTAAGGATCAATGGCTCTCCACTCTCTCAAACCTGCATCCTTATTCTTCTTCAAATCAACAATTATTGGATGGCTGGCATTGTGCTCTAGAAGGTGAGGTATGAGCTTCATCAAAGCAGACATAGCATCCTCATCAGCTTCTCTGAAAGTAGGTCCCTTGTTCTTCTTAGATGTCGGGAAGTCTCTGGTAGTCCTCTTGGACTTCTCTGTAGCAGCCATCTTAGGTGTAGACTTGGTGCTCTTGGAGGGACCTTGCTTTGGCATAGCATTTGCCAACAACTTCTTATGCTTCTTCTTGGGAGGGGCCTTGACAACATGGTCTTTGTCCTACTCCTCCTCAGCAGCAGCACTAGCAGCCTCCTCACACTATTAGGGAAAAGCCTAGCAGTAGCGCGGTTTTTAGGTGTAAAAGTAGCGTGGGTACCCGCGCTACTAATATGGCACTAGAACTAACTTGTAGCAGTAGCGCTGGTCGACCCACGCTACTGTTACCCATGTGAGCAGAAGCGTGCTTTACAATGATGCGCTACTGATAATAGTTGTAGCGCTCTGGAGTAAGACGCGCTACTGCTAAACATGGGTAGTAGTAGCAAGCTTTACTTGGATGCGAGGCCACTCTACTGCTAGTTTTATTAGTTTCTGTTTCTTCCTTCTGCATATTTGTTTTGTATTTTACAATAATATCTAGCATATCATAAACATACAATTGTAATTATAGCATACACATAAAAATAGTCTTATCAATTCATGTCATCATCAGAATTATCATCCAACACAATGTGGTCTTTCGTCATCATCTCTCAAAAATAACAATACAAGTCTCAAATACTTGCAACTTCATCGTCATCCATCTAAACAATGATATGTACGAGAAGACTTATCACTGTGAGTGAGAGCGAAACTATGCAGTACATGAGGCGGCTGTTATGAGTCCTCTCTCGCGCTAGCATGAGCCTCCTCAAGTAACTAGCTTCTGCTTCTTGTCTGCTTTTGAAGCCTTTATGGATGGCACCCGAGACCCCCTCCACTTGCGCCTGACACTCGGACCACTCGTTGTATACTCCCGGAACCATCCCTTTGTACATGACATAGCACCGGTACTTCGCCATCAAGAAGCCAGGTACCTGTTAGAGATGCATCTTCATCAAGAGAATGTATAGTCATATGCAACAAAATATACTTGAGCAAGACGAAAAGGAAAGGGTTAGCAACTTGATGCAACATACAGTAAACATAAATAATCAACGCAGCTTCATCGTACACAAACTAATTAACTAGAGGTGCACAGCTCATCGTACCGAAACTAACAAAGTAGCATTACGCAAGTTCGGTAGGGACCATGGACAGCACAAATTTTCATCGCTACAGAAAGTATACAAGTTCAACCAACACATATCATCATCATTGGCATCATAAATCACTAGAATTTCCATCCTTCCATATGATCGAGGATGCACCCTAGATCTTGAACAACGTGAGGTCCGGACGTTGCATGCCTATGTGTGTTCGGAAGTCAGCTCGCAATATAGGGCCGTGGTGGAACATCCCCTTCTCTTCGATAACTTCTTTTAGGATGATCGTCGCAATGTCCCTCTGGATGCGAAAGAAGTCATCTCTAAGTTTATAATCCGCTTCTCCATGAGATTCTACCCACTTGCGGATATGATCGTCGTTTCTGCTTGTCATGTGAAGCTTTTGGTGATCCGTTATGAACTCCATCATGATATGGAGGAGGTAGAATCCATCGTTCTTGCCTGGTTTTGGGACATCGAGGCAGCAGAAGTTAGTTTTATGCGAGAAACCCAACTTCTTGTTCCTTTCTTTCCTGATCTGCAGGTGGCCATCCCTAATGATGAAGCTTTGGAGAGCATAATCTAGAATATTCATTACGTGGGTGTAGTCCTTCTTCTCGTAGTTTCTGGTAGGGTTGAAATACACGACATGGGAGACTCGCAGGTTAAGAAGGATAAGGACGGCGCGGCCGTTGCTGCGGGGAAAAACACCTCAAATTATTCTCCATATGAGCGAGAAGGAATGATTGAAATGTACAAAAGGGTTGTCCAGCACTGACTTACATTGGATGATAAGGCAGGAGGACAATTTCATGGTCCTTATTTTATACCATGAAGTTTTCGAGGTACTCCCTAGCAGTTTTACGCTCAAAGTCGCCAAGACTCAAGAAGGACTCATGCATGTAGTATGGATCCACCACACAAATTTGCGAGACTTCTTCTCTCTTCATGATGGAGCTCATATGTAGCACAAAAAGGCGGACGATTGTACAATCGAGCTGCCTTGTTAGAAACATCTCGAAGATGTGATCAAACCGCAGGAAGAACACCTCCGCGGGCCATGTGTTGACGTAGCACTTCCCCTCAGGCACATGAGCCGCGCATGTCGGATATCCTGGATCCTTTGAGGCCAGTAGGCTTTTCTTAGTCGACAGCACATGGTCGTGCAGTTTCCTCAGATCCCCTCATATTGCCTCCAGTGGTTTTGGCGGTAGCATCGGCTCGCCCGTGACATGGAACATGGCCGCACCTTTCACAGGTACATGCTCTTCAAAATCCGCCTTGTGGCTGCTATGTGCTCTGGCTTTTTTGTAGGCAGCTGAGCCTATCTTCCCCAGTCTCTTCCCCTTTTTCTTGGGATGACCTTCCAGACCCTTCCTTAACCCCTGCCTAGTGTTGTCGGTCTAAGCACCGTATGACCCCCGATTAGTTCAGCCTGTGTTGAGGCGGCATCTTCAGGCGTGTCTTGTGAGGATTGCATGAAGAGAGACTTCGTGCAATCCCTGCTAGGACGTTCCTGCCCGAGCAGATCATCCATATCCTCATCAGCATGCTGAAAGCCCGATTCATCATATGGCTAACTCATCCTATCTAAGTCAATGTCATAGGCGCCTCTCTTGAGCAACAAAAGAGGGTCCTCCTCCATCTCATCATCCATTCTTTGTTCTATGGGGGCGATTACATCAGCCACTATTGGACCCCGTTCAGCATGTCATCCACTGCTCTCACCCGACACTACATGCGCTGGTAATTGCATCTACGATGGGGTCTCATTGTCCACTCCCCCTAGCCGTAGTAGAGGAGGCAAATCCTAGTGCCCCGATTTCACACTCTACAAGGTAACCCTGAAGTTCCCACCGAGCATTGGCTGGCCGTGGAACGTGAGTTCCAAGGGATTCGTTATCATCCCCTTCCCACGTCCACGTTCTAGCCTTTGATCACGTAGAGTACAGTGCACGGGGTTTCCTCGGCCTGCAAACACATGTCTATGGCATAAAACATCCGAAAGGCAACAAAAATGGAACATTCTAGATATATATGGGTGCGAGATGTAATTATCATGAGGGGGTCGAGCTCAGCCAAAGATGAAGGCCCGCCTAGCGTGCTAGAGACTGATGACGGGCTTCTATGAGCGGGTGAGGGTGCGGGTGCAAGAGCAGGCCTGGTTGTGTGAGCAGGTGATGGTGCGGTGGTGTAGTTCACCGAGTTGCTCCTGATGAAATTGGGCATGGGGAAATCATCTACCGTCTTGTCTGGATTTCCTTTGTCTAGTTGATGATAGCCGGGATCAAGTTAGTAGCAAAATCATTTGTGCAGGCGTTTACAACTACATCGACTGTCTGCTGTAGCAACTCATTTTTCTCCTCGGCTGCTTTTTTCGCGTCCTCGGCTACTTTATTCTCGAACGCAAGCTTCACCTTCTCATTGATGTTCGCCTGACTAAACTTCTTTATCTACTTCTCGGCCTCCAGGCCCTCATTGTAAAATACCTTCCACGTGATGCCGTCTCTGACGTCGTGCACACGTTCATATTGCGGCCACTGTCCCAAAGGGAGCCCCTTAAGTTCGTTCAAGGCCCGGTTGAGAGGGGTGTCCCACTTGGGCCTCATCAACGAAGTAGGGCTTTTGGTTGCAAGCTGGTGTTGCTTCTCCTGCAGAAGGAACGGGAACCTTTTATGAATGTGTAGTCGACTTGATCAGAAGCTAAATATAAGGTGGTAAAAGAATAATTACCAGTATTCTAATCAATTTCCTCGTGATCTGGTCTGTGTAAGAAGCCTTCGTTTCCTTGTCCCACTAGTAGAGGGCCCTGATGACGTCACGCTCCAAGGGTTGTTAAACTTCGCGAAGGAGTCTGGGAGACCTGCGGCTTCACGTTCTGCGTCCTCCTTATCCCATATGGGCCTTTTGCCAATGTAGCCACGGCTTCCGATGCAATACTTCCCTGTGTTCCTTTGCTAAAGGTTCTTGAATTTTGCAGCCTTAGCCTTGCTTGTGTCGGTAGCCTGAGTGTCCTTGAACTTGTCGAAGTCCTCTTTCGTAAGTGTCGGATTTTCCTCCAGAATCTTGGACAGGGGTTCCTCAGCTTCAACTGCTCATTTCACCCTCCCTTTCCAAGAGGACAAATCATTGTTGAACATGCCCATGGAGTGATTGTTAATATTTTTCATCTTCGGATCATCCCACGGTTGTTCTATTTTATCATCCTGGTCGGGGAACTTGAATCTCTTGTGCAACTTCGTCAGGAGCAACTACCTCAAATGTTCTTTACTCCTTAAGTCATCGTCGTTGATGGTCGCGCATTCCCATAGGATGCATCATACTCGGTTCGCACAACACTTGCGAGGTTCTTCCGGTTCTAATGGCTCAAACTTGCCAAGGGCCATCGTTGTGATTATCGGTCGTCCGATGCCAAGTTTGTTAGGTTTTCGTATCCTATGCTTCTTTTGCTTCTTATTTTTGGTAGCGGCATCGGCGCCTGTACCTTCCCTGCTGGTAACTTCCCCGCCAGTCTGGGTGCCACCATCGGTGCCGACGCCGTCAGTGTCGATGCGGGCATGAGTACCATCATTGGTGCCGACCTACAAACATTGACTGTGCTTAGAAGCCAAAAAGTCGAGGTACTATTTTTCACCCTCATAATCCATCTTGTTTGCATCTTGGTCAGAAGGCCCGGTTTCTTCATTGTTCGACATGTTTCTAATGATTAAGTTTCTGTGTTTAATTCTAATACCATAAAAATTGAGAAATGACATAAAAAAGATCTATGTTTGCTGAAATGCCATTTCCCAGCAAATCCCGACAATTGATATGCCTACTTTCTATCACAAGTCATGCCAAAATTGACGGAAAATTTCGGCATGACCTTTGCTAAAAAGTGGACATATTGAGCACCTGAAATTCACTG
Organism: Hordeum marinum; assembly: GCA_022496015.1. NCBI lineage: Eukaryota > Viridiplantae > Streptophyta > Magnoliopsida > Poales > Poaceae > Hordeum > Hordeum marinum. Next base: position 179,216,576 of record CM039674.1, read on the forward strand.
GAACGGAAATGAATAAACATTCCGATGAAACATAGGCCACTCAGATCATTTACCCTACACATAATCATCATTTTCCAAATATGACATGGCCAAAACATCACATGTCCAAATTCCAAATATGACATGTCCAAAACATCACATGTCCAAATATCACATGCCCAAATATCACATGTCCACTTCAAATTTGATATAAAAGGAAGAAAAATATATAACTTGAAGAAAAATGCAAGAAACCTATATAATCAATTTTGTTTTTTCTGCAAGAAACCTAACCCTAAATTTTTGTCCTAATTTGACAAAAAATGTAACTAACTAGGGTACATACTAACTAGGGTTCATACTAACTAGGGTTCATAATATAGCCAAATAAACCTACTAGTTTTATACCTAGCTAAATTCATAACTACATAGCTGTTGACACCTGATTTTGGCACAGTACAAAATGCAGTCAAGATGGACTCAAACTAAAAGGTTTTTTCTACGGGAAAGTTCATAGGCCCGAGTGAAACGACCTTGATGTTTAGGCCATCATCATTCAACATTGTTTAAAGGACCAAATTACACTTGGATTATCATTTAGATGTTTTGAGTGCTTTTTGGTCGATTATGCCCCCAAGGCAACCTCAAATGAAGGAATATTGTACATGGGTTGTCTTCGCCTCGTTGAGCTAATCGATTTTGACATATAGATCATCTCAATCTGAGGTCGTATGCAAAAGTTAGAGCAACCAGAGGGCAGCCATACCACAAAGCAAGATGTGGCGCAGGAGATCAGACACATGTTTGATGGGTCGCGTGAGTCATTTGGCCCTTAAGACGTCCTCGGATGGAAAAACGTATAGCATGAAAAAGTTTCGTGTCATCGAGACGATTGATTTTTATATATAATTCTTCTCAATCCGAGGTCATATCCAACATAGAGAGGCAAAACAAAAATAGCCTGGAGTTTCACTCGGGATTTCTGGGTGAAAGTTTGCTAGCCGAGTGAAACCTTTGCTGTCTGGTCGAGTGAAATGTTTTCCGTCTGGCCAAGTGAAATTGCCGTCCGAGTGAAAAACGCTGTCCGGGTGAAAAGTACCGGTCGAGTGAAAGTGTCGGTCGAGTGAAAGTTCAGAATGGCCTCGGATGGAAAAGTGTTCAACATGAAAGTTGTACATAACATCAAAATGGTCAACAATGCTTTTAAAGTTATTATCTTCTAAGATAGTATGCGGCATGCAGAGACACTACAACACTCAGACAGTCCAGTCTGCTACGTGACCGAATCCGATTCAAAGTTAAGGATGACCTCGCGGAGTATTCAAGATTGCTTTATTTGGGAAAGTGATCAACATACAGATTGTTGGCCTTGTCAAGGCAAACAAAATTGATGTTTGCACCGTCTCCATCGGAGGTCATATGCAGATTCTACGGCCCATGCAAGGAGCAAGACAGAAGACTAGGGCATATTTGGGTTGAATCCAAGTGGGATTAGAACTAGGACTCTAGGACATGAATTGATGTAATTTTCTTGTAAGGAAAACCTAGAGGAATCCTTTGCTTGTACGGAAAGTCTAGCCGCCTCTTATATATGTTGGAGGTGACGACCGATTGAACCACACACAATCGAACAAATCAATCTATACTACTTTTTAATCTACGTTCTTTGTTTTTTCTCTCGTTCTTCGATGTTCTTTGTTTGAGAGCTGCGAATCCCAAGGCTCTAGGGGCGAGAGAATCGACCTAGGGCAGCCCATAGCCGCCGCACTCCCTGATGGGGTCCCTCCCGGGCATGCGGGGCTTCGGGTCTACAAAAGCGTCCACCGACTGTCTTGCGTATCGCGCTGCCGGACGCACCTCCTTCGACATGAGCTGCGGTGCATCACCCCCGGCGTCGAGGGTACACGAGGAAGGAGGCGGCCATGGCTGACTGGTGATCTGGCCGGAGCAGCAAAGGGGGGACCGGTGCTGGACAGGCCAAGCATACAACAGCGCCATGGGGAGCCGTTCGGGGAAGCCGACAATGGAGGCAGGGTCAGGCGCGAGGGGCGCGACACAGCAGGTTAACTCCGGAAGTGGGGCTCGCTGGAGGTCGAGGCGGGGTTGAGAGCTGGCAAGGGGATCAAACACGCGGGTATCTCGCTCCTCTCTAGCGGTGCAAGCAAAGGAAGGAGGAGATCGAGGGGTATGGCGTGCGTGCGCCCGTGGCGATGGCACTGGGAGGAAGGAACAGGAGAATATGGGGGATCGAGCGGGGCTCTCCCCTGTCGCTAGGGTTACGGAGGGGCAGGCTGGGCCTTTGGCCGGCTGGGTTGGGCTCTCTCCTTCTCCCTCTCTCTGAATTAAAGGAAGAGACAAAACAACAAACAAACAAAACATAATGTTGAATGAAGGAAAGGAAGAGACGGGTTAGAAAAGTATCTGAGCATAGGGGGGTTATTTCCCTAAACTCAAAGATGTTGCTTGGTCCAAGAAAATAGAAGTGGGACTGATTCCAAGGTTTGCATTCAAACTCATTTGAATCAAATTCAAATGGTTAAAAGGAAGTGGGTGGGTGGAAGGTCAGTAAAAAAGTACGAGGTATTAGGTGGAACTTGGGAAAAGGACAAATAGATTTAGAAACAAAGTTGAGGTCAAGAATTGAGATAGAAAAGGCGTGGGCTTTAAATTGTAAGTGTGTTATGGTTAATTCGAATTAATGGAATGTTTAATAGCGGCTCCTTATTACATCGGGAGGATATGTTATAAAGAGAAATCACCATGTGAATGTCCCTCGATTTAAATGGATCAAAGATCCATACAATTTATTAATTTGAGTTGCAAAATAAATGACATGATGGCAACGTGGTTACCGATGCTATGCAGATGGTGCACATGATGCGATGATGAATGCGACAACCACATGAAACACATGACGAAACTCGAATAAAAGGGAATCTTCTGGAGCGTCGGTCCCGGGCTGTTACAACTCTCCTCAACTACACGAGGATCTCGCCCCAAGATCGAAGAATGAGAAGGGGAAGAGAAATTACAAGAGGTAAACTTAGTTGCTTCTTTTACAAATGTGTGAACCCAATGGTGATTGAAGGTTTGAAAGATATGAAGAATGACATGAGGAACAAGCAAGAATTCACAAGAAATTTCGGCAGCACTTCGGTATGATAGATGGTCAAAATTTGATAAGAAGGAAAAAGAACTTGAACATATAACACAACACTCCGATAAAATGAATAGCAAAGAAAGAACATGATCTTAATCAAACTAGATGTGAGTTGAAAAGAACAACACCACAATGCCTCGAGAACCAAAAGAATGGAAGCTAGATCTTTGGACAGAAGAGAACGGAGAAGAAAATGACAACTTCTACCACCACTAAATTTGAGAAACATAGGTTTAATGGAGTTGTTGAAAACCAACAACGAAAAGAATAAGCTTGATGTGGGCTTATAGACTACATCTCAAAATAATGAGGTGATAACTAGCCACTGACAAAACAATTGATGGATGAAAGCAACAAGAGATGCAAAACTTCTTTCACCAAGAGGAGAGGAGAAAACTTGGATCATTTATGACACCACGATTGCAACAATCCTTAGGAAATGCTTTAGGTGAAATCCAACCCAAGATAACTCTAAGAATACATGATTGGTTTACTTATATCATTCTTTACAATTTTTCTTCGAGACCCTCATAACCAAGAATTTAATAACACCATCTCAAAAGATAATGGAGAAGGAATTGAACTTAGAAATCCAAGATAAAAAACACTTGAGCACCTCCAACAAGAATCTTGAAGAACAATTCGAGAAGAATTACATCCTTAACAAACCACCATGAAAAAGCATATTGAGGAACTCCGGAAACAAATGATGATCAAAGAATGAAGGTTCGAAAGAATAAGATGGAAGGCTTGACATGATTTGGAAGAAGCTTCGTGGAGAGATACTTGAGAAAGCTTGGAACTCCGGAAAAGAATTGTTGAACAACATAGAATCAAGAATTTGATATCATGAATAACTTCGGAAGAAGGATTGAAATCATCTTGAAGAAAAGAATAAGAATTATGTTATGCCTATCCTTCATCCAGTTAAATTGATGACAAGCAAAAGATTTAGCACACAACTTATTCTTCTTGAAAAGATTGAAGAGAGAGATAGAACACAAACTTGAAGAAGTCTTGAACGAGAACACCGGTAAGAATTAGAAACTAAAGATGATAATAAAAATGAATGAGATAACATGAGAACAAAGAGAGAATGATCCACCTAATAGAAAACTTGAATGAAGCACCGGAATAATTGAGAGACGAACGAAGGAACAACACTTGATAAGAATTTGAGAACGAAAGCTGAAAGCTAAGAACGAGGAATCTTCTAAAATGATGGCCTTCGGGAGGATCGAGAAATGAATACCACTCTGAAATGCTTCGGACAGATATGGGAGAAATTTCTCATGAATGGAAACAATTTAAGAGGAAAGCATCAAGATGAGATGACAAATCTTCAAGAGAATGGACTAAGATTAAGAGAAACTCTCAATCGGTCTTGAATACTGAGAATAATGACGAGAAGCAACACCATGAATTACTAAGACACTCCGAAAGAATGAATAAAGAAAGGTTGAGCTAATGATAAAAATGGTTTAGAAGAAATCTTCGAGAGGGCATATGACTGATGAAATTCATTCTTACGTTATATTAGAAGTGAACTTGAGAACATCTCTGGAAAGATTGAAGAGCCACGTAAGATCCTACGGAAAAACCTGTGGGTTATGGGCCCACTCAAAAGAAACCACCGTTGAAACAATTGCTTAGAAATAAATATTGCACCGTTACAACGAAAACTTGATGAGGTGAGAACCTCAAAATGAATGAAAGGATTGCAAGAAAACATGAATCTTCTGAGATATCTCCACCAGTCTAGATAGAACATAGAGGGATTAAATAATAAGAGAGACTTGATGAGAATTCGAACACGAAAAACATTTAATGAATGAACAATATATGATGAACACCAAGATCTAGAATTGAATTCATCGGAGAAGAATAACAACGAGAAAAAGGAATATAAGGATAGATCTTGAAATTGAAACTCCTGAGAATGTCAACAAGGAATCACTGGATACAATACACAAGAAATGATAGTGAAGCATCAATGAAGAGAAAGGCACTTGGATGATATTTAATCATTGAAGAAGAAGGGTGGGAGGGTGGGGAAAACAAAGAAAACTTGGGACAGATGAGACAAACTCCGGAGAAGAATATGAGGATAGATCTTGCAAAAATTGGAGAGGATTGAATTATCTTGAAGAGAAGCACTCCGGATAGAAAAGAATTGATATGATAACTTGATTGAGCACAAGAATTAGCAATCCCATAGAAATATGAGAACACTTGTTAGGAAAGATATGAAATCCCCGCTTGACATCAAAGCAACTCGAATTACCATATACAAATCAACAAAGGATGGGGCTTATGAAACAAGCCAGAATATATTCATGACAGAGATTTCGTCCGATATTTTCATGGTAAGGCTCGCACAGGCTCGTTCTTACATTGGATTGCCATATTTAAATGACGCTCGAATATGCTCCTTAGGCATAGCGAACTACAAGGCTTGACGAAGCATAAATTGAGACTGTCCTGTGTAAGAAAGACCATGAACAAACGAATCCACTAGATGTCGAACCCCAACCTCACATCATGATCTCTTGGAAGATAACCTAGGTAACTACTTGAATTCCCACCTAAGAACTTCCAAAACTTTCTTTGTTATGCAATTGGGTGTTGCGGATACAAGGAGGAAATATCTCACACAACAAACAAACCTACACCCCAATTGTATCCATCCTTCAACACATAACTAGATGCTTCGTTAAGTCCATCTAACTCAGATCCTCAAAAGCACAACGATACTAACCATGGTGGTACCCTAGACGCCTCCCGAGTACTGGGTGACTCCGACCTTATCTCACCATGACAAGTATTGATGCAATTCTGAACACCCTCCTGTCACGCCCAAGATGCACGTCTATCCATTTTAAGGCACGAGGGCCTCCGAAGGGATAGAGGCGCATCTCCCGTTTGCAAGTATAGCATCATTGCATCATACATTATAGAAGAGATGAGAATACAAGTTGGCTTACACTCGCCACATACTAACTTACAATTCCGCACAGAGTTCAAATCATCAAGATGAAGACAGGGTCCGGCTACGGACGAAAACAAACGAAAAAAAACAGATGCAAATGGTACTATCTCACTATCCCAAAGATCACGACCATGGTCCCCTACTCACCTGGATAAGTCACGTACATCCTGCCTCTTTCCTCATCATATTCCCACTAGAGTTGCGTCAGATCGTCCTACACGTACTCATATGTACCTGTACCTAGAGTGTTGTAGTAATCTATGAGCCACAAGGACTCAGCAATCAAGCGCCCGGGTACCGAGACTATTCAAGCTTAAGGTTAGGAAGGGGTGTGTGTTTAGTTTGCAGCAGCACTAAGAATTTATGGTGGCTAACTTACGTAACATAAAGATAAAAATGAGTGGTCTAAGATGAACGATCGAATCTAGCTGGACCTCTACGAGATCCTGAACACTTGCTTACGTCAATCATAACCCCACCGTGTTCTCTCTCGGATCGTGTTCACGAGTAGAGAAGATCACGGCTACTCACACAGTTGGTGTATTTTATTTAGAGTTTACTTCAAGTTTACTACAACCGGGTGTTAAAAAAATATCCAAGTTGCCACATAACCGCGGGCACGGCTTCTCGAAAATATTTAACCCCGCAGAGGTGCTCCAACTAGTCCATCACAAATAACCATACTCCGCGGGAATAGCCTCGACCACGGATCTCGTGATCATCATAGGTAACTCCAAAGGAATTACAACCCCTTGAGATAACCCGAAGAAAGTCAGAGTCCACATGCAAGACATTAGATAAAGGTAAAACAAATCAAGCAAGACCACCCGACATGTGGACGAACCCGATAAGAGCTGCATATCTCGTTCTCAGGACACGACGGATAAGCTAGTGTATGGTGGCCTGATAGAAATCTCCCAAGTTGCCCTGGGTTGGCCCCGCACAGTGCTCTAGTTTGGACCAACACTCATGAGGAGCACTGGCCTGGGGGTTGATTAATTATCCACGGGGTTGCAAAGCCCTATGCAATTTTTATTAAGTTATTAAGAAAATGTAGTACCAATGTTGGGTCTTGCCAGGCAACTTTTAGTCTCAACCGAATAAACAAGGGGGTCTCCATAACAACCACGAGCATGTTAGGAGCGCAAAATATGGAAAACATAACACCGATAACAAAAAACTATGGTGGTAACAGCGGAACAAAACACCTAGCAAAAGTCCAAAACTTCCCCCAATACCGAGATATATATGTGCATTAAATTAAATAACAGATAATATTGTGATATCCAAATCCATGTTATCACATGGAACAACCTGAACCTGCAACTAAGAACATTATAAGAGGGGCTAAGCAGCGGTAACTTAGAAAATCAAAGGTTTGCTAGGATGTGGAGGGTTAGAGGCTATCATGGCAATTAGGAGGCTAATATTCAAGTGTTAGGTAGCGCAATTGTAACGATAAGAGAGAGAAACTAGCAAGCGAAAATAGTTTCGGGATCCGGGTACGATCATCTTGCATGTTGGTTCTTCAGTGGAACAAGTAGCGGGATCCTCGTAGTTGTACTCGCGTGGCTCTTCGTACTCAGGTTCAATGTTCGTGTCTACCCAAAGGAAACAGGAAGAATAAACAACCAACCATGGTGTAATGCACAAACAAGAATGATGCATGCTTATTTGAATAGTTTTTTTTAACATGGCAATCCTATCTAGTCATGTTTCACATGCAAGAAATGGATATTAATGAATCTGGACAGAACCTTATGTTAAGTTATTTAGACATGCATGAGCATGGATAATATGGATGCATCATTTGAAATGATTAAAATGCATATGAAGAACGTAAGAAACGGGGCTACGGTTCTCACGATACGCTCACGACAAAGGTACGAAGACAAAACACAAGTCAACAAGGCCATGGTCTAACTCTTGGCATTCCAAGGTAGTCACTGGTTAGGCAATTAAAAACCAACCACAATAGACTCAAAGACCAAGAAAATCCATGGACTATATCTCCCACAAGTCACAAAACAATAAAACAAACAATCTGCCACAAACAGCCACATAGCAACTTACACAGCCCACAACTTGAGCTACAAGAATCCTACAGCCACAAACAAGGTCTTGACAGAAACTACATAACATGCTTAACATCTTATCCAACTACACAAACTAGAAAGGAGGCACACATCAATAAGCATGAAGCTGGCAAGTTGGCATGATGAAACAGATTTCTGGGACTTAGTGAAAATAACAGTTTTCTGGAATCTGAGATAATCTGGTAACATGTTGACAGCAGAAGTTAAAGGTGATAGAGACCACCTCTCGACATGAAAATTAACAAGATGGTAGTAGGCAACATCTACTTCAAAATACTAGCACTTAGGATGAGCTAATTCTCAACATATCACTAGATGTCAACCACTCTTCATGGCATACAAATAACAGCAGATACTAAGACTTGGAAATATTTAACATGGTGAAAACAGAAACATCAAGTTAGCTACTTTGCAGCATGTTGCCCACTTATATGGGTGATTCTCATGTTAAACAAAAATACCATGGCATATTAGATATAAAACACTAGCACTTCCATGTTGGCACATGCCCCAAAGCAAGCATGGATTAAATCATGCAAAAATGACAAAGTAGCTTCACAGCAGAAAATGACAGTTTTATAAACTTGCTCAAGTGAAATTTGAAAGCGCCAACGGATTCCTTGGCTCTTTCTACCCCAAAAACACGTGTTATACTCATATGTTCATGTGAAGCAACATGGCACAATATACTAGCAAGCAACCATCCACTCTCTTATAAGTTAAAACTTACTCTAAATGGACATGAGCACATTGGACATAACCAGATTTGGAAATTAAGCTAACCATGGAAATGAACTAACAAACCCACAAAGCATCCATATACCAACAAAGGGTATAGCAAGTGGGGGAAAGGACCCACTTGTCACACACACACATACACTGTACACACACCACTACATAGCATACACACACATGCTCCATATGCCTAAGGGCATATGAGCACAAACACTCATGACATACCACCTAAGAGGGGGTGTTCATCCACACACACACACACACACATGCACCATATATGCATAAGCATATAGGCACATACACACCACCACACGTGCACAAATGCACATGGGCACACACACTCACATACACACATGCTCATGTGTGTGGGTGTTCATCCACACACATATGCATACATATATGCACAAGACATATATGCATATGCATATGCATATGACCACACACTCACACACACACACTCACATACACACATGCAACAGCGGCAGCGATTCCCGACGACACAGGGGGTCTCCGGCGAGGGGAAAGCGATGCGGGGGCTGCTACATCTACGGGGATTCCATCCCCGTCCCTGGAAGGGATATACGAGGAGGGAAGATGGGCACAACCTCCAAGCTTTGCCCCTACCATGGTGACGAAGGAAGGGGACGCGGGGCTCACCGAGGGGAGGGCGACGATGAGCCGGACGCCCGAAGAGGAAGGAGAGGCGGAGACGTGGCGACGACGAAGAGGAGGGAGACCGGCGATGACCCGCTCCCTTGCAGACGATGGCGATAGCAGTCGGCACCACGGGAAGGTGCTCCTCACCTCCTAGTGGCGGAAATGGAACGCGGATGACGTCCTCGAGCTCCATGCCATCTCCACCGGCGACGAGGGCACCGGAGATGCGGCAACGGTGGCGAAGATGACCGGTGGGTTCTCTGCCTCTCACTCTGACACTCTCTTCTCTCTGAATCCTTACCTGACAGAGGGGATAGAAGAGAGGAGGGGGAGGAATGGAGAGGGAGAAGGGAGTTGTGGCGGCGCGAGGGGAGAGAGGAACCCTAGCGAAGGAGGCACGCACGCCGAGGGGGTTTAAATACCCCCGAGGCTGACGGCAACGGACGATGAAAGGGGGACGGCACAACACGCTGCTCTCTCTGCTTACTGACGGAGATGATGGACGGGAGCAGGTTGTCGTTCCCTCGAGCAGTCTGGGCCGCGGGGGAAGGCAAGGCCCACTCTAGCGCTCTCTCACAAGACAAAAAACAGGGAGTTTTATCCTTTTCAATTCACAATAATAGAAGAGAAAACCCCCAGAGCAAAAATAAAGGACTTTTGTGCAGACTAAAAATATTTTGACAATAACATAAAATGCACTATTTACTAAAAATAACAAGATGACTTTTAGACAAGTAATTTTTAATATTTTTTAAAAATAACAGGCCCTGGTTATTTAAACCTCACATGCATACAAACTCCAAACATCAAAAGAACGCTACTCACAATTAATAAAACATATTAGGCTACCTCTTGAACATTTTTAAACAATTCAAATCTGCTGACGAAATAACATAGAAGGAAAGGATATTCGTGGGGTTTGTTTGAAAGGAATTAAGAGGAGGAAAGAAGAAGGAGATGCACCACATAAGTCCAACCACAACACACCACACAACACAAGATCACCACCAATTACCAAGGTCACATAAGAATCAAGAATGCATGATGAATGAAATGATGCATGATGCATGAAGGCAAAAACAAGACATGGTATGACAAGGTGCAAAATCATTCATTAAGCTCATGGCAACAAGCTTCATACAAGACACATGCCATAAGAGGTACGGAAACACTTGGGCTATCACAACTCTCCCACACTACAAAAGGATCTCGACCCGAGATCTAGGAACGAAAGACGTCTGGATATTCAAAACGGAGAAGGTCCTCATGTTCCCAAGTAGCTTCTTTGTCAGAATGATGAGATCACTTCACCTTGAGGAACTTGATAGACTTGTTTCGAGTCTTACGCTCAGTTTCTTCGAGAATTGCAACTGGATGCTCACGATAAGAGAGGTCTTCTTGGAGATCAATGTCTTGGAGGTCAATGGTACGCTCAGGAGTCTTGAAGCACCTCCGGAGCTGAGAAACATGGAAGACATCGTGCACATTTGCAAAATTTGGAGGAAGCTCTAGTTGATATGCAAGTCCACCTCTCTTTCCAATAACTTTAAAGGACCAACAAAATGAGGAGCTAGCTTCCGTTTAATTCCAAACCGCTAAGTGCCCTTCATGGGAGAGACTCTGAGATAGACTAGATAATCCACTTGAAAAGAAACATCCCGATGTTCGTTACCGTAATAACTCTTCTGTCGGGACCGAGCTGCTTTGAGGTTCTCACGAATGACATGGTGCATCTCTTCTGCTTCAGTGATCATGTCATTGCCAAATATCTGACACTCACCGGTTTCAGACCAGTTAAGTGGGGTACGACACTTTCTGCCGTAGAGAATCTTGAATGGGGCCTTACCTGAGCTAGCTTGAAAGTTGTTGTTGTATGAGAATTAAGCATATGGAAGGCAGTCTTCCCATTTCATGCCGAACGAAATCACACAGGCTCTGAGCATATCTTCAAGGATCTGATTGACTCTCTCAACTTGACCACTTGTCTGCGGATGGAACGCAGTGCTGAAACGGATCTTGGTACCCATAGCAGTTTGGAAGGACTCCCAAAACTTGGAAGTAAAGAGGCTTCCATGGTCAGATGAGATGAGTTGAGGAATACCATGCAAAGACACTACCCTTGACGTATACAACTCTGCAAGCTGAGCTGCCGAGATAGATTCTTTGACTGACAGGAAATGAGCAACTTTTGTCAGCTTGTCGATAACCACAAAGATGGCATAGTTGCCTCTCTTGGACTTGGGAAACCCAGTGACGAAATCTATCTCCACATGATCGAATTTCCACTCTGGGATAGGCAAAGGCAGAAGAAGACCCGCTGGAAATTGATGCTCCGCCTTCACTCTGCGACAAACATCACACTCGTTCATGAACTGAGCAATTTCACGTTTCATGAGAGTCCACCAGAAGGTTTTCTTGAGATCCTGATACATCTTGGAACTGCCTGGATGAATGGATAGAAGAGAATTGTGTGCTTCGTCCATGATAACCTTTCTGAGATCACCTTTTGGAACCACAAGACGGTCCTCAAAGAACAAGGTATCTTTGTCATCAACGCGAAAGCACTTATACTTCGGAATGCTCTTGGCCATACCTTTCTTCACTTTCTTCACCATAGCGTCAAGAAGCTGCGCTTGGTGAACCTGATCTTTCAGAGTCGGAGAGACTTGAAGATTAGCAAGAAATCCTTGCGGAATCATCTGAAGGTTGAGCTTGCGGAAGGCTTCACAAAGCTCAGCTTGAAGAGGCTTCAAGATGAGACTATTGTAGTACGCCTTACGGCTGAGCACATCTGCAATGACATTTGCTTTCCCAGGAGTATACTCAATGCTTGGATTGAAGTCCTCAAGCATTCCACCCAATGAGACTCCCGAAGATTGAGAGTGGGTTGAGTGAAAATGTACTTCAAGATCTTGTGATCGGTGTACACCTCAACTGGTCTACCCAACAACAAATGCCTCCAAGTCATTAGAGCATGCACAACTACCCCCAACTCAAGATCGTGAGTGAGGTAGTTCTTCTCGGCAAGATTCAATTGATGTGAGGTATAAGCAACATTTTTCTTATCTTGCATGAGAACACCACCAAGACCATGGAGATAAGCATCATAGAACACTTGGAAAGGCTTGGATTCCTTAGGGGGAACAAGAACTGGAGCTAAAGTCAGTCTCTGCTTGAGCGTATTGAACGCCACATCACATTCAGGAGATCAAACATACTTGACACTCTTCTGGAGGAGATTGGAGAGTGGCTTAGCAATTTGAGAGAAGTTCTCGACGAATCTTCTACAATCACTAACAAGCCCGAGGAAACTCCGAAGCTGCTTCACATTCTGAGGAGGTTCCCACTTCAAGATTTCCTCAACTTTCTCAAGGTGCACTTTAATTCCCTTGGTAGAGATCACATGCCCAAGGTACACCCCTTCATTGAGCCAGAACTCACACTTGGAAAACTTGGCATAGAATTGATGCTCTCTTAACATGTCAAGAACAAGGCGGAGATGCTCTGCATGCTCTTCTTCTATCTCCGAGAACAGAAGGATATCATCCAGATAGACCAAGACGAATTCATTCTTGAAAGGAGAGAAAATGAAATTCATCATTCTTTAGAAGGTTGGAGGAGCATTAGCAAGACCAAACGACATGATCGTGTACTCACAAGAGGCAAAACTCGTCCTGAAAGCAGTCTTAGGAATGTCTTCACAAATGCAAATCTGATGATAACCCATGCGAAGATCAAGCTTCGAGAAAACCTTGGCACCTTTCAGTTGTTCAAACAAATCATTGATGTTGGGAAGTGGGTACTTGTTTCTGATTTTCTTCTTGTTCAATGGACGGTAGTCAACACAAAGACGATCCGTGCCATATTTCTTCTTGACAAACAAAACACCACAACCCCACGGAGAAGAACTTTGTCTGATCAGGCCCAGACGATCTTGCTCATCTAGCTGTTTCTTCAACTCTTTCAGCTCTTCGGGACAAGTTTATACGGGCGCTTGCAGACCGGTTCAGTTCCGGGCTCGAGATCGATCATGAATTCGACTGTTCGGTGCGGAGGCATTCTTGTCAATTCTTCTAGAAACACATCTTTATACTCATTCACCACCGAAATTTGAGAAATCGCCGAGATTTCACCCTTCTCATTAAGAGCAAAGAGACGGATTGTGTCATCGCGGGCCGCGAAAATAATCACATCTTCTGAAGGATGAGTCAGCTTGACTTCTTTTGCTTTGCAATCAATATGAGCTTATCCATAGCCAAGAAGTCCATGCCCAGAATGAGATCAATGTCAGAATTACCGAGAACATAAGGAGAAGCCACGAAAGAATAATTGCCCATCTTGATAGAAACATCCGGAACAATGGAGGTGGTTTTCATGGCCACACCTGAAGAAACGACACCCAAAGGTCTACTCAACATCTCGGAATAGAAATCATTCTTCATAGAAAAAGGTCTAGACATGAATGAATGCGATGCTCCAGTATCAAACAAGGCTTTTGTAGGAATAGAATTAACTGAGAGATTGCCCATGATCATTTGAGAAGAATCCTCTGCCTCTGCTGCATTCACCATATTCACTCTTGCGGTCTTGGGATTATGCTTCACCATAGCATTCCCTGGAGGCTTGACAGGAGGAGGATGCAGAAGATGCCGTTGGTTGCACTTGTTTGCATAGTGACCCTTCTGGCCACACTTGTGAAAAGTCACCTCCGAAAGCGGACAAACATTGCCTGGAGGAGGAACAACAACTGCCTTGGACGACTGGGGTCTCTGCTGAAATCCTGGGTTGGGTGGGTGGGAAGATCCACGACCACCGAACTGCTTCTACTGCTGAGGACGAAACGGAGGAGGATTTGGCACCCAATACTTCTGCTGCTTAGGAACCATCTGAGAGCTCAAAGAAGACGAATATGAATCCCTTTAACGCTGCCTTGAGTTCTCCAACTTGAGCTGAGTTGCCTTGACCTTCAAAGCCATGTTGTAGAACTGATCAAACTGACGAGGCTCTTGAAGAACTAGGCCTGGTAGAAGCTCATCCTTGAGACCACCTCTCAACTGATAGATCATAGCCTTGTCATCTGCAACATCTTGCTTGGTATAGTGGGCTACATTCTGGAACTCGATGTTGTACTGATAGACAGACTTACTTCCCTGCTTCAGGTGCCTGAACTTCTCACGCATCTCCTCGACAAAGCTTGTCGGAATGTAATGAGCCCTGAAGTCACGACGGAAATCGTCCCATGTAACAACACGATCGCCCCTGGAATCCTTGTACTGCTGCCACCAATCAGCGGCTTGACCCTTGAGATGGAACGATGCAAATCTGACAAAGTCCTCTGGCCTGACATTGCTGCACTCAAAATGCTTACTCATATCATGAAGCCAATCATCAGCATCAAAAGGCTGCTCACAATAGGTGAAAGACTTGGGCTGGTTGGCAAGGAACTGATTGAGCGTCGCAAACTGAGGTTGATTATGAAAATTCCCTTGAAAACCTTGTTGACCCTGCTCCCTTGCTTGCAACAGCATGAGCAACATTTGAGTGTTCGCATTGGTTGCGGCCATCAAAGCTTGCCAAGATTCTGGAGGAGGAGGTGGCCGCGGTGGGGGTGGTGGTGGAGGTGGAACATTAGCCTGCTCCACATCACGACCCGGATTGTTGCGAGTTGATGGAGCCATCCTGAAGATGGACAAAACACATCAGCACCGCATTCATAAGATGAATTCAAAGCTGAATCAAATGCTCGAAAGAAATTGAACAAATAAAATCACAGCCTTCCTACTGACAAATTAGTAAGAATGTTTCTTCGGTTTATGATAACATCATCAAAAATTAGAAGCCACTTGCAATAACACAAAAGTATTGAGCTAAGTGCTCGGACAAATGTATATGCCCACATACATCTAAAGAAGATGATCCTAGATAACTACAAGATTTCCCACCTAAGAACTTCCGAAAAACTTCCTGGTTATGCAATCCGATGTGGGGGATACAAGGAGGAAATATCTCACACAACTAGCAATCCTACACCCCAACTGTATCCATCCTTCAACACATAACCAGAGGCTTTCGCAAATTCATCTAACTCGAATCCTCGAACTCGCAACGGTACTAAACCATGGTGGTACCCCGAATGTCTCCCCAGTACTGGGTGACTCCGACCTTATCTCACCATGACAAGTATTGAAGTAATTCCGAACATTCTCCATCCTGAGATATCAAGGAAGCTGAATGATAACGATGTGCCAACATTCCCTGGAGCTCGACTCCCCGGAAGAAATGAAGTCATACAGGAGGCACCAAGACAAAACCCTTTCATATCGGTATCATATAGATTCCAAAATACCCGCATGATCCTAAACAAATTTTGAGCGAGAAGAGGAGTAGAATAAAAAATTCCTAAGTTGAATACCTCACCGAGCATAGAAGAGGAGTTAAAAGAATCCTACTCTCCGATATAACTAGACTCCGAATAGTTTTTACTAGACTCGACTCAGCCAAATTCGATCAAGCAAAGACTCCTATGGTCATATGGCTCTGAATACCAACTTGTCATGCCCAAAATGCGCGCCTATCCATTTTAAGGCACGAGGGCCTGGCAAGGGATAGAGGCGCATCTTGCCGTTCGAAAGTATAGCATCATTGCATCATACATTACAGAAGAAATGAGAATACAAGTTGGCTTACACTTGCCACATACTAAATTACAATTCCACACAGAGTTCAAATCATCAAGATGAACATAGGGTCTGTCTACGGAACAAATCAAACGAAAAAAACAGATGCTATTGGTACTATCTCGCTATCCCAAAGATCACGACCATGGTCCCCTACTCATCTGGATAAGTCACGTACATCCTGCCTCTTTCCTCATCATATTCCCACTTGAGCTGCGTTAGATCATCCTGCACGTTCTCATTCATAACTGTACTTGGAGTGTTGTGGTAATCTATGAGCCACAAGGACTCAACAATCAAGTGCCCGGGTACCAAGACTATTCAAGATTAAGGTTGGGAAGGGGTATGTGTTTAGTTTGCAGCAGCACTAAGCTTTTATGGTGGCTAACTTATGTAACATAAAGATAAATATCAGTGGTCTATGATGAATCATCGAATCTAGCATGACCTCTATGAGACCCTGAACACTTACTTACGTCAATCATAACCCCACCGTGTTCTCTCTTGGATCATGTTCATGAGCAGAGACGATCACGGTTAGTCACACAGTTGGTGTATTTTATTTAGAGTTTACTTCGAGTTTACTACAACGGGGGATTAAAAAATATCCAAGTTGCCACATAACCGCGGGCACGGCTTCTCGAAAAGATTTAACTTTGCAGGGGTGCTCCAAATAGTCCATCACAAATAACCATACTCCATGGGAATAGCCTTGACCATGGATCTCGTGATCATCATAGGTAAATCCAAAGGAATTCCAACACCTCGAGATAACCCAAAGAAAGTCAGAGTCCACACGCAAGACATTTGATAAAGGTAAAACAAATCCAGCAAGACCACCTGACGTGTCGACGAACCCGATAAGAGCCGCGTATCTCGTTCTCAGGACATGATGGATAAGCTAGTGTACGGTGGCTGATAGAAATCTCCCAAGTTGCCCTGGGTAGGCCCCGCACAGTTCTCTAGTTTGTACCAACACTCATGAGGAGCACTGGCCCGGGGGTTGATTAATTACCCACGGGGTTGCAAAGCCCTATGCAATTTTTATTAAGTTATTAAGAAAATGTAGTACCAATGTTGGGTCTTGTCAGACAAGTTTTAATCTCAACCAAATAAACAAGGGGGTCCCCATAACAACCCCGAGCATGTTAGGAGCGCAAAATATGGAAAACATAAGACCGGTAACAAGAAACTATGGCGGCAACAGCGGAACAAAACACCTACCAAGAGGCCAAGCCTTCCACCAATACCAAGATATATATGTGCATTAAATTAAATAATAGATAGTATTGTGATATCCAAATCCAGGTTATCTCATGGAACAACCTGAACCTGCAACTAAGAATGCTACAACAGGGGCTGAGCACCGGTAACTTAGTCAATCAAAGGTTTGCTAGGATGTGGAGGGTTAGAGGCTATCATGGCAATGTTGGAGGATGATATTCAAGTGGTAGGTAGAGCAATTGTAATGATAATGGCGAGAAACTAGCAAGCAAATATAGTACCGGGATCCGGGTAAGATCATCTTGCCTGTTGGTTCTTCAATGGAACAAGTGGCGGGATCCTCGTAGTTGTACTCGCCTGGCTCTTCGTACTCAGGTTCAATGTTCGCGTCTACCCACAGGAAATAGCAATAATAAACAACCAACCATGGTGCAATGCACAAACAAGAATGATGCATGCTTTTTTGAATAGTTTTTTTAACATGGCAATCCTATCTAGTCATGTTTCACATGCAAGAATTGGATATTAATGAATCTGGACAGAACCTTATGTGAAGTTATTTAGACATGCATGAGCATGGAAAATATGGATGCATCATGTGAAAATGATGAAAATGCATATGAAGAACGTAAGAAACGGAGCTACGGTTCTCACGATACACTCACAACAAGGTACGAAGGCAAAACGTAAGTCAACAAGGCCATGGGCTAATTTTTGGCATTACAAGGTAGCCATTGGTTAGGAGGCACCACCTTCCAAAAGGTAATAGGCTCGGTAATGACGATGGACTCCTTGCTCTTGTGCTTCAAGATGGTAGACTCCTCAACACACAATCACTCTCTCATAGATTTGGCTTGGTAGAAGGGTTGGGATTGGTGGAAAGCAACTTGGGGAGGCTAGAAATCAAGATCCATATGGTTCGAGTGGAAGATCTTGATCTCAACACAAAGGTAGGTCATTCTCTCTCAAAAAACAGATAGGATAGGTATGGAATAGTTCTGAGTGCTTCTCTTCCAAGTAGGTGGTGGTGGCAGGGTATATATAGGCATCCCCAAAAATCCAACCGGTACACATAAAACGACCAACTCGGTGACACCGATGTGTTAATCTCAGTGTTACCGAAGTGATCAAAAAGTGGCAACTTTTGAATCTTGGTGAGACAGATATGTGAAACTCGGTTGCACCGATAAGGTGACCAATGGTCAGATTTCCATTCTCGGTGGTATCGAAAATGTGAATTTTCCTAACAGAAAGTTTCCCACCTAAACTCGGTGGCACCGGTATGGAATCGGTTGCATCGAAGCGGCTAGGGTTTGGCTGAGTCTGTTTAGGTTCTGGAATCGGTGGCACCGTGATAGGAATGTTGGTTGCACCGATTTTGAATGTTTGTCTATAGACAGACTTTGGTGGGAGAGCTTGTGGATGTTTTTCGTGACTATGACTAGTGCACGTATGAGCATTTTGTTCACCAACAAAACTTTACCCCCTTTAATAGTATTGGCTTTCCTATATACTCGAAGTGATTTGTCACAAATGTAAAATGTAGATTCCTCTTACTTGAAGCTTGGTCAACCTATTTCCTTACATCTTGGGGTAATTCCACAATCCTTTTGCCATCCCTATCATTGAAATTTTCCTGAAATATACTTGGTGGAAACATTAGTTCAATGACTTATATGTTGTTATTAATTACCAAAACCACCAAGGGAGCAAATGTGCTTTCAATCTTCTCCTTTTTGGTAATTGATGACAACATATAGACCAAAGCTTCGACAAAGATATAATCAATGAATATAATCGTCGCTTTGAGAAGTATGTGATAAGCAAGACCTCCCCCTAAATTTGTGCATTATTTTATATTTATTTTTGAATGCAAATGCACAATCGATTAGGTACATGGGTCACTTCTTACATGTCACATACAACTTGGTGGTGTGCGAGAATAATTAGAATGGACATCATAGCACAACACAATCAAGCAAAGATGAATGATCATCACATAAGCATTAAGATGATAGGAAATAGTAGCATCACACATTAAAGTGTATGATCAAACATCATCAAACGTGTATCACAAGCAACCAAAAAAGTATCACAGCAACCAAGAGATAATTAGTTTTGAAAAAGCAATAAACACCGAAAGGCTCTCTCACTTGAAGCATAAAGATCTATATACACTTCTCCCCCTTTGGCAACAAGTTACCAAAAAGTTCAAAGGTATATATTGATCTCCTGCGGTTGTTGATGAAGGAGTCGAGAGAAGAGTGTCGGCGAATATCTCTGCAGATGTCGTGGATGGAGTTGGAGTGGCAACTGGAGGAACTAGAGCTGATGGACCAGGAGCTGAGGTGACAGCAGCAGGAGCTAATGAAGAGGGCCTCAAGTCTGGAGTAGGCACTATGGATGATCTAGCCTGAGTAGTGAACTGTGTGCTCGGCCTGAGAGGTGATACATTATCATTGTCATCATTATCAGAAGTAGAAGAAACCCGAGGGATGTGCACTGAGTAAACTTCCTTCTAAAGCTCTATGACTGTCTTAGTCACCTTGTCCACCTTATCATTAAGAGTCTTGATCCTAGTTTCAAAGATCCTCACAAGACTATTCTAGTTGTCTAGAATCCCCTTAATGTCCTTCTTCATGCTCTAAACTGATGAGATCAAAAGATCTATTTTGCTCATTTGTGGATCTAGGGACTTGAGCACTAGTGGCTCGAGCTGCCTTTGCCTCTGCCTGAGCTGCAACTCAAGTGGGATGATCTGGGTCCATCACCACGATGTTATCCTCTTGTTCTGGCTGTAGGGGCAAATTGGGACTGTCAAGAGAAAATATGTGCTTCTCAATCTAAGAGTTGATAAGCATCTAGATATTGTGTGCATAGAAGCAAGAGTGCTTCTAATCAGCTGCAACCCTCTTAACTGTCTCAACAATCAAGTCCATGACTCTGATCCTGGTGTGACTTTCAAGGTGGATCAACATGTTTATGGAGTAGCCTCGGATCATCTTGTCATCTCCTGACTTGGGCATCAAGGTGTGCCTCAGAATGGTGTTCATGGTACGGAGGCCAACTTGAAGATAGTAGATTGATCCTAGCTTGTGAGATTGCACTTTGTTTACAGGGATAGGAGTATACACATCCTTCATGGCATTGCGGCTCGCATTCGATTCCGTGTAGATATCCAAGTCTCCGTCCTGAACCTCGGGGACTCCTAGAAGTGCAGCCCATTCATCAATAGTGGACTCATATGTTGCTCCTTCAGTCATCCATACAATCCTACCATCTCCATAGAAATGTGAAGTGGAGTAGAATTGCATGATCATCTCATCATTCCAAGCAGTAAGTTCTCTACCAACAAACTCATCCAAACCAATGAAGTGGAAATTGTCTTGGACACTTTGAAAATAGTCATCGTTCTCCTTAATGAATTTCTCGTCTACATAGCTCATGTCACTCACAGCCGGACTCTTTTCAAATAGCATAGCCTCATAGAAATCCTGTTGCTCTTTGCTATAGAATATGTAGTCCACGACTGTCTTCTTCGTTTGGGCATATGGATCTATAGCTCTCCATGCCCTCAAACCTGAGATTTTCCTCTTCTTCATATCTCCAGCAAGTGGATAGCTGGCATTATGTACTAGAAGGTGTGGTTTGAGTTTCATCAAGGTTGTCAAGTCATCATCATGCTCAGCTCTGGAAGCACTTCCTTTGTTCTTTTCAAAAGCTAGAATTTGCCTAGATGTCCTCTTAGGCTTTTCAGCGGCAGTCTTCTTGGATTTGGTGCTCTTGGATGTGCCTGACTTAGGCATACCATCAGCCATAAGCTTCTTTTTCTTCTTGGGAGGGGCCTTCTCAACATGTTCTTCCTCCTCTTCCTCAGCAGTAGCACCAGCAACCTCCTCCGGATCTTCATACATAGATGTAGGCCTGCCAGTCACATGGATTATCCTATTTTTGGCTCTCTTCTCCCTGCCTTCTTAGGCATAGAATTACTTGGGGGATCAATGGTCATTGTAGCCCTAGCACTCTCATGTGCTCTC
This sequence comes from Hordeum marinum, assembly GCA_022496015.1. Lineage (NCBI taxonomy): Eukaryota > Viridiplantae > Streptophyta > Magnoliopsida > Poales > Poaceae > Hordeum > Hordeum marinum. The sequence continues at coordinate 179,238,130 of CM039674.1, forward strand.
ATAGCTTCAGAGCTAGCATAGACTTTGCTAACAACTCTCCTAGAAGAAGTGGCTTCAATAGCAGACTTCTTAGCAGCCTTTTCTTGCTTCTTGGCAAGAATCTCCTTGGGGACAAAGTTTGAATCCTCCTCATCTGAATTCAGCTTCTTCGTGGACCTAGTAGCATCCTTAGACAACCCATGGGAGTTGGGGGTGCCTGGATCTAAAGATGTACTATGCTCAGGGCTGCTGCAGGAACTCATGTCAACACCCTGCTCTGGCAAATTCTGACTGTCCTTGGCATCTGACATTCTGACCCTATGAATAGAGTATAGAAGAGTAGAAGAAGATGAGTCATCACACAATAAGGGTGGTTTTTTGAAAGATGGAACAAAAGATTTCCAAGGTTTTGCATTCTGTCACACGAAAATCGATACAACCAAAGCATAGTTTTCGGTGCTACCGAGACTGACTATCCCATTAACAGAAACTTGGCAATCTTTTTGGTGAGACTGAAAAGAAGTACTTGGTTTCACCAAGATAGTTCTGAGCAACACAGAAAGACAAATCAGTGACACCGATTCATTTGCTTCGGTTCATCCGAGTTCCATCGGGCGGAAGACAAATCCTAGTAAATCGATCATTTGCAAGACTATAGGAATTTCTTGTGGATAGGAAGATGTGCAATAGGTGGCTCATAGAGAAAAACAAATCCAATGTGCAAGAATCGAATGGGGAGAGCAAAGGATGTCGAATCCGTACCCTAATTCGGCGACGGATCCGCTATGGCGGCGACGATGGAGAAAATTTCATCGACGACGACGATTCCTAGCGACGGAGGAGCGTAGGGGGACAAGGGCAATGACCAGGGGTCTCGAAAATGGCAGATTAGGGTTCTGAGGCGCGACGGTTTGAGGATTAATTTCAAAGCACCGGGGTCCACAATATATATACCCACCACTGTCGGTGACACCGATTCTATATTCTCGGTGTCACCGAGTACCTCAACTGTCAGTTGACAGGGAAACTTGGTGTAACCGAGAATATGGAATCAGTAGTACCAAGATAGAAAACTAGATCAACCCTAGGAATTTGGTGAGACCGGGATTTTGGGGTTGGTTCCATCGAGATGCACATGGGTTGTTTTAATGGCCAGTCCTTGTCAATACGGAACTCCGAGTGCTCCACACATAGAGGGGTCGAAAAGAACTTGTTCAAATTTTGTGAAGCAACATGAATAGAGTATCAGGTGAGAAAGCATAGATAGCTAAAGAGTGGTCCTAGGCATTCTTGTCCATCCAATTGGCAAAAGATAAATCAAGGACCAAATAGCAACAATTGGATGTCCTCGAATGAGAAAATAAATGCACACCAACATGCTCACACAAAAAGATGTCAAATGAAATCATGACAAACATGCACAAACACTCTAACATCTAACAAGCACTTGGGCAATGACGAAGTCATGTATATATGAGTATTTGACTTAGGAGCCAAGTAAGAATACTTGATCATAGGTCATACTCATCGTTTAAGCACAAGTGGGGTTACCACTTTTACATAAAGCATTTAGTGTCGTCACATACTAAGAGATGCTTTGACTCAAGTCTTAGAGTAAAGCTCCCCTTGATGTGACATCCCCCATAAGAGGGATAAACTAACCTTGGAGTTTGTCAATGAAGACTTCATGTTGGTGAGGTAGTGGTGGATTCTCAAAGTTGATGAAGATCACCAAGAGTTGGGAGCATCCTTGTTGTTTCCTTACTTTTCTCACCTACATGGGTTAGTCCCACCACACAAGAGACAAATACAAGGATATCTATGGACATGGAGTGCAAAGTATGTGTGATGATGTCCATTCATTTGTTGATTACCTTGTCCCTTGCTTACCTTTGAGGGAATGTGTGACTCCTTGAACTATTGCATAGGGTTGATGTTGATTGAAAATAGATCTTGCCAATAATGAACGATAGTGAATTTCATTGGTGAAGTCACCCCTCAAGAACTTTCTAGTTCTTATTCTTGGGGACCCACATCAAGTTGATGGGGATCCTTGGTGTTGTAGTAGCCTTTGTAGACGTTGAGCTTGTAGTAGCCCTGGAAACCCACTCCACCTTAGCTAGGGATTCCTCTTCATATGAGCCAATGTCCTCTTGAAGCTTGTTCTTGCCCTTGAGCTTGTGGTCCTGTTGTGGAAGGTCATCTTGAGTGTTTGTCCCCTTGAGAAGAGTATTTTCATACTTATCCTTTTTAGGAACAAACTTGGGCTCGGGATATTGACCTTCTTCCCATTCAACTCCAGTAGCGTTGAAGTAGCTGTTGACACTTGATTTTGGGACAGTGAAAAAATGTATAAAGATGGACTCAAACGAAAAGGTTTTTTCTACGAGAAAGTTCATATTGCCAAGTGAAACAACCTTGATGTTTAGGCCATCACCATTCGAAGTCATTTCAAAGGCCAAATCACACTTGGATTGTCATGTAGATGCTCTGAGTGCTTTTTGGTCTATTACGCCTCCAAGACAACCTCAAATGAAGGAATGTTCTACATAGATTGTCTTCATCTCGTCAATCTGATTGGTTTTGGTATATAAATCATCTCAATCTAAGGTCTTATGCAAAAGTTAGAGCAATTAGAGTGCAGCCCTACCACAAAGCAAAATATGGCGCAGGAGATCAGACACATGTCTGATGGGTCGCCCGAGTCATTCGGCCCTGAAGACGTTCTCGTATGGAAAAACATCCAACATTAAAGAGTTTTTCATCGTCGAGGCGATTGATTTTGATATATAAATCTCCTCAATCCGAGGTCGTATGCGACCTGGAGAGGCAAAACAAAATCAGCCTGGAGTTTCACTCGGGATTTCTGAGTGAAAGTTTGCCGACCGAGGGAAACGTTTGCCGTCCGGTCGAGTGAAAAGTTTTCCGTCCGGACGAGTGAAATTGCCATCTGAGTAAAAAATCGCCGGCCGAGTGAGATTGCCGTCCGAGTGAAAATCACCGTCCGAGTGAAAAATATCGGTTGAGTGACAGTTTCGGTCGAGTGAAAGTTTCGGACGAGTGAAAGTTTAAAATGGCATCGGATGGAAAAGTGTTCAACATGAGAGTTTTTTGAAGCATTGAAACGGTCAACTTTTCTTTTAAGGTCATTATCATCTGAGGTAGTATATGGCCTGGAGAGACGCTACAACACTCGGACAGTCCAGTCTGCTACGTGATCGAGTCCGATTTGAAGTTCAAGATGACCTCGTGGAGTATTCAAGATGGCTTTATTTGGGAAAGTGATCAACATATGGATTGTTGGCCTCGTCGAGGCACACAAAATTGATGTTTGGACCATCTCCATCGAGGTCATATGCAGATTCCACGGTCCACGCAAGAAGCAAGATAGAAGATTGGGCCAAATTTGGGCTGAATCCGAGTGGAACAAGAACTAGGACTCTAGGACGTGAATTGATGTAATTTTCTTGTAAGGAAATCCGAGATGAATCCTTTGCTTGTACGGGAAGTCCAGCCGCCTCTTATATATGTCAGGGGTGACGGCCGATTGAATAACACACAATCGAACAAATGAATCTATACTACTTTTTCATCTACGTTCTTTGTTTTTTCTCTCTCGTTCTTCGCTATTCTTTGTGTTTGAGAGCTGCAAATCCCAAGGCTCTAGGGGCCAGCGAATCGACCTAGGGCATCCCATAGCCGCCGCACTCCCTGATGGGGTCCCTCCCGGGCGTGCGGGGTTTTGGGTCTACAAAAGCATCCGCCGACTGTCTTGCATATCGCGCTGCCCGACGGACCTCCTTCGACGTGAGCTGCGATGCATCACCCCCGGCGTCAAGGGTACACAGTGACGTGTTCATGTGTCAACATACTTTTTGGCGACTCCACTGGGGACCAAAGATCAATCATCCTCATCAACCATCATGTCTGATCTTCCCAAGCCATCTGATATAGATGACGATAACATCATTAAGCCCAAGCTTGATGAACTATCGGCTGATCATCGCCAAGCTTATGAGGAGTACAAGAAGGCACATGAAGAGATGGAGTTGCAGGAGTTCCTTGGAAACTTCAAGAAAAATCGCCAAGGCAATATCACTCCGATTGGAGAAATCAAGTTCCCTCCTCTTCAAGCCGAGCTGGTTAAACCTCTTGTAAGTACTACCTTTTCTCCCAAGCAGTGGGCTGATATTGAGAGTCGTATTGCCGATGGTAATAATTTGGTCTATCAAACTTTCATAGAAAATACCAATGCACGGAAAAATATGCCTCAATCGTCTAGTGGTAATATTGGTGTGCCTGCTAGTGTAGGAAACCCTAATCTGTGTTTACCTCTTTCATCGGCACCTCCCATGCCGATGAATTACTATCCTACCCACACCAATCAGATTGTGGCTGCACCCGCTAATTCCATCATGAGCATGCCCAGTTCGGTACCTATACCGAACCAAGCTGTACCTATAGCTGCAAGCACTCGACCATAGCTGAACTATGGTTCGGCATATGTGCCAGAGTTCCTGCCTACTGCTAGTAATTCTACTCTTCCCATCCCACAACATCAAGCTTCACCGTCTACTGCGGACGATACTTTAGCAAGTTTTAGAGAGGAGATGGCTAAGATGCTTAGAGAGAATTTTGGAGTTGAGTTACCTCAGAATCGGCTTAACCAAAAACTGTACCCCGAGTACTTTGACGCTATCCAGTGCCCTTTGGGATATAAAATTCCAGATTTTGTTAAGTTCAATGGAGAAGGCACAAAAAACACATGGGAACATATTAGTCAATACTTAGCACAACTGGGTGAAGCAGGCTCGCTGAATGAATTGAAAGTGTGCTTGTTTCCTTTATCATTAACTAGTACTGCATTTTCATGGTTTTCTTCTCTACCACATGGTTCTATTCGTGTGTGGTCGTAGCTGGAACAGAAATTTCATGATCACTTTTATAGCGGCGACAACGAGCTTAAATTATCACATCTTACATCGGTTAAGCAGAAAATGATGAATCGGTCTCCGATTACGTCAAGAGATTTAGAGATACAAAGAACCAGTGCTATAGTTTGGTGATAACCAAAAGGGACTTGGCTAACCTTGTGCTTAGTCATTTGAAAACTCACATTTGGGAAAAGCTAGATAGCTATGAGTTCTTAAGTGTCAACCATGTCCTGCAAAAAGCTTTGGCTCAGGAAAGCCGGAGCAAAGATCTCAAGGAGGTGCATAGATATAAAACTAATCGTCCTAAGATGAATATGGTTGAGTATGGTAGTGATCACTTGGACGATGAAGATGATATGTATGTTGCTGAATTTGTTTGGCCGTCTAAGGCCAAACCATTTACTTGCAATGATCTGGAACCGATTCATAAGAATCTTGATGCAGAGATGCAGTTTACTTTTAACATTGCTAAGTGTGACAAAATATTTGATGCTTTGCTGCAAGCTAAGATCATTAGGATATCACACACTTTACTGTCGATTGAAGAGTTGAAACGGCGTGCTTCTTGCAAATATCATAATTCTTTTTCTCATGATACTAATGATTGCAATGTTTTTCGACGATAGATACAATCGGCCATTAATCACGGACGATTGAACTTTTCTGAGATGCAAATTGATAAGCAGGCCTTCCCAATGAACACTATGGATATTGAGGGAAAAATTTGCTCATTCAGCCAAAGGTAGCTGAATCGTCTAATAAAACTAGTGTCATCATTGGTGAGCCTAGGAAAAGCAAGGAAGATAGCAAAGTCTTGGGAAGGCAGGTTGTGCTTGACAAGCAACCCAATGGCAAGGAAGTAATCAAGATCACCATCAAGAATCCTGCACTCGGGGGGCAACCACAGGGGCAACAAGACACTCGTGATAAATTTGTTAAACCCAAGAGTCCAGAAGTTGGCAAGTGGAAGAGGAATGAAGTCAAGGTACATTATAAGCGAATCAAGCCAACTTTTTATATGCTACTGTCCAAATATGCAAATTAGTTGGCCGGTTCTAGCTCTAATCGGTCATCATACCTGAAGCAACCAAGGTCACCATCAGCTAATATGTTCAGTCGGCATGCAAAACCGACTGGATCAAGGGTGTCATTTCCACAAGAACAAAGACAACCTATTTGGGATCCACTTGGATGCTCGTATAAAAACCGACTTAACATTGGTGTCCATTACTCGGGTGGTCAAAATATGCCTCCGAGTGAAAACTATCCGAGTGTAAGAATGTACCCGGGTGGAAGGTATCTGAATGAAAGAATACGGTCGAGTGGGTTCTACTCAGTCGAGAATCCGAATGGATTACATCCGAGTAAAAAGGCGTGCCTGAGTGAAAACGTTGTAAGCCAGAAAAGTCGACAAGAGTGGCGCGTCAAGCTGCCGAGTGTGGCAGTAGTGGAGTCAGGGAAAGGTAAAGAAAATATCAATGCTGACTCACTTGTCTTGGGCAGTGAAACATTCACCACGCAACAGTCGACTATGCGTAGCAACCCAACTGAGCCGATACTTGTTATCACGCCAAAGCACTCGACTAATGATCATGAAGCAAGTACCAGCCAAATGAAGCCAATTGATACTAAATACACTCGGCCAAAGTGGTGTCCTCCAGGGTTAACAAAGACACAAAAGAGGAAATTACAGAGGTTGAGGAATCAAGAGATTGCAGAACAAGAGGCTGAGAAGCAAAGGGACGAATTGTGTAATGTCACTCGACCCATCATACCACCAAAACAAATATGGAAGCCCAAACCAATGCGAGACGTAGATGCTTCTACATCTATCACAGTAGCAATTACACAACCAAAAGAGGACGATGTAGTTGTGACATCGTCTCAGTTGCCTATTATTTCTCCTTCACTCGGATATAATTCAGATTTAGTTGATGCACGCGAAGAGGAAGACGATCTGTTGGACTATGAGTCTACACCGGTTCATGAAGGTATGGATATCAATATGGTGTATTACTTACCCGTTGAATTCCGTGCTGTAGGTGAAGAAGGGGAAGTGGCTCAGCTAGATTTTGTCCCCAGAAATGCGATATTCGAGAAGCCAAAAGAACTAGTGATGCACTTCAAACCATTGTACCTTAGAGGTCATATCAATGGATCGCCACTCACTCGGATGCTTGCTGATGGTGGTGATGTGCTGAATCTCATGCCCTATTCGGTCTTCAAGAAATTGGGTTTTCCCGATGATGAATTAATCAAGACCAATATGGTGCTTAATGGGTTTGAAGGCAAAGAGAAAAATCAAGCGAAAGGTGTGATGTATGTGGAGCTTACAGTCGGGAGAAAAACTTTGGCTCCTGCATTCTTTGTTGCTGAGGTGCAAGATAACTACAACGTCATACTAGTCCATGATTGGGTTCATACAAACCAGTGCGTACCATCTACCATGCACTAGTTTTTGATCCAGTGGGTTGATGATGAAGTGGAAGTCATTCATGTGGATAACTCAGCTTGTGTTGCTTTGGCCGATGCATCGGTGGATTGGCAACATCCCAATGCTACTTGCTTGACGGGACGCGACTTGTCAAAGTTTGATTTCCTTAGCGCAACGAAGAATGGCTTTGTGCCCGTCTCTTTAAAGCCGATCAGTGGCAATCGGCTCCAAGGTATGATATGTTTACATGGATTCTAATTTCGAGTGGTTGCAAAAACGTCTTGCAAAATATTGGTCTAGTGAGAACGATATGTATGAATCCGTAGAGGTGTTGGATGACATGGATAAGTTAGGACATGGTTTTCAATTGGCAGATCCATTACGAGAAATAGATATAGGGGATGGTTCAGTTCCTAGGCCGACGTTTGTAAACAAGAATTTGAAAGACGATCATAAAGCTGAGTTGATCAGGCTATTGAAAGCATGGGAATATCATGAGGTGCCAGGTTTAAGCCGAGAGCTAGTGGAGCATCAGTTACCTATAAAGGTCGGTTTTAGACCTTACAAACAATCGGCCAGAAAATTTAATCCAAAAACATATGACCGGATCAAGGAGGAGATCAGTCGGTTACTCAGAGCTAATTTCATTTGGCCTTGCAGGTATGCCAAGTGGATTTCTAACATTGTGCCAGTAGAGAAGAAGGGCTCTAGCAAGATAAGGTTGTGCATTGATTTCAGAGATTTGAATAGAGCTACACCCAAAGATGAGTACCCCATGCCAATAGATGACATGCTTATTAATGTTGCTGCTAGACATAAGGTGATTAGGTTTCTTGATGGTAATGCAGGTTATAATCAAATTTTTATGGCTGAAGAGGGCATGTCCAAGACAACCTTTCGTTGCCCTGGTTTCCATGGTTTATTCGAGTGGACAGTGATGACATTCGGTTTAAAAAATGTTGGTGCCACATATCAAAGGGCTATGAATTTAATTTTCCATGATTTACTCGGAATTATACTTGAAGTCTATACTGATGATATTGTTGTCAAATCGGATGCTTTTGAGTCTCATTTGGCCGATTTGCGTCGAGCTTTTGAAATAATGAAAAAAATATGGACTGAAGATGAATCCTATGAAGTGTGCATTCGGCGTGTCGGCTGGAAAGTTTTGGGATTTCATTATTCATGAGAACGGCGTAGAAATTGATTCCAAAAAGATAGAAGCTATACAAAAAGTGGAGGCTGCAACATGCAAGAGGGATATGCAAAAATTCCTTGGCACGGTCAATTATTTGAGAAGGTTCATCGCGAATTTGTTAGGAAAGGTTGATGCATTCACTCCTATCCTTCGATTAAAGAATGATGCTGATTTTACTTGGGGGCAAAACAGCAAGAGGCATTCGACATGATCAAGACTTATTTGAGCACTCCTCCGGTGATGAAAGCACCCAAACATAAAGAACCCTTTAGGCTTTACATTGCAACAGAGGAAGGTGTTATTGGTGCTATATTGACTCAAGAAATCGAAGGAAGAGAGCATACTATTACGTATCTGAGTGACGCTTATTGGACGCTGAGACAAGGTATACATTTATTGAAAAATTATGCCTCTGTTTATATTATGCTTGCACAAAACTAAGACATTACCTAGTGCCTAGTGCTTGCATAGTATCTTGTCAAACTGATGTCATTAAGTACATGTTTCATAGGCCAATTCTTAGTGGTAGAATTGGCAAGTGGGCTTACACTTTAGTTGAATATGATTTGGCTTATGAATCTCTAAAATCCATGAAAGACCAAATTGTTGCTAATTTTATTGTTGAGCATCGGATTAATGACAAGCATGATGTTGATATAAACCTTGCCTCATTAGTGCCATGGAGGTTATATTTTGATGGTTCTGTTTGTAGCAATGGCCAAGGTGTTGGTATTGTTTATATATCTCCTCATGGTGTTGCTTTTCAAGCCTCATGCTGACTGGAATATTTTTGCACAAATAATCAAGCCGAATATGAAGCATTGTTATTCGGTTTAGAGATGTTTCTCGCTATAGGTGCTACACATGTTGAGGCTTTTGGTGATTCATTATTAGTAGTGCAAAAAGTGTCTAGAGTCTTTCAATGTTTAGACGAATCACTTAATGTTTATCTTGATAAGTGTCTAGATTCGATTTCTACTTTTGATTATTTTAGCATTGCTCATATATCTAGATTTGACAATTGGAGAGCAAATGAGTTGGCACAACAAGCATCCGACTATCATATTGCTCATGGCATATTTCATATTTCTCAGAAGCCGATGTCTTGTCTTGTTAATATGGGAGAGGCCGAACTAGAGCCCACTGGTTCGGCCACTAACAATAAATCTAGTGCAGGTGAAAATCATGACTGGAGGAAGCCCATTATTGATTACTTGTGCAACCCGAGTGAAAGGGTGGACAGAGCTTTTCGGCGTATGGCTTTGAAATATACGATGAGAGATGATGGTCTTTTTTGCTGAATGGTTGAAGATGTTCTTTTGAAGTGTTTGGACGAAGACCAAGCAAGGGTTGCTATGGGAGAGGTACATGAAGGCATCTATGGTACTCATCAGTCGGCACCCAAAACAAAATGGCTCTTACGACGTGATGGATTTTATTGACCGACTATGATCAATGATTGCTTCAGGTATTATAAAGGGTGTGAAGCTTGTCAAAATTTTGGTGATATTCAGTTGGCTCCTGCTGCTTTGTTTCATCCTATTATCAAGTCGTGGCCTTTTAGAGGATGGGGTTTAGACTTCATTGGACAAATTCATCCATCTTCTTCAAAGGGGCATCGGTTTGTGTTGGTGGCAACCGATTTTTTCACTAAATGGTTTGAAGCAGTACCTCTCAAGAACATGACACATATGGAGGTAATTCAATTCATAACTGAATACATTATTCATAGATTCAGCATTCCTCAGACATTAACTATAGATCAAGGATCATCTTTCGGGTCACATCAAGTTAGAGAATTTGCCGAATCATACAACATAAATTTGCTCAATTCATCTCCGTATTATGCCCAAGCTAATGGACAAGCTGAGTCTAGCAACAAAATATTGATTAAGCTCATCAAGAAGAGAATTGAGGATAATCCAAGAAAATGGCATGAGTTGTTGTCTGAGGCTTTATGGTCACATAGAATCACAAGGCATGGTTCTACGAAGGTAACTCCATATGAGCCAGTATACGGTCAAGAGGCTGTTTTACCTATGGAGGTAAATTTGAGTGCTTTGAGAATAGTCAAACAAAATGAATTATCGGCAGTGGACTTTTATGATTTGATGATGAAAAATATTGATGAGGTTGTTGATAAGCGTTTGGCTGCATTAAAAGCCATGGAGAAGGACAAATTGAGGGTAGCAAGAGCTTACAATAAAAAGGTCAAGTTGAAGAATTTTCAATTTGGCGATCTTGTGTGGAATGTAATTCTGCCGATTGGTTGTAGAGATAGAAAATTCAGGAAGTGGTGTCCAAACTGGGAAGGTCCTTTCAGGATTGCAAGAATAGTTCCTGGAAATTCATATTTAGTGGAATACATACAAGGAGTATTATTACCTCGAGCTCTCAATGGCAGATATCTAAAGAAGTACCACCCGAGTGTGTGGCAAGAAGCCTAATTTGGGCAATGGCCGATATATGATTATCGCCCTTAGCATGAACATGGACGATTCATAATCATCGCCTTGAGAAATATAGATGGACGATGGAGTGTTGACATCATCCTTAGAACAAACATAGTGCGAATTATTTTTTGGCATGCTAGCTTTTCCGAAAAAACAGGGGGGCATGTGTTGACCCCTGATTTTGGCACAGTGCAAAAATGTAATAAAGATGGACTTAAACGAAAAGGTTTTTTCTATGAGAAAGTTCATATTGCCGAGTGAAACAACCTTGGTGTTTAGGCCATCACCATTTGACATCATTTCAAAGGCCAAATCACACTTGGATTGTCATGTAGATGTTCTGAGTGCTTTTTGGTCTATTACGCCTCCAAGACAACCTCGAATGAAGGAATGTTCTACATGGATTGTCTTCATCTCGTCAAGCTGATTGGTTTTGATACATAAATCATCTCAATCTGAGGTCGTATGCAAAAGTTCGAGCAACCAGAGTGTAGCCCTACCACAAAGCAAAATATGGCGCAGGAGATCACACACATGTCTGATGGGTCGCGCGAGTCATTCGGCCCTCAAGACATCCTCGGATGGAAAAACTTACAACATGAAGAAGTTTCGCGTCATCAAGGCGATTGATTTTGATATATAAATCTTCTGAAACCGAGGTCATTTGTGACCTGGAGAGGCAAAACAAAATCATCCTGGAGTTTCACTCGGGATTTCTGAGTGAAAGTTTGCCGACCGAGGGAAACGTTTGCCGTCCGGTCGAGTGAAAAGTTTTCCATCCGGCTGGTGAAATTTCCATTCAAGTGAAGATAGCCAGCCGAGTGAGATTGCCGTCCGAGTGAAAATCACCGTTCGAGTGAAAAGTACCGGTCGACTGAAACTACTGGCCGAGTGCAATTGTCGTCCGAGTGAAAATCACCATCCGAGTGAAAAATATTGGTCAAGTGACAGTTTCGGTCGAGTGAAAGTTTTGGTCGAGTGAAAGTTTAAAATGGCCTCGGATGGAAAACTGTTCAGCATGAAAGTTTTTTGAAGCATTGAAATGGTCAACTTTGCTTTTAAGGTCATTATGATCTGACATGGTATACGGCTTGGAGAGATGCTACAACACTCGGACAGTCCAGTTTGCTACGTGATCGAGTCTGATTCGAAGTTAAAGATGACCTCGTGGAGTAATGAAGATTGCTTTATTTGCAAAAGCGACCAACATACGGATTGTTGGCCTCATCGATACGCACAAAATTGATGTTTGGACCGTCTTCATCGGAGGTCATATGCAGTTTCCACGGCCCACGCAAGAAGCAAGACAGAAGATTGAGCCAGATTTAGGCTGAATCCGAGTGGAACTAGAACTAGGACTCTAGGACGTGAATTGATGTAATTTTCTTGTAAGGAAAGCCTAGATGAATCCTTTGCTTGTACGGGAAGTCCAGCTGCCTATTATATATGTTCGGGGTGACGACCGATTGAATAACACACAATCGAACAAATCAATCTATACTACTTTTTCATCTATGTTCTTCGTTTTTTCTCTTTTGTGCTTCGCTGTTCTTCGTATTTAAGAGCTGCAAATCCTGAGGCTCTAGGGGCGAGTGAATCGACCTAGGGCAGCCCATAGCCGCCGCACTCCCTGACGGGGTTCCTCCCAAGCGTGCGGGGTTTCGGGTCTACAAAAGCGTCCCCGGACTATCTTGCGTATCACGCTGCCGAACGGACCTCCTTGGACATGAGCTGCGGTGCATCACCCCCGATGTCGAGGGTACACGGTGACGTGTTCATGTTTCAACACTAGCCAACACCATGATTCTTCCGGTGTCCTCCGTGGTTGCGTACAATTTCCTCAAATTGCTTACACCCGGGAAGACTCTTGTAGATACCTTTCTCTATAATTCCTTTCAATAAAGCATTTTGTTGCTCAAGTGTAACTTGGCTAAGAGAATCATCATTAGGGTAATCAATAGAACTACTAGGAGCAGCATCATTGGGTTTAGCATTTTTATTGTTACTACTAGATGAAGAACCTTTCTTGCCTTTGTTAATAGTTTGCTTAGATTTAACTTGTCGCATGAATGTAGACAAGAGTAGTCGGTTGGCAAGATAAGATGAAGTCTTCTTTCGGAGATCATCATTGATAGCTTTAAGAAATTCATGTTCTTGATCAAAATTGAGTTTCTCGAAGCGTAGCTTCTCATGAGTTCTTACAAGCTCTCTATGATCTTCAAGAGTAGATTCATGGGCTAACTTAAGAGTGTTAAGTTCTTTAGTTATTTCTTCTATTTTCATCTTATCATCGTCAATCTACCTATCTTGACTAGCATGAGAATTATCAAATTCATTTTGATCAACATTACTAGTTTTTTCACATAGCAAGTCATCATCACAAAGCTAATCATCTTCATCACAATCAAAATCAAGATATTCGAGGTGTGATACTGTCACACCCTGTGACTTGCCTCATGACTAAGTTATGATGACTCAAAAAATTAGGGCCAATTGTAACTTTTTGAGTGCCCTTGAATGTTTGAATTGTGTGCTATTTGCTTGCTTGTTTGATTGCTTGCTAAGTGCTCTATTATTCATAAAATCCCTCCTACTCTCAAAACTCTTTTCCTTGATCCCCACTCTTGTCCAATGATCATGCCATGTGAATAGGAATTAATTATATCTTTACAAAATATGATGTGGCCAAAAAGGTTTTATTCAAATTAGGTTTTTCAAAAAACCCTAATTTGAGGTTTGAAGTGTAAATCCCCAAATTGGGTGGATCTGTTTTTCCCAAATGCTTTACTTGGAACCTACTATGTATATGACTTCCCAAAACCATCAAATATTGATTTTAAAGATTAATTTACTATTTTATTTAAAGGCTTTTCCTGAAGGCTAGAAATGGTCTTTTATAGGGAAAAATTATTTAAATGCTTTAAAAAAATTGGGAAAATTTAGGAAAGCTCAGTGGACATATATTGTCCATATATAAGAGTTTCAAGGAATGGTCATGTTCAAAGTATTTAAAAAGCAACAGCAAATCGAGCGTCGACAGACTCGAAGCACCGTCTCTACCGAGCTCATGTCTGGGTTGCCAAACTCTCCGGCTCCCAAGAAATGCCCCGCCGAGGTTTAAACCCCTTCTTTTCCTTTATTTTTCCTTTGTAAACTTGATACTCTTTTCACCTTTCTGTTTTATTTTTGTAGAAATATCCTTCCTCCGGCGACTCTTCGGAGTCAATCATACCACTGCCCAAGATTAATCTGCTGTAAGCATCTGGACATCCGGTTGTTACTACGATAGCAATATCTCCAACTCCTGATTCTTCTTCTTTTTTGCAGAGCTCAAGCTAAACGTCGCAAGGCCAACAAACCCTCCTCCGGCCTAGTTATTGAAGAACCGGAGCCCAAGCAACCAGAAGAAACTCAACTGGAAGAAAACCCGCCGGCTGCCTCCGCTGAGCCGGCCACTGAAGATGTCATCATGAAGAGTCCTCCAAGGTCTCCTTCTAAGCCGACAACTCCTGCCAAGACCCCTGACACCCCGGATGTTGTTATCACCGGGTCTGGTCATCAAACGCCTCCGGCTCATGTGTTGAGCAAACATACAGAGCCGGCTGAAGCTTCAAAGAAACTGAACTTCGATTCTTTCTGCGAGAAGATGACCATTGAAGAGCTACACGCTGGGTACATAAACCGGGTTACCACCAGCCGGAACTTGGAACTTCGGTTGATCTCTTCCATGAATACAAAATATGAGGTACTTTTCCTTCTTTACTATATCGTTTCTTAGCCCCCAAAATCCGGCTTAACGTATTGAATCGTTGAGCCGGGTCTTTCTGTGACCTCTTGCAGAGATTGCCATGTCAAATTCCTTTAAAATTGCTTTACCTTTGCACTGTAAGTAAAGTGAACTACCAATCGTAGCCCCCAAGGGCTGTCTCAGATTACATTTGAGCCAGGCCTGTAATGTAGATAACTTGAAGATGTAATCGTAGCCCCAAGGGCCGGCTCAAACTTGATCAAGTTGAGTCGGTGCTTCCATTATTAGCACACTGAAGAGCCATTATATAGCCCCCAAGTTCCGGATCAACTTCAAAGGAAATGAACCGGAACTACATACTTGCAAGATCAACTATACATTAGCCCCCAAGTGTCAATTATATTGCTTGCAATCTGTTTGAGACTTGTATTTGCTTTTAACACCCATCCTGCATTTTGGCGGCTTATCCTGTATTTTGATGTTTTGTAGGAAGCTTTGAATGCAGCCGGGTCTCAGCTGACGGATGTGAAGGCCAACTGGCAGCTCGGCAAGAAGCTCGAAGTATCGCGGATGAAAAATGTCAGCTTCTCTCAGAGGAACTTGCCGGTGTCCCGCCGAGCTTACCTCTTTAAAAGAGATGGCTGAATCTGAAAAGGCCGCTTTAACCAAACGGGCGGACGACACTGAGCAGCGGCTTACAGCCGTGGCGGATGAACTTCAAGGTCTAAAACAACATATTTTATTTAAATGCTTTTTCTTAAGGCCGGAAATGATCTTTTATAGGGAAAAATTATTTAAATGATTTAAAAAAATTTGGGAAAATTTAGGAAAGCTCAGTGGACATATATTGTCCATATATAAGAGTTTCAAGGCATGGTCATGTTCAAAGTATTAGACAAAACCCTTCAAAACCATTTCTTCCTATTCCAAGCATTTGAAATATTTCTATAAGAAATATTCCCAAATAAATCCAGGAAAATTCTAGAAGGTCACATATGATATATGTGGTCATATTGCCAAGTTTCATATCAATCCCAATTGTTTTGGTTCACCAAAATATCCTAAAGCCATTCCTGTCCAGAGCCAAATTTGATCAACTTTACATTGTGAAGTATCTCCTATTGATCCCAAACTTTGTGGGCATTCTCTATTACCCAGATGATGATGCTACATCAAGTGGTGCATCAAGAGGAATAGAATTTCATGATCAAATCTATAGAAATCCAATTCTGTCCATTTCTAGGGTTTACCAAGTTTACATTATCAACTTTCTTCAAATCATCTCAAAACTTGAGATCAGGACCAAATGGACTTACCATTTACCCCTGGTAAGTCTCGAGGTCATAGGATTCCCCTGCCTAGCCCAACCACAACACAAACACCTTCAGCCATAAACAAGTGGACAAGCAAAGTGGGCCCAAAAAGATTCCCCTTGACCCCAACTTTTTACCATAGCATATTATATCCCTCTTCTACCTCCAGTAACTTTGCCTTGGCCTCTGGTCAAATATTTGGGGGGTAACTCTCTCTTATTTCCTCTTGTTTTACCATGGCAACACCTCTATTTCGCTTCTGATCATGCTAATGACCCCAAACTTTTCCACAAGCTCACTTGCATACCTATGCATCAAAGGAAACCCAACTATGGCAGGCTCATGTGGAAAATGTGAGCAGTCCATCTAAACCTACATTATGGCAGTAAATGTAGCTTTGTACTACAAGTACCTAGCCCTCTCATCCCCATGATCTGAAAATTGGTGGGTGTATAGTCCTTCCATGGCCAGGTACACTAGACAAGGTTTCACCCATAATGACCTATAGGAAAATCTCATTAGATAAGCTCCAAGTTTGCTGCTCCAAACTTCCCAGCAGTAAAAACCTATTGCAACCAGCTCCATTCCCCTTAAAAATTTACCAGTGACCTACATCATGCATGCGTTGCATGCCAGACATGTTTGGCCGACCAAAAGGTCTCCCTGGACATGCGTTGACGTGGTGACCACGCTACTGGCATGTAGCAACAATGCTCTGCTGACACACGTTGTCCTGTAGCTCGCATCAATCTTCGGTAGGGCATCCCCGCATGCCAATAGCCTCCTCTCGACCTCCCACGCCTCTCTCTGACGCCGGGATGCAGCCAAAGGAGCTTAGGCACGCGCATGCTTGGCGTCCGAGAGCATCTGAGGCGCATCCGAGCTCCCCTCGACGCCTCCTCTTAGTTTTACCTCTCCCTAAGCCCCCTCTTGTTCCCTCTATCTCCCTCTCCCTCCCTTGAGCCTCCTGAACCTCCCCGTTTGCCCTACTATGCCCTGCATCCAACCCCATGGCCGCCTTGTCCCCGTCGCGTCCACCTCTCGAATCCGACCTCCCCGGTGCTCCCTCTCTTCCTCTGGCCACCTTGGTGCCTCCCCCTTGACTCCTTGAAGATCCTCCTCCGCCATCCTCCCTCGAGGTCGCCTGTCGTGGTTTTATCATGGCAGATGCCCGGGTGAATGGACTTCGGTTTGAGGCCATCGCCAATGAGGTGGACTCAAAGGGGTTAGTCGGGATGAAAGACACGGGTTTACCCAGGTTCGGCCCCTCAAATTGTAGCGACCCGACCTGAAAGGCCAAGTCTCCGGTGTTTCCGTACCATCCCAAGATCATGCTGGTACACACACGGTACATCAATGTATATATCAAAGGGAAATCACACAGCATTATATTAATCGCAATCTCATATAGAGTCCTTTATTACAATATAAATTACAATAAAGTGGCTAAAGGCCAACTCATGAGAATATCTAAATCTTGCGGAAGCGTCGAAGGTAGATGAGTCCATCTGACTCCAAGGGCACCTCACTGAGCATAGAACGCATCCTCACTCCTGGTCGGAAAAATACTCTGCAACATGATACGTTGCAGCCGTGTAGGTCAGCATACGGAATATGCCGGCAAAGTCACAAGAGAGGGGTGAAAATAATCAGCAAGTCTATATGCTTATATGGCAGGTGGTGGTGTAAGTTTTGCGTAAAGCCAAGTTTTTCCTACATCGAAGGGGGTTAAGCAAAATATTACTAAGTTGGTTGGTTAATGAGATGGTTCCACCAACCAATTCTCATACCCAAAATTATTAAATACCCACATCATCATATTATTTGTGTTGAGAGTTCCGGAAGTTCCAATTCCTTTGGCTCAAGTCGTCCATGACCGTGGACACGGCTAATCGATTAGGTTTGAAAATACTCTGCAGAGTTTTGCACACGTTCCCCACAAGATTTGGTCGCCTCCGTTTGGTTTCTCGCACTTCAGGGTGTTTGAGAAACGGATGACCAAAACATGGTCTTCCAAAGGGTTTCCCTGCGACTCTGTCGGTGCCCATCCTTTCCTACCGTTCTTCTACCTCTCGTAGCACCGCCTGTCCAGGGTCACCACGATATCCGACCAAGCCAGAGCCCATAATGACTTGTGGCTGTGCAGGTAAGCCTTGGGTCTTGAAGCACCCATCCATCTCTTTGTGCCTGGGTGGACCTTTCCGCGTGAATACTGGCCATCTCCAGCATCACCTAGGCTAACCACTGGTTTCTCCAGGGCGCCGTTCAACCATCATCCACCCAGAGGTATGTTGAAAACTTGGAGTATTGAAATCTTGATCATTATGTAGGTCTTGAAATTATTAACTCTCTCAACTCCCATGAATCACACAACCAACCCCGTCTACTAATAGCATAGCAAAAGGTAAAACAATGTTTCCCGGGGCCAATGTTGTCAAAGGGGGTTGAGAGAGGTATCTACCACATGATACTACTACAATGTAACCAAGTTTCCAACTAACCTATCTTGCATGCAACTTGGGAGATGGTAGAACTAATGCATATAAAACATGGGTAAAACATGATCAAAGTGACTTGCCTGATTGATGATCTTCGTACGTGAGTGACTCTAAGTAACAGGCTTCGCACTCCGGATAATCTAACGAAACAAACAATGCACTCAAATAAGCATACAATCAAAATATTGTAGCTAACACACACACACAACAAGGAACTAGTAAACAATTGAAACAAACAATGCACAAGTCATAAGTAAGAAAACACATAAAGTTTTGTTTTCCAAAGGAGATGATGAAAACACTACTACATAATAAAACTATTTTGAAATAGCAAAACAATTGTTGACAGCAAGGAAAACAATAGAATATTTTATTAATAAACAGAATATAATCAATTTAAGTTTGTTGGGAAAACTTTAGTAAAGTTTATAAAAGTTTTGATAAACACTATATGAATCAACTATAGTTATATTAACAAAAGAATGAAAACTAAACTTATTATTTATTAGCAAAACATGTTCTTAACAGAAAAGAATTTACTATTAAATCTGTCTTAGAAAACAGAATTAAATATTATAAAACTTTGTTTGAAGCAAAACCATTAGTTAGTTGTTTTAATCAAATGATGCCTATTTGAAAAGAAGTTGTGATTCCTATGTTAAATGAAATTAAATTAGGCAAATTTATATTTTTATTAACAGTAAGTGAAAACACTAAATGTTTACTAACAGAACCTAATAAACAAATAAAACCAAATTCTAAATCAAACTAATCAAAATTAAGTTTATAAAACTATATTATAATAATAAGCAGATTCTGTTTTTGGTTAAAACAGTAATTAAATAGATCATGAAAATCCTCAAACTATACATGAAGATAGTCCTAACTAATACCAAACAGTGACAAAAAGAATCATATCAAAATCTATTTTCAAACTCTAGTTATTCAGATTTGAAGATTTTGAGCAAATTTGATTACATTCAAATTTTATAGTTCAAATTTGAAATTTAAAAGTACAGGGTGAATCTACATGAAAAATGTGAGCTATTGCAAAAAGAATCAACTCAAAACTCTAAACAGATTAAAAGATATAAGCAAAACAAAATTGGAAAACACTCTGTTAATTAAAACAAAACAGAAATTAAAAAAAAGATTGTGTCGGTCAGGGGGCTACGTGGCGCAATCCTATTGGTTGGCTAGCGCGTGCGTTAGAAGATTTAGAGCGGGCGACCGATGCTAGGAGTATACCGGTTCGGTTTTAAGTGATTTCTAATCGGGGCCGTCGGTTTCGAATCGGAGGGATGGGAATGCTCACGGGGAAGGTTGCCGGCGTCGGGGTTTCTCCGGTGATCCGAAGACGGCGAGGAACGATGGCGAGGCGTTCCGGTGGTCGGGGAGGACGGGGAGGTGGTCCGGGCGACGGGGACGGTCCTCCGGAGTCGATTGGTGGCGACGGCGAGGCGAACGGTGGTCGGGTGTGGTGGCTACGCTCGACGGCGACGTCCGGTGGTGGGGAAGCTCCGACGAGAAATTGACGGCGTCTCGGTGAGAGAGAGAAGGGGCTCGGGGGGGGGGGGGGAAATGGACGCGGGGTGGTCCGGTTTATATAGGGCGCTCGGGGGGCGGGGAAGTAAAGGGAGAGAGAGATCCGGCGAGAGGGAAACGGTCGGCGGCGGCTCCGGCGCGCGCGGGGGAGAGAAAGGAGATGACCGTTTCGGGGCAACGGTCGGTCGGGTGGGGTCCGCCTGTCGGTGAGGGAAAAGAAGTAACGGCGCAGCGGGTGACCGGTCTGTAGTAAATGCGCGAAATAAACAGGTGGGCCGGCCCGTTTAATCGAAAAGCTGTTACCGTTTTTCTTTTTAATAATTTCCAGAGACATTCAAAAGCTTTTAAAGCATTCAAATCGTTTGTAAATATAGGGGTATTATATATCAAAATTAACAGAATAATAAATGCTATTGAATGAACTTTTCTATTCTGTCATTTGAACACTTTGAAAAAAATATTATTTTCAGAAATTGCCTAAATGTTTTTAAATCCTTTTTGCAAATACTTTCAAAATAGCCCTGGTTATTATTGTTCAAATATATCACCAATTAGACCCTGGTGTGGAGTGTCATGTTCCTCCTCTCTTATTTTGAACATTTAACCAAAATTTCAAATAGGGGAAGCAACATAGGGAAAAATAGAAGGGGACTTTCAGAAAATCAGAAAAAGGCATTTCAGCTATTTCATAAAATCAAGAAATGATGATAATGGATGCATAGCTATATCATAACATTCCAAAATGAAATTTTGGGATGTTACACAAATCGAGGTAACAGCCTACGTCCTGCTTGTGTTTGTATTACTTGCGTATCGATTACAAGGAGCTAAAGCTTGACCTAGTTCTCGTTTACCTGTCCTCTAAGTTGTCCCGGGTATGCCTTTATATAAGAGGTCAGAACATCCGTGTCGTTACAATTGCTAACTGAGTCTCTCTCTATCTTCTTGTCCAAGCCGTCTGTGAGTCGGCTTGCACGCCCGGGTCTTTTCAGTCCGGGCCGTCATACGGCCCACACCGTGAGCCGCCTATCATTTTGGGCCACTTAATATTACGACTCACCTTTGGGCCAGTTCACGAGCAAATAACATGAACCGGAGCCTCTTCGGCGGGTCATATCCCCAACATTAGGCCCAGGTTGAACTGAGCTTGCTCACTTCATCCTTCTCTTCCACTTTTGGCGAGTCGCCCGGAAATGAACTGGCGTGACGTCATGAAATCTGCTGACATGTCACCAAATCTTTCACTTTAACTGTCATCCTGAGAATCGAGGTGTCCGCCTCAGTCAAACGGTGTCATCGCCTGGATTTTCGCACCTTCCTTAACCCCCTTTTAAATATGACCCGTGCAGGTCCGGGTTTCCATTCTCTCTCCCGTGCCTCTGTTTATTCGTCTTCCTCCTGTCGCCGCCCCAGCGCCTTCGAGCTCTGCGCCGACGCCGTGTGTACATCGTCCCCGACCTTGGCCGCTGCATCACCCTGAACGTACCAGAGCTCCATCCGCCTCTGCCGCGCCGTCACTGGTAAGTTTTCCTACTCCCTAGATGGTCGCCGCTGTAGTAGGGTTTTCACCGGTGCTACGTCGCCGTCGTTTGGGCTCCAGCACCGTTATCGCCAGTGCATCTCGATGCCGCTAACGTCTTTAGGATGCGCTTTTGCTCCGCCGCCGCACGTGGGGCGGTCACGCTTAATGCACGGGCCTCGATGGCCCCAGTCCGTTTTCTTTTTCCTCCGCTGTTCATCGCTAGGTCAGAAATAAAATTCATTTTCTCTGCTTTTGTAAATCCGTAGATATAGTGACATTTTGCGGAATCTGTTTTTACGACTTAGCCAATTTTTCGATCTTCCCTTTCCCTGTTGAGTCGCCAAGCTCCTCCGGCTCTTATCAGCCGGGTCTTCCGCTTTATCCGTAGAGCCCTTAAACTTTTGAGCCGTCAAAAATATTTGTTTGCGCTTCGACTCATCGCGCCTTTTATCTTGCACAGCACTTAACCGGCCAACATGTCTCGTGTGTCCAACTCATGGAACTGGGTCGGGTCATGCATTACGGAGGTCTTTTTGTCAGATTTTGTTCACGCGGGTACTCTTCCTCCTAAGGAAGTCATTAGCTAGCAGGTCCCAGGTGATGAGACGCGGCCCAAACCTCAAGAAGGCAAAGTGGTGGTGTTCTCTGACCATATTGAACGAGGGTTCGTGCCTCCCGGCTCCAAATTCTTTCGGGATGTCCTTCACTATTATAAGCTTCACCCGCAAGACTTGGCCCCCAATTCCGTCTCAAACATATGCAATTTCCAAGTGCTCTGTGAAGCTTACCTTCAAATCAAGCCGTCGGTGGGATTCTTTCGGGAGTTCTTTTATGCTAACCGGTAAACTGAACTAAAATCCGTCCCGAGCATAGAACTTGGAGGCATATCCATCCAACGGCATAGGGATATCATCTTTCCAGCTACACAGATGCCGAGTCACCCCAACGACTGGAACAGGACCTGGTTCTATTGCAAGGACACCTCTCTTGAAAATGAGCGTCCTTTGCCGGGTTATCGTCCTTCCCGGCTCACAACAACATCAGAGCTTCCTGGCCGGCTATCAGCTTGAGAACGCGCAAGATATGAGCTAGCCCATGCCAAAATCAAGGCTCTCATGGCCAACGGCTTAATCGGGCTGGACCTGATCTGCTGCTGGATTTCATGGCAGATTATGCCTTTGAGCCAAAGAAGCCGGCTCATGTGCGAATATAAAGGCAAGTATGATAGCTCATTATGCTTCAGCCGATCCACGTTAATAGAGAATGACATTACCCTCGCCATCCGGAGCCTTGTCCATGAAGCTTCCGGATCATGTAGCGAAATTGGTCTGCCACCTTTTAGTGCCAACAATCCGGCTCCCGATGTAAGTCTAATCTCTTCTCTTTCGTCTCTTAGAGGTTGTTTGCACTTTGCTGATTTGATATTCACTCTTCGGGTTACTCTTATAGGCCGACTCAGACTTCTGGAAGAGGGAATATGTTGCCCCTCCGAAGAAATCCAGGAAGAAGGTCCCAACCAAAAAGGCTAAAAAACATGTCCCGCAAGATAATTTGTTTGAACCGCCACCATCATCCAGCTCAGAGGTAAAGTTTCAACTCTCTTGCTTAATCTTTTACCTTCCTATTTTAACACTTACTTTACTCACAGGATGAAGTGGAGACCAGCCGTGCCAATGCTCTTGAGGTAAATTACTTTTCCTCCAGCTCAGAATGTTTCATCCCCCGAAAGCCGGGACGGGTTATCAGAAAGTTCCCCTTTCTCACCCTCTTGCTTATCTGGCTCCCGATTTCCTCTTAAAAAAGCAACAGCAAATCAAGCGTCGACAGACTCGAAGCACCGTCTCTACCGAGCTCATGTCTGGGTTGCCAAACTCTCCGGCTCCCAAGAAATGCCCTGCCGAGGTTTAAACCCCTTCTTTTCCTTTATTTTCCTTTGTAAACTTGATACTCTTTTCACCTTTCTGTTTTATTTTTGCAGAAATCTCCTTCCTCCGGCGACTCTTCGGAGTCAATCATACCACCGCCCAAGATTAATCCGCTGTAAGCATTTGGACATCCGGTTGTTACTATGATAGCAATATCTTCAACTGCTGATTCTTCTTCTTTTTTGCAGAGCTCAAGCTAAACGTCGCAAGGCCAACAAACCCTCCTCCGGCCCAGTTATTGAAGAACCGGAGCCCAAGCAACCAGAAGAAACTCAACTAGAAGAAAACCCGCCGGTTGCCTCCGCTGAGCCAGCCGCTAAAGATGTCATCATGGAGAGTCCTCCAAGGGCTCGTTCTAAGCCGGCAACTCCTGCCAAGACCCGTGACACCCCGGATGTTGTTATCACCGGGTTTGGTCATCAAACGCCTCCAGCTCATGTATTGAGCAAACATACAGAGCCGGCTGAAGCTTCAAAGAAACTGAATTTCGATTCTTCCTGCGAGAAGATGACCGTTGAAGAGCTACACGCTGGGTACATAAACCGGGTTACCACCAGCCGTGACTTGGAACTTCGGTTGATCTCTTCCATGAATACAAAATATGAGGTACTTTTCCTTCTTTACTATATCCTTTCTTAGCCCCCAAGATCCGGCTTAACGTATTGAATCGTTGAGCCGGGTCTTTCTGTGACCTCTTGCAGAGATTGCCATGTCAAACTCCTTTAAAATTGCTTTAGCTTTGTACTGTAAGTAAAGTGAACTGCCAATCGTAGCCCCCAAGGGCTGTCTCAGATTACTTTTGAGCCGGGCCTGTAATGTAGATAACTTGAAGATGTAATCGTAGCCCCAAGGGACGGCTCAAACTTGATCAAGTTGAGTTGGTGCTTCCATTATTTAGCACATTGAAGAGCCATTATATAGCCCGCAAGTTCCGGATCAACTTCGAAGGAAACCGGAACTACATACTTGGAAGATCAAATATACATTAGCCCCCAAGTGTCAAATATATTGCTTGCAATCTGTTTGAGACTTGTATTTGCTTTTAACACCCATCCTGCATTTTGGCGGCTTATCCTGTATTTTGATGTTTTGTAGGAAGCTTTGAATGCAGCGGGGTCTCAGCTGACGGATCTGAAGGCCAACTTGGCAGCTCGGCAAGAAGCTCGAAGTATCGCGGATGAAAAATGCCGGCTTCTCTCAGAGGAACTTGCCAGTGTCACCGCCGAGCTTACCTCTTTAAAAGAGACGGCTGAATCTCAAAAGGCCGCTTTAACCAAACGGGCGGACGACACTGAGCAGCGGCTTACAGCCGTGGCGGATGAACTTCAAGGTCTGAAACAACATATTGCGAAGATGTCAGCCGCCCTATGTGGTAAGCTTTGTTGTTTACTTTGTATTGTTTAACATTGTTAGTGAAAAAACTGGCGGCCCATTAATTTTATCCGACTCATCCAGGTCCCAGGAGCCGACAGTTGGCTTCTGATAGCCTTCTGCCACTGAAGGCCATTTCTACTTTTGCAGAGAAATTATACTGCGGCGCCATCTTCATGATCAAGAGCATGCAGTACAAGGAGAAGATCCCCATTTCCCTGAAAGGGGTCTTGGAACTCTTCTCTACAATGCCTATTCAGATTGAAGAGCTCAAGAAGTCCGCCTTTCGCCAAGGAGCCGTTGCTGGTTTGAGCCGGGCTCTTGCCTTCGCTCCCGAGCTAACGCCGGCTGAAATGATGGATGGCTATCCTTCTAAAAGGGATGATGACTCAGATTTCACCGAGGAAGATTATACCCGGTGTGTCAAATAGTCGCACTATTTAGCCTCTATTTTGGCGGATGAAGCTGATTTGAGCACCTATCAGGCGGCTTATGACGCAGAAGAGAAGAGAATCCGCGGGCCTCTCTATGAGTGGAAAGATCTGACACCCGCCCGCAGTAAGGATATCTTTCCTTGTGAGCTTGACGCATCTCCGTACCTTGAGGGGTCATTTGCTGCTTTGGCTGACTGTAACTGGGACTTGGGCAATCTTCAGATAAAGCCAGCAGAAGACCCGGAGCGGGATGAGCCGCCAACAACTGAACTGTAATCTTTTAGCCTTTCTGAACACAAACTTATGTAATTACCCGCCGTGGGCGGTTGACAATCCTTTTTTCTCTTTCTGAGAGTATCTTTTGTAATATAGTAACCATGACTCTGCCAATTGGTGGCCATATATATTTGCACCTCTCTCTGTTTTGATGTGTTGCCGGCTCTTCAGGGACATACCTTTGAAATTTTCTGATGAGGGGCCTGTCCTTTAAGACGCCATTGCTTTCTCCAGAATATTATAGCCGGACAATCTCTTTGAGACCTTCAATTTTGTTGACCGAAGCCACATGGCTCTGGCTTTCATCAGACAAAGTTATTAAAGAGCTTGTTGTCTTTAGGATAATGTAAGCTATACCTGATGGTAAGAAGCCTCTAACGACAACTGCGGCTATTGGTGA
The DNA here is from genome assembly GCA_022496015.1 of Hordeum marinum. Lineage (NCBI taxonomy): Eukaryota > Viridiplantae > Streptophyta > Magnoliopsida > Poales > Poaceae > Hordeum > Hordeum marinum. Next base: position 179,264,160 of record CM039674.1, read on the forward strand.
ACCGGAACCTTTGAGGGAAGTTTGGCTGTGTAGCCCCCAAGTGCCGGGCAGTTTCGCCTGCTACAACCCGGGACTTATAATTGCCCGGCTTTGATAAGCCGGCATGATACCATATGTGATGATGATCTTTCCTTCCTCAAAATCTCATGTGACGGCTCTTCTGCGTGGATCCGAACGGTTAAACTCATACCAGTTCATGGTCTCTGTCGAGATTGGCCATCAATTATTTGAACCGGCTCAGGGTCTCTAGGCGAGATTAGCCGTGAATTTCTTGAACCGGCTCAGGGTCTCTAGGCGAGATTGGCCGTCAATTTCTTGAGCCGGCTCAGGGTCTCTAAGCGAGATTGACTAGTAAGAGTATAGTGAACACCGGCTGTCAATGGGAGATGTAAGCTATGCCCCAAGGCAAGAAGCCTCCATCGACAACCGCGGCTAATAATTAGCCTGAGACGGCATAAAACCGGCTGTTGGAAAGGAGAAGTAAGCTATACCTAAAGGTAAGAAGCCTCTTTCAACAGCTACAGTTGATAAGCCACTGAATTTTGGCGTAAACGCCGGTTGTTAGGGTGAGATAAGCAAACCCATCGGTAAGAAGCCCCCTTCGACAACCACGGTTAATAAGTAACCGGAAGTGGCATAAAGCCGTCCATTAGTGTGAGATAAGCGATACCTGTCGGTAAGAAGCCCCCTTCGATGGCCACAGTTGATAAGCAACTGGAATTTGGTATACACGCTGTTGTCTTAGGGCACTGTAAGCTATACACAAAGGCAAGAAGCCTTCGTTAACAATCAGCGCTTAATGTAACCAAACTAGGCATAAAACCAACTATGCAAGGGAGAAGTAAGCTATACCCGGAGGCAAGAAGCCCCCTTGCAACAGTTTAATGATAGCTGGCTGTGCAAAGGAGAAGTAAGCTATACCCGAAGGCAAGAAGCCTCTTTGCAACAGCGTTTAATAAGGCGTAAAGCCGAAAGGCAGATCAACCGTTTTGACGGCGAACGACCCTCTTCAACTCAAACTTTTTGAACCGGAAGATTTTATCTTGATTGTACAAAGGTGTACATAAGAGCAGAGGCCTCAGTGTTGTGCGAGGATGCTAGATTTTACTCATGTGCTCATGATATATACAATGATAGTGGCTTTCAACCCCTGTTAAGTAAAGTATGGTCGCAGATGTGCGATATTGTACGGCCGCAATGTCTCTTGCCCCGTGGTTTCCGACTCATCTCTGACATCCATGAGGTAATATGACCCGTTGTTAAGGTTCCTGCTGACCACAAAAGGCCCCTCCCATGGTGGAGATAACTTATGCATTCCAGATTGGTCTTGAATCGACCGGAGCATCATGTCACCTTCCTGGAACGTCCGGGTCTTTACCCTGCGGCTATGATAGCGTCGCAGGTCTTGTTGACAAATTGCCAACCTGGCTGCTGCTAACTCTCGTGCTTCATCCAAAGCGTCCAACGCATCTTGGCGGGCTACCTCATTGTCCATCTCAACATAAGCCGCCACCCTTGGTGAGTCGTGCCGGATGTCACTCGGTAGAACCGCCTCAGCACCGTACACCATGAAGAAAGGTGTAAAACCTGTAGATCTGTTAGGTGTAGTTCTGATGCTCCATAAGACGGAAGGCAACTCCTCAACCCAACATCCGGGTGTCCGTTTCAATGGAACCATGAGCCGTGGCTTGACACCTCTCAAAATTTCCTGATTGGCTCGCTCTGCGTGACCATTAGACTATGGATGTGCCACGGCTGAAACATCAAGCCGGATATGCTCTTTCTCATAGAACGTTTTCATAGCTCCTTTGGATAAATTTGTCCCATTGTCTCTAATAATACTGTGTGGGTAACCAAAACGATAAATCAGCTTCTTAATAAATTGAACCGCCGTAGCTGCGTCACATTTACTGACCGGCTCTGCCTCTACCCACTTAGTAAATTTATCAACCGCCACCAGAAGGTGTGTCTTCTTATCCTTAGATCGCTTGAAAGGTCCTACCATATAAAGCCCCCAGACCGCAAACGGCCAGGTGATTGGTATCATCCTCAACTCTTGAGCCGGAACATGAGCACGCCGGCCGAATTTCTGACAGCCATCACACTTGCGAACTAAGTCCTCTGCATCCTTGTGAGCCGTCAACCAAAAAAACCCATGTCGAAAAGCTTTAGCCACCAAAGATTTTGACCCAGCATGATGCCCACAATCGCCACCATGAATTTCACTCAATATTTGTCGGCCCTCTTCTGGTGAGACGCAGTGCTGAAAGACACCCGTCACACTACACTTATGTAACTCACCATTAACAATCGTCATAGACTTAGAATGGCAAGTGATCTTCCTGGCCAGATCCTCCTCTTGAGGCAACTCGCCGCGTGTTAGATACGCGAAATAAGGAATAGTCCAATCTGGGGTAGCATGCAGAGCCGCCGCCAGTTCCGCCTCCAGGTCAGGAATAGCCAGATCCTCCTAAGAAGGTATCTTGACAGTCGGATGATGCAATACATCCAGAAAAACATTAGGTGGTACCGGCTTTCGTAGAGAACCTAATCGTGACAAGGCATCAGCTGCCTCATTCTTGCGACGATCAATGTGATCCACCTGGTACCCCTTGAAGTGACCGGCTATGATATCAACCGCGTGTCGATAAGCCGCCATCCGCGGATCCTTGGAATCCCAAGTGCCTGAAACTTGCTGAGCCACCAGATCTGAGTCGCCTAAACACCTGACCCGGCTTAAACTCATCTCTTTAGCAACTCTGAGACCATGGAGTAGCGCTTCATACTTAGCTGCATTATTATTACAAGGGAACATTAACCGGAGAACATAACCAAACTTGTCACCCTTGGGGGAGGTGAGGACAACTCTTGCTCCGGACCCCTCTAGCTGCTTGGATCCATCAAAGTGTATAGTCCAATACGTGTTATCCGGCTTCTCTTCAGGGGCTTGACATTCAGTCCAATCATTTATGAAATCCACCAAAGCTTGAGACTTAATTGCTGTACGAGGAACATACTTGATGCCAAAAGGACTTAGCTCTAAGGCCCACTTGGCAATCCTCCCTGTAGCCTCTCTATTTTGAATGATATCCCCCAATGGGGCAGAACTGACCACTGTTATTTGGTGCCCTAAAAAGTAATGCTTTAACTTGCGATTGGCCATGAAAACTCCGTATACTAACTTCTGCCAATGCGGATACCTCTGTTTAGATTCTGCCAAAACATCACTAATGTAATAGGCTGGCCTTTGCACAGGATACTCTTTCCCTGCCTCCTTGCGCTCAACCACAATTGCTACACTGACCGCTCTGTTGTTAGCCGCCACATAAAGGAGCAAAGGCTCTTTCTCAACCGGAGCGGCTAACACTGGCGGCTCAGTCAACTTCTTTTTAAGAGCTTCATATGCTTCGTCCGCTGCAGCGCTCCATTTAAACTTGTCTGTCTTCTTCATCATCTGGTATAAAGGAATAGCTTTCTCACCAAGCCGGCTTATGAAGCGGATCAACGCAGCAATCCGCCCTGCAAGGCGCTGAACGTCATTCATACACATCGGCTCACCCAAAGAAGTGATGGCCTTAATCTTATCTGGGTTAGCCTCAATGCCCCGCTCAGGGACCAAGAATCCCAAAAGCTTTCCTGCTGGAGCACCAAAGACACACTTCGTCGGGTTAAGCATCATCTTGTAGACCCAGAGATTATCAAAGGTTTCTTTCAAATCCTCTAAAAGAGTTTCCTTCTTCCTGGACTTAACCACGATGTCGTCTACGTAAGCATGGACATTTCGGCCAATCTGACTGTGGAGGCAATTCTGCACACAACGTTGGTAAGTCGCCTGGGCACTCTTGAGCCCGAAAGGCATGGAGACATAGCAGAACGCCGCAAAAGGTGTAATAAATGTCGTGTTCTCGGGATCCTTTGTTGCCATTTTGATCTGATGATACCCTGAATAAGCTTCCAGGAAGCATAAACTTTCGCATCAGGCTGTTGCATCAATAATTTGATCGATATGAGGGAGCACAACAGGGTCAGCCCGGTAAGCCTTGTTATGGTCCGTGTAATCTATGCACATACGCCACGTGCCGTTCTTTTTTAGTACTAGCACCGGGTTAGCCAACCACTCTGGGTGAAAAACTTCCACTATAAAGCCTGCGACCAAAAGCCGAGCAACTTCCTCCCCAATAGCTTTACATCTCTCTTTGTTGAACCGTCATAGAAACTGTTTGATCGGCTTAAACTTTGGATCCACATTAAGATTGTGCTCAGCGAACTCTCTCGGTACACCCGGCATGTTAGAAGGCTTCCATGCAAGGATGTTCGGATTCTCACGGATGAATTCGATGAGCATGCTTTCCTATTTGGGATCCATGTGAGCCCCAATGATGAGCTGCTTAGATGAATCACCCGGATTGAAATCTACTGCCTTGGTATCATCCGCTGAAAACTTGAGTGGCGGCTCAACTTCTGTCGTAGGCTTCTTGAGCGGGGTCATATCCTCTGGATCAACGTTCTCTTTGTAAAATTTCAGCTCCTCCTGAGCACAACTAGACTCTACATAAACCGCATCTCCTTCTTCACACTCAAGAGCCGTTTTCCTGTTACTGTGGACGGTAACTGTGCCATTTAAGCCAGGCATTTTGAGTTGCAGATAAACATAACAAGGCCTAGCCATAAATTTAGCATAAGTCGGCCTCCCAAATAACGCATTATAGGGACTTTTGATTTTGACCACTTCGAACCACAAATACTCCACCCTGTAGTTATGCTCATCAACAAAAGCTACTTCCAATTATATCCGGCCCACCAGGTATGCTGATTTACCCAGGACCACACCATGAAAGATAGTGGAGGAAGGTTTAAGGTCCTTGTCAAGCAACTTCATCCGCCAGAAAGTGTCATAGTAAAGGATGTTGATGCTGCTACCTCCGTCCATGAGAACTTTATTCACCATATAGCCATTCACCTGAGGGGCCACCACTAGAGCCAGCCGGCCCGGGTCATCCACCCGCGGTGGGTGATCCTCCCTGCTCCACATTATATCATATTCAGACCACGACAAATATCGTGGGAGAGCCAGAGCAACCATATTAACCGCTCGCCTCCGCAACTTCTCATCTCGCTTACTGTGACCGGTCGTAAATACGTGATACTGCCCATAACGAGCTGCTTCGGGTTACTTTGAAACCCGGTCTGATTGCGCTGCTGCTAATTGTTGTTATTGCTGTTGTTGCTGGGATGCTGTTGGTGCCCCCCTTGGTTATTCTGACACGCATGCCCGTTTCCTGAACCGTCGGCGCCGAATCCAGCCCCTGACCCGCCGTGCCCTGAGCCGCCGGACGGGCCACCGCTTTGGTCATTACGCGGTTGGGAATGCTGGTTTTTGAACCTCTGCATGATAAAGCAATCACCCCACGCATGCAACGCCGGCTTGTCGGGCATGCTGTGCTCCGGACAAGGCTTCCTAAGCGCCTCCTCTAAATTAAAGGGGCCCCTGTTCCTTGGCCTGAATCTTCCACCCCCCTTGGGATGATTCTGTCCTGTGTTGGTATTCGCCACCAGCTCGGATCCACCATCAGCATTCTTCCGCTTATTCTGATTCCCATTGTTCGCAAAACCTTTTACTTGATTGTTTTTCTTTGCTTGATTGGCTTTCTCATCATCTGAACCCGGATCCTTGCTGTTATCTGAGTCAGCATACTTCGTCAAGGCCGTCATGAGCTCTCCCATATCCTGACACGAGCGCTTGAGCCGGCCGAGCTTCTGCTTCAATGGAACAAAATGACAATTCTTCTCTAAGATAAGCACCGCTTGAGCCGCCGTGATCTGCTCTGAAGAGTGAATAATGGTTGACACCCGCCGGACCCAATGATGGGCCGACTCATTCTCCTGTTGAACAAAGTGGACCAGATCGACAATAGTCATAGGCTGCTTACAGGTCCCCTGGAAATTCTTAATAAACTTTGCTCTAAGCTCCGCCCATGAGCTTATCGTGTTAGGTGGCAGACCTTTCAGCCATGTACGGGCCGGACCCTCAAGCATCATGATGAAGTATTTTGCGCATACCGCCTCACTAGCATGCAGCATCTCCATGGCCAGTTCATAACTTTCAACCCACACCTCCGGGGGTAGATCAGCTGTGTAGTTCGGAACCTTTCGAGGGCCCTTAAAATCTTTGGGCAGCCGTTCACTCCTCAGAGCCCGAGTTAAACATGGCACCCCTACGGCTCTAGTACTAACCACTCCCATTAACACAGAAAGCGCCGGCTCTCGACGGGCTGCATCTATCTCCGCCTCTCGCCTATCTCCCGCCTGGTCCATGGCGGCTTGTGTATCTAGAGCCGCCCTATTGTCCTCCGGAGGTCCGCGACGCGGGTGACTGCTGGAACCCGCCGATGACTCATAACGCCGGCTGAAACTTCGACTAGGGACGGGGGTAGAGTGAACCCGGCTCCGGCTGTGAGTATACTTCTCTTGTTGGGCCATGGCCGTCTGTAAATATCCAATGGCGTTCCGCACCTCCTCCGCAAAGGGCGCCTCATCTGGGATGGGGATGGTCTCAAGCCGGGCGGCCGCTGCTACCATGTTCTCGGCTGGGTTAGAATAATGACCCGCCGGTGTTGGAAAATCCCTAGGAGAGATTTGGTTATGCTGGGGTGGATGAGTCGCCGGGCGCTCCATCGGGCGGCTCTTCGGCACACCCATAGCCCGCCCCGCACCAGGGGTGTTAAAAAGGTTCCTCGCTTCGTAACGTTCTGGTAGACGAGATTGATGCCTCCTCCGGTGCACCGCGACCGCTGACCTCTCCTCTAGCTCCAGTCGAAAAGCGTCTGCCTTGATACGCTCCGCTTCTTCCTCCATCTGGGCTTTCAGATCGTCCATCCTTTGTCGTTCCTCTACCATCCGGCCCTTGATCCGTGCCACCTCTAGATTCCTAGCTACTTGATTATCCGAGGTTACCTCTGTGGCCATGAGAGTTGTGAGTTCGTCCATCAATTCCACTAGAACCTAAGCTGAAGGCGGCGGGCTACCATCTGCTGCGGCGGCTCGCGTAGCCGTGTCCCCGGCGGCTGAAACCGATCCTGCCATGAACACCGCCGCATGAACCGGGGGGCTCATAGCATCCGTCTCAACGCCCTCTACCTCAGAATAGTCGTCGTAGTAGCCCCCAAGGCCACCGTGGCTGAGCCGATACACTGATTCTGTGTCGCTACTTGAAGACTCATCTTCCGAGAAAACGAGAGTTCCCTGTGACCCGGACGCTTCCAGGTCAAAGCCTTGAGTGAAGCCCACGAGAACGTGCTTCTCACCCAGACAGGCACGGGCAGACTGTGTAACACGCGTAGATTGGAGACGCCGAGCCGGCTCGACGATGTTGGTGCAGACGTCTGGACCGGGTGTAGATCCATCAACCTTTCCGATGAAAACCTGGATCCCGCCGAACGGAACCCAGAATCCATACTCCACAGAACCAGCATCAAGCCCCCAGCCGGCGTCGTCGATGCAGAGCCAGCCGCGGCGACTCTAGCTCATCCTTCCAACCATGTATCCTTCGAGTCCTAGGAGAGAGCCCTTTGAGAACTCAACACCACCAAGCGTTAGCCCCACGGTGGGCGCCAACTATCGTGGTTTTATCACGGCACATGTCCGGGTGAAAGGACTTCGGTTCGAGGCCATCGCCAATGAGGTGGACTCAAAGGGGTTAGTCGGGACAAAAGACACGGCTTTACACAGGTTCGGCCCCTCAAATCGAGGTAACAGCCTACGTCCTGCTTGTGTTTGTATTACTTTCATATCGATTACAAGGAGCTAAATCTTGACCTAGTTCTCGATTGCCTGTCCTCCAAGTCGCCCCGAGTCTACCTTTATATAAGAGGTCAGAACATCCGGGTCGTTACAATTGCTAACCGAGTCTCTCTCTATCTTCTTGTCCAAGCCGTCTATGAGTTGGCTTGCATGCCTGGGTCTTCTCAGTCCGGGCCGTCGTACGGCCCACACCGTGACCCGCCTATCCTTTTGGGACACTTAATATTATGACTCACCTTTGGGCCGGTTCACGAGCCAATAACATGACCCGGAGCCTCTTCGGCGGGTCATATCCCCAACATTAGGCCCCAGGTTGAACTAAGCTTGCTCACTTCATCCTTCTCTTCCACTTTTGGCGAGTCGCCCGGAAATGAACCGGTGTGACGTCATGAAATCTGCTGACGTGTCACCAAATCTTTCACTTTAACTGTCATCCCGAGAATCAAGGCGTCTGCCTCGGTCGAACGGTGTAATCGCCTAGATTTTCGCGCCTTCCTTAACCCTCTATTAAATATGACCCGTGCGGGTCGAGGTTTCCATTCTCCCGCTCGTGCCTCTGTTTCTTCGTCTTCTTTCTGTCGCCGCCCCAGCGCCTTCGAGCTCTGGACCGACGCCGTCCGTACATCGTCCACGACCTTGGCCGTTGCATCACCCTGAACGTACCAGAGATCCATCGGCCTCTGCCGCGTCATCTCCGATAAGTTTTCCTGCTCCCTAGATGGTCGCTGCCGTAGTAGGGTTTTCACCGGTGCTCCGCCACCATCGTTTGGGCTCCAGCACCGTTATCGCCAGTGCATCTCGACACCGCTAACGTCTTTAGGATGCACTTTTGCTCTGCCGCCGCATGCGGGGCGGTCACGCTTAATGCACGGGCCTCGATGGCCCCAGTTCGCTTTCTTTTTCCTCCGCTGTTCATTGCTAGGTCAGAAATAAAATTCATTTTCTCTGCTTTTGTAGATCCATAGATATAGTGACATTTTGCGGAATCTGTTTTTAGGACTTAGCCGATTTTTCGATCTTCCCTTTCCCTGTTGAGTCGCCAAGCTCCTCCGGCTCTTATCAGCCGGGTCTTCCGCTTTATCTGTAGAGCCCTTAAACTTTTTAGCCGTCAAAAATATTTGTTTGCGCTTCGACTCATCGCGCTATTTATCTTGCATAGCGCTTAAGCCGCCAACATGTCTCGTGTGTCCAACTCATGCAACTGGGTCAGGCCATGCATTACGGAGGACTTTTTGTCGGATTTTGTTCAGGCGGGTACTCTTCCTCCTAAGGAAGTCATTAGGCAAAGTGGTGGTGTTCTCTGACCATATTGAATGAGGGTTCGTGCCTCCCGGCTCCAAATTCTTTCGGGATGTCCTTCACTATTATAAGCTTCACCCACAAGACTTGGCCCCGAATTCCATCTCAAACATATGCAATTTCCAAGTGCTCTGTGACAGTGGCCCTTGGCCCCATCCGGTTAAGTGGACACGGCACGTGCGCAATGCGCTACCCCACGGTGAAGGCACATAGCCAGAAGCCGCCTTCGACGTCGCCGACCTCCTGCATGGCCAGGCTGATGGGCCGGCCCGTCTGCCTATCCTGCGCAGAGTGCGCTAAATAGCGCACAGGTATAAGCCTTTTTCTTTTTGTATTATTTATTTTTGTAGAGCTTATAAAATCCATAGAAAATTTATAGTAGCTCCCAATTTAGTGATTCAAAATCCTAGATATTCCAAAAATCATTTCCTATCCAAATTCTTGCATAGCACATTTTTCCATAAATGTTTTCTGATAGTTCAAATTCAAATTCAAATTTGAATTTGAACCATATAGAACCTCCACTCTGCAAATTCCTAGAGAATTATTACTAACTCCAAATGGGGTGGTTCAAGTTCCTAGATGTATCTAAATTCATGCACTAAGTGGTGAGCATTTTTCCTTACACTTATTCTGCCATGTCAATTATTGGGCCATTTATTCATATGTGACCCACTTTGAAAATCCATAGGAATATCATGCCAACTCCAAATCTAGTGAAACCACTTCCCTCCTTTTTCTAAAATCATGCCCTATTTTATGAGTACCTCCACTCATTTTTACAAAAATGTTTTCTGTTGACATCTTAAAGGATCATCATTTCCATCATTCCCACCATTCAAAACTCCCCCTTGACCCACATCCACCAAAACCTACTTGGTTATTTTTCCTGTGACCAGAGGTGTCCAAGAAAAATAAAACTCCTATTTATAGAGCATTTTATTTCTCTGCTTGTTGTGTTGCTTATTGTGGTTGTTTACCGATGGTAGTTGACAAGATAAACGGAGTGCTCGGAGTTGGACAAAAGGCGTGTGAAGACCTTGAAGACTTTGCGAAGTCAGGCAATCAGTCCTTTGACCATGTTAAGAAACCATTTTCATTGCATGTCATATAGCACTTTACTTCCGTTATGCTTCATCATTTGGAGTAGTGACCACTTCAGTGGGTTGCCTCCGATACTCTTACCATTGACACTTGCATCATGCATAACCCTACCACCTTATGAGGGTTATGCATGTGGGCGTAGTTAGGATGCTGGTAGATGCTACAAAAGTCGGTTTGGGACTTATGCATAGTGATCGAAAGGAAGAAATGATTTCAAATACTTTTCAAAAACTCCGTCGGGTGCCACTAATGCCCGAGGGAGATGATGATGAGCTAGGTAACCACTTGAGAAATAAGTGGTGTACCGGAGCAAGTGAGTGTGTGTGGTTTTCAAAAACGGATTGGTGCAACTTGCGACCGTTATTCCAACCTTACATGTACAACCACTCTACCCCTATAAGGGAAGGGGATTTGTTGATTACCTTGGTGGGTACTACCATAGAGCCCGCATTACTAGTGGCAGGAGTGGCGTGGTCACTCTTGATACGGGGTCATACCGGAATGGATGATCATGCACTGTCTTTACAGATACCAGGCACACCGTTGGTCCCCTCATGGATGGTACTATATGGAGCAAGGCTCATGTGATGTACATCGTGAGGGATGGGTACCAATCGAGTGGACTCTTTGTTTAGTATCGCTAGGGGAAAGGCATTGTTCGGGTGCTTACCTCGGGTATGTTATATATCGCGAGTCGTGGATGACACGAAAGTTCCCCGAGTCTTGTGGGTAAAGTGTGCAACCTTTGAAGAGTGTAAAACTATTCGAATAGCCGTGTCCACAGTCAAGGACAGTGGGATGACCGCTCTTGTGCTACGTCCATATGTTTCGTCAAAACATGGTGAGGGTGTGTGGTGACAAGGATGATACTTGAGTCGAGTCGGGTGACTTGGCATGATGATTGAACATGAGATGTTCAGAAGGTACATGAGACAAGTCTGAGGACTTGGTGTGATGGTTGAACATGAGATGTCCAACCCCCTGCTTATGATGATGACTATGGAGTGTTCTTATGAACACCTGTCTATGGTTGATGCATGCTCACTTAAGTTACTTGATCATGTCATTGCACTAAAAACTAACTTTCTGCAAAAACTTACCTATTAGTGCTACATCATGCATTGTTATTGCCTTGCTCTAAACATGGGTTGCTTGCGAGTACATTCAAAGTACTCATTGGCTTGCCACTTGTTACTTTGTTGGCAAGGCATGAAAGATCAGGTTATGATGAAGATTACCTTGGTGACGGACGTGCGAGCTAAGACGCTTCCCAGTCAGAATGCCTGTAGGGTTAAGGCAAATGGCAATGCGTTCACGCTATCGTCGAAGATTTCCGCTGCAAGTTTACGAAGACTAGGCCTTAAAGGTCATATTTGAGTAAAACGGTATGTAAGGGATGTAAGACTCTTGTTATTCAGTTTCTATGTGTTCAGTGAGCATTGATCTCTGGGATCGCTGTGCACGTGCAATCGGTGATCACGACCTATGAGTCGGGGTCCCCATAGAGCTGGTATCAGAGCCATCTTGACTGTAGGAATCCCTTAGTTAGCATGGCCGTTAGTTAGGAAAAAATTGTTTTCCCCAAACCCTTCAAAACACTTGCAAAGGCTTCCATATTTCTTAGCTCTTCTAAGCTTTCAAATAAACCGAAGGATTGTTCCTAGCACTTCCACCATTTTTCTTTTTGGCTCTCCTCGTCTACTTTCAAAACTTTGCAAATGCTCACTACTACCCTTGTGCCCCTAACCATGGGATTCCTTGTAACCCTCATGGGTAACCTGGAAGCAAGCCACCCTGCCAGACGATTGCGGACATATCTTGGACCCAAGTTGGTGACACTAGACAAGGAGCTACCAGTAGAAGACACCTTCTCAAAGGATGAGGATGTCAAGACTTAGATGATAGTGCCACCCTCGACACTACCCGAGGATTATGCCACCTTAGTCTTTGATGACTAGGGCACAAGACATGCAATGTCATGATATGCATCGCTAATAGAGCAACCCTGTCCTTTTCGTTGTTATATCGGTAACGACCGGTGGATGAGAACCTCGCCATTTGGCCTGCCTCACTATAGTGAGTAGCAAAACGGTTCTCATCATCCCCCGCTCTTGGTGCCTATGATATCGTGAACGTGACCGACAGGATACAACTCTACAATGCCTTGTTAATGCCATTGCATAAAAGATTGCCTACCTGTAATGGTCGACATCTCAGAAGACAAGAAGGCATTGTCACGAATACAAGAACACCAGAAGACCTTGTCTACAACAGCTGTGAAGAATCACCTTCATCGTCAACTCCACAGACCTGAAGTCGTCAAGGACTCTTCAGGCGCAACCAAGATCGTTTTGATGAACAACAACTAGAGACATAGTGACACCCGAAGAAGACCTAGAAGACTAAGCACACTCCTCTCCAAGACACGAAGAAAGCATGACTAATGAGTCCAAGAAACCCTAGGGTAGGATAAGTCGTGTGTCCCCTGTGCGAAGTCGAGTGCGTATGATGGTTCAAATGGAACCATGATGTGTTTTGCCTGTTTTTCCTGTTTGACCTTTGGTGTAAGTGACGCTTTTTCCCTAGGCAACAAGTGCCCGACTATACCACCTACCTTACCTTGATGTTTGTGTTCGACCTTTTTGGCACTCGCTTGATTGCACTTGCACTATACCAGCCCCTTAGGCACTCTCCTCTATCCTACTTTCCCTCTTCCCCCTCTCGTCAACTGAAGACCAGCAAGACAAGATGCACCAACACTAGTAGAATGTCCATCAGTAGTCCCGGTCGGGATGTGCCTTTAGTACCGGTTCCCCAACCGGTACTAAAGGGTCGGGACTAAAGGTCCAGACCTTTAGTACCGGTTGGCCCACGGACCGGTACTAAAGGCCCACCACGTGGCTGCCTGCATGGGCTGGCGGTGGAGGACCTTTCGTACCGGTTGGTGATACCAACCGGTACTAAAGGCCCACCATGTAGCTGCCTGTGTGGGCTGGTGGTGGAGGACCTTTAGTACCGGTTGGTGATACCAACCGGTACTAAGTGTTCTGTTTTTTTGTTTTAGCGTTTAATTAGGTTTTAGTTTTCCATTCATTTCAAGTTTATTTTATGGTGCTACATACTGTAAACATTACACATGTTGATGCATATATATATATATGTAATATAATATACAATATCTCATACACAGTATATACAAATGGAATTACACATCCATATATGTTCTGGGACTTATAACTTAAGGCCCAAAACCCGGCCGAGACTAGCTAGCTAGTGCTCCGGGTGAAATCTCAGTTTTCTACTACTGATTTGCTTGCATTATTGAGGCGGCGGTAAGGAATAGTGTTATCCATTTACATCAGTGACATGTTGAAGAAGAAATGCCGCAAATTCCTCTTGAAGTGCTACAAAGTGTTTCTCGGGTGAGAGCTTCGACATCATCTGCCAAACCTGGAGTTGTCTTTCACGTGCTCCTCTGCGACGTATATGGCTTTCGGTCTGGATGCGAATGTTCTCGCAGAGGAAGTATCCACATAAATTTGTCCCCTGTGGCTGCTTCGCGCACTTTACAAAAGAATAGAATTCAATAAGATAATTAATAATCAAGCATGTGATAATTATATTGAAACTAGAATTAAAGAGATGTGCGGACCTAGTAGTACTACTTAATTACCTGCATCTTTTTCCACTTTAGCTTCGGTTTCCATTGACGACCGTGATGGTTTTTTTCTATCATATTTTTCCAAACACTAAGCGGCAAAGAAAAAGAACAAAACAATTATTATAATTACTTTTGATATCAGGAAATAATGAAAGAAAGCGAGGTCGATAAAGATTGAAATTACCGTTCTATCATAAAATACAAGTCCACGTATGATTGTTCTAGTGTATCTAGTGAGTCATACACTTGAACAAGTCCATCAACGAGGATAATATTTAGGAGGATATAGTGGTCTCTGCGCAGAAGTTTATATAATTAAGCAGTCATGCATATAACTCATCAACTACACTTGACAGCGAGCTAGTAAGCAAAAATAGAATGAGTAGTATACAAGAGAGTAAACACTCACCCCATGTTGTAAGGAAATATTATAGTAGATTTGGTATTCATTAGTTCCTCTAGAAAATTTTCCAAGAGATCTTTTGTGTCCTTGGCATAATGTTTTACCACATGACCATTAACGGTACTTGGGTCGATGAACCCAATGTCATCAATTCCCTCTTGTTTCAATTCCCACATCTTCAATCTGCATAATAGCGTAGAAAAGAACATATATAGTGAGGATAAGCCAATGAACGATATCTTAGCTAGAGACTTAAATTATTAAAGATATAAATCACTTACAGACAATAACAACTGATGAGAGTTTTGTCGATAGAGTCCATGTGGTATAACTGGAGAAGTTCTGAGAATTCAAGACATATGTCACATCCATTGACGTAATGCTCTTTCCTTACTTTGACCATGACCTCCGTCTCCCCTCGCTTTGCTTCACACAGGTACCAATCATGCAACCGTCGCATCGTAGTTGGTAGTTCCTTGTACTGCTTGGGTGTGACAAGTTGTTTTCTGACGGCATATTGCATTGCGTACTCAGTTGCACCGTACCCACGGATTTCCTCGGTGCCAAGGATTTGGCCAAGAGTGAGACCTGCATCCTCTACTTCTTCGAGGTCGATTGGGTTGCCTTGCATGTCGACTGGTTGGATCAATTTCTTGCTTGGAGTGGTACTCACCTTGAGCGGAGAGATCGATTGCTTGGACTGTTCTCCGAGCTGGGGAACTGTTTTCCCGCTAGTAGTACCTCCTGTCATTGATGTCGTACTTCCCGACTTCTTCCTTGGGCTGGGCTGACTTCTCTACTCACTTGTCTTCTAAATCTGTCGCTCATAGTCTGTTGGCATACGCTCGACATATGCCGGGGGTCGATCAATAAAGTGTTCCATAAAGTGCTCTTGGACTTCCTTGGGTATTACCTCCTTTGGCAGCATGGTCTTGTTCGCAAAAAAGGCTTTCACTTGGCGGTCGCTTTCAATTTTGTTTTCCTCTAGTGTCATGTCGTAAGGCAGCTTGCTTTTGGCCGGAGGCTCGGGTTTCTTCTTTGCTTTCTTCCGAAGAGGACTGCTGTTGCCCTTCCTCTTTTGGGAGCCCGACTGGCGGGACCGCTGCCGGGGTGGAGTTGGCTCACGCGGAGGAGATCGATATCGACGATATGGACTCACGTCATGCTCCGTCCCGAGGTTGGGAGGACTGCTGGCGAGGTGGGGAGGACTGCTGGCAAGGTGGGACGCCTCTCGAGGTGGGGAGGACTGCTGGGGAAGTAGGGAGGACTGCTGGTGAGGTGGGGAGGACTGCTGGCGAGGTAGGGAGGACTACTGGCACTGCGATGCCTCTGGCTGGGATCCCTCGCGCTTGACATTGATACTCGAAGGAACCGGTGGCCTTAGCGCCGACTATGGAAAGATGATGCAGTCCTTACTCCATAGAATGAGACCATAGCCAGCATACCCAGCTGGAACCGGATTGCGTCCACCGCGACAGGAGCATACCCAGCTGGAACCGGATTGCAATGCCAAAGAACATCAGGTGTATTTGGTAAAGCATATCCCGTCGCGACCTGCATGGGTATGTTCTTCATTTTCTGGATTAGCTCACAAGATGTCTTCTCGGTGATATCATCCACGGGGGTGTGACCCAGTGGTGCCCCCGTGGAACCCATGCTTCTTTTCGGCAGTGTAGATGGGACGGGTTCCCCTGCCTCCTACTGCGGAGTTTCCCTTTGCTGGGTCAGTATCTGTATCTGCAGCTGCTGTTGCTCATACTTCTGTTCCAACTTTGAAAGTCGGTCTGCTTCCACCATCTTTTTTCTCGAACGGTTTTTATAACTGTCCTTCCATCCCGCAAACCCCTCGTACCACGGAACAACGCCCACGCCTCGTGTTCGTCCTCCGTGTTCAGGATTCCCGAGGGCGCGTGTAAGCTCGTCGTTCTCTCTATCGGGGTGAAACCGTCCTTCTTGGGCAGCTTTTATTGCATCAATCAACTCATCTCATGCATGCTTCAGACTGGCCAGTGCAATAATCTTCCCTGTTGCTGGGTCCAACTTTCCCCCATGCACAAAAAACCAATTCCTGCACCTCTGGGGCCAGTGAAAGGTTACTGGAGTGATCCCTTCAGCATGCATCTTATTCTCTAATGCATCCCACTTAGGAATGGCTGACTTGTATCCACCTGTCCCTAGTTTATGGTGATACTTTTTTTCTCCGCATTTATCTTATTCTTTGCCGACTTCTCCATAGCAGCTTCGGATGTCTTGTACTCGATAAATGCGTCCCAGTGATTCCTTACCTTCTCGTATGTTCCTACGAATTCGGGCGCCTTCTGGCTCTAGCGTTGTACTTGGTCCATAATCTTTTCTTCCAAGTCTGGAACGCGCCGGCCATCTTATGGAGAGAAAACTCCTTGACTTTGTCCCTTTGGCGCTCCGAGAGAGAATCTGGTAGGATGAAATGCTCCATGAGATCTCGCCAAAGGGTATCTTTAATTCCTGTATCGACATAATTCACTCCTGGTTTTGGGTTGTTTGGTTGAATCCATTCTTGCATTGTGATCGGGACTCCATCCCTAACAACCACTCCCCAATGACTCACAAATGTCTTGGCATTGGCTTCGGGGTGAGTCGGTGCGCCATCATGTTTGAAAGCATCAAGATTGAGCTTTACGTTGTCGTCCAATATTTTGGCACCGCCTCGTACCTTTCTACTAGATTGGCTCGATCCGGAGGGCTCATAATTGAAAGAAAAAAGATGTTTTAATATATATATATATATATATATATATACAAATCAATTAATACACATGTAATGATCACCAGAGGCTAATATGTGTATATACCTCGCCGGAGATTGTTAGTTGTTCCGGATTTGGAACATAAGTTGTTCTTCCTCGGCCTCACATCCATCACCATAATCGTTCAGATATTGTGAGCCGTCATCATCATGTGATTCACCGAGAAGGTTCGTTGGGTTTTCAGAGGAGCGTATCATGTCGAAGAAGTCCTCTTCATGAGCTCTACCGGTATTGTCCATAGCTTAATAACTAATCCATAATAATATAGATAAAAAAATAGTATTCAAATTAGCATGCATTCAAGAAGCCAAATAACTGATAGTTAATTAATAATGCATCATCGAATACATATATAGTAGTTCTTAGAAAAGATCCCATCTCATAATCTCGGATAATTTTTAATACGTCGGCTAATCCATCAATCTAGCTAATACATCATAATAATACATATATAGTAACTAATATATCGATCTAGCTAGAACCCTAGCGCCCGGAGGATATCGGGGCAGGCGGTGGACACCCAAAGAGAAGGAACCATCACAGGAACATAGCTGTAGTGAGATCCCTGAAGAATCTGCCAGGTATTGTTGGACCTGGCCTCCAAAGCTACCATGTAGCGACGGACGTGCTCGTTCTCCTTGCTGACATGGTACTGTACCACCCCCGCGGGGGACTCAAGCCTCTAAAAACTACGTGGCCCATGCGGCCACCACCACAGAACCTCCGGGTCGACGACGGGCTGTCTCCTCCCCAAGCTGTGCCGCTCGGAAGGCAGCACCTCCCAGTACCAGCCTGGCGGAGCCCAATCCCAGATAGGGACCCTTGGCTCAAGCAAGTGACCTCCTCCAGCGACTCGACGATGAGGATGCGGGATCGGCATCATTGACATCGAGAAAAACAATTAATTATGAAAACAAATTAAATAAAACTTAGCAAAATTAACACTTAGCATCTAACAAATTAAATAACACTTAGCATCTAACAAAATTAACACATACCCTAATAACCTGAGGAAGACCTACCTAACTAAACGAACCTAACTAACTAAACTAAGTAAACTAACCTGATAACCTAACTAACTAACTAAATACATAGGGGTGATGTGTCGTCGTTGGGGTCAGGCTGTCGGGGGTGTCGTGTCGGGGTAGGGGTGGTGTGTCGTGGTCAGGGGTGCCGTCTCAGGGTGTCGTGTCGGGGTCGGGGTATCGGGGGTGTCGTGTCGGGGTCGGGGTGCTGTGCCGTGGTCGGGGGTGCCGTGTCGGGGTGTCGTGTCGGTGTCAGGGTGTCGAGGGGTGTCGTGTCGGGGTCGGGGGGCCTAAACTAAACCTAAACTAAACCTAAAACTAAACTAATTCATTTCTCGCAGTCAAAAAGACCGCTTTCACTCATTTTGAAATTGTTTTCACCCTTTACCAAAAATTGATTCCAATTATTTTAAAAAATCAGTCAATTCTATAAACTATAATTTTCAAAAATAATTAACATCCATCAAAAATAATTAACATCCAAAAATCATCATATCAACATTTTCTATATATATATACATCCATCAACATTTTCTATATAAAATCATCATATCCCTTTCATATTAAAATCATCTAACATCTCATAAATATTTAAAACAATGAACTCTATTTCCAAAAATTAAAATCATCTAACATCTCATACATATTAAAATCTCTATTTTGGCAGGGCTCGATCGTCGGGGTTCACCGGCGGGATGGATCATCGGGGCGGGCCGGCGGCACGACACGTTGGGGAGGGCTCGACGACGGTGTCTATCGGGGGCGGCAACGAGGAGCGGGCCGACGGCTCGGGGAGGAGGGAGAGGTGAAGTCCGGCAAATGCGTCGGCGGACAGGGCCCGGGGACGGTTCGGAGGCGACGGTGTCGGGCAGGGCTCAGGGATGGCGACGAGGAGCTGGCTTGGGGAGGAGGGTGAGGAGGTCTGATGACGAGGAATGTCGGTAGCTTGGCGGCGAAAATAATCTTCTCCTGGTGCGTGGCTCGTACCGGGACGAGGCCTCCACTATTTATATGTGGAGGCCCTTTAGTACCGGTGCGTGGCTCGCACCGGTACTACAGACCCTTTAGTACCAGTGCGAGCCACGCACCGGTAATAAGGGTCCTCCCCAAAACCGCGCGGGGCGGTGGACCTTTAGTACCGGTGCGTGGCTCGCGCCGGTACTAAAGGTTTTTTTAATTCATTATTAGTTATTATTTTCAGAAAAACCCCTAAACTTTTAAAAATCATAGAAAAAAACTATGACTTCAATGGAAATAAATAATATATGAAAAAATATCACAAAAAATATAAAGAATCTGTTTACGACGTTTCGATGCATGTTTGAACAACTTAAACTGTTGTATAAGATAATTTGATTAAATGGCGTTTGAAATGTCATATGTTGAGTTTGAAAAGTAGTACAAATGAACTCTGAAAAGGTTGTAACTTGGCATGACATCATAATTTCACCCACATAGCAACTTCTAAAGAGTTGAGAGGGTTACGGCAAAAACTAGATGCACTTCGTGTAGAAATTGGACAATCTCTTTCGAAGTATGAGGGTTTCGGACGAAAACTCATCTATCACAAAGGGATTTCATTTTTAATAACTTATTTTAACTCCATACTTTTTGTGTGTTCAATATGCACCATTCAAAGGTACATCATAAATTTTCAACCCTTTCTGACTTCATTTGATATTTTCCATGCATTTAATGATTTATTTTGAGCTAAATGACCCTGAATTTGAAAAGAAGTACAAATGAACTCTGAAAAGGTTGTAACTTGGCATGACATCATAATTTCACCCACTTAGCAACTTCTAAAGAGTTGAGAGGGTTGCGGCAAAAACTGGATGCACTTCGTGTACAAATTGGACAATCTCTTTCGAAGTATGAGGGTTTGGGACTAAAACTCATCTATTACAAAGGGATTTCATTTTTAATAACTTATTTTAACTCCATACTTTTTGTGTGTAAAATATGCACCATTCAAAGGCACATCATCAATTTTCAACCCTTTCTGACTTCATTTGATATTTTCCATGCATTTAATGATTTATTTTGAGCTAAATGACCCTGAATTTGAAAAGAAGTACAAATGAACTCTGAAAAGGTTGTAACTTGGCATGACATCATAATTTCACCCACATAGCAACTTCTAAAGAGTTGAGATGGTTACGGCAAAAACTGGATGCACTTCGTGTACAAATTGGACAATCTCTATTGAAGTATGAGGGATTCGGACGAAAGCTCATTTATTACAAAGGGATTTCATTTTTCATAACTTATTTTAACTCCATATTTTTTGTGTGTTCAATATGCACCATTCAAAGGCACATCATCAGTTTCAACCCTTTCCGACTTCATTTGATATTTTCCATGCATTTAATGATTTATTTTGAGCTAAATGACCCTGAGTTTGAAAAGCAGTACAAATGAACTCTCAAAAGGTTGTAACTTGGCATGACATCATAATTTCACCCACATAGCAACTTCTAAAAAGTTGAGAGGGTTACGACAAAAACTGGATGCACTTCGTGTACAAATTGGACAATCTCTTTCGAAGTATGAGGGTTTCGGACGAAAACTCATCGATTATAAAGGGATTTCATTTTCAATAACTTATTTTAACTCCATACTTTTTGTGTGTTAAATATCCACCACTCAAAGGCACATCATCAATTTTCAACCCTTTCTGACTTCATTTGATATTTTCCATGCATTTAATGATTTATTTTGAGCTAAATGACCCTGAATTAGAAAAGCAGTACAAATGAAATCTGAAAAGGTTGTAACTTGGCATGAAATCATAATTTCACCCACTTAGCAACTTCTAAAGAGTTGAGAGGGTTACGGCAAAAACTGGATGCACTTCGTGTACAAATTGGACAATCTCTTTCGAAGTATGAGGGTTTCGGACTAAAACTCATCTATTACTAAGGGATTTCATTTTTAATAACTTATTTTAACTCCATACTTTTTGTGTGTTCAATGTGCACCTTTCAAAGTCACATCACCAATTTTCAACCCTTTCTGACTTCATTTGATATTTTCCATGCATTTAATGATTTATTTTGAGCTAAATGACCCTGAATTTGAAAAGGAGTACAAATGAACTCTGAAAAGGTTGTAACTTGGCATGACATCATAATTTCACCCACATGGCAACTTCTAAAGAGTTGAGAGGGTTACGGCAAAAACTGGATGCACTTCGTGTACAAATTGGACAATCGCTTTTGAAGTATTGTTGAGTCATCTGTGTATCCAAGATTGTTGAGATCCACTATTGTCATTCCGTACTACGGGTCTACCTGTACCCCGCCTCCAGTATATTTGACCCATTTGCACCGAAACAAAGGGACCTTAAGATCAGGTCCATAGTCAAGTTCCCATATCTCCTCTATGTAACCATAATATGTGTCTTGAAAGTTAGTTGCATCATAGCGGACACCACTGTTTTGGTTGGTGCTCCTTTTATCTTGGGCGATCATATAAAATGTATTCCCATTTATCTCGTACCCTTTGAAAGTCGTTACAGTCGAACCTAGTGTCTTGGCACATCATTGTCATTGACGAGCTTTGTTTGCAACTAACCGACAAAAGTCTCCATGTGTTTACGTTCAATCCAGGGGTTAGACTGCTCCGGGTTCTTGGACCGCACAATATCCTTGTGTCCCTCCATATATGGAGTCACCAAGGTGGAATTTTGTAGAACCATGTAGTGTGCTTGAGTGAAAGAATGACCGTCCATATCTATTGCTTCTTTCTTTCCTAAAGTGCCTTTTCCACCCAGTCTCCCCTCATGCCACGATTTAGGAAGACCAATCGGCTTAATGTCAGGAACAGTGTCAACACAAAACTCAATAACGTCCTCCATTCCATATCCCTTGGCGATGCTTCCTTTTGGCCTAGCACGGTTATGAACATATTTATTTAAGACTTCCGTGAACCTCGCTAAGGGGAACATATTGTGTATAAATATAGGACCCAGAATGTTAATCTCTTCGACTAGGTGAACTAGAACGTGTTTCATAATACTGAAGAAGGATGGAGGGAACACCAACTCGAAACTGACAAGACATTGGACCAGGTCATTCTTTAACCTTGGTAGGATTTCTTGATCGATTACCTTCTGAGAAATTGTATTGAGGAATGTGCATAGCTTCACAATGGCTAATCGAACATTTTTCGGTACAAGCCCCCTAAGTGTAACCGGAAGTAATTGCGTCATAATCACGTGGTAGTCATGAGACTTTAGATTATGAAAATTTTTCTCTGCCATATTTATTATTCCCTTTATATTCGACGAGAACCCAGACGGGACCTTGATACTGAGCAGGCATTCAAAAATATTTCATTCTCTTCTTTCGTAAGAGCATAGCTGGAAGGACCTCGATACTGCTTTGGAGGCATACCGTCTTTTTCGTTACTTCTTTGCTTGTCCTCCCGTGCCTCCGGTGTATCTTTTGTCTTTCCATACACACCCAAGAAGCCTAGCAGGTTCACACAAAGATTCTTCGTCACGTGCATCATGTCGATTGCATTGTGGACCTCTAGGGCTTTCCAATATTCAAGTTCCCAAAAGATAGATTTCTTCTTCCACATGGATTCATGTCCGTTGGCGTCATTCGGAACAGATTGTCCGCCAGGACCCTTTCCAAAGATTACCTATAAATCCTTGACCATATCAAATATATACTCACCAGTACGGAGGCCAGGCTTCTTCCGATTATCTGGCTCACCTTTGAAATGGTTGCCTGCCTTTCTTAAGATATCCTTGATTGGTAGAAATCGACGATCTCCCAGGTACACATTCTTCTCACATTTATCGAAATGTATACTTTCAGTATCATCTAAACAGTGCGTACATGCATTGTATCCCTTGTTTGTATGTCCTGAAAGGTTACTAAGAGCAGGCCAATCATTGATGGTTACAAAGAGCAATGCTCGTAGGTCAATTTCCTTCTGTGTGTGCGCATCCCACACACATACACCTGGTTTTTTCCACAACTATAGAAGTTCATCAACTAGTGGCCTTAGGTAGACATCAATGTCGTTGCCGGGTTGCTTAGGGCCTTGGATGAGCACTGACATCATAATGAACTTCCGCTTCATGCACAACCAAGGAGGAAGGTTGTAGATACATAGAGTCACGGGCCAGGTGTTGTGACTGGAGCTCTGCTCCCCAAAAGGATTCATGCCGTTTGTACTAAGACCAAACCATAAGTTCATTGCGTCAGCTGCAAAGTCCTCAAACTCCCTCTCAATTTTTCTCCACTGTGACCCATCAGCGGGTGCTCTCAACATCCCGTCTTTCTTACGTTCTTCTTTGTGCCATCGCAACAACTTGGCATGCTATTTGTTTTCGAACAAACGTTTCAGCCATGGTATTATAGGAGCATACCACATCACCTTGGCAGGAACCCTCTTCCTGTGGCGTTCACCGTCCACATCACCAGGGTCATCGCGGGGGATCTTATAGCGCAGTGCACCGCATACCGGGCATGTATTCAAATTCTCGTACCCCTCACCGCGGTAGAGGATGCAGTCATTAGGCCATGCATGTATCTTCTGCACCTCGAATCCTAGAGGGGAGACAACCTTCTTTGCTTCGTACGTACTTTCAGGCAATTCGTTATCCTTTGGAAGCATCTTCTTTATCATTATCAGCAATTCTTGAAATCTGTTGTCAGTTACACCATTCTTTGCCTTCCATTGCAGCAATTCCAGCGTGGTACCCAGCTTTTGTTGTCATCTTCACAATTTGGATACAATAATTTCTTGTGATCCTGTAACATGTGTTTCAACTTCAACCTCTCCTTATCATTTTCGCAGTTTCTCTTTGCATCAACAATGACCCGACCCAAATCATCAGCGGGCTCATCTTATGCCTCTTCTTCAGCTTCCCCCATTGATGCCTCTTCTTTAGATTCCCCCATCATTGTATCGGCGAAAGGATAGTTATCATCGTCCTCTTCTTCTTCATTGTCTTCCATTATGACCCCTCTTTCTCCATGCTTGGTCCAACAGCTATAGCCGGACATGAAACCGGACTTCAACAGGTGGTAGTGAAGGGTTTTTGAGGTAGAGTAATTCCTATCATTCTGACAGTCACGACATGGACAACACATGAAACCATTCTGCTTGTTTGCCTCAGCCACACAAATAAAATCATGCAGGCCATAAAGAAACCCTGGACTTAGTCGGTCATCGTACATCCATTGCCGGCTCATGTTCACTACACAACATCGAAGTGACCAAATTAATACAACTTCATCATCACATTACAACCAAAACTAGAGATAGCAGTGACCAAATGTTATTACTGCAAATAATAGATACTTATAGTTCATACATACATCTCATAAAACAACATACAACTATCTAAAACATGTAAATGCAACAACAAATGCGATCATAATCGCAACTAAGGTAACAGTTGAGCCAACGGTATAATGATACCAAGCCTCTTTATCAATGGCATATTTTCTAATCTTTCTAATCTTCAAGCGCATTCCAGCCATCTTGTTCTTGTGATCATCGACGATATTGGCAACATGCAACTCCAATCCCATCTTCTCATCTTCAGTTCTTTTCAATTTTTCTTTCAAATGACCAATTTCATTTTCAGCTTGTGTTAATTTCTCGAGCAGAATTGCATAGTCGGTTGGAATTTCTGGTTCAACTACTTCCTATAGATAAAAACATCTGCGTCAATTTGGTGGCATAATTAATTGTCATAGACATTAGATGATGTGTGAAATAGTTATAAAAGATAACGACATACCACATCTGAATCATAGACTGGACGAGGGCCGACGTGGGCGGGTACCATAACCATGACACTATAGAATAACTAACAATAATACAAGTAAGTAAATCATACACGCAGCTATCTAAATCCTACAAGTAATTTTTTTAAAAAGGTTTTAAGAAGAACAAGAGGCTCACCAAGGTGGCCGGTGCCGCGACGAGACGGTGCGGATGATCGACGGTGGTTAGGATGGCCGGGGATGGGAAGGCACCAAATAAACCTACACATATGCAACCTAACAAGTTAATTTGAGCTCAAATTGACTATAAATCAAATAAACTCCCACATAATGATCACTCCTCCAAAACCTAACTAAAACCCACAAATCACATATCTTTGAGCATACCACAAGCTAATCTAGCAATGAGAGATGAAGGAGCAAAGTTGCTAACCTTTATGAACACTTGGATATATGGGGTGCCTTTAAATCTTGACAAATCCTTGGCAAAATGGAGAATGAGCTTCGAGCAAGAAGAAGAACAGGGGAGAAAACAGAGAAATGATCGAGCCCCTTCGATCGGCTACAGACGAAGCATATATGTAGGAACTCTTTAGTACCGGCTAGTGACACCAGCCGGTACTAAAGGTTGCCCTTTAGTACCGGTTGGTGTCACTAGCTGGTACTAAAGGTGCATGCGGGGCCCAAGTCTGACCAAAAGCCTGCCACGCCCCCTTTAGTACCGGCTCGTGACACGAACCGGTACTAAAGATCGCTCATGAGCCGGTACTAAATGTTGCCCTACTCCTAGCCGTTGGAGCCAGCATGAATTGGGACTAATACCGTCTTTAGTACCGGCTCGTAACCAGACAGGGACTAATGCTTGGGACGAAAGGTCTGTTTTCTACTAGTGCAAGGATCCACCTCGACAAGCAACCGACACCGAAGACTTCGACTACAACGAACTCAACAAGACACAACCCGTAGAGTTATGCTTTTCTCTCAAGGATGGAAACCCCTCACTTTCCCAACCTATATCTCACAAGATCCCTAGAACAAGTCTCTGATCACGTGTTTAATATACGGATTTGCAAAAAACTTATTGAGCTTCAATAATCCCCTATTTAGCACTGGGGTTATTATGGAGCTAGTAATCATAGTGGATACACATCCTTCGTTCTTGCTAGCACTAGAACCTTGATGCCACAGGAAGGGTCATTCTGAGGATATACTATTTGTGGACAATGATTTGATTTTGCCATAATGAAAGTCTTGAGGAAGTGGTTGAGACCCCTTTGGTGGGTTATGAGACTTTAATGTTGGTGGAGGAACTTGGTGGATCAAGATTGATAGAGTAGCATAACTTACTTGTCCCTTGAGCAATTTGGATTAGTAGGACAAATATGATCCTAGGCTGAAATTCTTGCTGGATTAATGACTTGACTTTGGCAAGTAATGTAGATAGTGGAGTGATGGTTACTCGCATAACTAGTAGGAAGCGCTTACCAGGTGTAAAGCTTGGATTTAAATAGGTGATCCTACTAGGTGCTCGAGATCAATTATACAACATGGTTCAGAGTAACTTGGATTTAGTCCAATAATCTTGATCATGATACCATGTTTCTCGGTGGACGATAGTAGGAGGACTCGGTGATGCTAGGAATAATTTAGGTATCTGTATAAGCTCGACCTTGGGGTGTAGT
The DNA here is from genome assembly GCA_022496015.1 of Hordeum marinum. NCBI lineage: Eukaryota > Viridiplantae > Streptophyta > Magnoliopsida > Poales > Poaceae > Hordeum > Hordeum marinum. The sequence continues at coordinate 179,290,675 of CM039674.1, forward strand.
TGGCCTTGAGGTTGGAAGTTCATGAAAATAGTCCTTGCAATGATATGTGGATTATATGAACTCGAGGAGATTATGTTGGACACCATCAATAAAGGATTTGTAATAGTAATGGATCAGGTAATAGTGGTCTATATTTGAGGATCGGTTAATTGGATTCGTGGGAAGGAAACAAGATCTTGGATTGGTTGATTATGTGTTTCCTTAGCATAGTAATGCAGTACCTTAGGCCTTGGATGGGTCAGTAGGACACTTGGAGTGGTAATGTCATGATCAAGCTTAGCGGCTTGTAAATTATCCTGAGGATTTTTATATAGGGATATTGATGAGTAAGCTATAGTAGACATATGAGATTTTCAGCATAGTCCTTCTCTCAAAACCTTGGAGATATGAGTAGCATATGCCATATTGGATTTGACTTATATCAGATGATACCTTCGAGGATATAGAGTAATTTTGTTTGGAGTAGTTGACTATACTATTGGCATCTAAGAACTGCGCTCAAGGATAGGGTGGTAGAAGTTCACTCACATCCTAAGTTCCTTGCAACCCGAAGCTTTACCAGACCATGACGTAGTCGGGCTAAGACCATAGGCTCTGGCTCTAAGTCAAAAGACCATGGTCGATACCCCATCGTGACCACCCCCCACGCCCTTTCCATAAGGAAGGTGGCCACGAAGACCTCTATTAGGTTGGACCACAAACCCTAGATACCAGTGACCATCCGGGATGAATGCCCGCTCCTCCCACATATCCCACGAGCAATGTATTTATGTGATGCTTCGGGAAATAGGTTGTTGTCCTCCAGGATGACATACTTATTTACACAATAAGAGGAGGAACACCTTAGTACTATTTGGACCAGCCCCAGGAACACCCATAACCATGCCTCTCAAGTATAAGGTCTCACCTAGAAGGAGGTGAATTCCGCGAAGCACCCACCCTACAAAAGAAGACTTTCTTGCCCAAGCAAGATGAAGAACCACTGCGATTGCAGAGCCATAACAACGAGGAAGAAGAATTCAATCACCACTCCTCTGCCGGCCACCTCAGCTAGACTATATCCAGAAGCACCGACGTTCAAGCCTGAGAAGCCCTTGGACATCAAGAGGATTAAAGAGCCCCTCGCTTTAAATGGTCATCTATTAGTTCCTGACTAGGATGGAACTGAGAAGTTGACGACACCCTCACTCCACCACCTCGATGGTGTACGTTCAGCATGACATCCCTACTGCCTTAAGATGCCTGGAATGGGGTGGAACGACTGTTATGACCTCAATATTAGCCCCTTTTTGGTCCAATCAGGGATGTGAACCTGGCTCGATCATGGTATACCCCTGTCAAAGATAGTTCACCCCTCTTGCCAAGCCTTAGACCCTGGGGATTGGATCGCTGATCTATACTTTTGGGTAGCTAGCTCATCTAGGACCCCCCTCAGGACCTTCCCATATAGTAGAACCCGTTTTGATACCAAGTCTCTAAGCTCAGTCTTAGGGACGGGACTCAGCGCAGACCTTGCCATGGAGAGATGAGTAGACCAAACACTCAAAGACCCTCCAGAAATGTGCGTCCATGACGGTGAAGACAAACGACCAAAGAAGAATGAAGAATATACCTGAGCAACTTACTCAAGGAGAAGATCTCGACGAGAAGCCCACAATGACGCACTTCAACACTCTCAAGGATGGAGACCACCTACAGCTGAAGACCCCTCATTGAGGAAGCTAAGGACTTCCCCGTCAACGAGAAGCTACACCGAGACTCAACCCTTCTATTCTAGCATGAGACATCTAGATGTCACTAACCCATGTGAGCAGTCCCAGGACCAGCACATGCACACAACTTGGCCAGGTATTCCGACTTTGGGATACACACGCAAGACATGCCCTTGCTGGAAGTCCGTTCACCCTGAGATGAAGTCAACGATGCACTCAAAGACATATCATCAAGCACTTCAAGATTCAGAAGGACAGCCACACAGGAGCAGAAGCCACATGGGAATGTGAAGACTACCTCACCTCTGAATTTCCACATCCTTCCCACACCTAGCCTAGGAATCTCGGGGACGAGATTCTTGTAAGGGGGGTAGGTCTGTCACACCCTATGATTTGCCTCATGACTAAGTTATCATGACTCAAAAATTAGTGCCAATTAAAATTTTTTGAGTGCACTTGAATGTTTGAATTGTGTGCTATTTGCTTGCTTGTTTGATTGCTTGCTACGTGCTCTATTATTCATAAAATCCCTCCTACTCTCAAAACTCTTTTCCGTGATCCCCACTCTTGTCCAATGATCATGCCATGTGAATAGGACTTAATTATATCTTTACAAAATATTATTGGCCAAAAATGTTTTATTCAAATTAGGTTTTTCAAAACCCCCTGATTTGAGGTTTGCACTGCAAGTCCCCAAATTGGGTGGATCCGTTTTCCCCAAATGCTTTACTTGGAACCTACTATGTATATGACTTCCCAAAACCATCAAATATTGATTTTAAAGATTAATTGACTATTTTATTTTAAGGCTTTTCCTTTATGACAGAAATGGTCTTTTATAGGGAAAAATTATTTAAATGCTTTATTTTTTTTTGGGGAAAACTTAGGAAAGCTCAGTGGACATATATTGTCCATATATAAGAGTTTCAAGGCATGGTCATGTTCAAAGTATTGGACAAAACCTTTCAAAACCATTTCTGCCTATTCCAAGCATTTGAAATATTTCTATAAGAAATGTTCTCAAATAAATCCAGGAAAATTCTAGCATGTCACATATGATATATGTGGTCATATTGCCAGGTTTCATCTCAATCCCAATTGTTTGGTTCACCAAAATATCCTAAAGCCATTCCTGTCCAGAGCCAAATTTGATTAACTTTACATTGTGAAGTATCTCCTATTGATCCCAAACTTTGTGGGAACTCTCTATTACCAAGATGATGATGCTACATCAAGTGGTGCATCAAGGGGAATAGAATATCATGATCAGATCTATAGAAACCCATTTTTGTCCATTTCTAGGGTATACCAAGTTTACATTATTAACTTTCTTCAAATCATCTCAAAACTTTTGATCAGGACCAAATGGACTTACCATTTACCGCTGGTAAATCTCAAGGTAATAGGATTCCCCTGCCTAGCCCAACCACAGCAGAAACACCTTCAGCCATAAACAAGTGGACAAGCAAAGTGGGCCCAAAAATATTCCCCTTGCCCCCAACATATTATATCCCTCTTCTACCTCCAGTAACTTTGCCTTGGCCTCTGGTCAAATATTTGGGGGGTAACTCTCTCTTATTCCCTCTCTTTTTACCATGGCAACAGCTCTACTTCCCTTCAGATCATGCTAATGACCCCAAACTTTTCCACAACCTCACTTGCATACCTATGCATCAAACCAAACCCAACTATGGCAGGCTCATGTGGAAAATGGGAGTAGTCCATCTAAACCTACATTATGGCAGTAAATGTAGCTTTGTACTACAAGTACCTTGCCCTCTCATCTCCATGACCTGAAAATTGGTGGGTGTATAGTCCTTCCATGGCCAGGTACACTAGACAAGGTTTTACCCATTATGACTTATAGGAAAATCTAACTAGATAAGCTCGAAGTTTGCTACTGCAAACTTCCCAACAGTTAAAATCTAATGCAACCAGCTCCATTCCCCTTGAAAATTTACCAGTGACATACGCCATGCATGCCTTGCACGCCAGACATGTTTGGCCAACCAAAAGGTCTCCCTGGACATGCGTTGACATGTTGACCACGCTACTGGCATGCAGCAACGGCGCTCTGCCGACACACGTTGCCCTGTAGCACGCATCAATCTTCGGTAGGGCATCCCCGTGCGCCAATAGCCTCCTCTCGACCTCCCACACCTCTCCCCGCCAGGATGCAACCAAGGGAGCTCAGGCACGCGCATGCTCGGCGCCCGAGAGCATCTGAGGCGCATCCGAGCTCCCCTTGACGCCCCTCTTGCTTTTACCTCTCCCCAAGCCCCCCTCTTGTCCCTCTAGCTCCCTCTCCATCCCTTGAACCTCCTGAACCTCCCCGTTTGCCCTGTGTGCCCTGCATCCACCCCCATGGATGCCTTATCCCCGTCGCATCCAACGCTCGAATCCGAGCTCCCCGGTGCTCACTCTCTTCCTCTGGCCAGCCTGGAGCCTCCCCCTTGACTCCTTGAAGCTCCTCCTCTGCCATCCTCCCTCGAGATCACCCGTGCGCTCAGTGCCACGGTGGCACGATGGCTCCCCGCGGCCATCCCGAGCCGCTGTTGCCACGCCCCCCCTCGCGGGCACGCAGCAGCTGGCCCCCGGTGCTCTTCGGCGAGCGCGGCCCCGCCAGAGGTGACCGGAGCCACCGGGAATATGAAGCATGAAGACTTTTGTTTTCGTAGTTTCATTTCCTTATTTGAGTCATAGGAAACACCGTACTGTTAAAGGGGGCCGAGGTAATACTAAGGAAAATTTCCAACTGATGCTCAACACCAAAATCCTCAACCTATACAATCCTTCGAGTGAAGCCTTTGGAAATCTCTTACGGTTCGAACAAGTTCTTTAGAGACAAAGACGAAGTTCTTCTGGTCTTTGAGGAAATTGATCTGACTTAGGAGTTAGGATTTCGCCAGTGCAAATTGCCTACAAGTGAGGAACATGATAAGCCTGAGGACTTTCATAGTTCAAAATTCTGACCGTTGTGGTGCTTAGCGCCAGCTATCCCCAATCATTCTTATCCACATAACGGTCATAATATTGGGGGTCTTTATGTCTTATCATGTCAGGTTGCACCCTGGCTATAAATTGCCACCCCCACAACCACTAGTTGGTTGGCTGCTCCGAGAGAGAACTGCCACTTGTCATTTGAGAGCAACCCATCCCCTGAGGACTTTGAGAGAAAATCATAAGTGAGGAAAAATCCACAACCAAACCACCAAACCCATAGTGATTGAGCATCACTGAAGAAATTCCTGTGTGGATTCGATGCTTGTTAACTTTGAGGACTGTGCATCCTCCAGATGGTTAGGCGTCATGGTCTAGTGCTCCTGCATTCAATTGGGGATTACGAAGTGACCTTAGTCTAGAGCATCCAACAGTAAATTGTGGATCGCTGGGTGACCAGTTTGTGAGGGTTTTGGAAGTCTGCCCTGAAGACTTACCATGGGTTTTGGGTGAGGATTGTGTGATCTTAGCTCAAGGAGAATACGGTAAGGATTGTGTGTCCAGGTACTGTGTGTCCTCTGGTTTAAATACCAGGCCGCTCCAAACCAGATGTACGACTCTCGCAGCAGTTGGAACTGGGTCATCAAACTATTGTCTTCATCGAGCTATCTATTTCTATTTCCTCCACCCCTCTATTCCTCATATACCTGTTGATGAAATTGATTTTTACTGTTTGAAGAATTTGACTGAAGACTTTCACAAATTCCTCACCTCAAATTCTTCAATTTACCTTGTTCATCACTTCTTATCCTCTATCACACTACTTACTATTAGTGTATGTTTCATTTCATCATGAAGACTATGATGTTACTATGTTCCTCATGCACTTGAGTACTTATTCCGCTGCTAGTTATTCATCACATTTCAAATTCCTCAAAGTTTAAATTCCTCAAGTGATGAATTTGTAAAAATTGCCTATTCACCCCCCTCTAGTCGATATAACGCACTTTCAATTGGTATTAGAGCAGGTACTCCCTTGCTCTGTGTGATTTTCGTTTAACCACCTAGAGTTCTAGTTATGTCGACTGCAGGTATGATCAAGGTTTCCGCGGGGTGTCCTACCTTTGATGGGACAGACTACCCCTATTGGAAGAACAAGATATGTATGCACCTTGAAGCCATTGACAACGATCTCTAGTACGTTGTGGAAAATGCTGTGCCCTCTGTCACTCCCACTGTTACTACTGCTGATATGAAGAGATTCAAGCAACTTGACTCTCAAGCGACGAATATCATCTATGGCCATCTGAGCGAAGGTCAGTATGGCAGTGAGTGCGTTGGAGACTGCTAAGCTTATCTGGGATAGGCTATCCAAAGTCAACGAAGGTGTTTCCACTCAACGTGACTCTCGTGTTGATGTTCTTCGCAATCTCTTCAAACGCTTCAAGAGACTTGACAACAAAAATGTTCGGCAAACTTTTGATTTTCTCACTGATATATCCAATGAGCTTCAAGCATCGGGTGCCATCGATATCACCGACAATGAAGTGGTGAAGAAACTGGTAAGATCTCTTGACTCCTCATTCGATACTCTAGCTTTGATGATTCAAGAACGTGGAGACTACAAGTCACTTGATCCTGCTGATATTCTTGAGAGACTCAATATCCATGAATTCCAACAAACTAAGAAGAGAGACCTCTAAGGGCCAAGCTATGGAAGATCTTGTGCTCTAAAGGCGAAAGCAATTTCCTCATCCAAAGAAGAAGATTCTGACAGCACCCTTGGTGATCCTGAAGAACTAAGTCAGGAACTAGCAATGCGCGTGAGGAAATTCCAAAAGTTCTCAAGGAGAGGTGGATTTGGAAAGTCATCAAAAAGTGGCTTGAGGAAATCAGATTCCTCAGAAGATTAGAAGAAAAGAACCTGACATCGTTACAAAAAGCCTGGTCACTTTATCTCTGACTGTCCTCTCTGGGAAAAAGATTCAAAGAAGAAGAAGAAGTACAAGGAGGATAGTTCTGATGAATCGAAGAAAAAGAAGAAATCTTCAAAGTCCTCATCTTCAAAGTCCTCAAAGGACAAGAAGAATGGTTCCAGAAAGGCTCGTGCATTCATCGGTAAGAAAATGGATTCTGAGGAAGAATCTAAAGAATATGAAGAAGAGGAAGAATCTGAGGAGGAATCAGAATCTGGTGTCTCTAGCCTTTCTCTTGCTACTGCTTTCGTTAGCAAGTCCATCTTCAACGATGAAGAATATGACTACTACAACGACTCTGACGTCAGCAATGATGATTATGCTCCCACCTATTGCTTGATGGCAAAAGGATCAAAGGTACACAAATATCATTCCTCTTCTGAATCTAGTGAAGGTGAATCTGATGAATATGTGAAAACTAGGTACGCTAAACTTGTTAAACTTTCCACTAAGCAACAAAGTGCACTTGAAAAGCTTCAAAAAATGCTAGACAAAAGCAATAATCTGTCGAACCATGAAGTGGATCGGACTCAAACTCTGTCTGATGATATCAAAAGTCTTCAGACAAAGTATGATAACCTTAAGAGTCATCATAACGACCTCTTAGCTGATCATGAGAAGCTTTCTTATGAATTTCTTCAAAGAAAGCAAGATCTTGAGGAACTGAGGGTGTCACATGAGGATCTGCAAAGGGAAAACGATTCCTTACTGGCTCAACAGATCAGTACCGCTCAGGAAGAATTTGTTCCACCTTGTTTGAAACGCATCGGACGTGAAACTACTAATTCTTCACCTGAATGTTCAAATGCTTCTATTGGTACAAATTTTTCAACTATTCCTGTGGTCTCAAATTCCTCATCTTAGGTTACCACAAGTATCACTAATGACAATGCAGGGTTGAAGGAATTGTATGTGACAGACATGTACAAAAGTCTCAAAGGGCATCAAACCCTTTGCGATGTCCTCAAAAAGCAGATTCTGAACAGGAACCCTAGGAAAGAGGGTATTGCCTTTATGAGGAAACTCAATGCTGATGGATCCTACTGGACATCCGAGCAGTACCCTAAAACCTCATGGGTTGCTGCGAAAGGATCTCCTGTAGATCCATCCACTTTATCTGGCTTTACTTGTGAAACTTCATATTCCTTTGATGAGTCACTTGACTCCAACTACAAATTCTTCAAAAATCAGAAAGGTGAAGTATTTGCTAGATTTGTTGGAACTAACTGCAGGAACGGTTCTCCTATGAAGAATGTCTGGGTTCCCAAGAGCTACCTACAAAATCTTCAAGTGAATGTCCTCACGACACACTCATGAAGAATAGGATCCCCAGATAAAAGTCCTCACTTGGACCAAATTCCTCAAATGGTCAAAAATATCATTCTCGCACCAATGCTTCTGTTTCCCAGGGAAAACCTAAGAGTTATGAATATGTGCATTATTCCTCAAACCATTATGTTCATAAGTCCTCGAAGAAATTCTCTGCTTATTCATTTGAGTACTCTAATCCTCGCCCTGTGAAACGAAGCACACTTGCTTCAATGCCTCCCTTCTCACATGGTGTTCGCAGAATGATGAACTCTTTGCTACCCCTCCAGACGTGGGTGGTGAAGAAATTGAACTAATTTCTTATGCAGGGTGAGGTCTCCAGATGAAACTAAACATCTGATGAATTTGCTAGAGACCTGAGGAAATGCTTGAAAGGACGCAAGCTAACCATGATGAAATGAATTCCTCATTTCTCACGTCCTCACACTACTTGCTTACTATCTTGTGTGATGAAATCCTATCTGATGAAATTGATGTCATATTCTTCACTCTGAAGCATATGAGTTCATAAGTTGTACTAATTCATCTACAGGATGATACTCCAAAAGCTACTGAGTGGGTCTCGATAGTGGATGCACAAACCACATGACTGGTGACAAGAATCTACAGATGAATTTGCCACTCACTCCATCTCCTCTGAAGCATATCACCTACACAGAAAAATGAAAAATCAAGGTATTGGGACTTGGTAAGGTGGCTATCTTAAAGGACCAAACCATGGATAAGGTGAAGCTTGTTGAATCCCTTGGGTTCAACCTTATGTCTGTCTCAATGCTTTGTGATCTTGATATGATCGTCGTATTTGGAAAATATCATTGTGTTTTCATCATGGAATCTGACAATTCCAAAGTCTTCGAAGGGTTTAGGAGAGGAGACTTATATATTGTTGATTTCTCTACAGGTCCTCAACCTACCACATGCTTACTTGCAAAGTCTTCAGAAGGCTGGCTGTGGCATCGACGACTTGGACATGCGGGTATGAGGAACTTGCACACGCTCATGAAGAAAAAGCATGAAATTGGCATCGAGGGTGTCAAATTCCTCAAGGACCACCTCTGCGGTGCATGTGAATCTGGAAAGATGACCAGATCCAAGCATTTCTCAAAGACAATGATGACCATGACTTGACCCTTTGAATTTCTTCACATGGATCTCTTTGGCCCCACTCATTACTCAATACTAACAAATTCTTCAAGTTTGTATGGCTTTGTCATTGTTGACGATTACTCTCGTTACACTTGGGTGCATATTATTCTGTACAAGAATGAAGTGCAGGATGTCTTCAGACGATTTGCTTCAAGGGCCTCCACCAACTTTGGCGTCAATAGCAATCATATTAGGAGTGATAATGGGACTGAGTTCAAGAACACTAATCTTGATGAATACCTTGATGAACTTGGTATTACTCATGAGTTATCTGCCCCTTAAACTCCTCAGCAAAATGGCATTGTGAGGCGCAAGAACAGGACTCTAGTTGAGATGGCTCGCACTATGCTTGATGAATACAAGACTCGTCATTGCTTTTGGCCTGGGGCAATTGATATTGCATGCCACATCGTCAACAAGGTATATCTTCACAAATTTTTCAAGATGACTTCATATGAACTTATGTCTCGCAAGAAACCCAATGTAAGTTATCTCAAAGTCCGCGATGCAAAATGCTGGATCAGAGATCCTCACCACGGTTCTAAGTTTGCACCAAAAGCACATGAAGGTTTTATGCTTGGTTACAGAAAGGACTCGCCCACCTACAGAGTCTTCAACACCTACCATCACAAGGTTGTTGAAACTGTACATGTGCGGTTTGATGAAACTGATGGCTCGCAAAGAGAGCACTTGCCTTCTGTGTTTGATGAACAGTGTCTTGAAGAATCCATTAAGCTGATGGCAATTGAAGATATCATACCCACATAGGACGTCATTCCAACGAATGAAGACTTTCATGTTCATACACCTAAAGAAAATGGTGCTGAAGGAAGTCCTCAGCCAGGTCAACCTGCTCATCCTAGAGTTGCAAAGGAAGTACAGATTGACAAAATCATCGATGACATCAATGCACCAGGTCACCTCACTCGCTCAAAAGCTTCACATTTAACTAACTTTTGTGGGCATTTTTCCTGTGTCTCTATCATAGAGCCCACAAAAGTTGGTGAAGCATTTAAGGAGCCTGAGTGGATTCAAGCTATGCAAGAGGAATTGCATCAGTTCAAGCTCAACAACATGTGGGAACTTGTCAAGAGGCTAGATCCTCAAAAACATCACATCATATGTACCAAGTAGATCTACCACAACAAGCAAGATAAAAATGGCCTTGTGGTGAGGAATAAGGCTTGTCTTGTAGCTCAAGGCTAAACATAGGTTGAAGGAATTGACTTTGATGAAACGTTTGCACCTGTTGCTAGACTTGAAGCTATTCGCATATTGCTTGCTTATGCTAACCACCATAATATCATCTTATATCAAATGGATGTGAAAAGTGCATTCCTCAATGGTAAGCTTGAGGAAGAAGTATATGTTGCTCAACCCCCATGTTTTGAAGATCCTAAGCATCCTGACAAAGTCTTCAGACTCAACAAGGCCCTCTATGGCCTCAAGAAGGCCCCTCGGGCGTGGTACGGCACTCTAAAGGAATTCCTCATGAAAAAAGGCTTCAAATCCGGTTCACTCGACCCAACTCTTTTCACAAAGTCCCCTGACAATGAACTGTGCATATGCCAAATATATGTAAACGATATTATCTTTGGCTGTACTGACAAACGTTACAGTGATGAATTTGCCTATATGATGAGTGAAGAATATCAAATGTCTATGATCGGAGAATTGAAATTCTTCCTAGGTCTTTAAATTCGTCAGCAAGACAACGACATCTTCATCTCACAAGAGAAATACCTCAAAGATGTTTTGAGGAAATTCGACATGCAAGATTGCAAAGGCGTCAAAACTCCAATGCCTTCAAAAGGCCACCTCTGCACTGATGAAAATGGTAAAGATTTCGGTCAGAAGGTATACCGCTCCATGATTGGTTCATATTGTATCTATGTGCATCTAGGCCTGATATTATGCCGAGTGTTTGCATGTGTGCTCGATTCCAAGCAACACCGCAGGAATCACACCATAAGGCTATGAAACATATTCTTCGATACTTAGCTCACACACCAACAATTGGATTATGGTATCCCAAGGGCTCAAATCTTCACCTCGTCGGATACTCTGATGCCGACTATGCTAGAGATCGTTTGGATCGCAAGTCAACCTTAGGGACATGTCATTTCCTCGGACGGTCCTTAGTCTGTTGGTCCTCGAAGAAGCAGAACTGCGTCTGACTCACTACTGCTGAAGCTAAGTACATTGCTACTGGCTCATGTTGTGCTCAGTTACTATGGATGAAGCAAACCCTCAAGGACTACGACATCAAGTTGAAGAATGTACCTCTCTACTGCGACAACGAGAGTGCCATCAAGATTGCTTACAACCCAGTCCAACACTCCAAGACCAAGCACATCCATATTCATCATCACTTTCTTCGAGATCATGTACTCAAGGGCGACATCTCCATCGACCACATCCCTAATGAAGAACAACTGGCTGATATCTTCACAAAGCCCTTGGATGAAAAGGGATTTTGCAAGTTGCGGTGTGAGCTAAATATCTTAGAATCTTTGAATGTTCTTTGAAAAAGGACACACATCCTAACACTTATGCGAAATTAATGACTTAGATGTGCAATACACGAAGTAACGTTTTTCTGAAGAATAACCCTCTAAGTGTGAAGAAATTAATGAAGAATTTGATTCTCAGAACCCTACGACAATTGTACTCGGTGTCTGAAATCATCATTCTTATACGGTGGGTCACGCCACCAACCAAAGTTGAAATTCTTCAAAATTGAATTTTTCGTCATTTTTGAAATTCTTCAAATTTTCAAATTCCTCAACTTTTCAAATTCCTTAAACTTTGAAACTCATGTTCTTCATTGACTATATATATATTTGAGTTTTCAATGTCCTCAACAACATTCAGTTATTGCTAAATTATTCAAGTTGATTTTTATCCAAGTGAATGTGATCGGACCCTTTCCCTTCTATGCTAAACTCAACCCGGTCTGTTCACAAATTCTTCATATACATTCTACTTTCAAACTTGTTCAAAGTCTTCACTGTGTCCTTGACAGATGAAGAATTTGCGAACGAAATTTTGAAATTTTCACTATCAAAATTTTCGGCGGTTCCCGCCCAAACGGTTCTGATTCCCACAACTGGATAACCCACGATCCCCCATAATCTCCTCTACTCAGAACATGGGTGACACCTGTCGCGTGGAGAGCAAGGGTCAGGGGCAATCCTATCAAAAAATCTTCGAGCGGATTGGTTTTCACTTCCACCATAAATACCCCCTCCCCTTCAACACTGCTCGGTTACTCCTCATCTCTACTCTCTCCCAAGCTCCAACCAAGCGCCACCGCTAATGTCATCAACGTCGGTGTGGAAGAGCTTCACTGCCTCGACCTCGTCGTCGTCGTACTTGCATGGGCCATGGAAGTCTTCATCCCGCCATTGCTGTACCTATCTCCCTTTGCCAAGCTAGGGCATGAGAGATCTGAACTGACGAACTTCCCAATCTCATTTCTTAGTTCGACATGTTCTTCACCAGGGTAAATAAAATTTGTTTTTACTACCCTTGGTTGATCTTCGAATGCTCTTCATATTCCTCAAAAGGTGTTTATTCTTCATGAATCTTATTCTAAAACACCTTACATCTTCATATACTTGATGGTTTTCCTTAAGTAATGATTTTCTTCAAGATTCCTCAATTGTGTGAATCCTCAAAATTTACACAACTCTGGAACCTAAGACAAACAACATTTAGTGAAATTCCTCAAGACACCCATGGTCAAATTCTTCACCTATTTCTATTTAAAAATTTCTAAGAATGCATATGACCTCTTCAAATTCCTCACACCTATACTCTGTTCACAGGTACAACATGCCCGCTGATGAATCACTAGGTTCTCATCAACTTAACTCATTTGCAGCGTTCCTTGAGGAAAAACTGTGTACTTCTTCAGAGTCCTCAAGAGTTCAAATTCCTTAGGTGAAGAAAATGGCTGACGGAATGAAACCTCAGAAAGGTGGCAAGAAGCCAGATGTGCACACTGCTTTTGAGATTCCAGATGATTTGTATGAGGAATACTGCACACCTGAGGAAGAAATTCATGGCAAAGAAACGACCAAGCAGAGAAAAATCCGTCTACAAAAATTTGAGAGGAGATGGGCAAGGGAATGGAAGGAATATCGTTATGTAACTCCTAAATACATGATGAAATTCGTTGTGAAACCTCCTTGCAGCAGGCCTCCCCTGGCTCAAAATCAAACTGCTGATCCCACTAGCCTCAAGACTGGTGAGGACTTTCCTCATATGTGAGAGAAGCAGCAAGCCAAGCTGGCGAGGAAAGCCAAAGAGGCAGTGAAGAAATTCAATGAAGATTCTGCTGCTGCTGCCTCTGCCGGAGCCTCTGCAAGTGCTCCGAAGAAATCAATGATGAAGAAAGCTGTTGTGAAGACAAGTTCTTCAACCTCAAAACCATCGCAGTAGATTCCTCAAGTCCAAAGGCCTCAACCTACAAAGGCCTCAGATGTTGGTACTCTTGCTTCTCAGTCCTCAGCTGCAGCTGCAAAGTCTTCAACCCTAGTGCATCTAGCATCATGTAAGAGGACCGAGGTATTCATAAAAGTTCCAAACATCCCGGCAAGTCCCTCTACTACAGCAAAGTCTTCAACTAGCCCTACAGTGTTGAAGCTGAAGAAAACTGCTGGACGAGGTCAAAGACCAAGTCCTCACTCAAGCAAGGCTGTGGTAACCATACCCTCAGGATCTGAGGATGATGATGATGAAGCTGATGATGCATAATTGGAGGAAATCATTAGGCAAAGTCAGCAGAGGGCTGCTATTGCCAAGGGCAGCTCTGTTCCTCTCATGCTGGATCCCAAAATGATCCTCAACTTCATCGATATATGGCATGAAGATCCAAACACTCCACTTTCTTCACTAAATCTGCCTCTTGGTGTGGATCATGTCCTCCCTCACTTCATGTCACATCCCTAGCTAGCTTCTTAGGAAAACATGTGTGTTTATCATATTTCACTTTTTGCATCAACTTGAAATGGGGATTACAAGAAACCCCCAAACTCTTATTTGAATCAAACTAATTCAAAAGTTGTGAAAAACAAACAAATCCAAAATGCCCATCTAAAATGTCCCCTATGTCTGATAAATATGCACATGAATATATCAAGGGCCATCTTAAATACTTGAATATTTATACCAATTTAAAAATAAACATTAAAGCTGCTGAAAATACCTAATAAAGCATTATCATTATTTCAGATTTTAAAATATTCTGAAACTTTTTATAGAAGTTTGAAATATTCAAACTTAGCTCTATAAAATATTTGGGATATTTTATAATTAGAAATTGTGCCTAAAAAATAAATAAAACAAATGACAGAAAAATAAAATAGAAACATGAAAAAGAAAAAAAAAGAGGTATCTCATCAGGGCCCAGACCAGGCCGACCCACCTGGCCCAGGGAGGTCGTCGTCCTCCTGGCGGCCAGGAGGACGGGCGTGTGGCCGCCATGCGCGCACGGTCGTGCCTCCACGCTGGGAGCTGCCTGCCTGACTCTCCATCGCCAGCGTGACAGGGATAAGCTCAGAGAGCCGTCCCCATCGCTCTCTCCCTCTCGCTCTCGCATGTCCCTCGTTCTGTCCCCCTCTGTCGCCATGGCTGCCGAAGCCCCGCCGCCAAAGCGCCGTCGCTCCAGCCGCCCCCCTCACTCTTGAGCCCCCCAATCACTCCGCCTCGACGGCCTCTTCCTTCTTGCCGAGCAACGCATCTCCGGGAGCTCTCCATTGCCGCATCGTTGTCGTCTTCAACCTCTAGCCGCTGGCAAAGAAGTGAAGCTCGTCGCTGCTCGAGGCCTTCCCCGAGCCCGCTCTCGATGCCTTTGCAACTGCCATGAGCCCCTGGCCCTTTTCCCCCTCTTTACCCCTTTGATAGAGCGTTCTAGCACCGGATTCCCTCGGGTCCGAGAGCTCCTCGCCACCGGCGAGGACGTGGCCGTCGCTGTCGCGGCCCAAGCTTGCACCTGAGCATGTAGTCATGCTCAGGATGATCCCAGGCAGCCCTAGGAGCCCTTAGGTGCCTCATTCGAGCACTGGCTCGACGAGCTCGTGCTCGCTCGACCTCCGCCAGCTACCGTGCTCATCGCCGGCGCCGATTTCGGCCATCCCAGCCCCTAGAAGGTGTCGGGCTTGACGCGCGCGAGCGAGCAGAGTAGATCGGTGCCCTCCGCCATCCTTTTGGTTGCCGGAGGAGGGAACCCGACTCCCTTCGCCATCCCTGACATCGCCGGCGGCTCAACGCTGGCGAGTCAACCAGTTTGACCACCAGGGGTTTGACCCCTTGGTCACTAGCAAGTGGGGCCGGGCCTTCTTAGCCAAAACTGGACTAATAATTTAATTAACTATATTAACTAAGTTAATGGCCCACTGACCAATGGGCCCTACCCTAAACTAATTAGTAATTAGTTAGTTAATTAGCTCTGTTAGAGGCTGGGTCATTGACTAGTGGGCCCCACTGTTCAGGTTTGACCTGTCCACAATCTGTTGACTAGATGACGTCATGATGATGTCATGCTGATGCAGTAATGAATTTTCTGAATTAACATAATTGCAGAAACTATTTAAAACATAGAAAATTCATAGAAATTAATCTATAACTCAGACTGAAATAATTTATATATGAAAATTTGTCAAAAAATCCAATGAATCCAATGGTGTTGTTATCATGCATGTTAGAGAAACCTCTGTAGATCAACATTGACATTCACTAATAGGTTAACTTATGAAATATGAAATGGAGAATGGTTTTGAACCTATATTCAAATCACTTCATTTAACTTGGATAGTGGTTGCACTAGCTCATCCACACATGCTGCCATGTCATGATCATGCATCATATTGTTGCACTTGCCATGTATTGACTGCTATTCATCTTCATTGCGGTAGGCCCTACTTCTGAGGATACCTCCGAGTATTCCAACGAAGGAGAAAACCTTCCCGCTTCCCAGCAAGGCAAGCAACCCCTTTGATCATTCCGACGACATCCCACTCTCTCGCTCCTGCTCTTGTTTACTGCATTAGGACAAACGTTCAATTGTCTGTCATACATGGTAGATGAACCCATTCCTTTGCATGACCTATCATTGTCACAGTAAATAGCTAAAACTTGCAACCTAGCATACCTGGTAGATGCTTGTGCCATGATGTGCTTTGCTTACTTTGCCTGCTATGCTTGCTATGCTTAGAGTTGTGTCAGGTCTAATTCATCTGGGTGATTAACTGGAGTGAAACAATGTGGTCAGATGTGATAAGCTTATGATGAACCCTATTCGGTAAAGGTAGCGATGAGAGGCTATGTAGGAGTAAATAGTGGGTTGTCTCATTGGTACCGTTCTTAGGAACTGAGTTCCGTGTTTGTGATCCAAGACTAATTACTACCACATGTTGGGCCCTAAAATATGACCCTGCTCGACTTATCATTCGCTTAGTCCTTGGTCCAGGAGTTGCAAGTAGTTTCTGGTGTTTATATCATCCAGGATGCCATGCGTAGCGCTGACCCTAGGGGTGGGTTACGACGCGGTAGGCAGTGGCACGGTGTACCAAGGGTCATCCGAATGGTGGGCTTGGGAACCCTACGCACGTCGTTTGGGGCCGTAGCAGAAACTTCGGTCGGACTTCCAGGCGGGTTCAGTCTCAAATAGGCGATAGCCTAGACTAGAGGTCTTATATGATTGACGGTCGTGGCCGACTCCCTCGCTGGGCTTCTGCTTGAAGGTTGCCGAGGTGCATGGTTTTATGAGCACACATCGATAAGTGGCGAGAGTGTGTGTGAAGAAGTACACACCTGCAGGGTATGAAACTATTCGAATAGCCGCATCCTCGGATATGGACTACTTGGAAAACTTATGCTGTTCATAGATAATTAAATGGATACTCATAAAAATATCAAGACAAGTGTGAGTACCGTGCATGACACTCTTGTAGGAGACGGAAGTGAATCCATGGTGGTGTATTGTTATGGAGTTAGTGGACTCGTGTGCGATATATAAAATTTGAACAAAGTGCTAAAATTGTGTAGTGTAGGTTAGCCATGAATAAAAGATGGCATTGCTGCATAAACTCCACCACTCCCCTTGTTGATACATGAGCATGAATAGTCTAGGTCTATTTTAAAGTCTTGATGAGTACGATTGTACTCACGTTTGCTTAATAAATGTTGCGGATGAGACTCAGGACCCATCAGGTGGGTTCTATCTAGATGTCGACGATGCCAAATAGCTGGTGTCTCAACTATGACCTTATGCCCTATGGTGGGCTGTAGATAGTTAGGCCATGTGCCTTCTCCCCTTTCAACTATTTGTACTGAGACAACTTTATGCTTTCACTTGGTTTGTATGAACTTGCTTGTATGACTTGAGTGTCAGGTCATGTGACCCCTACCTGTAAGAACATATTATGCAAGGCTCTTCTGAGCCTCTTAAATAAAAGTTGTGTTGATGTATGGTTATGTTGTGATGCCATAGTTTTATGTATGCATATCGGGCATGTCGTGCGTACATGTGACGTGCAACGGTATGTATCGGATCTGACACCTAGTCATGTGCCTTTAGTAGTACTCTTTACAGGAAACTACCTCTTTGTGCTTCCATCGAGCCTTGGTAGGTTGCTACTGCTCGGGACACATTGATTGACCGGCATGCATCCTTCTTTGCTGCTGTGTCTGTGCCTTCGGGGAAATGTCTCGTAGTGTAATGGAGTGCCTATGGCCTGCTACGACTCGTCTATGTGCAGTGATGGCATTTATGTCCCACGACGTAATGGAGTCCTTGTAGCTTGCTATGACTCATCTACACACGCTTGAGGACGACACCTACATTGCTGGGTTCTGTATGCTTGTTTCCGTATGGATGTGCCACTTGGGTTCTATGACTAGTCATGTTGGCCCGGGTTCTCTGTCGTTTGATTTCCAGCGACATGTTCAAATCCGTGAGACAAAAGACGCAAACGGTCCCAGCTAAGGTAAGGCTGCAGCCGTGGAGCTTACCGTGCGTGAGGCCGCAAAGTGATGTGATGTGTTACAGTCTAGATTCATATGACTTAGGATCGGGGTCCTGACACTTCATATCTGAGGAGAAATGGAAGAGAGAACAAGCTCTGAGAGCTAAGAGGAACAGGGTTTGGAAAGAAAAGTTTCTGAGAGAGAATTTGATGAACTTGACCCCAAATCAACTCATCACTGTTCAGGCTGAAATTCACACACTCTTTGAGGATCAAGAAAGGTATGATGCTGAATGGATGGGCACCAAGGTGAGATTCGTCAGGGATGCTCAAGCTGCTGTGAAGGATCACAACACTAGGGTTGCAGCTCGATCGCAACCACAAAATCCTCAGTCTTATGAAATTCCTTAGGCTGCTGATGAAACTGCTCAGCCGGATGTGATTGCTGATGAGAATGCTTCTGCAACAGAAGCAACGACTAGTGCTGCTGAGGAAACTCAGACCACCATCACTGTTGTGCCTGAAGAAACTGAAAGGCTAGCTGAAGCTTTTGCTACGCCTGAAGAACCTAAACCCACCAGGGCGACTGCATCAGTCGTACCTGAAGAAGCTGAAAATGCATAGGAAAAGACTCTTAAGAGAAAAGCATCAATGTCAGAATCCTCAGTTGTGAAGAAGTTGAAGGCTATGCCAAGTTCTTCAACTAGACCCATTGATGCTACACCAAGTTCCTCTACACCTGCCTATGAACTTGTACCGTTTGGGGTTGGCTATGTCATCCCAGATGAAGAAGATGAAGATCATTCTGCTACTTCGATAGAGCACATTGATGAAGAAATTGAAGTTGAAGACATTGCTTCAACTCCAAAGGTATCATCCCCCTAGCCTCAGTTCACTTCTGAAGAGGCTGGAGTTGCAGAAATTGATGAGGACGTAGACATTGGCAATACAACGCCTTTCAACAATGATGAATATTGGGAATCGGCACACCCAAATACACCAATGACTACTCCTCTGATAAAGATTCCTCACTCACTTGCTCCGACTAAAGAAATACATGAAGAATCTGCCAATCAGACCACCCAAGTCATTGAAGAAATTCCAGCTGCAATAGCTGATGACTTTGCTGCTCTACCCGTAACGGAGGAACCAACCCTCCAGATTGTTCAAGTACCTCCCATGCCAAAGGAGATCAAGGGCCGCTTCAAGAAAAATCTTCAACCAAAGCCAAGGATGCCATTCAAAGGCTCGGCGCCCCCAAATTCCTCAAGAGCAATTTCTTCAATGAGCGCATGTTCTTCATAGGTCCAAATCCTTATGACTCTGCACGGACCGGTCGTAGAAGATTCTAGATAGCAACTCTACTCAACTACTGTGCATCAGTCCTATTCAAGAAGAAGAAAGTCTTCGAGCACCACCAAATTCCTCATGCAGACATGGAAACACTTCCATCGTTCACACCGGTGCTCCAAGTTCTTCATGATGCAGGCATTCTTCCTTTCTGCGTCGATGTCTACGACTGGAATGAGGAAATCATCCTTCAGTTCTATGCCACACTCCATATCAGTGGAAATGCTTCAGACATTAACTCTTGGGTTTTGGACTGGATGACAGGATCAACACACTTCACTGCTCAAGCTTCTAAATTGCTTCGGTGTGTACCAGTTCCAATTCCCTCAGCTGAAGCTCGTAGACTATTTGATGAGCCTGCACTTCCGAATCAGCTGATGCAAGTGTTGATGAAGACATTGCCTCCTGGAAAGCCTCAATAGAAAACCTTCCTTGTGAAGGATTTGCTATATGTGCCTAGGACGGTCTACCGATACTCACAAATACTCTATGTCCTCAGAAGGGCCACAATTCTAAAGAAGAATAAGTGGAGGTAGTCATGAAGAATATGATCTTCAACATCATTCATGGGATTCCCATAGACTTACACGATTTCTTCACGAGGGCATTGGCCAATGCTACTTTAGCTCCTATTGAACAGAAGCCTTATGCGCCTTGGATCATGAAATTCATCAGGGCAAAGTCCTCAGTTCCCTTCAAGGCTGATTTCCAGAACCACTTTGGCTTCCTACCTCCAATAGAAGTAATCAAGAGCACAATTGACTCAGTGGAAGGAAAAGGCAAGGTTGTCATTGATGAAGGCACTCGTCCATTGGATAAACAGTTTCACAAAGCTGCTTCCTTCTCCACCAATGATGACACTGCAACTCAGGACTCCGAAGCAAAGGCCTCAACTCACAAACCTCAAGAGTCTGCCCCTCGTGTGATGACTCATCGTGAGCTGCTAATAAGTGTTCATTAGAAGGTCGATCGCAATCACAAGTGGGTGAAGCGTCAACTTGGTTACATTGTGCAAAACATGATTGTGACGTAGAACACTGTGAAGAGGAATCACTACTATGCGCATGAAAACCTCAAACGCACTTGGGCCATATTGTGTCACCTCAAGTCTTCTGAAGAACTGAATGAGGTGGATCTTGATGAACATCCTGATTGGGCTCATCAACCACAGAAGAAATTGAAGAAAGTCCAAGTTCCTCTAATGGTCACAAGTTCATATTCTTCATTTCGAGAGCACAATGAGGATGAAGACATTGACGACACTGCGGTAGGCCCTGCATCGACAAACGACCCTGACAACGCTGACGCTCCTTCCTCACCAACACGATGAAATTCTTCAAAGGGGCGTTAGTATCATTTTTTCATCCCTTTTGGTCTTCGATGACAAAGGGGGATAAAATTTGAGTTAGTATTGAAGCGGGTCTCTATATATGGGCTATTTTTTTAAGTTACAACTCTCGCTCTTCTGAAGCTTTTGTTGATTGAGTTGTAAACTTAAGTCCGATGGTGGACTGACACTTTTGAACTATTTCCTCGCATGTTTATTTCCTCAAGTACCTTAATGCATACATGCTGAATTTCGTCAGACACCATTTTCTTCACGGATTTCAAATTCTTCATATCATATGTTCAAATGCGTGTATGATCGAATTACAAGATATAGGGGGAGCTCTCCATGTTTTAACCTGCCATGTGCATTTGTAGTCCAAAGCAAATTCCTAAAATATGGACATCTTTAGGGGGAGTTCTTCTCTATCTTGCAATCAAATTCCTCAAACTCAGTATTTTCACTTCATATGTTTATCCCCGTTGAACACTTAACCTATTTGTCATCAACCACGAAAAAGGGGGATACTGTTAGTGCATCTAGTGCCCCTTACTGATTTTTGTGTATTGAAGACTTATAGGTTGAGGCACTAATGTGTTTGTGAGTGTACACAGGATCTATAAGTCGATGAGGAGTTTGATATATCTGGAGATTATCGACCCCTAAAAATGTATGTCTTCAACTTAAGACTTTGTGAAGACTTTGGTGAAGACTCCGTGAAGACTTTGAAAATGAAGAAGTTGGTGTGACCTTGAAAGATATGAACGAGGAATATGAAGCGTGAAGATTTTTGTTTTCGTAGTTTCATTTCCTTATTTGAGTCATAGGAAACACTGTACTGTTAAAGGGGGCCGAGGTAATACTAAGGTAAATTCCCAACTGATGCTCAACTCCAAAATCCTCAACCTATACAATCCTTCGAGTGAAGCCTTTGGAAATATCTTACGGTTTAGACAAGTTCTCTAGTGACAGAGACGAAGTTCTTCTGGTCTCTGAGGAAATTGATCTGACTGAGGAGTTAGGATTTCGCTAGTGCAAATTGCCTACAAGTGAGGAACATGATAAGCCTGACGACTTTCATAGTTCGAAAATCCGATCATTGCTGTGCTTAGTGCTAGCTGTCCCCAATCATTCTTATCCACATAACGGTCATATTATTGGGGGCATTTATGTCTTATCATGTCGGGTTGCACCCTGGCTATAAATGTTCACCCCCACAACCACATGTTGGTTGGCTGCTCCGAGAGAGAACTGACACTTGTCATTTGAGAGCAATCCATCCTCCGAGGACTTTCAGACAAAATCATTAGTGAGGAAAAACCCACAACCAAACCACCAAAACCATAGTGATTGAGCATCACTGAAGAAATTCCTGTGCGAATCCGATGCTTGTTACCTTTGAGGACTGTGCATCCTCTCGATAGTTAGGCATCATGGTCTAGTGCTCCTGCAGTCAATTGGGGATCATGAAGTGACCTTGGTCTAGAGAATCCAACAGTAAATTGTGGAATGCCGGGTGACCAGTTTGTGAGGGTTTTGGAAGTCTACCCCAAAGAGTTAGCATGAGTGTTGGGTAAGGACTGTGTGACCTTAGCTCAAGGAGAATACGGTAAGGACTATGTGTCCTGGGACTGTGTGTCCTCTGGTTTAAATACCAGGCCGCTCCAAACCAGACGTACGACTGTCATAGCAGTTGGAACTGGGTCATCAAACCATTGTCTTCATCGAGCTATCTGGTTCTATTTCCTCAATCCCTCTATTCCTCATATACCTGTTGATGGAATTGATTGTTACTATTTGAATAATTTGACTGAAGACTTTCACAAATTCCTCACCTCAGATTCTTCAAATTACCTTGTTCATCATTGTTTATCCTGTATCACGCTACTTACTATTAGTGCATGTTTCATTTCATCATGAAGACTATGTTGTTACTATGTTCCTCATGCACTTGAGTACTTATTCCGCTGCTAGTTATTCATCACATTTCAAATTCCTCAAAGTTGAAATTCCTCAAGTGACAAATTTGTAAAAATCGCCTATTCACCCCCCTCTAGTCGATATAACGCACTTCCACAACCAAAGTATCCCAAATCTCTTTTGCATTCTCAAGACGGCTGATTTTGTTGAACTCTTTGGGGCATAGGCAGTCAAAGAGAATGCCGCATGCTTAAGCATTGAGTTGCAACATCTTCAATTAATCCATGGTCGCTTCACGATCTGGTTCTATTCCATCACCAAAGAATTCACCTTGCAAGCCAACACGAACAACAGCCCAAACGACGGGGTTATGACGAAGAATATGCATTTTCATTTTGTGCTTCCAACTAGCAAAAATTTTAACAACAAAGTACGGACCTCTACGGTGATAATTACCCTCACTAGACTCCATACTCTCCTAGATTGTGAGGCCAATGCAACGAAGACCAAGGCTCTCATACCTCTTGTAGGAACGAAAGTATGTCTAGAGGGGGGGTGATTAGACTACTTGACCAAACAAAAGTTTTGCCTTTTCCCAAATTTTAGTGTTTGCAGTTTTAGCATTCATGGCAAGTAAATTTCACCCTACACATGCAAGTCTAAGAGTATAGCACCGGAAAGTAACAACAAGCATGAGTAAAAGGGATAGGGTAGGAAGATCAAACGTAATTTTAGACACGATGATTTTTCCCAAGGTTCCGATAGGTGGCGCTATTATACATCCACGTTTATGGAGTCTTCAACCCATGGAGGGTAACAGACGTGAGAGTCCACGGAGGGCTCCACCCATAAGGGTCCACGAAGTAGCAACCTTGACTATTCCATATGGCTTCCGTCCATGAAGACTAGCCTCACTATGGGTAGATCTTCACGAAGTAGGTGATATCCTTGCCCTTACAAACTTCTTGGTTCACTCCACAACATGAAGAAGGAGGCTCCCAGGAGATAACTAACCAATGTAGGAGGCACCACCCTCCAAAAGGTAATAGGCTCGGTAATGACAATGAACTTCAAGATGATAGACTCCTCAACACACAATCACTCTCTCACAGATTTGGCTTGGTAGAAGAGATGGGATTGGTGGAAAGCAAGTTGGGGAGGCTAGAAATCAAGATCCATATGGTTGGAGTGGAAGATCTTCATCTGAACACAAGGGTAGGTGGTTCTCTCTTAGAAAATCTGATATGATAGGTATGGAATAGTTATGAGTGCTTCTCTTCCAAGTAAGTGGTGGGGGAGGGGTATATATAGGAATCCCCAAAAATCCAAGCTTTACACACAAAATGACCAACTCGGTGACACCGATGTGTTAATCTCGGTGGTACCGAAGTGATCAAAAAGTGGCAACTTTTGAATCTCGGTGAGACCGATATGTGAAACTCGATTGCACCAATAAGGTGACCAACGGTTAGATTTCCAATCTCGGTGACACCAACCCAACAATCTCGTCGGTACCAAAAGTGTCAATTTGCGTAAAATAAAGTTGGCAACCTAAACTCGGTGGCATCGGTATGGAATCGGTTTCACCGAAGTGGCTAGGGTTTGGCTGAGTCTGTCTAGGTTCTGGAATCGGTGGCACCGGGATAGGAATGTTGGTTGCACCGATTTTGAATGTTTGTCTATAGACAGACATTGGTGGGAGATCTTGCGTATGTTTTTTGTGACTATCACTTGTGCACGTATGAGCATTTTGATCACCAGCAAAACTTTACCCCTTCACCAACAAATACATCACCTTCGAGCTGTGGTAAAATTTTAGGCCCAAGGAGAGCAAAGGAAGGGGTGAAAACATCAGCTTTGGTTTTCTACCAGAAGGTGTTTGATGGAGTTTTGGGCCAGCTAAGTTGTTGTGATTGACATGAGAGTTAACATGATTGAGAAATAGGTATAAATGAGCTTAATCACAAGTTTTGACCACATTTAGAGAAAGTGGCCAATGTAAAAGTTTCAAACCCTAGAAATGGGCAGAAATGGAGTTGCTTATATCTAGCTAAGAAAAACGATCCTCCCCGATGCACCACCTAATCTGGTGGCATATTTTAGGGACTATAACATGCACAAAAAGTTTGGGGACCAATAGGGAAACTTGGCAATGTAATATTACCAAATTCTTGGAATAAACAGAAATAGGTTTGAGGGGATTTGGACAAGTGTATCTGCTCCTCTTAATGCACCACATGGTCTAACATCATTATTTGGGGAGTCCGACATGTCCACAAATTTTGAAATCAAAAGGAGAAACTTCACAATGTAAAGTTGCTAAAATTTGGTTCTGGACAGAAGGGGTTTTGGAATAATTGTGTGAAGCAAAACTATTGGGATTAAGATGAAACTTGGCTAGATCATCACACAGGACATATGAGACCTGTTGGAATTTCCTAGAATTTAATTCTGAATACTTCTTATAGAAATATTTCAAATGCTGGAAATAGGAAGAAATGGTTTTGAAGGGTTTTGTCCAATATTTTGAACATGGCCATGTGTTAAAACACTTATATATGGACAATATTTATCCACTCAGTTTTCATAAATTTTCTCAAGTATTTTTAAAACATTTAAATAATTTTTCCCTATAAAAGACCATTTCTGGCCTTAAGAAAAAACCTTTAAATAAAATAGTAAAATAATCTTTAAAAATAATATTTGGTGTTTTTCGGAAGTCATATATAGTGGGTTTCAAATAAACATTTTGGTAAAGAGGATCCACCCAATTTGGGAACTTACAGTGCAAATCTCAAATCAAGGGGTTTGAAAACCTAATTTAAATGAATGCTTTTTGGTCAAAATAATATTTTGTAAAACTAGTTTTAATTCCTATTCAAATGGCATGATCATTTAACAAGATTTGGGATCAAGGAAAAGAGTTCTTGAGGGTAGGAGGATGTTTTATGAATTATAGAGCACCAGGAGACAATCAAACAAGCAAGCAAATAACACACAAGTCAAGCATTCAAATTCACCCAAAACGTTTTAACTAGCCCTAATCTGAGTCAGGTTAACTTATTTATGAGGAAAATCACAAGGTGTGACAGACCAACCCCCCTTACAAGAATCTCGTCCCCGAGATTCCTAGGCTAGGCGTAGAAGACTTGTGGAAATCCATGGGTGAGGTGGTCTCCACGTTCTATATTGCTTCTGCTCTGGTGTGGTTGTCCTTCTGGATCTTGAAGTGCGTGAAGATATGTCTTCGAGTGCATCACTGACTTCATCTAAAGGTGAACGGGGTTTTGGCAAGGGGCTGGCTCGCATGTGTATTCTAAGGTCGGAATACGTGGCCAAGTAGTGTGTTTGTGTGCTGGTCCTGAGGTTGCTCTTGTTGGTTAGTGACATCAAGATTTCTCATGCTAGAATAGAAGGGTCGAGCCTTGGTGTAGCTTCTTGTTGACAGGGAAGTTCTTATCTTCCTTAAAGCAGGGGGGGTCTTCAGTCGTAGGTGGTCTCCATCCTTGAGTGTGCTGAGGTGCGTCATCGTGGGCTTCTCATCCAAATCTTGTGCTTGAGTAAGTTTCCCAGGTAGATTCTTCATTCTCCATTGGTCATTTGTCTTCATCGTCATGGATGCATGTTTCTGGAGGGTCTTTGAGTGTTTGGTCTACTCGTCTCTCCATGGCAAGGTCTGTGCCGCGTCTCGTCCCTAAGACTGAGCTTAGAGACTTGGCGTCAAAACGGGTTCTACCACATGGGAAGGTTTGAATGGGGTTCTAGATAACCTGACTATTCAGAGAATAGATCAGCCATCTAATCCCCAAGGTCTGATGCTTGGCAAGTGCGGTGAACTACCTTTGATGGTGGCTTACCATGGTCGAGTCGCAATTTACGCCCTAGATTTTCTAAAAAGGGCTAATAAGGAATTCATGACACTTGTCAACTCCATTCCAGGCATCTGAAGGGAGTAGGGATGTCATGCTCATCATACACCATCGAAGTGGTGGAATGAGGGGTATTATCAGCTC
This sequence comes from Hordeum marinum, assembly GCA_022496015.1. Lineage (NCBI taxonomy): Eukaryota > Viridiplantae > Streptophyta > Magnoliopsida > Poales > Poaceae > Hordeum > Hordeum marinum. The sequence continues at coordinate 179,317,360 of CM039674.1, forward strand.
CTCGATCCCATCCTAGTCAGGAACTAATAAGTGACTACTTAAAGCAAGGGGCTCTTTAATCATCTTGATGTGCAAGTGCTTCATGATGCTTGGACGTCGGTGCTTCTTGATATAGTCTAGTTTATGTAGCCTGCAAAGGAGTAGTGGTTGACATCTTTTGCTTCTTCTTTGTCGTTTTCGTGGCTTCGCAATCGCAGTGGTTCTTCATCTTGCTCGGGCAAGAAGGTCTTCTTGTGTAGGGAGGGTGCTTCGCGGAGTCCAACTCTTTCGAGGTGAAAACTTATACTCGAGAGTCATGGTAATTGGTGTTCGTGGGCTGGTCCAAACAGGACTAAGGTGTTCCTCCTCTTATTAGGTAAATAAGTATGTCATCCCGGAGGACAACAACCTATTTCCCTAAGTATCATATAAACACATTGCTCATGGGATAGGTGAGAGCAGCGGGCATTCGTCCCAAATGGTCACTACTGTAAAGGGTTTGTGGTCCAACCTAATAGAGGTCTTTGTGGACACATTCCTTTTGAATAGGATTGGTGGTGGACAAGGTGGAGTTCCGACCATAGTCTAAGGACTTATAGTCCAAGGCATATGGTCGTAATCCGGCCATGCCATGGTTCGGTAAAGCTTCGGGGTTTCAAGGAGCTTAGGATGTGAGTGAACGTCTAACATCTTATCCTGAGCAAAACTATTAGATGCCAATAGTACTACCTATTACTCCAAACAAAATCACCCTATATCCTCGAAGGTATCATTTCATATAAGTAAAATCCAATATTTCACACACTACTCATATCTCCTAGGCTTGAGAGAAGGACTATGCTGAAAATCTCATATGTATACTATAGCTAACTCACATATATCCCTATATAAAAATCCTTGGGATAATTTACAAGCCACTAAGCTTGATCATGACACTACCAATCCAAGTGTCCTACTGACCTATCCAAGGTCTAAGGTATGCACTACTATGCTAAGGAAACATGTAATAAACCACTCCAAGATCTTGTTTCCTTCTTAAGAATCCAATATAATCGAGCCACGAATTTCATCCACTATTACCTGATCCATTACTGCTACAAATCGAGCATCGATAGTGTCCAACATAATTTCCTCGAGTTCATATAATTCACATATCATTGTAAGCACTAATATCACAATATATCCATGAACTTCCAATCCCATGGCCAACTAAACTGCAAGGTCGATCTTATATAGATCCCTAAATTATCCCTAACATCATCTGATTCCTTCTACTATCATCCACCAAGACACATGGTATCATGATCAAGATCATCAAACTAAATCCAAATTACTCTGAACCATGTGGTTTGATTGATCTTGAGAACCTATTAGAATCACCTACTTAAATCCAAGGTTCACATCTAGTAACAATTTCCTACTAGTTACTCCAGTCACTATCTTATCACCATCAATCCACTATCAATAATTACTTTCCAAAGTCAAGTCATTAATCCATCAAGAATTTCGATTTGCGATCGTATTTGTCCTACTAAATCCAAGTGCTACTCTTGTTGGAAATATTCCCTAGAGGCAATAGTGAATTAGTTATTATCATATTTCCTTGTTCATGATAATCGTTTATTATCCATGATAGAATTGTATTGATCGGAAAATCAGATACATGTGTGGATACATAGACAACAACATGTCCCTAGTATGCATGTAATAGACTAGCTCGTTGATCAAAGATGGTCACCGTTTCCTAGCCATAGACATGAGATGTCATTTGATAACGGGATCACATCATTAGGAGAATGATGTGACCGACAAGACCCAAACTATAAACATAGCATATGATCATGTCAGTTTATTGCTATAGTTTTCTACATGTCAAGTATCTGTTCCTATGACCATGAGATCATGCAACCCACTAACACCGGAGGAGTACATTGTGTGTATCAAACGTTGCAACTTAACTGGGTGACTATAAAGGTGCTCTATAGGTATCTCCGAGGGTGTCTATTGAGTTGGCATGGATCAAGACTGGGATTTGTTACTCCGTGTGACAGAGAGGTATCTCAAGGCCCACTTGGTAATACAACATCACAATAAGCCTTGCAATCAATGTTACTAAGTGTTAGCCACAGGATCTTGCATTACGGAATGAGTAAAGAGACTTGCCGGTAATGATATTGAACTAGGTATACTAATATCGACGATCGAATCTCAGGCACGCAACATATAGATGAAGAAAGGTAACATCATACGGGATTAACTGAATCCTTGGCATAGAGATTCAACCGAGAAAGATCTTCGTAGAATATGTGGGAAACAATATGGGCATCCAGGTGTCTTGATCATGTCTACATAGTTCTCGAACCCGCAGGGTCTGCACAATTAAGGTTCGGTGACGTTTCGGTAGTATAGAATTATGGATGGTGGAAACCGAAGGTTGTTCGGAGTCCCACATGAGATCTCGGACATCACGAAGAGCTCCTGAATGGTATGGAGGTAAAGATTGATATATAGGAAGTCGTATTTTGGTCACCAAAAAAGTTTTGGACTCATCGGTAGTGTACCGGGAGTGCCAGGAGGGTATCGGGGGACCACCAGGAGGGGTGTATCGACCCAAGGGGCCACATGGGCTGTGGGAGGAGGAAAACCAGCCCCTCGTGGGCTGGCCGAAGCTCCCACTAAAGGCCCGTGCGTCTGGGTGGGAAAAACCCAAAGGTGGAAAGGTGGAAAGTGTTTCCAAGTGGAGAGGAGGAATCCTTTCGGCCAACCTTTGAGGGGTTTGAGGCTACCCTAATTATATATACTATGATTTAGAGAGAAGAGCTAACCCTAATTGCCACATGCTTCCCTCTTCTTCTCCTCTAGATTTGTTTCTCCTCTAGATTGATTCTCCAGTGCTTGGCGAACCCCTGCCGGATCAGCTCCACCAACACCGCCGCCGCGCCGTCGTGCTGCCAGAGAACTCATCTACCTATTCGCCTCCTCTTGCTGGATCAAGAAGGCGGATATCGTCATCGACCTGTACGTGTGCTGAACGTAGAGGTGTCATCCGTTCGGCGCTGGATCAGAAGGGCCGTGATCAAGATCGTGAGACGGATCGTGATGGGATCGCGGGACGGATTGTGATTGGATCGCGAGAAGGATCATGATGGGATCGCAGGACACTCGGTGATTTGGATCGCGAAGACGTTCGACTACATCAACTGCGTTTCTTAACGCTTCCGCTTAGCGATCTACAAGGGTATGTAGATCCACTGTCCCTCTCGTAGATGCTCATCACCATAGACAAATCTTGCGTGTGCGGTGGAAATTTTTTGTTTCCCATGCAATTTTCCCCAACTTGGTCCATCAATCACCCGTTCATCCTGGAAGTCTTGAAATCCACCAAAGGGTCTCGACCACTTCCTCAAGACATCTACTCTAGCCTCGTCAAATGATTAGCCTACTAATCATTTATCCTCAAGATGATCTATCCTATGGCTTCATTAGCTCAAGTGCTAGTCTTAAGGATGAAATGTGTTTGTTCACTAGGATCACTAGTCCCATAATGAACCCAGTGGTAAGCAGGGGTTATAGAAGCTCAATAAGTGCTCTAGCAAATCTGTGTGTTAAACACGTGATCCGAGGCTTGTGGTGTGTGAGCTTGCAAGGTCTACGTCGGGCTAGGGAGGGTTTCCCAATCTTGAGGGAAGAGCCTAACCCTACCGGGTTGCGTCTGGTTGAGTATGTTGTAGTCGAAGTCTTCGGTGTCACTTTATTGCCAAGGTAGATCCATGGTTCATCTTGTCTTGCTGGTCTTCAGTTGACGAGAGGGGGAAGAAGGAATGTAGCATCGGGAGGAGTGCTTGAGGGGGTGGTATAGTGCAAGTGTAATCAAGCAAGTGCCGAAAAGGATAAACACAAATATCAAGGTAAGGTAGGTGATATAGTCGCGCACTTGTTGCCTAGGGGAAAAGTGTGACTTACAACAAAGATAAAACAATAAAAAAACAAGCAACACACACAATCATGGTTTTATCAGAACCATCATATGGACGCGATTTCGCATAGGGGACACATGACCTATCCTACCCTAGGGTCCTCGGACTCAGTAGTCATGCTTGCTTCGTGTCTTGGAGAGGAGTTTCCTTAGCCTTCTGGGTCTTCTTCAGGTGTTGCTATGTCTCCGGTTGTTGTTCATCAAAATGATCCTGGTTGCGCCTAAAGAGTCCTTGTCGAATTTGGGTCTGTTCATTTGATGACAAAGGTGATTCCTCACAGCTGTTTTTGACAGGGTCTTCTGGTATCCTCGTGATCGTGACAATGCCTTCTTGTCTTGGGAGACGTCGAGCATTCAAGGTAGGCAACCTTTTATGCAATGTCATTAACAAGGCATGCTAGAGTTGTATCCTACCGACCACGTTGACGATATCATTGGTACCTAGAGCGGGGGATGATGAGAACCGTTTCCTGCTCATTATAGTGAGGCGGACCCAATGGTGAGGTTCTGATCCACCGGTGGTTACCGATATAACAATGAAAATGACAGGGTTGCTCTATTAGCGATGCATATCATGACATTGCATGTCTTGTGCCCTGATCAGCATAGGCCAAGGTTGCATCATCATGGGGCAGTGTCGAGGGTGTCACCATCTTCCTAGTCCTGATGCATTCATCCTCCGAGAAGTTATGTTCTGCCGGTAGCTCCTTGTCTAATGTCACCAACTTGTGTCCAATATATGTGGGGAAATGTTTGGCAAGGTGGCTCCCTTCCAGGTTACCCACGAGGATTACAAGGAATCCCGTGGTCAAGAGCACAAGGGTAGTAGCGACCATTTGCAAAGCTTTTGAAAAGCAGACAAGGAGAGCTAAGAGAAAAGTGGTGGAAGTGCTAAGGCAAAAACCTTTGCTTCCTTTGGAATTTTATGAGAGGCGAGAATTATAGTAGTTGTGTAAGTAATTTGGATGGGTCTGGAAAACTAGTTTTGTCCTAACTAACGTCCATTCTAACTAAGGGCTTCCTACTGTCAGGATGGCTCTAATACCAGCTCTGTATGGACCCTGACTCATAAGTCGTGATCACCGAATGTACGTGCACAGTGATCACCAAATGTATGTGCACAGTGAACACATAGAAACTGAATAACAAGAGTCTTACATCCATTACATACCGTTCGTACACAAATATGGCCTTTATGGACAAGTCCTCATATGATTGTAGGGGGAATCTTCAATGATAGCGTGAACCCATGCCATCTGCCTTAACCCTACAAGCATTCTGACCGGGAAGCATCCTAGCTCGGATTTCTGTCACCAAGTTCATCTTCATCATAACCTTATCTTTCATGCCTGGCCAATAAAATAACCAGTGGCAAGCTAATGAGTACTTGGAATGTACTCGCAAGCAACCCATGTTCGGAACAAGGTTCAACAGAGCGTGATATAGCACTAAGTAGGTAATTTTGGAGAAAGCTAATTTTGAGTGTAGTGACATGATCAACTAACATATGTAAGCATGCATCAACAGTTGGTAGTTATCCATATGATCAAGTTATAGATACCATCATAAGCAGGGGTTGAACATCTCATGTTCAATCATGTCATCAAGTCACCTAACTTATCTCAAGTGTCATCTCTGTGTCAACCACACACACACACACACCAACTTTGCGAAAACATCTGGACATAGTTTAAGAAGGACCTCCAACTGTCCATGACTGTGGACACGGCTATTCGAATAGTTTTACACTCTGCAGATGTTGCGTGCTTTAACCACAAGACTCGGGGCACTTCCGTGTCATCCACGACTCACAGTGTATTACATACCCGAGGTAAGCACCCGAACAATGTCTTTCCCCTGGCGATACTAAATAAAGATTCCACTCGTGGTATACATCCCACATGATGTACATCACACATTGCATCCATGCAGGGACCAACGGTGTGCTCGGTGCCTATGAAGACAGTGCATGATCGTCCATACGGGCATGACCCCGTATCGAGAGTGATCATACCTCTCCCGCCACTAGTAATGCGGGCTCCATGCTAGTACCCACCAAATTAATCAACAAAGCCCCTTCCCATATAGGGGTAGAATGGTCGCACATGTAAGCTTGGAACGGTCAGCAAACCTTAAATCTAATTCGTTTTCGAAAACGCACACACTCACACACCTTGCTCCGGTACACCACTTCTTTCTCAAGTGGGTACCCAACTCAACATCATCTCCCTCGGGCATTAATGGCAACCGATGGGGTTTTCTAAAAGTCTTTGAAAATCATTTTTTATTTCCATCACCATGCACCTCCCATCCCACTTGCATAGCAACCACTAGCAAACTAACTACTCCCACCCGCACAACCCTCATAAGGAGGTTGGGTCATTCATGATGCAAGTATCAATAAGAAAGTATCAGAGGCATCCCCACCAAAGTGGTCACCACACCAACATGATCAACGTCACGAAAATAAGTGCTATATGCCATGCAAATAAAAGGGTTCATAGTCATGGTAAAAGGGCTGCTTGCGTGACTTAACAATTTCTTCAAGATCTTCACACACTTCTCGTCCACTCTGAGCACTTCGTCTACCTCATCAACTATTGTCGGAAACAACCGCAATAAGCAACACAACAAACAGACAATGAAAATGCTCTATAAATAGGATGTTTATTTTTCTTGGACACCTCTGGCCATAGGAAAAATAACAAAGGAGGTTTCATTGGATGTGGATCAAGGTTTTTTTTGTGGGGACCCGATCCTGAGTCATATGAATCCAGACTGTAACATATCACATCACTTTGCGGCCTCACGCACGGTAAGATCCACGGCTGCAGCCTTACCTTAGCCGGGACCGTTTGCGTCTTTTGGCTCATGTATGTGAACATGTCGCTGGCAATCAACAACAAAGAACCCGGGCCGACATGACTAGTCATAGAACCCAAGTGGCACATCCGTACGGAAACAAGCATACGTAACCCAACAATGCAGGTGTCGGCCTCAAGCGTGTGTAGACGAGTCATAGCAAGCTACAAGGACTCTAGTACGCCGTGAGAAATAAATGCCATCACTGCACGTAGACGAGTCGTAGCAGGCTATAGGGACTCCATTACACCATGAGACATTTCCTCGAAGGGACAGACACAATAGCAAATAAGGATACATGTCGGTCAATCAATGTGTCCGGAGGAGTAGCAAGCTACCATGGCTCAGTGGAAGCACAAAGAGGCAGTTTACATACCGTTGCACGTCACACGTATGCATGACATGCCTGATATGCATAGATACAACAATGGCATCACAACACAACCATTCAACAACTTTTTATCTAAGAGGCTCATACGAGCCTTGCATAATATGTTCTTACAAATAGGGGTCACATTACCCGACACTCAAGTCATACAAACAACTTCCTACAAACCAAGTGGAAGCATAAGCTGTCTACGTACAGACAAATGAAAGGATAAAAAGGCACATGGCCTGACTATCTACAGCCCGCCACAGGGCATAGGGTCGTAGCTGGGACACCAGCTATTCGGCATCATTGACATCTAGAAATAACCCACCTTGGGTCCTGGGTCTCATATGCAACATTTATTAAGCAAACATGAGTACAAACGTACTCAGCAAGTCTTTAGAGCAGACCTAGTCTATTCATGCTCATATATCAACAAGGGGGTTGGAGTTTATGCAGCAATGCCATCTTTGACTCATGGCTAACCTACACTACACAATTTTAAATCTTTGTTTAAATTTTAGATATCGCACACGAGTCCACTAACTCCATGATAATACACCACCATGGTTTCACTTCCCTCTCCTGGGAGGGTGCCATCCATGGTACTCACACTTGTCTTGATATTTTTATGAGTATCCATTTGATTACCTATGTACAACATAAGTTATCCAAGTAGTCCATATCCGAGGACGCAGCTATTCCAATAGTTTCATACCCTGCAGGGGTGTACTTCTTCACACACGCTCTTGCCACTTATCGCTGTGTTCTCATAAAACCATGCACCTCGGCAACCTTCAAGCGGAAGTCCAGCGAGGGAGTCGGCCATGACCGTCGATCAAATAAGACCTCTAGTCCAGGCTATCGCCTATTTGAGACTGAACCCACACGGAAGACCGGGCGAAGTTTCCGCTACGGCCCCAAATGATGTGCGCAGGGTTCCCAAGCCCACCATTCGGGTGACCCTTGGTACACCGTGCCACTTCCTACCGCGTCGTAACCCACCCTAGGGTCAGCGCTACGCATGGCCTCTAGCATGCTACAAACACAAGAAACTACCTGCAACTCCTGGACTAAGGATTAAGTGACTGAAAAGTCGAGAGGGGTCGTGTTAACGGAACCCAATGTGTGGTAGTAACTAGTCTTGGATCACAAACACGGAACTTAGTTCCTAAGAATGGTCCCAATGAGACAACCCGCTATGTACTCCTACATAGCCTCTCATCGCTACCTTTACCAAATCGGGTTCATCATAAGTTCATCACATCAGAACATCATGGTTTCACTCAGTTCATCACCCAGATGAATCAGACCTACCACAACTCTAAGCATAGCAAGCGTAGTAGGCAAAGTAAGGTAAGCACATCATGGCACAAGCATCTACCAGGTATGCTATGTTGCAAGGTTTAGCTATTTATTGTGACAATGACAGGTCATGCATAAGAATAGGCTCATCTACCATGTATGATAGATAAGTGAACATTTGTCCTAATGCAATGAACAAGAGCACGAGCGAGAGAGTGGGATGTTATAGGAATGATCAAGGGGGGTTTCTTGCCGTGCTGGGTGGGGGGAAGGTTCTCTCCTTCGATGGAATACTCAGGGGTATCCTAAGAAGCAAGGCCTACTGCAATGTAGATAAATAGCATTCATTACACGCAAGTGCAACAATATGATTCATGACCATGACATCGTTGTAGGTATGGATGAGCTAATGCTACTAGTGTCCAAGTTAATTTGAAGGGAGTTTCAATATAGGTTCAAAATTGTTCTTCATTTCAAATTCCGTAAATTAACCTATTAGCAAATGTCAATGTTCTTCTACATAGGTTGCCCTAACATGCATGATAATAGAACCATTGGATTCATTGGATTTTTCTGATAAATTTTCATATATAAATTATTTTCATCTGATTTACGGATTAATTTATATGAATTTTTAAAGTTTTAAACAATTTCTACAATTATTTTAAAACTGGAAAATGAAATATGACGTCAGCCTGACGTCACTACGACGTCAGCTGGTTGGCTGACCAGGCCAGGTCAAACCTAACGTGTGGGGCCCGCACATACATGAGAGGGTCCTAAACTCCAGGCTGACTAGGGATTTGACCCACCCTAGGGCCCACTGATCAGTGGCAGGAGGCTAATTAATCAGGGGGGATTAGCCCCTGATGATGGCCACGTCGGCGCCCACCGGAGTGGGGCCGGCAACGGCCATCTACACGGCAGCGATCTACCAGAGTTGCGCCTCCGGCCACCATTTGACGTGTGGAAGGCATCGGGAGAGGGGGCTCGGGGGGCCACCGGAGCTACGGCCGCCGACGACCCGAGCGGCGGCGAGCTTCGGGCAGCAAGGGAATGGCGCCTACGGTGAGGGACAGACCGCAAGAAGAGGGGGAAACGGAGGAGGAGCTCATGATGGGGTTGCTAGGGGAGATGGCGAGCTCGGGGACGCACAGACGACCTCGAATCGCCGGAGGAAAGCTTCGGCTGCCGGCGGGGAAGAAACGGTGACGGCGCATCATGTAGGGCTCCCGGCTTCTTCTAGCGTCACGAGGGGGACGAGGGGGTCGCTGCGGGGCTGCTGGTGGGCTCAGAGGGGCGCGAGGGTGGCTAGAACAACGGCGGCGAGATCGACTAGGGCTCGGCCATGGCGGTAGGGAGGAAAAAAGGGGGAGAGAGAGCGGCGGCAACTGGGAGGAGGAGAAATGGAGGGAGGGCTCGATCTGGACGTCTCCCTGGAGTCTATCCCTCCACCCAGGTAGGCACACAGGCAGGAGGTGGTCGGCGCACGGCGACCACGTGCCCGACGTCCTTCTGGACGGAGGTGGAAGAAGACCGGTTCGCCCCTGGTGGGCTGGGCCGGCTTCTTTCCTGGCCCAGGCAAGATTTTAATTATTTACTTTTCTCTTTTCTTTTTGTTATTCCATTTATGACATTTGTTCCATTTTATTTTCAGGCACATATGCTATTTTAAAATATCCCAAATATTTTATATATTGAAGTTTGAATATTTCAAACTTATCCAAAAAGTTTCAGGATATTTTGAAAATTAAACTAATGATAATGCTTTATTTGGTATTTTCAGTAGTTTTAGCATTTATTTTTAAATTGCTTCAGTTGTTCAAATATTTAAAATGACACCTATTATAATCATGTCCATATTTATCAGACATAGGGAACATTTTGTAAGGGCATTTTGGATTTGTTGAATTTTCACCAACTTTGAATTTTTTTTGATTCAATGTGAGCTTGGGGTTTCTTTTAGTCCCCATTTCATGTTGATGCAAAATTGTAACATGATGCAACACCCATGCCGTCCCATGACATCTAGATAGGGATGTGACAACTCACCCCCTCTCAAAAGAATCTCGTCCCGAGATTTGGAAGTTGTCGGGAAGAGCACGGGGTACTCTAGTCGAAGAAGATCTTCTCTTTCCCATGTGGCCTCCTTTTCAGAATGGTGTGACCACTGAACCTTGAAAACTTGATGTTCCGTCACCGAGTGGTACGCTCATCTTGATCAAGAATACGAATAGGGTATTCTCGATATGTAAGGTTATCTTGGAGATCAAGCGCTTCGTGGTCTACTTCACGGACACGGTCCGAGAAGTAACACCTGAGTTGCGAGACGTGGAAGACATCATGAACCTTGGAAACATGCGGCAGAAGTTCCAATTGGTAGGCAACCTCTCCTCATTTAGCAAGAATGCGAAAGGGTCCAATGTAACGAGGAGCCAATTTGCCCTTGATACCGAATCGATGGGTACCCTTCAGAGGCGTAACCCGAAGGTAAGCCTGCTCGTCAACTTCATAGGTCACAGCCTTATGATGGCGATCATATTGGCTCTTTTGACGACATTGGAATGTTTTCAACTTTTCACGAATAATGCGAACTTGCTCCTCTGCATCCTGGATCATATCCGGGCCAAAGAGTTGCCTCTCTCCGGTTTCTGACCAGTTAAGAGGTGTTTGTGAACTTCGTCCATAGAGAACTTCAAAAGGGGCTTTGCCCAAGCTTGATTGATAACTATTGTTATATGCAAATTCGGCAAATGGAAGACATTTCTCCCTGTTCATACCGAAAGATATAACACAAGCTCGAAGCTTGTCTTTGAGGATTTGATTGACTCTCTCAATTTGACCACTTGATTGTGGGTGGAAAGTAGTGCTAAAAGATAGATGAGTCCCCTTAGCGGTTTGAAAACTTTCCCAGAATCGGGAAGCAAAGATACTTCCGCGGTCTGAGTTAATCTCCAATGGAACACCATGAAGAGAGACTATTCGAGAAACATACAACTCCGCTAGCTGGCTAGCAGTTATACTCTCCCGAACAGGAAGAAAATGAGCCACTTTGGAAAGGCGGTCAATGACCACAAAGATAGCATTATTCCCTCTCTTGGTCCTGGGAAATCTAGTAATGAAATCCATACCGACCTTATCCCATTTCCATTTGGGAATAGCTAAAGGTTGAAGGGTGCCAGCAGGCCTTTGATGTTCTTCTTTCACGCGACGACAAACGTCGCAATTAGCAACGAACTGGGCAATTTCTTTGTTCATCCTAGTCCACCAGAACCTCTGGCGTAGGTCCTGATACATCTTGGTACTACCCGGATGAATTGTGAGAGGAGAATCATGAGCTTCCTTAAGGATCAATTGTCATAGATGTTGCTTCTTTGGGATCACCAAGCGGTTCTCAAAGAAGACAACATCTCGATCATCTACCGAGAAGCACCTTGCATTACCCTTCTTAATGTTTTTCTTGATCCAAGATATCCCGGCATCATGCTTCTGGACTTCTATAATTTGATCCATAAGAGTAGGTTTCACTACCAGGTTGGATAGGAATCCTTGAGGAATAATGTGGAGGTTTAACTTCCGAAATTCCTCATGGAGAAGTTCATGACCTTGTTGTAACATCACGTTGTTACAATAAGACTTATGACTTAGTGCATCAGCCATGACATTGGCTTTCCCAGGGGTGTAGGTTATCCCTAAGTTGTAATCTGTAATCAACTCAACCCACCGTCTTTGCCTGAGATTCTAATCCGGCTGGGTGAAAATATATTTCAGACTTTGGTGATCAGTGTAAATTTCGCAACGATTAACCAGAAGGTAATCTGGCCAAGTTTTCAGTGCATGGACCACAGCTGCAAGCTCAAGATCATGTGTTGGATAATTATCCTCATGTGGACGCAAATGTCGAGATGCGTATGCAATCACATGACGATCTTGCATGAGAATGCAACCTAATCCTTGTCGCGAGGCGTCGCAATAGATAACAAAGTCCTTAGAGAAGTCTGGTGGCACCAGAACGGGAGCAGAGGTCAGTCGTCTTTTCAACTCCTGAAAACTGTGCTCGCATTGTGGGGTCCACTCGACCTTTTTATCTTTCTTGAGGAGTTCAGTCAGAGGTTTTGCAACCTTGGAGAAATTCTCGACAAAGCAGCGACAATAGCTCGCTAAGCCAAGGAAACTGCAAACTTGCATAACCGATTTAGGTTGAGTACAATCAAGGACAGCCTGAACTCTCTCGGGATTGACAGCAATACCTTCACCTGAGATCACGTGGCCTAGATAGGTCACTTCTGGCAACCAAAATTCACACTTGGAGAATTTGGCATATAGACGGTGCTCTCGAAGTTTCATCAATACCAGCCTTAGATGCTCGGCATGTTCCTGTTCGTTCTTTGAGTAGATGAGTATGTCGTCGAGGTAAACCACGACGAATTTATCTAAATACTCCATGAAGATCGAATTCATGAAGTGAGAGAAAGTGGCTGGGGCATTGGTTAAACCGAAGGACATGACGGTGTACTCGTATTGGCCATAACGAGTAACAAAACACGTTTTTGGAATGTCCCCGTTTCTAATTCTGATTTGATGGTATCCCAACCTCAAATCCATTTTGGAAAGACAGAGGACCCAACGAGTTGATCATACAAATCGTTGATCCTGGGGAGCGGACAAGCCCAAGGAGAAGAACTAAGTTGGATGAAACCTTTCTTCATAGCTTGATTGAGTTGGATCTTAAGCTCGGCTAGTTTTAGGGGTGCCATCTTATAGGGTCTTCTGGCTATTGGGACAGTCCCTGGAATAAGCTCTATCACAAACTCAACATCTGTGACAGGAGGAATTCTTGGCAGTTCTTCTTGAAAGACATCTGGAAAGTCACGAACTACCGGAATATCTCCTAACTCTGGAAGAGGGCTAGCATTGAGGGAATAGAGTTGGCGCTTGGCTTTTCAAGTGGAGACATTAACTATCTCACCCGATGGATGTGTAAGTTGAACATTCCTAGTATGAGTATCAATCTTAGCATAGTGGGCTTTCATCCAATCCATGCCTATAATGATATTGATGTCTGAAGACTTGAGGGCTATCAAAGATGCTAGGAAGACTAGCCTATCCACCAGAATCTCATTATCATGGCTCACTCTAGAAGTTTGCCACTTTGAACTAGGAGTCTGGACTACTAAAGGAGTAGGCATATCAGAAAAAGACATGTTATGCAACTGTGCATAACTTTCTGAAATGAAAGAATGAGATGCCCTAGTATCAAATAGAACAAATGTTGGATGACTATTGACAAGGAGCGTACCTAGGATAACATCATGATCCTCAATGGCTTCCTCAGCAGAGACATAAAAGGCTTTTCCCAGCTTCCCACATCCAGCGGGCTTGGCATTAGCCTGAGGGCACTCACGAGAGTAGTGTCCTCGTTCTCCACATTTGTAGTAGACCACGATGGAACGGGGAGCAACATTGTCAGGCGGACCTCCAAAGGGCCTGGCTAGAGGGTTGGGCTGAGCTGGGCGAGGCACCTCGAAGGATGGCCTCGCAGTGTATCTTGGCGGCAGAGCTGCGTTGGGCACCCAGACCCGGCGTTTGTTGGAGCCTGAGCCAGATGCGGGGCTGAAGTCATGGTTGTGCTTTCTCGTGGCCTCATAGTTAGTCTGTCCAGTCTCGGCATTGATAGACTTGTTGACGAGAGCCTGGAAGGTTGTGCACTCATGCAGGCGCAAATCTCGACGGAGCTCAGGATTGCGTCCCTTGCGGAACCTAGCCTATTTCTTGGCATCAGTTGAAACTTCCTCCGAAGCATAGCGAGCAAGATTGCCGTACTCATGGCTATAGTCATCCATTGACAATCTGCCCTGGGTGAAAGCACATAATTCCTCTCTCTTGCGATCCATCAGCCCTTCCGGGATGTGATGGGTACGAAATGTTGCACTGAATTTTGCCCAAGTTGGTGTGGGGCCTGCTCGGATCTTGCGGAGCATGCTGGTCAAGTTGGTCACTTTATTTAGTATTTTCAATAACTTTATCATTTATTTTTAAATTGCTTCAGTTGTTGAAATATTTAAAATGACCCCTGTTATAATCATGTCCATATTTATCAGACATAGGGAACATTTTGTAAGGGCATTTTGGATTTGTTGAATTTTCACCAACTTTGAATTTTTTTGATTCAATGTGAGCTTGGGGTTTATTTTAGTCCCCATTTCATGTTGATGCAAAATTGTAACATGAGGCAACACCCATGTTGTCCCATGACATCTAGCTAGGGATGTGACATTTTTGAATGGTGGAAATAGTGGCATTATCGATCCTATAGGAAGTCTACAGAAAATATTTCGCAAAAAATGAGTACATGCACCTATTAAATAGGGCATGATTTTAGAAACATGTAAGAAGTGGTTTCACTGGATTTGGAGTTGGTATGAGTTTCTTATGAATTTCCTAGGATGGCTATAATGAAAAATGGTGCTCTTTATTTGACCCATCAGAATCAATGCATGGTAAAAATGTTAACTATGGCCTGATAAACAAGACATGATATTTGGAGAACCTGGAAACTGGAATCACTCCAGTTGGAGTTGATTTAGATGTTCTAGGAATTTTGCAAGTGGGGTTGTACGTGGTTCAAATTCAAATTTGAATTTGAACTAACAGAAAAGATTTATGGAAAAATGTGAAATGCACACATATGGTTAGGAAATGTTTTTCACCAGCTTGTGGGAATTTTAATTAACTAATGTGGAGTTCAAATGAATATAATATGGAATTTTGAAATAACTGGAAAAAGAAAATGGGAAAATCACCTATAAGGCTAAACAGTGCACATGGCATAGTTTTGCCAAATGAGGCGGCACAATGGCTCGCCTCGCATGCGTAAGGGTTACGCCGAAGGCGTACTCCATGCAACACGCTTTCTTGGCAGGGAGACGCCTTCCTCGGGAGGCATGACCACTTCACTGGTGGGGCCTCAACCGCAGATCAGCGGGCCCTGCTGGCAGGGTCTCCCTCCACCTCCCGCCAGCACAGGGGGCAGAGGAGCCCGACCAAGCGCCGGCCGGCGGCCGCTCCAGTGGCTCCGGCCACCTCCGACAACGCTTCGGACACTGCTAGGCTCGGGGCAACTGACCACACTCGCCTTGGGGGTTCTTGGTCCCGAGAAAAGCCGAGGCTGAGTGAGGCTTCGATCACGACGGAAGTGACAAACAGTGGCAACGGGCATGGTGCGGTAGCCACAGAAGGGCAGAAATGGTGAGCGGAGGGGGGGGGGGTTGCGGTGGCGCTATGGTGCCTGAATGCTGTCCGAAGGAGGGAAGAGAGGTAGGGCAGCACGAATTCGCCGGAGGCCGGCGCGGCGCCATGGCATTCATGGGAGAAGGAGGAGGGCATGGGAGGAGGAATGGATGGGCGAGGGTTGGCTTCGGGAGAGAGAGAAAGCAAGAGAGCTCGAGAGGGGCATGTGGGAGGTCTTATATGCCCGAGCCGAGGTCCACCATGGAGTGAGCTCTCGTACGGGGCTTGGGCGAGCTTTGTCGGGCCTTGAGGAGGGCAAGGGAGGAGGGGCCCGACCCCCCAGCGTGTTGAGGACGTTGAGGAGACCTCGGGGGACACGACCCCGGCGCCCATGGTTGTCGGGTGCCTCTGATTGGGCAAGCTATAGTGCGTCGATGTACTTTAGCGTGCTCCAGAGCACGATCTTTCCATGCCATGGTGTTGTCCGTGGCCCTTTCGCGTGTCCTCTAGCGTCTAGGGTATCTAGGGGGAATAAACAAGGTCTATGTGGCCTTGGATGCTCTCGGGGTTCAATAGATTAGAAAGGAAATGGTGAGAGAGGACAAACCTTGCTGTCCAGGGGTGGTAAATGGGGGTTTTACCACGCAAATAATTGGGATGTGGCCATGCCAATCTTACTAGAGAAAAAAAAAATCACCTGGGAGCTATGGTAAAATTTTAGGCCCAAGGATGGCAAAGGAAGGGGTGAAAACATCAGCTTTGATTTTCTACCACAAGGTGTTTGATGGAGTTTTGGGCCAGCTAAGTTGTTGTGATTGACATGAGAGTTAACAAGATTGAGAAATAGGTATAAATGAGCTTAATCAGTTTTGACCACATTTAGAGAAAGTGGCCAATGTAAAAGTTTCAAATCCTAGAAATGGGCAGAAATGGAGTTGCTTAGATCTAGCTAAGAAAACTATCCTCCCTTATGCACCACTTGATGTGGTGGCATATTTTAGGGACTATAACATGCAATTAAAGTTTGGGGACCAATGGGGAAACTTGGCAATGTAATATTACCAAATTCTTGGAATCAACAGAAAGAGGTTTGAGAGGATTTGGACAAGTGTATCTTCTCCCCTTGATGCACCACATGGTGTAACATCATTATTTGGGGATTAGAACATGTCCACAAGTTTTGAGATCAAAAGGAGAAACTTCATGATGTAAAGTTGCTAAAATTTGGTTCTGGACAGAAGGGGTTTTGGAATAATTGTGTGAAGCAAAACTATTGGGATTGAGATGAAACTTGGCCAGATCATCACACAAGACATATGTGACCTGCTGGAATTTCCTAGGATTTAATTGAGAATATTTTTTATAGAAATATTTCAAATGCTGGAAATAGGCAGAAATGGTTTTGAAGGGTTTTGTCCAATATTTTGAACATGACCATGTGTTTAAACTCTTATATATCGACAATATATGTCCTCTGAGTTTTTCTAAAAAAATCAAATATTTCTTGAAAATTTAAATAATTTTTCCCTATAAAAGACCATTTCTGGCCTTAACAAAAAGCATTTAAATAAAATAGTAAAATAATATTTGGTACTTTTGGGAAGTCATGTATATAGTGGGTTTCAAAGAAAGTATTTGGGTAAAGAGGATCCACCCAATTTGGGAACTTGCAGTGCAAATCTCAAATCAGGGGGTTTGAAAACCTAATTTAAATAAATGCTTTTTGGTCAAAATAATATTTTGTAAAACTGGTTTTAAGTCCTATTCACATGGCATGATCATTGGACAAGATTTGGGATCAAGGAAAAGAGTTCTTGAGGGTGGGGGGATGTTTTATGAATTATAGAGCACTAGCAGAAAATCAAACAAGCAAGCAAATAACACACAAGTCAAGCATTCAAATGCACCCAAAAAGTTTTAATGGGCCCTAATTTGAGTCATGTTAACTTAGTCATGAGGCAAATCACAGGGTGTGACATTGCTGGAAGCCCCTAGGCCCGGCTTGGAGAGGACACCCGGGACATCTCCCTATTCCGGGTGGATGCTGGCACACGTAGGTGCCCTGTGATCCATGGTGCCATATGTTTATATGACAAAGATCGGAACATCAGCCTTTATGAAAAGGCCTTGGCTTCCTCCCGAACCATCAGCGCACACCCCATGGGCAGCCTCCCTCGACGACAGGGTGATGCCGCTCTAGACGCATGAAAGTGCGTTATATCGACTAGAGGGGGGTGAATAGGTGATTTTTACAAATTCATCACTTTAGGAATTTCAACTTGAGGAATTTGAAATGTGATGAACAACTAGCGGCGGAGTAAGTACTCAAGTGCATGAGAAACAAAGCAATAGCATAGTTATCATGATGTAATAAAACATGTACACATTACAGGTAGCGTGATACAGGATAAGCAGGTGAGGAACAAGGTAACTTGAAGAATTGGGGGTGAGGAAATTGTGAAAGTATTTAGTCAAATTCTTCAAATAGTACATGTCAACTTCATCAACCGATATACGAGGAAATGAAAGGGTTGAGGAAATAGAACCAGGAAGCTCAAAGAAGACAATGGTTTGATGACCCAGTTCCAACTGCTGTGATAGTCATACATTTTGTTTGGAGCGGCCTGGTATTTAAACCAGAGGACACAAAGTCCTGGGAAATGCAGTCCTTACCATATTCTCCTTGAGCTAAGGTCACAAAGTCCTCGCCTAACACTCGTGGTAAGTCTTCAGGGTAGACTTCCAAAACCCTCACAAACTAGTCACCCGATGATCACAATTGACTACTAGATGCTCTAGACCAAGGTCACGCCTTGATGCCCAATTCACTGCAGGATGCACTAGACCATGATGCCTAACCGTCTGGAAGATACACAGTCTTCAAAGGTAATAAGCATCGGTTCCGCACAGGAACAATCTCTTCAGTGATGCTCAATCACTTTGGGTTTGGTGGTTTGGATTTGGTTTTTTCCTAACTAATGATTTTCTCTCAAAGTCTTTGGAGGATGGGTTGCTCTCAAATGACAAGTGTCAGTTCTCTCTCGGAGTAGCCAACCAACTAGTAGTTGTGGGGGTGGCTATTTATAGCCAGGGTGCAACCTGACATGATAAGACATAAATGCCCCCAATGATATGACCATTATGTGGATAAGATGATTGGGGAAAGCTAGCACAAGGCACAAAAATGGTCGCAATTTTGAACTATGAAAGTCCTCAGGCTTATCACATTCCTCAAAGAAACAGTCAATGGCGAAATCCTAACTCCTCAGTCAAACCAATTTCCTTAGAGACCAGAAGAACTTCATCTCTGTCACTGAAGAAGCTGACTGAACTGCAAGAGCTTTCCAAAGGCTTCACTCGAAGGATTGGATAGGTTGAGGCTTTTGAGTTCAGCAAAAGTTGGAAAGTTTCCTTAGGATTACCTCGGCCCCCTTTAACAGTATGGTGTTTCCTATGAATCGAAGAAAGGAAATGGAACTACGAAAACAAAAGTCTTCATGCTTCATAGTCCTCGTTCATTTCTTCAGGGTCACACCAACTTCTTCATTTTCAATGTCTTCAGGGAATACCAAAGTCTTCAGCAAAGTCTTCAATAAAGTCTTCACCAAAGTCTTCAGCTGAAGACATACATGTTTAGGGGTCGATAATCACGAAATATATCAAACTCCTCATTGACTTATAGAGCCTGTGTACACTCACAAACACATCAGTCTCTTAACCTATAAGTCTTCCATACACCAAAATCACTAAGGGGCACTAGATGCACTTACAATCTCCCGCTTTTTGGTGATTGATGACAAATAAGTTATGTTTTCAACGATGATAAAAATATGGAATGTAAGTACCGAGTTTTAGAAATTCGATTCCAAGATATAGAAGAACTCCCCCTCAAGTTGTGCATATTTGAGGAATTTGCTTTGGACTTCAAAAGCACATGGCACGTTAAAAACATGGAGAACTCCCCCTATATCTTGTAATTCATACACTCATTTAACATATGATATGAAGAATATGAAATGCATGATGAAAATGGTGTCTAACGAAATTCAGCATGCATGCATTAAGGTACTTGAGGAAATAAGCATGCAGAAAGCAGTTCAAAAGAGTCAGACCACCATCAGACTTAAGTTCACAACTCAACCAACAGAAGCTTCAAAGAGCAAGAGTTGTAACTTAAACAAAAAAACAGCCCATATATAGAGACCCGCTTGAAGACTCTCTTCAATTTTCTCCCCCTTTGTCATCGAAGACCAAAAGGGACAAAAACTAAGGAGTAATGCCCCTTGAAGAATTTCATCTTGAAGGTGAAGGAGGATCGCCAGCATTGTCGGGGTTGTTTGTCGATGCATGGCCCGCCACAGTGTCGTCAATATCCTCAGCTTGATCCGCCTCGCACCATGAAGAATATGAGCTTGTAACCAGCTGAGGAACTTGAAATTTATTGAATTTCTTCTATGGAGGATGAGCCTAGTCAAGGTTCTTCTCAAGGTTCATCTCCTTGAGTTCTTCGGGAGTCTTGAGGTGAGACAAAATGGCCCAGGTGCGGTTGAAGACTTCATGGAGGTAGTATTGGTTCTTCCTCACAGTGTTGTGCGTGAAAGTCATGTATCCAAGAACTGAACCGAAATGACGCTTGACCCACTTGTGGTTGCGATCAACCTTCTAATGAAGACTTATAGGAACCTCACAATCAATCATCGCATGAGGGGCAGACTCTCGAGGCTTTGGTGCTAAGGCCTTTCCAGCAAAGCTTTTGGTAGCAATGTCATCATTCGTGGAGTAAGATGCAGCTTTGTGAAACTGACCATCCAATAGATGAGTATCTTCATCAATGATGTCTTTTCCTTTTCCTTCAACTGAAGCAAATATGTGCTTGAGGACTTCAATAGGAGGAAAAAATCCGAAGTGATTCTGAAAGTCGGCCTTGAAGAGAATTGAAGACCTTGATCTGATGAATTTCATTATCCAGCGAGCTGCATTGGCCAAAGTCCTCATGAAGAAATCATGGTAGTTGATGGGAATCCCATGAATGACGTTGAATAGAATGTTCTTAATGATTCCCTCCACTTCTTCTTCTTCAGAATTGTGGCCCTTCTAAGGACTGAGGGTGTTGGTCAGAATGCGATAGAGTGTCCTGGGCACATAGAGAAAATCCTTCACAAGGAAGGTAGTACTTTGAGGTTTTCTCGGAGCCAATCGCTTCATCAGCACTTGCACATGTGGTTGGGCAGAGAAGATTCATCAAATAGGCATCTTGCCCCTTCTGAAGGAATTGGAACTGGGACTGATCGAACCAATTCAGAGTCTGGTGAAGTGTAGTGAGTAGATCCAGTCATCCAGTCCAAGACCCAGGAGTTGATGTCAGAAGCATCGCCTGTGATGTGCAAGGTGTCTTAAAATTGAAGAATCAACTCTTCATTCCAATCACAGATATCCACACAGAATGGAGGAATTCCACCATCATGAAGAACTACGAGCACCGGGGTGAAGGATGGGATCATTTCCACATCCGCATGAGGAATTTGATGACGCTCGAAGACCTTCTTCTTGTCAAACAACACTAATGCATAGTAGTTCATCTGCATGGTTTTCCAGAATCTGGTGCGACAGGCTCTTGTAGTGTCATACGGATTTGGTCCAGTGAAGATGTCCTCATTGAAGAAATTGGTCTTGATGAATTTGGGGCGCTTTGAGCCTTTGACTGCCATCTTAAGCTTGGTTGAAGGTTTGGCTTGATGCGGCCCACAATTTCCTTACGCATTTGAGTAATTTGCACAGTAGTTTCCTCAATGGCAGCTGGAGCAACTACTTCCTCAGCAGATGCAGCTAGAAAATCTTTGGTGACAGTTGTAGCCAAGCCATTAGATCCTGTCTGAAGTTCTTTAGTCTGGGCTAGAGACTGAGGAATTTGTGACATAGGAGTGGTCACTGGTGAATTTGGGTGTGCAGCTTCCCAATATTCATCATTGATTAGAGGTGTAGTGTTTCCAATGTACAAATCCTCTTCCATTTCTTTAACGCCGACCTCTTCAGCAGTCAACTAAGGCCGGGGCGATGATAGCAGTGGAGTTGAAGCATTAGCTTCCACTTCAGTTTCTTCATCAATATGCTCTGAGGTAGTAGCAGACTGATCGTTTTCTTCTTGATCATCATTTGGGATGACATAGTCAATGCCAAATTGTACTACTTCATAGGCTGGCATAGAGCTAATAGGAGTTGCATCAATCGGCTCACTTGAAGAACTTGGTAGTGTCTTCAATTTCTTCACTTCTATGGAATCTAAAGTTGATGCTTTTCTCTTCAGTGCCTTTTTCTCTGCAAGCTTAGTTTCCTTCGCTTCTAATGTAGAAGGAAGGTTGCTATTCTTCACCCTTGAGCATTTTGCAGTTTCTGCACAGGGTGATGGAGGGGCATTTTTTCAGGCATGACTGATGCAGTCACCCTTGTAGTCTCAATTTCATCAGGCACGGCAAAAGTTTTAGTTGTATTGGCAATTTATTCAGCAGTCAAAATTTGTTCACCTGCAGGAGCAGTTTCTTTAGTAGGCTCAATAGATTCTTCAGCCTGAGGAATTTGTGGTTGTGATCGAGTAGCAATCCTCTCGTTATGGTCCTTAACAACAGCTTGGGCTGCCCTGATGAATCTCACATTGGTGCCCTTCCATTCAACATCATACTTGTCTTGTTCTTCACAGAGACAGCGTATCTCAGACTGAACCGTGATGAGTTGATTTGGAGTCAAATTCATCACATTGTTCCTCGGAAACTTTTATTTTCTGGCCCTACCCTCTTAGCTCTCAGAGCTTGATCTCTTTTGCATTTTTCTTAAGCAATGAAGTGTGTGAGGACATGGTCCGCACCAAGAGGGAGGTTCAGTGAGGAAAGTGGGGTGCTGGGATCCTCATGCCATATGTCAATGAAGTTGAGGATCATCTTGGGATCCAACATGAGAGGAATAGAGATGACCTTGGCTATAGCAGCCCTTTGTTGAGTTTCTCCGATGATTTCCTCCAATTGTTCATCATCAACGTCATCATCATCCTTAGATCCTGAGGGTACATTCACCACAACTTTGCTCGTGTGAGGACTTGGTCGTTGACCTTGTCCAACAGTTCTCTTTAGCTTCAACAGAGTAGGACTTGTTGAAGACTATGCTAGGGAAGTGGGACTTGCAGAGACACCTGAAGCAATAGAGAAGCCCTTTGTCCTCTAACATGTTGCAAGGTGCACATGTGTTGCCGACTTTGTGGCTGCAGCTGATGATTGTGTAGATACTAAGGGTATTGCAGAGGCCTTTGAAGAACTTGTTGGAGGGTTCTACAGTGATGATTTTGAACTTGAGGACTTTGATTTTACTGCGGATTTCTTCACCAATGATTTCTTTGGAGCACTAGCAGAGGCTCCAGCAGAGGCAGCAACAACTATTTCTTCATTGAATTTCTTCACAACCTCTTTTGCCTTCTTTGCCAGCTTGGCTTGTTTGTATTTCCCATTCTTGAGGAAAGTCATCACCAGTTTTGAGACTAGTGGGATTAGCAGTTTCGTTTGGAGCCAAGGGTGGCCTATTGCAATGGGGTTTAATAGTGAATTTCTTCATGTATTTTGGAGTGACATAGCGATATTCTTTCTAGCATATCATCTAGGCGAGGAATGGGGTGATTATATCAAACGGTTATAACATTGATAGGGAGGCAAACCGAACACATCCACATACTACCGTCTTTCTTGGGTACAAGTATCAAAGGAAATGCACAAGGACTTAAACTTTCACGTAAATGCCCTTTATCTAGGAGTTTTTGGACTTGCCTGTGTATCTCCTTTGTTTCTTTGGGATTGACGCGGTAGGGTGCCTTGTTTGCAAGCGGTGTTTTGGGTATGAGGTTGATGTGATGTTCAATCCCTCATTTTCGTGGTCGCCCCGAAGGTAGCTCATTGGGAAAATGTCTTGAAATTCTTGCAACAAATGAGATAACACAAGAGGAAGATGTTGCGAAGGGTTAGTCCATATGATGTCATCCTTGCACATAAGAACATATGGAAGAATGGCCGATGGGCTCTCAATCACATCCCTCAAGTATATTTTGGTGCCTAAAATAACAAAGTCTCTAATGTCCCTCATCGTGGAGTCACTCACTTTTGGCTTGTGGCGATCACTCTCTTTGAGGTGGATCACTCTCTCACTTTTATCTCCATGATGGTTTGAAGATTTCTTATTGGCGGTTACTTGGCTCGGAGACATTGTTCGGAGCACATACTGCCTACCCTTCAATTTGAAGCTATAGTGATTGGTCCGACCGTTGTGGACGACGCCAGGGTCGAATTGCCAAGGTCTCCCAAGGAGGATATGGCAAACGGACATGGGAACCACATCGCAGTCCAAGGTGTCTTCATAAGCACCGATCTTGAAGGAAATTTTCATGGTGTGATCAACTTTGATAGTGCTAGAGTGACTAAGCCATTGGACCTTACACGGGCGAGGGTGCTTGTTCTTGACCAATTGGAGCTTGGAGCAAAGGTCTTCACTTGACAAATTGTGGTAACTTCCTCCATCGATGATGGCATTTTCCGATTTTCCTTGCATGTCCACCTTGGTTGGGAAAATGTGGCAACATTGGTCCTCATCTTCTTGGTTTTGAAGTGTAAAAACCTTGGAGACAATGAGAGGAGGGCTCGAATTGCTGTCACAAAATACTTGTGAATCTTCACCTTCATTGACTTGTTGATGTATGGCCACATGTTCCAATGCTTCCATCTCGTCGTCTCTCATCGAATCATAGGTACCATCTTGACGAATCATGGTCCGTCTTGTTGGACACTCGTAGGTCTTGTGGTTGTGGCCTTTTCTCGTGAAACACTTGATGGAGCATGATTTAGCGGTGGCATCAGTTGCTGGTGTAGAGGATGAAGCCATTGGCTTGTAGTTGCTTGAATTAGTATGGCCGCTTGACTAAGTCATCTTGTCTTTGGATATTGAATTGTCGCCGATAAGTGTTATACATTTTGTAGGCGAAGGCGTCATTGTTGTAGAAGTTCGAGCACTTGAACCATAGGTCTTCGAAGAGAACTTGGAGTACTTGTAGTCATCTTGCAATTGGCGTTCCACCTTGGTTGCTTGACTTACTGACTTGAGTAGGTTCGAGTATGGTTGGAATTCCACTATTTTCTTGAATTGGAAGTTGAGACCATTCAAGAAGCACGCCATTTGTTTGCTGGTCATCTTCCTTGACATTGGCTCAAAACATGGCAATTTCCATTTCCCCATAGTATTCTTCTACGGACATTGTGCCTTCCTTGAGTAGTTGTATCTTCTTGAACTGATCTCGACTGTAGTGTTTAGGCACAAAATGAGCTCTCATGTGGTACTTCATTTCAGCCCAAGTGGTGATAGGAGGTTCACCACTTTCTCTTGTTCACTCAATCACTTGCTCCCACCAAATGAAAACATAATCTTGGAACTTAATAGAGGCCATGGCAATCTTTTTGTCTTCCTCAAAGTTGTGCAAGCGAAATATCTTGTCAACTTTGAGTGCACCTGCAACTAGAAACGCTATAAGAAGGGCTGAGCAGGCGGTAACATAGCCAAACAAAGGTTTGCTCGGATGTGGGGGGTAGAGGCTTTCATGGCAATGTTGGGTAGCTTGTCAAACAAGTGGTAGGTAGCGTGACATAACGATAAAAGCGAGCCATCTAGCATGGCAATGATAGTAGTGGTATCCAGGGAAATGTGTCATCTCGCATGAGATCCCACTTGGAAGAAGAATGATTCCATGAAGAAGACAAGCAAACGTAGTCGAACGAATCCTCACACTCCGAATGCTTTCGGAACTCTATCGAGAAGGAACAATCCGGAAAGAACAATCAACACATGATACACCACAACATACGCATGATATGATGTACAAACAAATATGATGCATATCCGGTTCAATATGCAAGGCATGGCATGGCATGGAAGAACAACAAACAACTACTACACATTAAGTGAAGTTCAATATGCAACGAGTTGCATATTGACGAAACCCCACGTTCGAATTATTTAGTTCACTCTCGTTTAGGTACTCATCAATATTAAATGTTGTTTAACATGGCAAACGGTGAAACATACATAACTATATCATCTATGCATTTTAAATGAGGCCGAAAGCAACGAATAACAACTCCGGAACGACCTCGTATGCATATTTATGTTTGGTCTAGATCTGAACTAACAATAGTTTAGAGTTATTAAAAGGAAAAATAAATGTCACCATGTGATTCTATACATTTTTCCAGTCAACTTACATATGTGGAACATTTTAATCAAAACTACGGTTTGGTAGTTATGAAATAAATCATTTCACATCACATTTACGCAAATTACATTAAAACAGCAGGTCAAACATTTTAAACATATGTGAGAGTTGAATATTGTGAATCTAAAGGAAATTCTAGTCATTTTTCATGTATAAAGTTTTTACATATGATGCACGGTCGAGAAGTTATTAAATGCATGTATATAGGGTTTTTTATGCAAATCTGTAATTCCTAGAAATTTAGACAAAATCGCGGATCTAAAAAAACGCTAGCAGGCCAAATCTACAATACGCCCGAACAGAACATGGGCGCAAGGTAGCTAAATCATGCATGTGCATCAAATAGATGCAAGCGGGGGGGGGGGGTCGGCTCACCCATGGGCCAAGCCCACTCGACGAGGAGCTTGGGTTGGCTGGAGGAGGGCGACGGCTGGGCCAGGCGGGAGGCGGCCGAACTGCGGGCGTTGGGCCGGCCTAGGCGAGGATGGAAGTCATTCCCGACCTCTGCTTCAAGGATGACGGCGACCAGGGCGCAGCACGGCGATGGCTGGGCTCCCCGGCGGCGCAGGAGCCTCGGGATGGAGCGGATTCGATCAGAGAGCAAGTGGGGTAACCTGATCTGGCAGTTGGAGGAGCGGAGGTGAGCTCCGATGAGCAGGGAGACCAATGGTAGATGGCGCTAGGCCGGCGCGGAGAGGTATGGCTCGGGCGGCGCGGGGCACCGGCCAGCGGCGGGGAGGCACATGTGGCTAGGACCCCTCTGCCGCCATGGACAGGAGCTCGGGGACGAGGGCGTGTTGCGGAGGCTCTGAGGTCGCTGGACATGTTCGGTCGGCCAACCGGACGTGTCCGTTAGGTGGGATTTGGCTGGCTGGTGGGGATTGGGGCGTGGATTCGAGGAAATGGCTAGGGTTTGACCACAAATGGAAGGAGGGCTGTTTAAATAGGCAGGGTGTCTTAGGGTTGGAGTTTTCTCCGTTTTTGGACCTTCGGATCTCGGTTCGACGGTCCAGAAGCAAAGAGGGGCTAGCAGGGCCTTGTGGGCTGTGTAGAGGGAAGTTGGGCTGAGATGAGAGGGAAGTGGTGGCCCGCGACATGAGGTTTCAAATACCAAAAACGTCCGACAATTTTGACCGGCTAGTGCCACTATATATTTAACGGTTCGGGAATCAAACGGACTCCTGATTGTGACGAAATTTGACAGGCCATCTACCTACGCAGAACCAAGACCGCATGCCAAGTTCCGACACAACCCAAGAAAGTTTTATACGCACTTTTAAAAACAACATTTTATCAATGCCGTGGGCGCGTGCATGCGTGGTCGGTCTCGAAACGGTCGACGACACGAACGGAGAGAATCGACAACTACAAACGGATGTGAGTTTTCGAAAATGAGTGATGATGTTATGCAGATGATACGAATTATGCAATGATGAATGCAAAAACCAAATGAAACACTAGACGAGAATGGAAATAAAGGGGAATATTTTGGAGTGTCGGTCCCGGGCTGATACACCCGGGTGGTTTGACAGATTTGCAGAACTACATCTAGAAAAGCAATGAGGGACTCCGAAAGTACATTCAATGTTGGACCATGTTGCACAACACCGTGGAGAATTTCTCTGAGCACCAAGCCATGTGTGCCTTCAAGGCAGACACATGGTACCAAGAGCTCATCCTGAAATTTGGCTGAGCTGGGGACGTGTCCCTCAGTCGAGCCATGGAGATCGCCAACAATTATGTGAATGGCGAGGAAGAGTTCTGCCTCCGTACCAACAAAGCAAGAACGAGTGATGCGCCTGAATCGGGGGAAATGTTGGAAAGAAACAATAATGGAAAGCCATCACCTCTCATAAGGCAGAAGTTACGGCCATTCTTAGAGAAGGCCAAGACAAGCCTAAGCATAATAAAAAGAAGAAACATTGGACTCCCAAGAATAAGTCTGACTCTAAATCTGATGTTTTGGATCAACAATGCCAAATTCATAACAAGAAGGATGAACAAGGCAACATAGTGTATCTGAAGCACACCACTCGGGAGTGTTGCCTGCTCTGACAAGAGATGAGTGGAGAGCCCTCAGGAGAAAAGGAAAACAACGAGGAAGATGAAGACACTTCTGAGTACCAGAACATCCCAAAGGTCCTCATGATCTTTGCCGAGGTGGGAAGCAAGAGCCGTCGTCTATCGGGAGGTCAATATGGCAGTTCCGACTGTCACCAAATACCTCAACTAGGCGAAGACACCCATTATATTTCACCAATAGGATCACCCAGCCCACATAGCCACCCCCTGAAGGCACGTGCTTGTCGTCAATCCAGCTGTGAAGGGGGTCCGACTGCGCAAGGTATTGATGGATGGAGGCAGCAGGCTCAACATAATCTACAGCGACACGCTCAAGGCAATGGACATCCCGATGTCCCGATTGAGCATGTGCAACATGCATTTCCATGGGGTCATCCCCGAGAAGAAGGCATGGTCACTCGACCAAATCGCCTTGGACATTGTGTTCAGAGGCGAGGAAAATTTCCGGAACGAGCGACTAAACTTTGAAGTGGCCGATTTTCACAATGCCTATCACGCCATCCTGGGTAGGCCTGCCTACGCTCGTTTCATGGCCTATCCATGTTATGTGTATCTTAAGCTCAAGATGCCAGGACTAAAGGGTGTGATCACAGTTACCGACCACTGGAAGGTCACCGAGGAGTGCCTCCAGCTGGGCTCCAAAATCGCCAACAAACAGGTGCTTGCCAACAAACTCGTGGATACTAGAAGACGGTGGACTCCGCTGACTAGCTCAAGTCAGAGCGGCCGGCTATGGAATCGGCTTTCCAGTCGGCCGGTGAGATCAAGCAGATCCAGCAGCAATACTTGGTGCGTTCTCTGCCATTCACATACCTGGGTTTACCATTGGGCAACACGCGACCATCTGTCATGGACATGATGCCTCCTGTGGCGTTCGTGGAGAGGAAACTCTCTACGGCAGCATCGCTGCTGGATTATGGGTCCAAACTAACCCTGATCAACTCTATGGTGACTTCGCTCACGATTTACGCCATGTGCTCTACCTGCATCCCGCCCAAGATTCTTTAGCACTTGGAAAAGCTGCGGAGACACTGCCTTTGGGCCAAGAAATCTAAAAACGGATCAAGAACTATTCTCTCGCAGATTGGGATGTGGTTTGCAGACCAAAACAGAAGGGAGGGCTTGGCATCATTGTTCTTAGAATTCAGAACCAAGGGCTTCTTCACTAGCAACTTCACAAATTCTATAATCAGTTGGATGTATCGTGGGTCAGTCTCATCTGGAAGAACAACTACCAGGCGCAAAATATTGTGCCGCATGGGGCTGATCCTTGTGGATCCTTCTGGTGGCGTGACTTGCTTCAACTCACACCTATCTACAGAGGAGTCACAAAAGTGGATGTTGGTGTTGGAACCAAATCCCCCTTTTGGAAGGATCCGTGGACTCTGGAATTACTATCAGAATGATACCTGAGAGATTTCACTTTTGCCAGGTTTGAGGACATTTCCATCAGAAACCTCCTCTCTACAGATACCATTGGAGAGAACTTTCATCTCCCGCTATCACTGCAAGCTAGGTAGGAAATGCGGGACATGCAGTCGGACCTAGAAGCTATGGATCTTCATCAAGACCCAAATGGCTATGCGTGTGCGGAGATGCAGGGTTCAAATCTAGCAGATACTATCGATTCTTTTTCCAGGACATGGTCGCTGATGATGCTTTCTCGTGGGTCTAGAAGTCTAAGTGCACCATGAAATGGAAATTATTTGCATGGCTTCTGCTGGCTGACAAATTGAACACTCGGGTCATGTTGCATAAGAGAGGGATGGCGCTGGTAGGCAATGATTATTTGTGCCTGCTATCTACTCACTACCCTGAAGAGACGCTAGAACATCTATTCTTTAGCTGTGCATTCAGCTTGGAATGCTGGGCCTCCATTGGTGTTGACTGCCTAACGCATGATAATAGGCTCCACACGGTTCATGCTGCAAAACTGGCCTGGAATTCCCCCATGTTCTTCGAAGTTTTCACTGTTGCATCTTGGGGCATTTGGAAAGAGAGGAACAACAAGCTTTTCAAGGAGATTGCTCCCACTCATGCCTCCTGGGTAGCCAAGTATAATTCTGATCTTGGACTCATGAAGCATAGGATTAAAAGTGGCCTATGGCCCTTTGTTGATCAATTGATAGCTAGACTCCCCTGAATTACACTTCCTCTTTTGCTTGGGTGGTCTGATGACACCCTCTCCCCCCACCTCTCTCTCTTCTCCCCTATGTGAATGCCTATAAGTTTGTTTCTCCCTTAATATAAAGTCAGTGTGGGTGCCCCACTATCCAAGTTTCCTCAAAAAACATATTCCTTGAACATATGCATGACCCAAAAATTAAATAAGATCCTTACACCGAGGAGCCCCCACAAGCAGTCAGCCCATCTAATGAGACTGAGATTAGCATTCCGGTAGTGGTCGACTTGGTTCATGAAGTTTGGGTAATCACTCCCGAGTGGACCCAACCGTCTTAGCATACTTGATCGAGCAAGAATTCCCTAAAGATGAAGAAGAAGCTCGTCAAATTGTCCGATAATCTAAGGCCATCGAGGTGATGGGATATCAGCTATACAAGAAAAGCACTACCAGGCACTCAGAGATGCATCTCTCAAGTGGAAGGACTGCAGATCCTACATAAATTCTCAGATGATGGTCGGAATAGTCTGTCGGGGTTGTGAATTCTCAAACGATGGTCGCAATAGTCTTGTACACCACATGGGTCGAAGAGCTATCGTCCGTCGTGTGGGGCATGCGAACAATCCCGAATCTCTCCAACAAGCACTCTCCTTTATTCATGGTGTACGGGTCTGAAGCCGTTTGATACGTCTCCAACGCATCTATAATTTTTTATTGTTCCATGATAATATATAATCATTCTTTGATACTTTTTGGGCATTTATTTACCAATTTATAATATTTTTGAGCACTAACCTATTAACCCAGTGCCTAGTGTCACTTGTTGTTTTTTGCATGTTTATGACCTTTTAGGTTACAATACCAAACAAAGTCCAATTGCCACGAAACTTTTTGATGATTTTTTCTGGATTAAAAGAAGACGTGGAAACTTCGGGAGGAGGCCAGATGAACCACGAGGGGACCACAAGCCAACAGGGTGCCCCATGAGGGAGGCCCCCTAATGGCTTGTGCCTCCCTCGGGAGCCTCCCAATGCCCCTCTCTAGCCTATAAATTCTTATTTACCCTAAAAACCCTAGAAGCGCTCCCAAAACATTTATTCTGCCGCCACAATTCCCTGTTCTGACAGGAGGCCATCTACAACCCTGTTCTGGCACCTTGCCGGAGGGGAGATCGATCACAAAGGGCCTCTTCATCAACCTTGCTGCCCTCACCATGATGTGTGAGTAGTTCAACACATACCTACAATTATGTAGGTAGTACCTATATGGAAATTTCTCTCTCTCTCTCTCTCTCGACCTTCAATACAATGTTCATCGCATCTTTGCCTTGATCTATCCGATGTAATCCCTTTGTATGGTGTGTTTGTTGGGACCCGATGAATTGTGAGTTTATGTTTAGATTATTCATGAAAAGTATTTGAGTCAAACATGAATACTAATATTCTAATTTTCATGATAATCATAGCTTGGTAATGCTCTCCTATCTATTGAGATAGTTTGGCTAACTAGATTGATATTTCTTTGGTGGGAGTTGTGAGTTGTAGTAGGTTTAACCTAGCGAGTTTCCATATCCCAGTGACAGAACAGGAACAGTTGTGTCTTTGTGTTGCTGCTACTAAGGATAAAACGATGGGGTTTATTCGTAGTGATTGAGTTTATTTAGTCCACATCGTGTCATTGTTCTCGAAGCATTACTCTGTTTTCCTTAATACTCTAGATGCATGCTGGATAGCTCTAGATGGGTGGAGTAATAGTGATAGTTGCAGACAAAGTCAACATATTTTCTTATGTACGTGATGCCTATATACACATGATCATTACCGTGAAAATCGCATAACTATTCTCTTTTCTATCAATTACCAAACAATAATTTCTTTACCCACTATATGTTATTTCTGCGAGAGATGCCACTAGAGAACTCTATGGCCCCTGGGTCTATTCACGTATATATTCAAAAACGCTTTCATTGCCTTGCTGTTATTTATTTTATTTTATTTTATTTTGCATTTTAGAATTATCTACACAACTCACTTTCTTGCAAATGATGAGATCAAGGGTATTGACAACATTCTTGCCAGCGTTGGCTGCAAGTTGTTTGTTCTTTTGTGTGGAGCCTCTATAGACGATTAAGGATGGATATTCCTATTGGATCAATAATCCTTGGTTTCATAACTAAGGGAAATACTTACCCACCTTGTGTTGCGATAACACATTCCTCTTCACGATAATAACCCCAATGCAGATCACGAGTATCACAGTTCTGCCGAGTGACATGCATCAAAATTCCCACCGAGTGGAACTATACAATGAATTTGAGGCTAAAGCAAGACATCAAGATGGTTTGGATCTCTTGGAAGAGTATAGGGATTTAGATCTCATCAGATCCATGCTCTACCAGCACGATTTGGGCGTTATCACGATAAATAGACGAGAGGGAGTGCTTTCCAGGAAGGTGACCTTGTCCTCCGACTGGACCAACAAAGGCCCCATAAGTTGGCGCCTCTGTGGCAAGGGCCTTTTGCAATCTCCAAATTCCTACACAACAGAGCTTATCTTCTCTACAACTTCAAATCAGGGACAGAAGAGCTCCGAACATGGAACGTGGATCTGCTCTGCAAGTTCTATAGCTAAAAATAGAGAACACTCCACCATTCCTGTAATGAACTTCCGAGTGGTTTTGATGAATAACAGTCTTTACTTTTTCCATACTTTGTAATTTTTTTCTCAAAATTCTTAGATTTTTCACTCCAGTGATTCCTATTTAAGCCCTCACCTCTAGTAGGTGTAAGTAAGGAGTTAGGTGCAAACCTGATTTCACCTAAGTTAAAAATCTACTCCGAGTGAGGATGATATCCACACTGAGGGGCTTACTCGTGAACCTCATTTAGCACAAGTTAAAAATCTACCCTAAGTGAGCATAATATCCACACTCGAGGGATTAGCTATGAACCTCATTTCACCTGAATTAAAAATCAACTCCGAGTGAGGATGATATCCACACTCGGGTGATTATCTGCTAAGCTGATTTCGCTTAAGTTAAAAATCTACTCCGAGTGAGTATGATATCCACACTCGGGGGCTTAGCCGCGAACCTGATTTCCCCTAAGTTAAAATCTACTCTGACTAAGGATGATATCCATGTTGGGTAACGTTGCATGGGAAACAAAAAACTTCTAACGCACACGCAAGATCTATCCATGGTTATGAGCATCTACGAGAGGGAGAATGGATCTACATACCCTTGTAGATTGCTAAGTGGGAAGCATTGAGAAACGCGGTTGATGTAGTCAAACGTATTTGCGATCCAAATCTCCTTGCGTCTTGTGATCCCATCACGATCCTTCTCGCGATGCAATCACGATCCATCCCATGATCCCATAACGATCCGTCCCGCGATCAAATCATGAATCGTCTTGCGATCCTGATCACGGTCCTTCCGATCTAGTGCCTAACGGACGGCGCCTTCACGTTCGACACATGTACAACTCGATTATGATCTCGCCTTCTTGATCCAGAAAGAGGGGGTAGAGGGGTAGATGAGTTCTCTGGCAGCTTGATGGCATGGCGGCGATGGTGGTGGAACTATTCCGGTAGGGCTTCGCCTAAGCACCGCCGAACTAGACTTGAGGAGAAAACGATCTAGATGAAGTAGAGGGAGCACATGTCAATTAGGGTTAGCTATCCCCTCTAAATCCTCTAGTATATATAGGAGGGAGGGAGGGGAGGAGGCAGCCTCAAACCCTCAAGGGTTGGCCGAAATTGGAGGTGGAGGAGTCCTACTCCAATCCTACTAGGAGTAGGATTCCTCCTCTCCACATGGAAACCCATTCCACCTTTCCACCTTTGGGTTCTTCCCACCCTTACCTGCATGGGCCTTAGTGGTTTGGGTCAGCCAGCCCACTAGGGGCTGGTTTGACTCCTCCCACACCCCATGAGGTCCTTTGGGTCGAGACAACCCTCCCGATGGCCCCTGATACCTCCCGACACTCCCGGCACACTACCGAAGTACCTAAAACTTTTCCAATGACCAAAACAGGACTTCCTATATATCAATCTTTACCTACGGACCATTCCCGAAGCTCCTCATGACATCCAGGATCTCATCGGGACTCCTAACCACCTTCGGTCACCACCATATATAACTCTATACTACCGAAACATCACCGCACCTTAAGTGTGCAGACCCTACGGGTTCGAGAACTATGTAGTTATGACCGAGACACCTCCACAATCAATAACAGATAGTGGGACCTGGATGCCCATATTGGTTCCTACATATTCTATGAATATCTTTATCATTTGAACCTCTATGTCAAGGATTCAGATAATCCCGTACGTTGTTCCCTTTGTTCTTCGGTATGTTACTTGCCTGAGATTCAATGTCAGTATCTCTATACCTAGTTCAGTCTTGTTACCGGCAAGCCTCATTACTGGTTCCGTAATACAAGACCCCATGTCTAAAAGTAAGCCACATTGCTTGCAAGGCTTATTGTAATTTTGTATTACCGAGTGGGCCCTGAGATACCTCTCCGCCACATTGAGTGACAAATCCCAGTCTTGATCCATGCCCACTCAACAGACACCATTGGAGATACCTCTAGGGCATCTTTATAGTCACCCAGTTACGTTGTGACATTTGATACACACAAGGTGTTCCTTTGGTGTCAATGAGTTGCATCATGTCATGGTCATAGGAACGGATACTTGACATGAAGAAAACTATAGCAATAAATTGACAAGATCATATGCTATGTTTATAGTTTGGCTCTTGTCAATCACATCATTCTCCTAATGATGTGATCCTGTTATCAAATGACATATCATGTCTATGGCCAGGAAACCTTGACCATCTTTGATCAATGAACTAGTTAACTAGAGGCATACTAGGGACACAACGTTGTTTATGTACCCACACATGTATTTGAGTTTCCAATCACTACAATTATAGCATGGATAATAAACGATTATCACGAACAAGGAAATATAATAATAAACAATTTATTATTGTATCTAGGGCATATTTCCAACAGTCTCCCACTTGCACTAGAGTCAATAATCTAGTTCACATCACCAACTGATTTACATTGTTATGAATCTAACACCCATCGAGTTCTGGGGTTCGATCATGCTTTGCATGTGAGAGAGGTCATTAGTCAACGGGTCTGCGACATTCAGATCCGTGTGTACATTGAAAATCTCCATTTCATACTATAGACACTGCTACCACACTCCACTTGGAGCTATTCCAAATGGCTGCTCCACTATACGTATCCGGATTGCTACTCAGAGTCATCCAGATTGGTGTTAAAGCTTGCATCGACGTAACCCTTTACGGCGAACTCTTTATCTCCTCCATAATCGAGAAATATTTCCTTAGTACTCTAGTTACTCAGGATAATATTGACCGTTGCTAGTGATCCACTCCTCGATCACCCTTGTACCCCTTGACAGACTCATGGCAAGGCACACAGAGGTGCGGTACACAGCTTGGCATACTATATATGAGACTATGGATAAGGCATAGGGGACGACCTTCGCCCTTTCTCTTTGTTCTGCCATGGTCGAGCTTTGAGTCTCACTCAACTCCACACCTTACAGATCAGGCAAGAACTCTTTCTGTGTCTGA
Source organism: Hordeum marinum (assembly GCA_022496015.1). NCBI lineage: Eukaryota > Viridiplantae > Streptophyta > Magnoliopsida > Poales > Poaceae > Hordeum > Hordeum marinum. The sequence goes on from CM039674.1 coordinate 179,353,203, forward strand.
TCCATTTTGAACTCTTTCAAAATCTTGTCAAGGGATATACTCATTGAACATTTTACAAGGCGTCTTGATCTACCTCTATAGATCAAGATGCCCAATATTTAAGTAGCTTCATTCCAGGTTTTCCTTTGAAAAAACCTCCTTTTTCAAACAACCCTTTACGCTTTCCAGAAATTCTACATCATTTCGATCAACAATATGTCATCCACATATACTTATCAGAAATTTTGTAGTGCTCCCACTCACTTTATTGTAAATACAAGTTTCTCATAAACTTTGTATAGACTCAAAAACATTGATCACCTCATCAAAGCGTATATCCCAACTCCGAGATGCTTGCTCCAGTCCATAGAAGGATCGCTGAAGCTTTCATATATGTTAGCATCCTTAAAACTAACAAAACCTCCAGGTTGTATCACATACAACCTTTCCTCATGGATACCTTTAAGGAAACGATGTTTTGACATCCATTTGCCAGATTTCATAATCAAAAAATGCAAAAACTGCAAACATAATTCCAACAGACTTTAGCATCACTACGGGTGAGATAGTCTCAACGTAGTCAACTCTTTGAACTTGTGAAAAACCCTTTGCCACAAGTCGAGCTTTATAGATGGTGACATTACCGTCCGCGCCTATCTTCCTTTTAAAGATCAATTTGTTCTGAATGGCCTTTTGCCTTTCAGGTAATACATCCAAAGCCCATGCTTTGTTTTCTTACATGGATCCCATCTCGGATTGCATGGGATCTAACCATTTCTCGAAATCCGGACCCATCATCGCTTCTCCATAACAACATGACCTCTAATACAAGGTTGTCATACCACTCAGGAGAAGTATGCGACCTTGTCGACCTACGAGGTTTGATAGTGACTTGATCTGAAGCTTCATAATCATCATCATTAGTTTCCTCTTCAAGTAACACAGGGTCCACAGAAACAAATTTCTGTGCTGCGCTAGTCTCTGGTTAAAACAAAGGTTCAACAACCTCATCAAGTTCTATCTTCCTCCCACTCAATTCTTTCGAGAGAAACTCTTTCTCAAGAAAGGACTGGTTTTAGCAACAAACACTTTGTTCTTGGATCTAGGATAGAAGGTTTACACAACTATTACGTTAGGGTATTCTACCAACATGCATTTCTCCGCTTTGGGTTTGAGATCATTATGTGAAAAACCTTTTTCACATAAGCATCGCAGCCCCAAATATTAAAAAATGACAGCTTAGGTTTCTGCCAAACAAAAATTCATACAGTGTCATCTCAACAGGTTTAGATGGTGCCCCTTTTAAAGTTAATGTAGTTGTCTCTAATGTGTAAACCCAAAATGATAGTGGCAAATCGATAAGAGATATCATACTTTGCACCATATCCAACACAACACGACTACGACGTCCGGATACACAATCATACTATGGTGTTCCTGGTGGCGTGAGTTGTGAAATAAATTCCACATTATTTTAAGTTGTATACCAATACTCGTAAATCAGGTATTTACCTCCATGATCATATCGTAGGCATTTTATCTCCTTGTCACGATGATCTCAAACTTGACTCTTATTTTGTTTGAACTTTTCAAACATTTCAGACTTGTGTTTCACTAATTAAATATCCCAATATCTACTCAAATCATCTGTGAAGGTAGGAAAATAACAATATCCATCGCACGCTACAACACTCATTGGACTATATACATCAACATGTATCATTTCCAATAAGTTACTTGGAAAACGGGGTCTTAGTCATCTTGCTCACGAGGCATGGTCCGCATGTCTCAACCGATTCGCAATCGAATGAGTCCATAGATCCATCAGCATGGAGTTTCCTCATGCGTTTTACACCAATATAACATTTAGCGGCAGTGCCACAAGTATGTGGTACTATCATTATTAACTTTGTACCTTTTGGCATGTAGCGACCCGACCTGAAAGGTCAAGTCTCCGGTGTTTCCGTACCATCCCAAGATCATGCTGGTACACACACGGTACATCAATGTATATATCAAAGGGAAATCACACAGCATTATATTAATCGGAATCTCATATCGAGTCCTTTATTACAATAATATTACAATAAAGTGGCCAAAAGCCAACTCATGAGAATATCTAAATCTTGCGGAAGCATCGAAGGTAGATGAGTCCATCTGACTCCAAGGGCATCTCACTGAGCATAGAACGTGTCCTCACTCCTGGTCGGAAAAGTACTCTGCAACATGATACGTTGCAGCCGTGTAGGTCAGCATATGGAATATGCCGGCAAAGTCACAAGAGAGGGGTGAAAATAATCAGCTAGTCTATATGCTTATATGGCAGGTGGTGGTGTAAGTTTTGCGTAAAGCCAAGTTTTTCCTACATCGAAGGGGGTTAAGCAAAATATTACTAAGTTGGTTGATTAATGAGATGGTTCCACCAACCAATTCTCATACCCAAAATTATTAAATACCCACATCATCATATTATTTGTGTTGAGAGTTCCGGAAGTTTCAATTCCTTTGGCTCAAGTCGTCCATGACCGTGGACACGGCTAATCGATTAGGTTTGAAATACTCTGCAGAGTTTTGCACACGTTCCCCACAAGATTTGGTCGCCTCCGTTTGATTTCTCGCACTTCAGGGTGTTTGAGAAAACGGATGACCAAAACATGGTCTTCCAAAGGGTTTCCCTGCGACTCTGACGGTGCCCATCCTTTCCTACCGTTCTTCTACCTCTCGTAGCACCGCCTGTCCAGAGTTACCACGATATCCAACCAAGCCAGAGCCCATAATGACTTGTGGTTGTGCAGGTAAGCCTTGGGTCTTGAAGCACCCATCCATCCCTTTGTGCCTGGGTGGACCTTTCCGCGTGAATACTGGCCATCTCCAGCATCACCTAGGCTAACCACTGGTTTCTCCAGGGTGCCGTTCAACCATCATCCACCCAGAGGTATGTTGAAAACTTGGAGTCTTGAAATCTTGCTCATTATGTAGGTCTTGAAATTATTAACTCTCTCAACTCCCATGAATCACACAACCAACCCCGTCTACTATTAGCATAGCAAAAGTAAAACAACGTTTCCCGGGGCCAATGTTGTCAAAGAGGGTTGAGAGGGGTATCTACCACAAGATACTACTACAATGTAACCAAGTTTCCAACTAACCTATCTTGCATGCAACTGGGGAGATGGTAGAACTAATGCATATAAAACATGGGTAAAACATGATCAAAGTGACTTGCCTGATTGATGATCTTCGTACGTGAGTGACTCTAAGTAACAAGCTTCGCACTCCGGATAATCTAACGAAGCAGACAAGTACTCAATAAGCATACAATCAAAATGTTGTAGCCAACACACCCACATCAACAAAGAACTAGTAAACAGTTGAGACAAACAATGCACAAGTCATAAGTAAGAAAACACATAAAGTTTTGTTTTCCAAAGGAGATGATGAAAACACTACTACATAATAAAACTATTTTGAAATAGCAAAACAATTGTTGACAGCAAAGAAAACAATAGAATATTTTACTATCAAAGGAAAAAAATCAATTCAAGTTTGTTGGGAAAACTTTAGTAAAGTTTATAAAAAGGTTTTGAATAACACTATATGGATCAACTAGAGTTATACTAACAAAAGAATGAAAACTAAACTTATTATTTATTAGAAAACATGTACTTAACATAAAGGAATTTACAAATAAACTTGTTTTGGGAAAACAGAATTAAACTATATAAAACTTTGTTTGAAGCAAAACCATTAGTCAGTTGTGATTCCTATGTTAGATAAATTTAATCTAAGCAAAATTATATTTTTATTAATAGTGAGTAAAAACACTAAATGCTTGCTAACAGAACCTAATAAACAATTAAAACCTAATTCTAAATCAAATTAATTAAAGTGAAGTTTATAAAACTATATTATAATAATAAACAGATTCTGTTTTTTGGGTAAAACAGTAATCAAATATATCATGAAAATCCTCAAACTATACCTGAAGATAGTCCTAACTAATACCAAACAGTAGCAAAAAGATTCATATCAAAATCTATTTTCAAACTCTAGTTATTCAGATTTGAAGATTTTAAGCAAATTTGATTCAATTCAAATTTTATAGTTCAAATTTGAAATTTAAAAGTACAGGGTGAAACTACATGAAAAAATGTGAGCTATTGCAAAAAGAATCAACTCAAAACTCTAAACAGGTTAAAAGATATAGCTAAAACAAAATTAGAATAGGTTCTGTTTTCTAAATAAAATCAGAAAAAGGTGAAATTCTACCGGTCGGCCAGGGGGTGACGTGGCGCGATCCGATTGGTTAAGGGGGGCGTGCGGTAGGTGAAATAGAGCGAGCGACCGATCGATATAAGAAAACGGTTCGGACTTAAGTCCGTTCTAATCTTAGCCGTTGGTTCGGGATCCGACGGTCGAGGGGGCTTACGGAGGGAGGTTGCCGGCGTCGGGGTACTCCGGCGAGTCCGGTAGCGGCGATTGCGACGGCGAGGTGTTCTGGTGGTCGGGGAGGACGGGGAAGTAGTCCGGGCGATGGGGACGGTCCTCCGGAGGCGATTGGTGGCGACGGCGAGGCGAATGATGGTCGGAGGTGGTGGCTACGGTCGACGGCGAGCTTCGGTGTGGGAGTAGCTCCGGCGAGCAATTGTCGGCGTCTCGGCGAGAGAGAGAAGGGGCTCGGGGGGGGGGGAAATGGATGCGGGGAGTGGTCCGGTTCTTATAGAGGCTCGGGGGGGTGCGGGAGTTAAGAGGGGAGAGAGAGATCCGGCGAGGGGGAAACTGCCGGTGTCGGATCCGGTGAGCGCGGGGGAGGGAAAACGATGACCGTTTCGGGCAACGGTCGGTCGGGGGTGGGGCCCGGTGTCAGTGAGAGAGAGGGGAGTGAATGCGCTCGGTCGGCCGACCGGTAACGGTTTCGGCTTTTAAAGCCGGTGGGTCGGCCCGTTTAATACCGGAAACGGTTACCGTTTCTTTTTAATAATTTCCAGAGACATTCAAAAACTTTTAAAGCATTCAAATCGTCTCTAAATATAGGGGTATTATATATCAAAATTAACAGAATAATAAATGCTATTTAATGAACATTTCTATTCTGTCATTTGAACACTTTGAAAAAAAAATATTATTTCAGAAATGTCCTAATTGTTTTTAAATCCTTTTTGCAAATATTTTCAAAATAACCCCTGGTTATTATGTTCAAATAATTCACCAATTTGACCCTGGTGTGGAGTGTCATGTTCCTCCTCTCTTATTTTGAACATTTAACCAAAATTTCAAATAGGTGAAAGCAACTTAGGGAAAAGTAGAAAGAGCTTTCAGAAAGTCAGAAAAGACATTTCAACTATCACATACAATCAAGCAATGGTGATGATAGATGCATAACTATATTCATAACATTCCAAAATAAAATTTTGGGATATTACAAACCTACCCACCTTAAGATGAATCTCGCCCTCGAGATTCGGGTTGGCTAAAAAAATAGGTGCGATGGTCTCTACGAAGATCTTCTTCGCGTTCCCAGGTGGCTTCTTCCTCAGTATGGTGACTCCACAAAACTTTGCAGAACTTGATGATCTTGCTGCGGGTAACCCTGTTGGATGTCTCGAGGATCTTGACAGGCTTCTCCTCATAAGTCAGATCACTTTCAAGTTGTATGGCCTCTAGGGGCACTGTATCTCTCAAAGGGATATCAGCCATCTCTGTATGACATTTCTTCAGCTGTGACACATGGAACACATTATGAACTTCGGATAATCCTTCTGGCAATTCCAGTTTGTATGCAACTTCGCCTCTGCGTTCAAGAATTTTGTAGGGGCCTATAAATCTAGGCGCTAATTTTCCTTTAACACCTAACCTCTTGATTCCTCGAAGCGGGGATATACGAAGATATGCTCGGTCTCCCACTTCATATGTCACTTCTTTGGGCTTGCTGTCAGCATAACTCTTTTGTCGAGATTGAGCTATCTTGAGTCTGTCACGAATCAACCTGACTTTCTCTTCCGAATCTTGAATAAGGTCGGGACCAAAAAGTTGTCGGTCTCCAACACCATCCCATGTCAGTGGTGTTTTGCACCTCCTTCCGTATAAAGCTTCGAAAGGGGCCATCTTTAGGCTGGTTTGATAACTGTTGTTGTATGAGAATTCTGCGTAAGGTAAGTTGTCATCCCAACTAGATCCATAATCTAGCGCACAAGATCTCAACATGTCTTCCAGAATCTGGTTGACTCTCTCAGTCTGTCCATCTGTCTGCGGATGAAAGGCTGTACTGAACTCTAGCCTTGTACCCAAAGTTTCATGTAACTGATGCCAAAACTTTGAAGTGAATTGTGTTCCTCTATCTGACACGATACTCCTCGGAACTCCATGCAGACATACAATCCTGGTCATATATATCTTGGCTAGCTTAGCACTGGTATAGGTGGTTTTCACTGGAATGAAATGTGCTACCTTGGTCAAGCGATCAACCACTACCCAGATGGAATCATAACCTGAACGGGTCCTTGGTAATCTTGTGATGAAATCCATACCAAGCTTTTCCCATTTCCACTCGGGTATCGGCAAAGGTTGGAGTAACCTTGCTGGTTTCTGATGTTCTGCTTTTACTCGCTGACAAACATCGCATATTGCAACGTGTTCCGCAATATCCTTCTTCATACCTGTCCACCAGTAACTTTCTTTCAAATCCAGATACATCTTGGTATTGCCTGGGTGTATCGAGTAAGGTGAATCGTGGGCTTCCTGAAGTATCAACTTCCTGAGCTCTGGGTCATTGGGCACATAGATGCGGTTCTCAAACCACAGAGTTCCGTGTTCATCCTCACGAAAACCTTTAGCTTTGCCATCTTTCATTCTTTGTTTAATCTCAGCTATCTCCTTGTCTGATTTCTGGGCTTCACGAATTCTTTCGGTCAAGGTGGACTGAATTTCCAGTGTAGCAACATATCCTCTTGGAACTATCTCTAGCTTGAGCTCTCTGAGATCATCGACTAACTCTTGAGGTAATCCTCCAGCTGTGAGTGTGTTCACATAAGTTTTCCGACTCAAGGCATCGGCTACAACATTAGCCTTACCTGGATGGTAGTGTAATCTCATGTCATAGTCCTTGATTAACTCTAACCATCTCCTCTGTCTGAGGTTCAACTCTTTCTGCGTGAAGATATACTTCAGGCTCTTATGGTCGGTGTAAACATCACAACTATTTCCGATAAGGAAATGTCTCCAAGTCTTGAGTGCGTGCACTACGGCTGCTAACTCCAAGTCATGAGTGGCATAATTTAACTCATGAGGTCGTAGCTGTCTGGAAGCATAGGCTACAACTTTACCATCCTGCATAAGTACTCCTCCAAGTCCTTGTCGTGAAGCATCACAATAAACCTGGAAATCCTTCCGAATATCGGGCAAGATCAACACAGGGGCTGTGACCAAACGTTCCTTTAACTCCTGGAAACTGGCTTCACATTCCACAGTCCAAACATACTTGGATTCTTTCTTCAACAACTCTGTCATGGGCTTGGCAACCTTGGAGAAATTCTCAATGAATCTCCGGTAATATCCGGCAAGTCCAAGGAAACTGCGGATCTCCTTAACTGAGGTGGGTGACTTCCACTCGGTGACGGCTTCAACCTTAGCGGGGTCTACGGCTATTCCTTCTCCGGAAATAACATGTCCAAGGAATCCTACTTCCGTCAACCAAAATTCACATTTGCTGAACTTGGCATATAACTGATGCTCTCTTAGCTTCTCCAGAACTAAACGCAGATGTTGGTTATGCTCTTCCTCGTTCTTGGAGAATATCAGAATGTCATCGATGAACACCACAACAAAATTGTCTAGGTATTCCATGAATACTTTGTTCATCAAATTCATGAAGTAGGCAGGAGCATTAGTCAATCCAAAAGACATGACCGTATACTCATACAAGCCATACCTCGTGGTGAAAGCTGTTTTGGGTATATCCTGTTCACGAATCTTCAACTAGTGATACCCTGATCGAAGATCGATCTTGGAGAATACTTTGGCTCCTATGAGCTGATCAAACAAATCGTTAATCATCGGCAGAGGGTACTTGTTCTTGATAGTCACCTCGTTCAAGGCACGATAATCGACTACCATTCTCAAGGTTTTATCCTTCTTCTCCACCAAAAGAACTGGAGCTTCCCAAGGTGAAGAACTTGGGCGTATATAACCATTGTCCAATAACTCCTTAATTTGCTTCTTGATTTCCAACAGATCATTTGCGGGCATCCGATAGGGTCTCTTGGAAATTGGGGCTGTCCCTTGCTGTAGCTCTATTAAGAACTCAATCTCCCTATCTGGTGGCATTCCTGGTAATTCTTCCGGAAATACATCTGGAAATTCTTTTACCACAGGTACTTCCTCCTGAACAACTCCTGTGAGAGAATTTAACCGAGCACTCATACGTGTGCGTCGGGATACATACTTAATCCTCTTGTTCTCCGGGGTGGTAAGAGAAATAGACTTGCTAGGGCAATCAAGATTTCCTTCATACTTGGTCATCCAATCCATGCCTAGGATTACATCCAATCCTTGTGACTCTAAGACGATGAGGTCGGTGGGAAAAACATGGTTTCCTATATTGAGTTTCAAGGCATGGCATCCTATCTCTGCCATCATCATACCTCCTGGGGAACTGACCTGAATGGGCTGACTAAGGGTTTTGGTGGGCAAACCATACTTATCCACAACTACCCTTGATATGAATGAATGAGTTGCACCGGAATCAAAAAGTACTGTAACAGGATGTGAATGCAATAAAAACTTACCAACCACAGTCTCGGGTTGATCATAGACTTCTTCCACGTCGATGTGATTCACTTGAGCACGGGGAAACGGATTGGGCTTCTTAACTGCTGCATTGCCGTTGTTGTTGCCGTTTCCATTGCCTTGCTTGCTCTGGGGACACTCAGTAGCATAGTGCCCTGTCTTCTGGCACTTGAAACAGGTAATGTGACTCAGATCCTTCTGAGCAGGAGCGTGACGGTGCTGGTTGTTGTTCCCATTCCCATTGTCAGTCTTGAAGTTACCATGGTTGAGACGGTTGTTCCCATTTCCTCCATGATGGTGGCCTCCATGGTTATGCATAGTATGAGTGTGCTTTCCAAACTTACCGTTTCCTGATCTGGTATTCCCGGAGTACGGGGAGTAACGAGGCTTCTGATGAGTTCCAGAGTTGAACTTCCCCTGAGTGTACTTCCGCTTGCGGTTTTCAATCTGCTGTTGTTTACCTTCCAAAATGAGGGCCTTATCCACCAGCTCTTGGTAGTTGTTGAAATTAGCCACTACCAGCTGTATGCTCAACTCGTCGTTGAGTCCGTCCAGAAACTTTTCTTGCTTGGCCTCATCATCGGCCACATCTCCTGGGGCATAACGGGCCAACATGTTAAACTCTTCCACATATTGGGCCACAGAGCGATTACCCTGGCGCAAGTTGCGAAACTCGCGCTTCTTTAGACTCATGGCTCCAGCTGAAACATGAACGGTGCGGAAAGCAAGCTTGAACTGCTCCCAAGTCACATCTGCAATAGGATATGTGGTGGTGTAATTCTCCCACCATGATGCTGCTGGTCCTTCCAGTTGATGTGCGGCAAATCGCACTTTCTCAGCGTCAGTGCATCCAGCGGTGACAAGTTCTCTCTCCATCTTACGGAGCCAGTCATCTGCCACAATGGGCTCTGTACTGCTGGAGAAAATTGGAGGGTTCAACCTCAGAAAACGGGTGAGATTGTCAGTCCGGGGTGGATGGTGATGATTATTGTTGTTCTGATTGTTGGTCTGATTCTGAATCAATAGTTGCATTAGTGCATTCTGTTGCTGAAGGAGTTGAGTGAGTTCTGGTGGGAAAGTGAAGTCGGTCTCACGTCGTGGAGGCATCTTGCTGTTTTCAGAGGGATGAGAATTAGAATAGAACAAGGGTCTAGAAGAATTCACTACCCATATGCAATGCAACAAACATATCACACCAAACACTCATTCATTTATTCAATCAATGTCAAACATCGGAAATACAAATCTCAGACAACTAAGCATCGACCTACGCTTTAACGACTAAAATAAAAGATACATGGAGGGCATAACTAAGGTTCTCCTCAAAAGTGCATAGTCGTAGGTCCTCCGGTGATGCTTTCCTCATAGTCTTCATCGTCGCTGATGAAGGGTGCCATGTCTCCTTCGGGGTGAAGGTTTTCCCCCATGTCTAGCTGCTTCTCCAGAGTTGCGATGCGTGCATTCTGCTCATCAATCCTCTCTAGGAAGTCCTACACTTCATGCTCGTGTTCATAGTTGGCCTCTCGCAGATCAGCTTCAAGGTCCAGCTCGCGATTCATCAGATTCTTGATTGTCTTCGTATCAGCACGAACTCGAAGCTCCAGAGTCCTGATATGAGTCTCCAGGGTCTGGACATAGGAAATAGTGGTGTCTGAAGTGGGAGGTGTTATAATGTTTCCATTGGCATCTCTGCGACAAACCATGCTGAGTCCTGGTGAAATGGTTCCACCTCTGTATTCCTCCTGAATACGTCCAAGGGCACGATGAATGGCCATGTCTCTCCCAAGTATCCAACTGGGTGCCATGAACTTGAGGTCGATGGATTCCTTCCGATTCCCAAAAGTCTTCCCTGGAATATGCACCTCGATCCTGTAGCGTCCATCTTGGGGAAATGACATGATAGGAATCCCGGTGATGCTCGGCAAAGCAATCCTCACGTCCTTGACGATCCTCATCAGCTCCTTACCAAAGGGCATCATTGCATCAGGCTGGCAAAACTCCGTGATCAACACTGGGATGAAGGTGGCCATCTATAAATTTTTGAAATAATCGGAGAGGAGTCAGAAACGAATAGATGAGAGTATAAGATATTTAAAGACAAAGAGAAACAATCCTAAGGCTTTCCAATCCTAGAGGTTACGTCCTACGGTCAGCGTGTGCTCTGATACCATTTCTGTAGCGACCCGACCTGAAAGGTCAAGTCTCCGGTGTTTCCGTACCATCCCAAGATCATGCTGGTACACACACGGTACATCAATGTATATATCAAAGGGAAATCACACAGCATTATATTAATCGGAATCTCATATCGAGTCCTTTATTACAATAATATTACAATAAAGTGGCCAAAAGCCAACTCATGAGAATATCTAAATCTTGCGGAAGCGTCGAAGGTAGATGAGTCCAACTGACTCCAAGGGCATCTCACTGAGCATAGAACGTGTCCTCACTCCTGGTCGGAAAAGTACTCTACAACATGATACGTTGCAGCCGTGTAGGTCAGCATATGGAATATGCCGGCAAAGTCACAAGAGAGGGGTGAAAATAATCAGCTAGTCTATATGCTTATATGGCAGGTGGTGGTGTAAGTTTTGCGTAAAGCCAAGTTTTTCCTACATCGAAGGGGGTTAAGCAAAATATTACTAAGTTGGTTGATTAATGAGATGGTTCCACCAACCAATTCTCATACCCAAAATTATTAAATACCCACATCATCATATTATTTGTGTTGAGAGTTCCGGAAGTTTCAATTCCTTTGGCTCAAGTCGTCCATGACCGTGGACACGGCTAATCGATTAGGTTTGAAATACTCTGCAGAGTTTTGCACACGTTCCCCACAAGATTTGGTCGCCTCCGTTTGATTTCTCGCACTTCAGGGTGTTTGAGAAAACGGATGACCAAAACATGGTCTTCCAAAGGGTTTCCCTGCGACTCTGACGGTGCCCATCCTTTCCTACCGTTCTTCTACCTCTCGTAGCACCGCCTGTCCAGAGTTACCACGATATCCAACCAAGCCAGAGCCCATAATGACTTGTGGCTGTGCAGGTAAGCCTTGGGTCTTGACGCACCCATCCATCCCTTTGTGCCTGGGTGGACCTTTCCGCGTGAATACTGGCCATCTCCAGCATCACCTAGGCTAACCACTGGTTTCTCCAGGGTGCCGTTCAACCATCATCCACCCAGAGGTATGTTGAAAACTTGGAGTCTTGAAATCTTGCTCATTATGTAGGTCTTGAAATTATTAACTCTCTCAACTCCCATGAATCACACAACCAACCCCGTCTACTATTAGCATAGCAAAAGTAAAACAACGTTTCCCGGGGCCAATGTTGTCAAAGAGGGTTGAGAGGGGTATCTACCACATGATACTACTACAATGTAACCAAGTTTCCAACCAACCTATCTTGCATGCAACTGGGGAGATGGTAGAACTAATGCATATAAAACATGGGTAAAACATGATCAAAGTGACTTGCCTGATTGATGATCTTCGTACGTGAGTGACTCTAAGTAACAAGCTTCGCACTCCGGATAATCTAACGAAGCAGACAAGTACTCAATAAGCATACAATCAAAATGTTGTAGCCAACACACCCACATCAACAAAGAACTAGTAAACAGTTGAGACAAACAATGCACAAGTCATAAGTAAGAAAACACATAAAGTTTTGTTTTCCAAAGGAGATGATGAAAACACTACTACATAATAAAACTATTTTGAAATAGCAAAACAATTGTTGACAGCAAAGAAAACAATAGAATATTTTACTATCAAAGGAAAAAATCAATTCAAGTTTGTTGGGAAAACTTTAGTAAAGTTTATAAAAAGGTTTTGAATAACACTATATGGATCAACTAGAGTTATACTAACAAAAGAATGAAAACTAAACTTATTATTTATTAGAAAACATGTACTTAACATAAAGGAATTTACAAATAAACTTGTTTTAGGAAAACAGAATTAAACTATATAAAACTTTGTTTGAAGCAAAACCATTAGTCAGTTGTGATTCCTATGTTAGATAAATTTAATCTAAGCAAAATTATATTTTTATTAACAGTGAGTAAAAACACTAAATGCTTGCTAACAGAACCTAATAAACAATTAAAACCTAATTCTAAATCAAATTAATTAAAGTTAAGTTTATAAAACTATATTATAATAATAAACAGATTCTGTTTTTTGGGTAAAACAGTAATCAAATATATCATGAAAATCCTCAAACTATACCTGAAGATAGTCCTAACTAATACCAAACAGTAGCAAAAAGATTCATATCAAAATCTATTTTCAAACTCTAGTTATTCAGATTTGAAGATTTTAAGCAAATTTGATTCAATTCAAATTTTATAGTTCAAATTTGAAATTTAAAAGTACAGGGTGAAACTACATGAAAAAATGTGAGCTATTGCAAAAAGAATCAACTCAAAACTCTAAACAGGTTAAAAGATATAGCTAAAACAAAATTAGAATAGGTTCTGTTTTCTAAATAAAATCAGAAAAAGGTGAAATTCTACCGGTCGGCCAGGGGGTGACGTGGCGCGATCCGATTGGTTAAGGGGGGCGTGCGGTAGGTGAAATAGAGCGAGCGACCGATCGATATAAGAAAACGGTTCGGACTTAAGTCCGTTCTAATCTTAGCCGTTGGTTCGGGATCCGACGGTCGAGGGGGCTTACGGAGGGAGGTTGCCGGCGTCGGGGTACTCCGGCGAGTCCGGTAGCGGCGATTGCGACGGCGAGGTGTTCCGGTGGTCGGGGAGGACGGGGAAGTGGTCCGGGCGACGGGGACGGTCCTCCGGAGGCGATTGGTGGCGACGGCGAGGCGAATGATGGTCGGAGGTGGTGGCTACGGTCGACGGCAAGCTTCGGTGTGGGAGTAGCTCCGGCGAGCAATTGCCGGCGTCTCGGCGAGAGAGAGAAGGGGCTCGGGGGGGGGGGGGGAAATGGATGCAGGGAGTGGTCCGGTTCTTATAGAGGCTCGGGGGGGGGGGGTGCGGGAGTTAAGAGGGGAGAGAGAGATCCGGCGAGGGGGAAACTGCCGGCGTCGGATCCGGTGAGCGCGGGGGAGGGAAAACGATGACCGTTTCGGGCAACGGTCGGTCGGGGGTGGGGCCCGGTGTCAGTGAGAGAGAGGGGAGTGAATGCGCTCGGTCGGCCGACCGGTAACGGTTTCGGCTTATAAAGCCGGTGGGCCGGCCCGTTTAATACAGGAAACAGTTACCGTTTCTTTTTAATAATTTCCAGAGACATTCAAAAACTTTTAAAGCATTCAAATCGTCCCTAAATATAGGGGTATTATATATCAAAATTAACAGAATAATAAATGCTATTTAATGAACATTTCTATTATGTCATTTGAAAACTTTGAAAAAAAAATATTATTTCAGAAATGTCCTAATTGTTTTTAAATCCTTTTTGCAAATATTTTCAAAATAACCCCTGGTTATTATGTTCAAATAATTCACCAATTTGACCCTGGTGTGGAGTGTCATGTTCCTCCTCTCTTATTTTGAACATTTAACCAAAATTTCAAATAGGTGAAAGCAACTTAGGGAAAAGTAGAAAGAGCTTTCAGAAAGTCAGAAAAGACATTTCAAGTATCACATACAATCAAGCAATGGTGATGATAGATGCATAACTATATTCATAACATTCCAAAATAAAATTTTGGGATGTTACATGGCATCAATATTGTGAACATGTGTATCACTACGATCAAGAATAAACCATTCTCATTAGGTGCATGACCATTGAAGGTATTATTCATGTCAACAGAATAACAATTATTCTCTAACTTAAATGAATAATTTTATTGCAATAAACATGATCTAATCATGTTCATGCTCAACGCAAACACCAAATAACATTTATTTAGGTTCATCACTAATCCCGAAGGTAGAGAGAGCGTGCGATGGTAATCACATCAACCTTGGAAAAACTTCCAACACTCATCGTCACCTCACGCTTAGCTAGCCACTGTTTATTTCGTAGATTTTATTCGAGTTACTAACATTTAGCAACCAAACCTGCATCCAATATCCAGGTGCTACTAGGAGTACTAGCAAGGTACACATCAATAACACGTATATCTTTTGTCGATGTTGCCAGCCTTCTTATCTACCAAGTATCTAGGGTTGTTCCACTTCAGCCACCGTTCTCCTCATAATATAACCACTTAGTCTCGGGTTTGGGTTCAACCTTTGGTTTCTTCACTGGAGCAAGAACTGACTTGCTATCCATGAAGTTTCCCTCTTAGCCGTTGCCCTTCTCAAAACTAGTGGTTTCACTAACCATCAGCACTTGATGCTCCTTCTTGATTTCTAACTTTGCGGTGTCAAACATCGTGAACAGCTCAGGGATCATTATTTCCATCCCTGGCATTTTCTACTTCATCACGAAGATCTAGTAGCTTAGTGACAGTAACTTGGAGAACTATATCAATCACTACCTTATCTGGAAGACCAACTCCCACACGATTCAAGTGATTGTAGTACTGATGACCCACAAGTATAGGGGATCTATCGTAGTCCTTTCGATAAGAGTGTCGAATCCAACAAGGAGCAGAAGGAAATGAGAAGCCGTTCTTAGTAAGGTATTCTCTGCAAGCACTGAAATTACCGGTTAGAGATAGTTTTTTGATAAGATAATTTGTAACGGGTAGCAAGTAACAATTGTAACAAAGGTGCAGCAAGGTGGCCCAATCCTTTTTATAGCAAAGGAGAAGCCTGGACAAACTCTTATATAAAGAAAATCGCTCGCGAGGACACATGGGAATTTATGTCAAGCTAGTTTTCATCATGCATTTGTGATTCGTGTTCGTTACTTTGATAATTTGATATGTGGGTGGACCGGTGCTTGGGTGCTGGCCTTACTTGGACAAGCCTCCCACTTATGATTAACCCCTCCTGCAAGCATTCGCAACTACGAAAAAAGAATTAAGATAAATCTAACCATAGCATGAAACATGTGGATCCAAACAGCCCCTTACGAAGCAACGCATAAACTAGGGATTAAGGTTCTATTACTCTGGCAACCCATCATCTACTTATTACTTCCCAATGTCTTCCTCTGGGCCCAAACAATGGTGAATTTTATGTGGTATACGTTGATCTCAACAAAATATTGAACAAATACCAAATTCACATGATTACTTATAACAAGACTTATCCCATGTCCTCGGGAACAAATGTAACTACTCACAAAGAATATTCATGTTCATAATCAGAGGAGTATTAATGATGATCAAGGATCTAAACATATGATCTTCCACCAAGTAAACCAACTAGCATCAACTACAAGGAGTAATTAACACTACTAGCAACCCACAGGTACCAATCTGAGGTTCTGAGACAAAGATCAAATACAAGAGATGAACTAGGGTTTGGAGAGGAGATGGTGCTGATGAATATGTTGATGGAGATTGACCCCCTCTCGATGACAGGATCGTTGGTGATGACGATGGCTTCAATTTCCCCCTCCAGGAGGGAAGTTTACCTGCCAGGATCGCCTTGTCGGAGCTCTAGATTGGTTCTGCCCAAGTTCCACCTCGAGACGGCGGCGCTTCGTCCCGAAAGCTCTGTTATGATGTTTTCAAGGACGAAACCCTCAATATAGTAGAAGATGGTCATCTAAGGGCTGCCATGTAGGCCACAAGTCCTAGGGGCACGCCCAGGGGGGTAGGACGCGCCCTGTAGGCTTGTGGCTGCCTAGTGGGCCCCCTGATGTATTTCTTTCGCACAATATTTTTTATATATTCCAAATAATTCTCCGTAGATTTTCAGGACTTTTGGAGTTGCGCAGAATAGGTATCTCAAATTTGCTCCTTTTTCCAATCCAGAACTCCAGCTGCCGGCATTCTCCCTCTTCATGTAAACCTTGTAAAATAAGAGAGAAAAGGCATAAGTGTTGTACCAAAATGTGTAATAACAGCCCATAATGCAATAAATATCAATATAAAATCATGATGCAAAATGGACGTATCAACTCCCCCAAGCTTAGGCCTCACTTGTCCTCAAGCCAAAGCGGAAATCGATAATTATGCCCACATGTTTAGAGATAGAGGTGTTGATAAAAATAAAATACGGACATGAAGGCATCATGATCATATTTAGAAAATCAACATATAATGACATATAATTTCTTATGCTAAAGTAATAATTCATTCACAATGGCAAAGTATAAATCAAGAACTCTATTGAGAACCGACAAACTATGATCTCGGTTATTGATGCAACTCCAATTTATCATAACATAGGAAAGAGTCAATATAAGAGCCTGTAAAGAAAACCCACATACTCAATCATATTTTAGTCTTTCACAATTGCTAACACTCATGAGGTACCTATGACTTCGAAGTTTCACTCGGGCACTGAGAATGATAGGGGCTTATAGTGTTGCCTTCCAACTATTTACCTCAAGGGTAATGTCAACAGTAATGACTCATGCTCATCCAGTTCTGACTAGATATATGTGCCTAGATCATTCCCCAACATGTGACACTTGCCAGAAAATAAAGGCGAAATTATAGAAGGTGATGGAAATCACCACGACTCTGCATAAAGGTAAGAACTAGAAAATAAAATAAAATAATAGGCCCTTCGTAGAGGGAAGCAGAGATTGTCATGCGCTTTTATAGTTGGATGCACAATCTCTTAATGCAAAAGAACGTCCCTTTATATTGCCCCTTGTGATAAAGAACTTTATTATGCAGAGCGTCGCTTTTATTTTTTCCCTATCACAAGTTCGTATAAAGTTTATTTTCCTCACATTAATAGATCACACATATTTAGAGATCAATTTTTATTGCTTGCACCGATTACAACTTACTTGAAGGATCTTATCCTATCCTTAGGTAGGTATGGTGGACTCTCATGGCAAAACTGGGTTAAGGGTGTTTGGAGGCAGCAGTAATATCTCTACTTGGTGCGGCAATTTTGGTTGATATTAGGTGGAAGCAAGCGACACATGTTGAGGGACCCATAACAATATAACTTCTATTCGGAAATAAGAAAACATAAACCGTTATGTTAGCTTCCTTGTCCAACATCAACTTATTAAATATAATATTTTAATGAGTGCTCACAATCATAGAATATGTGCAAGACAATATATTTATATGTGAACCTCTCTTTCTTTATTACTTCCTTTTAATTTCCCCAATGACCAACAGCTATGTTTGTCAACCCACAATAGGTTTAAATCGACATACTTCTTATATGTGAAGCCATCACTCCCCATAAGATCATCATATATACTCTTTGCTTTTATTCTATACTTATTTCTACTTCATCTTTCTCAAGATCAAGATCATGCCAAACAAGCAAAAGCCCTCAACTCAAAAGCAATTTTTATTATATAACTCACGGACTTGCTTATGCAGGGGAGATCATAAAGCAAAGACTCAAACTAGATCACACGAAAACTTTATTCTACTAGATCAAGAAATAACCAAAAGGGTCGAACTAAGGAAAGATGATAAAAATAAAAATAAAATAAAAATAAAAGTAAAAATAAAAGATGTGATGGTGATACGATACCGGGGCACCTCCCTCAAGCTTGGCACAAGCCAAGGGGAGTGCCCATACCCATGTGTTTAGTTGTCTTGCTTCGGAGGTGGTGATGTCAGAGTTATTGATGAGGTTGGAAGTTTGTCCTCCATCTTCCAAGGCATAGTCTCACCATCATAAAAGGATGAACGAGTCTCCAGAATCCTCAAATCTGCAGCCAAACTCATTCTCTTAAATCCGTATTCGTACTCACAATTTTGGTTTTGCAGGTCATAGATCTGGGCTTGGAGGTGTTCGATTCTCTCGTAAAGCTTGAAGATGTGATCCACAGCGTCCTTGGCATCTAGCTTATGTTTATGGGTAAACTCTACAATCATCATATGATTAGCATCGAGTCCTCATTCCACCATCCCTTGGAACTTGAAGACTTGCTATTCCATTGCTTCGAGCCTTGTTTCCATGCTTCCGGTTTTCTTCGGCCCCTGATCATCACTGATGTGCAACACCCCCTCACGCATCTCAATGGTTTGAGGGTGTTGCAGCACCTCCGCAATGTAGGGGTTGATGACCTTCTCCGAGAACTTGTCCTTCGAAACACTTGGGGACGTCATGTTGATCTAAAATTTCTACAAAAAAAGATCAAAGAGAAAATAGGAGGTATTGTCGTGATACGAGAGTCAAAACCTTCGGGAGATTATATAATGAATTTTTACCGACCCGAAGGAGTATGCCACAAGAAAACGGAGTTCGAAAGGTGCACGGGGTCGCCACAAGCCCCAGGGGTGCGCTCAGGGGGTAGGGCACTCCCTGCAGGCTTGTCACCTCCTCGTGCACTATTTAGACTACTTTAAATTTTCCTAATTTTTTAAATATTCCAAAACAGATAAAAAATGCCAATGAAAATGTTTTGGAGTATTTTTTCTTACCATACCACATACCTATTCCTTTTCGGAGTCTGAAACGTTCTGGTAAGTCTCCCTAATGTACTCCTGCGGAGTTATGGTGTTGATGACATTGGTTTCAGCATTTATGGGAGCACCTCAGATATAATGTTTGATTCTTTAACCATTCACCACCTTCGCATTTGTGCCTTCGACATTGTTAATCTTGTTGGCACCGGAATGATATACCTCCTCGATAACGTAAGGACCTTCCCATTTAGACAGAAGTTTTCCTGCAAAAATTCTCAAACGAGAATTGTACAGAAAGACATTTTCACCTACATTAAATTCAAGCTTTTGTATCCTTCTATCATGCCATCTCTTAACCTTTTCCTTAAACAACTTGGCAGTTTCATAGGCTTGGGTTCTCCATTCGTCAAGTGAGATAATGTCTAATAACCTCTTCTTACCAACAAGTTTGAAATCATAATTGAGCTCTTTGATTGCCCAATAAGATTAATGTTCTAGTTCGAGAGGTAAGTGACATGCCTTACCATAAACCTTCTTATATGGGGACATACCCATAGGAAATTTTGCAAGCAGTTCTATGAGCCCACAATACATCGTCAAGTTTCTTAGACCAATTCTTCCTAGATATATTAACAGTCTTCTGCAAAATCAATTTAATTTCTCTACTACTCAATTCTACTTGACCACTAGACTGAGGATGATAAGGAGATGCAATTCTATGATTAACATCATATTTAGGGAGCAATTTACGGAAAGCACCATGAATAAAGTGTGAACCACCATCAGTCATCAAATATCTAGGGACTCCAAATCTAGGGAAAATAACTTCTTTAAGCATTTTAATAGAAGTGTTATGATCAATGCTACAAGTTGGAATAGCTTCTACCAACTTAGTAACATAAACAACCGCAACTAGAATATGAGTATACCCATTAGATTGCGGAAAGGCCCCATATTAGCAAAACCCCAAACATCAAATGGTTTGATAACAAGAGGGTAATTCATAGGAATTTCCTGGCGTCTACTAATATTACCAATTCTTTGACATTCATCACAAGACAAGACGAACTCACGAGCATCCTTGAAGAGAGTAGGCCAATAAAACCTAGATTGTAGTACCTTATGTGCAATTCGATCTCTTGCGTCGTGTCCTTCGTAGGCTTCGGAGTGGCACTTGCGTAAGATCTATTCCTATTCATGCTCAGGTACACGACATCTAATAATACCATATACTCCTTCTTTATAAAGGTGTGGATCATCCCAAAAGTAATGCCTCAAACCATAGAAGAACTTTTTCTTTTGTTGGTATGTGAAACTAGGAGGTATAAACTTAGCAACAATGTAATTGGCATAATCAGCATACCAAGGAGCATTATGTGAAGCATTCATGACAGCTAATTGTTCATTAGGAAATCTAGCATCATTAGGTAGTGGGTCATCAAGAACATTTTCTAACCTAGACAAGTTATCTGCCACAGGGTTATCAACACCCTTTCTATCAATGATATGCAAAGCAAATTCTTGTAGCAGAAGGACCCACCCAATAAGTCTAGGTTTAGCATCTTTCTTTTCCATAAGGTACTTAATAGCAGCATGATCGGTGTGAGCAGTTACTTTGGAATCAACAATATAAGGTCTATACTTATCACAAGCAAACATGACTGCTAAAAATTCTTTTTCAGTACTAGCATAGTTTATTTGAGAACTCTCTAGAGTTTTACTAGCACAATGGATAACATTTAATGTCTTATCGACTATTTGTCCTAGAACTACACCAACAACATAGTCACTAGCATCACACATAATTTCAAAGGGTAGGTTCCAGTCGGGTGGTTGAACAATAGGTGCGGTAATCAGGGCATTCTTAAGAATTTCAAATGCTTCTACACAATCATCATAAAAACAAATCAAACGTCTTTTTGGAAAAGATTTGTGAGAGGCCTAGAAATCTTAGAAAATCTTTGATAAACCTCCTATAGAAACCAGCATGACCAAGGAAACTTCTTATATGTTTGATATCCGTAGGGCACGACATTTTTTCAATAGCATCAACTTTAGCCTTATAAACTTCAATACCTCTTTTGGAGACCTTGTGCGCCAAGAAAATACCTTCATTAACAATAAAGTGACACTTTTCCTAGTTCAAGACAATATTAGTTTCTTCACATCTCTGCAAAAGTCGATCAAGGTTGCTCAAACAATCATCAAATGAAGTTCGTAAATGGAAAAAACATCCATGAAAACCTCAAGAACCTTTTCAGAAAAGTCAAAGAATATAACCATCATACATCTTTGGAAGGTAGCAGGTGCATTGCATAAACCAAAAGGCATACGTCTATAAGCAAAGGTACCGAAAGGGCAAGTAAACGTGATTTTTTCTTGATCCTAGCTTGGTACAGGTATTTGAGAGAAGCGAGAGTAACCATCTAGAAAGAAAAAATGAGTATGTTTGGATAATATTTATAGCATTTGATCAATAAAAGTTAAATGGTAATGATGTTTGTAAGTAGCTTTATTCAATTTCGTAAAATCAATAACCATTCTACAACTTGTAACAATTCTTTGCAAGATCAATTCATTTTTATCATTAGGAACAACGGTAATACCTCCCTTCTTAGGGACACAATGGACCGGACTAACCCATCTACTATCAGCAACAGGATAAATTATACCTGCTTCCACAAGCATTAGTATTTCTTTTCTTACCTCTTATTTCATCTTATGGTTCAATCATTGTCGATGATCAATAACTGGTTTGGCATCAGGCTCCATATTAATTTTATGCTGACATAGAGAGGGACTAGTGCCCTTAAGATCATCAAGAGTATAACCAATAGCAGCATGGTGCTTCCTTAGAGTTTTCAAAAATCTCTTTTCTTCATGCTCTAAAAGGTTAGCACTTATAATAACATGATATATCTCCTTTTCATCAAGATAAGCATATTTCAACGTATTAGGTAACTGCTTGAGCTCAAACACGGGATCACCCTTGGGTGGTGGAGGATCCCCAAGTATTTAAACAAGTAAGTTGTGTTTCAAAATAGGCTGCTGATCAAAGAAAATTTCATATATTTCATTCCTCTCATTCATATGCATATCATTTTCATGGTCTAGCAAATATTGTTCTAAAGGATCTGTAGGAGGCACAGCAGTAGCATTGAGACCAATAATTTCATCTTTACTAGGCAATTCTTTGTCATGGGGTTGTCTACAAAATTTTATAGAAATTAAACTCATGAGACACATCCCCAAAACTCATAGTAACTATTTCTTTCTCACAATCAATCCTAGCATTAATAGTATTTAAGATGGGTCTGCCAAATATAATGGGACAAAAATTATCTTGTGGGGAACCAAGAACAAGAAAATTAGTAGGATATTTTGTTTTCTCACACAAGACTTCAATATCTCTAACAATCCCCATCGGTGCAATAGTGTCTGTATTAGCAAGCTTAATAGTAACCTCAATTTCCTCTAGTTCAACTGGTGCAATATCATGCATGATTTCTTTGTATAAGGAATAGGGGATTGCACTTACACTGGCACCCATATCACACAAGCCATGATAACAATGATCTCCTATTTGAACAGAAACAACAGGCACGCCAACAACTTGTGTATGTTTATCTTTACTATTAGGTCTAGCAATTCTTCCCGCTTCATTGCAGAGATGAATAACATGCCCATCAATATTATCAACCAAGAGATATTTAACTATAGCAATACTAGGTTCAACTTTAATTTTCTCAGAGGGTGTAGGTGTTCTAATAAAACTCTTACGAACCACAGTTGAAGCTTTAGCATGTTTCTTTATCCTAACAGGGAAGGGTGGTTTGTCAATGTAAGCAGTAGGGATAATAGGATCAACATTATAAGTAATAATCTCCTCTTCAACTTTAACAGGTTCAACTACTTTCACTTCAACGTGAGGATGATATTTTAACCACTTCCCCTTAGGGAGATCAACATGAGTTGAAAAAGATTCACAAAAAGAAGCTAATACTCAGAGTCAAGTCCATATTTAGTGCTAAATTCATGAAAAGCATCGGTGTCTATGAAGGATTTAACACAATCAAACACAAGGTTTATACCTGACTCCTTACCTTCTTCGAGTTCCCAATATTCATATTTGCGTT
Organism: Hordeum marinum; assembly: GCA_022496015.1. Taxonomy (NCBI): domain Eukaryota; kingdom Viridiplantae; phylum Streptophyta; class Magnoliopsida; order Poales; family Poaceae; genus Hordeum; species Hordeum marinum. Next base: position 179,376,520 of record CM039674.1, read on the forward strand.
TAATTCTTTCCAATAAATTCCATTTGAATTCAATGTCTTTGTTCATAAAAGAACCAACACAAGAAGTATCGAGCATGGATTGATCTTTACGAGAAAGCCGAGCAGAATTTTTTTGAATAATAATTTCTCTCGAGAGCTCATGATTGGGGCATGAATATAACATTGACTTAAGCTTCCCCAAGCTTGAGCGATTCTTTCTCCTTCACGAGGCCAAAAATTGTAAATATAATTCCGATCATGATGAACCAAATTCATAAGATAGAACTTCTGATGAAATTCCATTTTCAGACGGTTGTAGTTCCATGATCCAATATCATCACATAGCCTGTACCATTCCAATGCATTTTCCTACAAAGATAAAGGAAAGACCTTCTTCTTGACAACATCCTCAGGCAAATCTGCAAGCTTAAATATTCCACAAACTTCATCCACATAGATTAGATGCAAATCCGGATGAGTGTTCCATCTCCTGCATAAGGATTAGCTAGCAGTTTCTCTATCATACCCGAAGGAACTTCATAATAAATATTTTAAGTAGGCTCAGCAGGTTGAGGGACAACTCTTTGTGTTTCTGGTCGAGGTGAAGATACCCCAAACAAACCCCTCAAAGGATTACTTTCCATATTAACAAGTGACAGTAACATCCAAGGGCTCATGGACATGATGGGGCGCGTGCAGAGCATGCAAGCATGCCGTCGCATGCCAAAGAAATGCTCTGGAGCATGCTACAGTGCATGCCCGCACTATAGCTGCACCCATCCCGAGCAACCTGATAGCTTGGGGATGAGGGAGCATGTCCCCCATCTGCCCCTCGACGTTTGCAAGACGCCAGGTGGTCGGGCCCTCCACCCTCCTCCTCTATTGCCTTCCCTCGCTCGCGCACGGCGCCGCCCGAGCCGGCCAACGGAAGATCTCATACGCGCTCGCGTCTGGACCCCATAGCTGCCATTCTCCTGCCCGTGGACGCGGACCGCGTCCACGACCACCTCAGACACGGCCCGGAGCCCTCCCGTGGCTCGTGGCGACACCCCCGTCCTCACCGGCGCACCGCGTCCATGGTGCACCAGTGCCCGTCTATTTAAAGCCCTCCCCGAGCTCCCCCTCCTCTCCCCTCACTCTCTCCTCCCCTCAGTTACTCCCCTTTGACTATCCCCTCGTCCCCGTGCTTGGGAGCTCGAGACCAAAGCAAAAACTCACCACCGTGTGGCTTTTCTCCCCGCCGGCGATTCCCTCCCTGCCGGCGACCCCCTCGACCACCCACCAACGCGTGGGAGGCCCCTGAACGCGTCAGTGCCCTCCACTTAAGATGCCATGGCTTGGAACCCCATCGGTGAGCTCCCCTCCATCCCTGTCGCGAGGAGAGGGATGACAGGTGGGGCCCACATGTCATCCCCTCACCCCTCCTCTCACTCTGCCTAGATGGGCCCGCGGGCAAGTTTACATATAAACCTGCCACGCGCGGTGCCTCTCCTGGGGCTGGCTTTCCCTTTGGGCTGGTTCGACTTCGATACTTTTGCCCAAGAGGGCACAATACCTTTTCCCTTTTTCTTTTTATCAGTGTCCTCCAAAAATTCCATAGGGCAGAATATAAATCCAATGCCCAAAATTCTTTCACCTAAAATCTTGAAATAATCCATAGAATTTATTAGTGCCACTTGTAAAAATATTTGAAAACCCTTTTTGTACTGTTTTATTTTAAAACCCCTATTTGGCATTATCAGCCCCTGTTTTAAATATTTTTGGAAACCTTTTTAAATTCAAAACCCTAGACAAATATTTTTAGTATAGCTTTTAGTATTTATCACAGTAGGGTAGCCTTTTTAATAGTAGCTTGTGTGCTCTTTTTTTGTGTGATGCTTATTTTTATCGCTATTTATCACGACGATAGATTTTGCTGTTGATGAGCGAGTTGGACCCGAAGACTTTGAAGATCCCGAAGACTTTGTTGAGCCAGGTAAACAGCCCTTTGACCGTGTTAAGAAACCATTTACATTGCATGACATATTGCACTTTGATCATTTGGAGTGGTGACCCCTCCGGTGGGTTGCTTCCAATACTTTTACCGTTGACACTTGTATCGTGCATGACCCTACCGTCTTATGAGGTTTATGCGGGTGGGTGTAGTTAGGGTTCTAGTAGATGCTACGCAAGTTGGTTTGGGATTTATGCATGGTAATGGAAATGAAGAAATGATTTCAAAGACTTTTCGAAAACCTCGTTGGGTGCCACTAATGCCCGAGGGAGATGATGATGAGTTAGGTGACCACTTGAGAAACCAGTGGTGTGCGGGAACAAGATGAGGGTGTGTTTTTGAAAATGGAGGGTTTAAGATTTGTCGACCGTCCCGACCTTACATGTGCAACCACGATACCCTTATGGGACGGGGCTTTGTTGATTACTATGGTTGATACTAGCAGGGGGGCCACATTACTAGTGGCAAGAGTGAAGAGGTCACTCTTGAGACGGGGTCGTCCCGAAAGTGGAAGGCCATGCGCTGTCTTTACAAGCACCAGGCACACCATTGCATGCCCTCATGGATGATACGTGTGATGTATATCATGAGGGATGGAACCAAAGAGTGGAATCTTTGTTTATCACCATGGGAAAGGCATTGTCTAGGTGCTTACCTTGGCCATCTTATAGACTGCGAGTCGTGGATGACACGGAAGTTCCCCGAGTCTTGTGGGCAAAGTGTGCAACCTCTTCAGAGTGTAAAACTATTCGAATAGCCGTGTCCACGGTCAAGGACAGTTGGGTGGTGCTACTTATGCCACGTCCGGATGTTTTCGCAAACTTGGTGTGAGTGTGTGTGTGGGTGACTAAGAGGTTACCAGAGCTAAGTCTCATGGCTTAGCTTGACGACTGACTAAGTCCGATGACTTAGCATAAAGATGGGACATGAGATGCTCAACCCCTGCTAACTTGTTCATATGGATATCTGTCAACTTTTGATGCATGCTTACCTAGTTATTTGATAATGTCATTACATTCAAAATTAGCGTTTCGCAAATTACCTGCTTAGTGCTATACCATGCATCATTATTACTTGTTCCACACCTTGGGTTGCTTGCGAGTACATTCAAAGTACTCATTGGCTTGCCACTGGTTATTTAATTGGCCAGGCATGGAAGAACAGGAGTATGTTGAACAGTCCATTGGTGACGAGCATGTGAACTAGGAAGCTTCCCAATCAGAATGCTTGTAGGTTAAGGCAGATGGCATGGGTTCATGCTTTCGATCAAGATTTCCGCTGCTTGTTCTATTTAAGTGTTTGGCCCTTGTGGCCCTATCTATGGAAGTCTAGACCTTCATGGACTTTATTTCTGTATGACTCTTGTTATTCAGCTCATGTGTGTTCAGTGAGCATTGATCTCTGGGATCACTGTACACGTGGATTCGATGATCACGACTTATGAGTCGGGGTCCCCACAGAGGTGGTACCAGAGTCATCCTGACTGTAGGAAGCCCTTAGTTAGCATGGACGTTAGTTAGGATAAAACCGATTTAAAACCTACACCTGACACCTATACTTAGGAATTATGTACTATTTACCTCTTCTATTCTTCACACAACACTTTGCTGACCCTCCTCCCTTCAAACCTTGGTAGATGGCCATCGTACCCGAAGCCTTCCTGACATCCGGCTTTCCCTTACTCCTTGGGGATAGCCTGGAGAAGTGCCAGTTTTGCCAACCACCCATTTTCCTCTACCACGAGCACTGGATCAATGCCGTCACGAAGGAGTACCACGTGGATGTGGTCATGAAGGCAAACGACTCCCCGATCGATTGGTTCTTTGAAGGACCAAGATGGAGACCATGATACTCTTAGTCGAGTTAGCTGCACGCAAGGCACTTCTTCACCTTTGAGACATCATTCCAAAGATGGCTGACGAGCTGGCTACTCGCTACCTTCCATTCAGGAAGGATGATATTGGCGAGAGTTGGACGCTGATTCCGTCCAAGGTGGATGGCACACCACTCAGGTTCCAGACCTACTTCAGCCTCTCTGCCGATAGTCTAGTTCATAACCTGATTAAGGAGTCCGTGAAGCTCCGCGAGAAACTTCACCACACCCGAGAGCTACTTCGACAAGCCAAGACGAAGCCAGACAAGATAAAGAAGGATGGAGCCCGGAGGGACGACCAGCTGTCTCTTACAGAGGAGGATTATGCCCAGCTAGAGATGCACCCACACGTCATCATCACATGAGTGTGAAGGAGTACCGTGACCTCTTCACCAACCCGCCAGAAAAGCATCGTCGGGATGGACCTCCTCGTTCCCTGACCCCTTCGACCGGGAATGATGCCTGTTCAGATGATGAACAGGAGGAAGACCTAGAGGAGCGTGACTACGAGACCGAGCACTCCACCACCTGAGTACGAGAACCCCTAGGGTAGGATCAGTCATGTATCCCTCATGCGAAGGCGAGTCCGTGTAATGGTTGATATGAAACCATGTATGCTCATTGTTTGCTTTGTTGTTTGTGTTCCGATGCAAATCACACTTTTGCCGTACGCAACATGTAAGCGACTCCATCGTCTATCTTAATATATGCTGGTCTTTCGACCTTTTTTTTACCACACTTACACTTGACCGACCCCCTTAGGCACACTCTTCCATTGTTGCTTTTCCTCTCGACTATCCCAATTGTTTGACTTGGCTGCTCCAAACATGATAGTGACTACTACCCGCAACAGCTCCTTCACCAAACCTCAAGCCGACAACTCAAGCGAGCAACTGGGAGCTAGTGGCGCTGCTCGCGCTGGAGGACACCAGGAGCAGCCACAAGGCGACATTCCCTCGCCACCACCTCCACCTGAGAACATGACCATAGGTCAATTTTGCTCAAGTTCTCCGGGAGGAACGCCAACCCAACAATGCTGCTATCTAGCAGTGGCTCAGGCCCTTGTGAACAACCAGCAGCAAGGTTGGAACGGCAATGACCGCTCCACTCTGTCTGAGTTCATGAGGAACTCGCCCCCAACCTTCACCGAGACTGCTAAACAACTGGATGTTGATGGCTGGATCCGCACTGGTCAACTGCAATGAGGATCGTGAGAAGGTTCTTTATGCCTCTCGCTGCCTCGGAGGTAGGGACCAAGCCTAGTGGGATGGATTCAAGGTCATGCAAGGTGAGCGTGTGATCACTTGGAATGACTTCAAGGAAGGATTCCGCACTGCCCAGATTCCTTCTGGGATCATGGCTATGAAGAAGAGATAATTCCAAGCGCTGAAGAAAGGAAGTGGATCTATCAAGGAGTACCTGCAGAAGTTCAACCTGTTGTTAAGATATGCACCTGAAGATGTCAACAGGGAGGCTGCCAAGAAGGAACACTTCATGGAAGGACTTCAACAGACCATACATTATCAGCTTATCATCTATGACTTTCGTACCTTCTTCGACCTGGTGAACAAGGCCCTCATCCTGGAAGACAAGTGTCGTGCCATAGATGACACTCGCAAGCGCAAGATGATCAGCAAGGGTAGCTCTAGCAACCAGAAGCCTCACCCCTGGCAGCCAGCCCCAACCAAGCCGACTTATCAGCCATAGTAGGCTAGACCTCCTGCGCTTCGTCCGAGCTACCAGCCTCAGCAGTATGCCAATCCTAGGTCAGCCTACAACAACCCCAATAACAACAATGGTGGCAGAAACTTCAACAACAACCCTAGGCAAGTCTCTTGCTTTGGATGTGGTCAGTCTGGACACATCTCTAAGCTCTGCCCCAACATGAAGCTAGATGCACCGCGCCCCAATGCGCCAAACCATGGTCAAGGCCGTAGAGCACCCCCGAGGAACCTCGCTCCCCGCAACCATCCCAACAATGACATGGGTCATGTGAATCATGTCACCATAGAGGAAGCCTGAGAAGACACGGACGTCATACCGGATATGTTCCTTGTCAACTCAACCCTAGCAATAGTATTGTTTGATTGTGGAGCTTTGCATTCCTTTGTCAGCCAAAGGTTTGCACTAGAGAGTGGCATGAAACCTACACCCCTGGGTAGTCGTATGTTGATACAAACCCCAGGTTTGGTTATGAAGTCTGGGACAGGGAGTAATGGAGTGAAGATTGACATCAACGAGGTAGACTTCCTAGCAGACCTTATAGTTCTGGATTCACCGGGTTTGGACGTCCTCCTTGGCATGAATTGGTTGACCAAGCACCAAGGCATGTTAGACTGTGCCAAGAGGATCGTTACCATTACCAATAGCCAAGGAGTGGAAGTCAAGTATGTCCCAACCCTGCCGCCACTCAAGCCCCCCAAGCTAACTGTCTATCGGGAGTTGAGTTGGATCAAGTGCCAGTGGTGTGTGAATACCCAGATGTATTTCCAGAAGAGTTGCCTAGAATGCCTCCTGACTGCAACATTGAGTTCATCATTGACCTTGTGCCCGGATCAAGGCCCATATATAAGAAGGCCTTCAGGATGGGATCTGAAGAGTTGGCTGAACTGAAGAAGCAATTGGCAGAGCAGCTCAGAAAAGGACTCATTCGCCCTAGTGCCTCTCCATGGGGATCACTTGTTTTATTTGTTTCAAGGAGGGACGGAACTATCAGACTCTGTGCCGATTACTGTTCTCTCAATGAAGTCACAATAAAGAACAAGTACCCACTCCCCATGACTGAAGACCTTATTGATCAGTTGAATGGAGCCAAGGTGTTTTGCAAGATCGACCTTAGGTCTGGGTACTACCAGCTGAAGATTAGACCCCAAGACATTCCGACGACCGCACTTGTAACCTGGTATGGCCTGTATGAATACACGGTCATGTCATTTGGGTTAACAAATGCCCCTCCCTACTTCGTGTATCTCATGAATAAAGTCTTCTTGGAGTACTTGGACAAGATCGTTGTTGTCTTCACTAATGACATACTCGTCTTCTTCAAGTGTGAAGAAGATCATGAGAAACACTTGAGATTGGTCGTAGATAAGCTTCGAGAGCACCAGCTTTATGCCAAGTTTAGCAAGTGTGAATTCTGGCTGCATGAAGTTGGGTTCTTGGGTTATGTGTTGACTACGGAAGGATTATCATTGGATCCTGCCAAGATTGAAGTCGTGATTGAATGGCAAAGCCCTACCACCGTGAAGGAGGTCAGGAGCTTCCTCGGACTCGCAGGATATTACCGCAAGTTTGTGGAAGGGTTCTCGAGCATTACCCGACCCATGACCCAACTTTTGAAGAAGGACAAGAAGTTCGAATGGATAGCTAAGTGGGAGTAAAGCTTCCAGGAGCTCAAGAAGAGATTGACCACAGTCCCAGTTTTGGCCACCCTGGATATCCACAAAGAGTTTGTGATATATTGAGATGCATCGAGAACCGGGCTTGGAGGTGTTCTGTTGCAAGAAGGCAAAGTCGTAGCATATCTATCAAGATAGCTACGTCCTCATGAAGAGAACTACGCAACTCATGATCTCGAGTTGGCAGCCGTGGTTCATGCCTTGAAGACATGGTGACACTACCTTCTGGGGAAGCAATGTGAGATATACACAGACCACAAGAGTTTGAAGTATATTTTCACACAAAGGGAATTGAACATGAGGCAGCGAAGATGGTTGGAGATGAACAAGGACTACGACCTCAGCGTTCAATACCAGCCCGGAAAGGCCAATGTGGTAGGAGACGCCTTAAGCAGAATGGCTAGTTCCTTGAATACCATGATTTAGGAAAGGCTACCCGCCCTGTATGAAGAACTTGAGAGCTTTGGCTTGGAACTAGTTCCACCTGGATTCCTCACCAACCTCGAAGCAAAACCTACCTTGATGGATGATATCAAATAAGCTTAGAAGGGACACGAGAGCATTGAAGGCATCAAGAAGAAGATCAAGGCAGGCAAGGCCCCAGGATTCTGAGCGGATGAGCAAGGAGTTATATGGTTTGGGAAGCGCATCTGCGTGCCCAACAAAGAGCAGCTTAAGAACCTGATCTTGCAAGAAGCTCATGACACTCCATACTCCATCCATCCTAGAGTAACCAAGATGTATCAAGACCTCAAGGCAAGATTCTGGTGGCATGGCATGAAACTGGAGATAGGCACCTTTGTTGCCAAGTGTGACATATGCCACAGAGTCAAGGCCGAGCACCAGCGGCCCGCTAGGCTATTGCAACCTCTCATAGTACCTGAATGGAAGTGGGGAATGGTCAGGATGGATTTCATGACCGGTTTACCAAGTTCAAGCAAGGGACATGAATCCATTTGTGTCATTGTCGATCACCTGACCAAGGTAGCCCACTTCATTATCGTTAGGACCACCTATGATGGAAGCCAGCTCACAAACCTCTACATCAACCGCATCGTAAGTCTTCATGGAGTTCCAAAGGAGACCGTGTCAGATCGAGGAACCCAGTTCACCTCAAGATTCTGGAAGAAGTTTCAAGAAGCTATGGGAACTAAGCTCTCCTTCAGCAATGCCTTTCACCCCAGACTGGTGGGCAAACATAGCGAGTAAATCAGATACTCGAGGACATGCTCTGTTCTTGTGTTTTGGCATATGGATCCAAGTGGGAAGATTACCTACCATTTGCCAAGTTCTCCTACAACAATAGCTATCAGTCAAGTCTTCAGATGGCACCATTTGAGGTGTTGTATGGACGCAAGTTCCATACTCCCCTCAACTGGTCAGAGACTAGAGAAGGATTAATTTTTGGACCAGAGATCCTTCGCAAGGCAGAAGAGCAAGTTCAACTTGTCCGCGAGCGCCTTGAGACCTCCAAGTCCAGACAAAGGAGCTATGCTGACTCCCTTCGAGTCACGCCTCTCAAGGGAACCAAGCGTTTTCACGTCAACGGAAATCTGGCACCAAGATACATTGGCCCCTTCAAGATCATTGCAATGCGAGAGAAGTTGCCTATCAGCTAGAGCTACCTTCTGAGCGGTCGGATGTGCACAACGTCTTCCATGTGTCACAACTTCGGAAGTGTCTGCAAGTTCCCAACCGCCCTGACCTCTACAAGGATATCGACCATTAAGCCATCGAACTTCAGCCAGACCTCACTTATCGTGAGAGGCCAGTTCGCATTCTGGATGAAGCCAAGCATTGTACCCTAAGCCGTATCATCAAGTACTTCAAAGTCCAATGGAGCAACCACTCTGAATCTAAAGCAACCTAGGTTTTTTAGCACTTAGCCTAGGAATCTCAGGGACGAGATTCTTGTAAGAGGGGGTAGGTCTGTCACACCCTGTGTTTGTATCACCTTGCTATGTTTGAATTTATAAAATGTCACACCCCATGATTTGCCTCATGACTAAGATATCATGACTCAAAAATTAGGGCCAATTAATACTTTTGTGTGCTTGTTATGCCTGACTTGATTGCTGATTGTGTCATTGCTTGCTAGTGCTCTATATTCATACAATCCCTCCTACTCTCAAAAATCTTTTCCTTGATCCCCACTCTTGTCCAATGATCATGCCATGTGAATAGGACTTAATTATATTTTTACCAAATATTGTTTTGGACAAAAAGGTTTTATTCAAATTAGGTTTTTCAAAACCCCCTCATTTGAGATTTGCGCTGCAAGTCCCCAAATTGGGTGGAACCTTTTCCCCCAAATTCTTTATTTGGAACCTACTATATATATATAACTTCGCAAAACCACAAAATATTATTTTAAAAAATTATTTTCATATTTATTTAAAGGCTTTTTCTTAAGGCCAGAAATGGTCTATTATAGGGAAAAATTATTTAAATGCTTTAAAAATATTTGGGAAAATTTAGGAAAACTCAGTGGACATATATTGTCCATATATAAGAGTTTCAACACATGGTTCTGTTCAAGATATTGCACAAAACCCTTCAAAACCATTTTTGTCTATTTCAAGGTGTTGAAATATTTCTGTAAGAAATATTATCAATTAAATCCTAGAAAATTCTAGCATGTCACATATGATATATGTGGTCATATTGCCAAGTTTCATCTCTATCCCAATTGTTTTGTTTCACCAAACTATCCCAAAACCCTCTGTGTCCAGATCCAAATTTGAGCAACTCTACATTACCAACTGTCTCCCCTTAAGCTCAAACTTTGTGTACATGTTATAATCCTCCAATAATACATCCATACCAACTTGTCCAAATCCCCTCAAAACCATTTCTTTTGATTTCAAGAATTTGGTAAATATAGATTGCCAAGTTTCCCCATTGGGCCCCAAACTTTTTGTGCATGTTATAGTCCGGACCTGGCTTTGCCGTCTGCCATGGTCCCTAAAATATGTCACCGCATCAAGTGGTGCATCAAGGGGAATAGAATTGCATGATCAGATCTTTAGAAATCCATTTCTGTCCATTTCTAGGGTTTACCAAGTTTACATTGGCAACTTTCTTCTGATAATCTCAAACTTGGTAATCAGCCCTACTTTTGATCACCATTTGATCCTGTTAAAGCTCAAGGCAAGTAGAATTTATTTGCCTGGCCAAATCACCATAAAACACATTCTGCATCAATTTTGTGATCAATGATTGGAGCACCATATGAGTTATCCCTGACCCCCAAATTTTACCACAGCCCCTTGCTGGTACCCTGCACCCCCAGTAAAATTTTCATGGCCATTGCTCAAAGGTTTATATGGTAAAAACCCCTATTTACCCCATGCACAGCAAGGTTTCACCTCTCTCTCCCATTGCCTCTCTAATCTATTGAACCGCCAGAGCATCCAAGGCCACATAGACCTTTATCCCCCCTAGATACCCTAGACGCAAGAGGACATGCCAAAGGGCCCCGGACAATGCCATGTCATGCAGAGATCGCGCTATGGAGCATGCTACAGTGCATCCACACACTATAGCTTGCCCAATAAGGGGCACCAGACATCCTTCGGCGGCCGGGTCATGTCCCCCGAGGTCTCCTCAACGTCCTCAGCACGCCGAACGGTCAGGCCCCTCCTCCCTGGCCCTCTTTTGTCCCGTGAGGGGCTCGCCCGAAGGCCGCCATGGACACGTACCACAATGGACGTGAGCTCGACTATTTAAGGACCTCCGAAGCACCCCTATGATGCCCTTGGTCCTCCCTCTGTCCTATCTTACTACCCCTCGTCACCGTTCCTCCCCAGGGCGCCATGCCCTCGAGGCCAGAGACGGCCAACGGTCCCCTCCACTGCGATCAGTGCCGGCACCTCGGTTCCCTTTCCCGTGGGGGGACAGCATCGGGAGGGGTGCGGCGCGGCGGCCCAAGCTCGTCGACAAGTGCGGCATCGCTACGGGTGGCCGGTGGAGCGAGCGCCGGCATGCTCTCGTCTTCCCCTTCCTCTCATAAACGTGAGCGGGAGGATGTAGGAAGACCCGACAGGCGGGCCCCTAGTCAGTGGCTCAGCGGCTGGGGCCCGTTGTTTGAGTGGAAACGCCCCATCCTAGGGATCGTTTTCGCTTCAGGGAAGCGCATTTGGGTAATATGCTTTTGACGTTGCCTCCTCCAGCCAGGCTAAGCCACTGGGCTGGCCCTGATAGCTATCTTGCACACTATAGCAACTAGGTATACCCCTCTGATCTTATTTTTCTAGAAACTTGTAAACTCCATATAAAAATCATTTCAAGCCCAAATTGGGTGATTCAAAATTCTACGTCCTCCTAAAAATACCAACTAATTAATGGTGGCACTTCCATCATTTTTCACCACCCTTTTCTTTCAGGTTCAAATTTGAAGTATGATAGAGCCTCATTATAAAATTCCTAGGGGATTCAAGTCAGCCCCAAATGGAGTGATTCAAGTTCCTAGGTTCATCCAAAATCTTGTGTTAGTATGTGAGGATTTTTCCTTACACTTATTCTGCCATGACAATTATTAGGCCATTTCTTCTTATGTGACCCACTTTACAAATCCCTAGAATATTAATATCAACTCCAAATCCAACGAAACCACTTCCCACATGTTTCTAAAATCATGCCCTATTTTATGAGTGCCTCCACTCATTTTTATGAATATTTCCTGTTGACATCTTAAAGGATTATCATTTCCTTTATTCCCACCATTCAAAAAACATCTCCTTGATCCACATCCAATGAAACCTTCCTGATTATTTTTCTTGTGACCCAAGGTGTCCAAGAAAAATAAAACTCCTAATTATAGAGCACTTTTATTTTTCTGCTTGTTGTGTTGCTTATTGCGGTTGTTTATGGTGATAGTTGATGAAGTAGATGAAATGCTCGGAGTGGACGAGAAGCGGGTGAAGACCTCAAAGACGTTGATAAGCCAGGCAAGCAGCCCTTTGACCATGTTAAGAAACTGTTTCATGCATGAAATATTGCACTTGTTGTTCCGATGATTGATCATGATGTGGTGTTCCCCCTTCGGTGGGATTCCTCCAATACTTTTACCATTGACACTTGCATCGTGCATGACCCTACCACGTTATGAGGGTTATGCGGGTGGGTGTAGATAGGATGCTAATAGACGCTACGCAAGTGGGACGGGATTTATGCATAGTGATGAGAGGGAAGTTATGATTTCAAAGAATTTTTGAAAACCCCGTCGGGTGCCAGTAATGCCCGAGGGAGATGATGATAAGTTGGGTGACCACTGGAGAAAGAAGTGGTGCATCGGAGAAATTGAGTGTGTGTGGTTTTCAAAAACGCATTGGTGTAAGTTGCGACCGTTATTCCAACCTTACATGTACGACCACAATAACCCTTATGGGTCGGGGCTTTGTTGATTACTATGGATGGTGCTAGCTAGTAGCCCACATTACTAGTGGCAAGAGTGAAGTGGTTACTCTTGAGACGGGGTCGTCCCAAAAGTGGAAGGCCATGCGCTGTCTTTACAGGCACCGGACACACCGTTGCGTGCCCTCATGGATAGTACGTGTGATGTATATCATGAGGGATGGCACCAACAGGTGGACTCTTTTTTTAGTATCACCATGAGAAAGCATTGTTAGGGTGCTTACCTTGGGCATGTGATGTACCATGAGTCGTGGATGACATGGAAGTTCCCCGAGTCTTGTGGGTAAAGTGTGAAACCTCTACAGAGTGTAAAAGTATTCGAATAGCCGTGCCCATGGTCAAGGACAGTTGGATGACCGCTCTTGTGCTACGTCCAAATGTTTTCACAAACTGGTGTTTGTGTGTTGGAGATAAAGATGGTAGTTGAGCTAAGTCTGATGACTTAGCATGGCAGTTGAACTAAGTCCAATGACTTAGCATGATGAATGAACATGAGATGTTCAATCCCCTTCTTATGATGATATGTATAACTTGTTCATATGGATATCTGCCAACTGTTGATGCATGCTTACCTAGTTACTTGATCATGTCATTGCATTGAAAATAAGCTTTCCGCAAAATTACCTACTTAGTGCTATATCATGCATTGTTATTGCCTTGTTCCAAACATGGGTTGCTTGCGAGTACATTCAAAGCACCCATTGACTTGCCACTGGTTATTTTATTGGTTAGGCATGAAAGAACAGGTTACGATGAAGATTACTTTGGTGACGGGCATGCGAGCTAGGACGCTTCACAGTTAGAATGCCTATAGGGTTAAGGCTGATGGCATGGGTTCGCTCTTTCGTTGAACATTTCTGCTGCAATCATATGAAGACATGGCCACAAAAGCCATATTTGAATGAAACGGTACGTAATGGATGTAAGACTCTTGTCATTCGGTTTCTGTGTATTTAGTGAGCATTGATCTCTGGGATCACTGTGCACGTACATTCGGAGATCACGACTTACGAGTCGGGGTCCCCAAATAAAATTTGGAGCCAATTAAAACTTTTACCATGTTTGTGCTTGGTTGATTTGTTGCATGCTTGCTTGTTGAGTTGTTGTGTATGGCACTCTTAGAATTTATCCCTCTTTATATTCACCTTCCTTGACCCAAACCTCTTGCCCAATGATCATGCCATGTGAATAGTGCCCAAAGCTATTTTTATCAATTTTAGTTTTGACCAAAAATGATTTATTCAAATTAGGTTTTCAAAACCCCCTAAAATGAGGTTTGCACTACAAGTCCTCAAATTGGGTGGATCCTTGTTCTCCAAAAGCTTTACTTCAAACCTACTATGTATATGACTTCCGAAAACCACCAAATATTAATTTTAAAGTTTATTATTATATTTTGGTTAAAGGCTTTTTCTTAAGACCAAAAATGTTTTTTCATAAGGAAAAATTATTTAAAACCTTTCAAAATATTTGAGAAAATTTAGGGAAACTCATTGGACATATATTTCCCATATATATGAGTTTCAACACATGGGCATGTTCAAATCATGGGAAAATCCCGTCAAGACCCTTTCTGTTCAAATCAAGCTTTTGAAATATTTCTATAAGAAATTTTCTCAATAAATTCCAGGAATATTCTAGCAAGTCAACACAATCATAAGTAATGATCTTGCAAAGTTTCACCTCAATCTTAGTTGATTTGGTTTATCAAACCATCCCAGAACCCTCCCTGTCTAGATTCAAATTTGAACAACTTTACATTGTGAAGTTTCTTCCCTTGACCCCAAACTTTGTGGGCATGCTCTAATCACCAAATAATGGTGCTACACCAAGTGGTGCATCAAGGGTAAAACCTTATCATAACTAGATCTATAGAAACAAGATTATGTTAGTTTCTAGGGTTCACAAAGTTTCTATTGTCAACTTTGCACATTTGAGCTGAAACGTGGTGATCCATCACATTTTTACCTAACATTTAACCCTGGTGAATATCTCAGTAAGTTGGTCAATCTTTGTTGCCCAAGACCCCATCAAAGACCTTATGGTAAAATAGTAAAGTCACTATTTTCACCCCTTTCACTATTCCCGTTGCCTCCAAATCTTTACCACGGTTGCTCCCTCACCTCTTATCCCTCCTGTAAAAACCTCAAGGTCATAAGTCACTTGGGAAATGGGGTAAAAACCCCCATTTACCCCTTAGATTCACCATGGGAGCATCTTCTCTACCTCTCCCCACCCCATTTCCTTTTCTCCTAGCCTCCCCTATCTCCTAGACCATCTCTAGAACATCCAAGGGCTCATGGACATGCTGGGGCACATCTAGAGAATGCAAGAATGTCGTGGCTTGGCAAAGACATGCTCTGGAGCATGATATTGTGCATGCCCGCACTGTAGCTGCACCCATCTCGAGCCACCCGACAGCCTGGGGATATGGGAGCATGTCCCTCGGCCGCCCCTCAACATCCACGAGACGCCTGGTGGTCAGGCCCCTCCTCCCTCCTCCTCTACTACCTTCCCTCGCTCGCACATGGCGCCGCTCGAGCCGACCAATGGAAGAGCTCGCACGCGTGCGTGCCTGGACACCCCTAGCCGCCCTTCTCCTGCCCACGGACGCGGACCGCGTCCATGACCACCTTAGACATGGCTCAAAGCCCTCCCGTGGCCCGTGGCGATGCCCCCGTCCTCGCCGGCGCATCGCGTCCACAGTGCACCAGCGCCCGTCTATTTAAAGCCCTGCCCGAGCTCCCACTACTCTCCTCTTGCTATCTCCTCCCCTCAGCTACTCCCCCATGCCAAGCCTCCTTGTCCTCGTGCTCGAGAGTTCGAGCCCGAAGCAAACCCTTGCCACCATGCGGGTTTCCTCCCCACCGGCGATTCCCTCCTTGGCGTCAACCCCCTCGACCACCCACCGACGCGTGGGACGCCCCTGAGCGTGCCGGTGCCCTCCACTTAAGCCGCCGCGGTCTAGAACCCCGTCAGTGAGCTTCCCTCTGTCCCTATCACGAGGAGAGGGATGACAGGTGGGGCCCACCTGTCATCCCCTCAACCCCTCCTCTCTCTGCCGAGATGGGCCCGTGTGCAGGTCTAAATATAAACCTGCCGCGTGCGGCGCCTCTCCCTGGATCGACTTTCCCTTTGGGCCAGCTCGGCTTTGGTACTTTGGCATGAGAGGGCACAATACCTTTTCCCTTTTTCTTTTTCTCTCCGTCTTCCAAATATTCCACAGGGTGGGATATAAATCCAATGCCCAAAAGTCTTTCACCTAAAATCTTGAAATAGTCCATAGAATTTATTAGTGCCACTTGTAAAAATATTTGAAAACCTTTTGTGTATTGTTTTATTTTAAAACCCCTATTTGGCACTATCAGTCCTTGTTTTAAATATTTTTGGAAACCTTTTTAACTTCAAAACCCTAGGCAAAAATTTTAGTATAGCTTTTAGTATTTATTAGAGTAGGGTAGCATTTTTAATAGTAGCTTGTGTGATCTGTTTTTGTGTGATGCTTATTTTTATCACTATTTATCGCGACGATAGATTGCGCTGTTGATGAGGGTGTTGGACCCGAAGACTTTGAAGACCCTGAAGACTTGGTTCAGCTAGGCAAGCAGCCCTTTGACCATGTTAAGAAACCATTTTCATTGCATGACATATAGCACTAAACTTTTGTTAGACTTGATAATGTGGAGTAGTGACCCCTCCGGTGGGTTGCTTCCGATACTTTTACCATTGAAACTTGCATCGTGCATGACCCTACCATCTTATGAGGGTTATGCGGGTGGGTGTAGTTAGGATGCTAGTAGATGCTACGCAAGCGGGTTTGGGATTTATGCATAGTAATGGAAAGGAAGAAATGATTTCAAAGAGTTTTCGAAAACCCCATCGGGTGCCACTAATGCCCGAGGGAGATGATGATGAGTTGGGTGACCACTTGATAAAGAAGTGTGCCGGAACAAGATGAGGGTGTGTTTTCGAAAACGGAGGGTTTAAGATTTGTCGACGTCCCAACCTTACATGCGCAACCACGATACCCCTTATCGGACGGGGTTTATCGATTACTATGGTTGATACTAGCAGGGGCCGCATTACTAGTGGCAAGAGTGAAGAGGTCACTCTTGAGACGGGGTCATCCTGGAAGTGGAAGGCCATTTGCTGTCTTTACAGCACCGGGCACACTATTGCGTGCCCTCATGGATGATACGTGAGATGTATAACATGAGGGATGGCAACAACGAGTGGACTCTTAGTTTGGGAAAGGGATTCTTCGGGTGCTTACCTCAGGTATGTTATATACCACGAGTCGTGGATGACACGGAAGTTCCCCGAGTCTTGTGGGTAAAGGGTGCAACCTCTATAGAGCGTAAAACTATTCAAATAGCCATGTCCATGGTCAAGGACAGTTGGGTGGTGTCGCTTATGCCATGTTCGGATGTTTTTGCAAACTTGGTGTGAGTGTGTGTGTGTGGGTGACAAAGAGGTTACCTGAGCTAAGTCCGATGGCTTAGCTTGACGATTGAATAAGTCCGATGACTTAGCATAACGATGGGACATGAGATGTTCAACCCCTGCTTATGATGATATCTATAACTTGTTCATATGGATATCTGTCAACTGTTGATCCATGATGACCTAGTTATTTGATCATGTCATTACATTCAAAATTAGCTTTCCGCAAATTACCTTTTGAGTGGCTTGCGAGTACATTCAAAGTACTCATTGGCTTGCCACCAGTTATTTAATTGGCTAGGCATGGAAGAACAGGACTATGGTGAAGAGTTCATTAGTAACGAACATGCGAACTAGGACACTTCCTAGTCAGAATGCGTGTAGGTTAAAGCAGATGGCATGGGTTCGCGCTTTCGATCAAAATTTCCGCTGCTTGTTCTATTTAAGTGTTTGGCCCTTGTGGCCCTATCTATGTAAGACTAGACCTTCATGGTCTTTATTTGTGTAAGACACTAAACATGGATGTAAGACTCTTGTTATTCAGCTTCTGTGTGTTCAGTGAGCATTGATCTCTGGGATCACTGTACACGTGCATTCGGTGATCACGACTTATGAGTCAGGGTCCCCACAGGAGATGCAAAGTTCAAGAGACTTAATAACTCACATGAAGTGATGTGAAGATTGGCGTTACCTGTAATGCCTCTAGTTAAAGCCATTGTTTCTGTAACGCCTACAATTACTTGTATTAAATGCCTCTATAATGACGCTCTGTCTATGGTGGCACACTCTATATAAGTCACCTCGGGCTCTAGAGCAGGTGTTCCACACTCTCCATAGTTAGACACCCCCATAAGAAACACTAAGCCCCATGGCTCAAGACGTAGGGTCTTTACCACTCCCGAGTGGGCCTGAACTCGTACATCCAAGTGTGAAACCTATGCCATAGCTAGGCTTCGCCCCTCATTCGTACCCTCTAGTACTATTGTCAGGCTGATTCATACCCCCTAGTATTAT
The DNA here is from genome assembly GCA_022496015.1 of Hordeum marinum. Taxonomy (NCBI): domain Eukaryota; kingdom Viridiplantae; phylum Streptophyta; class Magnoliopsida; order Poales; family Poaceae; genus Hordeum; species Hordeum marinum. The sequence goes on from CM039674.1 coordinate 179,394,635, forward strand.
TTTCAGGCTCATTCCCTAGACAAAAGTTGCATGTGTTAACTTATATTTCAAAATAGTGAAAGCTTCTTCTTCTGCGGGACCCCAAGCAAAAGGCACGTCCTTATTTGCAAGTTCATTGAGAGGTGCAGCAATGGTGTTGAAATCTCTCACAAAAGACCTATAGAAACCAGCAAGCCCAAGAAAACTCCTCACTACTGTGACTGTTTTTGGATGCGGTCAACTCTCAATAGCTTCTTTCTTGGCTTTATGAAATTGAATTACCTTTGGAGTAAAAACATAGCCAACAAAAGATACTCGATCAGCGCAAAAGGTGCACTTCCTAAGATTACCACATCACGTAGAGCAATAAGAACAACACGTAAATGTTCCAAGTGTTCCTCCAAGGATCTAGTATAAATTAGTATATTATAAGAATAGACTACCACAAATCGTCCAATGAAAGCATGTAAAACCTCGTTTAGTAATCTCATGAAACTACAAGGTGCATCAGTTGACTCAAAAGGCATGCCTGAATACTCATATAATCCAAACTTAGTTTTAAAATATGTTTTCCATTCATCTCCCAATTTCATATGAATTTGATGGTATCCACTATGCAAATCAACTTCGGAGAAAACTGTAGAGCCACTTAATTCATGAAGCATATCATATTGCCCAGGAATAGGATAACGACAACAAATAGTAATATTATTAATGCCTCTATGATCAACACACATATGTGATGTACCATCCTTTATTGGCACAAGGATAATAGGAACATCACAAGGACTTAGGGATTCACGTATATAACCTTTATCGAGCAGCTCCTATACTTGACGCATAATCTCCTTTGTCTTCTCTCGGATGGTATTGTATGGTGCACGGCTGGGTAGCAATGCACCGAGAATTAACTAAATATGATGCTTAATCCCTCTAATAAGTGGTAATCACGGTGGCACCTCTTGTGGAAAGATGTCAGCAAACTCCTACAAAATGTTAGTGACAACAGGAGGCAAAGAGGTAGGCACATCCTCGAATGAAAATAATACATCCGTGAAACCAAATGCACCGAAAATAGATGTAGTAAAATCCAACTCAGTAATATCAGATTCAGTAGAAAGTAAACATATTCTCCTCAATTTTATTCCACGTGCAACATTAGATGTTGGTTTATTAGGCTTATGGTATGCAACAAGTTGATGATTACGTGTCCGTCGATGATTACGCGAACAGAATGTTCCTTCACAACTCCCTTTGTATGGAACAAGTTGTGCCTCTGATTTTGCTCTGTCTGTGTTACCCGCACACCTAAAACACGCCAAGCAACTAAACTTTCATGCGTGTCGGTGTAGTTGGCAACCATGTAGTGTGTCTTTTGTTGAGTATCCTGGTCACCCCGTTCTTCACATGGAATAAGAGCCAAAGTATCCTCATCATAATCACTAGCGGATGTATATCCACCATCCTCAGTATAGTCATCACACGCCTGTAATGGCGTTCTCTTGCATAGTGACCACCACCCTTGCAACACTGACAAATAACCTCATGTGTTTGCCAGGTAGATGTCTGGGATGAAGAAGAGCTCTGTCCAGGCCCCGAAGCTGTGCCCTTGCTAGAGGCTGATTTAGCGCATGTTTTCTTGTATCTCTGTTGGAGTTGGAAGCTAAAGTAACTCGTGTTGTAGTAGGTCTTTTGGAAGTAGAAGATGTATGTGGTCTCCATGATGAAGCTCGACCTGTAGAAAAATTTGTTCTTGCCATTGCGTGTCAATCCAACACTATACAGGCAAGAAGGAATAAATGAGTGATAGTGTTATACTCCTTATACTCTAAAAGAATCTCAATATATCTATTTAATCCACCCATAAAACGTCCAAGAATAGCTTCATTTCCTCAACAATACCACTTCTAATCATGCCAATTTTCAATACCAGGTAATATTCCTCTTCAGAATTCTTTCCTTTTCTTAAACACTGCAATTTTTGAAGTAATTCACATTGATAATATGGTGGAACCCAACGAGTACTCATAGCAGTTTTTAAAGCATCCCAAGCAGTTGAAATATGAGCACGATGTATTCTAAAATGTTCGGACCACCAAACACAAGCAAAACTAGTGAATGCACAAACAACAGCAGCAACACGTCTATCCTCAGGAAATTGTAAGAATGAAAACATTGCTCTGTTTCTAACTCCCAAGTAAGATATATATCAGGAACATATCTACTAGCAAAAGTTGGTATATTCAATTTAAGTTTACAGAGTTGGTCATGATCTCGTACCTAAGGCGGTGGTGCATACCTACCATTGTGATTGTACCCTTGGTGGTAATTTGGAGCAACTTCTCCATCATCATCGTAATCATCATGATAACCTTCATTCTAATCAACGATAGTAGAAGCAACAGCCATAGAAGCCCCAGAAGTAGCAATAGTACCAACGACACCAGAATTCCGACCTTGGTCGAGAGGCACACGATTGCGATCATCCCACGAAATTCACACATGGTTGATGTTGATGCTATTGTTGGAGAGGAACCGTAGTGGAAGTTGGTGGTGGTAGGCGAGCAAGCACATCATTGAACTTGGTGTCCATCTTCGTATCGAATGTCTTCTCCAAAGCATCAAGCTTGTCAATGTCATCTCCATGGCTGGTCCCAAAGTCTTGTACCTGGTCAGCCATCATTTGCTGAATTTTATCATGGAGCTCCGTGTTGGTCACACCCTCCCAATTGATCTGGTCAGTTTGTGATCCTAGCATGGTTAGAAGCAGTAGGAACACACAAGAATATCAACCTACACAACTACTAGGATATGGTGGTGGTGGTGTGTCACAAACCGTTGTCCGATCTCGGGCTCCGCAAAACCCAAAGAAATTCAAACACAGGATCGTGTGTGAAGATCCCGAAGAACCTCACCCTAGCTAGCTCACTATTCGATGATTTCTATGAAAAACTCGGACGATGATGAGGAAAAAGATGCACACGGTAATTTAACCAAGTTCGGGATGCAGCGAAGCGTAAAACCCTACTCTTGCTTCGGTGGATTGCCTCATGAGGAGGTTCTTGTATGAAATAGTATAGTGCTGAGTTGCCTCGTGAGGATGCTTTGGTGGTGGTGCCTCTCTTCTGTTGTCTCTCTGTTTCATCCCCCTCTCTACTGTGCATCCTAGCCTCTATTTATAATGTCTCGGGTCCTCTTCCCTTATCACTATGGCACGAAGGGATCCCACAACAGCCAAATTCGAAGGGGGACAGCAGTACATCTTTATCCTGACGAAAGGTGGTCTTTGCCTCCAAAGTAGCTGGTGATGGTGTAGAGGTGGGCTCGGCGATGACAATCTTCCTATTGGGCTCATGGTCGTGGTCTTCTTGCATTGGAATGGAAACCTTTGGGGGTGCTTTGGGAACCTGCATATGTCCTTGCTCCCTTTACACCAAAGGGGAAACTGCACCACCTGGCGCGCCTGTGTCTTGGCCTCCCGAGGCCAAGCGCCGCATACGGATTTCCACTGCTCCGGAGGGGGTTGAGGAGGCCCATTCCCCGTGGGTGTTGCAGTTTCTTCCCTCGCGAGCTCAGGGCTCTCGTGAGGGCCTTGTCTTGAGTGGGGTCGCGCCAACCATGCCTAGCTAATGAGGTGAGCCATGCCCTAAGCCGTGGGCAGGTAGGTCTGTGTACCCTCATTCCCAGACGCCGATAGTATTCCTGGCCCAAGGCGCTCCCGAGTCGGTATATGGGAGAAGCCATCAAAGATGGCCCGAAGCGCCGTCGGCCCCAAAAGCCTGCGGGCCAGGTTTGATAGGCGTCGCTCGCCTAGGTGGCAATGCCCCCACTCCCCGAGGGCATCAGGAACCGCCCCAAGTCAAACGGATGCGACACCCATGCGCTACGCCGGCCATAATTACCATTCCTTGATTGCTGCTGCTCCCTTGGGCCTTCGCTCCTCGGGCCACGCGGTTGTGACCCGATGATGGCAGGTGAGGCGACGCGAAGATGGACTGCGTGTCGATCGAGCCGGCCCTGCAGCGCCAGAGGGGCGCACAACGGCTGTCCTCCCATGACGCCCCGTGGCTGTACTAACGCCTATAAATCTGCCCCGTCCCGAGGGGTCTCGCAATCTTGAAGTGCCTTCTTGTTTCTGTTGTTCTAGAGAAAAACCTCTTTTCTTGCTAGCTTCCCTTCCACCCATGGCGTCTAGTGGAAGTGTTGCGGGCGCGGTGAAGCGCGAGGGGCCATCGACTTCTTCTCCCTCTTCCGGAGACTGCGATGAGGGGGGCTCAAGGCCAGTCCAAGTTCGCTGGCGCTAGGCCATCATTGATGAGTGAGGGCTCAGCCATTTCCTTCCTTTCTTGATAATATGGCCGGTGCACCGGACCTGACCATCCCCTCCTTTTAGGGCGCATGCGACCAAGAAGCACAGCCTCGGTGAACTCCACGAGGAGGTGGATGCGCTACAGACCCAGGTGGTGAGCATCGAGGCTGCCCACCAGTTCGCCCTTAGGGGTGACAGGGAGGCCGGGGAAGAGTTGGCGTCCCTCCAGGCCCAAGTCAAGGAAATAGCCAACACCGTGGAGGCCGCCCAGGATGAGGTGGCGTATGCTAATATGCTGGAGTTCCAGCACACCAAGAAGTACTTTGGCATCGCTCGCCAGGCGGCCGGTGCTGTGAGCCAGTTCGTCATGGAAGCCCCCGTGCTACCGTGCGCGCACAGCGACAGAGGCTATGTCGACTTCTTATGCAGGGTGGTGGAGGCATTGGAGACCAGCGTCTCCTGTGTGAACACGCACAATGAGGCCGACACGCATGACCTATTGGACCTTGCCATGACGTGTGTCTTCTCCAACCTGCGTCAAGATGCCCCGGAGCTCAACCTCCGGTGCATTGGGGAGCGGGTGCCTGACGAGCTCCAGAGGTCCCTCCGGGATGAGGTGTGCACGCACGTGGAGTCCCTGGTGGAGCGGTTCATCGAGGTGACCGCCTCCTGCGGGGAGGACGATTCCAACGCCAAGGCGGCTGGTGGGTCGGACGGCAATAGCGACTCGTCCACCTAGGCACCCCCTGTCTTCTTTTCCTGATCCTTGTAATATTTAAGAAGAACCCAGCCCCTGAGGGCATCAGTCTTTTGCTTATTACCTTCATCATCTTTCTTCTCTTAAATCGCTGATCGCCCGCTTGCCATGACGTGGCCCTATTCCTCGCGCAGGGCTTGGTACCCTTGTTTGTGTGGTCTGGTGATGTTGGCCGTCAAGGACCTTGTGAGGCGTTGCCTCCCGAGGGGAAGCCTGCCGCCGTCAAACCCCAAGTTCGTGGAGTTCTCGCTCATAGGGGAAGGATCCCTCTCCTTGTGCCATATTTCCTGGTGCCTAGGACCACAGGATTCTTGGTAGTTGTACACGATGGACCATAGTACCTGCATCCTCACGTTAGCGCACACAAACCCTGTTTCATATTCGGGCCGCCATTTGATTAGAGGGCTTTTGCTTAGTTCGGTAGTGTACTTAGCTTGTATGGCGGTGGCGATCTCGTGTGCCGCGAGGTGCGGATGGGTTGTCCACATAGCTCGCAATTCCGTCTGGGGAGCTTCCTCCTTGTTTGCAGAATGGTTTGGGGGCCCTTTCGACACTCTATGTCTACGGGACCCAATCTCGAGAAGACTTCGACCGCCATTGAGGCATCCAGATCACTAGAACGAGACCAATCGTGAGGCCTCAACCGCCGCTGAAGCATCCAGATCACCAAGACGTGACTAGGGGGCACGGAGCCACGAGATTAGTGAGGTTCCTGGGGCGTGCTGCCCATGGAACACCCTTGACGCCCAAGAAGCGCTCTACATCAGTAGGACCCAGTTCCGCACATTCCTCTACCGCCATAAGGGGCATTCGGATCACCAAGACTCGACTACAGTGTGAGGCCTCGACACCCTTGGGGCGTTCGGATCACCAAGGAAGAGACCAAGGGGCGAGTGGCTATGTGACAGGTAAGGCTCCTGAGGCGCATTGCTCAGGAGCCCCCCTTGACGCTTGAGTGTTCCCCATTGCATTTTGCCGGCGGTCTCCTCGGGAGGCGCCTAAGCCTCTTGCGGTCCCATGTCGTGCCGATGAACCATGATCGGGGCCCCCAAGCGGGGGCAACTATCTAGAGATGCAAGTTCCAGAGGCGACAGGACCTTGCTAGCTTGCTCCGAGGCGCCTCAGGGAGGGCCGGAGCACATAGTCCATTGTGAAACACCATACTAGAGAGAGAGACTCCAAGGCCAGAAAACGAGAGTACAATGAGAGAAAAGTTCCCGCCCCTTTTTTTAAATAGAGTTCCAAAATTACCATGCTTCATTTCAAAATTGGCAACTCGAACACCAAAAAGAAGCAAGCAACTGTCGCGTCTGGCACCTAGGCTAGTCTTCGTCTTCATCTTCCCCCAACACGGAGCATAGGGCATCCACGTTGCATGGGCATAACCATTGGAGGGTAGTGTTGTCCGCCAGCGCGACGCATGGGGCTTCCACTTGCGCGTGGGATGGAACCCCTCCGTATCCTCGGGGGGCTCCGGGCGTATACAGCCCACTCGTTATTATGTGAGAGTGTCACGGCCTAATATAGTTGGGAAAGCCCCTAGGCTCTCGGCCCGGGTGCTCCCAACTCCATTAATAGCCATCCCATCCATTTCTGCTCGGTTGCACACCCCTATGACCCAAACCCGGATGCATTGTTCCCCGTGTAGCTACAGGATTGCGTTCTCATGGCCCAAACATGAGCACAATGCACCCGATGTAGCCACAGGTGTGTTGTGTCGATGACACCGCCTCGTGAAGTGTCAGGGCGCTGGACGGACTGCGCTTTGTGGGCCACGCGAGGCCAGCCTCCCGAGGCGACGCTGGCCCGCCGATTGCCGCGGGTGGCCTGTGTTGCTTGTGTTATGTTGCTCCCACCTAGACCGTTGCTCCTGAGGCCTCACGGCTTGGCTTCGTTTTGCTTCCTCACAAGGGCGAGGGTTTGCTCCGTACCTTCGAGGCCCCAAGGGGTCTTTGCTTCACCTCCCGCTAACGCTATCCAGGCTTAGTACTACCTCAAGTGAAGCCCCCAGGCCCGGCTCAGGGAGGACGCCCAGGGTACCCCCTACTCCGAGAGGGTGCTCGCGCCTACGGGAGACACCTAATCCATCTCACGGTCCGCAGGTATGACATAGCTTGGTGCATAGTGCTCTACACAAGGGCCCTATTTTCCTCTTGAGTTGTCCCCCGGCGCGCCGGTTGTTGGTTTCAAGACCGGCGGATCTCGGGCAGGGGGTCCTGAGCTATGAGACTAGAGTCCACTGTATCAGGAGACGAAGGAGACGATGTTTACCCAGGTTCGGTCCCTCCTATGGAGGTAATACCCTACGTCCTGCTTGATTGTATTGATGATATGTCGATCACAGAGTTGATCTACGTCGAGATTGACTAGCTAAACCCTAGATGAGGTGTTCCCTATCCTGCAACTTAATACCTTCCAGCTTATTTAGATGCCGTGGGTACCTAGGGTTTACATGTGGTTGGTTGCACATCAAAGGAAAAACATGTCTATCTACTGTCGACAACTTGGAGGACACGCCACGGCTCCTTGAAGCTTCCACCCTGGCGACAGGGCCCTTGATCATCCAATTCTCATCTAGCACCCCATATAGTCTGGTCCATGAGAAACAGGTCGGCTATCCGGCGACCCCTTAATCCAGGACTCCCTTAGTAGCCCCCAGACTAGCCTTCAACGCCTAGGTATATCTGGATAATCTTTGTGTGTCATGAGCTTCAACTTGCGAGGCGAGTCCATCTACTCCTTCTTGCTCGGCAACCGACTAGTCACCGGTGAAATCCGAAGCGTCACGAGCTTGCTAGGTCCATTATAATAACTGTTAGCATTTCTCGATTTTCATGCGTCGTGGGGAGACGATCGTTTCATTGACTTTTTACAAGACTACACCTCCGCAATGGAGGCGCCACTCATTTAAACAAACAGAATCATGGTCCAGGCCACATATTCTTCTTCCTACCCATGGGAAAAACTCTCAAGGGAAGATAACCACAAAAAACATGGTGAACGCCCCCAACTCTTCCTTGCACCCTTACGGCTCCCATCCCGGGGATTGGACCAGCTACTCTGTATCGCTAGTTTGACTACGTAATCTAGAAATCCAGGGGTACCTTCCTTCCTCGTATCTGGTAGCTACCTGCGCAAGTTTATCTTCATTCAACAACAAAGCTTTCGCGGAGAATTTCCCCAATCCACAAAGGGGTGAACGCGTATGCTTCATGTCGTTTCTTCTACGGGGTCTAGGGTTTCCTATTCACCCGTTCTTGAGAGGGTTATTCGAATTTTATGGGATCCAGCTCCACCACCTCACCCTATGGTCTATCCGACACATCTCGGGCTTTGTCGCCCTTTGCGAGATGTTCCTGGGCTGTGAGGCAAATTTCTAATTGTGGAGGAAGTACTTCTGGCTCGTCCCTCATAGCCGAGACAAGACAATTTTGTAGGTCGGAGGAGCCGAAATATGCCGCATAGCAGGGACAGGGTATCCGGTGGGAACAATGAAGGATCTCAAAAAATGGTCCCTGTAATGGTTTTACATCGAGGACGTCCCCCTGTTCGATCCAACTCAGAGGGGTCTGCCCGAATACTCCGATGCCCCCTTAAAGAACAGGTAAAACTAGCAACCGAAGAGTTCGTCCCAAGAGGTCAGCGTTGAAGTGCAATGCTTTGCAGCCTAGGTGAGGGTACTAGCCCAACACAAGTTGACCATGATTGATGGCATGGCCGCCGCCATCACCTGGTGTGCTTAGCCTCTTTAGAAGAGGATACACCCCTTGTGGCGTTACAACGAGACAAGCGACACCACTCAATCCTGAAGAATGGGCCCTGCCGATTAGGCAGCATTGGTCGCCGCACTTGCCGACCTGTACAAAGGGGAGCAAGAAGATTTTATTCGGCTGTCCACCAATACGGGATACTCAAGCCACAATACCATCGAATGTGTAAGACTTTCAACTTAGTGATCACAATTTAGGTTTCCATTTTGTTACTTTTTTGAACAAAGCCTTTAACATTATGTGAACGGGATTGGAGAAGCTTCATCGAGACAGTTAACTGTCCGGCCCCCTAGCCCGAAGACTATTCTCACGACGAAGATTCGGGCTTTCATGAGGACTCAGATCTCTCAATTGTGCTTGAAGATGGGGTTTTCTACCAGGAGAGTCTTGACTGCTCTAAGGTGACTATCATAGCCTATTACCCTGGATCGTTCCCTTCTCCTGCAATAAACAAGAAGAAGAAAAGCTCATCCCACAAAAGGCAAGTATCCGCCAACGCCCCAAACGTGCCGACTCCTACTCCCAAGCGTCGTAGATCCGGGCATCAGACGTCGGCAATAGTAACAGTACCTAGATCAGAAAGCAACAAGGATCCGACAAATGAGCCAGTTGTGGGGACGAGTCCCTCCACTCATTCAACCCAAAGGTATTTTGTTCGGCTATTTATTTATTATCACAACTGATAGATCCTCACAAAATATTTTATATCGAAATTCTAAGGCGAAAAACCCAACCTTCTCCTATCGAGGAGGTTGCAAGGGTGTCCGGGGACACTGAAAATTCTAGAGCTTCAGCTCATAATGAACCTGCTACGGAGGTTCCCATGGTCAATCCGGCCTCTTCCGATACCTGTGATGGAGTGTGTGTTACCAGATCTGAGGTAGGAAGTGCCATGAATCATCGGCGGCGACGAGAGTCCCTGTGTCACCCAGTATTCTCTGAACAGGAGTTCAGTGCTCTATGCACGGCAGACGCGCACATCGGTGATGCCCGAGCTGGGTTCGGGGAGGCCATGAATTTAATATCGTCAAGCCTATAGGTAAATAATCGGTTTTGTAGAGTCTGAACACTCATGTAAACCCAAGACCCCCGAGCCTTAAATTGGTCGGAACAACCGAATTAAGGGTCCTTGTTTTGTTTTATTGCTAATGCAGGCCTCGAAGTAGCACAGCGAGAAACTGGCCATGGAACTAGAAGCCAGACGAACACAGGTGGAATCTGTGAAGGCCGAATTGGAGCAAGTCAAGAGCTTTACTTGGGAGGCACATGGTGAATATATCTATTCTGGTGATCTTAGCATATTCCCATGCTGACGCAAGGATACTTTTGAGCAGCTGAATCAATATGGCAAATGCGACGAGATTTGGATGCGGCCCGAGAATCTCAGTGGTATGCTGAGTCCGAGCACCAGGCCGGTGTCGGATTTCATGCTACGCAAAACCCTTAAGGTCCAAACACAGGGAAGTGTCTGAAGGTTTCCCTACAGGCTCACCCAACCTATCTCGCTACTCGACGGACACAACGGCGAACTCGTTCGATGACGAGGAATAAGATGAACACAGAAGTTTACCTAGGTTCGGGCTGCTGTGAAGCATAATACCTTACTCCTACTTTGGTGGATTTCCTATCGTGGAGGGTTTGGTGGATGAACTAGTACAATGAGCTTGAGCCTCGCATGGGTGCTCAAGGTGTGTTCCTGGCTCTCTGCCCTCCGATGGTGAGTTGAGTGGCTAAGTGTTTGATTGGAACGGGGATCTCTTCTACCGTCTGACCTAGCTTATATATATAGCGCTGGCCCGGGTCCTCTTCACTTATCATAATGGCAAGAAGGGATCCCACAACGGCCAATCTTGAAGGGGTACTAGAATACATCTGCGCCTTGTCCAAAGGCAGTCTTCTAATGGGGATGCAGTGGTGGGCTCGGTGTTGACATCCGCCCTACGGGGCTGGTGGTCGTGGTCTTGTTGCACCAGCAGGGAAACCTTTGGGCGGCGCTTGTGGAACCCGCATATGTCGTTTCTCCCTTTGCACCAAAGAGGAAACTGTGATGCCAGATGCGCTGGTGCCCGCATGTACTTCCTTGCGTCACCCTTGAGTGCTGAGGCCGGGCCTTGCATACATATCTCCGTGTTGGCGAACGTTGCATGGGAAACAAAAAATTTCCTACGCACACGCAAGATCTATCCATGGTGATGAGCATCTATGAGAGGGAGAGTGGATCTACGTACCATTGTAGATCACTAAGACGGAAGTGTTAAGAAACACGGTTGGTGTAGTCGAACGTCTTCACGATCCAAATTGCCGAGCGTCCCGCGATCCAATCACGATCCGTTCCGATCAAGCACCGAATGGACGGCACCTCCGCGTTCAGCACACGTACAACTTGATGACGATCTCCGCCTTCTTGATCCAGCAAGAGGGAGTGGAGAGGTAGGAGAGTTCTCTGGCAGCGTGACGGCGCTCCAGCGATGGTGGTGGAGCTATTCCGGCAGGGCATCGCCTAAGCATTTCAGAAATCCGATCTAGAGGAGAAACTATGCACTGGAGCAACGGGTAGCACATGGCTGAAAATCAAGTGCCAAAAACCCTGAAACCTCCAGTATATATAGGAGGAAGAGAGGAGGAGGCTTGGCCCTCAAGGGGCCAGCCCTTGGTTCGGCCGAATCAAGGAGGAGAGGAGGACTCCTCCTCCAATCCTAGTAGGACTAGGATTCCTCCCTATTTTGCCTTTTTCCCACCTTCTTCTATTTGGATTTTCTCTCGCAGACGCATGGGCCTGGTGTGGGACTTCCACCAGCCCACTAAGGGCTGGTATTCACTCTCCCATAGACCATGTAGCCTCTTGGGTCTAAATACCCCTCCCGATGGTCTCCCGGTACACTACCGGCACTCCCGGTACCCAACCAATGAGCCCGGAACTTTTTCGGCGACCAAAATAGGACTTCCTATATATCAATCTTTACCTCCGGACCATTCCGGAGCTCCTCATGACTTCTGGGATCTCATCCGGGACTCCGAACAACCTTCGGTCACCACCATACATAACTCTATACTACCAAAACGTCACCAAACCATAAGTGTGCCGACCCTGCGGGTTCAAGAACTATGTAGACATCACCGAGACACCTCTATGGTCAATAACCAATAGCAGGACCTGGATGTCCATATTGTCTCCTACATATTCTATGAAGATCTTTATCAGACTAACCTCTATGTCAAGGATTCAGTTAATCCCGTATGATGTTCCCTTTGTTCTTCGGTATGTTACTTGCCCGAGGTTCGATCGTTGCTATCTCCATACGTAGTTCAACCTCGTTACCGGCAAGTCTCTTTACTCATTTCTGGAATACAAGATCCCGTGACTAACACTTAGTCAGCTGGCTTGCAAGGCATATTGTGATGTTGTATTAGCGAGTGGGCTCTGAGATACCTCTCCATCACACGGAGTAACAAATCCTACTCCTGATCCATGCCAACTCAACAGACACCTTCGGAGATACCTGTAGTGCACCTTTATAGTCACCCAGTTAAGTTGCGATGTTTGATACACACAAGGCACTCTTCCGGTGTCAGTGAGTTACATGATCTCATGGTCATAGGAACATATACTTGACATGGAGAAAACAGTAGCAATAAACTGACACGATCATATGCTATGTTTGTATTTTGGGTCTTGTACATCACATCATTCTCCTAATGATGCGATCCCATTATCAAATGACAGCACATGTCAATGGCTAGGAAACCTTGACCATCTTTGATCAACGAGCTAGTTCACTCGAGGCATACTAGGGACAAAGTGTTGTCTATTTATCCACACATGTAATGTGTTTCCAATCAATACAATTATAGCATGGATAATAAATGATTATCATGAACAAGGAAATATAATAATAAACACTTTATTTATTGCCTCTAGGGCATATTTCCAACACTGTCCCACTTGCACTAGAGTCAATAATCTAGTTCACATCACTATGTGATTTACATTGTAATGAATCGAACACCCATGCAGTTCTGGTGTTGATCATGTTTAGCCCTTGGGAGAGGTTTAGTCAACGTGTCTGCAACATTCAGATCCGTGTGCACTTTGCAAATATTTATGTCCTTCCCCTTGATGTAATCGCGGATGGATTTGAAGCGTCGCTTTATGTGTCTGGTCCTCTTGTGAAACCTTGGTTCCTTGGCCAGAGCAATGGCACGAGTGTTGTCATAGAACAGATTCATTGGATTCATTGCACTAGGCACCACTCCCAGATCGTTCATGAACTGCTTCATCTAGACACCTTCCTTCGCCGCCTGCCAGGCGGCAAGGTACTCTGCTTCGCACGTAGAATCGGCAACCACGCTTTCCTTGGAACTGCAGCAGCTTACCACTCCCCCCTTGAGAATAAATACATATCCGGTTTGCGACTTAGAGTCATCTGGATTAGTGTCAAAGCTTGCATCGATGTAACCCTTTAGGACGAGCTCTTCATCACCTCCATAAACAAGAAACATTTCCTTAGCCCTTTTCAGGTACTTAAGGATATTCTTGACCACTGCCCAGTGCTCCATTCCAGGATCACTTTGAAACCTTCCGGCCATACTTATGGCGAGGCTGACATCGGGTCTTGTGCACAGCATTGCATACATGATAGAGCCTATGGCTGAAGCATAGGGGATGACACTCATCTTTTCTCTATCTTCTGCAGTCACTGGGCATTGAGTCGTACTCAACTTCACACCTTGTAACACGGGAAAGAACCCCTTCTTGGACTGATCCATTTTGAACTTCTTCAAGACTTTATCAAGGTATGTACTCTGTGAAAGTGCTATTAAGCGTCTCGATCTATCTATATAGATCTTAATCGCCAATATGAAAGCAGCTTCTCCTAGGTCCTTCATTGAAAAACTCTTGTTCAAATATTCCTTCACGCTTTCCAGCATTTCTATATTATTTCCAATCAAGAATATGTCATCCATATATAATATTAGAAACGCTATAGAGCTCCCACTCACTTTCTTGTAAATAGAAGCTTCTTGTCGGGACCCCGATCCTAAGTCATAAGAATCCAGACTATAACATATGACATCACTTTGCGGCCTCACGCACGGTAAGTTCCACGGCTGCAACCTTACCTTAGCCGTGACCGTTTGCGTCTTTTGGCTTACGTATGTGAACATGTCGCTGGCAATCAAACGACAGAGAACCCGGGCCGACATAACTAGTCATAGAACCCAAGCAGCACATCCGTATGGAAACAGGCATACATAACCCAACAATGCAGGTGTCGGCCTCAAGCATGTGTATACGAGTCATAGCAAGCTACAGGGACTCCATTACGTCGTGAGACACACGAATGCCATCACTGCACGTAGACGAGTCGTAGCAGGCTATAGGGACTCCATTACACTACGAGACATTTCCTCGAAGGGACAGACACATCAGCAAAGAAGGATACATGTCGGTCAATCAATGTGTCCGGAGCAGTAGCAAGCAACCATGGCTCGATGGAAGCACAAAGAGGCAGTTTCCCGTAAAGAGTACTACTAAAGGCACATGACTAGGTGTCGGATCCCATACATACCTTTGCACATCACACGTACGCATGTCATGCCCGTTATGCATAGATCCAACCATGGCATCACAACATAACCATACGACAACATGAATTTTATTTAAGAGGCTCAGATGAGCCTTGCAAAATATGTTCTTACAGATAGGGGTCACATGACCCGACACTCAAGTCATACAAACATGTTCATACGAACCAAGCGGAAGCATAAGCTGTCTGAGTACAGACAGATGAAATGGTAAAAAGGCACATGGCCTCACTATCTACAGCCCGCCACAGGGCAAAGGTCGTAGCTGGGACACCAGCTATTCGGCATCGTGAACATCTAGAACGAACCCATCTGATGGGTCCTGGGTCTCATCTGCAACATTTATTAAACAAACGTGAGTACAAACGTACTCATTAAGTCTTTAACACAGACCTAGTCTATTCATGCTCATGTATCAATAAAGGGAGTGTTGGAGTTTATGCAGCAATGCCATCTTTGACTCATGGCTAACCTACACTACTCAATTTTAACTCTTTGTTCACATTTTAGATATCGCACATGAGTCCACTAACTCCATAGCAATACACCATCATGGATTCACTTCCCTCTCCTGGGAGAGTGCCATCCACGGTACTCACACTTGTCTTGATATTTTTATGAGTATCCATTTGATTATCTATGAACAACATAAGTTCTGCAAGTAGTCCATATCCGAGGACGTGGCTATTCGAATAGTTTCATACCCTACAGGGGTGTACTTCTTCACAAACGCTCCCGCCACTTATCGTTGTGTGCTCATAAAACCATGCACCTCAGCAACCTACAAGCGGATGCCCAACGAGGGAGTCGGCCATGACCGTCAATCGCATAAGACATCTAGTCCAGGCTATCGCCTATTTGAGACTGAACCCGCACGGAAGTCCGGCCGAAGTTTCCGCTACGGCCCCAAACGATGTGCGCAGGTTTCCCAAGCCCACCATTCGGGTGACCGCCGGTACACCGTGCCTCTGCCTACCGCGGCATAACCCACCCCTAGGGTCAGCGCTACGCATGGCCTCCAACATGCTATAAACACCAGAAACTACTTGCAACTCCTGGACTAAGGACTAAGCGATCGATAAGTCGAGAGGGTCAATTAAGTATCCCAACGTGTGGTAGTAACTAGTCTTGGATCACAAACGCGGAACTCAGTTCCTAAGAATGGTCCCAGTGAGACAACCCGCTATGTACTCCTACATAGCCTCTCATTACTACCTTTACCAAATCGAGTTCATCATTATATCGCCACATCAGAACAACGTCGTTTCACTCAGTTCATCACCCAGATGAATTAGACCTGACCCAACTCTAAGCATAACAAGCATAGCAGGCAAACTATGCTAAGAACATCATGGCACAAGCATCTACCAGGTATGCTAGGTTGCAAGGTTTGACTATTTACTGTGACAATGTCAGGTTATGCAGCAGAATAGGATCATCTACCGTGTATGCCTGACATGTGATCGACTGCCCTAATGCAATGAATAAGAGCTGGAGCGAGAGAGTAGGATGTTATCGGAATGATCAAAGGGTTCCTTGCCTTGCTAGGTAGCGGAAAGGTTCTCTCCTTCACCGGGATACTTGGGGGTATCCTCAGAAGCAGGGCCTACCGCAATGCAAATAAGAAACGATCAACACACGAAAGTACAATAATATGATGCATGATCATGGCATGATAGCATGTATGGATGAGCCAATGCAACTCGCGTTCAAGTTAATTTGAAATGAGTTTGGATATAGGTTCAAAATTGTTCTTCATTTCAAATTCCATATATTAACCTATTAGTAAATGTCCATGTCCACCTACTTAGATTGTTCTAACATGCACGACAATAGCACCATTGGATTCATTGGATTTTTCTGATAAATTTTGATATATAAATTATTCTCGTCTAATTTACAGATTAATTTATATGAATTTTTGAAGTTTTGAATAATTGTCGGAATTATTTTTAAACTAGAAGTTGCTTTTATTGCATCAGCATGACATCACTATGACATCAGTTGGTCAGTTAACCGGGCCAGAGTCAAACCTGACATGTGGGGTCTACATGTCACTCACACAATAACCTAATTAAAGAATTAAAACTTATCTTAACTAATTAACAGTTCTGGGTCCACATGTCAGTGACATATTAGATTAATTAAACAAACTAATTAATTTTCTTAATTAGTATTTGACTACAGGGGGCCCGGCCCCACCTGCCAGCGACCCAAGGGTCAAACCCCTGACGGTCAGACAGGTTGACTCGCCGGCGTTGCGCCACCGGCGACGTTAGGGACGGCAAAGGGGGTCAGAATCCCTCCTCCGGTGACCAAATGGACGGTGGAGAGCGCTGGGTGAGCCTACGCTCGACTGCGCGTCGATCTAGCCCCAAACCAGAGGCTGGGATGGTCGGGATCGACGCCGGCGTCGAGAGCAGCGGCGGCCGGAGCTCGGGCAAGAAGGGTGCGGCATCTACGGGGCACGGGAGAGAAGGGGGAGAATGGGAGGAGCACCAATGGCTCACCGAGGTTCTAGTAGAGGCGACAGCGAGGTCGGAGGAGGTCCAGACGGGGAAGAATGTCGGGCCGGAGCTCCGGTGACTGAAAGGGAGGAACGGCGTTGACGTGGCATAGAGGGGCTCCCGGCGTCTTCTAGGGTCACGGGGAGGACGAGGGGGTAGCGGCGGTTCTCGAGGGCTACCTAGCGAGGCGAGGGGGCGGCTAGCGCGACGACGGCGAGCTCAAGCAGAGCTCGGCTAGTGCGGAGCAGGGGGGAGAAAGAGAGCGAGAGTGAGAGCTCGCAGGGGGAGAGGGAGAGGAGAAGGAGGCCACGGCGAGGGGGCCTCACGCTGGCGACGACGTGTCGGGCATCCTTCTGGTCGGAGGTGGAAGAAGACCGGTTCGCCCCTGGTGGGCTGGGCTGGCTTCTTCCCTGGCCCAGGTAGGCTTTCCCCCTTTTTGTTTTCTTTTTATTTTCTGTTCTCTATTTTCTATCATTTGTGTTATTTTAATTTCAGGCACATAAGCTATTTAAAATATGCCAAATATTTTATCTATTGAAGTTTGAATATTTCAAACTTTTCTCTAAAGTTTAAGGATATTTGAAAACTAAAATAATGATAAATGCTTTATTTAATATTTTAAGAGGCTTTATCATTTATTTCTAAATTGCTTTAGGTGTTCAAATAATTAAAATGATCCCTGTTATAATCATGTCCAAATTTACCAGACATAGGGAACATTTTAGTGGGCATTTTGGATTTGTCGAATTTTCACCATGTTTGAATTGTTCGGATTCAAAGTGAGCTTGGGATTTCTTTTTTCCCCATTTCATGTTGATGCAATAAGATGAAACATGACGCAAACACATGCTATCCTAGGACATGTAGCTAGGGATATGACAACTAACCCCCACTCAAAAGAATCTCCTCCCGAGATTTTGAAGTCGTCTGGAAGAGCGCGGGGTACTCTAGTCGAGGACGATCTTCTCTTTCCCATGTGGCCTCCTTTTCAGAATGCTGTGACCACTGAACCTTGAGAAACTTGATTTTCCGACTCCGAGTGGTACGCTCAGCTTGATCAAGAATACGAACAGGGTATTCTTGATATGTAAGGTTATCTTGGTCTACCTCACGGATAGGGTCCGAAAAGCAACACCTAAGTTGCGAGACGTGGAAGACATCATGAACCTTGGAAAGATGCGGTGGAAGTTACAATTGGTAGGCAACCTCTCCTCATTTAGCAAGAATGCGAAAGGGTCCAATGTAACGAGGAGCCAACTTGCCCTTGATACCAAATCGATGGGTACCCTTCAGAGGTGTAACCCGAAGGTAAGCCTTCTTGTCAACTTCATAGGTCACAGCCTTATGATGGCGATCATATTGGCTCTTTTGACTAGATTGGGCTGTTTTCAACTTTTCACGAATAATGCGAACTTGCTCCTTTGCATCCTGGATCATATCTGGGCCAAAGAGTTGCCTCTCTCCGGTTTCTGACCAGTTAAGAGGTGTTCGACACCTTCGTCCATAGAGAATTTCAAAAGGGGCTTTGCCCAAGCTTGATTAATAACTATTGTTATATGCGAACTCGGCAAATGGAAGACATTTCTCCCAGTTCATACCGAAAGATATAACACAAGCTCGGAGCATGTCTTTGAGGATTTGATTGACTCACTCAACTTGACCACTTGATTGCGGGTGGAAAGCAGTGCTAAAGGATAGATGAGTCCCCATAGCGGTTTGAAAACTTTCCCAAAATTGGGAAGTGAAAGTACTTCCATGGTCTGAGTTAATCTCCAAAAGAACACCATGAAGAGAAACTATTCGAGAAACATACAATTCCGCTAGCTAGCTAGCAGTTATACATTCCCGAACAGGAAGAAAATGAGCCACTTTGGAAAGACGGTCGATGACCACAAATATGGCATTATCACCTCTCTTAGTCCTGGGAAATCCGGTAATGAAATCCATACCGACTTTATCCCATTTCCATTCAGCAATAGCTAAAGGTTGAAGGTTGTCGGCAGGCCTTTGATGTTCTGCTTTCACGCGACAGCAAACGTCGCAGTTAGCAATGAACTGCGCAATTTCTCCTTTCATCCTCGTCCACCAGAACCTCTGGCATAGGCCCTGATACATCTTGGTACTACCCGGATGAATTGAGAGAGGAGAATCATGAGCCTCCTTAAGGATCTGCTGTCTTAAGCGTGTGCTCTTGGGAACCACCAACCGGTTCTGGAAGAACACAACACCTTCATCGTTCTTGGAGACATCTTTAGCATTTCTGCTAGCAATATTCCCCTTGATCCGGGATATACCCTTATCATATTTCTGGAAAGCTACTATTTGATCCTTAATATTAAGTTTCGCCACCAGGTTGGATAGGAATCCTTTAGGAACAAGGTGAAGGTTTAACTTCCGAAATTCCTCATGGAGAAGTGGTTGACCTTGTTGTAACATCAGATTGTTACAATAAGACTTACGACTTAGTGCATCAGCAATGACATTGGATTTCCTCGGGGTGTAAGTTATCCCTAAGTCGTAATCTATAATCAACTCTATCCACCGACTTTGCCCGAGATTCAAATCCGGCTGGGTGAATATATATTTTAGACTTTGGTGATCAGTGTAAATTTCACAACGATTACCCAAAAGATAATGTCGCCAGGTTTCCAGTGCATGGCCTACAGCTGCGAGCTCAAGATCATGTGTTGGATAATTATCCTCATGTGGACGCAATTGTCGAGATGCGTATGCAATCACATGAAGATCTTGCATGAGAATGCAACCTAATCCTTGTCGCGAGGCATCGCAATAGATAACAAAGCCCTTAGAGAAATCAGGTGGGACCAGAACGGGAGCGGAGGTCAGTCGTCTTTTCAACTCCTGAAAACTGTGCTCGCATTGTGGAGTCCACTCGAACTTTTTATCTTTCTTGAGGGGTTTAGTCAGAGGTTTTGGCACTTTGGAGAAATTCTCGACAAAGCGGCGACAATAGCTGGCTAAGCCAAGGAAACTCCGAACTTGCTTAACCGATTCAGGTTGAGTCCAATCAAGGACGGCCTGAACTCTGTCAGGATTGACAGCAATACCTTTACCAGATATCACGTGGCCCAGATAGGTCACTTCTGGCAACCAAAATTCACACTCGGAGAATTCGGCGTACAGGCGGTGCTCTCGAAGTTTCATCAATATCAGCCTTAGATGCTCGGCATGTTCTTGTTCGTTCTTCGAGTAGATGAGTATATCGTCGAGGTAAACCACGACAAATTTATCTAGATGCTCCATGAAGATCGAATTCATCAAGCGAGAAAAGGTGGCTGGGGCATTGGTTAAACCGAAGGACACGACAGTGTACTCGTATTTGGCTATAACGAGTAACAAAAGATGTTTTTGGAATGTCCCCGTTCCTAATTCTGATTTGATGGTATCCCAACCTCAAATCCATTTTGAAAAAGATAGAGGATCCACCGAGTTGATCATACAAATCGTTGATCCTGGGGAGCGGATACTTGTTCTTTATGGTGACCAGATTCATTGGCCGATAAGCCACAACCATCCGATCCGAACCATCCTTCTTCCTGACGAAGTGGACGGGACAAGCCCAAGGAGAACAACTGGGATGGATGAAACCTTTCTTCAAACACTCATGGAGTTGGATCTTAAATTCTGCTAGTTCTAAGGGTGCCATCTTATAGGGTCTTCTAGCTATTGGGACAGTCCCTGGGATGAGCTCTATCACAAACTCAACATCTCTGACAGGAGGAATTCCTAGCAGTTCTTCTGAAAAGACATCCGGAAAGTCACGGACTACCAAAATATCTTCTAACTCTGGAAGTGGGCTAGCATTGAGGGAATAGAGTTGGCGCTTGGTTGTTCGAGTGGAGACATTAATTATCTCACACGATGGATGTGCAAGTTGAACATTCCTAGAATGAGTATCAATCTTGGCATAGTGGGCTTTCATCCAATCCATGCCTTGAATGATATTGATATCCGAAGACTCGAGGGCCATCAAAAGATGCTAGGAAGACTAGTCTATCCACTAGAATCTCATTATCATGGCTCACTCTAGAAGTTTGCCATTTGGAACCCGGAGTCTGCACTACCAAAGGAGTAGGCATATCACAAAAAGGCATGTTATGCAGCTGTGCATAACTTTCTGAGATAAAAGAATGAGGTGCCCCTGTATCAAATAAAACAGATGCTTGATGACTATTGACAAGGAGCGTACCTAGGATAACATCAAGATCCTGAAGGGCTTCCTCAGCAGATACATAGTTCACTCGTCCATAAGCAGGAGCTGGCTTCACAAAGAAGGCTTTTCCTGGCTTTCCACGTCCAGTGGGCTTAGCATTATTTTGGGGACACTCACAGGAGTAGTGTCCTGGTTCTCCACACTTATAGCAAACCACGGTGGCACGAGGAGCAACATTGGCAGGCGGTCCTCCCAATGGTCTGACTGGAGGGTTGGGCTAAGCTGGGCGAGGCGCCTGGTTCTCCACACTTATTTTGGCGGCAGAGCTGCGTTGGGCACCCAGACCCGGTGTTTATTGGGGCCCGAGCCAGATGCGGGGTTGAAGTCACGGTTGTGCTTTCTCATGGCCTCATAAATAGTCTGTCCAGTCTGAGCATTGATAACCTTGTTGACGAGAGACTGGAAAGTGGTCCACTCATGCAGGCACAGGTCTCGAAGGAGCTCAGGATTAAGTCCCTTGTGGAACCTAGCCTGCTTCTTGGCATCAGTAGAAACTTCCTCAGGAGCATAGTGAGCAAGGTTTCCAAACTCACGACTGTAAGCACCACTGACGGTCTGCCCTAGGTCAAGGCACAAAATTTCTCTCTCTTACGATCCATCAGCCCTTCCGGGATGTGATGGGTACGAAATGCGGCACTGAACTATGCCCAAGTTGGTGCGGGGCCTACGGGACGCATGGATTTAAAAATTTCCCACCATCGATTGGTGGGACCTTCCAGAAAGTAAGTTGCAAAGGTCACCTTGTTGGCCTTGGTCACATTGGCAGCTTGGATCCTGCGATACACGCTAGTGAGCTAGTCAGCCGCGTCGAGTGGGTCGACCGAATGATGATACTTGGGTGGGCACAGTCTGATGAAATCACCAAGTGATACGCCATCATTGATGTCATTGCAGGGAGCACGTGCTTTGTTTTGCTCGATTCTTTCCAACAGCCTGTTGGTCTCCCTCTTGTTCCTTTCGGATTCAATCATTACTTCTGCCAAGGAAGGCGCATGTGGCAGATCCTCTTGCCTTGGCTGGCTTCCCTTGCCCTGCTCAGGGGCAGGCACGGGGTTATTGCTAGTTGCCACCATCCTGGAGAAACAAACCCACAGCTTAATCATAGGGGACAACAACTCTAAGACATGATATAAGGAATGTACTGGACAACATGGCATGTAGGGTAAACACCAATCAACATGGTAAAACAACTACCATATGAACACCATGATTCATACACACCATGACATAGTTTAGTACAAGCCAAGCTGAAATACAACTACGGAGAGATGACACAACTCATCGGAGGCATTACAAGCTTCCTATACATTATCTATCTACACCTCCGGAACTCAACTCTCAACCTCATCATATCCCACAAGACACGCAGGACTATGGCGATACGATGACTACCAAACTAGAACTTGCATCCACGTACTCAAGCATCGCCGTAGAATGCCTCATACAGGTTACCCCCATGAACTAGGAGCTGAACCTAAGGATCTGGAAACACTCTAGCATGTGATCCCTGGGAGCCATAAGGACACGGGTGTGGCCTTGGTCCCCTTGTCGGCGGCAACAGTGGTCCTCGAAGAGGGGTGATGCCTCCAATATCAGGCCAGTCTACGTGTGCTGGTAGATGAGTCCACGATGGGGTCAGCATCTCCAAATCACCATAGCCTGTCTGCACAACAGGTGCCAACTGCGTTAGGCTGTCCAAAGACGTGCACGGGTGGCATAAAGCTCCATGTGAAGGGCACGTGCATCATGATCCCTGTTCTACAACATTTGAGCGGTCACCTACAGCCTAGGGTCCGCATGGGAATGATCATAGTAGTCTGCACTAAGATAACCATCCTCTCCCATGGAAGCAGGAACATAGCAGAACTCAGTGTTCTGAAGCAGACCATGGTGGAACCTCATGAGAGTCAGCATGGTGTAAGCAGCCTCCTGAACTGCCATATCTATGGTGACACCTAATCCATAAGTCCAGTGAAGCGGCTCTGCAGCTCCAGGGTATGAAGGATAAATCTTGACGGTACATAGATACTGACTCTGGTTGAAATCTCGATATTGTTCCTCCACTGTGTACTCTAGGTACCAACGGTATCCAACCTCCATCATGACTCTAACCAACATGGCCGTGTGACCTGGTACATCGATGCACCTGGTCAGACGGACCACCTAACGGGAAGGACGAGGGGGCATCTGAAGCAAAGAATGATCCAAAGACATTAGAGACTCTAGCAGAAATTGGACAGCATAACGGTTGTAATTGCTCAAAAAGGATTTTGAGACAACTATGAAAGATTGGAAAAGCATAACCACTCAACTTTCTAGACTCAAATCTCTTCTCAATCTGTTTGTCACACCAACAATACTTGAGTACCCACATTCACTTGCAACAAGCTAGATAGTGGTCCATGGTTAGTAACTCGGCATCCTAAGCAATGGATGAGTATCCTAGTTCTTATCCCCGAAGAAAAGATGACAATGACTCAGCATAGAATAACTTGGGAAGAAGAGTAAAAAGAGCCTTACGTTCCCTTCCACATCATTTCCCCTACTTTTCTATAGTGCTTATAGACTCAACTTCGACCGGTTTGGCTTGGTAGTCCTACAGTCAGTCAGGATCTGATACCAACGCTGTCGGGACACCGATCCTAAGTGATAAGTATACAGACTATAACATACCACATCACTTTGCGGCCTCACGCACGGTAAGTTCCACGACTGCAGCCTTACCTTAGCCGGGATCGTTTGCGTCTTTTGGCTCACGTATGTGAACATGTCGCTGGCAATCAAATGACAGAGAACCCGGGCTGACATAACTAGTCATAGAACCCAAGTGGCACATCTGTACGGAAACAGGCATATATAACCCAATAATGCAGGTGTCGGCCTCAAGCATGTGTATACGAGTCATAGCAAGCTACAGGGACTCCATTACGTCGTGAGACACGAATGCCATCACTGCACGTAGACGAGTCATAGCAGGCTACAGGGACTCCATTACACAGCGAGACATTTCCCCGAAAGGATACATGCCGGTCAATCAATGTGTCTGGAGCAGTAGCAAGCTACCATGGATGGATGGAAGCACAAAGAGGTAGTTCCTCGTAAAGAGTACTACTAAAGGCACACGACTAGGTGTCGGATCCCATACATACCGTTGCACGTCACACGTACGCATGACATGCCCGATATGCATAGATACAACCATGGCATCACAAAATAACCATACGACACCATGGCTTTTATTTAAGAGGCTCAGATGAGCCTTGCAAAATATGTTCTTACAGATAGGGGTCACATGACCTAACACTCAAGTCATACAAAAATGTTCACATAAACCAAGCGGAACATAAGCTGTCTGAGTACAGACAGACGAAAGGGTAAAAATGCACAAGGCTTGACTATCTACAGCCCACTACAGGGCAAAGGTCATAGCTGGGACACCAGCTATTCGGCATCGTCAACATCTAGAAAGAACCCATCTGATGGGTCCTGGGTCTCATCTGCAACATTTATTAAGCAAACGTGAGTACAAACGTACTCAGCAAGTCTTTAAAACAGACCTAGTCTATTCATGCTCATGTATCAATATATGGAGTGGTGGAGTTTATGCAGCAATGCGAGCTTTGACTCATGGCTAACCTACACTACTCAATTTTAACTCTTTGTTTACGTTTTAGATATTGCACACGAGTCCACTAACTCCATAGCAATACACCATCATGGATTCACTTCCCTCTCCTGGGAGAGTGCCATCGATGATACTCACACTTGTCTTGATATTTTTATGAGTATCCATTTGATTATCTATGAACAACATAAGTTCTCCAAGTAGTCCATATCCGAGGACGCGGCTATTCGAATAGTTTCATACCCTGCAGGGGTGTACTTCTTCACACATGCTCCCACCACTTATCGTTGTGTGCTCATAAAACCATGCACCTCGGCAACCTTCAAGCATATGCCCAACGAGGCAGTTGGCCTCGACCGTCAATCGCATAAGACCTCTAGTCCAGGCTATCGCCTATTTGAGACTGAACCCCCACGGAAGTTCGGCCGAAGTTTCCGCTACGGCCCCAAACGATGTGCGCAGGGTTCCCAAGCCCACCATTCAGGTGACCCTTTGTACACCGTGCCACTGTCTACTACGTCGTAACCCACCCCTACGGTTCGCGCTACGCATGGCCCCCAGCGTGCTATAAACACCAGAAACTACTTGCAAAACCTGGACTAAGGACTAAGCGAATGATAAGTCAAGAGGGTCAATTAAGTATCCCAACGTGTGGTAGCAACTAGTCTTGGACCACAAACACGGAACACAATTCGTAAGAATGGTCCCAATGAGACAACCCGCTATGTACTCCTACATAGCCTCACATCGCTACCTTTACCAAATCGAGTTCATCATTATATCACCACATCAGAACAACATCGTTTCACTCAGTTCATCACCCAGATGAATCAGACCTGACCCAACTCTAAGCATAGCAAGCATAGCAGGCAAAGTAAGCTAAGCACATCATGGCACAAGCATCTACCAGTTATGCTGGGTTGCAAGGTTTGACTATTTACTGTGACAATGTCAGGTTATGCAGCAGAATAGGATCATCTACCATGTATGACTGACATGTGATCGACTGTCCTAATGCAGTGAACAAGAGTAGGAGAGAGAGTGTAGGATCTTATCGGAATGATCAAAGGGGTTGCTTGCGTTGCTGGGTAGTGGAAAGTTTCTCTCCTTCGCCGGGATACCTGGGGGTATCCTCAGAAGCACGGCCTACCGCAATGCAGATGAGAAACGATCAACACACGCAAGTGCAACAATATGATGCATCATCATGGCATGATAGCATGTATGGATGAGATAATGCAACTAGTGTTCAAGTTAATTTGAAATGAGTTTGAATATAGGTTCAAAATTGTTCTTCATTTCAAATTCCATATATTAACCTATTAGTAAATGTCCATGCCACCTACTTATATTGTTCTAACATGCATGCCAATAGAATCATTGGATTCATTGGATTTTTCTGATAAATTTTCATATATAAATTATTTTCATCTAATTTACAGATTAATTTATATGAATTTTTGAAGTTTTGAATAATTTCTAAAATTATTTTTAAACTAGAAGTTGCTTTTATTGCATCAGCCTGACATCACTATGACATCAGCTGGTCAACTGACCGGGCCAGAGCCAAACCTGACATGTGGGGTCTACATGTCAGTGACTCAATCACCTAATTAAAGAATTAAAACTAATCCTAACTAATTAACAGTTCTGGGTCCACATGTCAGTGACAGATTAGGTTAATTAAACTAACTAATTAATTCTCTTAATTAGGATTTGACTACAGGCGGCCCGGCCCCACCTGCCAGCGACCTAGGGGTCAAATCCCTAATGGTCAGACAGGTTGACTCGCTAGCGTTGAGCCGCCGGTGACGTCAGGTATGGCGGAGGGGGTCGGAATCCCTCCTCCGGCGACCGAATGGACGGCGGAGAGTGCTGGGAGAGCCTACGCTCGACCGCGCATAGATCTAGCCCCGAACCAGAGGCTGGGGTGGTCGGGATCGACGTCGGCGTCGAGGGCATCGGCGGCCGGAGCTCGGGCAAGAAGGGTGCGGCGTCTACGGGGCATGGGAGAGAAGGGGGAGAAGGGGAGGAGCACTAGTGGCTCACCGCGGTTCCAGCAGAGGCGATGACAAGGTCGGAGGAGGTCCGAATGGGGTAGAATGTCGGGGCGGAGCTCTAGTGACCGGCAGGGAGGAACGGCGATGGCGCAGCGTAGAGGGGCTCCCATCGTCTTCTAGGGTCATGGGGAGGATGAGGGGGTAGCGGCGGTTCTCGAGGGCTACCTAGCGAGGCGAGGGGGCGGCTAGCGCGACGGCGGCAAGCTCGAGCAGAGCTCGGCTATGGTGGTGCAGGGGGGAGAAAGAGAGCGAGAGGGAGAGCTTGCAGGGGGAGAGGGAGAGGGGAAGGAGGCCACGACAAGGGGGCCTCACGCTGGCACCCTCCCAGCCCTCCAGGACAGCAGCCAGGCAGGGAGGAGGTGGCTGGCGTGTGGCGACCACGCGTCGGGCATCCTTCTGGCCGGAGGTGGAAGAAGACCGGTTCGCCCCTGGTGGGCTGGGCCGGCTTCTTCCCTGGCCCAGGTAGGCTTTCCCCCTTTTTCTTTTCTTTTTATTTTCTGTTTTCTATTTTCTGTCATTTGGGTTATTTTAATTTCAGGCACATAAGCTATTTAAAATATCCCAAATATTTTATCTATTGAAGTTTGAATATTTAAAACTTTTCTCTAAAGTTTCTAGATATTTGAAAACAAAAATATTGATAAATGCTTTATTTAATATTTTCAGAGGCTTTATCATTTATTTCTAAATTGCGTTAGGTGTTCAAATAATTAAAATGATCCCTGTTATAATCATGTCCAAATTTACCAGACATAGGTAACATTTTTAGTGGGCATTTTGGATTTGTTGAATTTTCACCAAGTTTGAATTGTTTGGATTCAACGTGAGCTTGGGGTTTCTTTTATTCCCCATTTCATGTTGATGCAATAATATGAAACATGATACAAACACATGCTATTCTAAGATATCTAGCTAGGGATATGACACTTCTCCATAAACTTGTATAAACTCAAACGCTTTGATCACCTCATCAAAGCGCTTATTCCAACTCCGAGATGCTTGGACTAGCCCATAAATGGATCGCTAGAGTTTGCAAACTTTGTCAGCATTCTCTAGATCGACAAAACCTTCTGGTTGCATCATATAAAACTCTTCCTCAAGGAAACCATTGAGGAACACCGTTTTGACATCCATCTGCCAAATTTCATTGTCAAAATAAGAAGCTATTGCCAACATGATTCTAACAGACTTAAGCATCGCTACGGGTGAGAAGGTCTCATTGTAGTCAACTCCTTGAACTTGTGAAAAACCCTTTGCCACAAGTCGACCTTTATAGACGGTGACACTACCATCCGCGTCTGTCTTCTTCTTAAAGATCCATTTGTTCTGAATTGCATTTCACCCTTCAGGTAATACTTCCAAAGTCCACTCTTTCTGTTCATACACGGATCCCATCTCGGATTTCATGGCCTCTAAGCATTTCTTGGAATCTGGGCCCATCATTGATCCTCCATAGCTCGTAGGTTCATTGTTGTCCAACAACATGACCTCCAAGATAGGGTTGCCGTACAACTCAGGAGTAGTACACGCCCTTGTCGACCTACGAGGTTCAATAGTAGCTTGATCCGAAGCTTCATGATCATCATCATTAACTTCCTCTTCTACCGTCGTACGTTCCACAGAAACATCTTTCTGTGTTGCGCTACTTTTTGGTTGAAGTAAAGGTTCAATAACCTCATCAAGCTCTATTTTCTTCCCAATTAATTCTTTTGAGAGAAACTCTTTCTCAAGAAATGTGCCATTCTTAGCGACATGCACTTTGCCTTCGGATCTGAGATAGAAGGTATACCCGACTGTCTCTTTCGGGTATCCTATGAAGACGCATTTCTCCGCTTCGGGTTCCAGCTTTTCAGGCTGAAGCTTTTTGATGTAAGCATCACATCCCCAAACTTTAAGAAATGACAACTTTGGCCTCTTGGCAAACCATAGTTCATATGGCGTCGTCTCAACGGATTTTGATGGTGCCCTATTTAAAGTGAATGCAGCTGTCTCTAATGCATAACCCAAAAATGATAGTGGCAAATCAGCAAGAGACATCATAGAACGAACCATATCTAATAAGGTTTGATTACGACATTCGGACACACCATTACGCTGTGGTGTTCTAGGCAGTGTCAACTGTGAAACAATTCCACACTGTCTTAAGTGACTACCAAACTCATAACTCAGATATTCACCTCCTCGATCAGATCGCAGGAATTTAATCTTCTTGTTCCGATGATTCTCAACTTCACTCTGAAATTGTTTGAACTTTTCAAACATTTTAGACTTGTGTTTCATTAAGTAGATATACCCATATCTACTTAGTCATTAGTCGTGGTGAGAAAATAACGATATCCACCATGCGCTGTAACATTCATTGGACCGCACACATCGGTATGTATGATTTCCAATAGGTCACTCGCCCGGTCCATTGTTCCAGAAAACGGTGTTCTAGTGTTCTTGCCCATGAGGCATGGTTCACATGTGTCAAGTGATTCAAAATCAAGTGACTCCAAAAGTCCATCAGCATGGAGCTTCCTCATGCGTTTTACACCAATATGACCTAAATGGTAGTGCCACAAGAAAGTGATACTATCATTATCAACTCTACATCTTTTGGCATCAATCTTATGAACATGTGTGTCATCACTATCAAGATTCAATATGAATAAACCCCTCCCATTGGGTGCATGACCATAAAAGATATTACTCATATAAATGGAACAAGCTTTATTCTCTGATTTAAATGAGTAACCATCTCACAATAAACAATATCCAGATATAATGTTCATGCTTAACGTAGGCACTAAATAATAATTATTCAGGTTCATCACTAATCCCGATGGTAATCGAAGAGAGAGCGTGCCGACGGTAATCACATCAATCTTGGAACCATTTCCCATGCGCATCATCACTTCATCTTTTGCCAGCCTTTGTCTATTCCGTAGTTCCTGTTTTGAGTTGCAAATGTGAGCAACCGAACCGGTATCAAATACCCAAGCACTACAACGAGAGCTAGTAAGGTACACATCAATAACATGTATATCATATATACCTTGTTTTTCGTTGGCCGCCTTCTTGTCAGCCAGGTACTTGGGGCAGTGCTGCTTCCAGTGACCAGTTTCCTTGCAACGAAAGCACTCAGTTTCTGGCTTAGGACCATGCTTGGGCTTCTTTACAGGAGTAGCAACTCCTTTGCCATCCTTCTTGGTTTTACCCTTCTTGCCCTTGCCCTTGACATTCTTCTTGAAACTAGTGGTTTTATTGACCGTCAACACTTGATGTTCTTTTTGGATTTCAGACTCATTGGCTTTTAGCATCGCAAACAACTCAACGACTGACTTGTTCATCCCGTTCATGTTATAGTTCATCACAAAGCTCTTGTAACTAGGTGGCAGTGATTGAAGAACTCTATCAGTGACCGCCTCTAGCGGAAGGGCAATTCACAACTCTGCTAGACGATTTGAATACCCAGACATTCTGAGTATATGTTCACTGATAGACCCATTCTCCTCCATTTTGCAAGAATAGAACTTATCGGAGGTCTCATAGCTCTCGATCCGGGCATTCTTCTGAAAGATAAACTTCAACTCCTAGAACATCTCATATGCTCCATGACGTTCAAAACATCTTTGAAGTCCCGGTTGTAAGCCATACAATATTGCACACTGAACTATTGAGTAATCTCCAGAACGCGCAGTAGCACCACTGAACTATTGACATGTCTTCTGATTGGTGACCAAGCGGTGCATCAAGGACATATGATTTCTGGGAAGTCGTGAGGATAATCCTCAGATTATGGGACCAGTCAACAAAGTTATTTCCATCATCTTTCAACTTAGCTTTCTCTAGGAACGTATTAAAATTCAGGGGTGCTACTGCGCGAGCCATTGATCTACGACATAAATATGCAAAGGTTACTTAGACTATTAATCAAGATAATGAGTTTAGTTTAGCAAATTACTAAAGCTCCCACTCAAATTGACATCCCTCGGGTCATATGAGTGTCACATGATCCAAATTTCACCAACTCAAGTCCGATCATCAAGTGAGTTGAGGTGGTTTCAATGGTGAACATCATCATGTTGATCATATCTACTATATGACTCATGTTTGACCTTTCGGTGTCTTGTGTTCCGAGGCCATGTATGTAAATGCTAGGCTCGTCAAGTTTAACCCGTGTGTTCTGCATGTGCAACACTGGCTTGCACCCGTTGTATGTGAACGTAGAGTCTATCACACCCGATCATCACGTGGTGTCTCGACACGACGAACTTTCGCAACAGTGCACACTCAGGGAGAACACAATTCATCTTGAAATTTAAGTGAGGAATCACCTGATAATGCTACCGTCGTACTAAGCAAAACAAGGTGCATAAAAGGATTAACATCACATGCAAATCATAAGTGACATGATATGGCCATGAACTTGTGCTTTTGATCTCCATCTTGAAAGAACCGGCATGATCTCCATTGTCACCGGCACGACACCATGATCTCCATCATCTTGATCTCCATCAACGTGTCGCCATCGGGGTTGTCGTGCCCATTATGCTTCTACTACTATTTCTACCATTTAGCGATAAAGTAAAGCATTACATAGCGCTTAATGATTGACACGCAGGTCATACAATAATTAAAGACAACCCTATGGCTCCTGCCAGTTGCCGTACTCATCGACATACAAGTCGTGATATTCTATACAACACATGATCATCTCATACAACACATATATCACATCATGTAATTGGCCATATCACATGACAACATACCCTACAAAAACAAGTTAGATGTCCTCTAATTGTTGTTGCATGTTTTACGTGGCTGCTACGGGTATCTAGCAAGAACAATTCTCACCTACACATAAACCACAATGGTGATACATTAGTTGCTTTTCAACCTTCTCAAGGACCGCCTTTGTCGAATCCGATCCAACTAAAGTGAGAAAAACTGACACCCGCCAGCCATCTATGCAACAAGTTCCAATTGAGGGAACCGGTCTCTCGTAAGCGTACGAGTAATGTTGGTCCGGGCCGCTTCATCCCATAATACCGCTGAACCAAAACACGACCAAGGGAGGAAGCAATCTAAGCATCAACACCCACAAACTCTTTGTGTTCTACTCGAGATCTCATCTACATATAGACCTATCTAATGATGCCATTGTTGGGGAATGTTGCATGGGAAACAAAAAATTTCCTACGCACATGCAAGATCTATCCATGGTGA
This sequence comes from Hordeum marinum, assembly GCA_022496015.1. Taxonomy (NCBI): domain Eukaryota; kingdom Viridiplantae; phylum Streptophyta; class Magnoliopsida; order Poales; family Poaceae; genus Hordeum; species Hordeum marinum. The sequence goes on from CM039674.1 coordinate 179,426,673, forward strand.
TGAGCATCTACGAGAGGGAGAGTGGATCTATGTACCCTTCTAGATCGCTAAGCGGGAAGCGTTAAGAAATGCAGTTGGTGTAGTCGAACATCTTTGCGATCCAAATCACCGAGCGTCCCGCGATCCAATCACAATCCGTCCCGATCAAGCACCAAACGGACGACACCTCCGCGTTCAGTACACGTATAGCTTGATGACGATCTCCGCCTTCTTGATCCATAAAGAGGGAGCGGAGAGTTAGAAGAGTTCTCTGGCAGCGTGACGGCGCTCCGGCGATGGTGGTGGAGCTATTCTGGCAGGGCTTCGCCTAAGCACTGTAGAAATCCGATCTAGAGGAGAACCTATGCACAGGAGGAACGGGTAGCACGTGGCTGAAAATCAAGTGCCAAAAACCCTAAAACCTCTAGTATATATAGGAGGAAGACAGGAGGAGGCTTGGCCCTCAAGGGGCCAGCCCTTGGTTCGGCCGAATCAAGGAGGAGAGGAGGACTCCTCCTCCAATCCTAGAAGGACTAGGATTCCTCCCTATTTTGCCTTTTCCACCTTTTTCTCTTTGGGTTTTGTCTCCCAGTCGCATCGGCCTTGTGTGGGACTTCCACCAGCCCACTAAGGGCTGGTATTCACTCTCCCACAGACGTTGTAGCCTCTTGGGTCGAAATACCCCTCCGGATGGTCTCCTGGTACACTACCGGCACTCCCGGTACACTACCGGTACACTTCCTATATATTAATCTTTACCTCCGGACTATTCGGGAGCTCCTTGTGACGTCCGGGATCTCATCCGGGACTCTGAACAACCTTCGGCCACCACCATACATAACTTTGTACTACCGAAACATCACCAAACCTTAAGTGTGTTGACCCTGCGGGTTCGAGAACTATGTAGACATGACCGGGACACCTCTACGGTCAATAACCAATAGCGGGACCTGGATGTCCATATTGGCTCCTACATATTCTACGAAGATCTTTATCAGTCGAACCTCTATGTCAAGGATTCAGTTAATCCCGTATGATGATCCCTTTATTCTTCGGTATGTTACTTGCCCGAGATTCGATCGTCTGTATCTCCATACCTAGTTCAACCTCGTTACTGGCAAGTATCTTTACTCATTTCCATAATACAAGATCCCGTGACTAACACTTAGTCACATTGCTTGCAAGGCTTATTGTGATGTTGTATTACCGAGTGGGCCTGAGATACCTCTCCGTCACACGGAGTAACAAATCCAAGTCTTGATCCATGCCAACTCAACAGACACCTTCGGAGATACCTGTAGAGCACCTTTATAGTCACCCAGTTACGTTGCAACGTTTGATACACATAAGGCACTCTTTCGGTGTCAGTGAGTTACATGATCTCATGGTCATAGGAACATATACTTGACATGCAGAAAACAGTAGCAATAAACTGACACGATCATATGCTACATTTGTAGTTTGGGTCTTGTCCATCACATCATTCTCCTAATGATGTGATCCCGTTATCAAATGAAATCACATGTCAATGGCTAGGAAACCTTGACCATGTTTGATCAACGAGCTAGTTCACTAGAGGTATACTAGGGACAAAGTGTTGTCTATTTATCCACACATGTAATGTGTTTCCAGTCAATACAATTATAGCATGGATAATAAACGATTATCAGGAACAAGGAAATATAATAATAAACACTTTATTTATTGCCTCTAGGGCATATTTCCAACACTCTGCCCCTCAGGAGGGGGGGCCTAAGGAGGCCCATCGATGTCCGTCTTGACGCCATTCTTCCTCGCAAGACCAGGATCCTTGCGAGGGCCTTGCCTTGAGTAGTGTCGCGCCAGGCCTCGCCTGGTTGATGAAGTGGGCCATGTCTGGGGCCGCAGGCAAGTACAACCACTCCCAAAACGTCGACAATAGCCCCTGGGCCCAAGGCGTGCTTGAGCTGGCTTCGGAGCGAAGCTGTGAGGATGGACCGAAGCGCCGCATGCCCTGAACGCCTGCGAGGCAGGCTTCACACAGGTCGCACCTAGAGGGGCCTGAGCCTACCTTTCCTCCGCGCCAGCTCACCTGTCGTCTAGTTTGTTAAATTGCTTGACGCAGACAGCCAAGTCGCCCTTGCTCCTTGTCGATCTTGCCGTCCGTCTACCCCTCTTCTGCAGTCCTCACCATTCCTACAGAGTTCCTATGCAGGCCGCCTCGCCCCCTATGCCATGGTTTCCAAGAAGGAAGAGTGCGAGGGTCTGAGGGCGTCGGCAAGCGCATCCACGCCATTGCCCGCACTGGCCCGGTCTTTGGTGTTGAACTTGGAGGGGTTGGAGAAGGTTCAGCTGGTGGTTACAGCCGACTCCAACAATGGGGGCGGCCGAAATTTGGCCGAGCTCGCGACCTCCGGGTGTGCCTGTTGCTTCCGTTGTCCCTCTCCATTTCCATGCCCTTCTCTAGGACCAGCTGCCACCATTCTCGGACTTCTTCTCCGCCGTGCTGTCGCATTACCAGATCCATGTGCTCCACCTTGACTCGGATCCCTTGTCCTCCTTTCGGCCTTTGCATTCGTGTGCGAGGCCTTTGTGGGCATTGTCCCTTCCGTGGGCCTGCTGCGCCACTTCTTCTCACTCTAGCTGACCTCGGGGGAACAATGTTCTAGGTGTGTGTCCTTGAGAGCGGCTGATTCACTAACCGAAGGGCGCGCTTCATGCGCAGATCTCCCCGGAGGCCGCAGGGTTCCGGCGGCAGTGGGTGTACGTCAATGCTATCGGGGCCGGTCTTTTGTTCCGCCTCTTGCTGTCACCTGTAGTACCATGCCAAGGGTGGGCACACGAGGAGCTTGCTGAGGCATGACGATGGCGATGGTGGTGCGGGAGTTAGTGTGCCGAAGAACCGCCCCCTGCAGCGCCAGTCGCGTCTGATGTGGGCCTTCAGAGCCCCTCGCAATCCCATGAGAATCCAGGCCTCGTCCCTCTCCCTGGACATGCTGCATGAGTTGCTCCGCCACCTGACCGGTGGTGAGCCCGGTGAGCTTCCTCAGGGTGGCCTCCCCTTGTACAACTAAAAGGGCCAAGAAGCCCTTGTCCTGAAGATGCCACCTTTTGATGAGTGGGGGCTCCTTCCTCCCGAGAGCACTACTCCTCCCGAGGCTGAAATCGGGCGCTCTTCACCGGATGCTCCACCGGTCCCCGCCTTGGGCCAACCCGGAGACGGAGGAGTCCCCCAGCTGACGATTGGGGACGTCGTCCCTACTTCTGAGCTCGCGGCACCGATCATTGGCTCATCGTCCCCCAGCTGTTGCTCCGGCCGGAAGAGGAAGGCACCGTCAAGGAAGAAGTGGGTCGCGTTAGACGAGTAAGTGTCAGCATCACCTAGTCTCCTCCCATGGTGTTCTTCTTATGATCTTGAGTTTTGTAGGCTTCCCGACGGAAAGGGAGAAGCCGAGTTCATGTCGTCCGCCCCGTGACTGCCGAGCTTCCCGTGGCTTCGTTTTCCATTGGCCGCAGAACTCTGGTCGTCGCCTCGTTCTTGACCGCGCTTGCTTGTTCATCGGAGGGCCCTAAGAAGGAGCCCCCTGTGATTTTCTTCACACACGGTCTTTGTCTTCCTGGAATGGAGTGGTGTCCCCCACCGGTGCCCTTCCTTGGTGATACGCCGTGTGCTGTCCATGGACCCCCTCTACCCGGTGTTGCGGGGCTTCACGGGGTGTGTTTTTCTTACGGGGAGTCTTCGTGGGAGCCCCCAGCCCCGGGCAAAGCGTCCGGGTCGGGCAGCAGCTCGCACACCTGCCCCCTCCCTCTTGAAGGGGGAAAGGAGCCCGGATGGGCCCTCGGGCTCGCTAGCGACCAGGGGTCCGTGCAACGGGGTTTGCTCCAGACTGCGGTTGTGGGAACCCGACTCATAAGTCGTGATCACTGAATGCACGTGTACAGTGATCCCAGAGATCAATGCTCACTGAACACACAGAAGGTGGATAACAAGAGTCTTACATCCACACTTAACGTCTTACACATATAATGACCACGAAGGACTTAGTCTTACATAGATAGGGCCACTCGGTCCAAACACTTAAGGAGAACAAGCAGTGGAAATCTTGGTAGAAAGCGTGAACCCATGCGATCTGCCTTAACCTACAGGCATTCTAACTGGGAAGCGTCCTAGTTCGCATGTTCATCTCCAACGAACTCTTCAACATACTCCTGTTCTTCCATGCCTGGCCAATTAAATAACCAGTGGCAAGCCAATGAGTACTTTGAATGTACTCGCAAGCAACCCAAGTTGTGGAACAAGGTAACAATGATGCATGGTATAGCACTAAGTAGGTAAATTTGCGGAAAGCTAATTTTGTATGCAATTGACATCATCAAGTAAATAGTGAACATGCATCAACAATTAGCAGATATCCAGATGAACAAGTTAAAGATATCAACATAAGTAGGGGTTGAACATCTCATGTTTGTTCATCACGTTAAGCCATCGGACTTAGGTCAATCCTCACGCTAAGTCATCAGACTTAGCTTAGGTGGTGTCTTGTCACCACCACGCCCATACTCACACCAAGTTTCACAAAAACATCCGGACGTAGTCTAATAAGGACCTCTGACTGTCCATGACCGTGGACGTGGCTATTCGAATAGTTTTACACTCTACAGAGGTTGCACACTTCACCCACACGACTCGGGAACTTCCGTGTCATCCACGACTCGCGGTATAAAACATACCCGAGGTATGCACCCAAACAATTCCTTCCCCATGGTGATTATAAACAAAGAGTCAACTCGTTGGTGCCATCCCTCATGATATACATCACTCGTATCATGCATGAGGGCACGCAATAGTGTGCCCGGTGCCTGTAAAGACAACGCATGACCTTCCACTCTGGGACGACCCCGTCTCAAGAGTGACCACTTCACTCTTGCCACTAGTAGTGCGGGCTCCTTGTTAGTACCAACCATAGTAATCAAGAAAGCCTTGTCCCATAAGGGGTATCGTGGTTGCGCATGTAAGGTTGGGATGGTCAGCAGACCTTAGAACTCTCCGTTTTCGAAAGCACACACTCACCTGCTCCGGCATACCACTTCTTTCTCAAGTGGTTACCCAACTTATCAACATCTCCCTCGGGCATTAGTGGCACTCGACGGGGTTTTCGAAAAATCTTTGAAATCATTCTTTCCTTGCCATCACCATGCAAAAGTCCCATCCCATTTGTGTAGAATCTATTAGCAACCTAACTACTCCCACTCGCACAACCCTCATAAGGTGGTACGGTCATGCACGATGCAAGTGTCAATGGAAAGGTATGGAGGCATCCCATCGAAAGGGGAACACCACATCACATGATCAATTATGATGAAAGTAAAGTGCTATATGACATGGAGTAAAATGGTTTCTTATAATGGTCAAAGGGCTGCTTGCCTGGCTCAACAAAGTCTCCGGGGTCTTCGAAGTCTTCGGGTCCAACTTCTTCATCAACAGCGCAATCTATCGTCGCGATAAAATAACTATAAAAATAAGCAATCACACAAAACAAAGCACCCAAGGTACTACCAAAAATGTTAACCTACTTTGATAAATCCTAAATGTCATACTAAAAATATTCTCCTAGAGTTTTGTTGTGAAAAACATTTTAGAAATTAAATAACAGAGGCAAAGAGGTGCCTAAATATAGGTTTTAAAATAAATTAGTACAAAAAATATTTTCAAACATTTTTATAAATGGCACTATTAAATTCTATAGAATATTCTAAGATTTTAGGTCGAGGAAATATTGTCATAGGATAAATATTTATTTCTGTTGGATTTTTGGAAATCTACAGAAAAAGAAAAAGAAAAAGGGCTATTGTGCCTTGGGCTAAGTGCTCAGCCGCACTGGGCCAATCGGCCAGGTTGGCCCAGCTAAGCTGCGGCGCGTGCACGGCCAGGTTTGAACCTGACGCGTGGTCCCCAGCTTCAAAGAGAGAGGAGAGGGAGAGGGACGTGGGGATGTCAGGTGGGGGTCGCCTGTCATCTCCTTCCTCTTGACAGGAGGGGGAGGACGCTCACCGGCAGCGAAGGAGGGCATGACAAGGGGATCTGAGGGCAGGGGTGGACTCAGGAGGATGCCCCGATCGGGAGGTGCCGGATATGGTCGACGGGAGGCGCAGGTCACCGGCGACAAGGTCCCACGGAGGAAGAGCTTCAGGAGGGGGTCACCGAGGTCGTCCCGTGCTGCAAAAAGGAAGGAAAGAAGTGGGGAATGCAGCAGCGTGGTGAGGGAGGACCAGATGGAGAAGAAGGAGGGCCAGAGGACGCCATGACCAGGAGGTTAACGGTGGCGACGCCGCAGCGATCTCCGGTCTATTTCGAGCGCCTCGAGCACGAGGAGGAACGGGGGCCTTGCGGACAGTCAATGGAGGAGGAGAGGGGGCCAGAGAGGAGGGGAGAGCTCAGGGGAGGCCCTTTTTATAGGCGGCCCTTGGTCCACCGAGCTCGGGTGCGCTCGTGAGCTCATGGCCAGGGCCAGAGGCCATCGGAGAGAGAGGGGACGAGTCAGAGGCGCTCCTGGGACTGGTCTAGGCCGAGGGGAGGAGAGAGAGGCAGGGGAGCGTGCGCATGCGAGCCCTGTGGTTGGCCTGCTCGGGTGGCCATTGCGCGGGCAAGGAGGGCCAGAGGAGGAGAAGAGAGGAGGGACCCGACATGGTGGCATGGCGCGAACGCCGAGGCCGACCATCTGGGGAGAGGGGGGAGCCCGAGGTGGTCGGGGCCATGCGGTGGCCAATGGCTACAGTGCCTGTCGGCACAGTAGCACGCTCCAGAGCGCGTGTTTAGCATGCCAACGGCGTCTTCTGCGTGGCCTCTCATGCCTAGGTGATCTAGGAGGAGCTAACAAAGAAGAATAGTCCTTGGATGCTCTGGGATGCCTTAGGAGAGAAGAAAAAGTGAGAGGGAGAGAGGAAAAACTCGAGTCCAGGGCGTAAAATGAGGAATTTACACCATGTACTTGAGGTGCCTTGGCCAGGGAGAGTTACTGGAGGTGTAAGGCACTTATCAGAGGCTATGGTAAAAAGCTAGGGCCAGTTTAAAAGGATAAGGTGGGGAAAAGATGGTTTTACCAATTCACCAAAAGGTGTTTGGTAGTGATTTGGGCAAGGAAACTTTACCACCTTACTGAGATACTTACGAGGGTGAAAGGGTAGATAAAAATGAGAGGATTCACCAAGTTTGAGCTTAGGGGAAAAAAGTTGACAATGGGGATTTGCTAAACCCTAGAATTTAGCAGAATCAGATTCCCGTAGATCCAATGATGCTAGGCTTTTACCCCTGATGCACCACTTAGTGTATCATCACTATTTGGCCATTAGATCATGCCCACGAAGTTTGAGGCTAAGGGGGACACTTGACAATGTAAAGTTGCTCAAATTTGATTCTGGACAGGAATGATTTTGGGATGGTTTGATGAAACAAACCAACTTGGATTGAGATGAAACTTTGCAAGATCGTCACCTATGATAGTGTTGACTTGCTGCAATTTTCCTGGAATTTATTAAGAATATTTCTTATAGAAATATTTCAAAAGTTTGATCTGAGAAAAAAGGATTTTGAGGGGTTTTGCGTATGATCTGATCATGCCGTTGTGTTGAAACTCGTATATATGGCAAATATATGTCCACTAAGTTTCTCTAAATTTTCTCAAATATTTTCAAAGCATTTAAATAATTTTTCCCTATGAAAAACATTTTCTGGCCTTAACAAAAAGCCTCTAAAGAAAATATGAAAATAATCTTTAAAAATAATATTTGGTGATTTTGGGAAGTCTTATATGTAGTGGGTTTGAAATAAAGCCTTTGGGAAAGAAGGGTCCACCTAATTTGAAGACTTGCAGTGCAAACCTTGTTTCAGGGGTTTTTGAAGACCTAATTAGAATAAATAATTTTTGGTTATTTTTTTTTGATAAAAATAGTTTTGGGCACTATTCACATGGCATGATCATTAGGCAAGAGGTTTGGGACAAGAAAGATGAAGATGACGTGGAATAGAATCTAGTAGTGCCATATAACACAATCATCAAGCAAGCAAACAACATAGAAAACAAGCACTATGAAAAAGTTTTAGTTGGCTCCAAATTTTATAAATCCAAACATAACAATGTGCTACAAACACAGGGTATGATAGACCTTCCCCCCTTATAAGAATCTCGTCCCCGAGATTCCTAGGCTAAGCGATAAAAAGATAAGGGAACTCCGGTCTAACATAATCTTCATGCTCCATGGTTGCTTCAGCTTCAGTGTGGTTGCTCCACTGGACCTTGAAGTACTTGATGGTGCAGCTTCGGGTCAGCGCTCGGCTTCATCCAAAATGCGAACTGGCCTCTCACGATAAGTGAGATCTGGCTGAAGATCGATGGCTTGATGGTCGATGTCCTTGTAGAGGTCGGGGCGGTTGGGAACTTGCAGACACTTCCGGAGTTGTGACACATGAAAGACGTTGTGCACATCCGACACCTCGGAAGGTAGCTCTAACTGTTAGGCAACTTCTCCACGTGTAGCGGTGATCTTGAAGGGGCTGATGTATCTTGGTTGGAGCTTTCCTTTGCATGGAAGCTCTTGGTTCCCTTGAGAGGCGTAACCCAGAGATAGACATGGTCACCGACACAGAAGTTCACTTCTCGGCGGTGGGAGTTGGTGTGGCTCTTTTGTCTTGACTTAGCCGTCTCGAGACGTTCTCGGACGAGTTGAAATTGCTCTTCTGCTTCGCGGAGGATGTCTGGTCCGAAAACAAATCCTTCTCCGGTCTCTGACCAGTTGAGGGGAGTACAGCACTTGCGACCATACAACACCTCAAATGGGGACATCTAAAGACTCGACTGATAGTTGTTGTTGTATGAGAACTCGTCGAAGGGTAGACAATCTTCCCACTTGGCTACATATGTCAAAACACAAGCGTGGAGCATATCTTCGAGTATCTGATTCACTCGTTCCGTTTGTCCGCCGGTCTGGGGGAAAAGCAGTGCTAAAGGAGAGCTTGGTTCCCATGGATTCTTGAAACATCTTCCAGAATCTTGAGGGGAACTGGGTGCCTTGATCTGACACGATCTCCTTTGGTACTCCGTGGAGGCTCACGATATGCTTGATGTAGAGGATGGCTAACTTATTACCATCATAGGTGGTCTTGACGGGAATGAAATGGACTACCTTGGTCAGGTGGTCGACAATGACCCAAATGGAATCATGTCCTTTACTCAACCTTGGAAAACCGGTGATGAAATCCATCCCGACTTTATCCCACTTCCATTTAGGCACTTTGAGAGGTTGCAATAGCCCAGCTGGTCGCTGATGCTTAGCCTTGATCCTCTGGCATATGTCACACTTAGCAACAAACGTGCTTATCTTCCGTTTCATGACATGCCACCAGAATCTTTCCTTCAGGTCCTGATACATCTTGGTTCCTCCAGGATGGATGGAGTAGGGAGTGTCATGAGCTTCTTGCAAGATGAGGTTCTTGAGCTCCTCTTTGTTGGGTACACAAATGCTATTCCCAAACCATACAACTGGTTGTTCATCCACGGAGAATCCTGGGGCCTTGCCCGCCTTGATCTTCCTCTTGAAGCCTTCAATGCTGTCGTGTCCCTTCTGGGCTTCTTTGATATCATCCATCAAGGTAGGCTTTGCTTCAAGGTTGGCGAAGAATCCTGGTGCAACTAGTTCCAAGACGAAGCCCTCAAGCTCTTCATAAAGGGCGGGTAGCCTTTCCTTAATCATAGCATTCAAGGAGCAAGCCTTTCTACTCAAGGCATCTACTACCACATTGGCCTTTTCGGGGTGGTACTGAACATTGAGGTCGTAATCCTTGATCAATTCCAACCATCTTCGCTGCCTCATGTTCAATTCCCTTTGAGTGAAGATATACTTCAAACTCTTGTGGTCGGTGAATATCTGACATCGCTTCCCCAGAAGGTAATGTCGCCATGTCTTTAGGGCATGAACCACAGCGGCTATCTCAAGATCATGGGTCGTGTAGTTCTCTTCATGAGGACGTAGCTGTCTGATAGATATGCTACAACTCTGCCTTCTTGCATCAGAACACCTCCAAGTCCGGTTCTTGATGCATCACAATAAATCACGAACTCCTTGTGAATATTAGGTGTGGCCAAAACAGGGGTGGTGGTCAATCTCTTCTTGAGTTCCTGGAAGCTTTCCTCGCACCTGGTTGTCCACTCGAACTTCTTGTCCTTCTTCAAAAGCTGGGTCATGGGTCGGGCAATGCTTGAGAACCCTTCCACGAACTTGCGGTATTATCCCGCGAGTCCGAGGAAGCTCCTGACTTCCTTCAAGGTGGTTGGGGTTTGCCATTCAGTAACAGCTTCAATCTTGGTAGGATCTAGAGATAATCCTTCTGCAGTCAACACATGAACCAAGAATCCAACTTCATGCAGCCAGAATTCACACTTGCGGAACTTGGCATAACACTGGTGTCCCCGAAGCTTTTCTAGGACGAATCTCAATTGCTCCTCATGTTCTTCTTAAGACACAAATATGTCCAATGAAGACAACAACGAACTTGTCCAAATACTCCATGAAGACTTTATTCATGAGGTACATGAAGTAGGTAGGGGCATTAGTTAACCCAAATGACATGACCGTGTGTTCATACAGGCCATACCGGGTTACAAACGCTGTCTTCTGAATGTCTTGGGGTCTGATCTTCAATTGATAGTACCCAGACCCGAGGTCGATCTTGGAGAACACCTTGGCTTCGTTCAACTGATCAAATAGGTCTTTAATCTTGGGGTGTGGGTACTTGTTCTTGATCGTGACCTCGTTGAGAGAACGGTAATCGACACAAAGTCTAATAGTTCCGTCCCTCTTTGACACAAATAGAATAGGCGATCCCCAAGGAGAGGCACTAGGGCGAATAAATCCTTTTCTGAGCTGCTCTACCAGTTGCTTCTTCAACTCAGCCGACTCTTCGGATCCCATCCTATAGGCCTTCTTATAGATGGGCCTTGATCCGGGCATATGCTCAATGATGAACTCAATGTCGTGGTCAGGAGGCATTCCGGGCAGCTCATCAGGAAACACATCTGGGTACTCACATACCACTGGCACTTGATTCAACTAAACTCCCGATAGGCAGTTAGCCTGAGGGGCTTGAGTGGAGGCAGGATTGGGGACATACTTGACTTCCACTCCTTGGCTATCATTCATGGAGACAATCCACTTGGCACATGCCAACAAGCCTTGGTGCTTGGTCAACCAATTCATGCCAAGGATTACGTCCAAGCCGGGTGAATCCAGAACTATAAGGTCTGCTAGGAAGTCTACCCCGTTGATGTCAATCTTCACTCCCTTACACCCTATCCCAGACTTCATAACTGAACCGGGGGTTTGTATCAACCTACGGCTACCCAGGGGTGTAGGTTTCATGCCACTCTCTAGTGCAAACTTTTGGGTGACAAAAGAATGTGAAGCTCCACAATCAAACAATACTGTTGCTAGGGTTGAGTTGACGAGGAACGTACCCAGTATGACGTCCGGGTCTTCCTGGGCTTGCTCTGCGGTGATGTGATTCACATGACCCTTGCCATTGTTGGGCTTGCTGTGGGGAGCTGGGTTCCTTGGTGGAGCTCCATGGGCTTGACCTTGAGCTGGCACATTGGGGTGCGGTGCATTTGGCTTCCTGTTGGGGCAAAGCTTAGAGATGTGTCCAAATTGACCACATCCAAAGCAAGTGACCTGCCGAGGGTTGTTGTTGAAGTTTCTGCCACCATTGTTGTTATTGGGGTTGTTGTTGTAGGCTGGCCTTGGATTGGCATACTGCTGAGGCTGGTAGCTCGGATGAGGTGCAGGAAGTCTAGCCTGCTGCGTCTGATAGGTTGGCTTGGCTGAGGCTGGCTGCCAGGGGCGAGTCTTATGGTTGCTTGAGCTTCCCTTGCTGATCATCTTGCGCTTGCGATTGTCGTCTATGGCTTGACGTTTGTCTTCGAGCATGAGGGCCTTGTTCACCAGGTCGAAGAAGGTACGACAGTCGCAGACGATGAGCTAATACTACAGGACCTCCTGGAGTCCTTCCATGAAGCGTTCCTTCTTGGCAGCCTCTATGCTGACATCTTCAGGTGCATACCTCGACAACAGGTTGAACTTCTGCAGATACTCCTTGATAGAGCCACTTCCTTGATTCAGCGCTCGAAATTCCCTCTTCTTGATAGCCATGTTCCCAGAAGGAATATGGGCAATGCGGAATCCTTCCTTGAAGTCATTCCACGTGATCACACGTTATCGTTGCATGACCTTGAATCCATCCCACCAAGCTCGGGCGGTACCTCCGAGGCAGTGAGAGGCATAAAGCACCTTCTCATGATCCTCATTGCAATTGACCAGTGCAAGGGGGTCCTCAATGGTGCGGATCCTGTTATCCGCATCCAATGGTTCAGCAGTCTCGGTGAAGGTTGGGGGCGAGTTCCTCATGAACTCAGACAGCATGGAGCGGCCATTGTCGTTCCTGCCTTGCTGCTAGTTGTTCACAAGAGCCTGAGCCATCTGCTGGATAGCAACATTGTTGGCTTGGTGCTCCTCCTGGAGAACCTGGAGAAACTGAGCTATGGTCATGTTCTCTGGTGGAGGTGGTGGAGGGGGAATGTCGCCTTGTGGCTGCTCCTGGTGTCCTCCAGCGTGAGCAGCCCCACCAGCTTCCTGTTGCTGGCTGGAGTTGCCGGCTTCAGGGTTGGTGAAGGAGCTTTTGCGGGTTGCAGTCACCATCATGTTTGGAGCAGCCAAGTCAAACAACGAGATTGACAAGAGGATAAGAAATAACGGAAAAGCGCGCCTAAGGGGGTGGGTCACATGTAAGTGTGTTGAAACAAAGGTCGAAAGATCAACATATATTAAGATAGATGATGGTGTCGCTTACATGTTGGCTAAGGCAAAAGCGTGACTTGCATCGGAACACAAACAACAAAACAAACAACAAGCACACATGGTTTCATATGAACCATTACACGGACTCGACTTCGCATGAGGCATACTTGACTGATCCTACCCTAGGGGTTCTCGGACTCAGGTGGTGGAGTGCTCAGTCTCGTAGTCATGCTCCTCTTGGTCTTCCTCCTGTTCATCATCTGAACGGGCATAGTTCCCGGTTGAAGGGGTCGGGGAACGAGGAGGTCCATCCTGACGACGCTGTGCAGGCGGGTCGGTGAAGAGCTCACGGTACTCCTTCGCACTCATGTGACGAGTACGCATAGCTGCATCGCTAGCTGGGGGTACTCCTCCTCGATAAGTGACAGTTGGTCGTCCCTCGAGGGCTCCATCCTTCTTGATCTTGTCTGGCTTCGTCTTGGCTTGCTGAAGTAGTTCTCTGGTGTGGTGAAGTTCCTCGCGGAGCTTCATAGACTCCTTCATCAAGTTATGAACCAGACTATCCGCAAAGAGGCTGAAATAAGTCTGGAACCTGAGTGGTGTGCCATCTTCCTTGGTCGGAATCAGCGTCCAACTCTCGCCAAAGTATTCCTTCCTGAAGGGAAGGTAGCGAGTAGCTGGCTCGTCAGCCATCTCTCGAACGATGTCTTGAAGGTGTAGGAGTGTCTTGCGTGCAGCTGTATTGATGGCAAACATCATCGTCTCACTACTAGGAAAAGGGCTATAGATGATATGGCCACTAATGGCGCACCAGACATGTGGTGCACCACTACTATATATTAATGGCGCACCACGAGTCGATGCGCCATTAGTGTGGTAGACACTAATGGCGCACCAGACCAATGGTGCGCCATTAGTAACTAATTTTTTTTATTTTTTTCCAAAAATTCTAATGGCGCACCAAGGAAGAGTGCGCCATTAACTAGTAATGGCGCACCGCCAGCCTAGTGCGCCACTACTATTTTTTGTTGTTGCAAAACTACTAATGGCGCACCGCAAGCTGGTGCGCCATTAGTAACGATGGTTACTAATGGCGCATCTGTCTAGGGTGCGCCATTAGTAACCTGGGACTAGCTAGATATATTGGATAGCCACACCTACACACTCACTTTCCCCACTTCATTCTCTCCACCTCCTCCTCCAAGCTTGTGTCGGCTACCTCCTCCTCCTCACCTTATTTGCACCATAGATTCATCAAAATTAAGTGGTTAAATTACCTTTTTTTTGATAGGTAAGTAAGGGGAAAGCTATCTTTATGTTGTAGATCTACTTTTTTTCTCCCTAGCTCGCTCCAACAACATGCACATGCACTTTTTATGGCCCTGCTAGATCTCTGTCTGTTTGTGGTGTTGCATATGTTTGTGGTGTTGCATATATGTTTGTGTTTGTAGGTACCGGTATTTGAAATGTGATAGTTGCCAATGTTTTGCCGGAATGTTGATTCATTTCCGTTTCGGCGAGAATTTTGGCACTATGCATTATTTTTGGTACTATTTTTAGGGAAAGTCATGCCAAATTCTTTCTTGGTTCTAGAATATCGTTTTGCTCTACCCCGCAGGCGACCATGGTCTGCACGATGACCGAAGGCATCGTGAATAGGTTTTTGAGCTGCGCGAAGGCTGAGATGCTTCAAAAGAACGAGACGGAGATAAGATGTCCGTGTCGAAGATGCAAGCTGAAGAGCCTTATTGCGGACCCGGATTCCGGGGAGGTGCGGGACCGCCTGCTCTTGCTTGGTTTCATGGATGGCTATCGGTGGCAAGGTGATGAAGATGACTATGATGTCGTCCATGGGGGCCAGGCAAGAAATGAGGAAGGACAGCAAAACAACAACCGTGGCGAGGGCGGGCGAGAAGACGAAGAATCTCCAGGACATGATCACGACGGTGATGCTGTACGCAGTCATCATGTACAAGATGTCGGACATGATGATGAGGAAGATCAAGACGAAGGGCATGATCATGAAGATGAAGATGTTGGAGCAGACGATGATGGAGGCTAGGTGCAGGACCCTCATATTCAAGAGCTGGTTCTCAAGCAGACGGATAACGCAAGAGCTGCCGCCCGAGAGAAAGCCAAGCTGGATCAACTGGAGATAGACGTGGTTACTCCATTGTATGAAGGATGCAGGCCCCAAGATACCCGCCTAAAAGTAACGCTCATGGCTCTGGAGATGAAGGTAAAACACAAAATGACCGACCCATGCTTCGACGAGAACATGTCATTCTGGCACGAACGTCTTCCCAAGGGGAACAAGTGCCCGACCAGTTTCGAGGAGGCGAAGAAAATCGTGTGTCCTCTGGATTTACCGCACGTGAAATACCATGTGTGCATGAACAATTGCATCATTTATCGGGACAAGCACGCGGAGTCTACCATATGTCCAGTGTGCGGCGTCACTCAATACAAGAAGAGGAAGAAAGCTCCTCGAAAAGTGGTGTGGTACTTTCCGATCACTCCTCATCTGCAGCGGTATTTCGCGGACCCTAAGGTAGCAAAGCTCCTGCGTTGGCACGCGGATAGGGAGGTGAAGAAGCGGGAAGATGACGGAAATGATCTGGAGATAAATAAAAAACACAAGATGCTAAGTCAACCTAAGGATGCGAGCCAGTGGCAAGCACTGAACTTCGAAGACCCAGAATTTTGGAATGATCCAAGGAACATCGTGCTGGTCGCGAGCACCGATGGAGTCAATCCGTTGGGCAGCCAAAGAAGGACACATAGCACCTGGCCTGTGTTTGTGTGGATGTACAACCTTCCCCCCTGGTTGTGCATGAAGAGGAAGTACATTCACATGAGGATCTAGACACGCTGTGGAAAACGCCAGCCAATACGTGGGACGCCGCAGAGAAAGAATATTTCCCTATGAGAGCCGCACTGCTCACGACGATGCACAACTATCTCGGTTACGGATATCTCTCGGGGCAGGTGGTCCACGGATTTTTGGATGCGTCAGGTGCATGGATCACACAACATATCGCCAGCTAGATAGAGATCCCTGGTCTTCGAAAACCGTGTTCATGGGACATCGAAGGTGGCTTCGCGACGATGACCCATGGAGAAAACGCAAGGATCTGTTCGATGGTGATACCAAACCCCGAAGACGCCCGCGTACGAGGAGCAGCAAGGAAATAGACGAGCTGTTGAAAAATTGGAAAGATTGCCCACTGCCGAGAAAGAAGCAAAAGGCGCCAGAGCCGGTAAAGAAGCGAAAGGCGCAAGAGCCGCTGCTGAAGGTATGGAAAACGAGGTCTGTTTTCTGGGACTTGCCCTACTGGAAGATCCACCGTGTGCCTCACAGCCTTGATGTCATGCATATCACGAAGAACGTGTGCGAGAGTCTGCTTGGTACCCTGCTCAAAAAGTTGCAATCCGTGGGATCATGGACGCGCACGTCCATGAAACGCTATTTGGCCTATGCAACCTTTTCGACGTCATCTCTCGGAAGTCGGTTGGCGTGAGGCAACTCAGAAGGCTACAGGAAGAGATCACGGTGATACTATGCGAGCTTCAGATGTACTTCCCGCCCGCATTCTTCGACCTTATGGTGCATCTGCTGGTCCATATCATGGAGGATATCATCCAACTCGGGCCGACGTTCCTGCACAGCATGATGCCGTTCAAAAGGATGAATGGTGTCATCAAAGGATAAGTTCGCAACATGTCACGTCCAGAGGGAAGCATAGCCAGGGGCTTTCTGACCGAAGAATGCATCTCCTACTGCACGAATTATCTAGGCATCGAGAACCCCGTTGGTCTGCCCGTCAACAGGCACCTCGGCAGGCTCGCTGGATGGGGTCACCGTGAGGGGCGCCGCGAAATGCATGTCAACTTCGAGGGTCGACTCGCCGACTTTGAAAGAGCAAACCTAGTCGCGCTACAACACATAGACATGGTCGATCCTTGGGTGGTAGAGCACAAAACCTTTATTGAGAAGACGTACAATGACCGAGGCCAACAGAGGACGGACGGAGATATAATCAAAGAGCACAACTCATGTTTCACGCATTGGTTCAAGCAGAAGCTTCTGCCGTTCCCTTTACATGAGGATTCTTCCGCGGAAGAACAACTCATATTCGCCTTGTCACAGGGCGCCGAGCACAACCTGATGACCTATGAGGCGTACGATATCAACGGCTACACATTCTACACCGAGGACAAGGACATGAAGAGCGATGGTTATCAGAACTCCGGGGAAACGATGGAATCCTACACCGGTAACGACAAGTACAGATACTACGAAAGAATCGAGGAGATCTGGGAGCTGAGCTACGCTGGAGAGAAGGTCCCGATGTTCCGTGTCAGATGGGCCAAGAGCGTCCTAAAAGAAGACCGGTATTTCACCACCATGGTTATACTCGAAGCCAAATCCAAGACCATGGGCGCAAACGTCACCACGAAAAATGAGCCATGGGTACTGGCTTCCCAAGTGGACCAATGCTTCTTCATTACCGACCCGTCAAAGCCCAGTCGTGCTGTCATGAGGAGAGGCAAAAGGAAGATCATCGGAATGGATGGAGTCGCCAATGAGCAAGACTTCGACAAGTACGGCGACCCGAAGATGGAACATGACGACGACGATGATGTAGCAGCATACACCACAAGAAGAAGCAGGACCACCCTACCTAAAGGACGTTCGTTCCACAGAAGAACTCCGTTTGCGAAAAAGAAGGGAAAGAAGATTGTGAACAGATAGCTAGCTAAGATCGATTGTATTTAAATCGTAGTCTTCATTTCTCGATTGTATTACATGGGCACTTTTTGAACTCGATCATGAATATTTTTAAATTTCATGGGCAGTTTTTGAATTCATGAATATTTTTTCAAATTTGATCTCTATCCCCCTCCATCTCGATCGCTATCCCCCTCCATCTCGATCTTGATCCCTCCCGCACCCTCCCCCGCTAGCTCCACTGCCGCCGCCGACCCACCGCACCCTCCCCGGCCCGCTCCATCGTCGCCGAGCACCCCCATTTTCAAATAACAAGTTTGATGATATTTTTTCATATTCATAAAAAAATTATTACTGTTTTTATAAAAAAAATATTACTGTTCTTATAAAAAAATATTAAAAAATAGCAACAAAAAGAACATTCTAATGGCGCACCGCTTGGGGGTGCACCATTGCTATCTAAAAAAACATTCTCATGGCGCACAATTCGGGGGTGCACCATTGCTATGTAACAAAACATTCTAATGGCGCACCGCTCTGGGGTGCGCCATTAGAAATCTTCCCCCTGCTAGCTCTAACTCCCCCGACACCCCTTCGTCCCTCCCTCTCACCACACCCACGACGCCGCCGCCCCCGCACCCCTATGCCCCCCACCACTGCAGCTCCGCCATCGCCGACGCCTCCGCGACCTCGCCGTCGCCGACAGCCTCCCCGTGTCGGCCCCTGCCCTGCGCCGCCGCCGGCCTCCCCATGACGATCGTGGCCGCCGGCCTCCCCACGACCAACCGAGGCATCCCTTCGATGGCGCGGCCGCTGCCGACCCCGACCCCAACCCTAGGTTTATTACACGAGATTAATCAATTTTTTTCTTTAAAAAAGAAGAAGAAGAATCCTAGGTTTACTTGACAATGCAACCTCTTCCTCCTACCTGTGAGTGACTTGTATTGCTCTTGCAGCCTCCATCTGGGGCGTGAGTGGTGCCTTGTCTCTATACCTAGCATACCTGCAGGACCAGCCTAGCCGGCTGGCGCATTCAACCGCTGCTAATTATAGTAGCGTTTAGGATTAGGAGTAACCTCCCTTGTCAATGCCACATCCGGCAAGCAATTTGCAGCCCTACTCCCAGCAGCATGCATGTATGGTCCTAATCTCTTGACTTAGGGAGAATTAATCAAAGAATGCTTCTCTATACTCACATTACACCACCTGGATTCAACCAACGGTCTCGTGCGCATATGACGGAATCAAACATTAACTCTCTCAGGAGATAGTAGCCCATCCACTCAGAGATAATGACATCAACTGCAGTTGCAAAAAATAAGTAGACACAACAAACTGATTAATATTCAGTATACATCATAGCTTCCATATTCTGATATGAATTGGAAAAAAAATCCCCTTTCAAGATGAAAGACTTGGCATCTTTGCTGTTAATATTGATGGGATTGATATCACTCCGCTAGCCAACACAGGTACTCTCAAATGATAGCCATCGATTCAGGAATGAACAAATGTAAGGGGGATTCAAGAAACAAAAAGACTCGCCTTTCATCTACTTTGTTTATATTCAGCGTATCCATGAATTTATATTCAGCATCTACATTGTTTCAATTGGGTGACCCGGCATATCTTTACTTCTGAGAAATGAAAAAGTTCAACCATGGTCATGATCAGTATTGTAGAAATACAAGTTCAACCATGGTTTGCTGGGTTTGTCTCCGACCATCATGTCGTGATGATTTTGCAGGTACCCCGAGAGGCCCTTGAGTTTGCCGGAATGTCGATTAACTTCCGTTCCGGCAAATTTGGGTACTCCATATGTCCTATTTTCAGCAAAGGTCATGCTGAAATTTTCCGTGAATTTTAGCATGACTTTGCTAAAAATCGGACATGTGGGGTACTTGCTACTAATGCATGGGCCGGGGTATCTTAGTATTTAATTAAGTAGGATCAACTGCCTCTTGTGTTATGCATGAGCCTCGGGTCGACAAACCCTAAATGATAAAACCTTGGCTTTTAGGGTGCCTCGGTGTCGATAAGAACCTAAATGATGAAAGCTTAGGCTTTTAGGGTGCCTCGGCGTCGACAAACCCTAAATGATAAAAGCTTAGCTTTTAGGATGCCTCAGTGTCGACAAACCCTAAATGATGAGACCATGATCTTGTTCCTTGACAATAACCAAATTTTTGACAAAACGTTTTTCCTATTTAGAGCGAAACATGGCCCACAATGATGAGGCCGGCGGTTCGGGCGGCAAGCAATTCTGGGAGCTGTCCCAGGAGATGGAGGAACAACCTCACCGCTATGAGGACGCCGCGGAAGACACCGATCCTGACTACACAACCCATAGTGGCGTCGGGGATGATACCACTGATGCTGCCGCCCAGGATGCCACAACTAATGATGGCAGCGCACGCACGGATGGCAGCCAACCGAAGAGGCAACGGAAGGACCGGCGCCCGAACGCGCTCCGCACCGTCAAGGAGGAATTTACTCAAGTGGACTCCGACGTGCATCCAACGGAGCCCAAACATATAGTCAATGGGTACTCGGTTCAGCTCGGGTGCATTCTCCGGAGCACCGTCTCGATCAACATCGAGAACCTAAGGCATAAGGACCGAGGGAATTTGCGCAACCTCCTCTTCACGAAGGTGCACGAACGATACAAGTTCCCCGCTGAATTTGAAAACACATGGCTCTCAGGGAATAAAGTGAATAGTGCCGCCCTCACGAGGATGAGCAAGGCCCTGTCTACTTGGAGAAGCGCGGTGAAGAGAATGATTGACAAAGGTGATAGTTATGAGACGATCAAGGCAAAAAATCCTTCGATCAACGAAGATGACTACAAGGAGTTCATGATCAAGTGTGAGAGCAGCGCAACCTCCGAATCAAGTCTGTGGGGGAAAGAAATGCGGGAGTTGAACTTAGGGGAACACAAACTCGGTCCCGGCGGTTACAGAGTGGCGGAGCCTATATGGGACAAGCAGGACGCGGAGCGTGCCGAGAAAGGCCTACCGCCCCGCTTCGAGAAATACCGTGACAAGCAGACCAGGAACTATGTCAGGGCCTGGTACAAGGAGGACCCGGTAACAAAGGAGCTTACCACGGATCCAAAGACCAGGGTGCTTGAGCTTGTTCTGGCGAAGGAGACTGAAAGCAGTAGTGCGGGGTCGTCTCAGAGCACCCCTTGGGACAGCACTCTAAATAGGGCGTTGAACGTAATGAAAAACAAGGATAAGCTCACTAAGCCATCGTCAGCTGGTCGTGTGGCCGGCAAAGGCTGGTCCACAAAATGGTCGTCATACTATAACGCTGGTGGCCGAAAGGAGAGAAAGACCAGCTCGGAAAGCCAGTCGCGCGAGGTTCAAGAACTCAAGGCACAAGTGGCGCGGATTCCGGAGATTGTCCAAGAGAAAGTGCAACAACAACTGGGATGGACGCTCACCGGCATTGTGCCTACCTACATTCATGGGCTAACGACGTGGATTGCGGGCGGCCAACAGGGGCCGCCCCCGATTCCCACCTTCACGGCCAGAAACTCGCACAACGCGCAGGCGGCACCATTGGTGTCTGCGGCGGCGGCGGTATTGGTGTCTCCGACGCCGGCACGGGCATTGGAGCTTAATGCTCCCGGGTGTACGCCGGCCAGCACCTCGGCAGCAAGCGGCCCCTCCGTCAATTGCACACCCGCCGTTGGCGGTGCCTCGACATTAGCTGAGCTCGACGCCATCATCACGGTAACTAATTAAGCCTCTTGGCCGAGGACTTCATCTCCTTGCCTTTGACTGGGCATCCCTGACGCCCTACATGTTTTCGCAGGGCGCCGCCGACATTCCGTGCACTCTCCTGTACTTCGTGAACGACGAGTTGGTCGATGTCGCCAAGGGAAAAATCGTTCAACCGGGCAACCCCGTGTTCCACGGTAATCCGATGCCACCCACCGTGTATAGGGTTCAACTGGTTCGGGTTCTGCCAGGCTGCGACGAGTTGTTACCTCCGATTCGACCCGTCGGGGCCGACGAGATGATCTGATGACCCTCAGCGCCTGCCTAAGCTGGCCCCTGCTTTGGCCGAAGAGCCAGATTCGTTTGGGGGCGGGGGACACCAGCCCAAAGACAACACCGCCAGTCATGCCGGCGCCAAGCCATGGCAAGACCGCCGCAACGCTACCGGACATGCCGGACATCCCTATGGCACAGGATCGGAACATGCATATGGCACAGGATCTGAACGACGACGACAATGACGATGGTACATTTACCAACCTCGATAAGTCCTTGCCGAACATGGGTACGATGAAGAATTCTTGGGGCCTCCTTCTCAAGAACCCAACCCTACAAAAGACGATCGTGATCTAGTTGGTACCACGGAGAAACCCAATTGCAACAGGCGTCGTCTGGCGTTCAGTTCTCAGGAGACGCCTCCAGCTGCCAACTTCACCGAGCCTCAGATAGCCGAGGTGCGAAATATTATCAGCCCCAACACACTCAAGAAGGCGGTCTGTGAGCAGAACTCGGTCCCATTACAGCAGAAGAAGAAGGGACGGAAAAGAAAGAGCAACAAGGGTGCGAGCCAGCCGGCACCGAGTACGATCCATGCTCAGGACGGGCCACCTTCACCTAAGGATATCTCGAGGAGGGTGCATGTGGCGGGTAGGCTGATGCTACCACCTAATATGCTCAATGCTGCAACCGGTGCTATGCGGAGTCTCCATGACAGTGTTCTTTCTTTGGAGAAGCAACGTCTCAGAGAGAATGACGTGGCATACCCGGTTTTCGTGGCCAAGGTGCTAGAGGGAAAGGGCTTTGTGGATAACTCCGTCGAGGGTACGATCGTCCTGCGGTTTGATGACATATTCGCTATGTTTAACCTTCATCCTCTGCACTACACCTTCGTTCAGCTATTTTCGCTGAGTATGGAGACGCGGATCATTAGAGACAAGACCCCGGACATCGTGATAGTCTACCCCTTCTCGATGCGTGCCAAGATCTTGGGCAGCGCTGGGGACCGGCAAGTCGCGAGTTCTTACCTCGAAGGCGTCATTCTGGCAAACCCATATAAGGATAACTTCCTCATGCCTTACTTTCCTGAGTAAGTCGTCCCCTCAACCGCCCCGTAACATATGATTTCTTAGATTTCGTTCGTTTTTTTTAACATTCCGTGTTTTGTGCAGTGACACACATTGCACACTCATCCTCTTAAGCCCGAAATATTCCATGGCCACGTATTTCGACTCAGACCGTCAGTCGAAGAAAGACTACACAAATGTTAAGAAAGTTCTTGATGATGTTCTCCCCCGCTACGCCAAATCTGGAGGCATGTTCACCAAGGCAGTTCGTAAGTACGGCAAGCACGTGTTCGCCCACAATACGACGTTCTTCTGCGTCAAGCAGCCGCCTGGCGTTCAGAAGGATGCCTACTACGCCCTCCATCACATGCGGGCGATCGTACGGGACCATAATCACCTTCTGCTACCAAATAATCTCAAAGATTGGGCCGAGAACTTGTCGGCAATCCAGGACGCGGACATCAGACAAGAATTCTTTCGCATCCAGTCGGAGTTTGCGGAAATCATCCATCAAGATGTCCTTCGTACCTCGGGGCAGTTCAACCTCAGAAATCAACTGTCCAACAGTGAGATAGACACAACGCTACAAATGCAGGCTGACAACACCCGCGATTTCCTGACCATCACGAGAGACGGCGGCTTCATCCATGCTCCGGTCCCTTGAGTCGAGTCCAAAGTAGTGATGCTATGTGTAGTTCTGAAACATCGATTGGCTCATGTTGTAATTAAACTTTAATGAACTTGTATGTCTCTTTGGTTTGGACAGTCGTTCAACTTAGATGTAATCGATGCTATTGATGTCTTGCTTTTCTCTTCTGATCCTTTTGTTGCATACTTATATATTGCTTATGTATTGTCCGTGAATTGCTACTAACGTTTTGTTTGGCTAGTGCATAGAGATGTCGTCTTATGTTGTGCACAAGGGTAAGGTTCCCGGAGTCTACGACGACTGGGAGGAGTGTCGAAGACAGGTTCACCGTTTCAACGATAACGGTTACAAAGGGTACACCACTAGGGCGGAGGCGGAATCTAGATACACGCGCTATCTAGCGGGAGAGAGGAGGGAGCGTCGGAGGAACCGGATGAAGACCAGTTTCATCGGGATTATGCTCATTGTGATGACCGCAGCTCTCTTCTATGTGATGGTAGTTTAGATGATCGATATTGACTTGTAATGTGAAGACAAACTCGCTACTCGCGGTCTCGAGACTTTTGATGTTCTATCTTTGTTCGGTCTTTTGAATTCGGAGACTAATATGATGATTTGTATTCGGAGACTAATCTTCTATTGTATTTGATGAATCTGTTGTTGCTGTGTGGTGTTGTCTAAATTCTGTCCAATAATATATTTTGTAACCTGTGAAAATATCAGAAAAGAAAAAGAAATTCCTAATATTCATACTAGTGGCTCACCACTCAAGACACTAATGGCGCACTGTAAAAATGACACTAATGGCGCATCAGCCACTAGTGAACATGCATCAACAATTAGCAGATATCCATATGAACAAGTTACAGATATCAACATAAGTAGTGGTTCAACATCTCATGTTCGTTCATCACGTTAAGCCATCGGACTTAGTTCAATCCTCACGCTAAGTCATCGTACTTAGCCATGTGACCTCTTGTCACCACCACACCCATACTCACACCAAGGTTCACGAAAACATCCGGACGTAGTCTAAGAAGGACCTCCAACTGTCCATGACCGCGGACGCGGCTAGTCAAATAGTTTTACACTCTGCAGAGGTTGCACACTTTACCCACAAGACTCGGGGAACTTCCGTGTCATCCACGACTCGCGGTATAAAACATACCCGAGGTAAGCACCCGAAAAATGCCTTCCCCATGGTGATACTAAACAAAGAGTCCACTCGTTGGTGCCATCCCTCATGATATAGATCACTCGTATCAGCCATGAGGGCACGCAACGGTGTGCCCGATGCCTGTAAAGAAAGGGCATGACCTTCCACTCTGGGACGACCCCGTCTCAAGAGTGACCACTTCACTCTTGCCACTAGTAATGCGGGATCCTTGCTAGTACCAACCATAGTAATCAACAAAGCCCCGTCCCACAAGGGGTATCGTGGTTGCGCATGTAAGGTTGGGATGCTCAGCAGACCTTAGAAATCTCCATTTTCGAAAAGACACACTCACTTGCTCCAGCATACCACTTCTTTCTCAAGTGGTTACCCAACTCATTAACATCTCCCTCGGGCATTAGTGGCACCCGACGGGGTTTTCGAGAAATCTTTGAAATCATTCTTTCCTTGCCATCACCATGCATAAGTCCCATCCCATTTGCATAGCATCTATTAGCAACCTAACTAGTCCCACCTGTACAACCCTCATAAGGTGGTAGGGTCATGCACAATGCAAGTGTCAATGGAAAGGTACGGAGGCATACCACCGAAAGGGGAACACCACATCACATGATCAATTATGATGAAAGTAAAGAGCTATATGACATGAAGTAAAATGGTTTCTTATCATGGTCAAAGGGCTGCTTGCCTGGCTCTACAAAGTCTCCGGGGTATTTGAAGTCTTCGGGTCCAACTTCTTCGTCAAAAGCGCAATCTATCATCGCGATAAAATAACGATAAAAATAAGCAATCACACAAAACAGAGCACCCAATCTACTACCAAAAATGTTAACCTACTCTGATAAATACTAAATGTCATACTAACAATATTCTCCTAGAGTTTTGTTGTGAAAAACATTTTAGAAATGAAATAACAGAGGCAAAAAGGTACCTAAATATATGTTTTAAAACAAATTAATACTAACAATATTTTCAAACATTTTTATAAATGGCACTATTAAATTCTATAGAACATTCTAAGATTTTTGGTGGAAGAAATATTGTCATGGGATACATATTTATTTCTACGGGATTTTTGGAACTCTACAGAAAAAGGAAAAGAAAAAGGGCTACTGTGCCCTAGGCTAAGTGCCTAGCCCCACTGGGCCAACCGGCCTAGCCGTCCCAGTTGAGCCGCAACGCGCGCACGGACAGGTTTGAACTCGACGCACGGGCCCCAGCGTGAAAGAGAGAAGGAGAGGGAGAGGGACGTGGGGATGAGAGGTGGGGGGCACCTGTCATCTCCTTCCTCTCGATATGAGGGGGAGGACGCTCACTAGAGGAAAAGGAGGGCATAGTGAGGGGATCTGAGAGCGGGGATGGACTCAGGAGGCTGTCGCCGATCGGGAAGTATCGGAGATGGTCGACGAGGAGGCGTAGGTCACCGACGACGAGGTCCCGCGGTGGAGGAGCTTCGGGACAGGGGGTCCCCGGGGCCGTCCCGTACTGCAAAAAGGATGGAAAGAAGTGGGGAATGCATTAGTATGGCAAGGGAGGACCAGCTGGTGAAGAAGGAGGGCCGTAGATCGACGATGGCGATGCCGCGGCAATCTCTGGTCGATTTCAAGCGCCTCGAGAACGGGGAGGAAGGGGGGCCTTGCGGGCGGTCAATGGATGAGGAGAGGGGGCCAGAGAGAAGGGGAGAGCTCGGGGGAGGCCCTTTTTATAGGCGGCCCTTGGTCCACCATCCTCGGGTGCCCCCGCGAGCTCGTGGCCGGGGCCAGATGCCATGGGAAAGAGAGGATAAGTCAGGGGCGCTCCTGGGACTGGTCTAGGCCCAGGGGGAAGGAGAGAGAGGCAGGGGAGCACGCGCATACGATCCGCGCGGTTGGCCGTCTCGGGCGGCCGCGGCACGTGCGAGGAGGGCCAGAGGAGGGGAAGAGAGGAGGGTCCCGACATGGTGGCATGTCATGGACGCCGAGGCCGACCATCTGGTGAGAGGGGGAGCCGGAGATGCATGGGTCCATGCAGTGGCCAATGGCTACAGTGCCTGTCGGCACTGTAGCGCGCTCCAGAGCTCGTGCTTGACATGCCATGGCATGCCAACGACGTCTTCTGTGTGGCCTCTCATGCCTAGGGGATCTAGGGGGAGCTAACAAAGAAGAATAGGCCTTGGATGCTCTGGGATGCCTTAGGAGAGAATAAAAATTGAGAGGGAGAGAGAAAAAATTCTTATCCAGGGGGTAAAACGAGGAATTACCCCACTTACTTGAAGAGCCTTGGCTAGGGAGAGTTACTGGAGGTGCAAGGACTTACCAGAGGCTGTGGTAAAAAGCTAGGGCCTAGGGTAAAAGGATATGGTGGGGAAATGATGGTTTGACCATTCACT
The DNA here is from genome assembly GCA_022496015.1 of Hordeum marinum. Taxonomy (NCBI): domain Eukaryota; kingdom Viridiplantae; phylum Streptophyta; class Magnoliopsida; order Poales; family Poaceae; genus Hordeum; species Hordeum marinum. The sequence continues at coordinate 179,453,465 of CM039674.1, forward strand.
AGAAGGTGTTTGGTAGTGATTTGGGCAAGGAAACTTTACCACCTTACTGAGATACTTACCAAGGTGAAAGGCTAGGTAAAAATGAGAGGATTCACCAAGTTTGGTCTCAAGGGGACAAAGTTGACAATGGGGATTTCCTAAACCCTAGAATTTAGCAGAATCAGATTCCTATAGCTACCATGATGCTAAGCTTTTACCCTTGATGCACCACTTAGTGTATTATTACTATTTGGCCATTAGAGCATGCCCATAGAGTTGGAGGCCAAGGGGGACACTTCACAATGTAAAGTTGCTCAAATTTGATTCTGGATAAGAATGGTTTTGGGATTGTTTGATGAACCAAACCAACTTGGATTGAGATGAAACTTTGCAAGATCATCACCTATGATAGTGTTGACTTGTTAGAATTTTCCTGGAATTTATTGATAATATTTCTTATAGAAATATTTCAAAAGTTTGATCTGAACAGAAATGTTTTGAGGGGTTTTGCCTATGACCTGATCATTCCCTTGTGTTGAAACTCATATATATGTAAAATATATGTCCAGTGAGTTTCTCTAATTTTTCTCAAATATTTTCGAAGCAATTAAATAATTTTTCCCTAGGAAAAACCATTTGTAGCCTTAAGAAAAATCCTTTAAATAAAATATTAAAATAATCTTTCAAAATAATATTTGGTGGTTTTGGGAAGTCTTATATGTAGTGGGTTTGAAATAAAACCTTTGGGAAAGAAGGGTCCACCTAATTTGAGGACTTGTAGTGCAAACCTCATTTCAGGGGGTTTTGAAAACCTAAGTAGAATAATTCATTTTTGGTTAAAACGAAATTTGATAAAAATAGTTTTGGGCACTATTCACATGGCATGATCATTAGGAAAGAGGTTTGTGACAAGAAATATGAGGATGAAGTGGAATAGAATCTAGTAGTGCCATATAACACAATCATCAAGCAAGCAAACAACATAGCAAACAAGCACTATGAAAAAGTGTTAGTTGGCACCAAATTTTATAAATCCAAACATAACAATGTGCTACAAACATAGGGTGTGACAGCGGCAAGGGTGCTAGAACGCCTGGGAGTGGAGCTCGCCCGTAGTGACGATCACCTGGGAACAAAGCGTTAGCACCTTGCGTAGAGATGGCGCTGCCTGGAGGTCGCGGTGAACCTCCAGCACCTGCAGAACCAGCGCGCCTATGCTGAGGCCGAGAAGTCCATTGCTGCAGCGGCGGAGGCCCGCGAGCGCGCCGTTGCCGAAGCTCAGGAAGCTGACTGCCAGCAAAAGGCCTCGGAGGAATGCCTCGAGGATCTAGAGGACTTCAACACTACCCTCGAAGGGCAGATCCGAGTGGGGAGAGCTATGCTTGATGTTGCAGCTCCCGAGTTCCACCTTGCTGGCATTAATCCGGGCGTGCCTCCTGACACGGTGGCGAATGGAGGCGCTGGAGCAGATCTTGGAGCAGGAGAGGCTGGAGACGAGGGAGCACCAGGCGTTGCTCGTTGAAGAGCCCCTCGCCTCCCGCCAGGCAAGGTATAACCATCCGAGGGATACTCAATATTCCACTTGATATAAATGGCTAGTCCATAATCGCAATAATCATAATCATCATTCATCACACTTCATGATCAATATTCAAGTTTAGAATAATTCCTCCAAAGACCGACACTAACACTATTACTCGACCCATCCCAGACTGTAGTCCTTAACCACGGACAAGGCTATTCCAATAAATGTATACTTTGCAGAGGGTGTACTCTTTACCCATGAGTAACGGATTCCTTTAGTCCACCAGAACTAATTCCGCTTACGGTCTTTTAGTTCAAAACACACCTGAACCACACACACCATCTTAACTTACCGGTGTCTGGAATCACACACGATACTCGTTAAGCAAAACTCTAAGTGGGGAGGCTCCAACCTCGACTAGCATGGGATCAAAAATATTATATCGCGTGCAAATCAGGGGAGCGACCCCCTCGGACTGACCAGAACACTCATGCCCCTGGACCTAGTGGATTGTCTACCCGATGCGTCTGGTATCTTCCACTTTGTCGTCTTTGTATGCCATGTGCCAAGAAAAGGGCTTACAACTTACTGAATTGTACCCTACATGCGATAGGGACAAGTGGTAGTACGAAACGGGTATGGGGGTTACTGGATCAAGACTCAATCTATGGCCGACTCAGGAGGATTAAGTATTCCCTGCATGATTAGCACAACAAATATTTTCCACAATATATGAGAAAATCACCACTCATCACACTCCATCATGCCTCACTGACCATTCTTGCTCCAATGAGATGTCAGCACCAAACTCGTGTCTACCCGAGACAGGGGTTTATTGAGGGAGTCCTGGATTAAGGGGTCCTCGGGGAGCCAGCCTATTCTTATGGTCCGGACCATATGGGCTACTTACCGAACACTAGAAGATTTGAAGGCCCAGATTTCAAGATGGAAGCTTCGGGAAGCACAGCTTGCGCTACACGTTTGACGTAGCAAATAGGCATGTTTATCTCTTCGGCATGTAACCGACCATGTGTGAACCCTAGGCATCCTCAACATCTATATAAGCCGGAGGGTTTTAGGGTATAGGGACAGAACAACTCATCTAGTGTTAGCTATTCGATGTCGAGGTAGATCAAATATGTAACCCCCATATCATCAATACAACCAAGCAGGACGTAGAGTATTACCTCCATAGGAGGGCCCGAACCTGGGTAAATATGTCCCCTTTGTCTCCTGTTACCGTTGATTCTAGTCTCACAGTTCGGGACTCCTTACTCGAGATTCGCCGGTTTCGACACCGACATTGGTGCTTTCATTGAGAGTTCCCCTGTGAGCCGGATAGAATTGATGTCTCGCCTTGTCATCAACAAAGAGGTCCGCAACATGGACACTTCTGTCCCCAGATAGATCTTCGCCTTCGGTAGCGTTGTGCTACACGCTAATCCCACTGGCCATCTAGGCCGTGTTGAGAGCTTCGCCCCTGATCGAGAGGTCAGATTCGGAAACTTAGAGTTCTCCGTAGACTCTCGAGGTGACTTGTCATTAACCGGGATCGTAGCTTTGCCTGTAGCTCCCAAGGACTCTGAGGCTTTAACCTCGAACCCCTTCTTTAGACAGGCCATTAGGGTCAAGCATGGCGATGGGACAAACTCCTAACCTGGTCTGGCCTTTGTGCCAGATGACCGGACACGTTTCTTCCTGAACACTCCCCATGTGCGAACGCCTTGGAGGTTAACTCCGCAAGTTCCGAATAGCTGGGTTCGATCAGGCCCTCAGCGATTGATGAGGCCATAGATCGGATCTCATCGATGAAGATCTGTGATGATCCAGCCCTGATCTATGCTCAGTTCGGTTACAGTGCGGGTCAGGACGAATTTTTTTACCGGCCCACCACCCACTTGATAGCCACTGTCAAATATTTAACCGACATGATGGACTATGCCTCTAAGGAGGCAGATGGATGAAGAAGACCGTGCTCCGACCCCTGTTAACATCGGGAGGTGGGTCGTGACTTCCACATACGATGTCCACATGGTATATACTCCTACTACTCATGGTGACAATACGACCAACAACGATGGCGACAAGCCAGGTGATGTGCCGTCAAGGCGCAGGAAACCGCATAAGCGATCCAAAGGCAAAAAGGGAAGGAAAGCTATTATCAACAACGGGGATGGTAATACCCCCGCTAACCATTGCAATCCCGATATCCCCGAACATCCGTTAGAGGGTCCGAAAGGGCCTGAGGACCAGAACAACCTCGATAACGTCAACGCTTCCGAAGATGATAACTACCTTCCCCTCGTCGAGGAGGAAGATATACCAAAAGCCGATGACTTGTACATCCCTGATAACCTAGAAGATTAGGAAGAAATTAGGCAACGGCTCAAAGCAACGGCTCGCAGCTTGAAAGCCAAAGAACGACAACTCAAAGCCGAACAGGATGACCTCAATGATCGATGGATAAAATTCCTCTTAGCTGAGGAAGTATACGACACCGGTCTATCGAACTAGCCTGAAAGCTACCCACGGAGAAGGCTGTTGCTGCAATTCGATGACAAACTCACTAACACTCTGTCTCCGAACAATACTCTACACAACAAGGTCGACCGCCCCCCTCGTGGTCGGGACAGGACGGCTGACGAAACCGTTTATATACCGGCAATGCCCCGAAGACGGGGTAAGGAGCCATTAGAACCCAACGACAGGTTCGACCTGCGAGATGACCTAGATCATCGAGGAGGTCGTACAAGATCCATCTATGGATCCAAAGAGTAGTCGCCCATAGACGGGGCGGGTACAAACCATGGTTCGACCAAAACAAAATAGTCCGGGAGCGCAACCGGGCCCACGAAGACGCCGAATAGAGGCGCGACATATCACAGGTCAGAGGCCCCACTCACCCACTGTGCTTCACAGATGAGGTCATGTGGCATCAATTCCTCAGGGGTTTAAACCTGTGAATATATAACAGTATGATGGGACTACTGACCCGACTCTATGGATTGAGGACTTAATCCTCCATATCCACATGGCGCGAGGCGATGATCTCCATGCTATGAAGTATCTACCTCTGAAGCTTAAGGGGCCAGCTCGTCAATGGTTAAACAGCCTCCCCGAAAATTCCATTATATGCTGGGACGAGATGGAAGATGCGTTCCGCTCTAACTTCTAGGAAACCTATGTCCGCCCACTGGACTCTTCCGATCTCAGCAACGTCGTCCAAAAGCCTGGCGAGTCTGCTCGGCAATTCTCGAATCGGTTGTTGACTAAGAAGAACCAAATTGTCGACTGTCCGGATGCTGAGGCCATAGCCTCCTTCTGGCACAATATTTGGGACGAATGGCTGGCCCGCCAGCTAGGCCAGGACAAACCTCGGACCATGTCCGCCCTTACCTCCCTCACGGCCGGCTTTTGCTCGAACGAAGACAATTGTCTTGCAAAAAGCAGCCACAATTCCGAAGATCACGTACCCTCTGAAGCCCGAGATGGCAACGGAAAACCAAAGCTCAATAAGAATAAGCTGGCACAATAATAGTGATGTCGATGACACGCCGGATTCCGCAACTCCCGACCCGGGCAGCGAAAGAAGCCTCCTAAAGGCAATCATGACGGACCGACTCAGCTGGAGAAGATCATGGAAAAGCCTTGCCAAATCCATGGGACTTCGGAGAAGCCCGCCAACCAAACACACCCCAACTGCTGGCTGTTTCAATAGGCTGACAAGATACCACCCAAGGACCAAGGCAAAAGCTCTCGCAGCGAGGACGAGGAGTATCCTCGGGGTCCAATTGGTGGTGGACAGAAGAACTTCTCTCCCGGAGTCAAAATGGTGAACATAATATATGCCACCCATATACCTAACAAGGAGATGAAGCGCTCCCTTCGGGAGGTCTACGCCGTGGACCCCGTAGCCACGAAGTACAACCCATGGTCGGCATACCCGATCACCTTGATCGGTGCGAGCACCCGACCAGTATCTGTCATGGGGGTTCATTGGACCTCGTCCTTGAACCCACTATAGATGGGTATCACCTCACAATGGATGGAGGAAGTAGCCTCAACCTGATTTACTCAGATACGGTGATAAAGATGGTCATAGATCCGTCAAGAATCAAACTCGGCACCACTACCTTCAAAGGAGTGATCCTAGGCATTGAGGCCTGATGTACGGGTTTCATAACCTTGGAAGTTGTGTTCGGCTTGCCCGATAACTTTCGTAGCAAAGACTTGATCTTCGACATTGTGCCCTTCCATAGCTGCTATCACACGCTGCTTGGTCGGACAACGTTCGCTCGTTACAATGCAGTCCCACACTACGCATACCTCAAGCTCAAGATGTCAGTCCCCAAGGGAGTCATTACTATTAACCGCAATAAAGAGCGCTCCCTTAGAACCGAGGAACGTGCACTGGCCCTAGCGGCCAAATTCAGCTACAAAGAGGATCGGCAAGTTCAGACGTCCGCCAAAAAGGCACACAAGGCTGGGAAGCGAGTTCGGCTTCAGACCGAATACTCAGATCCTTCCTCCTCCCTTCAATAGGGACTCACCCCCACCGCACAACCCTAAGACCAGCAAATTACATGCCGAGGAGGCACAACTTCTCTCTTAAAATTCCATGGGTAGTGCTACTTGTTAAGCATGCGTTGGTTTCCGTGAAGAGGAACGGGTGATGCAGCAAAGTAGATAAGTATTAACCTTAGTTGTTTAGAACCATGGTATCAATCTAGTAGGAGATACAAGCAAGTTCCCAATAGATGTACCTACACAAAGAATCAAACACTTGCACCCAACGCTATAGAGGGGTTGTCAATCCCTTCATGGTTACTTGCAAGAATTATATCTGATAGAGATAGATAGAATAGATTGCTTAAATAGAAATTAAAACAAAAGGTAAAAATAATGCAGCAAGGTATTTTTGGTATTTCTAGTTTTAGATCTGAAAGTATAAGATGGAAAATAGACCCGGGGGCCATAGGTTCCACTAGAGGCTTCTCTCATGATGGCAAGTATTACGGTGGGTGGACCAATTACTGTCGAGCAACTGATAGAAAAGTGAATAATTATGAAGATATCCAAGGCAATGATTATGCATATAGGCATCAAGTCTGTGTCAAGTAGACTGAAATGATTCTGCATCTACTACTATTACTCCACACATCGACCAACTCCTACCTGCATCTAGAGTATTAAGTTCATGAAGAACAGAGTAACGCATTAGGTAAGATGACATGATGTAGAGGGATAAACTCAAGAAATATGATGAAAACCCCATCTTTTTATCCTCGATGGCAACAATACAATACGTGCCTCGCTACCCCTAATTTGTAACTGGGCGAGGACACCACAGGATTGAACCCACAAATAAGCACTTCTCCTATTGCAATAATTACCAATCTAGTTGGCCAAATCAAGGCAACAACTCGAAGAGACTTGCAAAGATATGAAATTATGCATATCAGAATTTAGAAAAGACTCAAATAATATTCATAGATAATCTGAACATAAACCCACAATTCATCAAATCTCGACAAACACACCACAAAAGAGTATTACATCGGATAGATCTCCATGAAGATCATGAGGAACATGGTATTGAAGAGCAAAGAGATAGAATAAGCCATCTAGCTACTAGCTATGGACCCGAAGGTCTATGGAGAACTACTCACGCATCATCGGAGGGGCAATGGAGTTGATGTAGATGCCCTTCGTGATCGAATCCCCCTTCGGCAAATTACCGGAAAAGGCTCCAAGATTCGATCTCACGGGAACCGAGGCTCCTGGCGGCGGAAAAGTGTTTTCATGGCTCTCCCCCATATAGAGGGAATATTTGTGAATTTATTGGCCAAGAAATAGGGTTAGGGCCGCTGCCATGGGCCCAAAATCCAGGGGCACCCCCCTCTAACAGCCAGGGACCAACGCTCCAGAAGATTCCCCTTTTATGCCGTTCTCATCTTGTGTTTCGTCGGGTTGTTGCATTCATCATCGCATCTTCACATCATCTGCATAGCGTCATCACTCATTTTCGAAAACTTGTATCCGTTCGTAGTTGCCGGTTCTCTTCGTTCTTGTCGTCGCCCATTTCGCAACCAACCACACACGCACGCGCCCACGGCATCGTTTAAAAAATGTTTTAAAAGGCATGCTAAAAATATTCTCGGATTGGGCCGGAACTTGGTGTGCGGTCTTATTATAGTGTAGGTAGGCCGCCTGCCAAATTTCGTCGCATTCCGAGTTCGTTTGATACCCGAACGGTTAACCGTAGCAATGAGGTCATCGGTTTATTTATCAGTCGTTTTGGTGTTTTAAAACTTGTGTCACGGGCCACCATTCTATCTCTCGTCTCAGCCTTAGCACACTCCGCACACAGCCCACCAGCCTTGCCCCAATCCGGTCGTCTAATTTTGATTGCATGGCCAAAATCGACCGTGAAAGTCCCCTAACCTAGCCATCCCAGCTATAAAAGGAAGGCCTAGCCCTCCTAATTAGGAAAACCAAATCCCGCCTCATTTTCCGCGCCGCTGCTAGCCTCCAGCCTCCCACCGCATCCTCCCTCCTCCCAGCCGTCGGTCCTGTGAGCCAAAATTGGGGCCTGCCGAGCCCATCTAGGCCAGGACGCGCTCGTCGCCGCCGTGAGCTCGCGCATGGCCGCCTGAGCTCCCCTGTGCCGAGCCCCGCTCCCGTGGCTGCCCTCGCCTCCGAGCCGCCCCAACATCATTGCCGCGCCGTCTGCCGCTGTCGTCCGTCGACGACCTCGCCGTAGAAGGCCAACCTCGCTGCTGCCCGAAGCTCTGGCCCGTGCATGATCCTTGTCGCCATCGCTTGGATCCGGAGCCCCAACCGCCGCCTACCGCCGCCGTAGTGGGGATCCGGTGCTAGGTGGCCGGATCCACCCATCCTCGTTGCCGGCTGGTGCCCCTGCTCTCCGACCGCCGGTGCCATCGTTGTGAACCTCATCGTCATTGGCCTCCAGCTCGAGTGCGAATGAGCAGGAGGAGAGGACGCCCGAGTGGCTCGCCCCGCCAGCACCCCGCGCGTGGGCCATGCCAGTTGCCTCCGAGGCCGGCCCATTGGCCCACGAAGCCCAATTTGAGCCCCCGATGCCCTATCCCTCGCCCTGGGCGTGTGATTGTATTATGTGTTGTAGATTCTTCCCGTGTTTTTTCCTGCATTGCGAATTTAGCAATTTAGTTGTTTTTTACATATTTGCAGGAAAGACCCTAATGATCATGCATTTAATAACTTCACATCCGAGCATCGTATTAAAAAAAATTATATATGAAAAATGATTAGAATTTTGTGTAGATTAATAATTACCAACTTTCACATGTGATAAAAATGTTTAACCTTGATGTTTGCATGGATTTGCGTAATTGCCATGTTAAAATGATTTATTTCATAACTCCAAAACCGTAGCTCCGATAAAAATGTTGCACATATATAACTTGCCTAGAAAAACATGTGGAATCACATGGTGAAATTTATTTTTATGTTTAACCACTCTGAAATATGGTTAGTACAGATTTGTACCAAATTCATATTATGCTTATGGGGATGTTTCAGAAATACTATATGTTTCTTCCGGCCCCATTTAAAATGGCTAGATGATGTAGTTTTTTATTGCTTCACCTCTTGCCATGTCTAACAACATTTAACATTGATGTGTACCTAAACAGGAGTGAACTAAATAGTTCAAACATGGAGTTTCTTCAATATGCAACTCGTTGCATATTGAACTTCACTTAATATGCAGTGGTTGTTTGTTGTGCTTCCCATGCCATGCCTTGCATACTTAAATAGGACATGCATCATATTTGTGTGCGTATCATGTCATGTATGTGTTGTGGTGTTCCGTGTGTTGATTGTTGTTTCCGTATTGTTCCTTCTCGCTAGATTTCCTAAAGCATTCAGAGTGTAAGGATTCGTTGGACTACGTTGGCACATCTTCTTCATGGATTCGTTCTTCTTCCGAGCGGGATCTCAGGCAAGATGACACATTTCCCTGGATACCACTACTATCATTGCTATGCTAGTAGTCCCACTTTTATCGTTATGTATCGCTACCTACCACTTGTTTGTCAAGCCTCCCACATCCCAGCAAACCATTGTTTGGCTATGTTACCACTTGCTCAGCCATTCTTGTAGCATTTCTAGCTGCAGGTGCAATTGCTTCCATGTGACAACATGGACATTTTTTTATTATCACAATATTATTGCTATTTAATTTAATGCACTTATACACTTGGTAAAGGGTGGTACGCTTGGCCTTTTGCTTGGTGTTTTGTTCCACTCTTGCCGCCCCTAGTTACTTGTGAACCGCTGTGATGTTCCATAATTGAGCGCTCCTAACATGCTCAGGGTTCTTATGGGGACCCCCTTGATCTTGGTTTTAGGATAAATCTTGTCTGGCGAGGCCCAACATTGGTACTATTTGCTTTATAACAACAAAAATTTGCATAGGGCATGGTCACCCCGTGGATAATTAATCAACATCCCGGGCCAGTGCTCCTCATGAGTGTTGGTCCAAACTAGAGCACTGCGGGGCCACCCCCGGGCAACTTGGGGGATTTCTATCAGGCCACTATACGCGTCGGTCATCTTCCCTGCCCTAAGAACGAGATACGCGGCTCCTATCGGGATTGTCAGCATGTCGGGCGGCCTTGCTGGACTTGTTATACATTTCTCGAATGTCTTGTGTGAGGAACTCTGATCTTTTTCGGGCTATCTTGAGGTGTCGGATTTCCTTTGGAATTGCCTAGGATGATCACGAGATCCATGGTCGAGGTTATTCCCGCGGCATGTGGTTAATTTGTGATGGACGAGTTGGAGCACCCCTGTAGGGTTAAATCTTTCGGAAAGCCATGCCCGTGGTTATGTGGCAAACTTGGATACTTTGTTTAACACCCGGTCATAGCAAACTTGAAGTAGACTCAAATAAAATACACCAACTATGTGCATAACCATGACTGCGTCTTCTCGTGAGTCCTTACCCAAGAGTGAACACGGTGGGGTTATGTTTCGTAAGTAGGTGTTCAGGATCAGTTAGTGATCCTTTAGAGTTCACATCCGTTATGTGTATACCACCATACTTTACTTTCTATATTCGTAAGTTAGCCACTCAAATAAATGCTTAGTCGCTGCTGCAGCCTCACCACTTAACCATACCTCATCCATTAAGCTTTAATTGTCTTGATACCCTTGGAAATGAGATTGCTGAGTGTCCGTGGCTCACAGATTACTAGAACAACAGTTGCAGGTACAAGTAATGCGATGATTGAATGAGAGCACAATGTTTGTTTTGATTTGGAGTTCTGCTTCTTCTTCATCACTCTAGGATGGTTTCCAGGCGGCAGCCTGGGATAGATGTCATTTTGTCATTTTGTGCCCAGGATGGTGCACAGGATGGATGTCATTTTGTAGTTTGTTTTCGTCTGTAGTCGGACCCTGCTCTTCTTTATGATGTTGGAATATGTTGTTGTATTGATGTGATTTTGATGTAGCTTGTGGCGAGTGTAAGCCAATTCCATATACTCATCTCCTATGTACATGCACTTGTAATGATATCCATTCTTGCAACACGACGAGATGCGCTTCTATCCCTGTCGAGGCCCTCGTGCCGAAATAAGGATAGGATCACATCTTGGGCATGACACCCCCATAGGGCACACACACCTGTGGCTTGTGGCCACACGGCTGCTCTCCTTAGTTTATCTCCAAGTCTTCTAGGTTGCTTCTGGTCCAAGAAAAAATATTCCGAAGATTTTAATTTGTTTGGACTCCGTTTAATATTCCTTATCTGCAATACTCAAAAGCAAGGAAAAAACAGAAACTGGCGCTAGGCTCTAGATTAATGGGTTAGTCCCAAAAAGAATATAAAATAGCACATTAATGCATATAAAACATACAAAACAGATAATATAATAGCATGGACCAATAAAAAATTATGGATATGTTGGAGACGTGTCAAGCATCCCCAACCTTAATTCCCGCTCATCCTCGAGTAGGTAAATGATAAAAACAGAACTTTTGACGTGGAATGCGACCTAACATATTTATCCATGTAATATTCTTTATTGTGGCATGAATATTCAGATCCGTAAGATTCAAAACAATATTCTAATATTGACATAGAAACAGTAATACTTCGAGCACACCAACAAGGCAATCGTGTCCTTTTGAAATAACATGGCCTTAGAAAGTTATCCCTACAAAATCATATGGTCTGGCTATGCTCCATTTTCCCCACACAAAGTATCTAAATCATGCACAACCCCGATGAACAAGTCAAGCAATTGTTTGACACTTTTGGTGTTCTCAAACATTTTCAACTCCCACACAATAGATGAGCGTGAGCCATGGATATAGCACTATAGGTGGAATAGAATATGGAGGAGGTGCATGGAAAAAGGTAGAAGATAGTCTCACATCAACTAGGCGTATCAACGGGCTATGGAGATGACCATCAATAAATATCAATGTGAGTGAGTAGGGATTGCCATGCAACAAATGTACTTAGGGCTATAAGTGTATGAAAGCTCAAAAAGAAAACTAAGTGGTTGTGCAAGATGAAATTCCACTAGTTATATGAAAGTGACAAAATACGAGAATCTCTATCATGAAGATCATGGTGCTACTTTGAAGAACAAGTGTGGAAAAATATAGTAGAAATTGTCCCTTCTCTCTTTATCCCTTTTTTTTATTTTGGTGGGCATGTTTGGCCTCCTTTTTTTTATTTGGGCTTCGCTAGCCTCTTTATTTTTTTGTAAAGTCCACATACTTATCCCAACTTGTGTGGGAGTCATGGATTCCATCATCCTTTTCTCACACGGGACAAGTCTCTATTAATGAAAATCATCACATTTTTATTTACTTACAACTCAATACCTAAAACAAAATATGAGTCTATATGCTAGATGAAGTGATGGTGCATGTCATGAAAAACTAAATGGTGGAAGTTGCATGACAATATACCCCAGAATGGCTATGGAAATGCCATAATAGGTAGATATGGTGGCTGTTTTGAGGAAAGTCTATGCTAGCTGTTTTAAGGAAGGGGGGTTTGATGTACCGGCAAAAATTGCGCGGTACTACAGAGGCTAGGAAAGGTGGAAGGGTGAGAGTGCGTATAATCCATGGACTCAACATTAGACAGAAAAGAACTCACATACTTATTGAAAAAGTCTATTAGTTATCAAACAAAGCATTATGCATGCTCCTAGGGGAGAGTTTGGTAGGAGTTAACCAGCGCGCGCTCCCGACCCTCACACAAAGCTTGACAATCATTAAACAAATCATGCTCCGACTTTGTTACATAACGGTTCACCATACGTGCATGTTACGAGAATCACAAACTTTAACACAAGTATATCTTCCAATTCACAACTAATGACTAGCATGACTCTCGTATTACCATCTCTATTATCTCAAAACTATATGCAAGGAATCAAACTCCTCCTAGTATTCAATCCACTTAATATGGAAGTTTTTATTATATCCCTCTTGGATGCCCATTATATTAGGACTAAATTCATAACCTAAACAAATTACCATGCTGTTTTAAGAAACTCTAAAAATAATATAATTGAAGTACAAGATTTCAATAATTTCTATAAAATATAACACCACCATGCTCTAAAAAGATATAAGTGAAGCACTAGAGCAACATTGCCTAGCTCAAAAGATATAACTCAAGCACATAGAGTATTCTAATAAATTCAAGATTCAGCGCGTCTCTCTAAAAATATGTGTGCAACAAGGATGATTGTGGAAAACTAAAAATCTATGACTCATATCATACAAGACGCTCCAAGCAAAACACATATCATGTGGTGAATAAAAATATAGCCTCAAGTAAATTTATAGATGGATTGAAGACGAAAGAGGGGATGCCTTCCGGGGCATCCCCAAGCTTAGTCTTTTTGGTATCCTTGAATATGGATTCGGGTTCCTTGATCATCCCCAAGCTTAGGATCTTGCCACTCTTTATTCCATAGTCCATCAAATCTTAACCCAAAACTTGAAAACTTCGCAACACAAAACTCACCAGAGAACTCATGGGATCCGTTAGTATAAGAAAAATAAATCACCACTTAGGTACTGTTGTGAACTAATTATTTATTTATATTTGTGTAATACCTACTCTATTATAACTTCTCCATGGTTCATACCCCCTGGTACAACCCATAGATACATCAAAATAAGCAAACAACACAAAGAAAACATAATCTGTCAAAAACAGAACAGTCTGTATAAATCTGTAGACTTCGAATACTTCTATAACTCTATTTGTTTTCAAAAAATAGGAAAATGAGGAAAATTTATATACCAATCTTGTGTAGAAATTTCAGATCAATTATATGCCCTGAAAAAATCATAAAATTCCTGGACTGAGCATCAAATCAATAACTACCATAGATCACCCCGAATGTTTTACTTGGCTCAAACGCTAATTTAAACAAGAAAACACAATTATTACAGAAGTAATAATGTGCAAAAAACACCAAAATAGAAACAAAGAATGTCAAGAAAAAATAAAATTGGGTTTCCTCCCAACAAGTGCTATTGTTTAACGCCCCTAGCTAGGCAAAACACAATAGATCTAGGTATTGTCATCTTTGGTATGCAATCCATAAGTGGCTCTCATAATAGATTCATAAGGTAATTTTATTTTATTTCTAGGAAAGTGTTCCATGCCTTTCCTTAATGGTAATTGGAATCTAATGTTTCCTTTTTTGATGTCAATAATTGCACCAATCATTCTAACGAAAGGTCTACCAAGAATAATAGGACATGTAGGATTGCATTCCATATCAAGAACAATAAAATCTAAGGGCACATAATTCCTATTTGCAACAATAAGAACATCATGAGTCACATGGAAAGCATATTTAAGTCTAATTTACACTCTATTCATAGGGATTTTGTGAGCAAACAAATTATGGGAACAAAAATCAACTATCATAGGAAGGCAAAACAAGCATAACTTCCAAACTTTGAACACATAGAGAGGAAACTTGATATTATTGCAATATGTAAAAGGATATGTTACCCTCTCAAAGTAATTTTCAGTAGCATCATGAAGGAATCTCACAATATAACTATCACACAAAGCATTCTTTTCATGATCAATTATAGCATACGTGTCATCACCAAAACTTGCAGAACAAAAAATATCATCTTCATCGAGCATAGCATCCCCAAGCTTGTCGTTTTGCATATCATTAGCATCATGGATATTCAGAGAATTCATACTAACAACATGGCAATCATGCTTTTCATTCAAGGAGATATCATGAATAACTTTATAATTGTTTCTTTCAACACTTCATCAAAAATTTCATGATTTTCAAGTAAAACTTCATAGAGATAATCAAGTGCACTCAACTCACTAGCAATTAATTCATCATAATTGGTATTTTGAAAAGATTAGAAATTGGATGAGGATCCTTATCAATAGATTTTTAGCAAGCGAAGATGCAAGCAAATAGGAGTCACTTGGCAACAAAAGCAAACAAGAGATATGACGAGAAATTTGTGAAGTGGGGGAGAGGAAAACGAGAGGCAAATGGGAAATAAGGTAAATTCAAGAGAAGAGTTTGTGATGGGTACTTGGTAGATTTGATGTGTATCCTCCCCGGCAATGATGCCAAAAATTGGCAAGTTGACAGGAGAGTTCTTATCCTAACTTGCTGTGTATCTCTTTGGCAACGGCGCCAAAAATCCTTCTTGCTACTTCTCAAGCATGCGTTGGTTTCTGTGAAGAGGAACGAGTGATGCAGAAAAGTAGATAAGTATTTCCCTCAGTTGTTGAGAACCAAGGTATCAAGCCAGTAGGAGATACAAGCAAGTCCCCAATAGGTTTACCTACACAAAGAATCAAGCAGTTGCACCCAACGCTATAAAGGGGTTGCCAATCCCTTCATGGTTACTTGCAAGAATGAGATCTAATAGAGATAGATATAATAGATTGGTTGAACGGAAAGTAAAAAAAGGTAAAAATAATGTATCAAGGTATTTTTTGGTATTTTTGGTTTTAGATCTGAAAGTATAAGATGGAAAATAGACCCGGGGCCATAGGTTTCACTAGAGGCTTCTCTCATGATGACAAGTATTATGGTAGGTGGACTAATTACTATCGAGAAATTGATAGAAAAGTGAATAATTATGAAGATATCCAAGGCAATGATTATGCATATAGGCATCACTTTCATGTCAAGTAGACCGAAACGATTCTGCATCTACTACTATTACTCCACACATCATTCTGACACCTGCCTGCATCTAGAGTATTAAGTTCATGAAGAACAAAGTAACACATTAGGTAAGATGACATGATGTAGAGGGATAAACTCAAGCAATATGATGAAAACCCCATATTTTAATCCTCGATGGCAATAATACAATACATGCCTTGCTCATTGGGTGAGGACATCACAAGATTGAACCCAAAACTAAGCACTTCTCCTATTGCAAGAATTACCAATCTAGTTGGCCAAACCAACCCAATAACTCGAAGAGACTTGAAATGATATGAAATCATGCATATAAGAATTAAAAAAAGACTCTAATAATATTCATAGATAATCTAAACTTAAACCCACAATTCATCGGATCTCTACAAACACACTGCAAAAGAGTATTACATTTGATAGATCTCCATGAAGATCATGAAGAACATGGTATTAAAGAGCAAAGAGAGAGAAGAGGCCATCTAGCTACTAGCTATGGACCCGAAGGTCTGTGGTGAACTACTCACGCATCATCGACGGGTCTCCCTAGTATACAGGGAATATTTGTGAGTATATAGGCCAAGAAATAGGGTTAGGGAAGCTATCATGGGCCCACAAGCCATGGGGCGCCCCCCTAGGCCGCGCCCCTGTGGCTTGTGGCCACACGGCTGCTCTCCTGACTTCATGTCCAAGTCTTCTAGGTTGCTTGTGGGCCAATAAAAAATATTCCAAAGATTTTATACCGTTTGGACTCCGTTTAATATTCCTTATCTGCTCTAGATTAATAGGTTAGTCCCAAAAATAACATTAAATAGCATATTAATGCATAGAAAACATCCAAAACAGATAATATAATAGCATGGAACAATAAAAAATTATAGATACATTGGAGACGTATCTGGTAGTAGTGGGGAAATAAAGATGGGTGTTTTGCTGGCCCAAACCTTTACCATCGACACGTCTTCGGACTCAATGCAGGCGCTCCTAAAAGAACATGCCTATGGTGAGAAGCTCACCTACAATTGGACGGCCTCTCAAGACCTTGTTCGCAAGATCCGTTCGCCGAACACTAACACCCATGAAGGTGCATCTTACAGTAGGAGTCAACTAGCAACGGGGCATATCGAGGTGATCAGCTTATCAATCGAAGACCCCTGGTACAACAACTCCTGTATATCTTTATTTTTTTCACATACCTGTAGACAGTTGCTTCTGCAATTCAAGCTATAAGAGTTTTTGATAAAAATGTAAATTGCGTGGCACAAGTTTGCCTCATCTGTCCTTTTTCGGTGCATATTTTTTCCTCTCTCACTCTTCCTATGGAACTTTTCGGTATAATGTGAGCTAACCGACTAATAGACTGGTGGCTTGAGTTTAAAAACAAATCGCCTTATGTAGATTCTATCATGCGTTTGGTTTCTTGGTGTTCGCTTTATATGCATCGGTTCCAAACTATGTCTTTGGTCAGTAGTTGGGTTACCTGGCTCCTGTGCTTGCCCCTTTACGTTTTGCTCATTCGGCTAAAAGGGAAAAGGGAGCAACCCTGAGATTGTACTTCTAGATAGTCTTGTCAAGCACCTCAGGGGAGAAAGACGAAAACGGATTGTCGTAGTATGCAAGATCCGGTCTGTGCACCTAAGCTGGAAGTATTCTAGTTCAATCCTCGTAAGAAGTTATTCCATGTTATACGAGGAATTTGTCATTTATGCAAACATTGTGATACGGGCTTTGGCCACGGTTCGTGCGAACATCACAACACTTCCGTGGCTAATCGTACGCCTAATGTAGTCGTTGTCGCGCCCCTACGGATAAGGGAAAGAAATAAAGCACTATAGTCTGATTACCTAGTCTGCCGTCATGTACTGCCTTCGGGTTCCGATAATTCGGCTGAGGGACATAGTGCATTGGCATAGACACCCCATGTATTATCTACATGGGGGCTGAAACCGACGACTCGCATCTTTCAGCATTAGACAACCACATAGGAGTTATAAAGGAATCCAAAGCCATATAAAAACGTCACCAAAATTTTGGTCAAGTCTTCGGACGCGTTACAGATTACTCAAATAAATGCTTGCCTGGACACTGGGATGCTATCACCCGAGCACTCTCCATCACTCCATCAAAATATAGCTCGGGGCGTCTATGCTCCATCTCAGGAGGCGGCGGGGCTGTGGCTACCTTCATCAGATCTAGCCCTGGCTAGTTCCCCTTCAATCTTTCAAGGGACGTTTGGATACCCTTGATGCAGGAGGAGTGTTTCACGATGTCGAGGCGGGGCAAAGCAACAATCAACCTCTGCACCAAGCCAAAGTATCTCCCTGGCAGCGGCTCGCCGGGCCATAAGCGGATGCATAGGTCCTTCATGGCCAGCTCCGCCATCTGGTGCAGCTCCATCAGCTGTTTCAGCTGCTCCACTAGAAGAGGAGGACGCTCGGAGGCTCCGAACTGTGCCCAGAACATCCGATCTTCATCTCCTTCTCCCCGCAAGGCGAATAGCTGATTGGCGTCCGCCACACTCTTCTGGAGATTGGAGGATGCGCCTGAGGATTGCCACACCTGGGTAAGCAACGCGAATTTGCTATCCCCGAATACGCAGTTTAGTGAGTATGGCTTACCATCTGTTATGTCTTTGTCTTAGCGCACTTGCTCCTCATAGAACCGTCTGGCCACCAGCTCCTTATGGAGTTTGGTTGTTAAAGTGGACAGTTTGGCCGAGCTCGCCTTATTCTTCTGCTCCAAGGCGTCGCATCTTTCACCAGCGTCCTTGAGATCCTGCTGGACCTCTGCCATGCGAGCCTCATCCTTGCCACTAGTGGCCCGCATGGTCGAAACGGCAACAACCATTTCTTTAGCAGTCGCCCTCTTGGCGGCCGCTTCGTCCTTCGCATGCTGGAGATCTCCCTTGAGCATCTCCATCTCCTTCATCGAGGTTGCTGTACATTATCCAATGTGAAAAGGCTGCATTGATAGTATTCGGACGATAGAGTTCAGACAAAGGAATTCGGATTCTGTTCTAACATACCTTGAGCCTCGTCGAATCTTCGGTTAAGCGCCTCACCTTCGTCTTTGGAGTGCTTCAGCTTCCGATTTAGCTCATCCAGCTCGGCACCATTTATTGCCGCCATTGATGACGAAGCCTGCACTACACACACACTTGATATATTACATGGGTTCTCAATTCCCGAATTATAGACAATCCGATAATATGTTGAGTTATTCTAACATGCCAGACACTTTAAACGTATGTAGTTTGATATCGGATACTGAAGTGAACCCTAGGTGAGCTTTTTCACCTCACGTTGGGCTCGGGGGCTGCCATGTATATAATACGAATAAATAAAAACTTTGCAAGTAAGAACATCAGGTGACTTACTTGAAAACCAGTAAAGAGACCTTTGAAGGCGTCCTTCAGTCTATTGTCAATGGACTGGATGCTCTGTAATACCACACCATAAGGGTGATGTGATCCTCGGGGATGGAGGCGCTCGGTTGAGCCTCCTCCATAAACGACCACCTATTGGTCGGTGGTGCCGGTGATGATCGGATATCCCGATCACCTACTGGGGATAGAACCGTTGCCTCCGGAGGCACAGTGTGCTCCGAAGATGTTTTTGGAGGGGACTGAGCACCTGCTCATGCGGCCTCCTCGGTGTCCAGGAGGGGGGTTGCCCCCCGGTCTTTACTGACCGAGGTGCCAGTCTCAGCCATGGTACGATCTCCCCGCCGCCGGTGTCCGGCTCCATAGGAGCATGCCAGGATGACACCTCCATGGTGTCCCTCGTGGTGCCCGGTGTGGTGGGATGCGAGGTGTCCCCGCTCTCCACTAGTTCAGTAGGCGGTGTCTCTCCGTCCGATGTCACCTCGGTGGGCATAACGCGCGGGGGGCTACAAAGCCAATAACCTGCATGTTAGCAAGGTCTAAATCTATTCGTAATGAATGGGAGGATCTTCAGATCCTAACCTTTTTTGAGGCGGCTTGACCCATAGGCTCCTTCGTGGAACCTCCTCGAGGTCTTCGGATGCGTTGTTTGAGTCCGATCTATCGTCAGACAGAATCACCCGCACCCGACGCATCCTCTTCTGGACAGGAGGAGGGACCTGCTCGGGAGCGACCGAAGACACCGCCCTCTTCCTGGCATGGGCGGAATTACCTCCCCCTCTCCCTCGACCTGCGCCTCCTCCTCCTCCTCCTCTTCCTCTTCCTCCTCCTCAGCCTCCTCCTGAGTCGAGGAGGCGGGGGTATCCTCGGATGCAGGGTCAAGCTGGTCCCTGATGCGGATGCCAGCCTAGCCTGGTTTCTTCTTCTTATCTTTTTTCGCGGGAGTCTCGTAAGCCTTTACCACAAGCATTTTTGTTAACAGCCCAGTCATCTCGACTTTGGGCTGAGGCGCCGGACTGTTGATGTTGAAGGCTTTCTTCAGCCATATCTGCAAAGGCAGATTGGAAAAGGGGTTATGAAACCTCCTTTTGTAATAGAGCCGACCAAGCTAGGGTGTATCGTACCTCGGATTCAGGCTTGGCGGCATGCATACTCTTGTCCTCCCCCTCGGATGGCCAACTCTTTCGCTATTTGAAGAGCACCTTTCACAACCTCTTCCGCGTAGTGTGGAAAAGATTATGGACTATGGGCTTGGCGTAGAGCTCACAAGCCCGCAAGGGAGTATCCCAGCACTAGCAAGGGAGGTTGTGTCTTCGGAGCATCACCTAGACCACATTGGTCAACTTGGTGCCCTCCTCGACCATGTATTGGATGCGCTTCTGCAGGTCGGTCACCTCCTTGCCCGGTCCTTAGACGAGGCCCTTTTCGAGCCATGAAGCCAGTCTGGTGGGGGGACCGGATCTGAATTCAGTGATGTATAACCACTCCTTCTACCACCCCTTTATGGTATCAATGAGGGTGCTTGACAGCCACCTGACATGAGTGATATTGCCGATGACGGCCCCACCACAATCTGTGTGCCTGCCACCGATGCACTTGGGCTTGATTTTGAACACCTGAAGCCAGTGCCCGAAGTATGGCTCGATGCGCAAAAGGCCTCACAAACGAGGATGAACACCGAGATGTGCATGATGGAGTTCGGTGGGTGGTCATGGAAGTCGAGGCCGTAGAAGAACATCAACACCCTAACAAAGGGGCGGAGGGGAAAGCTCAACCCCCTGATGAAGTGGGGGATGAACACCACGCTTTCACCGCGCGGTGAGGGATGTCAGCGGGGAGGTATCCGGCTTTCTTGAGTCCTTGGATGTCCTCGTCGGTCACCGTGGAGACTTACCACTTGCCATTGGAGCCGGATCCCACCATTGATGAGCTCGGAAGGGAAGGCGGAAGATTTGGATCTAGGCGTCGGAGGCTCATAGGAATGGGAGGAAGCGGAGGCAGAGGGAGAGCGTGAATAGCCTCGGGGGTTTTCTTTCCCATTTATGATGCTTATCGTTTGAGCCCCCTCTGCCGTGCTGGGGATCCCTCCACTTCCCAAGACGTGTGCACAGTTGTGCATGCATGATTAAACATATCACGTGTGAAACGGAGCACGATCTGCGCGTTGATAGATCATGCTGATTGAACGGCCTCGAACCGCGCATCGAGTCCCTGTAATTGGCCTAGAGATCGTGGTGGGCCATGACCTTTCGTCGGAGAGGTCATTAGGGAACATTATCTTTTCTTCACAAGCATTTGGCCTTTAAATCCAACTTATCTCACAGTATTCGGACGCGCCGCTATTTGGAAGCTATTTGTCATCGAAGGCCGAATTCTCTTTGACGGAAGGTACTTATCTCCCAAGCTGAAGACTTTGTTTGTGAAGCAATTGGAGCTGATGACCCTTGGCGTTGGAGTCAAGTTCGGGGGCTACTGAGGGAGTCCTGGATTAAGGGGTCCTTGGGTAGCCGGCCTATTCTTAGGGGATGGATTATACGGGATACTTACCGAATAGTCGAAGATTTGAAGGCTGAGTCTCCAAGATGGAAGCTTCGGGAAGCATTGCTTGCGCTCCACGTTTGACGTAGCAAATAGAAAAGGTTATCTCTTCAGCATGTAACCGACCATGTGTGAACCCTAGGCATCCTCGGAATCTATATAAGCCATAGTTTGGGACCTACCCGAGATCCGCAGGTCTTGACGCCGACACTTATCCCGGATCCCTTCCGATAGGCATGAATGGCACAAGGTGATGACAACTATCGCATACATCTCAATATCAATAGCAAGAGAATCCTCACCATGTAATTATAAGCATGAGCACACTTTCACATCAAATAATGCACACTTCATATTGACATAATGCAGGAAACCATTCATTCTACCAAACAACAAAGAACTAGTATCATATCAGGGCTTAGGATGCTTGCCTTCAATGTGTGGAGAGGTAGAGTGCATCACAAAATTTCTGAAGGTTTACTTCTCTCTCCATTTCCCTATTTTGAAATTATTTTAATTAACACACAATACAAGAACAATACAAAAATTTGTCTTAAATATTTTTCAAATAAATCCTAAAATAAACTAGGTGAAATTTTAGAAACAATAGAAAAAGAATCAGGTCCATCCGAGTTTTAGTTAAAGAGGGGTCAAACTCTACTTTCAAATAAACTAGAAAAAGGAAAACAATTCAGAAGGAATACTTCTTGTGAAAATAAACATGTACTTGCAAAAAATACACTTTCCCCTAGAGGAAAACGCTTTGGCAAGGCTGCACCACTTGGGGAATCAGCTGGGTCACTGACAGGTGGGACCCACCTGTCGGGTTCGTCTCCCTCCTCACATGTGTCTAGGTAGAGAGCAGGGTGGGGCTCTAGCAAGGATTACCGGTTATAGGGTACACCATTATCGATGCTCGACACACCGGCTTGCTCAAGAGAATCAACCGCATTGGTTGGGGATGAAAAGGGACGTCGGGGAGCTCGAGGTCAAGCAGGGCTTCAGGATACTCGAATGCATTGGTTGGGGACGAAAAGGGATGTCTGGGAGCTCGAGGTCAAGCAGGGCTTCAGCAATGGTGGACGGCGGCCTTGGGAGGGAAGGTGGGTTTGCCTATCGTGGCTTCTGGGAAAAAATGGGAATGGGAAAGGGTTCTGAGGGTCATGTGGGAGCTAGTGGTGTAGAGCATGGAGAGGGGATGCTCTTCCTTATTCGGAATTGACAAAGGGGTGGCGACAGGCGTCTCGGTTGGAGGTGTGGAACAAGCCCGACTTTGGTCGACTAGGGCTAGGGGAGCTTGCGACGGTGGAGGGGGGTCGATGCGGAGTGCGGAGAGCTTGGGGAGCGGATTTATATAGGCGTTGAGAGGCAGCTCTGCACCGGTCGCGTATAAGCCCAGCGATGCGTTGCCACTGTTGCCGCATGCCGGTGGCAATGGCTGGCGGGGCTAGGAGCTAATGGACAATCTCGGGGATGAGGACGAGCTATTCCAGGGGGTAGCTCGCAAGCGGGGAGGGGTCGGACGGTGCCGGCCAGGCCAGAGGCTGTCGCAGCCGATAGCTAGCCGCCAAGGAACTTCTGACGGCGGCACTATGCAGAGCCAGGGGTGGTTGGGGCGGCTCTAGGAGCTAGGAGGGGTCGGGGCTATTACTCTGCGCGAGGCGAAAGGCCAGGGGCGCGAAAGGTGGACATGGCGGCTTGGGCGCTATGGCTGCAATACGCGTGCTCTACTCGCGTTCTCGACACGCATGCCATGCATTCTATGAAATGCCAATGCATGCTAGAAGGCTCGTATGCTTTTGTAAATTCATAGTGTGGCTTGTAGAAGTGTACTTGGCCTATGTGATAGGGTGGTTGGGTCAGGGGATCAAGTTTACAAAGTAAACTCAACACTATGCCAATTCTGGCAAGACACTCTAGGTGTTCGCCACAATGTCATGGGCATCTAGGGATTTATTGTGGCCACTAAAATTTCTAGGTTGGGGTCTGTTTCGGTTCAAACTAGGATGGCAAGGTTAGTGTGGCCAAAGAAGAAACTTGCTAATGCAAGTTTTGCAAAACACTGTTTCTAGACAAAAACTATGGGGCATTATTGCATGTGCTTAAAACATCCTAATGAGGCTCATCTCCTTGACTTAAGCGTTTGATAGGGACAACTACAAGCAGGAAACATCCAAAGGCAATTAGAGCAAAATAAAATAGGGTTGTAGTACAAACTACTAAATGAGGATGATTTGCTCAAAATTTCCGAAACACCAACTTGGGTTTTTGCATAAAAGTGATCCAGGGACAGCAAATGCCATCTATAAAATTTTGTGGAATTAATATATGAATTTATGAAGAGGTTGTAGTGCAATAGAATCCTTTAAAAGGATGAAAATGCTATGTAAAGAATTAATACTTGGAAAAAATATAAAGTATATCCACCTGAGACTTTGTGTTGTTGCGTCGCACTATGGTCGAAGCCTCCTGGCGGGGGGTGACTTCCCAAATGTGCGAGCCCCTGAGGCGACAGGAGCTTCCCACCGAGCCCCATGGGGCTTCATGGTGACCTCGAGCACACGACGCCTTGTGAAACGCCAGTCCAAATAAGAAGGTTGAAGACCGGTAAAAGAAGAGAAATAAGAGAAAAAGTCGCTGCCCCTTCTTTTTTAAATTTAGAGTTCTGAACTCTTCAAACTTCATTCAAAAACATGGCAATTCAGACACATAAAGAAACAAGCAAACCCCTCGTCCGGCAACTAGGCTAGTCTTCATCTTCCCCCAGCACTAAGCGTAGGGCATCCACGTTGCATGGGCATAGCCATTGATGTGCAGTGTTGAATTCTCCGCCAGCGTGGAGCTGTGGCTGCCACATTGTGTGGGTGGGATCACCTCCGCATCCTTGGGGTCTCCGGGCGTATACAACCTGCTCATTATTACGTGAGTGTGTCACGCATTGGTGAAGTAGGACTGTCTTAGGACGAGACCCGGGGCCCATGCCCGGACGTCGTCATCGTGGCGGAGGTGTAAGCCCCAGTGCCGTGGGCTAGGCCAGGCGAGGCCCGTCCGCTGCGCACAAGGTCGGGACCTCGGGCGGTGCCCCTGCACGCCTTGTTGTGGTGCCCCGGGTCCCCTTGCAACTGCTCGTGGCCTAGCCTCTAGGCCGGGCAAGCTGGGTCTCGGGACATGGGCGAGTACAGGATCACCCGCTCGTGACCAAGCGACACCCAACTCGGTGACATGGGTGTATGTTCCACTCTCCGTGTCCAAGCGTGCGTCGCACACCCTTGGGACGGGCAGCGTGAGCTACCCTTCGTCCCCAGGTTGGGATCTTGCGGCCCGGAGACATGGGCATGTGTTCCAGCCTCCGTCTACAAGCTAGAGACACTAGGCCAGGGAACGGCAGCGGGTGTCCCGCCCCCCGTTCCTAGGACAGTGACCCCCCGTCACTAGACCCAGATGCCTGCTCACGACATCTCCCTGTCAGCGAGGGTGCCCCATGAGGGTGCTCACGCCGGTCACCCTCATGAAGCCAGTCGCTCGAGCCGCCCTCGCGAGGCTGCATGCGCCATCCCTCACGAGAACCATTCGTGAAGCCGTGTACGTACCTCCCGCAGCCACGGTAGCCAATAATGTCTTCTCCTCTGCCCGGACGCTCGTCAACACGATCGGTGTAGAGTTGCCTGAGCCCCCGGGCACCAGCGTAGCCGAGTCTCTTGTCTTCCTCCCTAGTCTCCTGGGAAACGTCGAGGGGCGTAGGGGCATGCCCATGGCATGGGCAGCGCATCCCATCGGCGCCCAATGGTGTCCGTGTTCAGCTCCCGCGACTCCAGCGCCCTGGGCCAAGCTCCTGGCGGGGTCAGACTGCTGGAGATGTCCCGGGTGCATCCGTGCGGCCCTAGCGCTGGTTCTATCGGTTGAGTCAGTTCTTGGGCGCGAGCCCCGCCGAGGTACGCTGGGGCCTCGTGAGTGGTAGTGGCACGCCCAAGGGTGTACCTGGCCTAGGTTTCACAGCGAGCTCATGTCGCGTAGTGGTGCCGCAGCTCCTGCACGACGAGGAGTGTGACGTGCATGTGCGTCGGGTCTTAGCAGATCCCGAAGGGCTATGGTGGACCCCTAACATGGGGGAGAGCTGGTGTGGTGGGGACTTGCCGCGTGGTTGGTGAAGCTGGTAGCCCCCGCCACCCATTAAGGGTCTGGCTGGTGAAGGGACCCACTGTCGTGGGAACGAGCCTGACAGTAGAAGGTAGGGGTACGAAAGGAGTGGGTGGAGTCCTAGCTACGGCGAGGGTGTATACACGGATGTATGAGTTCAGGCTCCTCTTGTGGAGCTAATAGCCCTATGTCTCAGTGCTTTGGAGCTTTATCGTGTGGAGAATAGGGATTACAAAGGTTGCGAACCCTTGTGCCAGAGGGGAGGGGCGGCTTATATAGAGTTCGCTACCCCTCATAATTACCAGGCCTCCAAGGGTCCGATCGTGGGTATAAAGACTAGCATTACTGGTAACGTACAATATAATTGCTATGAATGACGACTAGCCTAACGCCTGCCTGTTGGTCTCTCAGGGGTGAATTCTGGTCTTTTGGTGTCGACTGGAAGCATGGCCGTCCAAGTGACAAGTGACTGTTGAGTGAAGGAAGGAGCTACCGAATGGATTGATTGTCGAGTGACTTGAACGCCATGGTGAATCCAGTCGGAATCTCTCTTGTGGTCCTTAAGCCTTCCAATACAGTGTCTTTAGGTAGGGTATATAGGTTAGGCCTAGGAACATACCCTAGGTACATATCCTCGTCATTAGCCCCCGAATGGATCATGGTTCGAGTGGTGAAGGGGGGTATTGGTGCTAGTTCAAAACAGGGCACCAAATCTCCCGAATGGTTTCCGGGCCTTCAGCGAAAGTTGCGTCGACAGAATACTTCGTCATTCGCCCAGATCGATTCTTTCTTGAAAGTGTCCGAGTGAATGTTCAATGCCAATTTAATTCTGAGTGACCTGAAGGGATCTTTGGATGTGATGGGTCGCTCAGTCAGGCCCGGATCTTGCGGGATACGAAAATTTGGGAAGCGCGCGCGTCCGCGATGATGACGCAACGATCGGGGCAAGTGGGAGCATGATGCCTTGATTTACGCGCCACTCGTTTAGCCATGTACAGGGTGCAGTCTACGGTTGGGATATGCGGGGATCCTACGGGCCCACATGTCAGTGAGGCACTCAGCGGTGTATAAAGCCCGAAGCGCCGCAGCTCGCACAGTGTTTTCCCCCAAATCTCCTCTCTTCCTCCGCCTCCCTCATCTCCAGCGCCCCACTCTGCTATGCTCCGACGAACTCCGCTGCACAATGATGAATGGATCCATGGAGAAGCTGGAGCGCTCCAAGAAGGGAGCCGCGAAGGGCAAGGCCAAGAATCCCTCGACCGCCCATTTCACCGCACCAGCGGGGTGGATCCAAGGGGACTTTTGTTGGGGAACGTTGCATGGGAAACAAAAAATTTCCTATGCTTCACCAAGATCAATCTAGGAGATGAGCATCTACGAGAGGGGAGAGTGGATCTACATACCCTTTTAGATTGCTAAGAGGGAAGCGTTAAGAAATGTGGTTGATGTAGTCGAATGTCGCGATCCAATTCGCCGAGCGTCCCGCGATCCAATAATGATCCGTCTCGATCTCGCGTTGAATGGACGGTTCCTCCGCGTTCAGCACATATACGGCCTGATGATGATCTCCCCCTTATCGATCCAGCAAGAGGGAGCGGAGAGGTAGACAAGTTTTCCGGCAGCACGACAATGTTGCAGCGATGGTGGTGGACTTATTCCAGCAGGGCTTCGCCTAAGCACCGCTGAAAACATATCTAGCGGAGAAACTACGATCTAGAGGAGAGGTAGCACGTGGCTATTTTTCTATTTCCAAAAAACCCTCAAACCTCTAGTATATATAGGAGGCGGGGAGGAGGAGACTTGGCCCCCAAGGGGACAGCCCCTAGCTTCGTCCGAAGTGGGAGGGAGGAGTCCTCCTCCTCCACTCCTAGTAGGATTAGGACTCCTTCCTTATTTCCCATTTTTGCCTTCTTTCCACCTTGGGTTTTCTTCGCTAGCCGCATGAGCTTCCTGTGGGCCCTCAACCAACCCACTAAGGGCTCGTATTCATTCTTCCACAGCCCATGTAGCCTCTTGGGTCGAAATACCCCTTCTGATGGTCCCCCGGTACCCTCCCGGCACTCCCGGTACATTACAGCTAAGCCCGAAACTTTTCTGGTGACCAAAATAGGACTTCCTATATATCAATATTTACCTCTAGACTATTCCGGACCACCTCATGACCTATGGGAGCTCATCCGGGACTCTGAACAACCTTCGGTCACCACCATACATAACTCTATACTAATAGTGAGACCTCTAGTCCAAGTGTGTAGACATGACAGAGACACCTCTACGTTCAATAATCAATAGTAGGACCTGGATGCCCATATTGATTCCTACATATTTTATGAAGATCTTTATCGATCGAACCTCTATGTCAAGGATTCAGTTAATCTCGTATGATGTTCCCTTTGTTCTTCGGTATGTTACTTGCCCGAGATTCGATCGTTGGTATCTCAGTACCTAGTTCAACCTTGTTACCGTCAACTATCTTTACTCATTTCCGTAATGCAAGATACCGTGACTAACACTTAGTCACATTGCTTGCAAGACTTATTGTGATGTTGTATTACCGAGTGGGCCCTCAGATACCTCTCTGACACACAATGTAACAAATCCCAGTGTTGATCCATGCCAACTCAACACACACTCAGAGATATCTGTAGAGCACCTTTATAGTCACCCAATTACATTGCGACGTTTGATACACACAAGGCACTCCTCAAGTGTTCATGAGTTGCATGATCTCATGGTCATAGGAACATATACTTGACATGCAGAAAACTATAGCAATAAACCGACACGATCATATGCTACGTTTATAGTTTGGGTCTTGTCCATCACATCATTCTCCTAATGATGTGATCCCATTATCAAATGACATCTAAGGTTAATGGCTAGGAAACCTTGACCATCCTGGATCAACAAGCTAGTTTACTTGAGGCACACTAGAGACAAAGTGTTGTCCATATATCCACACATGCAATGTGTTTCCAGTCAATAACCATTTTATCATGCATGGATAATAAACAATTATCATGAACAAGGAAATATAACAATAACCATTTTATCATTTCCTCTAGGGAATATTCGCAACAGTCTCCCACTTGCACGAGAGTCAATAATCTAGCTCAGATCACTATGTGATTTACATTGTAATGAATCGAACACCCATACAGTTCTGGTGTTGATCATGTTTGGCCCTTGGAAGAGGTTCAGTCAACGGGTCTGCAACATTCAGATCCGTGTGCACTTTGCAAATATATTTTTCCTTCTCCTTGATGTAATCACGGATGGAATTGAAGCATTGCTTTATGTGTCTGGTCCTCTTGTGAAACCTTGGTTCCTTGGCCAGAGCAATGGCACCAGTGTTGTCATAGAATAGAGTCATTGGATTCAACGCACTAGGCATTACTCCAAGATCTATCATGAACTGCTTCATCCAGACACCTTCGTTCGCTGCCTCCGAGGCTGTGATGTACTCCGCTTCGCATGTAGAATCGGCTACCATGCTTTGCTTGGAACTGCACCAGCTTACCACTCCCCCATTGAGAATAAATACGTATCCAGCTTGCGACTTAGAGTCATCCAGATCAGTGTCAAAGCTTGCATCGACGTAACCCTTTACGACGAGCTCTTGATCTCCTCCATAAATGAGAAACATTTCCTTATTCCTTTTGAGGTACTTAAGGATATTCTTGACTGTCGTCTAGTGCTCCATTCTAGAATCACTTTGAAACCTTCCGGCCAGACTTATGGCAAGGTTAACATTGGGTCTTGTGCAGAGCATTGCATACATGATAGAGCCTATGGCTGAAGCATAGGGGATGACACTCATCTTCTCTCTATCTTCTGCAGTCACTGGGCATTGAGTCTTACTCAACTTCACACCTTGTAACACCGGCAAGAACCCCTTCTTGGACTGATCCATTTTGAACTTCTTCAAAACTTTATCAAGGTATGTGCTTTGTGAAAGTGCTATCAAGCGTCTTGATCTATATCTATAGATCTTAATGCCTAATATGAAAACAGCTTCTCACAGGTCCTTCATTGAAAAAATCTTTTTGAAATATTCCTTCACACTTTCCAGCATTTCTATATTGTTTCCAATCAGCAATATGGTCATCCACATATAATATTAGAAACACTGTAGAGCTCCCACTCACTTTCTTGTAAATACAAGCTTCTCCATAAACTTGAATAAACCCAAACGCTTTGATCACCTCATCAAAGCGCTTATTCCAACTCCGAGATGCTTGCACCAGTCCATAAATGGATCACTGGAGTTTGCAAACTTTGTCAGCATTCTCTGGATCGACAAAACCTTCTGGTTGCATCATATACAACTCTTCCTCAAGGAAACCGTTGAGGAATGTTGTTTTGACATCCATCTGCCAAATTTCATAGTTGAAATATGCAGCTATTGCTAACATGATTCTGACGGACTTAAGCACCACTATAGGAGAGAAGGTCTCATCGTAGTCAACTCCTTGAAATTTTGAAAAAATCTTTGCCACAAGTCGAGCTTTATAGACGGTGATATTACCGTCCGTGTCCGTCTTCTTCTTAAGGATCCATTTGTTCTAAATGGCCTTTCGTTCTTCAGGTAATACTTCCAAAGTCCATACTTTGTTTTCATACATGGATCCCATCTCATATTTCATGGCCTCTAACCATTTCTCAGAATCTGGGCCCATTATCGCTCCTCCATAGCTCGTAGGTTCATTGTTGTCCAACAACATGACCTCCAAGACAGGGTTGCCATACCACTCAGGAGCAGTACGCGCCCTTGTCAACCTACAAGGTTCAAAAGTAACTTGATCTAAAGCTTCATGATCATCATCATTAACTTTCTCTTCAACTGTTGTAGGCTCCACAGAAACATCTTTCTGTGCTACGCTACTCTCTGGTTGAAGTAAAGGTTCAATAACGTCATCAAGCTCTATTTTCCTCCCACTCAATTCTTTCAAGAGAAACTCTTTCTCAAGAAATGTTCTGTTCTTAGCGACATACTCTTTGACTTCGGATCTAAGATAGAAGGCATAACCAACTGTCTCTTTTGGGTATCCTATGAAGACACATTTGTCCGCTTTGGGTTCCAGCTTTTCAGGCTGAAGCTTTTTGACATAAGCATCACATCCCCAAACTTTAAGAAATGACAACTTTGGCTTCTTGCCAAACCACAGTTCATATGGCATCGTCTCAACGGATTTCTATTGTGCCCTATTTAAAGTGAATGTAGCTCTCTCTAATGCATAACCCCAAAACGATAGTGGCAAATCGACAAGAGACATCATAAAACACACCATATCTAATAAGGTTCGATTACGATGTTCGGACACACCATTACACTACGGTGTTCCAGGCAGTGTCAACTGTGAAGCAATTCCACATTGTCTTAAGTGACTGCCAAACTCATAACTCAGATATCCTCCTCCTCCATCAGGTCTTAGGAATTTAATCTTCTTGTTACGATGATTCTCAACGTCACGCTGAAATTGCTTGAACTTTTGAAATGTTTCAGAATTGTGTTTCATTAAATAAATATAACCATATCTACTTAAGTCATTAGTGAAGGTGAGAAAATAATGGTATCCACCGCGCGTTGCAACATTTATTGGACCGCACACATCAGTATGTATGATTTCCAACAATTCACCTGCCCATTCCATTGTTCCAAGGAACGGCGTCTTAGTCATCTTGCCCATGAGTCATGGTTCACATGTGTCAAGTGATTCAAAATCAAGTGACTCCAAAAGTCCATCAGTATGGAGCTTCCTCATGCGTTTTACACCAGTATGACCCAAACGGTAGTGCCACAAGAATGTGGTACTATCAT
The DNA here is from genome assembly GCA_022496015.1 of Hordeum marinum. Classification (NCBI taxonomy): domain Eukaryota; kingdom Viridiplantae; phylum Streptophyta; class Magnoliopsida; order Poales; family Poaceae; genus Hordeum; species Hordeum marinum. The sequence goes on from CM039674.1 coordinate 179,485,075, forward strand.
TATCAACTCTACATCTTTTTACATCAATGTTATGAACATGTGTATCATCACTATCAAGATTCAACATGAATAAACCCATCACATTGGGTGCATGACCATAAAAGATATTACTCACATAAATAGAACAACCATTATTCTCTGATTTAAATGAGTAACCGTCTCGCAATAAACAAGATCCAGATATAATGTTCATGCTTAACGCTGGCACTAAATAATAATTATTCCGGTTCATCACTAATCTCGATGGTAATCGATGAGAGAGTGTGCCGACGGGGATCCCATCAACCTGGGAACCATTTCCCACACGCATCATCACTTCGTCCTTCGCCAGCCTTCGTCTATTCTATAGTTCCTATTTTGAGTTGCAATGTGAGCAACCAAACCGGTATCAAATACCCAGGGACTACAACAAGAGATAGTAAGGAACACATCAATAACATGTATATCATATATACCTTGTTTGTTGTTGGCTGCCTTCTTGTCAGCCAGATACTTGGGGCAGTTCTATTTCCAGTGACCAGTTCCCTTGCAATGGAAGCACTCAGTTTCTGGTTTGGGTCCAGCCTTGGGTTTCTTCACGGGAGGAGCAACTGCTTTGCCACCCTTCTTGGAGTTTCCCTTCTTGCCCTTGCCATTCTTCTTGAAACTAGTGGTTTTATTGACCATCAACACTTGATGTTCTTTCTCGATATTAGACTCAACAACTTTTTGCATCGCAAACAGCTCGGCGAGTGACTTGTTCATCCTGTGCATGTTATAGTTCAGCACGAAGCTCTTGTAGCTTGGTGGCAATGATTGAACAAATCTGTCAGTGATCGCCTCTGGCAGAAGGGGCATCCCTAACTCCGCCACATGAGTCGAATACCCAGACATTCTGAGTATATGTTCACTAATAGACCCGTTCTCTTCCATTTTGCAAGCATAGAACTTATCGGATGTCTCATACCTCTTGATCCGGGCATTCTTCTTAAAGATAAACTCCAAGTCCTGGAACATCTCATATTCTCCATGACGTTCAAAACGTCTTTGGAGTCCCAGTTCTAAGCCATACAATATTGCACACAGAACTATTGAGTAATCTTTAGAAAGTGCCTCCCAAGCGTTCTTAATGTCTTCGGATGACAAGTCCGCGGGTTGGTTACCAAGCGCTGCATCAAGGATATATGCCTTCTGGGAAGCCGTGAGGATAATCCTCAGATTACGGGCCCAGTCCACAAAGTTACTTCCATCATCTTTCAACTTAGCTTTCTCTAGGAACGCATTAAAATTCAGGGGTGCTACTGCGCTAGCCATTGATTTACAACATAAATAAGCAAAGTTTACTAAGACTATTGTTCAAGATAATGAGTTTAGTTAATCAAATTACTAAATCTCCCACTCAAATTGACATCCATCAGGTCATCTGAGTGATACACGATCCAAATTCACCAACTCAAGTCCGATCATCACGTGAGTTGAGGTGGTTTCAATGGTGAACATCATCATGTTGATCATATCTACTATATGACTCATGTTCGACCTTTCGGTCTCTTGTGTTCCGAGGCCATGTCTGTACATGCTAGGCTCGTCAAGTTTAACCCGAGTGTTCTCCATGTGCAACACTGGCTTGCACCCGTTGTATGTGAATGTAGAGTCTATCACACCCAATCATCACGTGGTGTCTTGACACGTCGAACTTTCGCAATGACACACACTCAGGGAGAACACAATTCAACTTGAAATTTAAGTGAGGGGTCACCTTATAATGCTACTATCATCGTAAGCAAAACAAGGTGCAGAAAAGGATTAACATCACATGAAAATCATAAGTGACATGATATAGACATGAACTTGTGCTTTTGATCTCCATCGTCACCGGCACAACAGCATGATATCCATCATTGTGTCGCCATCGGGGTTGTCACACCCACCATGCTCATACTACTATAGCTACCATTTAGCGATAAAGTAAAGCATTACATAGCGCTTAATGATTGACATGCATGTCATACAATTATTAAAGACAACCCTATGGCTCCTGCAGGTTGCCGTACTCATCGACATGCAAGTCATGATATTCTATACAACACATGATCATCTCATACATCACATATATCTCATCATGTAATTGACCATATCACATCACAACATACCCTGCAAAACAAGTTAGACATTCTCTAATTGTTGTTGCAAGTATTACGTGGCTGCTACGTGTATCTAGCAAGAACAATTCTCACCTACGCAAAACCATAACGGTGATACATAAATTGCTGTTCAACCTTCTCAACGACCGCCTATGTTGAATCCTATCCAACTAAAGTAGGAGAAACAGACGCCCGCCAGCCATCTTTGTGCAATGAGGTTACACAGCAATCGATGGAACCGGTCTCTCGTAAGCGTACGAGTAAGGCTGGTCCGGGCCGCTTCACCCCACAATACCGCTGAACCAGAACATGACCAAGGGAGGAAGAAATCTAAGCATCAATGCCCACAAACTCTTTGTGTTCCGCTCGAGATCTCATCTACACATAGAACTGGCTCATGATGCGATTGTTGGGGAATGTTTCATGGGAAACAAAAAATTCCTACGCTTCACCAAGATCAATCTAGGAAATGAGCATCTACGAGAGGGGAGAGTGGATCTACATACCCTTTTAGATCGCTAAGAGGGAAGCAATAAGAAACATGGTTGATGTAGTCGAACGTCTTCGCAATCCAAATCGCCAAGCGTCCCGCGATCCAATCACGATCTGTCCTGATCTAGCGCCGAACGGATGGCACCTCCGCGTTCAGCACACATATGGATTGATGATGATCTTCCCCTTCTTGATCCATCAAGAGGGAGTAGAGAGGTAGCCGATTTCTCCGGCAGCGTGACGGTGTTACGGCGATGGTGGTGGAGTTATTCTAGCAGGGATTCGCCTAAGCACCGCTGAAAACCGATCTAGAGGAGAGGTAGCATGTGGCTGTTTTCTGTGCCCAAAAAACCCTCAAACCTCTAGTATATATACGAGGAGGGGAGGAGGAGACTTGGCCCCCAAGGGGCCAGTCCCTAGCTTCGGCCAAAGTTGAACGGAGGAGTCCTCATCCTCCACTCCTAGTAGATTAGGACTCCTTTGTTATTTCCTACTTTTGTCTTCTTTCCACCTTGGGTTTTTTTCCTAGCGGCATGGGCTTCCTATGGGCCTTCGGACAGCCCACTAATGGCTGGTATTCCTTCTACCACAGCCCATGTAGCCTCTTGTGTCGAAATACCCCTCCCGATGGTCCCCTGGTACCCTCCCGGCACTCTCGATACACTACAGCTAAGCCCGAAACTTTTGTGGTGACCAAAAGAGGACTTCCTATATATCAATCTTTACCTCTAGACCATTCCGGACATCCTCGTGACGTCCGAGATCTCACCTGGGACTCCGAACAACCTACGGTCACCACCATACATAACTCGATACTACTGAAACGTCACCAAACCTTAAGTGTGTAGACCCTGCGTGTTCGAGAACTATGTAGACATGACCAAGACACCTCTATGGTCAATAACCAATAGCAGGACCTGGATGCCCATATTGATTCCTACATATTCTATGAAGATCTTTATTGGTCTTTCCTCTATGTCAAGGATTCAGTTAATCCCGTATGATGTTCCCTTTGTTCTTCGGTATGTTACTTGTCCGAGATTTTATCATCGGTATCCCCATACCTAGTTCAACCTTGTTACCGGAAAGTCTCTTTACTCGTTTCCGTAATGCAAGATCCCGTGGCTAACACATAGTCACATTGCTTGCAAGACTTATTGTGATGTTATATTACCGAGTGGGCCCTGAGATACCTCTCCGTCACATGGAGTAACAAATCCCAATGTTGATCCATGCCAACACAACAGACACTCTCGGAGATACCTGTAGGGCACCTTTATAGTCACCTAGTTACACTGCGACATTTGATACACACAAGGAACTCCTCCAGTGTCCGTGAGTTGCATGATATCATGGTTATAGGAACATATACTTGACATGGAGAAAACTGTAGAAATAAACTGACACGATCATATGCTATGTTTATAGTTTGGGTCTTGTGCATCACATAATTCTCCTAATGATGTGATCCCATTATCAAATGACATCTCATGTGAATGGCTAGGAAATCTTTACCATCTTTGATCAACGAGCTAGTTTACTAGAGGCACACTATGGAGAAAGTGTTGTCTATATATCCACACATGCAATGTGTTTCCAGTCAATACAATTATAGCATGGATCACATCAATGTGTTTCTAGTCAATACAATAATAATTGGCATTTTATCATTGACTCTAGGGCATATTTCCAACAACTTTCTCCCATTGACAGTCACCACGACGGACGTCGAGGACCTTGTCGTTGACGAGCTCGTGGCGGATGGTGCTTGGAGACTGTCGAAGGGGGAGCGCGAGACGGAGCCACGCAAGGGAGAGCATGTTCTTCTCCTTTCCCACGTCGAAAGCGGTTTATCTATGCCTCCCCATCCGTTCTTTAGAGGATTTTTGAAATTCTTCGGAGCTCAGATCCATCACTTTCCCCCAAATGCAATTTCCTACTTGTTTGTCTTCATCACTTTGTACGAGTGTTTCTTGGGCTGCTCTCCCCACTAGGACTATTCAAGCACATTTTCACCATCAGATCTCAGATGGTAAAAAAGGCCCACCCTGAGGATGGAAAGACTCATGTAGTCCAGCTGTGTGGGGGGTAGGAATCGAAAAGAGGGCTCATAGTTCTTTTCCTTCCTTGACTTTTCCTGAATTACTTAGAGGTTGGCAGTCGACCTGGTTCTATTGCAAGGACATAGCTTCTCCCTATATGTCGACTGGCCTTACTTCCTTCACGTTAGATCATCCAGCCGTTCCCATATCTTTGAAGGTGTTGGAGGGAAAAAAAGTCCAGGTTGGGATCTTGCTCGATGTTGTAGTGGACCTTATCCGTGGTGGAGTCATTGGTATGGATCTCTTGGAGACGTTCCTCAGTCCACGGATCCAACCTCTCCGAGCAAGGGATCACACTATGTGGCACTATGCCGGTACTGAGGACTCGACCAGGACACACCCAAAGGAGGTCTCACAAAAAACTGTCTAGCAGTGGCTTCGTAGTATCACAGGAGCTTGTGACAACCCTGGGTGCGAAGAGAATCCAACCCTACTCTCCTCCAAATCCGCCAAAGAATCTGGTAACTCTTTCCTTGTCGACTGCCGTTCTATTCTGTCGAGTGATTGCTTGAACTGTTGTCTGACTTCACTGTTTGAATCATGTAGCAGTGGACGCACATGCACTTGCCTGTACGCAACGGGAGCCAGCCTAAAGATGGTGGGGAAAGCAAGGGTGGCAGTGTGGACGTCGACTGTGTTTATGACAGTGAAGGTGAATATGAGGACTTGGGTGAGAATGAGGAGGACGCCGAGTCTCCACCATGCGCTGAACGTCGATCCAAGTCACGTCAGGACCCTGCCACTGCTGCGGACAAGGCCCCGATTCCGAGTGAAAGGAACCCGAAGCGGGACCGACCCTCGACCATCGAGTCGGGCGAACAGTTTGCAAAGCAGCCCAAAACCAACACAGGAAAACCTCGTAAAGGTCTGCCCCGCATGAAGATGGATGTGCCCGTTGTCTCGACGTAAGTGTTTGCTTTCATCTTTCTTTGTTGATTGGAACTTCTAATTCTTGTTGACCGAGTGGGATTTGATCTACGAGTGCCGCTACCTCGATGACGTTGCCTCCATGGGACGGAGAGGAGCAAATGGATGTGGGTACTCCTGATGCGGCCACTTATCAGAGAGGTAAACAAATCCTTACGCAGCTCTGAATCTCGAAATTCATCGATGTCAAGAGTCAATATCATCGAAATTCATCGAAATTCATCGAAATTCATCGATGCCCCACGCGTACGCGCTCGAAGAACTCAGTCGGCATAGACGCTTCAGCGATCGACTGTTGGATCTTCCCAGGGAATAAGTGACTCGACACGGGTCAGAACCGATCATACGGTACCGCTGTCAAGTTCTCCACTAGCTGTTTCAGCCATCGTGGCATCGACTCCAATCGGACCACCTCAGACTACCTCGGCTGTCCCAGCCGCAAGGTCGATCCCGCCAGTGACTGCTTTTCCTCTACACCATGTTCCGGAAGATCAGACCGAAGCCGCAAAGGAGGCCCTAATCCAGGCGGAACAGATGATGCTGCGCACCAAAGAGGCGTACGATGCCAGCAAGTTGGCTTATGATGCCAGCATAGCGCTCCGCACCAATGTCCGAGTAAGTTCGATTCTAAATATATTGCCGATTGAATTCTAGTCTTCTTTCATTGTACACCCACTTGGTGTTTTCCACTTGTATGATATTTGAAAGTTCTCCACTGGAATAGATCAGGTCTTAATCGAGTAGATTTCGGTCCAGTGGGGGCATGATGAGTGCACCCACTGGGTGTAGTCCTCGGGACCACTGTCGAGTGCTTGCACTGGCAGGGGTCTTAGAGTTCGTCATATGCGGAATATGTTTGCTACTCGACATGTCGAGCGAAGTTTGTCCTGGCCGCACCACTCCGAAGCTTCCTTGTAAGTTTCATGGATATCATTTCATCAACCATGATATGAAACTACTTCAAAGGTCTGGGTGGGGTGGTGGATCACTCGACAGATCGGGTGTTAGCAGGTCCAATGGGGGCACTCTGAGTGAACCCACTAGGTGTAGTCCACGAGACCGTTGTCGAGTTCTTGCACTGGCAGGGGTCTTACAAGAGACGATATTCATATGCTTGCGCACGTTTTTTTATTCTCTGCAACTCAACAATTCAAGAGTTAGCGGATCCAGTGGGGGCACGCTGAGTGCACGCACTGGGTGTAGTCCCTGAGACCGCCGTTGAGTGCTTGCACTAGCGGGGGCAGATAGAGACCGTCGAATGCTCAGGCAGGCCAGACCTTGTCGAATGTTTGAGGAACCAGTGGGGGCACAATGAGTGCACCCACTGGGTATAGTCCCCAAGGCTACTGTTGATCGTAGACGATGAGCAGTAATCTTAAAAACTTGAAATCAGGACTTTTGTCGTACGCGGAGTATGCTTACCACTCTACATGTCGAGTGTACTTTTTTCCTTAGCCGTCCCACACTGAACCTACCTCGTAGGTTTCATGGACATCATTTCATCAACCATGATATGACACTACTTCAAAGGTGCGAAGTGGGGTTGATGGGTCACTCGACAGATCGAGTGTTAACAGTTCCAGTGGGGGCACTCTGAGTGCACCCAGTGGGTGTAGTCCCCGAGACCGCCGTCGAGTGGTTGGACTAGCTGGGATCTGATAGAGACCATCTTGAACTCAGGGTTGTTTACGATACGCGGAGTACACGAGCCACTCAACATGTCGGGTGGACATTTTGGTTGAATTCTTCCTGTTCTGAAGGCATGTTTCACGGATGTTATTTTCATCAACCATGGTATGACACTACTTCAGGGTAGTAGGGTTGGGCACGGAGCACCATCCAGTCGACTGTTTTTGACCTTCTGCACCCGGGAGTGTAGGTGTTTCTTGTTGACTGAATTTTTTCTTTGTTGATTTCAGAGAGCTTGCGAACTTCGTGCTCAGTACAAGGACCTCGAGGAGGAAAGGAACCAGCTGTGGGTGGACTTGGAGGTCTCCAACAGTAGTTTGGAGCGAGTGCGCACTAAACTGAAAAGTTTGGGAGGTAACTTCTGTCGACCCAATGCATTCTTATCCTCACTTTCCATGCTTTGAATCGAGTGTTTTCACTCGAACAGATGTACACGATGAAAATCGTGACTCCAAGCGCGACACAACAATGCTATTTCTTTAGATACCATGAAGAAGGCGATGGAGGAACAGGACAAAGTGCTTGCTGATGCTCAATGGGTGGCGAGGGCTAAGACTGAAGCTGCTGAGTAGAAACTGGCTGCCGCCAAGAAGATGGAGGTGGAAAACTTCAAGTTGAAGCAAGAACGGGTGGAACACATCAAGAAGACTAAGCAACTGACCAAGAGGAGGAACGGCTTGGAGAAGCACTTGGGGGAGTTCGTGATAAAGATGTACATCATGCTCGACAGTAACCGTCATTTTCGACTGAACTTCACAAAATCTTTGACGTGTGTGTTTCATTAAACCTCCTCCCATTCCTTCTTCTCAACAGAATTATGCCAGGATTTTGAAAAGGAAACCGAAGAAATTGAGCCCAATTTGGATCCCACCAAGTCACTTGTTGGTGATGGAGTGGCCATGAACATGTTCCGACTCAACATCAGACTCCAGGGCGTTCAAGCATATGTCCTCCGACTGAAAGTTGTGATGGATAAGATCAACAAACAACTGTGGCCCGAAGACACCCTTCAGCTTGATCTTACATCCATAGTGGCATGCCTTAATGACCTTCCCAGTCGAGTGCAGATTTGGAAGAAATCTGCCGCCTGCTGCGGAGCCGATGTGGCGCTCTCCCTCGTAAGAGTCCATTGCAAGGAGGCAAGGGATGACAAGTTGAAGGAGCTCCGAGTAATGAATATGAAGAAGCTTCAGTTGGAAGACATCATGGAGACCTTCATTGATGCAGCCACGAGGATCGCAGATGGGATAGACTTGGACACATTCGTCAAGCCAGCAAGCCCGTCGGGTGCTTGATAAACTTGATTCATGGGAAAACTTTATTTGCCATTGTATGACGAGTGGAAATATATCGACCTAAAAACTTCATGCAGGCCTTACGCCTAAGGAGGTTTGCTTGCGTGCGGAACACTTATCTACGATGAAGCTTCTGAATTTATCTGTATTTGGCTTTCAATCGTTTGTTCGACTGAATTTGTTTTTGACTTAGGCTAAAACTGGTTCACAGCTAAGCCGTCGAGTGAATGGAATGCTATCCACTCGACAAGGTTCTATTCTTAGGCGAAGGCATGTTCACAACAATTCCCCCAAGTGTGAGGATTGCTCAACACTCGGAGTAGTTTTGGATTTAAGCGAAGACTGATTGGCTCTTAACTTAGGCGAAGGCATATTCACAGCTAAGCCCCCAAGTGTGAGGATTGCTCAACACTCAGAGTAGGTTTGAACTTAGACGAAGACTGATTCGTAGCTAAGTGGTCGAGTTAATGGACTGCTATCCACTCGGCAGTGTTTTTAACTTAGGCGAAAGCATGTTCACAGCTAAACCTTCGAGTGCGAGGATTGCTCAACACTCGGAGTAATTTTGAACTTAGGCGAAGACTGATTTGCAGCTCAGTCATCGAGTGAATGGCCTGCTATCCACACGGCAGGGTTTTTAACTTAGGCAAAAGCATGTTCGCAGCTAAGCCCCCGAGTGTGAGGATTGCTCAACACTTGGAGTAGTCCCAAGTGAGAAATTACATGATCGGAATCGACGAAAAGACTACAGAAGTCAAACTTGCATATATGACATGCTCTGAAATATTTTTATTACATCAAAACCACTCTGTTCCTAAGTATAGAAACGCCGGAGCAAAGCTGCGTTCCAGGCTTGCGGTTTGTGAATCTGCTTCTTGAGGTTGTACAAGTGATAAGCTCCATTGTTCAACACCTTGGTGACGACGAAGGACCCTCCCACGTAGGAGCGAGCTTGAGGGGTCGTCGTTGATCCACTCGGAGCACCAAATCTCCTTAACATTTTTCGCATGGAAGCGTCACAGATCTTGCTGATAAGCTATGCTCCAGATCAGAGCCATCTCTTGCTCTTCCTCAAGGAGGTCTACGCCATCCTGTCTTGCTTGTTCAGCTTCGGCTTCAAATAAAGTTCCACTCGAGGAGAGTTGTGAAACAAATCACTCGGCAAGACAGCTTCGGTTCCATAGACCAGGAAAAAAGGAGTTTGTCTAGTCAACTGATTAGGCATTGTTCTCAGGCCCCATAAAACAAATGGCAACTCTAATACCCAAGCTCTGGCAACATGATCCAAGTCGCACATGAGACGAGGCTTCAAACCTTGCAGGATGAGGCCGTTAAATCGGTCAACTTGACCATTGGTTTGCTGGTGTGCAACGGAAGTATAATCCACCTGAGTGCCTTGGGAGGTGCAGAAATATCTGAATTCTTCCGAGTCAAAGTTGGTGTCATTATCCGTGATGATGTTGTGGAGATCACCGTACCCAAAAATTATTTCCCTCATGAATGTGACCACCGTACGAGAGTTAAAGTTGTTTATCGCTTGGCCTCAATCCACTTTGTAAATTTGTCGACCGCAATGAGCAAATGTGTGAATCTGCCTTTTCCAATCTGAAAGGGACCAACCATGTCTAGGCCCTAGACAGCAAATAGCCAAGCAAGGGGGATTGTCTTCAAAGCAGACGTCGGCTTGTGAGATAAGTTTGCATAGAACTGGCACCCTTCACAATGATCTATAATGTCCTTGGCCATCACATTGGCCTGTGGCCAGAAGAAACCAGCTCAGTATGATTTAGCGATGATTGTACGTGAGGACGCGTGATGGCCGCAAGTTCCCGAGTGGATTTCATCCAGGATCACTTGACCTTCTTCAGGGGAAATGCAATGCTGCGTCACGCCGGCCGCGTTTCTCTAAAGAGCTGATCCCCGATCACAGTAAAAGCTTTCGACCTGCGCACGATATGTCGTGCTTCTGTCTCATCTTCAGGGATGGTCGCACCCCTCATAGCCGAGCTCTTGTCTACCGTGGTCCAGGTCTATGGCGGTTTTCGGCCGAGCTCCATAGGGTACAAAAGAGGGCGAGGGAGGAGGGGTGCGACCATTCGGCGTGCTGCGGACATTGAGGAGACCTTGGGGGACACAACCCCAGTGCCAGAGGTTGTCGGGTGCCTCTGATTGGGGAAGCTACAATGCATGGATGCAGCGTAGTGTGCTCCAGAGCACGAGCTCCGCATACCATGCCATTGTCCGCGGCCCTTTGGCGTGTCCTCTAGCGTCTAGGATATCTGGGGGGGACAAACAAGGTCTATGTTGCTTTGGATGCTCTGGGGATTCAATAGATTAGAGGGGAAATCGTGAGAGAGGTGGACTCTTCCTGTCCATGGGAGTAAACGTTTTTTGACCATTACTACCTTTGAGCAATGGCCATGAAAACTTTCCAGGCGGGTGAAGGGTACGTACAAGGGGTTGTGGTAAAATTTGGGGGTCAAGGAGAACTCGTATGGTGCTCCAATCAATGATCACAAAATAGTTGCAGAAGGTGTTTGATGCAAGTTTGAGCTAGCAAAGTGCTTCTCATCACTATGAAACTTAACAGGACTTGATAATAGGTAGAAGTGAGGTTGATCACAAAATTTGTACTCATTTGAAGAAGGTTGCCAATGTAAACTTGGTAAACCCTAGAATTGGACATAAATACATTTGCTTGGATCTAGCTATGCAAATCCATTCTCCCTGATGCACCACTTGATGTGGTGACCTATTTTAGGGACTATAACACGCACAAAAAGTTTGGGGCCCAATGGAAAAACTTTGCAATGTAATATTACCAAATTATTGAAATCAAGAGAAATGGGTTTGAGGGGATTGGGACAAGTTAATCTGTTCTCCTTGATGGACCACTTGTTGTGGATGCATTATTGCAGGATTATATCATGTCCACAAAGTTAGAGCTGAAGGGGAGACAGTTGGTAATGTAGAGCTGCTCAAATTTGGATCTGAACAGAGAGGGTTTTGGGTTATCTTGGTGAACCAAAACAATTGGGATTTATATGAAACTTGGCAAGATGATCACATATATCATATGTGACATGCCACAATTTCCCTGGATTTGTTTGAGAATATTTCTCATAGAAATATTTCGAATGCTTGAAATAGGGAGAAATGATTTTGAAGGGCTTTGTCCAATATTTTGAAAGTGACCATGTGTTGAAACTCTTATGTATGGACAATATATGTCCAGTGAGTTTTCCTAAATTTTCTAAAATATTTTTGAAGCATTTAAATATTTTTCCCTATAAAAGACCATTTCTGGCCTTAAGAAAAAGCCTTTAAATAAAATAGTAAAATAATATTTAAAAATATTTTTTTGTGTTTTGGGGAAGTTATATATATAGTAGGGCCCAAATAAAGCATTTGGGGAAAAAGGATCCACCCAATTTGGGGACTTGTAGTGCAAATCTCAAATGAGGGGGGTTTGAAAACCTAATTCAAATAAATGCTTTTTGGCCAAAATAAAATTTTGCAAGAATTATTTTTAAGTCCTATTGACATGACAAGATCATTGGAAAATAGTTCTTACGGTATTTGGGTATTTTATGAATTATAGAGCACCAGCTAGCAATCAAACAAGCAAGCAAATCAACACACAAGTCAAGCATCACAAGCCTATAATTTTTTTAATTGGCCCTATTTTTTAGTCACGTTAACTTAATCGTGAGAGGCAAAACACAGGGTGTGACAGATCTACCCCCCTAACAAGAATTTTGTCCCCGAGATTCCTAGGCTAGGCGTGGGAAGATGCGGAAATCCAGAGGTGAGATAGTCTTCACGCTCCACGCTACTTCTGCTCCGGCGTGGTTATCCTTCTAGATATTGAAGTGCCTAACGATATGTATTCGAGTGCATTGTTGACTTCGACTAAGGGTGAACGGGGTTCTTGCAAGATCCTGGGTTGCGTGTGTATCACAAAGTCGGAATACCTGGCCAATGGGTGTGTCTGTGTGCTGGTCGTGGGACTGCTCACGTTGGTTAGTGACATCTAGATGTCTCGCGTTAGAATAGAAGGGTTGAGTCTTGGTGTAGCTTCTCATTGACAGGGAAGTCGTTATCTTCCTTAAAGCAGGAGGTCTTCAGTCATAGGTGGTCTCCATCCTTGAGAGTGCTGAGGTGCGTCATCGTGGGCTTCTCGTCAAGATCTTCTGCTTGAGTAAGTGGCCCAGGTAGATTCTTCATTCTTCTTTGGTCATTTGTCTTCATCGTCATGGACGCACGTTTCTGGAGGGTCTTATAGTGTTTGGCCTACTCGTTCCTTCATGGCAAGGTATGCGCTGAGTCTTGTCCCTAAGAATGAGCTTAGAGACTTGGTGTCAAAACGGGTTCTACCATCTGGGAAGGTTTCAGTGGGGTTCTAGGTAACCTGACTATTCAGAGTGTAGGTCAACCATCTAATCCCCAAGGTCTTATGCTTGGCGAGGGGGTGAACTACCTTTGACAGGTGGCTTACCATGATCGAATCACGATTTACGCCCTAGATTGTCTAAAAAGGGATGATAATGAAGTCATGATAGTCGTCCACTCCATTCCAGGCATCTGAAGGGAGTAGGGATGTCATGCTCATCGTAGACCATCAAAGTGGTGGAGTGAGGGGATTTATCAACTTAGTCAGGAACTGATAGGTGATTGCTAAGACAAGGGGCTCTCTAATCCTCTTGATGTGCAAGGGATTCATCATGCTTGGATGTCGGTGCTTCGGGATGTAGTCTAGTTGATGTAACCAGCAGAGGAATGGTGCTGGACTCCTTTTTGCTTCTTCTTCGTCATTGTCATGGCTTCACAACCGCAGTGGTTCTTCATCTTGCTTGGTCAAGAAAGCCTTCTTATGTAGGGAAGGTGCTTCGTGCAGTCCAACTCCTTCAAGGTGAGACCTTATACTCAAGAGTCATGGTAATTGGTGTTCCTGGGGCTGGTCCAAACAGGACTAAGGTGTTCCTCTTCTCATTGGGTAAATAAGTATGTTATCCCAGAGGACAACAACCTATTTCACGAAGTATCACATACACACATTGCTCATGGGATATGTGAGAGGAGCGGGTATTCGTCCCGGATGGTCACTAGTATAAAGGGTTGTGAACCAACCTAATAAAGGTCTTCGTGGCCAACTTCCTTTTGGAAAGGGTGGGTGGTGGTCATGGTGGAGTATCGACCACGGTCTTTTGACTTAGAGACAGAGCCTATGGTCTTATCTGACCATGGCATGGTCCGGTAGAGCTCCGGGGTTTAAAGGAGCTTAGGATGTGAGTGAACGTCTATCATCTTATCCTCGAGCACGGTTCTTAGATGCTAATAGTACTGCCTATTACTCCAAACAAAATCGCACTATATCCTCGAAGGTATCATCTCATATAGTTCAACTCCAATATTACATATGTTGTTCAACTCCAAAGTTCGAGGGAAGGACTAAACCAAAATCTCATACGTATACTATAGCTAACTCAGATAGAGCCCTATATAAAATCCTCGGGATAATTTGTAAGCCGCTAAGCTTGATCATGATGCTACCAATCCATGTGTCCTTCTAACCTATCCAAGGTCTAAGGTATTGCATTACTATGCTAAGGAAACATGTAATAAACAACTCCAAGACCTTGTTTCCTTCCTTCGAATCCAATTAACTGATCCACGAATACCATCCACTATTACATGACCTATTACTGCTACAAACCCAGCATCGATGGTGTCCAACATAATCCCCCTCGAGTTCATATAATACACAAATCATTTCAAGGACTATTATCATGGTATATCCATGATCCTCCAATCTCATGCCCAACTAATTTCCAAGGTCGAGCTTATATATATCCCTAAATTATCCCTAACATCATCCGATTCCTTCTACTATCATCCACCGTGAAACATGGTATCATTATCAAGATCATCGGACTAATACCAAATACTCCGAACCATGTGGTTTAATTGTTCTCGAGCACCTATTAGAATCACCTATTTAAATCCATGGTTTACATCTAGTGAGAATTCCCTACTAGTTGCTCTAGTCACTATCATGTCACCACCAATCCAATATCAATATTACTTGCCAAATTCAGGTCATTTATCCACCAATAATTTTAGCTTGTGATCACAATCGTCCTACTAAATCCAATTGACTCAAGGGAGAAGTAAGTTATGCTACTGTATCAATCTCGATCCACCAAGTTCGTCCACAAACATTTAGCCTCGTAATCCACCAAAGGGTCTGGACCACTTTCTCAAGACATCTATTATGCCTAAATCAAATCATTGTCCACAATCGAATACTCTTAGAATGATCCTTCCTATGGCATCAAGGTTCTTGTGCTAGAGCAAGAATGAAGGATGTTTTTTCACTATGATCACTAGCTCCATAATGAACCCAGTGCAAAGCAGGGGTTATTGAAGCTCAATAAGTTCGCTGGCAAATCCGTGTATTAAACACATGATCACACACTTGTGCTGGGGAGCTTGTGAGGTAGAGGCTGGTCTGGGGAGGGGTTTCCAATTTTGAGGGAAGTGCCTAATCCCTACGCGGTTGCATTTTGTTGAGTACGTTGTAGTCATAGTCTTCAACGCTAGCTGTCTGTCAAGGTGGATCCTTGGTGCATCTTGTGTTGCCGGTCTTCAGTTGACGAGATTGGGGAGACAAAGTAGCATCAAGCGGAGTGCCCAAGGGGGTGGTATAGTGCAAGTGCAATCAAGCAAGTGCCGAAAAGGCCAAACACAAACATCAAGGTAAGGTAGGTGATATAGTCGCGCACTGGTTGCTTAGGGAAAATGTGTGTCTTACACAAAAGCACAAACAGGAAAAACAAGCAACACACATCATAGTTCCATCTGAGCCATCATACGTACTCAACTTTGCATGGGGGACACACGACCTATCCTACCATAGGGGTTCTCGGACTGATTAGTCATGCTTGCTTCGTGTCTTGGAGAGGAGTCTGCTTAGCCTTCTGGGCCTTCTTCGGGTGTTGCTATGTCTTTGGTTGTTGTTCCTCCAAATGATCCTGGTTGCACCTGAAGAGTCCGTGACGACTTCGGGTCTATTGAGTTGACGATGAAGGTGATTCTTCACGACTGTTGATGATAGGGTCTTCTTGTGTTCTTATGTTCGTGACAATGCCTTCTTGTCTTTTGAGGCATCAAGCATTCCAGGTAGGCAACCTTTTTATGCAAAGTCATGAACAAGGCATGGTAGAGTTGTATCCTGCCGGTCATGTTGATGATATCATCGGCACCAAGAGCGGGGAATGATGAGAACCGTTTTCCTGCTCACCATAGTGAGGCTGACCAAATGGTGAGGTTCTCATCCACCGGTGGTTATCGATATAGCAATGAGAAGGACATGGTTGCTCTATTAGCGATGCATTATCATGACATTGCATGTCTTGTGCACTGGTCATCAAAGGCCAAGGTGGCATCATCCTCGGGCTATGCCGAGGGTGTCACTATCATCTAAGTCTTTACATCCTCATCCTTCGAGAAGGTATCTTCTGTTGGTAGCTCCTTGTCAATGTCGCCAACTTGGGTCCAAGACATGACGGCAATCGTCTGGCAAGGTGGCTTCCTTCCAGGTTACCCACGAGGATTACAAGCAATCCCGTGTTCAGGGGCACGGCGGTAGTAGTGACCATTTCTAAAGTTTTGGAAAAGCAGACGAGGAGAGCTAAGAGGAAAGTGGTGGAAGTGCCAAGGCAAAAACCTTTGCTTCCCTTGGAATTTTAGGAGAGGCAAGAAATATAGAGGATTTTTAAGAGATTTTGAAGTGTCTGGAAAAATGATTTTTCCCTAACTAACGTCCATGCTAACTAAGGGATTATAGTCAGGGTGGCACCGATACCAGCTATGTGTGGATCCCGACTCATAAGTCGTGATCACTGATTATACGTGCATAGTGATCCGAGAGATCAATGCTCACCGAATACACAGAAACTGAATAACAAGAGTCTTCAATCTATCAACTACCGTCTTACTCGAATATGGCCCTTAGAGACAAGTCTTCATATGATTGCAGCGGGAATCTTCAACGATAGTGTGAACCCATGCCATCTGCCTTAACCCTACAGACATTCTGATTGGGAAGCATCCTAGCTCGTATGTACGTCATTAAGGTAATCTTCATCATAACTTGATCTTTCATGTCTGGCCAATAAAATAACAAGTGACAAGCCAATGAGTACTTTGGATGTACTCGCAAGCAGCCCATGTTTGGAACAAGGCAATAACAATGCATGATATAGCACTAGTAGGTAAGTTTTACAGAAAGCTAGTTTTGAGTGCAATGACATGATCAAGTAACTTAAGTAAGCATGCATCAACCATATACAGGTGTTCATAACAACACGTCACAGTCATCATCATAAGTAGGGGGTTGGACGTCTCATGTTCAACCATCACACCAAGTCCTCAGACTTGTCTCATGGACCATCTGAACATCTCATGTTCAGTCATCATGCCAAGTCATCCGACTTGACTCAAGTATCATCCTTGTCACCACACACACACCAAGTTTTGAGGAAACATCTGGACATAGTTTAAGAAGGACCTCCAACTGTCGACGACCTTGCACACGACTATTTGAATAGTTTTACACTCTGCAGAAGTTGCGCGCTATACCCACAAGACTCGGGGAACTTCCGTGTCAACCACAACTCGCGTATATTACATACCCGACGTAAGCACCCGAACAATGCCTTTCCCATGGTGATACTAAACAAAGAGTCCACTCGTTGGTGCCATCCCTCTTGATATACATGACACATATCATCCATGAGGGCATGCAACGGTGTGCTCGGTGCCTGTAAAGATAGCGCATGACCTTCCACTACCTAGACGCCCCCGTCTCGAGTGTGACCACTTCACTCTCGCCACTCGTAATGCGGCTGCCTGCTAGCAGCAACCATTGTAACCAACAAAGCCCCTTCCCATATAGGGGTAGAGTGGTTGCACATGTTAGGTTGGGACGGTCAGCAGACCTTAAATCTAATCCATTTTAAAAAACGCACACTCACTCAACTTTCTCCGGCACACCACTTCATTCTCAAGTGGTTACCAAACCCAACATCATCTTCCTCGCGCATTAGTGGCACCCGACGGGTTTTTTGAAAATACTTTTGTTTCCATCACCATGTATATTCCCGATCCCACTTGCATAGCATCTACTAGCAAGCTAACTACTCCCACCCACACAACCCTCATAAGTACGGTAGGGTCATGCACGATGCAAGTAGCAATGGTAGAGCACCGGAGGCATCCCACTGAAGGGGGAATACCACATCATGATGAAATCATCGAAACAACAAGTCCTATATGTCATGCATGAAAAAGTTTCTTAATATGGTCAAAGGGCTGCTTGCCTGGCTTAGCAATGTCTGTGAGGTCTTCACCCGCTTCTCGTCCACTCTGAGCACTCCGTTTATCTCATCAACTACCTTCGGTAAACAACCACCATAAGCAACACAACAAGTAGAAAAATAGAAGTGCTCTATAAATAGGAGTTTTATTTTTCTTGGACACCTCTGGTCACAAGAAAAATAACCAAGGAGGTTTCATAGAATGTGGATCAAGGGGGAGTCTAGAATGGTGGAAATGAAGGAAATGATGGTCCTATAAGATGTCCACAGAAAACATTTTTATAAAAATGAGTGGATGCACTCATCAAATAGGGCATGTTTTTAGGAACATGTGGGAAGTTGTTTCACTGGATTTGGAGTTGGTATGAATTTCCTAGGGATTTCCAAAGTGAATAAATATGAACAAATGGCCCAATATTTGACATAGCAGAATAAGTGCGAGTAAAAATGTTCACATTTTAAGCCATGAATTTAGATACAGCTAGGAACTTGAATCAATCCATTTGGAGTTGATTTGAATCCCCTAGGGATTTTACAATGTGGGTTTATAATAGTTTAAATTCAACTTTGAAATTGACCTCTAAGAAACTTTGCAGGAAAAATATTAATTGTACATATTTGGATAGGAAATGATTTTAGGAACACCTAGAATTTCGAATCACCAAATTTGGAGTCTTGATGAATATTCTAGGATTTATTCAGTATCTTAGAAAAAGCAAAAGGAAAAGGTGTATACCTATTAGGCTAAAACGCGCTCAAGGCGCATCATAGCGAATGGGCCGGCCCGGTGGCTCGACCGGACGGCTCGGAGACGACGTCGAAGACGTAGTTGGGGAAATACGCCTTCCCCCAGCAAAGGCGGACCGTCGTTGTCCTCGCCTCCACTTAAAATGTTCGGCTTGGCCACTCGGTCGCTTACACCTGGGACCCACTGGGCTCTCCCTCTCTCTCTCCTGCCTCATCTCCTTCCTCCCGATGGGAGGTAGTGAAGGGCACCAGCCATTGTGGTTCCTCCCACCCCATTGCACCAGGTGCCGAGCCGACAGCCTGGGCGGACGCCCCGCTCCTTGTCGAGCTCGGGGGTGGCCGTGGTGGTCGCAGGGGTCACCGAAATCCAGGAGGCCGTTGAGGAGGGCAGACGGTGGCGTCGACCATTGCCGGGGAACACGACCGAGCTACGGGGACGAGGCTTTGGGGAGCGAGGGAGGATGAAACTGCCATGGGGGGGGGGTTCTTCTGGATGGGAGAGTTGAGGTGCGGGAGGACCGGCTCGCTCGAACATGGAGCGGAGGCAAAAGGCAAGAATGCCTACCGCCGGAGAGGGAGAAGGAGAGGGGGAGGTGCAGGTGGTCCGGAAGGCTCATAGGACAGAGGGAGGGCCAAGGGCATCACAGGGGCGCTTGGAGGGTCCTTAAATCGCCGACCTCACGTCTACTGTGGTCCGGGTCCATGGCGGCTTTTGGGCGAGCTCCACAGGGGACAAAAGAGGGCGAGGGAGGAGGGGCCGAATGTTCGGCATGCCGTGGACGTCGAGGAGACCTCGGGGGACACGACCCCGGTTGCCAAGGCTGTCGGGTGCCTCTGATTGGGCAAGCTATAGTGCGCGGATGCACTGTAGCGTGCTCAAGAGCGCAAGCGCTGCATTCCATGGCATTTTCCGTGGCCCTTTGGCGTGTCCTCTAGTGTCTAGGGTATCTAGGGGGGGACAAAAAGGGTCTATGTGGCCTTGGATGCTCTAGGGATTCAATATATTAGAGGGGAAATGGTGAGAGAGGTGGAATATTACTGTCCATGGGGGTAAACCTTTTTTTACCACATCTACGTTTGATCAATGGCCATGAAAATTTTACTCGGGGTGAAGGGTAATTACAAGGTGTTGTGGTAAAATTTGGGGGTCAAGGAGAACTCATATGGTGCGCCAGTCATTGATCACAAAATTGTTGCAGAAGGTGTTTTATGCAAGTTTGAGCTAGCAAAGTGATTCTCATCATTATGCAATTTTAACTCATTTGAAGAAGGTTGCCAATGTAAACTTTGTAAACCCTAGAAATGGGTAGTAATGCATTTCGGGCCTATTTTCGGGACTATAACATGTACAAAAAGTTTCGGGCCCAATGGAAAAACTTGGCAATGTAATATTACCAAATTCTTGAAATCAATAGAAATGGGTTTGAGGGGATTGGTACAAGTTAATCTGTTCTCCTTGATGAACCACCTGGTGTGGATGCATTATTGGAGGATTATATCATGTCCACAAAGTTTGAGCTTAAGGGGAGATAGTTGGTAATGTGGAGCTACTCAAATTTGGATCTGAACACACAGGGTTTTGTGATATTTTTGTGATCCAAAACAATTGGGATTTATGTGAAACTTGGCAAGATGATCTCATATATCATGTGTGACATGCCAGAATTTCCCTGGATTTATTTGAGAATATTTCTCATAGAAATATTTCAAATGCTTGAAATAGGCACAAATGGTTTTGAAGGGCTTTGTCCAATATTTTGAACATGACCATGTGTTGAAACTCTTATATATTGACAATATATGTCCACTAAACTTTCCTAATTTTTCTAAAATATTTTTGAAGCATTTAAATAATTTTTCCCTGTAAAAGACCATTTCTGGCCTTAAGAAAAAGCCTTTAAATAAAATATTAAAATAATAGTTGGTGTTTTTGGGAAGTTATATATATAGTAGGTCCCAAATAAAGCATTTGGGGAAAAAGATCAACCTAATTTGGGGACTTGTCATGATCATTGGACTAGAGTAGGGATCAAGGAAAAGAGTTCTTGAGGGTATGAGGGTGTTTTATGAATTATAGAGCACCAGCAAGCAATCAAACAAGCAAGCCAATCAACACACAAGTCAAGCATCACAACTACAGAAAAAGTTTTAATTGGCCCTAATTTTTTAGTCATGTTAAAGTAGTCACGAGAGGCAAAACACAGGATGTGACCCACCCATGTTGTAGGCTTTTGCCCTAACGTACCTTCTCTGGTAACGTCGGGCCTGCAGTTGGTAAAAAGTAGAGAGAGCCCGAGCTATGTCGCGCTCTCCTTTTAAGGCGTCTAGCTCATCCTGCCAGTCTAACTCGTCTTCCTTTTCCTCATACATGCACACCCTTGGTGCATCGTGAATAATATCATAGGGGAGGACTGCTTCTACCCCATAGACCATGAAGAATGGTGTGTATCCCATTGATCTGTTCGGGGTGGTGTGTAGGCCCCATAGGACAAAGTCGAGCTCCTCTACCTTATTATAGTCGGACTCATGAAGAGATCAAATAGAACGTGGCTTAATGCCGCTCATGATGAGGCCGTTTTCTTGTTCGACTTGTCCATTGGTCTGCACCTGACACACCAATGCGTAATCGAGCTTGATGCCCATTTCTGCGCACCAATCCTTGACATCTTGGGACGTGAAGTGGGATCCATTATCCGTTATTATACTATGCGGGACTGTAACAGTGTACCACGCCGGATATAAAGTCGATTACTGGTACGGACTTAGAAGATTTGATGGGTTTTGCCTCTATCCATTTGGTGAACTTGTCAACCATGACCAGTAAGTATTTATTCTTCTTGGTCCCCCCTTTAAGTGGTCCGACCATGTCTAGCCCCCAGACCGCGAAAGGCCAGGTGATCGGAACAGTCCGAAGAGCTGTTGGGGGCATGTGACTCTGATTTGCAAAAAGTTGACACCCCACGCAGTTTTTGACACGTGACTAGGCATCCGCTCGTGTAGTGGTCCAAAAGAAACCATCTCGGAAGGCCTTGCTAACCAATGCTCTTGGTGCGGCATGATGATCGCCCATCCCTGCGTGGACTTTATCTAAGAGTTGTCGTCCTTCTTCCTCAAATATGGACCGCTGTAATATTCCGGTGGTGCTTTTCTTGTCTAACTCAACCGCGTGTACTTTGTTGGCTTTGGATCGCTGAATTATGTGATGTTCCTCCGTCTGATCATCGGAGAATTCTTTGCAAAGAAGGTAGGTGTAACATCCCAGGACCGACGCTCCAGAAGATTCCAGAAGATTCCCCTTTTATTTCCATTTTCGTCCGTGGTTTGTTTGGTTGTTGCATTCATCATCACATCATTTGCATCATCTGCATAGCATCGTCACTTGTTTTTCGAAAACTTGCATCCGTTCATAGTCGCTGGTTCTCTCCGTTCTAGCCGTTGCCCGTTTCAAGACCAACCACACATGCACGCGCCCACGACATCGTTAAAAAACTGTTTTTAAAGTGCGCAAAAAAATATATTCTCAGACTGGGACGAAAGTTGGCGTGCGGTCTTAATATATTGTAGGTGGACAGCCTGCCAAATTTTGTCGCAATTAGAGCTCGTTTGATACCCCATCGGTCAACTGTAGCAGTGTGGTCATCGGTTATTCGTCAGACGTGTTCGGTGTTTTAAAACCCTGGTGTCACGAGCCGCAAACCTCCCTCTCGTTTGCCCCAAGCCCATCTACACGGCGACCACAACCCACTTTGCTGCCCCTCTGTCCGTGGTTATCACATCGCGATCGGACGGACAAGGTCCAACCCCCAACCCTAGTGCCTTCCCTATATAAACCCCATGGAGAGAGACCCCTCACTCTCTTGGGTTTCCCCCATGTAAAATTGCAGCCACACCCCTAGAAAACCCCACCTGCTAACCCTCCTCCTCTAGATCCCGCAGCCCCAACAATCTGCCCGTTTTCGGGCCTCAAATCACGATCTAGAGGCTAAAATTTGTCCAATTCCACACCTAGCGGACATGTCGGGCGGCCAACCCGGACAATGTCTGCTGACCACAGAGCCCCGTGCTCCTCCGCAGCCCGCAGCTCGCTTCCGAGCTCTACCGCCGCCGCCGCGTCGCCTCCTGCGACCGTGCCCCATCTCTGGCCCTCTCCGGAGAGCTGCTGGCGACCACCGTAGCAGTCAGCCAGAATCAGGCCGGACCGCGCCGCCCTTGCCCGTGCTCCTCCCTTCCTCTCCTCCTCCTCTCTCTCTCACCTCGCCTCTCTCTCACCCGCAGGACATCGCCGTCGGTCCCTCGAGCTTGCTGCCGCCCCTCACCGGAGGCGCTACGCCACCCAGCCTCGCCGGATTTGCCCGACTTCATGCCCGCCACCAGCCGTCAGTCGCCGGGCCGTCGCCTCCATGACCCCGTCGGCCTCCTGCTCGAGCTGACGAGGGGGACGATGCCGCTCGAGCCTCCTCCCGCGTTGACCAGAGCCCGTCTGGGTCTCCCTTCCGTCAAGGCCCAGACCAAGGCCCATGGCCGCTAGGGTGAGCGGCACCCCTATCCTCCGCCCTGGCCGATCCCCTGTTATGTTGTGCCCAGTGCATCGTTGAATTTTAGAAAAAAAATGATAAACTCATGCATTAATAACTCGAGATCCGTGCATCATTTGAGAAA
Source organism: Hordeum marinum (assembly GCA_022496015.1). NCBI lineage: Eukaryota > Viridiplantae > Streptophyta > Magnoliopsida > Poales > Poaceae > Hordeum > Hordeum marinum. The sequence continues at coordinate 179,508,489 of CM039674.1, forward strand.
AAAATTATATATGAATGTGACAGTTATTTTATGTAGATTCACAATATTCAACTTTCACATATGATAAAAATGTTTAACATGTCATTTTCTATTATTTTGTATATTTGTCACGATTTGCATTGCACATAATATTTAAGCGTGCATTCAATCTAAGCAAACAATACAGGAAAAATGTGTAGATTGATTATATCGCAATTTCATGCATGATAAAATGTTGGCATGATGTTTGCATTTATTTTCCATAAATTATTTGCTAATAAATTATGCAATAAAACTTGCGTAATTAATGGTGACATAATTCCCTACATGAACCTATCATGTTATATATGTTTTCGGGGTAGAAAAATTCATAGAATTTATCTGCGGATTTAGCTTTGTCATTTGATCATTTTTGTGTGTATGTTATTTTGCTGTGATGCCCTTTTGTTAATTTTGTGGGATTTAATCCGTGCATGATATGAATTAATTTTGAACATGAGATATGCCCTTTGTTATGTGTCCTAGTCCCTGGACATTTTGCTTGCCATAGAAATTTATGTATAGGTGTTATTTTCTTGTTGAAAACATGCTATAAAAATTCTGCTCTGTTGAGGGTCCAAAATATTTCTAAGTTTGGAATCTCTAATATTTTGTTGCTGTCTTGCCATGTGTTTTGCTAGTGATCTAGAACTCCTTTGGGGTTGGTGTAATGGAGTTATTTGTAGTAGATAATGTCCTTTAGTAAGATGTTAAGTTTCATGCCATAGTATGACCTGTATCATATAGTTTCACTTCTGTCAATATGCCTTCGTGATAAAACTGCACTGTCAAAACTGGTATTTTCACCATGTCTGAAACTGTTTTTCAAGTAGCCATCTTGTGAGCTTCCTACCATGTGATCCATGCATGTTTTGAATATGATATGTGAAGATGAAATGAGGTTTGTGTTATATGCTACTGCCCCATGTCTAGTTTGTGCATTTTAGGATCTTGTAGCTTGTTGTTTTCATGCGTGCAAAATGCCATGTTGCTGTCTTGGGCAGATTTAGTATAAAACTTGTGTTGGTTGTTGTGGTTGAACCGTAGATCCGTTTTGGCATGCCATATATGAAACTTGATTAGAATTTCATGTAGTATCATAATATCTTGTAGCATTCATGATTTTAAGTGTTGTGGTTATCATTTCCATGCATTTGCATTCATGGCATGATCATATTGTGTGTGTCATATCTTTTAGGCCGTAGCTCCATTCGAGATGTTCCATATATGTAAATTGAATAGAATGATGTGTAGAATGGCATGGTATACTTTATTCTATCGTTAGACAAATATAAAATATGGTTAGTTCAGCTCTGGACCAATTTCGAAATTAACATATGAGGTCATTTCGGAAATACTATAAGTTGTTTCCGACCTCATTTAAGATGCCTAGATTGTGTAGTTTACTTATGCTTCACCTCTTGCCATGTATAACAACATTTAACATTGGTGAGTACCTAAACGGGAGTGAACTAAATAATTCGAACCTAGAGTTTCTTCAATATGCAACCCGTTGCATATTTAGCTCACTTAATGTGTAGGAGTTGTTTGATGTTCTTTGCCATTCCTTGCATATTAAAACCGAACATGCATCATATTTGTTGGTGAATCATGTCATGCATATGTTGTGGTGTTCCATGTTTTGATTGTTGTTTCGGTTTGTTCCTTCTCGATAGAGTTCCGAAAGCATTCGGAGTGTGAGGAATCGTTCGACTTCATTGGCACGTCTTTCATGGATTCGATCTTCTTCCGAGCGGGATCTCAGGCAAGATGACACATTTCCTTGGATACGAGTACTATCATTGCTATGCTAGTTGTCTAGCTTTTATCGTTATGTCATGCTACCTACCTCTTGTTTGTCAAGCCTCCCAACATTGCCATGAAAGTCTCTAACCCTCCACATCCTAGTAAACATTTGTTTGGCTATGTTACCGCTTGCTCAACCCTTCTTATAGCATTTGTAGCTACAAGTGCAATTGCTTTCATGTGACAACATGGACATTCTTTGTTATCAAAATATTATTGCTATTTAATTTAATGCACTTATACACTTGGTAAAAGGTGGAAGGCTTGGCCTTTTGCTCGGTGTTTTGTTCCACTCTTGCCGCCCTAGTTACTTGTGAACCGGTGTTATGTTCCATAATTGAGCACTCCTAACATGCTCGGGGTTGTTATGGGGACCCCCTTTATTTTCGTTTTAGGATAAATCTTGTCTAGAAAGGCCCAACATTGGTACTATATTTGCCTAATAACTAATAAAATTGCATAGGGACCCGCCGACACCCGCGGATAATTTAATCAACCCCCGGGCCAGTGCTCCTCATGATTGTTGGTCCAAACTAGGGTCATGTGTGGGGCCAACCCAGTGCAAATGTATGCTATGCTCATCTGGTCGTGTCCTGAAAATGAGATCTAGGGCTCCTATCGGGTATGCCGACACGCCGGGCGGCCTTGCTGGATTTGTTTTACCTTTCTCAAACATCTTGAGTGAGGAATTCCGTTTATTCTTCAGGCTATGTAGAGGTGGCGGATTTCCTATGGAATTGCCCAGGAAGATCACGAGATCCATGGTCGAGGTTATTCCCGCTGTGTCTGGTTAATTTGTGATGGATGAGTTGGAGCACCCCTGCAGGGTTAAATCTTTTCGAGAAGCCGTGCCCGCGGTTATGTGGCAAACTTGGATACTTTGTTTAGCACCCGGTCATAGAAAACTTGAAGTAAACTCTAATAAAATACACCAACTGTGTGTGTAACCGTGACTGTCACTTCTCGTGAGTCCTTATCCGAGAGAGAACATTGTGGGGTTATGTTTGACGTAAGTAGGTGTTCAGGATTAGTTAATGATCATTACTAGTTCCCGTCAGTTATGCGTAGACAACCATACTTTAATTTCTATATTCTTAAGTTAGCCACTCAAATAAATGTTTAGTCACTTGCTGCAGCCTCACCACTTGACCATACCTCACCCATTAAGCTTTAATAGTCTTGATACCCTTGGAAATGAGATTGCTGAGTCCTTGTGGCTCACAGATTACTACAACAACAGTTGTAGGCACAGGTAATGCAATGCTTTAACATGAGAGCTTTGCTTGCTGTTGGAGTTCTTCTTCTTCTTCATCGATCTAGGATGGGTTCCAGGTGGCAGCCTGGGATAGCAAGGATGGATGTCATTTTATCGTTTGATTTCGTCCGTAGTCAGACCCTGCTCTTCTGTATGATGTTTGAGTATGTTGTTGTATTGATGTGACTCTAATGTAGCTTGTGTCGAGTGTAAACCAATTCTATATACTCATCACTTCTGCACATGTACTTGTAATGACATCCATTCTGGCAACACGACGAGATGCCATTCTATCCCTGTCGAGGCCCTCGTGCCAAAATAAGGATAGGACCGCATCTTGGGCGTGACAGGAGGTGAGGAAGGGCTCAGTCAATGGAGCGATTACTGCCATGACCTCATGAGTCGAAGGTGTTTCATCCATTACGGACCCACCGATGATTTGGTCATCTAGTTCATTTATCAGGGGGAACAACCTGAGGGGACTCCGACTCATAAGTCGTGATCACCGAATGCACGTGTACATTGATCCCAGAGATCAATGCTCACTGAACACATAGAAGCTGAATAACAAGAGTCCTACATCCACATTTAGCGTCTTACACAAATAAAGACCATGAAGGTCTAGTCTTACATAGATAGGGCCACATTGGCCAAAAAGTAGGAGAAATCTTAATTGAAAGCGTGAACGCATGCCATCTGCCTTAAACCTACAGACATTCTGACTAGGAAGCATCCTAGTGCGCATGATCATCGCCAATGAACTCTTCACCGTACTCCTGTTCTTCCATCCCTGGCCAATTAAATAACAAGTGGCAAGCCAATGAGTAGGTTGAATGTACTCGCAAGCAACCCATGTTGTGGAACATGGTATAACAATACATTATATAGCACTAATAGGTGTTTGCTAGAAAGCTAATTTTGAATGCAATGACATGATCAAGAAACTTGGTAAGCATGCATTAATAGGTGGTAGATATCGATACGAACAAGTTACCGATATCATCATAAGCAGGGGTTGAACATCTCATGGTTCATTTATCACATCAAGTCATCTGACATGTGTCAAGTGTCATCATCGTGTCATCCACCCGCACACACTCCAAATTTAGTAAACATTTGGACTTAGCACAAGAGCGGTCATCCAACTATCCTTGACCGTGGACACGGCTATTCGAATAGTTTTACAATATGCAGAGGTTACACACTTTACCCACAAGACTCGGGGAACTTCCATGTCATCCACGACTCGCGGTATATAACATACCCGAGGTAAGCACCAGAACAATGCCTTTCCCCTAGCGATACTAAACAAAGAGTCCACTCGATTGGTACCCATCCCACATGATGAACACCACTCGTAGCATCCATGCAGGGACCAACGGTGTGCCCGGTGCCTGTGAAGACAGCGCATGATCGTCCATACCGGCACGACCCCGTATCGAGAGTGACCATGCCACTCCCGCCACTAGTATTGAGAGACCCTTGCCAGTACCCGCCAATTTAATCAACAGAGCCCCGTCCCATAAGGGGTTTCGTGATTGCGCATGTAAGGTTGGAGTAGCGGTTGCAACTTACACCAATCCATTTATTGAAAACCACACACACCCACTTGCTCCGGTACACCACTTCTTTCTCAAGTGGTCACCAACTCAACATCATCTCCCACTGGCATTAGTGGCACCCGACGGTTTTTTTGAAAAGTCTTTGAATTCACCTCTTTATTTCCATCACCATGCATAAATCCCGATCCCACTTGCGTAGCATCTACTGGCGTCCTATCTACTCCCACCCGCACAACCCTCATAAGGATGATAGGTTCATGCATGATGCAAGTATCAATGGTAAAAGTAATGGAGGCATCCCACCGAAGTGGTCACCACATCACATGATCAACAACAAGGAATAAGGTTTTATATTACATGCATGAAAATGGTTTCTTAACATGGTCAAAGGGCTGCTTGCCTGGTTCAACAAAGTCCTTGGGGTCTTCGAAGTCTTCGGATCCAACTTCCTTGTCAACAGTGCAATCTATCGTCGCGATAAATAGCGATCAAAATAAACATTACCCAAAAACAGATCACACAAAGCTACTATTAAAATGCTACCCTATTCTGATAAATACTAAAAACTATAATGAAAATATTTGTCTAAGGTTTTGCAATGGAAACATTTTTGAAAATTATTAAACAAAGGCAAAAAGATTCCAAAAATAGGTGTTAAAATAAAACAGTGCATAAAAAGTTTTCCACATTTTTCACAAATGGCACTATTAAATTCTATGGAATATTCTAGGATTTATGGTGGAAAAATATTTGGCATTGGACAAATATTGAGCTCTGTGGGATTTTTGGGAAAACTGAAGTAACAGGAAAAGAAAAAGAGGCCCCAGAGCCAACTGGGCCAGAACAGTCCCAGTTGGGCCGACCTGCTGTCATGCTAGGCCTGGGCGAGCCGGGGCGCGCACGCCATCTGGGTCCAAACCCGAGAGGCGGACCCCAGGCGCCAGCCTCGTAGAGAGGGAGAGGGGCAGGGGAGAGGATGACAGGTGGGGCCACCTGCCATCTCCTTCCTCTCGACAGGAAGGGGGGGCTCACCGACAGCGAAAGGAACACGGCGAAGGGAGCTAAGGGCAGGGACAGAACCGGCATCGAGCCGCCGGTCTCCTGGAGGTGGAAGGGCGGCTAGAGGTGGCCGGAGTCGCCGACAGCAAGAAAGCCGCGGCGGAGGGCTTCGAGAGGAGGTCACTGGGGCCTCTCTCGTGCTGCAAAAACAACGGGGAGTAGAGGGGAATGCATTAGTGGGGGAGGGAGGAACAACCAAAGCAGAAGGAGGGCCGAAGGGGCTCTGTACCCGGAGATCGATAGGGCGAGGCCGCGGGGAGGATCGGCTCGATCCCGAGCGCTCGGTCACGGGGAAGTCGAGTTGGGCTCCCCGAGGACGAGTGGAAGGGAGAGGAGGGGTCCGGAGGGGAGAACGGGATGCGTGGAGGCCCTTTTATAGGCACCCGGTGGTCCACCGAGCTCGGGGCCAGGGGCGAGGGGGTGAGGGCGTGTCTGCGGTGCTCGAGGCGTTGGTCTAGGCCAAGGGGAGAGGAGAGAGAGGCAAGGGAGCACGCGCGTGCGAGCCTCGCGGATGGTTGAGCTGGGCGGCGCCGGGAACGCGTGCGTGAGGTCGCTTGAGGAGGAGAGAGGAGGGGCCGACAAGGTGGCGTGTCACGGATGCCGAGGGCGTGTCGAGGAAGGGGGTTAAACAAGGTTTTTGCCATTTTGGCTGAAGGTGTTTGATGGAGATTAGGGCAAGAAAATGGACTTTTCTTGCCATAGGAATTGACAGGGTCAAATTGAATAAAGTTCACAATGTAACTTTGTGAAACCCTAGAAATCAGCAGAATTTGGTTTCTGTAGATCTAGTTATGCTAAGCTAATCCCCATGATGCACCACTTAGTGTAGCATCATCATTTGGTTATTAGAACAGGTCCACAAAGTTTGGAGTCAAGGTAAGAAACTTCACAATGTAAACTTGCTCAAATTTGAATCCAGATAGGGAGGGTTTTGGAATAGTTTGATGAACCATTTCAACTTGGATTGAGATGAAAATTTGCAAGATCATCACCTATGACAGTGTTGACTTGTTGGAATTTTCTTGGAATTTATTGAGAATATTTCTTATAGAAATATTTCAAAAGCTTGATTTGGGCAGAAAGCGTTTTGAGGGGTTTTGACCATGATTTTGAATATGACCACATGTTGAAACTCATATATATGGAAAATATATGTCCACTAAGTTTCCCTAAATTTTCTCAAATATTTTGAAAGCATTTAAATAATTTTTCCTTATGAAAAACCATTTCTGGTCTTAACAAAAAGCCTTTAAATATAAAATAAAAATAATCTTTAAAATTAATATTTGGTGGTTTTGGAAAGTCTTATATATAGTAGATTTGAAGTAAATCCTTTGGGGAAAAAGGATCCGCCCAATTTGAGGACTTGCGGAGGAAACCTCAAATTGGTGGTTTTTGAAAACCTAGTTTGAATAAATCCTTTTTGGTCAATTTTTTTTTGATAAAAATAGTTTTGGGCACTACTCACATGGCATGATCATTGGGCAAGAAGTTTGGGTCAAGGAAGATGGATATGGAGAGGGATAGAATCTAAGAGTCCAATACACAAACAACCAAACAAGCAACAATTCAAGCAATCACAAGAACTGAAAAGTTTTAATTGGCTCCAAATTTTGTAAATCCGAGCATAACAAGGTGATACAAACACAGGGTGTGACAGACCTACCCCCCTTACAAGAATCTCGTCCATGAGATTCCTAGGCTAAGCGCTAAAAAGATAAGGGAACTCAGATCTAAGATAGTGGTTGCTCCATTGGACCTTGAAATACTTGATGGTGCGGCTTCGGGTGCAATGCTCGGCTTCATCCAAAATGCGAACCGGCCTCTCACGATAAGTGGGGTTTGGCTGAAGATCGATGGTCTGATGGTCGATGTCCTTGTGGAGGTCGGGGCGGTTGGGAACTTGGAGACACTTTCGGAGTTGTGACACATGAAATACGTTGTGCACATCCGATAGCTCGGAAGGGAGCTCTAGCTGATAGGCAACTTATTCTTGCCTGTCGGTGATCCTGAAGGGGCCGATAAACCTTGGTGCAAGTTTTCCCTTGACGTGGAATCTCTTGGTTCCTTGGAGAGGCGTGACACGGAGGTAAACATGGTCTCCAACACAGAAACTCATGTCCTGACAGTGAGAGTCTGTGTAGCTCTTCTGCCTAGTCTTGGTGGTCTCGAGTCGCTCTCGGACGAGTTGAACTTGCTCTTCTGCTTCGCGGAGGATATCTGGCCAAAGACTAGCCCTTCTCCGATTTCCGACCAGTTGAGGGGAGTACGACACTTGCGTCCATACAACACCTCAAATGGTGCCATCTGAAGACTCGAGTGATAGCTGTTATTGTATGAGAACTTAGCAAATGACAGAAAATCTTCCAACTTGGCTCCATAGGCCAAGACACAAGCGTGGATCATATCTTCGAGTATCTGATTTACTTGTTGCGTCAGTCCACCGGTCTAAGGGTGAAAAGCAATGCCGAAAGAGAGCTTGGTTCGCAAGGCTTCTTGGAACCTACTCCAGAACCTTGAGGTGAACTGGGTGCCTCAGTCCGATAAAATCTCCTTAGGAACTCTGTGGAGGTTTACAATCCAGTTGATGTTGAGGTTGGCCAATTGGTTCCCATTGTTGGTTGTCTTAATGGGAATGAAGTGGGCTACTTAGGTCAGGTGGTCGACAATGACCCAAATAGAATCATTCCCTTTGCTTGACCATGGTAATCCAGTGATGAAATCCATCCCGACTTTGTCCCACTTACTTTCAGGCACTTAGAGAGGTTGCAATAGTCCAACGGGTCACTGATGCTTAGCTTTGACTCTCTGGCATATGTCACACTTAGCGACAAATGTGCCTATTTCCCGTTTCATGCCATGCTACCAGAATCTTGCCTTGAGGTCTTGGTACATCTTGGTTCCTCCAAGATGGATGGAGTATGGAGTGTCATGAGCTTCTTGAAAGATAAAGTTCTTGAGCTCCTCTTTGTTGGGTACACAGATGCAATTCCTGAACCATACAACTCCTTGTTCATCAACTGAGAATCCTGGGGCCTTGCCTGCCTTGATCTTCCTCTTGATGACTTCAATGCTCTCGTGTCCCTTCTGAGCTTCCTTAATATCATCCATCAAGGTAGGCTTTGCTTCGAGGTTAGCGAGGAATCTAGGTGCAACTAGTTCCAAGACAAAGCTTTCAAGATCTTCATATAGGGCGGGTAACCTTTCCTTAATCATGCCATTCAAGGAAAATGCCTTTCTGCTTAAGGCGTCTGCTACCACGTTGGCCTTTGCGGGGTGGTATTGAACACTGAGGTCATAATCCTTGATCAACTCCAACCATCTTTGCTGCCTCATGTTCAATTCCCTTTGGGTGAAAATATACTTCAAACTCTTGTGGTCTATGTATATCTCACATCGCTTCCCCAGAAGGTGATGTCGCCATGTCTTCAAGGCATGAACCACAACTGCCAACTCAAGATCATGAGTAGCATAGTTCTCTTCATGAGGACGTAGCTGTGTAGATAGATATGCTATAACTCTTCCTTCTTGCATTAGAACACCTCCAAGCCTGGTTCTCGATGCATCACAATATATCACAAACTCCTTGTGAATATCGGGGGTGGCCAAAACTGGGGCCGTTGTCAATCTCTTCTTGAGCTCTTGGAAGCTTTCCTTGCACTTAGCTATCCATTCAAACTGCTTGTCCTTCTTCAAAAGCTAGGTCATGGGTCGAGCAATGCTCAAGAACCCTTCCACGAACTTGCGTAAATATCCCTTAAGTACGAGGAAGCTCCTGACTTCCTTCATGGTGGTTGGGGATTGCCATTCAGTCACGGCTTCAATCTTGGCAGGATCCACTGACAATCCTTTTGCAATCAACACATGACCCAAGAATCGGACATCATGCAGACAGAATTCACACTTGCTGAACTTGGCATAAAGATGGTGCTCTTGAAGCTTATCTAGGACCAATCTCAAGTGTTGCTCATGCTCTTCTTAAGACTTGGAGAAGACGAGTATGTCATCAATGAAGACGACAATGAACTTGTCCAAGTACTCCATGCAGACTTTATTCATGAGATACATGAAGTAGGTAGGGGCATTGGTTAACCCAAATGACATGATTGTGTATTCATAGAGGCCATACTGGGTTACAAATGTTGTCTTCAGAATGTCTTGGGGTCTGATCTTCAACTGATAGTACCCAGACCTGAGGTCGATCTTGGAGAACACCTCGGCTCCGTTCAACTGATCGAACAAGTCTTCGATATTGGGGAGTGGGTACTTGTTCTTTATTGTAACTTCATTGAGAGAACGGTAATCGACATAGAGTCTGATAGTCCCATCCCTCTTTGACACAAATAGAACATGCGATTCCCAAGGAGAGGCACTAGGGTGAATGAATCCTTTTCTGAGCAGCTCTGCCAATTGCTTCTTAAATTCGGCCAACTCTTTGGATCCCATCCTATAGGGCTTCTTATAGATGGGCCTGGATCCAGGCATTAGTTCAATGATGAAATCAATGTCGCGGTCAGGAGGCATTCCGGGCAGATCATCAGGAAATACATCTGGGTATTCACATACCACTCGCACTTGATCCAACTCAATTCCCGATAGACAGTTAGCCTGAGGGGCTTGAGTGGAGGCAGGGTTGGGGACATACTTTACTTCCACTCCTTGGCTATTGGTCATGGTAACAATCCTCTTGGCACAGTCTAGCAAGCCTTGGTGCTTGGTTAACCTGTCCATGCCTAGGATCACATCCAAACCTTCTGACTTCAGGATGATAAGGTCTTCTAGGAAATCTACCCCGTTGATGTTAATCTCAACTCCCTTACAACGTATCCCAGACTTCATAACTGATCCCGGGGTTTGTATGAACATATGACTACCCAGGGGAGTAGGTTTGATGCCACTCTCTAGTGCCAACTTTTGGGTGACAAAAGAATGCGAAGCTCCACAATCAAATAGTACTATTGCTGGGGTTGAGTTGACGAGGAACATACCCAGTATGACGTCCGGGTCTTACTAGGCTTCCTCTGCGATGACATGATTCACACAACCGTTGCCATTGTTGGGATGGTTGCGGGGAGTGGGGTTCCTTGGGGGTGCTCCACGGCTTTGACCTTGGTTCGACGCATTGGGGCATGGTGCATCTGGCTTCCTGTTGGGACACAACCTAGAGATGTGTTCTGGTTGACCACATCCAAAACAAATGACTTGCACAGGGTTGTTGTTGTAGTTTCTGCCATCGTTGTTGTTATTGGGGTTGTTGTAAGCTAGCCTGGGATTGGCATACTGCTGAGGCCGGTAGCTCGGACGAGACGCAGGAGGTCTAGCCTACTGTGGTTGATAGGTCAGCTTGGCTAGGGATGGCTGCTAGGGCAAGGCTTCTGGTTGCTAGAGCTACCCTTGCTGATCATCTTGTGCTTGCGAGTGTCGTCTATGGCACGATGCTTCTCCTCCAGCATGAGGGCCTTGTTCACCAGGTCAAAGAAGGTACGACAGTCGCAGATGATGAGCAGATACTACAGGGTTTGTTGAAGTCCTTCCATGAAGCGTTCCTTCTTGACAGCCTCCGAGTTGACATCTTCAGGTGCATACCTTGACAGCAGGTTGAACTTCTGCAGGTACTCCTTAACAGAGCCACTTCCTTGCTTCAGCGCTCAAAATTCTCTCATCTTGATAGCCATGATCCGAGAAGGAATGTGGGCGGTGCGGAATCCTTCCTTGAAGTCATTCCAAGTGATCACACGCTCACCATGCATGACCTCGAATCCATCCCACCAAACACGGGCGGTACCTCCGAGGCAGTGAGAGGCATAAAGAACCTTCTCATGGTCCTCGTAGCAATTGACCAGTGCAAGGAGGTCCTTGATGGTGCGGATCCAGTCATCAGCATCCGAAGGTTCAGCAGTCTCGGTGAAGGTTGGGGGTGAATTCCTCTGGAACTCAGACTGAGTGGAGAGGCCATTGCCGTTCCTGCCTTGTGGGTGGTTGCTCACGAGGGCCTGAGCTATCTGCTGAATAGCAGCATTATTGGCTTGGGATTCCTCCCGAAGAACTTGGATAAACTTAGCTATGGTCATGATCTCCGGTGGAGGTGGTGGCGGGGGAATGTCGCCTTGTGGCTGCTCCCGGTGTCCTCCAGCGTGAGTAGTCCCACCAGCTCCTTGTTGCTGGCTTGAGTTGCCGACTTTAGGGTTGGCGAAGGAGATGTTGCAAGTAGCAGACGCCATCCTGTTTGGAGCAGCCAAGTCAAACAACTGGGATAGACGAGAGGAAAAGCATCAATGGAAAAGCGTGCCTAAGGGGGTGGGTCGAGTGCAAGTGTGTTAAAACAAAGGTCGAAGGACGAACACATATATTAAGATAAGATAGACGATGGAGTCGCTTACATGTTGCCTAAGGCAAAAGCGCCACTTGCATCGGAACACAAACAACAAAAAAATCGACAAACACACATGGTTTCAAATGAACCATTACATGGACTCCACTTCGCATGAGGGGTAGATGACTAATCCTACCCTAGGGGTTCTCGGACTCAGGTGGTGGAGTGCTCGGTCTCATCGTCATGCTCCTCCGGGTCTTCCTTCTGTTCATCATCCGAACGGGCATCATTCCCGGTCGAAGGGGTCGGGGAGCGAGGAGGTCCATCCCGGCGATGCTTCGTCGGTGGGTCGGTGAAGAGCTCACGGTACTCCTTCGCACTCATGCGATGACAACGTGTTGGTACATCCCTAGCTGGGGGTACTCCTCCTTGATAAGCGATGGCTGGTCGTCCCTCGGGGTCTCCATCATTCTTGATCTTGTCTCGCTTCGTCCTGGCTTGCCGAAGTATCTCTCGAGAGTGGTGAAGTTCCTCGCGGAGCTTCACGGACTCCTTAATCATGTGGTGAACCAGACTATCGGTGGAGAGGCTGAAGTAGCTCTGGAACCTAAGTGCTGTGCCATCCTCCTGGGATGGAACCTATGTCCAACTCTTGCCAAGATCATCCTTCCTGAAAGGAAGGTAGCGAGTAGTCGGCTCGTCACACATCTCTGGAATGATGTCTCGTAGGTGCAGAAGTGCCTTGCGTGTAGCTAACTCGACTACGAGTATCATGGTCTCCATCTGTGGTCCATCAAAGAACCAACTGGTCGGGGAGTCATTTGGCTTCACGGCCAAATCTGCGTGGTACTCCTTCGTGACGCCATCAACCCAGTGCTCATGGTAGAGGAAAGTGGGTTGTTGGAGAAACTGGCACATCTCCCGGCTATCCCCAAGAAGTAAGGGAAACTTGGATGTGAGGAAGGTTTGAAGGGAGGAGAGTCAGCACAGTGTTGTGTGAACAATAGAAGTGGTAAATAGTACAGAATTCCTAAGTATAGGTGCTAGGTGTAGTTTTGAAAGCGGTTTTATCCTAACTAACATCCATGCTAACAAAGGGCTTCCAATAGTCAGGATGCCCTGATACTAGCTCTATGTGGACCCCGACTCATAATTCTTGAGCACCGAATGCACGTGTGCAGTAATCCCAGAGATCAATGCTCACTGAACACACAGAAGCTGAATAACAAGAGTCTTACATCCACATTTACCATCTTACACAAATAAAGAACATGAAGGTCTAGTCTTACATAGATAGGGCCACATTAGCCAAACACTTAAACTTAACAAGCAGTAGAAATCTTGATCGAAAGTGTGAACCCATGCCATCTACCTTAAACCTACATGCATTCTGACTGGGAAGCGTCCTAGTTCGCTTGTTCGTCACCAACGAACTCTTCATCGTACTCATGTTCTTCCATGCCAGCCAATTAAATAACCAGTGGCAATCCAATGGGTACTTTGAATTTACTCGCAAGCAACCCATGTTTTGGAACAAGGTATAAAAATGCATGATATACCACTAATAGGTGTTTTGTAGAAAGCTAATTTTGAATGCAATGACATGATCAAGTAACTAGGTAAGCATGCATTAACAATTGGTAGATATCCATATGAACAAGTTACAGATATCATCATAAGCAGGGGTTGAACATCTCATGTTCATTCATCACATCAAGTCATCTAACTTGTCTCAAGTGTCATCTCTGTGTCCTCCACCCGCACACACTCCAAGTATAGTAATCATTTGGATGTAGTACAAGAGCGGTCATCCAACTATCCTTCACTGTGGACATGGCTATTCGAATAGTTTTACACTCTGTAGAGGTTGCACACTTTACCCACAAGACTCGGGGAACATCCGTGTCATCCATGACTTGTTGTATATAACATACCCAAGGTAAGCACCCGAACAATGCCTTTCCCCTAACGATACTAAACAAAGAGTCCACTCAATTGCTACCCAGCCCACATGATGTACATCACTCATAGCATCCATATAGGGCCCGATAGTGTGCCCGGTGCCTGTGAAGACAACGCATGATCGTCCATACCGGCACGACCCCGTATCGAGAGTGACCACGCCACTCCCGCCACTAGTATTGCGAGACCCTTGCCAGTACCCACCAAACTAATCAACAGAGCCTCGTACCATAAGGGGTATCATGGTTGTGCACGTAAGGTTGGAGTAACGGTCGCAACTTAGACCAATCTGTTTTTCAAAAACCACACGCACACCACTTGCTCCGATACACCACTTCTTTGTCAAGTGGTCACCAACTCAACATCATCTCCCTCGGGCATTAGTGTCACCCGACTATTTTTTGAAAAGTCTTTGAAATCACCTCTTTATTTCCATCACCATGCATAAATCCTGATCATAGTTGTGTAGCATCTACTGGCATCCTATCTACTCCCACCCGCACAATCCTCATAAGGATGGTAGGGTCATGCATGATGCAAGTATCAATGGTAAAAGTAACGGAGGCATCCCACCGAAGTGGTCACCACATCACATGATCAACAACAAGGAATAAGGTGCTATATGACATGCATGAAAATTGTTTCTTAACATGGTCAAAGGGCTGCATGCCTGGTTCAGCAAAGTCCTCGGGGTCTTCGAAGTCTTCGGATCCAACTTCCTCATCACCAGCGCAATCTATCGTCACGATAAATAGACATAAAAATAAGCATCACCCAAAAATTGAGCACACAAAGCTACTATTAAAATGCTAACCTATATTGATAAAAACTAAAAACTATAATCAAAATATTTGTTTACGGTTTTGCTATGGAATTTTTTCTGAAAATTATTAAACAAAGGCAAAAAGATGCCAAAAATAGGTTTTAAAATAAAACAATGCATAAAAAGATTTCCACATTTTTCACAAATGGCACTATTAAATTGAATGGAATGTTCTAGGATTTATGGTGGAAATATATTTGGCATGGGACAAGTATTGAGCTCTGTGGGATTTTTGGGAAAACTGGAGTAAGAGAAAAAGAAAAAGAGGCCCGAGAGCCAACTAGGACAGAACAGACCCAGTGGGCCGGCCTGTGGCCGAGCCAGGCCTGGGCGAGCTGGGGGGCGCGCGCCGTTTGGGTTCAAACCTGACAGGCGGGCCCCAAGCGCCAACCTCACAGAGAGGGAGAGAGGCAGGGGAGAGGATGACAGCTGGGGTCAACCTGTCATCACCCTCCTCTCGACATTTAGGGGGATGCATTCACACGATGAAGGGAGCTGAGGGTAGGGACGACATTGGTGCCAAGCCGCCGGTCTCCTACAGGGGGGAATTGTGGCTGGAGGTGGCCGGAGTCGCCGGCGGGAAGAAAGCCACAGCGGAGGGCTTTGGGAGGAGGTCACCGGGGCCTCTCTATGCTGCAAAAAGGATGAGGAGTAGAGGGGAATGCATTAGTGGGCGGAGGGAGGAACAACCGAAGCAGAAGGAGGGCCAGAAGGACTCTGTACCTGAAGATCGATGGCGGCGAGGCCGCGGGGAGGATCGGCTCGATCACGAGCGCTCGGGCATGGGGAGGTCGAGATGGGATCCCAGAGGACGAGTGGAAGGGAGTGGAGGGTCCGTAGGGGAGATCGGCATGCGGGGAGGCCCTTTTATAGGCGCCAAGTGGTCCACCAAGCTCGGGTGCGCTAGCAAGCTCGGGGTTGGGGCCGGGGTCGAGCAGAGGGGGCGAGGGCGTGTCTGTGTTGCTCAAGGGGTTGGTCCAGGCTAGGGGAGAGGAGACAGAGGCGGGGGAGCGCGTGCGTGAGAGCCCCGTGGTTGGCCGAGCTGGGCGGTGCCGGGCACGCGTGCGGGAGGTCGCTGGAGGAGGAGAAAGGAGGGGGCCGACAAGGTGGCGTGTCACGGACGCCGAGGGTGTCTCGCGGGACACGAGGGGGAGGCCCTAGGTGGTCGGGAGCCTCGGGTGGGGAGTGCTACAGTGCGGGAGCGCACTGTAGTGCGCTCGAGAGCGTGTAAATGCCCGGCATGGCCGTTGTCCGCGTGCTCTGGGGTGTCCCACTTTGTCCAGTAGCTCCTGGGGGTTCCTGGGATGCTCTGAGAGGGGAGAAGAGGGGTTGAAGTAAGACGAGGGGGGTAAAAATGGTCCAGAGGTGAAAAGGAGGTTTTCACCCCTCAATCATGGAGCTGTGGCCATGCAAGGTTTATTGGAGGTAAAATATCATTTCAAGATGGTGTGGTAAAAATTTGAAGGCAAGGGAATTAGATGAAGGGGTTCAAACAAGGTTTTTGCCATTATGGTTGAAGGTGTTTGATGGAGATTAGGGCAAGCAAATGTACTTTGCTTGACATAGGAATTGATAGGGTCAAATGGTGGTTAGAAATAGGCATGGCCACCAAGTATGAGCTTGATTGAATAAAGTTCACAATGTAACTTTGTGAAACCCTAGAAATTAATAGAATTTGGTTTCTGTAGATCTAGTCATGCTAAACTAATACCCTTGATGCACCACTTAGTGTAGCATCATTATTTGGTTATTAGAACATGTCCACAAAGTTTGAGGTCATGGGAAGAAACTTCACAATGTAAACTTGCTCAAATTTGAATCTGGACAGGGAGGGTTTTGGAATAGTTTGATGAACCAATTCAACTTGGACTGAGATGAAACTTTGCAAGATGATCACCTATGATAATGTTGACTTGCTGGAATTTTCTTGGAATTTATTGAGAATTTCTTATAGAAATATTTCAACAGCTTGATTTGGACAGAAAGGGTTTTGAGGGGTTTTGCCCATAATTTTGAATATGACCACGTGTTGAAACTCATATGTATGGAAAATATATGTCCACTGACTTGCCCTAAATTTTCTCAAATATTTTGAAACTATTTATATAATTTTTCCTTATGAAAAACCATTTCTGGTCTTAAGAAAAAGCCTTTAAATAAAATATAAAAAAATCTGTAAATTTAATATTTGGTGGTTTTGTAAAGTCTTATATATAGTATGTTTGAAGCCAAGCCTTTGGGGAAAAGGGATCCACCCAATTTGAGGAGTTGCAAAGCAAACCTAAACTCAGGGTTTTTTGAAAACCTAGTTTGAATAAATCCTTCTTGGTCAAAATAAAATTTGCGAAAAATAGTTTTGGGCACTAATCACATGGCATGATGATTGGGCAAGAAGTTTGGGTCAAGGAAGATGGATATGGAGAGGGATAGAATCTAAGAGTGCCATACACAAACAATGAAACAAGCAAAAAAGCAACAATTCAAGCAAGGACAACCACTGAAAAAGTTTTAATTGGCTCCAAATTTTGTAAATCCAAGCATAACAAGATGATACGAACACATGGTGTGACACAACCTCTTTCGCGGTATTTCGACCGGTGCCCTTATGATTGTCCTACCAAACCATGGATGGCTTAAACGGCCATTCTAGGAAAGTGTTTTTGGGACAAGGTCGCGTTTATCCCCCCTTGCGGGCCAGTATGTCGGCAGCTTGGTTGTTGTCTCAAGCATCATGGTGAAATTCCAGCCCCTCGAATCATGCGAATATCTTTAGGACAACGTTTCTATATGCCGCCATCTTCGGGTTTTGGCGTCGAATTCACCGTTGATTTGTGAGATGGCCAAGTTGGAGTCTCCCTGTACCTCCAGCCACCGTATGCCCATTGATACTACCATCCGAAGACCATGCAAGAGTGCTTCATATTCGGGTGCATTGTTGGAATCGGCATACATGATCTGCAACACGTAACGAACGTTGTCGCCTGTGGGGGATGTGAGGATAACTCTAGTCCCTAGTCCGGCTAAAGTTTTGGATCCATCGAAGTACATCATCCAACGAGAGTATGCACTATATTCCTTGAGGAACTCGGCCTCTGTCCACTCGGCCAGGAAATCTGCCAGCACCTATGATTTTATGGTCCGTCATGGCATGTAGGTAATTTCAAAGGGAAGGAGCTCAATAGCACACTTGGCTATGTGGCCAGTGGCGTCCCTGTTATTGATTGTATCATTTAGGGTTACTTCGGATGCCACCTTAACCGACCATGCTTGGAAGTAGTGTCTTAGTTTCCGTGATGCCATAAATACTTTATAGGACATCTCCTAGTAGTGCGGGGATCTGGACTTGTACTGCCTTAGTACTTATGACATGTAATAGACCGGATTCTGTGCCGAAAATTTTTGTCCTTCCTCTTCTCGTTCGATGACGAGCACTGCGCTAACGACTTGGTTGGTAGCCGATATGTATAATAACATAGGCTTGCTTCCCAGATGTGTTTTAATTTCCTCTAACGCAGTCGCTGCTTCATTGGTCCACTCGAAATTGTTGGTTCCTTTCAGTAGCTTATAGAGTGGTAATGCCTTTTCTCTGAGGCGGGAGATAAAGCGCCTTAGCGCTGCTACGCCACCAGCCATCCTCTGGACATGCTTTAGGTCTGTGGGAATTGCAAGTTCTAATAGAGCACTGGTTTTAGCCGGATTTGCTTCTATTCCTCTATGGGAGACGAGGAATCCGAGCTGTTGACCAGTGGGAACTCCGAATACACATTTTTCTGGATTGAGCCCTATGTCATACTCGCGTAGGCTGGCAAAGGTTTGTCATAGGTCGTCGATCAACTGGGTCACATGTTTACTTTTGATTACCGCGTCGTCTACGAATGCCTCGACTGTCTTACCAACTTGTTTCGCGTGACAAGTCTGGATCATGCACTAGTATGTAGCCCGGTGTTTTTTAGCCAAAGGGCATCGTGTTGAAGCAGAATGGCTCGTAGGGGGGTGATGAATGCGGTTGCAGCTTGATCGGATTCCTTCATTTTAATCTGATGGTATCTGAAATAATCATCGAGGAAACACAACGAGTCGTGTCCGGTTGTGGCGTCAATGATCTGGTCTATGTGCAGTAAGGGGCAAGGGTCCTTAGGGCAGGCCTTGTTGAGGTCTTTGAAATTGACGCACATCCGCCAGGATTTGACTTTCTTTGGTACCATCACCAGGTTTGCCAACAATTCACGGTGCTTAATCTCTCAAATGAATCTGGCCTCTAGCAGTTTAGCTAATTCTTCACCCATAGATTGCCGTTTGGGTTCGAAAAAGCGGCAGAGAGTCTGCTTAACGGGCTTGAAGCCTACAATAACGTTCAGACTATGTTCTGCTAGTCGTAGTGGGATTCTGGGCATATCATAAGGATGTCAGGCAAAGATGTCCTAGTTTTCCCGTAAAAATGTCTGAAGTGCTTCGTCCACTATGGGATCGAGTTGAGCTCCGATGGACGATGTCTTGTTGGGGGTCCGTCGGGTGTACCTGAAATTTAATTATTTCGTCTAAGGGTTTAAAGGACGCGGGCTTGGGACTTTTGCTCAGGATCACATCACCCTTGTCAACTGTTGACCGAAGTGCGGTCAGTTCTTATGCAGCGAAGGTCTAAGCTAGTGCCTCGAGGGTGAGCGCTGCTGTTTTTTCCGGCCAGAAGGGCTATATTTGGATCACTCGCGATTGTGATTAATCCGGTTGGTCCTATCATCTTGATTTTCATATACCCATAATGTGGTATAGCCTAGATTTTTGTGATGGCGTCACGTCCCAACAGAGCATGGTAGCTACTGGGGAAGGGCACGATATGGAAGTGGAGTTCTTCAGATCGGTAGTTCTCGAGCGTGCCGAACACTACATGCCTGTTTCCGCGGAATGATTCCTCGGAAAGTCATGTTGCAATGCTCGATGTGAGATCGGTCGAACTACATTTTTTCCAGAGTGTCTTCATAGATCAGGTTTAAACTACTTTCGCCGTCCATTAGCACCTTTTGTAACCTGTAGCCATCGATGATGGGGTTCAGAACTAGTGCGTCCAATGAATGACCCGGAAGCATGGCTGGTTGGTCAGTATCTCCGAAGGTAATGGGTATGTCTGCCATGTACTCATTGCTGCCACTTGGTAGACCTATTCGAGTTCTTTAAGAGCTATTTTCCTCTTGTTCCTTGAGGGGAACACGTCATAGTTCGTCAGGACGTCAACGTTATATTCGAGTGGCAATGTGGAGCGCCTTTTCGGTGGTAGCGCCTCAAGCTGGTAGCGCCTTTTCGGTGGTCATCGATTTTTTTGACATCCCTGGTGACCCAACAAGTTTAAGGCTATGAGTGCATGTGTTTAGCAATACAGAATGTATAGGGCATGGTTTGTCCAATAGCCCGTCAAGGACAGTACTGACCACTGTGTGGGGCCTATTCCTCTTTTCGGTAGGTTCCAATCTGGAAGGACGCTTTGGAGGTATCCTATTTTTCTGATCTCCTCTAGGGTATTCGGTAAAGGTTTGTTCTGAAAATAGTTGTTCGGCTTGCGAGGCTCTTTCCATGGCACAATAATTTTGTACCAAGTTCGATAGTTCGGTGAAGTCACGAATGTTTCGGCGAGCCAGGGCGTTGAGGATCCCTTCATCGTGGAAATTGTGATTGATGGTTGCCATTATCTCTTGGTCAGTAAGACCTTTTTCTCTGCTTCTAGCGAGTAAGAGTCTAGCCCACAAATGATGAACTCACTCTCCTGGTAATTGTTTAACATCCTGTAAGTCCGAAGACTTGGGCTTTGGAGCGATACTTGGGTGATTGGCTTGGGTGGTGGGTGGGAATTTTTTGACTCCACGCCAGGTTGTGAGTTAGGAATCACATACTCCAAATTATGTGCCAGATTAGGGACCGATAACAGTCTATCTCTAGAGCGCACTCCGGTGTCCAGGTTGCATGTGAGGTCTCGATGATTGGAGACCGAGGTATAAACTATTTTTAATTCCGATCGCTGGGAGGACAAGCCCCCAGTCGGACACTCGACGGTGGCCATTAGGTGGGTGACCGGGGGATGTGAATCTCCCTATCGCCGGGTCTAAGCCCGAGCCGATCATAGACCAGAACCTGATCATCAAACGTACGCATGGTCTTAGTCCGATCGAATAGCTCGTTTAAAAACGAGGCGATGGTAGGATGTGTGTCGCTGAAGCAAGTGGAGTTGATATGCGGTGTCGCAGTTCCGGAGCTACACGAAAGCAGATTCGTATCCTGTTTAACCATGGTGGATCTTGCCACAACTGCCGGATCGGGCATTCTAGACAGCCCGGGGGCGACGACTTCATCAGAAGCGGGGCCCAATGTCTTTGGCGTCGATACCTGCGAGCATCTTCATAAGATTCAAGGGTTCTATAAAGACGAGTTATGCCCGTGAAACAATGAAGAACTTGAGGGTTCCGAACTTGATTCCTTGATCGGGGGGAAATTTCTGATCTGGTCAAGGTGGCCAATCGGGTCGACATGCGACAAGATGCCGTCGCCTGTTAGAATTCTACCAGGGGTGAGAATCCCCTGGCTGTAGATCTTGTTGCTTGTAACAAGGCGATCCATCAATTCCTTTGGCAATCATAGCGGAACTCTCAATGAAAGCACCAATGTCGATGTCAAAACTGGAGGATCTCGGGTAGGGGGTATCGAGCTGTGAGACTAGAATCAATGGTAACATGAGACGGAGGAGACGATGTTTACCCAGGTTTGGGCCCTCCTATGGAGGTCATACCCTACGTCCTGCTTGATTGTATTGATGATATGTCGATTATAGAGTTGATCTACTTCGAGATCGAATAACTAAACTCTAGATGAGTTGTTCCTTGTCCTACAACTTAAAACCCTCCGACTTATATAGACGCCGAGGGTACCTAGGTTTTACACATGGTCAGTGGCACATCGAAAGTAAAAACATGCCTATCTACTATCGGCAACTTGGAGGACATGCCACGGCTCCATGAAGCTTCCACCCTGGCGACGGGGCCCTTGATGAATGCTCATCCAGCGGCCCATATAGTGGCCCATGAGAAACAGGTCGGCTATTCGAGGACCCCTTAATCCAGGACTCCCTCACCGGGGATGGCCCCGCCGGGCGGCGGTGGGATGCCGCCCTGTGCACGTAGCCCACAGACCTACCTGCGGCGGGCCTGTGCTAGAAACTACTTACCTTTGCCATCGTTGTTGGGTGGGTCGCGCGTTTCTTGACGTGGATTTTTCCCTTTGCGATCCGATCCGCCTTTGCCACAGTTTCCAGCCTATCCGGCGCCTGTTCTGCCTGCTCCCTACACCGGTTGGCACGCTCCTTGCCTGGTCAACCCAGGTTGTTGGTAGTCCACTGGGGCACGAGACTCCGTGTCATTGCGGGTGTGGGGTGAGGTAGTCCTTGTTTAAGGGGTCCTCGGGTGGCTGACCTGTTTCTCACGGGCCTGACTATTTGATTCATTTACCGAGCATTGGATTTATCGAAGGCCCTGTCTCCAGGAAGGAAGCTTTGCGAATCATGGGGTGTCCTCCAAGATTGGAATAGTGAACAGGCATGTATTTCCTTCTATGTGTAACCGACCATGCGTAAACCCTAGGTACTCTCGGTGTCTACATAAGCCAAAGGATTTGAGGTTGTAGAGGAGGGGCCAAATCATCTAGGATTTAGCTATTCGATCTCGAGGTAGATAAACTTTGTAACCTATACATCATCAATATAATCAAGTAGGACATAGGGTTTTACCTCCATAGGAGGACCCAAACCTATGTAAACATTGTCTCCTTCGTCCCCTGTTACCATCAATCTATGTCTCACGGTTCGGGACCCCCTACCCGAGATCCACCGATTTTGACACTGACATTGGTGCTTTCATTGGGAGTTCCTCTATGATCACCAAAGGAATCGATGGCTCACACTTTTATCAATGAAGAAGTCTGCAACATCGACACTTTTGTCCTCGGACAGGTCTTCGCATTCGATAGTGTTGTGCTGAACGCTGACCCAACCGTCCATCAAGGCCGGGTCGGAAGATTCTCCCGTGATCAAGAGGTCACATTCGGGAACCTGGAGTTCTCCATAAACTCTTGGGGCAATCTCTCTCTAACCAGGCTCGCAGTCTTGCCTGCCACGCCCGAAGACTCCGACGCTTTGACCTCGGATCCCTCTTTTGGCCCCGCCTGTGGGATCACCCCCGGTGATGGCCTGACCTTTATTCCGGATTTGGCCCTAGTGCCTGATGCCTGGACTCCTGTTGTTGCTGAACACTCTCCTTGCCGCGGACGCACCGGAGGTCAACTGCAAACGCTTTGAGGAGGTCAAACCGATGGAGCTCTCGACACTCAACGAGGCCCTAGATCGGATCTCGTCGATGAAGATTACCGACGACCCAACTCTGATCTATGCTCAGATCGGTCGAAAGGCCGGTCAGGAAGAACTTTTTATATCACCCACTACCCACTTGATAGCCAGTGTCGAGGATTTAACCGACATGTTGGACTATGCCTTCAAGGAGGCAGAATACATGAATGAGGAAGATTGCGCCCCCACCCCCGCAAACACAGGGCGATGGGCTTCCACCTCCACATACGACGTCTACATGGTGGACACTCCAGCCGCTAACCGCGAGAACACACCAAAAAATGATGGCGAAAAATCGGGTGAAGCATCGTCAAGGCGCCGAAAGCCACATAAAGGATCAAAAGCAAAGAAGGGAAGAAAATTTATCGTCGACACCGGGGATGGAGATACCCCGGAATACCTCGGCAATCCTGATATCCCCGAACACCTGTTAGAGGGACAGGAGAGGACGGAAGATTAGCGCAACCCCGATGACCAAAACGATTCGGAGGATGACAATTGCCTCCCCCTGTCGAAGAGGAGGACATCCTGGAAGCCGATGACTTTGCTATCCCCGATAATCTTGAAGATCAGGAACTATTCAGGCAATAGCTTATAGCCACGACCCACAGCCTAAAAGTAAATGAACGACAGATTAAAGCCGAACAGGACAACCTTAACGATCGATGGACAAGAGTGCTCTCAGCTAAGTAAGGATACGGTACCGGTATTTCGGACCAACCTAAAAGCTATCCACGCAGAAGACTCCTACCACAATTCGACGACAAGCTCACTAACACGCCATCTCCCAATCATACCCCATACGACAAGCTAGACTGCCCTCCTCGAGGATGAGATAGGACGACTGAGGACAACGGTTATAGGCTGGAGATACTCTGAAAATGGGGAAAAGAGCCAATAGAGCCTGATGACAGGTTCGACCTGCGCCATGACTTGGACCATAGGGCAGGTCGCACAAGATCCATCTACAGATCCAAAGGGTACTCACCCGATCGACGAGATGGCTACCGGCCTTGGCTCGACCGCAACAATCGAGGCTGGGAGCGAAACCGAGCTAGAACAGGAGACGACTATCGGTGTGACATATCTTGGGTCAGAGGCACTACCCACCCACTTTGCTTCACGGACGAGGTGATGCAGCACCAGTTCCCGAAGGGGTTTAAACCTGTAAACATAGAGAAATACGATGGGACAATTGACCCAACCGTATGGATTGAGGATTTCCTCCTCCACATCCACATTGCGCGAGGAGATGATCTCCACACCATTGAGTATCTACCCCTAATGCTTAAGGGGACAGCTCGACACTGGTTAAACAACCACCCCAAAAATTCTGTCAGGTGCTGGGAGGATTTAGAGGATGCATTCCGATCTAACTTCCAGGGACCTACGTTCGGCTACCGGACTCGTCCGACCTAAGAAACATCATCCAGAAGCCAGGAGAGTCCGCACAACTATTCTGGAACCGGTTCTTTACCAAGAAAATCCAGGTTGTCGACTGCCCGGACGCCAAGGCAACAGCCTCCTTCAGGCATAATATTCGGGTTGAATGGTTGGCCCGCCAGCTTAGCCAGGATAAACCTTGGACAATGTCCGCCCTTACATCACTCATGACCCACTTTTGCACGGGAGAGGAAAACTGGCTCGCAAGCCGGAGCCACAACTCCGAAGACCCCAGAACCTCCCATTTTAGAACGAAAACGGGAAACCAAAGCACAACTAGAATAAGCGCGTGCACAACAATAGTGATGCCAATGACACGGCCATTAACGCCGGCTTCCGGAACTCCTGACTAGGGCAGCGGAAGAAGCCTCCTAAAGGAAACCGCGATGGACCCACCCCGCTGGACAAGATCATGGAGAGTCCTTGCGATATCCATTTCACTCAAGAGAAGCCAGCCAATCACACCAACTGCAACTTTTGGCTATTCAAATAGGTCGGAAACACACAACCAAGGATCAAGGCAAGGGCCCACATAGCGAGGACGAGGACGAGCCTCACAGTCCCATCAGAAGTGGACAAAAGAAGTTCCCTCCAGAGGTAAAAACTATAAACATGATATATGCCACTCATACCCAAAAAGGAGAGGAAGCACGCCCTTCGAGAAGTCTACGGCGTAGAGCCTCTACCCCCGAAATATAATCCATGGTTAGTGTACCCGATCGCTTTCGATCGATGTGATCACCCGACCAGTATCCGTGACGGGGGTTTGGCTGCCCTCGTCCTAGACCCCATCATAGACGGGTATCACCTCACTAAAGTCCTAATGGACTGAGGAAGTAGCCTTAATCTCATTTACTCACATACAGTGAAAAAGATGGGTATAGATCCGTCAATGATCAAACCTAGCAACATTACCTTTAAAGGAGTGATTCCAGGCGTCGAAGCCCGATGCATAGGCTCTGTATGCCTAGAAGTAGTGTTCGGCTTGCTCGATAACTTTCAGAGCGAAGGCTTGATCTTTGACATTGTACCGTTCCACCTCGGCTATCACGCCCTTGTATGTCATACAACATTCGCTCGCTTTAACGTCGTCCCACACTATGCATATCCGAAGCTCAAGATGCCTGGCCCCAAGGGGGTTATCATTGTCAATGGCAATACAGAGCGCTCCAACCGAACTGAGGAACTTGCATTGGCCCGGGCGTCCGAATTCAATTACAATGATCATCGGCAAACACCGACATCCACTTCAAAGGCACATAAGGTTGGGAAACGAGCTTGGTCTTAGTCCGAACTCCCAAAACCTTCATCTCCACATCGATAGGGACTCTCCCCCTGCTGCTCAACCCTAGGGCCAGCAAAGCATGTGCCGAGGAGGCTCAACTTCATGCTCAAAATTCCATGGGCGTTAGGGAAAACTATAAAAAGTGTATGTATTCGGTTGGACCGAACTACTACCATCAAAATGTCTCCGGGCACATTGCAGATACCATAAAGGGCCTGCTAAAGGCGTAAAGCTCACACACTTTCGGTGATCTCTCAAGATTTTGTATCCAAGGTCCATTCGCCAAACAGTACCACCCATTGAGGTACACAACTCCCTAGGAGGCGCAGGAGCGGACAAGCAGCGGGGCACATCAAGGACATCAGGTCACCCATGAAAGACCCCTCGTACGACCACTCCTGTGAATTTTATATTTCATTTTCAAATACCTGTAAATAGTTGTCTCAGAAATGTGAATAATAAGAGTTGTTGAGCAAAATAAAGAACCATTATACATGGTCGCTTCACTATCCTTTTTGGCACTATTTTCTCTCCCTTCTTGCGAAATTGTTTGGTACACATCACGACACAACTGGTTAATAGACCAGGGGATCAATTTTAAAAACTGCCCTAATGACAATTGATTATGCGTTTGGCGCCTTGGAATTTGCTTTGTATGTATTGGTTACGAACTATGTCGTCGGTCAATATTTGGGTTGCCCAGCTCCTATGCTGGCCCCTTTACATTCCGCTCGTTTGGCTAAAAGGGCAACAGGAGCACCACTACGATTGTGTTTCCAGCTAGCATGGTCAAGCACCTCAGGGGAGAAAGCCAAAAACTGACTGTGATAGTACGCGAGAACAGGTCTACAAATCCGAACTTAAGGGTCTTACTAAAAACCTCGTTAGACGTTCTTCCGTGTCATACGTTGGGTTTGGTATTCATCCAAACCATGTGATATTGGCTTTAGCCACGATTTATCCGAACATCACAAACCACTGGGACTATTCATCAGCCCACCGTGTTCCTTTTCGTGCTCCTGTGACTAAGTGAAAGCAATAAAGCACTGTGGTCTGATTGCCTTGTCCGCCTCACACTCCCGCCTTCGGGTACCGATAGCTCGGCTAAGGGTCATAGTGCGTAGGAAGAGACACCTCATGTAGTATCTACATGGGGGCGGAAGTCGATGACTAGTAACTTTTAGTTTCAACGGCCACACAGGAGTTATAAACAAATGCAAAACATAAAAGACATGATAAACCATGCATCATAAACATACAAGCGTTAAAAGGTCTTCGGACATATTACTACGCATTTACTCAGCAAAGTTTTCTTTCGAACACTGAGCCTCTATCGCCCGAGCACCCTCCATAACTATGGAGATGTATCGCTCAGGGCACCTATGCTCCTTCCCAGGGGCAGTGGAGCAGTGGCTATCTTTGCCAGATCAAGCCCCCGCTAGTGTGCCTTGGACCTTGCAAAGGCCATCCGAGCTCCCTCGATACAGGAGGAACGCCTTAGTGCGTTGATCCAGGGCGAGGCGTCGCGCAGCTTGTGCACCAGGCCGAGTTAGTTGCTCGGCAATGGCTCATTAGTCCATAGCCAGATACATAGATCCTTCATGGTTGGCTCCGCCATCTGGTGTAGCTCCATAAGCTACTTTAGATGCTCGATAAGGAGAGCAGATCTCTCAGGGGATTCAAATTGCGCCCAGAATAGCCGAGCTTCATCCCCCTCTCCCCGTGAAGCATAGAACGGATTCGCGTCCGCTATGCTCTTCTGGAGGTCCGAGCAGGCACCTGAGGAATGCTACACTTGGGTGAGCAATGCGAACCTGCTATCACCGAAAACACACTGCAGTAAATACGGCTTACCATCTGTGATATCCTTAACTTGGCGGACTTGCTCTTCAAAGAACCACCTATCCACCCACTCCTTTTGGAGATCGGATTTCAAGGTGGATAGTTTGGCGGCCTGATCCTTACCTTTCTGCTCAAGGTCCTCGCACTTCTGGCCAGCGTCCTTGAGATCCTGCTAGATTTCTTCCACTCGAGCCTCATGCTTGGTGCTCGTGTCTTTTAGAGCGAAAAGTGCGGGAGCTACTTGTTCGTCCGCCGCCTTCTCGTTCGCGACCTCCTACTTTGCATTCTGAATTAGGCCTTGGGCTTCTCAATTTCCTTTACCAAGGTTGTGTAAGTATCAAAGATGTAACTGTGAGAGCCTGGCTTAATAGGAATGATAGACTAGTTATATCAACAAGGAATTCCTTCTTTTCCGCAAGCCTACTCGAAAAGAACTCCAAAGTTAAGCGTGCTTGGCTTGGAGCGATTCTAGGATGGGTGACCGACTGAGAAGTTGGTCATGGGTGCGCATGAGTGAGGACAAAGTCCACAAGAAAGACTAGTGTTGGTCTGTGGGGCCAGTCCAGATTCCGCCAGGCATAACGGGGTGTTACAATTGGTATCAGAGCCGACCCTTTCGGTTACATGGGCATGCACGGTTCAGGTGCACGGGCATGTGGCGCATGGCGTGTGTGGCCCGTCATGGCAAACAACATGGCACATGTGCCAGACGAGACGTGCATATGTGTGCCAAAAGGGAACATTCCTGATGGGCTGACAAGGACGTCAGTTCCTTTGAGTGGGGTGTATGTGAGAGTATGGCTTAATAGGAATGATATACTACTCATATCAACAAGGAATTCATTCTATTCTGGAAGCCCACTGGAAAAGAACTCCAAACTTAAGTGTGCTTGGCTTGGAGCAATTCTACGATGGGTGACTGACCGGAAAGTTGGTCCCGGGTGTGCATGAGTGAGGAAAAAGTGCACAGGAAAGACTAGTGTTGGTCTTTGGGGCCAGTCTAGATCCCTCCAGGCATAACAGGGTGTTACACCTACCCATAAGAAACAAGCTGCGTTGCAGGAAATATTTAACTTTGTGCAAATTGAAGAAGAGAGTATCCCACAAGCTTGGGGGAGGCTTCTCCAAGTACTTAATGCTTTTCCTGATCATCCTCTCAAGAAAAATAAAATACTTGATATCTTTTATAATGGACTAACCGATGCTTCTAGGGACCACCTAGATAGTTGTGTTGATTGTGTTTTTAGGGAATGAACTGTTGAACAATCTGAAATACTATTGAATTATATATTGAGCAATGCTAATGATTGGACCATTCCTGAACGACCCCCGAAGCCAACTCAAAAGAAAAGAGGTATTCTATTCCTAAGTCCCGAAGATATGCAAGATGAAAACAAATCTATGAAATAAAAAGCTATTAAAGTTGAAGATGTTAAGAATCTACCACCTATTGAAGAAATACATGGTCTTGGTAACCTGACATAGGTAGTAGAGGTAAATTCTCTTTGTAGATTTGATGAAAGCGATATTCGTTATACTAAGTCTGCTAGCCAATGCTTGGATGAATTTGATAATTTTGTTGTTAAGCAAGAAAAGTTTAACGCTGATGTTAGTATACAATTGAAACATAATGCTTTCATGGTTGATCGTTTAGGTGATTATATGAGTGTAGCGACCCGACCTGAAAGGTCGAATCTCCGGTGTTTCTGTACCATCCCCAGATATTTCTGGTACACACACGATACATCAATGTATATATCAAAGGGAAATCACACATCATTAATTAATCGAAATCTCATATCGAGTCCTTTATTACAATAAGGATTACAATAAAGTGGCTGAAGGCCAACTCATGAGATAAACTAAACCAAAATCTTGCGGAAGCTCAATAGGTAGTTGAGTCCATCAGACTCCAAGGGCATCTCACTGAGCGTAGAGCGTATCCGCGCTCCTGGTCGGAAAAGTACTCTGCAACATGATACGTTGCAGCCGTATAGGTCAGCATATTGAATATGCCGGCAAAGTCACACGAGAGGGGTAAAGTAATCATCTATTCTATATGCTTATATGGTAGGTGGGGGTAGTAAGTTTTTGCATAAAGCCAAATTTTTCCTACAACAAGAGAGGGCAAAAGCATAATTACTACAATGTTGGTTGATTAATGAGATGGTTCCACCAACCAATTCTCATACCCAAGTAGACATTAATACCCACATCAATGTAATTAATTGTGTTGAGACTTCCAGATTGTTTCAGTTCCTTTGGCTCAAACTGTCCATGACCGTGGACACGGCTAATTGACTAGGTTTGGGTACTCTGCAGAGTTTTGCACACGTTCCCCACAAGATTTGATCGCCTCCGTTGGATTTCTCGCACTTCATGGTGTTTGAGAAATGGATGACCAAAACATGGTCTTCTAAAGGGTTTCCCCGAGACTCTGCCGGTGCCCATCCTTTCCTACCATTCTTCTACATCTCGTAGCACCGCCTGTCCAGGGTCACCACGATATCCAACCAAGCCAGAGCCCATAATGGCTTGTGGCTGTGCAGGTAAGCCGTGGGTCTTGAAGCATCCATCCATCTCTTTGTGGCTGGGTAGACCTTTCCATATGAATACTAGCACTTCTCCAACATCATCTAGGCTAACCACTGGTTTCTCCAGGGCGGCATTCAACCATCATCCACCCAGAGGTATGTTGAAAACTCGGAGTCTTGAAGACTTGATCATCTTGTAGGTCTTGAAATTATTAACTCACAACTCTCATGAATCACACAACCAACCCCACCTACTAATAGCATAGCAAAAATGTAAATCAACATTTCCCGGGGCCAATGTGTCAAAGGGTTGAGGGGTACCTACCACATGATACTACAACAAGTAACCAAGTTTCCAATTTACCTACTTTTCATGCAATTTGGGGGATGGAAGAACTAATAAAACATAGGTATACATGGTCAAAGTGACTTGCCTTGCTGACGATCCTCGTAATCAAGTCACTCTAGATAACAAGCTTCGCACTCCGATTGATCTAACGAATCAAACAAGAGCACACCATAAACGTAAACACAATACAATTCATTCAACAGCAAGGTAAACAATTACTTCAACAAACAAAAGCACAATCAAAAGGAAGAATCACTTAAAGTATAAGACTCTAAAAATTTTGGTGTTAAAATCTCTACTAAGACATAACAAGTCAAAAAATTGTTTGAAAAATAAGACATTTTAGAGAACAGAAAAGTAAATACAAAATTTTATTTGAAAACAGAAAGTATTTCATTATAAAAATATTGTGCAAAAGAGTTACTACAAAACTTTTTTCTAAACAATACAAATGGTGAAAACAAGATGTACCTATTCAAACTAGAGCAAAAAACAATTTGAAAAAAATATTTTATTAACAAAAAATAATACACCTAATGTTGAATCAACAGAACCTAATGAAATCTAAAAACAAAAGTTAAACTAATTCAAGTTCAAATTAAATAAAAGTCAATTTAATTAAAATCTATTAAGAATTAAACAGATTCTGTTTTTGTTAAAAATATTAACCAAATTCGTCCTAAAAATTATTAAACTATGTAGAATCATAAGTCTAACTAATAACATACAGTGGCAAAAAGATTCACTCAAAAATATCTTTTTAAACTCTAGTTATATAGATTTTAGTAATTTAAACAAATTTGATTAGATTCAAAATTTAAGTTTCAAATTTGAATCTAAGCATACATACATAACTACAACAAATTTGTGAACTAATGCAAAAAGAATCAACTAAAAACACCAAATATTTTAAAAGATATGATAAAAACAAAAACAGAATACATTTTGTTTTCTAAAACAGAAGAGAAAAAGAAAACTTTCTATCGATCGGACAGGGTCTACGTGGCATGCTGTGATTGGCCGCGAGGGCGTGCGCGTGAGAGCTAACGAGCGGACGACCGACAACTAACGCGTACCAGTTCGTTTAATAAATAGATCTAATCTCACGCATTAACTACGGATCCGACGGCTACGGGTGGAGGTGGAGGCTTACAGAGAGGGGGTCGAGGTCTCCGGCGAGGTTGACGGCGGCCGGTGGTCGGAGATGCTCGGGGACGATGGTGCAGTGGTCGGGGGCGGCGTCCAAAGGCTTCAAATGACGGAGGCAAGACTCCGGCGTCGATTGGCGGCATCGGAGGGGGTTGGGTGAGTGTGGCGATGGGCACGTGCTCGGGGACGTCCGGTTGGGTGCCGAACTCCGGTGAGGTCTGGGGCAGCGCTCCGGTGAGGGGAAAAGGGGTTTCGTGTGTGGAACGAAGAGAGGAGAGGCGGGGCTTTATATAGGGGTGGTGCGGTGGTCGGGGAGGGCACGAGGGGCGAGATCCACGGAGAGGGATCTCCGGCGACGGTGGTCGGGCGTGGGGAAGGGGATGACCGCGCTGACGCCGAGGTCGGACGGTGGGTCCCATGCATCAGTGAGGGTGGGGGCGTGGTTAGAGCGTCGGTGGCCGACCCGGAGTAGTTTCGGGAATTAAAGACGGTGGGCCGGCCCGGTTCGGCTTAAATACTTTCCTTTTCTATTTCCAAAGCAGTAAAAACTCTTCTAATGCATTGAAAACATTTCCAAACATAAGAAATATATATATCAAAATGATCAGGAGAATTAATTCTATTTAACGAACATTTTTCCTCTGTCATATTGAATATATTTTTAAAATTTATTTTCAGAAAATGCATAATTGATTTTAAATCCTTTGGAGATAAATTTTCAAATAACCCCCTGGTTTTATTGCTCAAATATTTCACCAAGATGCCCCTGGTGTGGAGTGTCATGTTACTCCCCTCTTTCTTTGAACATTTCCAAAGGTTTTCAAATAGGTGAAACAAATACATGGGAAAATAGAAATGGCCTTTCAGAAAATCAAAAGAAGCACTTCAACTATTCATTAAATTCAAACAAAGTGATGATGATGCATATCTATATTTCATAACATTCCAAAATGAAAATTCAGGATGTTACAATGAGTAGAACTATCAATGATCTTAAACTGATTAGTAAGCATGCTTCCTTGGTAACTACACAACTAGAACTTGTACTTAATGAGATGAATGGTAAGAACAATGATCATTTTGTTAAAGTTGTGACTAGAGGTGGAAGAATGACTCGGGGCCCTTTGTATCCTGAGGGCCGTCCTAAGAGAATTGAGCAAGATTCGCAAAGGAGTAATACTGATGCACCTAGTCATTCCAATAATAGGAGGAATAAGGATGATGATAGAACCTTGCATGCTGCTAGTGAACCTGTTATAGATACACCTAAAAACCCAAATGATATTTCCGTTTCTGATGCTGAGACACAATCTACTGATGAACATGAGCCTAGTGATAATGTTAATGTGATGTTCATGTTGATGCTCAACCTAGTAATGATAATGTTGTGGAGATTGAACCTGCTGTTGATCTTGATAACCCACAACCTAATAATAAAAGTTATGATAAAAGAGACCTGTAAAGAAAGAGAACCATGGGTTCAGAAACCCATGCCCTTTCCTCCTAAACCATCAAAGAAAAATGATGATGAGGATTTTGAGCGCTTTGTTGAAAGCCTTAGACCTGTCTTTTTGCATATGCGTTTGACTAATATTTTGAAAATGTCTCCTTATGCTAAGTATATGAAAGATATTGTGACTAATAAAAGAAAGGTACCGGAAGCTAAGATTTCCACCATGCGTGATAATTATGCTTTTAAGGGTGGAGTACCAAAGAAATTAGGAGATCCAAGATACCAACTATAATAGGGAATTATGTTAAAACTGCTTGATGTGATTTGGGAGCCGGTCTTAGTGTTATGCCTTTATCTTTATATCGTAGACTTGATTTGAATAAGTTGACACCTACTGAAATCTCTTTGCAAATGGCTAATAAATCAACTACTCTACCTATCAGTATGTTTGAGGATGTACCTGTCGTAGTTGCAAATGCTACTATTTTAACGGATTTTGTTCATCTCGATATTCTCGAGGACGACAGTATGTCGATCATCCTTGGTAGACCCTTTTTGAATACCACAGGAGCTGTTATTGATTGCAACAAGGGAAATGTCACTTTTTCATATTAATGGTAATGATCATACGGTACACTTTCCGAAGAAAAAATCTCAAGTTCATAGTATCAACTCCATTGAAAAAATTCCAACGATTGTTATTGGAGACTTTGAGTTCCCTCTTCCTACTGTCAAGAAGAAATATGATATACTTATTGTTGGGGACATCCATATCCGATTGAGGTAACTTCGTGTTATTCGAAAATTCTTCGGTTTCATGTTATTCAAAAGAAGTTTGTTAATAAGACTTGATCAACCTTATTGATGGATTACTTTTGATGAGCATGAGATGGATTAATTTAGAAAATACAACTTTCTGTACCCAACTTTTACTTTCTGTTAGCTAGATGAAATTAAGAAAGAATGCTATTATTTTCCTGTTTTCTCAGTTTCCCGTGCAATAAAAAAACTGACCTGAAAATAAAAGTTCTTCAAATGCCCTGAAAATGGAGTACGATTTTTCCTAGAATATTTAAAAATTTCTCGCACTGAGCACACTACATGGGGCTGCACTAGTGGGCCACAAGCCCACAAGGCGCAGCCACCCCCACGTGCCCCCGTTCAATTATTCGAGCACCCATTCACTTCATTTTCCTCCAGAAAAAATCCCACCATTGCTCAAACCCGTGTTCTAGCTCATTTTGCTGCTATTTTCGATCTCCTTGTGCAAAGCTTCATTCGCAAAACTGTTTTGGGAGACTATTCCTTGGTATGTGACTCCTCCAATGGTCCAATTAGTTTTTGTTCTAGTGCTTTATATATTGCAAATTTTTTGCTGCTGTGGTGACCTTGTTCTTGAGCTTGCATGTCAAATTTATATGGTCCCAAGAAGTTTTGATGCATGATATAGCCTCTAGGCACTTGAGGGAGTAGTAGTTGTGAGTTTCGTTGAGTATTGTTCACCTTTATTTTCAATCACTAAAAATTTCAGAATTTTTCAGAAAAAGAAAAATGATGAGGAAGGTGTTTCAAGGGGGTCATCGAGCAAGAAGGCCCCGAGACTAGTGATACATGAGCCCGACCTTGAACCACTGAGGGAAGCACAAGTACGACCTTGTGAATGGCCATCAGATCAATTCATGAGTGATGCTGGTTTCAAGGAAGATTTTTATGCATACACAAGAAATGCCGGCCTTGAGGAATACGTGTTGGACAAATGCAAGCAATACTATCAACTCACTGATTCTTTCGTGTGGAGGTTTAAATTTTCGCTCAATCGTAATAGACCTTCCGTTCTATTTGACCTTTATGACAAATCATATACTTTGGAGATAGAGGATTTTAATCATGCTTGCAAAATTTCACAATGGGCAGCTATAGTGATCCGCACAAAACTCAATATAATGATTTTCTTGCTAGCATTACCGTCGGAGAAACTAGAAATATTACACACGCTACCGTGGGGATCATTCACTTTCCTTCCATACATTATTTTTCTCTATTCATAGGTAGATGTATTAATGGTAAAACTGAGCATAGCCACCTTTGTGCAACCGACCTTAGTATTCTTAAGAGTGTAGTAATGCCTAAAGGCGATATAACTTAGGGACAATATTGCTAGAAGCTTGCATAACAATGCTAAGGATGGAGATTTCCTTGGTGGGATTTATGACACTCAATTAGCTAATTATCTTGGGGTACCCATACGCGGAAATGATACTGAGTTACCACCTGCTTTCTTGATTATGAGGCTTTGGTACATTTTCAATTTCTCGAAAGGAATGAACAATCTCTCGAGTACCGACTAATTTTTGATAGACAATGTGTTGTCCATGTTACCCTTCTTGCTCCTACCTTCTTTAACTTTCAGGACAAATAGAGATACCTTATTACCAAAGAGGAGGCAGATAAGTATGAGAGGAGCGCGGAATCAGCTCGGCTTCACGCTGCAGTCGTTTAGGCGGTAGCCTCTATAGCCCAGTACAACCCCAACTATGACTTCGGATATTATCAGGGCCAACCATGGCCATAGACAAACATAGGCCAAAAGCCTAAGCTTGGGGGCATACGTATTATTCACCGACTTAACATTCATGTTCACACACTCATCTTAGTAGTCGGTGTTCATACTCTTTCATTGTACCATCCATGGTAGTTTTTTTACTTGTTTCGCTTTCTTCTTGTGTGTTTATTTAACTTTCAGAAAAATACAAAAAATTAGTTCTAGATTTACCTTGTTGTTGCTTAGCTATAGCATTAAAAAGAAAACCCAAACAGATTTTTCGTTCTTCTTTTTCTTGTTGGGAGCTTTCCCGTGTAAATAGTTTTTTTCGTTCATGTTTTTATTTTTCTTTCTTTGGGTCATAAGGAGAAGACCACAATGAAAATTTCGAGTGGTTCTCATATGCATTATTGTTTACCTATTAGAGAGCCTGTGTTACCTTGTCTCCTCCTTTGAGTTATTGTTTGCATATTCCAGCTTAGTCCAATGCACGTGCACTCTTATTATTATCCACACTGTTCGGTCATGCAAGTGAATGGCAATAATGACGATATTTGATGAAAAGATTGAGATGGAGAAAAGCCGGTATGAACTCGACCTATCTTGCTTTTGTAAATATGATTAGCTCATCGTTCCAAATTCAGTCCATCATGGGTAAAGGATATTTGCAATGACAATTAGAGATTATAGTTATTAATGGCATGCTTAATTAGCTAAGAGTGGATAATAGTTTGTTTTGGGTGCCAACATGCATATTAAAATGGTTGTGATGTAGTATGATGGAATGGTATCCTCCTCAGAACGATTCAAGTGGCTCGACTTGGCACATGTTCATGCATCTAGTTGAAACAAAATCAACATAGCCTCTACGATATTTATGTTCATAGTGATTTATATCCTACTCATGCTTGCATTGAATGTTGGTTAATCTCAAAGCATGTTGATGACTGTGTCGCTCTCTAGTTGGACGCTCCCCTGTCTTTTGCTAGCCTTCACTTCTACTAAGCTGGAATACTGCTTGTGCATCCAATTCCTCAACCCCCAAAGTTGTTCCATATGAGTCCACCATACCTACCTATATGTGGTAATCACCTGCCATTCCAAGTAAATTTGCATGTGCCAAACTCTAAACCTTCAAATAGACACTCTGTTTTGTATGCCCAAATCGCTCATGTGGCGACTAGGGGCTATTAGTATCTTCCATGCTAGATGAGTTATTATCACGATATGTGTTGATTCACTATCATTCACGAGAAAGTGTCTGGTAATTGGGATGGCCATTTCCATGCTCGAAATAAAAGAAAAATCTAATTAAACAAAACACCCGCAGAACTGTGTTTCTATGGATGGTACCTGTGATTCGGCTCGCCGT
Organism: Hordeum marinum; assembly: GCA_022496015.1. Classification (NCBI taxonomy): domain Eukaryota; kingdom Viridiplantae; phylum Streptophyta; class Magnoliopsida; order Poales; family Poaceae; genus Hordeum; species Hordeum marinum. The sequence goes on from CM039674.1 coordinate 179,545,636, forward strand.
GGAGTGTGACTGATTGGTGGAGGGGGAGTAAAAACTTTAACATTTTGTTTGGGAACCGCCTATAATGTATCTAGCATGGAAGATATTGAAAACCTCTTGGTCGTTATGTGAGCAATGAAATCATACCACACAAAAATCATTACTTATCTCTGTTTTAAAAACTCGAGCTCTGACACCTCTGCAATTCAATGCTTCCCTCTGCGAAGGGCCTTTCCATTCACTTTATTGTTGAGTCATCATATTCTTATAAAATGCACCAGTTAGAGAGCACCATCATCATTTGTATGCTTTGCTGTTAATTGATATTGAGTATGAGCATGACTGGATCTCTTTCACTATGAATTACAATGTCTAATCAGTCCTTGCTCTTTAGAGGTGCTCTGCATTTATGTTTTGCGCTCTCAAAAAGGGCTAGCGAGATACCATTTTGTCATATTGTATAATGATTGTTTTGAGAAAGTGTTGTCATCCGAGAGATATTATTATTGCACGCTAGCTGCTTATGTCATTGGTATGAGTAAATGTGAGACCTAAATGTTATTGTGAACGTGGTTACTCCATGATCTTCGCTGAAAATCTGAACATCAGTTAGACGTATTAACAACAACAAGATCAAACAGAGTTTGTAAAAGTTTTTCTTTATCACTTTCAGTTTGTCAACTGAATTTCTTGAGGACAAGCAATGGGTTAAGCTTGGGGGAGTTGATACGTCTCCATCGTATCCTCTTTTCCAAACTCTTTTGCCGTTGTTTTGGACTCTAATTTGCATGTTTTGAATGGAACTAACCTGAACTGACGCTGTTTTCACCAGAATTGGCTTGGTATTATTTTTGTGCAGAAATAAAAGTTCTCGCATCGTCTTGAAAATTTACGGAGAATATTTTTGGTTTTAATAAAAATACTGGCGTAAGAATCAACTAGAGGGGAGCCACCTGTAGGCCACAAGCCTGCTAGGCATGGCCAGCCCCCTGGCCGCACCTAGCAGGCCTATGGGGCCCCTGTGGCTCCTTCGACCTCATCTCCAGCTCCATATAACCCTATTCTCGCAGAAAAAATCAGAGAGAAGAGTTCATCACGTTACACGATACGGAGCCGCCGCCACCTCCTGTTCTTCCTTGGGAGACCAGATCTGGAGTCCGTTTTGGGCTCCGAAGAGGGGAAATCGACGCCATTGCCATCACCAACCATCCTTCATCACCAATTCCATGATTCTCTTCGTTGTTCATGAGTAATCCCATCGTAGGCTTGCTAGACGGTGATGGGTTGGATGAGATTTATCATGTAATCGAGTTAGTTTCGTTAGGGTTTGATCCCTAGTATCCACTATGTACTGAGATTGATGTTGCTATGACTTTGCTACGCTTAATGATTGTCACTAGAGCCCGAGTTCCATGATTTCAGATCTGAACCTATTATGTTTTCATGAATATATATGTGTTCTTGATCCTATCTTGCAAGATGTTGTGACAGCCCAAGTGTTGTCCCTACCTTTTATGGCACGTGTCTTGTATGAACCTTGTTGCCTTGAGCTTAATGAAATGTTCTTGCACCTTGTCATACCATGTCTTGTTCTTGCATTCATGCATCATGCATCATTTCGTCTATCATGCCATGTCTTTCCATTGTTGTGACCTTGTGTGGTGTGTTGTGGTTGGAGTTATGTGGTGCATCTCCTTCTTCTTCCCCCTCTTTATTTCTTTCAAACAAACCCCTCTAAATAACCTTTTCCTTCTTTGTTATTTTAGAAGCATATTTAAGTTGCTATTTAAATGGTTTCAAGATGTTCAAGAGGTGGCCTATAATGTTTTAATATTGTGTGTGTGGTTCTTTTGTGGATTTGACCTTTATGTATTTGGGGTTTTAAAATAAACAGGGGCTGCTATTTTAAAAGGTATTTAAATTACTTGTCCTAAAAATCATCTTGATATTTTTAGTAAATAGTGCATTTTATTTTCAATGTTAAAGTATTTTTGTTCTGCACAAAAATCATTCATTTTACTTTGGTTTTTTTCTTCTGTTGTTGTGATCTGAAAAAGAGAAAGCTCCTCTGTTTTTTTATTTGTTTTGTGAGGTGTGTGCGAATGGGCCTTGCTTCCCCTGCGGCCCAGCCCGCTTGAGGGAACGGCAACCTGCTTCGTCCATCGTCTTCGTCAGGGTTCAGAGAGAGAGCGTGCTCCGCCATCCCCCTTTTGCCGTCCGTCGCCGTCAGCCCCGGGGGTATTTAAACCCCTTGGTGTGTGTGCCTCCTCCTCTAGGGTTCGTCTTCCCCCTCTCGCTGCCGCAGCCCCCTTCTCCCTCTCCTTTCCTCTCTCTCCTCTCTTCTTTCCCCTCTGTCAGGTAAGAATTCAGAGAGCAGAGAGTTTTAGAGAGAAAAGTAGAGAGGCCGCCGGTCGTCTTCGCCGTCGTTGCCACGTCTCCGGTGCCGTCATCGCCGGTGGAGATGGAGTGGAGCTCGGGGACGTCATCTGCATTCCATTTTCACCCCTAGGAGGTGAGGAGCACCTCTCCACAGTGCCGATTTCCGTCGTTGTCGTCCGCAAGGGAGCGGGTCGTCGTCGGTCTCCTTCCTCTTCGTCGATGTCACGTCTTCGCCTCTCCTTCCTCTTCGCGCGTCTGGCTCGTCGTCGCCCTCCCCTTGGTGAGCCCCGCGTCCCCCTCCTATTGTGTGGTTTAGCTCGCGTCTCCGTAGCTCTTCGCTATCATCGCCGTGTTGTCACCATGGTAGGGGCAAGCTTGGAGCTTGTGCCCCTCTCCCCTCCTCGTAGATCACTGCGAGGGATGGGATGGAGTCCCCGTAGATGCAGCAGCCCCGCATCGCTTTCCCTCGCCGGAAACCCCCTATGCCGTCGAGAATCATCGCCACCATAGTGCTCGGTCAAGTAGATATTCGGTTCTTCAGTTTTGTCAGATAGCGTGTGTTGTGTGTGTATTAGGGCAGACGTTGCCCTCCTCTGTTAACGACCGCAAGCATAGCAGAGTGAAAACATGCTCGGGGAAACGACCCTGAGGTCGTGGGTTCAAGCCGAATCCCTCCCCTTTCTTTGTTTGTTTTGTTTTATTTTGTTTTATTTTGTTTTTCCCTTGCTATATGTGTATGTGTGTAGGTGCAACTTGTGCATGTATGTATGTTTTATTTTCTCTTGGATGAGTGTGAGTATGAATAGATGCACATATATATGTGTGTGTGTGGTACGTATTTATGCATGTGTATGTATATGAGTGTGTGTATGAGTATACATATGAGTTTGGTGTGTAGTGCATGTGTGTGTTGCACATATGTGTGTGTGGGTTGTTTGCATATATGTGAGTGAGTGTGTGTGTGAGTGTGTTGTCATATACATATGTATATGCATATATGCACTTGTGCATACATGTGTGTATATATGTGTGTGGATGAACACCCACCTGCATAGGTGGTACGTTCATGGGTGAGTTTGTGCTCATATGCCCTTAGACATGGAGCCATGTGGTGCATGCTTGTGTAGTGTGTGTGTGTGGGTGACAAGTGGGGCCTTTCCCTACTTGTCATACCCTTTGCTTGTGGGTCATGCCTTGTTTTGTAGGAATTGTCAGCTCATTTCCATTTTTAGCTAAGTTTCCAAATCTGGCCATGTTCATTTATGCTCATGCACATATATGGTAAGTTTGAACTTATAAGAGAGGTGGTGGTTTTGCTAGTATAGTTGTGCCATGTTGCTTCACATGTATATATGAGTATGACACATGATTTTGGGGTAGAAAGAGCCAAGGAATCCATTGGTTCAATCATATTTCACTTTTGAGCAAGTTTATAAAACTGTCATTTTCTGCTGTGATGCTACTTTGTCATTTTTGCATGAATTAATCCATGCTTGCTTTGGGGCATGTGCCAACGTGGAAGTGCTAGTGTTTTATGTCTATTATTTCATGGTATTTTTTTGTATGATAGAATCACCCATATAAGTGGGAAACATGCTGCAAAGTAGCTAACTTGATGTTGCTGTTTCACCATGCTAAATATTAGTCTGAGAATCTGCTGTTGTTTTTATGTCATGAAGAGTGGTTGCCATCTTTTAATATGGTGAGAATTAGCTCATGCTCAGTGCTAGTATTTGAATTAGGTGTTGTCTAATACTAACATGTTAATTTTCATGCCAGGAGGTGGTCTCTAACACCTTTTACTTATGCTGTCAACATGACACCAGATTAACTCGGATTCCAGAAATCTGTTATTTTCACTAAGTCATAGAAAACTGCTTCATCATGCCAACTTTATAGCTTCATGCTTATTGATGTGTGCCTGCTTTCTAGATTGTGTAGTTGGATAAGATGATAAGCATGTTATGTAGTTTCTGTCAATACCTTGTTTGTGGTTGTAGGAATCCAGTAGCTGAAGTTTTTGTCATTGAAAGTTGCTTTGTTGCTCTTTTGTGGCAGATTGTTTGTTTCATTGTTTTGTGACTTGTGGGAGCTATACTCCATGGAATTACTTGATATTTGGGTCTATTGTGGCTGGTTTTTCATTGGCTAGCTAGTGGCTGTCTTGGAATACCAAGAAGACCATGGCCTTGTTGTCTTGTGTTTTGCCTTTGTAACTTGCCGAGAGCATAGCGTGAGAACCGTAACTCCGTTACTTGTGTTCTTTATATGCATTTTTATCGATTTTGCATGACATATCCATATTTGCACTGTTCATGCATGTTTAAATAACTTAACATGAGGTCATGTCCAGAATGGAAACTAATCAACCAATGCATGTCAAACATGACTAGAATTTGATTGCCATGTTAAATTCTTCATAAATGAATCATGCATCATCTTGGTTGTGCATTGCACCTTGGTTGGATGTTTATTGTTGTTGTTTCTCTTGGGTCGACGTGAGTGTTGATACTGAGTACGAGGACCAAGAAGAGTACCACTACGAGGATCCCGCTACTTGCTTCGCTAAAGAGCAACAGGTAAGATGATCGTACCGGATCTCGATACTATTTTTGCTTGCTAGTGTCTCGCTCTTATCGTTACAATTGCATTACCTACCACTTTAATGTCAGCCTCCTAATTGCCATGATAGCCTCTAACCCTCCACATCCTAGCAAACCTTTGATTGGCTAAGTTAGCGCTGCCCAGCCCCTCTTATAGCATTCTTAGTTGCAGGTGCAGGTTGTTCCATGTGATAACATGGTTTTGGCATATCACAATATTATCTGTTATTTAATTTAATGAACATATATATCTTGGTATTGGTGCGAGGCTTGGCCTTTTGCTAGGTGTTTTGTTCCGCTGTTACCGCCATAGTTTCTGGTTACTGGTGTTACGTTTCCATATTTTGCGCTCCTAACATGCTCGGGGTTGTTATGGGGACCCCCTTGTTTATTCGGCTGAGATTAAAAACTTGTCTAGCAAGACCCAACTTTAGTACTACATTTGCTTAATAACTTAATAAAATTTGCATAGGGCTTTGCAACCCCGTGGATAATTAATCAACCCCGGGCCAGTGCTCCTCATGAGTGTTGGTCCAAACTAGAGCACTGTGCGGGGCCAACCCAGGGCAACTTGGGAGATTTCTATTAGGCCTCCGTACGCATCGCTTATCCATCGTGTCTTGAGAACGAGATACGCGGTTCTTATCGGGTTCGTCGACACGTCGGGTGGTCTTGGTGGATTTGTTTTACCTTTATCGAGTGTCTTGCGTGTGGACTCTGACTTTCTTCGGTTTATCTCGAGGTGTTGGAATTCCTTTGGAGTTACCTATGACGATCACGAGATCTGTGGTCGAGGCTATTCCTGCGGAGTGTGGTTAATTTGTGATGGACTAGTTGGACCACCCCTGCAGGGTTAATTCTTTTTGAGAAGCCGTGCCCGCGGTTATGTGGCAACTTGGATATTTGTTTAGCACCCGGTTATAGTAAACTTGAAGTAAACTCTAATAAAATATACCAACTGTGTGAGTAACTGTGATCGTCTCTGCTCGTGAACATGATCCGAGAGAGAACACGATGGGGTTATGATTGACGTAAGTAAGTGTTCAGGATCTCATAGAGGTCATTCTAGATTCGATCATTCATCATAGGCCACTCATATTTATACTCATGTTACGTAAGTTAGCCACCATAAATGCTTAGTGTTGCTGCAAACTAAACACATACCCCTTCCCAACCTTAATCTTGAATAGTCTCGGTACCCGGACACTTGATTGCTGAGTCCTCGTGGCCCACAAATTACTACGACACTCCAGGTACACGTACAAATGAGTACGTGCAGGATGATCTGAGGCAACTCCAGTGGGAATATGACAAGGAAAGAGGCAGGATGTACGTGACTTATCCAGACTAGTAGGGGACCATGGTCGTGATCTTTGGGATAGCGAGATAGTACCATTTGCATCTGTTGTTATCGTTTGATTTCGACCATAGCCGGACCCTGTCTTCATCTTGATGATTTTAACTCTGTGTGGAATTGTAATTTAGTATGTGGAAAGTGTAGGCCAACTTATATTCTCATCTCTTTTGTAATGTATGATGCAATGATGCTATACTTGCGAACGAGAAGATGCGCCTCTATCCCTTGTGAGGCCCTCGTGCCTTAATATGGATAGGTGCGCATCTTGGGCGTGACAGTTGTAGACACCTATTACGAGTTGTGATTCGCATCCCCTAGGGTGAAAATAACTAGGATTCATTGCGGTGATTATCGTAGTTTGAGGAGTTCATGTATTAACTAAGTGCTAATGCTTTAGTCTGGTTCTCTATTAAAAGGAGGCCTTGATATACCTTAGTTTCCATTAGAACCCCGCTACCATGGGAGGGTAGGACAAAAGATGTCATGCAAGTTCTTTTCCATAAGCATGTATGACTATATATGGAATACATGCCTACATTACATCGATGAATTGGAGCTAATTCTGTGTCACCCTATGTAATAACTGTTGCATGATGAATGCTATCCAACATAATTATCCATCACTAATCCATTGCCTACGATCTTTCCACATATTCATCGTTGCTAAGTTACTTATCCGCCGCTACTGTTACAATCACTATAATACTGCTACTGTTACTTTTGCTACCGTTATCGTTACTTCCATACTACTTTGCTACTGAATACTTTGTTGCAGATATTAAGTCTTTCAGGTGTGTTTGAATTGACAACTTAGCTGTCAATACTCAAGAATATTCCTTGGCTCCCCTTGTGTCGAATCAATAAATTTGGGGTGAATACTCTACCCTCAAAAAATTGTTGTGACCCCCTATACTTGTGGGTTAACACGCTTCATTGGAAGACAAACTAATCTCGGCCGATCATTAAATGGGAATAAGAACTCACCCCACAAGGCAAAGACTCTAGTCACGTGGAGAAGCCGAAGCTAAGACCCTTGGCATTGGGGGATAGTTCAGGGGCTACTGAGGGAGTCCTGAACAAAGGGGTCCTCGGGCCATCGGCCTATCTCTTAATAGGCCGGCTTGGTGGGCCATTCTCTGATTATCGTAGGGAGGTTCGGATACGTTGAGAGACCACATTCCAGAAGGAAGTCTCGAAGCCGTGTCGTGCACTCCAAGTCAAGATGAGGAAATGGGCGTCTCCATCCTTGGCAAGAGACTTACCATGTGTAAACCCTAGTACCCCCCGTTGTCTATATAAACCGGGAGGGTTTAGATCGTAGGGCAAGAAAACTCTTCTAGGGTTTAGCTATTCGATCTCGAGGTAGATCAACTCTGTAACCTTCATACCATCAATATAATCAAGGAGGCCATAGTGTTTTGTTCCAGTTTTGCCGCCCTTGTTACTTGTGCACCAGTGTTATGTTCCATATCGAGCGCTCCTAACATGATTGGGGATGTTGTGGGACCCCCTTGATAATTCGTTTTGGGATAAAACTCTCCTAGCAAGGCCCAACATTGGTACTTTATTTGGGCAACATAATAATACTGAACAAAGTTATTAAAACATAGGGCGTCATGAACCCGAGGAGTTAATTCAACATAATACAGTGGGGCCCGTGTTGATGGTGTTGGTCCCAAATGGGCTACCTGTGGGGTCATCACAAGGAAACTCGGGGATTGGTTTTACTCGTAGCTAGTCCCATCCGGTTGAGACCTGAGAACGAGGTACGTGGCTCCTATCGGAATTGTCGGCACGTCGGGCGGCCTTGATGGGATTGTTTTACCTTTCTCGAATGTCTTGTGTACTGATTCCAAGGATACCTTGGGCTATCTCGAGGTTGAGGTTTTCCGGTGCAGCCTCTGGTAATTTGTGATGGACTACTTGGAGCACCCCTACAGGGTTAAATCTTTTGGAAAGTCGTGTCCGTGGTTAAGTGGCAAGTTGGAAACTTGTTTAACGCCTGTACCAAACTTGATGTAAATTCAAATAAAATACACCAACTGTGTGCATAACCGTGATTGTCTCTTCTTGTGAGTTCTGCATCCAAGAGAGAACATGATGGGGTTATGTTTGATGTAAGTAGGTGTTCAGGATCACTTAGTGATCACTGTTATTTCACATCTGTTATACATAGAACACCCACCTTACTTTCTGTATTCATAAGTTAGTCACTCAAATAAATGCTTAGTGCTTGTTGCAGCCTCACCACTTAACCATACATCACCCATTAAGATTTGCTAGTCTTGATACCCTTGGAAATGAGATTGCTAAGTCCATGTGGCTCACAAATTACTACAACAACAATTGCAGGACAGGTAATGCGATGCTTTGATGTGAGCGTGATGCTTGTTTGATTTGGAGTTCTTCTTCCCCATCTTCATCGATATAGCATTGGTTCTAGGTGGCAGCCTGGAATAGCAAGGCTGGATGTCATTTTATTGTTTCATTCCGTCCGTAGTCGGACACTGCTCTTGTGTATGATGTTTGAATATGTTGTTGTATTAATGTGATCTTGATGTAGCTTGTGGCGAGTTTAAGCAAATTCCATATACTCATTCCTTATTGTACATGTGCTACTATCCTTGTCGAGGCCCTCGAGCCGAAATAAGGATAGGATCGCATCTTCGGTGTTACAAGTAGGTATCAGATCCTGTACTAACCTAGGAAACCCCTTGATTGATCGAACTTGGCCAAATCGAGTCTAGTGAAAATATTTTTAGTCTAGTTATATATCGGAGATTAGGATTCTTTTTACTTCTCTTCTATCCTCTGGTGAGGAATCCTGGCGTGGGAATTTTAATTCTACTCCTCTTCTCATTCAAAAGAATTTTAGGATCACGCAGGTATTTTGGATTCTCTATTATGACGATGTAATGGAGTTCTATACTTGGTGCCTCCTTTTATGGAGGAGAAGAGCTCCAGGGGATTCTTCACACATCGTTATCGTTCTGATTCCTTAGTATCTCAGGACGGAGGTGTCACGCCCAAGATGCGACCCTATCCTTATCTTGGCTCGAGGGCCTCGGTAGGGATAGGAGCGCATCTTGTCATGTTGCAAGAATGGATATCATTACAAGTACATGTACTGAAGAGATGAGTATATGGAGTTGGCTTACACTCGCCACAAGCTACATCAGGATCACATCAATACAACAACATATTAAAACATCATACCGAAGAGAAGTGTCCGAATACGGACGAAAAGAAATGACAAAATGACAGCCATCCTTGCTATCCGAAGCTGTGTGTCACACCCTATGTTTGTATCACTTTGCTATGCTTGGATTTATAAAATTTGGAGCCAATCAAAACTTTTTTAGTGCATGCTTGTTTGAATTATTTCTTGTTTGATTGTTTGTAGAGTTTGTTTGGCACTCTTAGGTTCTACTCCTCTCCATATTCATCTTCCTTGACCCAAACTTCTTGCCCAATGATCATGCCATGTGAATAGTGCCCAAAACTATTTTATCAAAATATTATTTTGACCAAAAAGGTTTTATTCAAATTAGGTTTTAAAAAACCATGAGTTGAGGTTTGCACTACAAGTCCTCAAATTGGGTGGATCCTTTTCCCCAAAGGCTTTATTCGAAACCTACTATATTTATGACTTCCCAAAGCCATCAAATATTAATTTAAAAGATTATTTTAACATTTTATTTAAAGGATTTTTCTTAAGACCAGACATGGTTTGTCATTGGGAAAAATTATTTAAATGCTTTCAAAAAATTTAAGAAAAATTGGGGAAACTCAGTGGACATATATTTTCCATATATATGAGTTTCAACACACGGTCATGTTCAAATTAATGGGCAAAACCCCTCAGAACCCTTTCTGTCCAAACCAAGCTTTTCAAATATTTCTTTGAGAAATATTCTCAAAAAATTCCAAGAAAATTCTAGCAAGTCAACATTGTCATAGGTGATGATATTGCAAAGTTTCATCTCAATCCAAATTGTTGTGATTCATGAAACTATTCCAAAACCCTCCATATCCAGATTCAAATTTTAACAACTTTACATTGTTAAGTTTCTTCCCTTGGCCCAAAACTTTGTGGACATGTTCTAATCGCCAAATAATGGTGCTACACTGAGTGGTGCATAAAGGGGATTAGCTTAGCATGACTAGATCTACAGAAACCAGATTCTGTTAATTTCTAGGGTTTGCCAAAGATACATTGTGAACATTCTTCAATCAAGCTTAAACCTTGTGATCAGGCCTAATTCTAATAACCATTTGATCCTATGAATTCCTATGGCAGGTGTCATGGGAACGAGCCTGACAATAGATGGTAGGGGTACGAAAGGAGAGGGCAGAGTCCTAGCTACCGCGAGGATGTACACATGGATGTATGAGTTCAGGCCCCTCTCGTGGAGGTAACAGCCCTACGTCTCACTACTCGGGAGCTTATGTCATGTGGAAATAAAGATTACAATGGTTGTGAACCCCTATGCAGGAGGGGAGGGGCGGCTTATATATAGTTCGTTGCCCCTCATAATTACACATCATCTAAGGGTCCGATCGTGGGGTTAAAATCTGCCGTTACTGGTAACGTACGCAATAAAAGCTACTAATGACAATTGAACCAATGTCTGCCCGTTGGGCTCTTGATGATGGATCCTTGTCTTCTGGCGTTGAGTGAAAGTGAGGTATTCCGAGTGACACGCGACTGCCGAGTGAAAGAAGGAGTCTCCGAGTGGATATCTGTCGAGTGGCTTTGAATGTGTCTAGGAATCCACTCGGCACTTCATGCTTGATCTTCAAGTCCTCCCATGTAGTGTCCTTAGGTATGGTATGTAGGCCTTGTCTAGGACCCTACCCTAGGTACATATCCTCGCCATTAGCCCCCGAATGAATCGGGGTTCGAGTGGTGAAATGAGGTATCAATGTTGACCTTGAGTTAGGGCATCAAATCCTCCGAATGATATTTGGGGTTTCAATGGAACTTGCGTCGACTGAACTCTGGGTATTAACGTCCATTCAGGATCGGCACGCAAAATCTTCCGAATGATATTCGGGACTTCAATGAAACTTGCGTTGATTGAATTCTTCTCCGTTCGCCCGGATCCATTCAGCCTTAAAAGTGCCCGAGTGGATGTTCAACGCCTATCTTGCTCCAAGTGAACTGAAAGTATCTTGGGAGGCAACGGGTCAGTCTGACAGACCCGGATTTTGCGGGATACGAATGTTTGGGAAGCGCACGTGCGATCATGATGCCACGATCAGGGCAAGTGGAGGCATGATGCCTCGATTCTCGCGCCGGTCATATCGCCATGTACTGGGCACCGTTAGTGGTTGGCGTGCGTGCTGATCTCATGGGTCCACTGATCAATGGGACACTCAGTGAAGTATAAAGCCTCACGCGTCACGGATGGCACAATACTTCTTCCCATTCTTCCTCTCTTTTCCTCCGCCTCCTTTGCCACCAACGCCACACTTCGTTCCTCCTCGACGATAGTCGCCTCGCCGATGATGAAGAACGCAATGGAGAAGCTAGAGTGGGGTAAGAAGGGGCCGATGAAGCTCAAGGGCAAGAAGCCCTCGACCTCTCACTTCATCGCGCCGGCAGGATGGATGCAGGGGGATTTTCTCCCCTCTGTAGTCACTCACGCGGACATGGAGGGCCTTGTCGCCGACGGGCTAGTGGCGGACGGCGCCTGGAGGCTGCCGGGGGAAGAGCGCGAGACAGAACCACGTGATGGGGAGCGGATCCTCCTTCTCTCCCACATTGAAAGAGGTTTCTCCATTCCACCCCAGCCATTCTTTAGGGGATTCCTGAATTTCTTCGGCGCCCAACGGCATCACCTCCCGCCGAATACCATTGCATATTTGTCTGCCTTTGTCACTTTGTGTGAGTGTTTTCTGGGTTGCTCTCCCCATTGGGGGCTATTCAAGCACCTCTTTACGGTCAGATCCTAGACCATGAAGAAAGCTCTCCCTGCTAATGGGAAGACTCATGTGCTTCAGTTGTGTGGGGGGTTAGGAGTTCAGAAAAGAGCCCATAGTTCCTTCCCTGCCATGACCTTTCCTGGGTCTGTCAGAGGTTGGCAGTCGACCTGGTTCTATTGCAAAGATGTAGCATCACCCAATATGTCGACTGGCCTCCCCCCTATACACCTGACCGTCCAGATATCCCCAAGTCTCTGAGGGTGACCGAAGAGGAGGATGTCTTAGTTGAAGCGGTGGTGCAGTTGATCCGGGGTGGTGTGACTGGTATGGATCTGTTGGAGACGTTTCTCGGTCGATGTATTCAGCCACTCCATGCTCGAGACCACACCATGTGGCACTACGCGGGCCCTAAGGACTCGACCAGGACACATCGAGCAGTGGCTTCATAGCATCACTGGAGCTTGCGACAATCCTTTGGGAGCCAAGAGGATCTGGCCTTACTCGGCCGAAAACTTGCCGAAGAATCAGGTGAGTTACGTGTTGTAGACTGATGTGTTCGTACTGTCGAGTGATACATTGACTTATAAATTGACTTCCTCACTTGAATCATGCAGGAGTGGACGAACATGCACTCGCCTCTTCCCAATGGGAACCACGCTGAGGACGGCGTGGTGAGCGAGGGCGACAGCGTGGATGGTGATGGTCCCTCTAACTCCAAATATGAATACATGGACTCCGACGAAGAGGAAGAAGTCGAGTCACCTCCCCGGCGTGAAGGCAGCACCAAGTCCCGTCAGGATCGGACAGCTGTTGAGGACAGGGCTCCAGGCCCTAGCGAGACAAACCTGAAGAGGAGTCGCCCTTTAAATTTTAGTCGAGTGAGAGGCTGGCTAAACAGCCCGAGCAAGTCACGACCAAACCTCACAAGGCTTTGCCTCGCATGAGGATGGTTGTACCTGTCGTCTCCACGTAAGTATTTATTTTCGAATTCTTTCTGTCGACTGTGGCCTTGAGTTGTAGCTGATCGAGTGCTGTTCAATCCATCAGAGCTACTATCTCTGTAACCTCGCCTTATCGAGATGGAGGGGAGGCGATGGACATTGACACTGCTGACGCTGCCACTTCTCATAGAGGTTAGCAAATTATTGATTCATCTGAATGAGACTATTGTCGGTTGTTGTTGCAGAGGTCATTCAAGTGGAGGACGACGAGGAGCACCTGGACATTTCGCGCAGTCATATCCGAAGCGCGCAGGCACCTCAGTGCTCGACTGCAGAGTCCTCCCAGGGGATAGGCGACTCGACACAACTCATAGCTGAACCCGCAGCGCCTCTGTCGCATGCTCCTCCAACTGTCTCGACCGTTGTGATGTCAACTCCAACCGGACCCACTCAGACTGCCGCAGCTGCCCCAGCAACCATGCCGATCACACCTATGACGGCCTTCTCTCTACGAAGGAGGCCATGATCTAGGCGGAGCAGATCATGCTGAGAACCAAGGAGGCGTACGAGGCCAGCAAGTTGGCTGACGATGTCAGCGCAGCCCTCCACACCAATGTCCGAGTAAGTTCTCTTGTAAGTACGTTTCCGATTGAATTCCTGTCTTTTCTTGGCTGTTGTACACCCACTGGGTGCTTCTCCCCTCGAACAAATCAGATCATAGTCGAGTAGGATTGGGGTCAATAGTACGCGTGGTACTAGAGTTAGTCGACTTGTCGAGTGTTTTTTTTCTGACGAGTTACTCGACGGATCGAGAGTTAACTGTCTCAGTGGGGGCACTCTTAGTGCACCCACTGGGTGTAGCCCACGAGACCGCTGTCAAGTGCTTGCATCGGCATGGGTCTTAGAGCTTGTCGTACCCACCACTCTGCAATTACTCTATAGGTTTCATGGATCTTATTTACAAACCATGATATGATGTTGCATAAGGATAGACTGCACTTTAGGGAGTGATGGATATTCCTATGATGGATGTTTCTGCCGCTCGACTGATCAAGAATCGGCAGATCCAGTGGGGGCACGCTAAGTACACCTACTGGGTGTAGTCCCCGAGACCGCTGTCGAGTGCTTGCACCGGCGGGGGTCTTAGAGTTTATTGTATATAAGATACATTTCTCCTTGGATCCCACCACTCCGTAGCTACCTTGTAGGTTTCATGCATATTATTGACAAACCATGATATCATGCTGCATAAGGATAGATTGAACTTCACAGAGCAGGGAGGCACGTCACTCAATGGGTCGAGTGTTCTGACAGGGCTGGCCTTGTCGAATGTTTTAACAACTAGTGGGGGCACGCTAAGTGCACCCACTGGGTGTAGTACTCGACGCTACTGTTAATCGCAGACGATAAGCAGTAGGCTTGAAAACTTGTCATACGCATGGTACTAGAGTCAGTCGACATGTCGAGTGTTTTTTTCTGACGAGTTACTCGACGGATCGAGAGTTAACCGTCTCAGTGGGGGCACTCTTAGTGCACCCACTGGGTGTAGTAGCTGAGACCGCTATCGAGTGCTTGCACTTGAAGGGGTCTTAATAGAGACAACCTTGAATTTTCTTAGGGCGTGCGGAGTGCGAGGGCTTGCAAACATGGGACACAGTACAAGGATCTGGAGGATGAAAGTAAACGGCTGCGAGTGGACCTGGCAGTCTCCAACAACGCTCTGGAGCGAGCACGTGTCGAGATGAAATCTTTGGGAGGTAATTACTGCTGACTCTCCGCATTCCCCGCTTAATTCTTCATGTTTTGAACCGAGTGCTCTGACTCGAATAGACAGACGAAATGAAAACCGTTGACTCGAAGCGCGACTCAACAATGTTGTTTCTTTAGATTCCATGAAGAAGGCGTTGGAGGAGAAGGACAAGGCACTTGCTGACGCCCAATGAGTGGCTAGGGACAAGACTGAAGCTGCACGACGAGGAGAACACCAAGCTGAAGCAGGAGTGTGCGGAGCTCGTCAAAAGGAGCAATGGCCTGGAGAATTCTCGAGGAAGATGTATATTCTGCTCGACGGTGAGTGTTTCTCATCGACTGAAGTTTGTAAAAAATTTGAGGGTCGTAGTTTGCCAATTCTCCTCCCATTCTCCATTTTTCAACATAATTCTGCCAAGACTTTGAAAAGGAGACAAAAAAGGTTGAGCCCAATCTGGATCCGACCAAGTCACCAGTTGCCGATGTAGTGGCCATGAACATGCTGAGACTCAACTTCCGGCTCCAAGGCATCCAGGCATATATTGCCCGACTGAAATATGCAATGGGGAGAATCGAAAAGGAGCTATGGCCTAAGGACACTCTTCAGCCCCACCTCAACTCTATAATGGTTCGCCTGAATGAACTTCCAAGTCGAGTGCAAGCCTGGCAGAAATTTGCTGCTCGCTGCGGGGCCAACGTGGCATTATCACTTGTCAGTGTCCATTGCAGGGACGTGAGGGAGGAGAAGCCAAAGGAGATCCAGGTGGTAAACACAAAGAAACTCTAGTTTGAGGACTTCATGGAAACCTTCATTGATGCAGCCACCAGAATCGTCGACGGCATCGACTTGGAGACTTTTGTTCAGCCTGCCAACCCATCACCTGTTTCAAAAACTTGGTCTTTGGAAGAAACACTTATGTTTTCCTCGGAATGCCGAGTGGAATTGTATCCCTTAAAACTTCATTCAGACCTTAGGCCTGTGCACATTTGCTTCCGTATGAAATGCTTATCCGTGGTTTACCCTTTGGATTTTATTCGTATTTGGATTTCAATCGTCAATTCGACTGAGTTTTTTTTTAACTTAGGCGAAACGTGTTTCGCAGCTAAGCCCCCCAGTGTGAGCATTGCTCATCACTCGGAGTAGTTTTGAACTTAGGCGAATATCGATTCGCAGCTAAGTTGTCGAGTGAATGGATTACTATCCACCGACGAGGTTTTTAACTTAGGCGAAACATGTTTCGCAGCTAAGCCCCCAAGTGTGAGGATTGCTCATATCTCGGAGTATTATTGAACTTACGCGAATGTTGATTCGTAGCTAAATTGTCGAGTGAATGGATTACTATCCACCTGGCGAGGATTTTAACTTAGGCGAAACATGTTTTGCAGCTAAGCCCCCGAGTGTGAGGATTGCTCATCACTCGGAGTATTTTTGAACTTAGGCGAATGTCGATTTGCAGCTAAGTTGTCAAGTGAATGGATTACTATCCACCCGAGGAGGTTTTTAACTTAGGCGAAAGGTGTTTGCAGCTAAGTCCCATAGAGCGAGGATTGCTCATCACTCGGAGTATTCTTGAACCTAAGTGAAGATGGATTCGCAAATAGGCCGTCGATTGAATGGATTGCTATCCACCCGACAGGGTTTTTAAGTTATGCGAAAAATGCTCATAGCTAAGCTCCCGAGTGTGAGGATTGCTCATCACTCGGAGTATTTCTGAACCTAAGCAAAGACGGATTCGCAAATAGACCGTCGAGTGAATTGACTGCTATCCACCCGATAGGGTTTTTAACTTAGGCAAAAAATGTTCATAGCTAAGCCCCCGACTGTGAGGATTGCTCATCACTCGGAGTATTTCTGAAGGTAAGTGAATACGG
This sequence comes from Hordeum marinum, assembly GCA_022496015.1. Lineage (NCBI taxonomy): Eukaryota > Viridiplantae > Streptophyta > Magnoliopsida > Poales > Poaceae > Hordeum > Hordeum marinum. The sequence continues at coordinate 179,562,444 of CM039674.1, forward strand.
ATTCACAAATAGGCCGTCGAGTGAATCGACTGCTATCCACCCGATTGGGTTTTTTACTTAGGCGAAACATGATCACAGCTAAGCCCCCGAGTGCGAGGATTGATCATCACTCGGAGTATCCCCAAGAATGTGAATGTACGATTGGAACCGATGATATATATTGCAGGAATGTGAATTGCATTGATGAAGTATTCTTATTACATCAGAAGATCCCTGTCTCATGTATAAAAATGCCGGAGCAGATCTGCATTCCAGGCTCATGGCTCGTCTATCCGCTTCATGAGATTGTATAGGTGATAGGCTCTAGTGTTTAGCACCTTAGTGACGACGAAAGGACATTCCCAAGGAGGAGGAAGCTTGTGTGGTCGGTGTTGATTCACTCAAAGCACCAGATCTCCCTCATGAAATGACCGACTCTGACATTCTTCTCATGGAAGCGTTGGAGGTCCTACTGATAGGCAGTAGTCCGGATTAGAGTCATCTCTCATTCCTCCTCTAGAAGATCTACACCGTCCTGTCTGGCTTGTTCAGCTTCAGCCTCAAAATACAGCTCCACTCGAGGAGAATTATGGGCCAAGTCACTCAGCAATATGGCTTCAGCACCATAGACAAGGAAGAAAGGAGTTCGTCCAGTCGACCGATTAGGCGTTGTCCTCAGACCCCGCAAAACAGACGGCAGCTCAGTTACCCAGGCTCCGGTGGCATGATCCAAATCGCGCATGAGAAAAGGCTTCAGACCTTGCAGGATGAGACCATTAGCCCGCTCGACTTGCCCATTGGTTTCAGGATGCACAACAGATGCATAATCCACTCGGGTGCCTTGGGAGTTACAAAAGTTCCTGAATTCTTCCGAGTCAAAATTAGTGTCGTTGTCCGTGATGATGCTCTGCGGGATGCCGTATCGACAAATTATCTCTCTCATGAACGAGACCGTTGTACGGGAGTTCAGTTTCTTCATTGGCTTGGCTTCTATCCACTTGGTCAATTTGTCGACTCCTACCAACAAGTGAGTGAATCCTCCTTTTCTAGGTCAGAAAGGGCCAACCATGTAAAGTCCCCAAACTGCAAACGGCCAAGCAAGAGGAATTGTCTTCAGAGCAGATGCCGGCTTGTGTGACAGGTTTGCATAGAACTGGCAACCATCGCAATGATCAACAATGTCTTTAGCCATCTCATTAGCTCGTGGCCAGTAAAAACCAGCTCGGTATGCTCTAGCGACAATCGTCCTTGAAGACGCATGGTGGCCACAAGTTCCCGAGTGAATCTCATCTAGAATCATTCGACATTCCTCAGGGAAATGCAGCGCTGGGTGACACCAGTCGCACTCTCTCTGAACAACTGATCTCCCATCACAGTGAAAGCCTTGGACCTGCGCACAATCTTCCGAGCCTCTGTTTCATCTTCAGGGAGGTCTTGTCTAAGGATATGGGCAATGTAAGGCATAGTCCAATCGGGAATGATAACCAGAATCTCCATAACCAGGTCAATCACTACGGGGACATCGACTTCTGTTGAGTGAGTGGAACTCAAAGCCTGTGGGGGCTGTTCGGTGAAAGGATCTTCTTGAACTGAAGGAGTGTGTAAGTGCTCCATGAACACATCGCTGGGGACAGGCCATCGAGTGGAACCAATCTTGGATAGTTCATCGGCCGCCTGAATTTTCAGTCGGGGAACGTGATGAAGTTCCAGGCCTTCAAACTTCTTCTCCAACTTTCCGACTGCATTGCAGTATCCAGTCATAGCGGGGTTTCGAACATCCCACTCTTTCATCACTTGATTCGCCGCTAGATCTGAGTCGCCATAAACCATTAGGCACTTGACGCCGAGTGAGATAGCCATGCGAAACCCATACAACAGTGCTTCATACTCTGCCTCATTGTTGGAGGAATCGAAGTGAATTTGCAAGACATAGTTGAGCTTGTCACCCTAGGAGATATCAGGACAACCCCAGCACCACACCCATTCAACATTTTGGAGCCATTAAAGAACATTGTCCAATGCATCGAGTGAACTCGGATAGGCTATTGTTGTTCGATCCTGTCATCCATGAAATCCGCCAATGCGTGGGACTTGATTGTTTTTTTGGATTCGAATCTGATGTCAAAGTGTCCAAGATCGATTGCCCATTTAGCCACTCGAACAAGGGAGCATCACTAACGACTGAAATCGAGTGGTCTTGGAAATAATGCGCCACCTTGTTCGTTGATAGGTAAATACCATCAACCTGCTTCTGATGGTGTGGACATCTTTGCTTTGAGGGGGACAAAACTTCTGAGACATAATAAACTAGCCGCTGGAATTTATAAGCTTTACCCTCCTCTTCTCCCCCGACAATCAGTACTGTAATAATGACCTGATTTGTGGTCACGATGTACAGGAGCAAGGGCTCTTTGCTGGCAGGAGCGGCAAGCACCGATTGGGGGGAGAGCTGGGCTTTGAGCTCAACAAACGCTGCTTCAGCTTCGAGAGTCCAGTCGAACGTGTCATACTTCTTCATCAATTGATACATTGGTCGAGCCTTCTCACCAAGACGAGAAATGAATCGACTCAATGCTGCCAAGCAACCTGTGAGCTTTTGAACATCGTGCACTCGCACGAGAGTCTTCATACGGGTAATGGCGCTGATTTTCTCGGGGTTGACATCAATTCCTCGCTTGGAAATGAGAAAACCGAGTAACTTGCCGCCAAGGATGCCGAAAGTACACTTGGCTAGATTCAGTTTTATGTCGAATCGCCTCAAATTGGCAAATGTCTCGGCCAAGTCAGCCAGTAGGTCGGAACCTTTGCGGGACTTGACCACTATATCGTCCATGTATGCCTCGATATTCTGAAGGATCTGGTCGAGTAAACATTTTTGAATCATGCGCATAAAAGTAGCACCGGCATTCTTGAGACCAAAAGGCATGGTGATATAACAAAAACACCCGAATGGGGTGATGAAGGCTCTCTTTATTTCGTTCAGGCCATACAGACGGATCTGATGGTACCCAGAATAAGCATCCAAAAATGATAATCGCTCACACCCCGCTGTCGAGTCAACAATTTGATCTATGTGGGGGAGTGGAAAATGATCTTTTGGGCACACCTTGTTGAGATGTTTGAACTCAGTGCACATGCACAATGACTTATCTTTCTTTGGCACCATCACAACATTAAAGAGCCACTCGGAGTGGTAAATCTCCCAAATGAACATGGCTTGCAAGAGACGGGCCACTTCTTCTCTGATTGCCTCTTGCTTCTCTGCTGCTGAACGACGCAAATGCTCCCTGATGGGTTTGGCTTCGGACCCACTCGCAGATAGTGCTCCCTAGGAATCCCCGGCATGTCAGCAGGCTTCCATGCAAAGATATCCCAGTTCTCATGGAGGAACTGGATGAGCTCGGCTTCCTATTTGTTGTCGAGTGTTGATGAGATATTCGTCAAGGCAGCAGTAGGATCCGTCGGATGGATGTGTACCTTCTTCACCTCCCCTGCTGACTAAAATGCTGACTCGGAAGCCGACTTATTTGCACGGAGCAAGTCAGCAGGATTGGCAGTTTTCCTGTACTCCTCCAACTCAACCATGGCCATCTGGTGATCGACGATCTTGGAGCCTTGCTGGAGTCACTCTTCGGCCGCTGTCGATTGCTAGTGACCGTGATCACGCCGTTAGGGTCTGGCATTTTCAACTTGAGATACGCATAACATGGTCGGGCCATGAAACGTGCATACGCGGGTCGAACCAGAATGGCATGGTAAGCACTCTTGAAATCCATTATTTCAAATGTCAACTTTTCTTTTCAGAAATTTTTGTCATTCCCGAATGCCACGTCGAATGCTCTCTGGCCGAGTGAGTTGGCCTTCTTTCTTGGGATGACCCCGTGAAACTGCATGCTGCTCTCACTCATACGGGACATCGGAATGCCCATCCCTTTCAGGGTATCCACATAGAGAATGATCAGGCCGCTGTCGCCGTAAATGAGGACCTTTCTAAGTCGAGTCCCCCCCCCCACCAGATCAAGTACCAGAGCCTGTCGACCAGGAGTGGCCACATTAGCAGCATGGTCTATCTGGTCGAATGTGATAGCATATTGGGACCATTTGAGGTAGGTGGGGGTGTCTGGTACTGCCATGTTGATTTCTCTGTTGATGACTTTCAGACGGCTCTTGCTCTCGACATCAGCAAAAATCACCAGTGTAGTAGTGACATCCGGGAATGTTTCTTTTTCCTCATCTTCATCTCCCTTCTCAGGAGATTTATCACTCGACTCGTCTCCCTTGAATTGATCATTAAGGGTCCGACACTGTCGAGTGGTGTGCTTGGGCAAAATCAGATTGCCTTCCGCATCTTTCCTCATGTGTACTACACACCGCTGATCCATAATATCAGTTCCTGACTGATTTTTCCATTTCTTGGGGGCATACCATGTCTTAGATTTGCCCTTGATCTTCGACTGAGTCGCCAGTGTTGCCGCTTCTGCCTGAACTGGATCTTCAGCTTTTCGCTTCTATTTCTGATTGTTGCTGCCGCTAGCCTCATTGATGACTGCCTTTCCTTTGCCGGTACCGAGACGGTCTTCTTCCTCGCCATTGGCATACCGAGTGGCGATTTCCATCATATTGCCGAGTGAAATCTGACCCGTTTGCCCAAACTTGAGATAAAGTTCTAAGTATCTCACACCGGCCTTGAATGCACAAACAGCCTGATGATCCGACACATTCTCCATTGTATGATGCAGAGTGGACCATCGTTGAACATAATCCCTTAAAGTTTCATTGGGCTTCTGGACACAGAGTTGTAAGTCGACCAGACCTGCCGGACGCTTGCAAGTGCCCTGAAAGGTTCGGATGAACACTCGGGCAAGATCCTCCCAGCAATGTATACTGGAAGGAGCCAGGCGATTCAGCCCAGCGGGAGCTGAACCATCCAACATCAGGGACAGGTGCTTCATTGCCACATTGTCATTTCCGCCACCAATTTGCACAGCCACTCGGTAATCATCTAACCAAGTCTCCGACTTTGATTCACCAGAAAACTTCCCAATTCCCACCGCCAAGCTGAAGTTGGGGGGAATGTCCATAGAACGTATGGCTCTGCTAAAACATTCAGGACCAGAAACCACTGCCGAGTAACCACTCGGAAAATATCTGTCGTATCCTTTCCTGTGGGCTCTACTCTTGTCTATACGCTTCTGAACAAGGAGGGCCCGGGCATCAAAGCCCGCATTCCGCTCATCACCGAAGGAGCGTCTGTCGTCCTGGCACGAGGGCGCATGCGGACCACTCCGCGAGGGAGTGGGCACTCGACGATGGTCTTCGCGGTGAAACTGATCTTTGTCTTGCCCATTAAGGCAACCGCCGCCCCAACGGCACAGGGGTGATCTAGGGTTGTGTGCCGACTAAACGGTCTCTGCCTGGGTGAATTGCTGTGTATCCTGTTGCGGGACTGAGAAACTACTGAATTCCGACGCTGCACTGCATCTAACAATGCTCTGATCTGCATCAACCCTCTTCCAGCCTCTGGCCTGGACGGCTAAATGGAATCTGCTATCCATTAGGTAGGGTATGTAGGCCTTGTCTAGGACCCTACCCTAGGTACATATCCTCATTAGTAGGCAAAGCCCATTTGTTTGCCCTAATCTCCATCAAACACCCTCTCACACAATGGCAAAAACCCCGTTTGACCCCCTTCCTCTACTTTTCTTGAGCCCACATTCTTACCACGTCATTTTGCAATGGTATTATACCTCCAGTAAATGTTGCTTGGCCACAGCTCCATGATTGGGGGGTGAAAACCCCATTTCTACCCTTTGGACAGCAGTAATAAACCCCTCTCCCCCCTCTCCTCTTATTATATCTTCATCCTAGGGCATCCAATGCCATTGCCACCTAGCCTAGATGCTCCTAGACCCCTAGACACCTTTGGCCGCGCACATAACATGGTTGGCATGCCGTGGTATGCCATACGCGCGCTCTAGAGCATGCTACAGTGCCGACAGGCACTGTAGCTGTTGCCCACTGCATGGCTCCGGCGTCCTAGGGCCTCCCCCTCTTGCCACTTGGCCCCCTTCGGCGTTCGCACCACGCCACCGTGTCGGCCCCCTCCTCTCTCCCCCTCTTTCTCCCTCCTCCAGCACGTGCTGAGTGCCGCCCGGCTCGACCAGTGCGCTGCCTCACATGTGCACGGTCCTCCCCCTCTCCTCCCTCCCCTGGACCTAGACCAGCCCCAGGAATGCTCCAGACTCAACCCCGTCCCCTCTCGTGACCTCTGGCCTAGGCCCCGAGATTGCCGACGGACCCGAGATCGTTGGACCACCGGGCGGCTATAAAAAGGACCTCCCCGCGCCTCCGGTCCTCTCTGGAAACTCTCTCTCTCTCCCATTAGGCTGTCCCGAGCCCCGTTGGAGCCCCCCGAGTACCATTCCTCAAGATCGACCGAGGCGCCACTGTGGAGGACCTCCGTCGATCTCAGGACATAGGCTCGCTCCGGCACTCTTCTCTCCTCCATCGGGCCCGTAGGGTCGCTCCGACCTCTTCCCCCTTCCTCCCTGTCAGTTTCCGATAGAGGAGCACCACTGGCGATGCCCTCCTGAACCTCCTCTACCGTGGGTGCCCATCGCCGGCGAGCTCGACCATCTTCAGTCGCCCTTACACCTCCAGGATATCAGCGGCTCAATGCTGGATCCATCCCCGCCCTCTGCTTCCCTTGTCATGCCCTCCTTTGCTGCAGGTGAGCATCGCCGCCCTCCTGTCCAAAGGTGGGAGATGACAGGTGGGACCCCCTTTCATCCCCACACATCTCTCCCTCACTCTATCTCTTGCTGACGTTGGGGCCCGCACGTCAGGTTCAAACCTAGCCGCGCGCACGCGCCCGCAGCTCAACTAGGCTGGCCTGGCCGGTTGGCCTAGTGCAGCTGGGTATTTAGCCCAGGGTACAGTGCCATTTCCCCTTTTTCTTTTCTGTTGTGATTTCCAAAAATCCCTCATATCAAAATAAAAATCCAATGCCAAACATTTTTCCTCCTAAAATCTTAGAATAATATGTAGAATTTAATAGTGCCATTTGTGAAAAAATTTGAGAACTTTTTATGCACTGCATTATATTAAAACCTGTTTTAGGCATCTTTTTGCTTCTATTTAAATAGCTTTAAAAAATGTTTTCACAACAAAACCTTATAACAATATTTTTAGTATAGTTTTAGTATTTATCAAAATAGAGTAGCATTTTAATAGTAGCTTTGTGTGCTCTGTTTTTGCGTGATGCTTTGTGTGCTCTGTTTTTGCGTGATGCATTCCAAAAATAGATTGCGCTATTGACAAGGGCGTTGGACCCAAAGACTTTGAAGACCCCGGAGACTTTGTTGAGCCAGGAAAGCAGCCCTTTGGCCAAGACTATGAACCCTTTTATTACAGGGCATATAGCACTTTATTTCGTTTTATTGATCATGATGATGTGGAGTCCACTTTGGTGGGATGCCCCGATACTTCTTATTGATACTTTCATCATGCATGACCCTACCTCCTTATGAGGGTTCTGCAGGTGGGAGTAGTTAGGTTGCTAGTAGATGCTACGCAAGTGGTCTCGAGATTATGCAACGTGATGGAAACAATATGATTTAAGAGACTTTTGGAAAACCCCGTCGGTTGCCACTAATGCCCGAGGGAGATGTTGATGAGCTAGGTAGCCACTTGATAAATAAGTCGTTTACCAGAGCAATTGAGTGTGTGTCATTTTTGAAAACGGATTGGTGTAAGTTGCGACCGTTATTCCAACCTTACATGTACAACCACGATACCCCTTTTGGGACGGGGCTTTGTTGATTAGCTTGGTGGGAACTAGCATAGAGACCACATTACTAGTGGCGGGAGTGAAGTGGTCACTCTCGATACGGGGTCATACCGGAATGGACGATCATGTGCTATCTTCACGCACACCGGGCACACCGTTGTGTGCCCTCATGGATGATACATGTGATGTATATCATGAGGGATGGCACCAACGAGTGGACTCTTTGTTTATTATCGCTAGGGGAAAGGCAATGTTCGGGTGCTTCCCATGGGTATGAAATATATCGCTAGTCGTGGATGACAGGGAAGTTCCCTGAGTCTTGTGGGTAAAGTGTGCAACCTCTACAAGGTGTTAAACTATTTGAATATCCATGTCCACAGTCAAGGACAGTTGGATGAACGCTCTTGTGCTACGTCCATGGTTTCTAAACTTGGTGCAATGGCGACAAAGGTGACACTTGAACTAAGTCCAATGACTTGGCATGATGGTGAATAGGGGATGTTCAACCCCCTTGTAAGACGATAGCAGAAACTTGTTCACATGAGTACCTGTTAACAGTTGATGCATGCTTACCAAAGGTTACTTGATCATGTCGTTGCATTTGAAAATTAGCTTTCTGCAAACTACCTACTTAGTGCTTTACCATGCATTGTTATTGCCTCGTTCCAAACATGGGTTGCTTGCAAGTACATTCAAAGTACTCATTTGCTTGCCACTGGTTATTTAATTGGCCAGCCATGGAAGAACAGAAGTATGGTGAAGAGTTCGTTGTTGACGAACATGTGAACTAGGATGCTTCCTAGTAAGAATGCCTGTATGTTTAAGGCAGATGGCATGGGTTCATGCTTTCAATCAAGATTTCTGTTGTTTGTTAAGTTTAAGTGTTTTGCCTTTGTGGACCTATCTATGTAAGACTAGACCTTCACGGTCTTTATTTGTGTAAGAACGCTAAATGTAGATGTCAGACTCTTATTATTCACTTTTGTGTATTTAGTGAGCATTGATCTCTGGGATCACTATACACGTGCATTCAGTGATCACGAGTTATGAGTCGGGGTCTCCACATAGCTGGTATCAGAGCCATCTTGATTGTAGGAAGCCCTTAGTTAGCACAGATGTTAGTTAGGATAAAACCATTTTCAAAACTACACCTAGCACCTATACTGAGGAGTTCTGCACTATTTACCTCTTCTATTCTTTACACAGCATCTACTAACTGTCCTCCCTTCAAACCTTTGTAGATGGCCATCATACCCGAAGCCTTCCTTACATCCGGATTTCCCTTACTCCTTGGGCATAGCCTGGAGAAGTGCTAGTATCGCCAACCACCCGTTTTCCTCTTCCGCGAGCACTAGGTCGATGCCGTCACGAAGGAGGACCACCTGGATGTGGTCATGACGGAAAACAACTCCCCAACTAGTTGGTTCTTTGAAGGAACGTAGATGGAGAACATAGTACTCGTAGTTGCGTCAGCTGCACGCAAGGTACTCCTACACTTTCGGGATACCATTCGAGAAATGGCTAACTATCCGGCTACTCGCTACCTACCTTTCAGAAAGGATGATCTTCGTGAGAGTTGGACGTTCGTTCCGTCCCAAGAGGATGGCACACCACTTAGGTTCCAGACCTACTTCACCCTCTCCACCGATAGTCTGGTTCACAACCTGATTAAGGAGTCCGTGAAGCTTAGAGAGGAACTTCACCACACCCGGGAGCTACTTCATCATTCCAAGACGAATCTAGACAAGATCAAGAAGGATGGATCCCTCGAAGGATGACCAGCTATCACTTATCGAGGAGGAGCACCCCTAGCTAGAGATGCACCCACACGTCATCATCGCGTGAGGGCAAAGGAGTACCGTGAGCTCACCACCGCCCCGCCAATGAAGCGTTGTTGGGATGGACCTCCTCACTCCCCGACCCCTTCGACCGGAAACGATGCCCATTCGGATGATGAACAAGAGGAAGACCCAGAAGAGCGTGACTACGAGACTGAGCACTCCACCACCTGAGCTCGAGGACCCCTAGGGTAGGATCACTCATCTACACTCATGTGAAGTTGAGTCCGTGTAATGGTTCATATGAAACCATATGTGCTTGTTGTTTGCTTTGATGTTTGTGTTCTGATGCAACATGTAAGCGACTCCATCGTCTATCTTATCTTAATATATGTGTTGGTCCTTCGACCTTTGTTTCAACACACTTTCACTCGACCAACCCCCTTAGGCGCGCTTTTCCATTGTTGTTTTTCCTCTCGTATACCCTAGTTGTTTGACTTGGCTGCTCCAAACAGGATGGTGACTGCTACCCGCAAGAGCTCCTTCGCCAACCCTGAAGCTAGCAACTCAAGCCAGCAATAAGGAGTTGGTTGGACTGGTCAGGCTGGAGGCCTAGGAGCAGCCATAAGGCGCCATTCCCCCGCCACCACCTCCACGGGAGAACATGACCATAGCTCAGTTTCTCCAAGTTCTTCGAAAGGAACACCAAGCCAACAATGCTGCTATTCACAAATGGCTCAGGTCCTTGTGAACAACCAGCAGCACGGCAGGAATGACAACGACCGCTCCACTCTGTCTGGATTCATGAGGAATTCGCCCCGAACCTTCACTCAGACTACTGAACCCTTGGATGCTGACGACTGGATCCGCACCATCAGGACCTCCATACACTGGTCAATTGCAAAGAGGATCATGAGAAGGTGCTTTATGCCTCTCACTACCTTGGAGGTACTGCCTGAGCTTGGTGGGATGGATTCAAGGTCATGCAAGGCGACCGAGTGATCACTTGGGATGACGTCAAGCAAGGATTCCGCACCACCCACATTCCTTCTGGGATCATGTCTATCAAGAAGAGAGAATCCTGAGCGCTAAAGCAAGGAAGTGTCTCTGTCAAGGAGTATCTGCAGAAGTTTAACGTGTTGTCAAGGTATGCTCTTGAAGATGTCAACCCGGAGGCTGCCAAGATGGAACGCTTCATGGAAGGGCTTCAACAGACCCTGCAGTATTAGCTCATCGTGTGCAACTGTCGTACCTTCTTCGACCTCGTGAACAAGGCCCTCATGCTGGAATACAAGCGTCATGCCATAGACGACACTTGCATGTGCAAGTTGATTAGCAAGGGTAGTTCCAGCAACTAGAAGCCTCGCCCCTAGCAGCCAGCCCCAGCCAAGCCGACCTATCAGCCATAGCAGGCGAGACCCCCTGCACCTTGTCTGAGCTACCAGCCTCAGCAGTATGCCAATCCTAGGCCAGCTTATAACATCCCCAACAACAACAACAATGGCGGGAGCTACAACAACCCATGGCAAGTCACTTGTTTTGGATGTGGTCAGCCTGTACACATCTCCAAACTATGCTCCAACAAGAAGCTAGATGCCCCGTGCCCCAACGCACCGAACCAAGGTCAAGGTCGTGGAGCACCACCAAGGAACCCCGCCCGCCCGCAACCAGCCCAAGAATGGCAAGGGTTGTGTGAATCACGTCACCATAGAGGAAGCCTGGGAAGACCCGGACGTCATACTGGGTACGTTGCTCATCAACTCAACCCCAGCAACAATATCGTCTGATTACGGAGCTTCGCATTCTTTTGTCAACCAAAAGTTTGCTTTAGAGAGTGGCATGAAGCCTACACCACTGTGTAGTCTTATGTTGGTACAAACCCCGGGATCAGTTATGAAGTCTGGGATAGGATGTAAGGGAGTTGAGATTAACATCAACGGGGTAGATTTCCTAGCAGACCTCATCGTCCTGAAGTCAGAAGGCTTGGATGAGATCCTAGGCATGGACTGGTTAACCAAGCACCAAGGCTTGCTAGACTGTTCCAAGGGGATTGTTACCATGACCAATAGCCAAGGAGCGGAAGTCAAGTATGTTCCCAACCCTACCTCCACTCAAGCCCCTCAGGTTAACTATCTATCAGGAATTGACATGGATCAAGTGCCAGTGGTATGTGAGTACCCGGATGTATTCCCTGATGAGCTGCTCGGAATGCCTCCTGACTGCGACATTGAGTTCATCATTGAGCTGATGCCCAGATCAACGCCCATCTATAAGCAGCCCTATTGGATGGGATCTGAAGAGTTGGCTCAATTGAAGAAGCAACTGGCAGAGCAGCTCAAAAAAGGATTCATTTGCCCTAGTACCTCTCCTTGGGGATCACCTATTCTATTTGTGTCAAAGCGGGACGGAACTATCAAACTCTGTGTCGGTGACCGTTCTCTCAATGAAGTCACAATAAAGAACAAGTACCCACTCCCCAAGATTGAAGACCTGTTCGATCAGCTGAACGGATCCAAGGTGTTTTCCAAGATCAACCTCAGGTCAGGGTACTACCAGTTGAAGATCAGACCCCAAGACATTCCAAAAACAACATGTGTAACCCGGTATGGCCTGTATGAATACACGGTCATGTCATTTGGGTTAACCAATGCCCCTACCTACTTGATGTACCTCATGAAGAAGGTATTCATGGAGTACTTGGACAAGTTTGCTGTCGCCTTCATTGATGACATAGTCGTCTTCTCCAAGTCTGAACAAGAGCATGAGCAACACTCGAGATTGGTCCTAGACAACTTCTAGAGCACCAACTTTACGCCAAATTCAGCAAGTGTGAATTCTGGCTGCATGAAGTTGGATTCTTGGGTCATGTGTTGACTACATAAGGATTGTCAGTGGATCCTGCCAAGATTGAAGTCGTGATTGAATGGCGATCCCCAACCACCGTGAAGGAAGTAAGGAGCTTCCTCGGACTCGCAGGGTATTACCGCAAGTTCGTGGAAGGACTCTCGAGCATTGCCCGACCCATGACTCAGCTTTTGAAGAAGGATAAGAAGTTTGAATGGACAGTTCAGTGCGAGGAAAGCTTCCAGGAGCTCAAGAAGGGATTGACCACATCCCTTGTTTTGGCCAACCCTGATATTCACAAGGAGTTTGTGATATATTGTGATGCATCGAGAACCGGGCTTGGAGGTTTTCTGATGCAAGAAGGCAAAGTTGTAGCATATCTATCTAGACAGCTACGTCCTCATGAAGAAAACTATGGTACTTATGATCTTGAGTTGGCAGCCGTGGTTCATGCCTTGAAGACATGGCAACATTACCTCCTAGGGAAGCGATGTGAGATATACACACACCACAAGAGTTTGAAGTATATTTTCACCCAAAGGGAGTTGAACATGAGGCAACGAAGATGGTTGGAGTTGATCAAGGATCATGACCTTAGTGTTCAATACCACTCCGGAAAGGCTAACGTGGTAGAAGAGGCCTTCAGTAGATAGGCATGTTCCATGAATGCCATGATTAAGGAAAGGCTACCCACCAAATATGAAGAGCTTGAAGGCTTCAGCTTGGAATTGGTTGCACCTGGATTCCTCGCCCACCTCGAAGCAAAGCCTACCTTGATGGATGATATCAAAGAACCTCAAAAGGGAAATGAGAGCATTGAAGGCATCAAGAGGAAGATCAAGGCAGGCAAGACCCCAGGGTTCTCTATTGATGAACAAGGAGTTGTATGGTTTGGGAATCACATCTCCATACCCAACAAGGAGGAGCTCAAGAACTTAATCTTGTAAGAACCTCATGACACTCCCTACTCCATCCATCCTGGAGGAACCAAGATGTATCAAGACCTCAAGGCAAAGTTCTGGTGGCATGGCATGAAGAGCGAAATAGCACATTCGTTGCTAAGTGTGACATATGCCAGAGAGTCAAAGGAGAGCATCAGCGACCCGCTGGGCTATTGCGGCCTCTCAAAGTGCATGAATGGAAGTGGGACAAAGTCATTATGGATTTCATCATCGGATTACCAAGGTCAAGCAAAGGACATGATTCTATTTGGGTCATTGTCGACCACCTAACCAAGGTAGCCCACTTCATTCCCGTCAAGATGACCTTAAATGGGAACAAATTGGCCAACCTCTACATCAACCGGATTGCAAGCCTCCACGGAGTTCCTAAGGATATCGTATCAGACCGAGGCACCCAGTTCACCTCAAGGTTCTGGAATAGGTTCCAAGAAGCCTTGGGAACCAAGCTCTCCTTCAGCACTGCTTCTCACCCCCAGACCGGTGGACAGATGGAACGAGTAAATCATATACTCGAAGATATGGTCTGTGCCTGCATTTTCGCATATGGAGCCAAGTGGGAAGATTTCCTACCATTTGTCGAGTTCTCCTACAACAATAGCTATCAGTAAAGCCTTCAGATGGCACCCTTTGAGGTGTTATATGGATGCAAGTACTGTACTCCCCTCAACTGGTCAGAAATTGGAGAAGGGCTAGTCTTTGGCCCAGACATCCTCCACAAAGCAGAAGAGCAAGTTCAACTCATCCGAGAGCATCACCAGACCGCCAAGACTAGGCAGAAGAGCTACTCTGACTCTCAGCGTCAGGACATGAGTTTCCATGTTGGAGACCATGTTTACCTCCATGTCACGCCTCTCAAAGGAACCAAGCGTCTCCAAGTCAAGGGAAAACTTGCCCCAAGATTTATCGACCCCTTTGAAATCACCGACAGCTGAGGAGAAGTTGCCTATCAAATAGATCTACCTTCCGAGCTATCAGATGTGCACAACATCTTTCATGTGTCACAACTTCGGGAGTTTCTTCAAGTTCCCAACCGCCCTGACCTCTACAAGGACATCGACCATCAAGCCATCGATCTTCAGCTAGACCTCAATTATCGTGTCAGGACAGTTTGCATTTTGGAGACTTACCATGTGTAAACCGTAGTACCCCCGGTGTCTATATAATCAGGGAGGGTTTTAGATCGTAGGGCAGGAAAACTCGTCTAGGGTTTAGCTATTCGATCTTGAGGTAGAGCAACTCTGTAACCTTCATACCATGAATATAATCAAGTAGGACGTACTGTTTTGTTCCACTTTTTCCGCCCTTGTTACTTGTGTACCAGTGTTATGCTCCATATCGAGATCACCTAACACGCTTGGGGTTGTTATCGGGACCCCCTTGATAATTTGTTTTGCGATAAAACTCTTATGGCAAGGCCCGACATTGGTACTTTATTTACTCAACATAATAATACTGAACAGAGTTATTAAAGAATAGGGCGTCATGAACCCTAGGAGTTAATTCAACATAATACAGGGGGCCAGTGCTGATGGTGTTGGTCCCAAACGGGCTGCCTATTGGACCACCGCGAGGATTCTCGGGGATTGGATTTACTCGTAGCTAGTCCCATCCGGTTAAACCTAAGAACGAGGTACGTGACTCCTATTGGGATTGTCGGCACGTCGGGCGGCCTTGCTGGGATTGTTTTACCTTTCTCTAATGTCCTATGTACTGACTCCAAGGATACCTTGGGCTATCTCGAGGTTGAGGTTTTCTAGTGGAGCCTGTGGTAATTTGTGATGGACTACTTGGAGCACCCCTGCCAGGTTAAATCTTTCGGAAAGTCATGCCTGCGGTTAAGTGGCAACTTGGAAACTTTGTTTAACACCTGTAGGAAACTTGACGTAAATTCAAATAAAATACACCAACCGTGCGCGTAACCATGACTGTCTCTTCTTGTGAGTTCTGCATCCAAGAGAGAACATGGTGGGGTTATGTTTGACGTAAGTAGGTGTTCAGGATCACTTAGTGATCATTGTTAGTTCACGTCCGTTATGCGTAGAACACCCACCTTACTTTCTGTATTCGTAAATTAGCCACTCAAATAAATGCTTAGTGCTTGTTGCAGCCTCACCACTTAACCATACATCACCCATTAATCTTTGCTAGTCTTGATACCCTTGGAAATGAGATTGCTGAGTCCCTGTGGCTCACAAATTACCACAACAACAATTGCAGGTACAGGTAATGTGATGCTCTGACGTGAGTGTGAGGCTTGTTTGATTTGGAGTTCTTCTAATTCTTCCTCATCGATCTAGCATGGGTTCCAGGCAGTAGCCTAGGATTGCAAGGGTGGATGTCATTTTATTGTTTCATTCCGTCCGAAGTCAGACACTGCTCTTATGTATGATGTTTGAATATGTTGTTGTATTAATGTGATCTTGATGTAGATTGTGGCGAGTGTAAGCCAATTCCATATACTCATCTCTTCTTTTACGTGTACTTGTAATGATATCCATTCTTGCAAAACGACGAGATGTGCTTCTATCCTTGTCGAGGCCCTCGAGGCGAAATTAGGATAGGATCACATCTTCTGTGTTACAAGTTGGTATCAAAGCCTGTACCGACCAAGGAGACCCCTTGATTGACCGAACTTGGCCGAGTCGAGTCTAGTGAAAATATTTTTAGTCTAGTTATATAGCGGAGTGTAGGATTCTTTTTACTTCTCTTCTATTCTCTGGTGAGGAATCCTGGTGTAGG
The DNA here is from genome assembly GCA_022496015.1 of Hordeum marinum. Classification (NCBI taxonomy): domain Eukaryota; kingdom Viridiplantae; phylum Streptophyta; class Magnoliopsida; order Poales; family Poaceae; genus Hordeum; species Hordeum marinum. The sequence goes on from CM039674.1 coordinate 179,578,535, forward strand.
AATTTTAATTCTACTCCTCTTCTCATTCAAAAGAATTTTAGGATCACACAGGTATTTTGGATTCTCTATGACGACGATGTAACGGAATTTTGTACTTGGTGCCTCTTGTTATGGATGAGTAGAGCTTCAGGAGATTCTTGACACATTGTTATCGTTCAGATTCCTTAGTATCTCAGGACGGAGGTGTCACGCCCAAGATTCGATCCTATCCTTATGTTGGCTCGAGGGCCTCGACAGGGATAGGAGCGCATCTCGTGGTGTTGCAAGAATGGATATCATTACAAGTGCATGTACAGCAGAGATGAGTATATGGAATTGGCTTACATTCGCCACAAGCTACATCAAGATCACAACAATACAACAACATATTCAAACATCATACAAAAGAGCAGGGTCCTACTACGGACGAAAACAAACGACCAAATGAAATACATCCTTGCTATCCGAGGCTGCCTGTCACACCCTATGTTTGTATCACTTTGATATGCTTGGATTCATAAAATTTGGAGCCAATTAAAACTTTTTGAGTGCATACATGTTTGAATTATTGCTTGTTTGATTGTTTGTTGAGTTCGTTTGGCACTCGTAGGTTCTACTCCTCTCCACATTCATATTCCTTGACCCAAATTTCTTGCCCAATGATCATGCCATGTGAATAGTACCCAAAATTATTTTATCAAAATATTATTTTGACCATAAGGGTTTTATTCAAAATAGGTTTTCAAAAAAAACCTGACTTGACGTTTGCAGTGCAAGTCCTCAAATTGGGTGGATCATTTTTCCCGAAAGGCTTTATTTGAAACCTACTATATTTATGACTTCCCAAAACCACCAAGTATTAATTTTAACGATTATTTTAATATTTTATTTAAAGGCTTTTTCTTAATACCAGAAATGGATTTTCATAGAGAAAATTATTTAAATGCTTTCAAAATATTTGAGAAAAATTGGGGAAACTCAGTGGACATATATTTTCCATATATATGGGTTTCAACACATGGTCATCTTCATGATAATGGGCAAAACCCCTCAAAACCCTTCCTATCCAAATCAAGCTTTTGAAATATTTGTATAAGAAATATTCTCAATAAATTCCAAGAAAATTACAGCAAGTCAAAATTGTCATAGGTGATGATCTTGCAAAGTTTCATCTCAATCCAAATTGTTTTGATTCATGAAACTATTCCAAAACCGTCCCTACCCAGATTCAAATTTGAAAAACTTTACATTGTGAAGTTTCTTCCTTGACCCCAAACTTCGTGGACATGTTCTAATAACCAAATAATGGTGCTACACTAAGTGGTGCATCAAGGGATTAGCTTAGCATGACTAGATCTACAGAAACCAGATTCTGCTAATTTCTATGGTTTCCCAAAGATATATTGTGAACTTTCTTCAATCAAGCTCAAACTTGGTGATCAAGCCTAATTCTAATCACCATTTGATCCTGTCAATTACTATGGCAAGCAAAGCCCATTTGCTTGCCCTAATCGCCATCAAACACCTTGTGCCAGAATGGCAAAAACCCTGTTTGACCCCCTTCCTCTATTTTGCTAGAGCCTAAATTTTTACCACATAGGCCTGTTAGAATGGCAAAAACCCTGTTTGACCCCCTTCCTCTATTTTGCTAGTGGCGGGAGTGAAGTGGTCACTCTCAATACGGGGTCATACCGGAATGGACGATCATGCGCTGTCTTCACAAGCACCGGTCACACCGTTGCGTGCCCTCATGGATGATACATGTGTTGTATATCATGAGGGATGGCACCAGCAAGTGGACTCTTTGTCTATTATCACTAGGGGAAAGGCAATGTTCGGGTGCTTACCTCGGGTATGAAATATACCGCGAGTCATGGATGACACGGAAGTTCCTCGAGTCTTGTGGGTAAACTGTGCAACCTCTACAGAGTATAAAACTATTCTAATAGCCGTGTCCACGGTCAAGGATAGTTGGATGACCGCTCTTGTGCTATGTCCATAGTTTCTAAACTTGGTGTGTGTGGGGGGGAATGGTGACAAAGGTGACACTTGAACTAAGTCCAATGTCTTGGCATGATGGTGAACACGGCATGTTCAACCCCCCTTGTAAGACGATAGCGGAAACATGTTCACACGAGTACTTGTTAACAGTTGATGCATGCTTACCCAAGGTTACTTGATCATGTCATTGCTTTCGAAAATTAGCTTTCTGCAAACTACCTACTTAGTGCTTTACCATGCATTGTTATTGCCTCATTCCTAACATGGTTTGCTTGCGAGTACATTCAGAGTACTCATTGGTTGCCATTGGTTATTTAATTGGCCAGGCATGGAAGAATAGGAGTACGGTGAAGAGTTCGTTGGTGACGAACATGCGAAGTAGGACGCTTCCCAGTCAGGATGCATGTAGGTTCAAGGAAGATGGCATGGGTTCACACTTTCGATCAAGATTTCCACTGCTTGTTAAGTTTAAGTGTTTGGCCTTTGTGGCCCTATCTATGTAAGACTAGACCTTCACGCTCTTTATTTGTGTAAGAATACTAAATGAGGATGTAAGGCTCTTGTTATTCAGCTTGTGTGTGTTTAGTGAGCATTGATCTCTGGGATCACTTTACACGTCCATTTGGTGATCACGACTTATGAGTCGGGGTCCCCACAGAGCTGGTATCAGAGCCATCCTGACTGTAGGAAGCCCTTAGTTAGCACGGACGTTAGATAGGATAAAAGCATTTTCAAAACTACACCTAGCACCTATACTTAGGAGATCTGCACTATTTACCTCTTCTATTCTTTACACAACTCTGTGCTGACTCTCCTCCCTTAAAACCTTTGTATTTGGCCGTCGTACCCGAAGCCTTCCTGACATCCGGCTTTCCCTTACTCCTTGGCGATAGCCTGTAGAAGTGTCAGTTTCTCCAACCACCCATTTTCCTCTACCACGAGCACTGGGTCAATACCGTCACGAAGTTGTACCACGTGGATGTGGTCTTGAAGGCAAACGACTCCCCGACTAGTTGGTTCTTTGAAGGACCACAATGGAGACCATAGTACTCACAGTCGAGTCAGCTGCACGAAGGCACTCCTACACCTTCGGTACCTACCTTTCATAAAGGATGATCTTTGGCGAGAGTTGGACGTTGGTTCCGTCCTAGGAGGATGGCACACCACTCAGGTTCCAAGCCTACTTCAGCCTCTCCGCCGATAGTCTTGTTCACAACCTGATTAATGACTATGTGAAGCTCCACGAGGAACTTCACCACACCCGAGAGCTACTTCGTCAAGCCAAGACGAAGCCAGACAAGATCAAGAAGGATGGATGCCCCGAAGAATGACCAGCTATCGCTTATCGAGGAGGAGCACCCCCACCTAGAGATGCACACACACGTCATCATCACGTGAGTGTGAAGGAGTACCATGAGCTCTCCACCGACCCGCCGACGAAACATCGTCAGGATGGATCTCCTCGCTCCCCAACCCCTTCGACCGGAAACGATGCCTGTTCGGATGATGAACCGGAGGAGGACCCAAAAGAGTGTGACTACGAGACCGAGCACTCAACCACCTGAGCCCGAGGACCCCCAGGATACGATCAGTCATGTACGCTCATGCGAAGTCGAGTTCGTGTAATGGTTCATATGAAACCATCTGTGCTTGTTGTTTTATTTTATGTCTGTATTCTGATGCAAGTCATGCTTTTGCCTTAGGAAACATGTAAGCGACTCCATCATCTATCTTATCTTTATATATGTTTTGGTCCTTCGACCTTTTTTTCAACACACTTGCACTCGACTAACCCACTTAGGCGCGCTTTTCCATTGTTGCTTTTCCTCTTTTGTACCCTAGTTGCTTGACTTGGCTGCTCCAAACAGGATGGTGACTGCTACCCGCAACAGCTCCTTTGCCAACCCTGAAGCTGGCAACTCAAGCCAGCAACAGGGAGCTGGTGGGACTGCTCAGGCTGGAGGACACCAGGAGCAGCCACGAGGCGACATTCCCCCGCCACCACCTCCACCGGAGAACATGACCATAGCATAGTTTCTCCAAGTTCTCCGGGAGGAACGCCAAGACAACAATGGTGCTATTCAGTAGGTGGCTCAGGCCCTTGTGAACAACCAGCACCAAGGCAGGAACGACAACGGCCGATCCACTCTGTCTGAGTTTTTGAGGAATTCGCCCCCAACCTTCACTGAAATTGTTGAACCCTTGGATGCTGACGACTGGATCCGCACCATCGAGGACCTCCTTGCACTGGTCAATTGCAACGAGGATCTTGAGAAGGTGCTTTATGCCTCTCACTGCCTCGGAGGTACTACTTGGGATCATGGCTATCAAGGTGATGTAAGGTGACCATGTGATCACTTGGGATGACTTCAAGGAAGGATTCCACACCGCCCACATTCCTTCTGGTATCATGGCTATCAAGAAGAGAGAATGTCGAGCGCTAAAGAAAGGAAGTGGCTCTGTCAAGCAGTACCTATAGAAGTTCAACCTCCTATCAAGGTATGCACCTCAAGATGTCAACACGGAGGCTGCCAAGAAGGAATGCTTCATGTAAGGACTTCAATAGACCCTGCAGTATCAGCTCATCGTCTGCGACTGTCGTACCTTCTTCGACCTAGTGAACAAGGTCCTCAAGCAGGAAGAAAAGCGTCCTGCCATAGACGACACTTGCAAGCGCAAGTTGATTAGCAAGGGTAGTTCCAGCAACCAGAAGCCTCGCCCCTGGCAGCCAGCCCCAGCCAAGCTGACCTATCAGCCACAGCACGCGAGACCTCCTGAACCTCGTCTGAGCTACAAGCCTCACCAGTATGCCAACCCCACGCCAGCTTATAACAACCCCAATAACAACAACACCGGTAGGAACTACAACAACCCAGGGCAAGTCACTTGTTTTGGATGTGGTCAGCCTGGATACATCTCCAAACTATGCCCCAACAAGAAGCCAGATGCCCCGTGCCCCAATGCATCGAACCAAGGTCAACGCCATGGAGCGCCACCAAGGAACCCTCCCCCCCGCAACCAGCCCAACAATGGCAAGGGTCGTGTGAATCACGTCACTGCAGAGGAAGCCCAAGAAGACCTGGACGTCATACTAGTTATGTTCCTCGTTAACTCAACCCCAGCAACAGTAATTTTTGATTGTCGAGCTTCCTATTCTTTTGTCACCCAAAAGTTTGCTTTAGAGAGTGGCATGAAGCCTACACCCCCGGGTAGTCGTATGTTGATACAAACCCTGAGATTAGTTATGAAGTATGGGATAGGATGTAAGGGAGTTGAGATTAACATCAACGGGGTAGATTTCCTAGCATACCTCATCATCCTAAAGTTAGAGGGACGGGACTATCAGACTCTATGTTGATTACCGTTCACTCAATGAATTCACAATAAAGAACAAGTACCCACTCCCCAAGATTGAAGACCTATTCGATCACCTGAACGGATCCAAGGTGTTTTCCAAGATTGACCTTAGGTCAGGTTACTACCACCTGAAGATTAGACCCCACCATGTTCTCTCTTGGATAAGAACTCACGAGAAGATACAGTCACAGTTACGCACACAATTGGTGTATTTTTATTTTAGTTTACTTCCAGTTTGCTATGACCGGGTGTTAAACAAAGTTTCTAAGTTGCCACATAACCGTAGGCACGACTTTCCAAAATATTTCACCCTGGAGGGGTGCTCCAACTCATCCATCACAAATTAACCACACGCCGCATTGGAATTCCTCAACCGTGGAATCACCCATAGTATTTGCAGAATCTTGATGGAAAATCTCAACTTTGAGATAGCCCGAAGTGTCATCGAAATCCCACGTGCAAGATGTTTGAAAAAGGTAAAACAAATCCAGCAAGGCCGCCCAGCGTATCGAAAAACCCCGATAGGAGCCACGTCTGTCATTCTCAGGGTACGACCGGATGAGCTAGATGTCAGGTTGGCTGAAACCCCGGGTGACCAGGGGACGCCGGACATCGCTCGGTTTGAACCAACACTCATGAGGAGCACTGGCCCGGGTTGGTGATTAAAGATCCTTGGGTTAATTACTCCCTATGCAAGTTTATTTTTTATTAGCGAAATGTATTACCAATGTTGGGGCTTGCCAGACAAGTTTATCCTAAAACGAAAATCAAGGGGTCCCCATAACAACCCCGAGCATGTTAGGAGTGCCCAATATGGAACATAACACCGGTACACAAGTAACTAGGGGCGGCAAAAGTGGAACAAAACATTGAGCAAAAGGCCAAGCCTCCCACCTTTTACCAAGTATATATGTGCATTAAATTAAATAGAAATGGTATTGTGATATGAAAAAAGAATGTCACATTGTCACATGGAAGCAATTGCACCTGCGGCTAGAAACACTGTAAGAAAGGCTGAGCAAGCGGTAACATAGACAAATAAGGGTTTGTTGGGATGTGCAGGGGTTAGAGGCTTATCATGGCATTTTGGGAGTAATGAAAAACAAGTGGTAGGTAGCGAGACATAGCTACAGAAAACATGACAACTAGCATGGCAATGATAGTAGTGGTATCCAGGGAAATGTGTCATCTTGCCTGAGATCCCGCTTGGAAGAAGAACGAATCCATGAGGAAGACAATCCATGACGTAGACGAATGTATCCTCACACTTCGAACGCTTTCGGAACTCTATCGATAAGGAACAATATGAAAACAACAACCAACACACGGTACACCACAGCATATGCATGACATGATGCGCAAACCAATATGATGCATGTTATGCATAACATGGCATACCACAACAATCAACTTCTACACATTAAGTGAAGCTCAATATGCAATGGGTTGCATATTGATGAAACTCCACATTTGAATTGCTTAGTTCATTCCCGTTTAGGTACACAAAAATATTAAATGTTGTTAACATTGCAAGAGGTGAAGCATAAACAACTTACAATATCTAGGCATCTTAAATGAGGTCGGAAACAACTTATAGTATTTCTGAAATGACCCGATATGTTAATTTCAAAAATGGTCGTGATCTGAACTAACCATATTTTATATTTATTAAACAGCAAAATAAAGCATACCACGCAATTCTATGTCATTTTAGTCCATTTACATATGTGAAACATCTCAAACGGAGCTACGGTCTAAAAGATATGACAATCACGAGATTATATGCCATGAATGCAAAATGCATAAAAATGACAAACACATACATTTCAAATCATGGGCGCAACAAGATATTATGATACTACATGAAATTCTAAGCAAGTTTCACATATTGCATGCCCAAAACGGAGTTACGGTTCGATCACAACAAGCAACACAAGTTTTATATGAAACCTGCCCAAAACAGCAACATAGCATTTTGCACACATGAAAACAACAAGCTACAAGCTCAGAAAATGCACAAACAAAGCATGGGGCAGTAGCAGATAACACACACCTCACTTCATATTCACATAGCATACTCAAAAGAGGCATGGATCATATGGTAGGAAGCTCACAACATGGCTAATTTAAAACAGTTTCAGACTTAGTGAAAATAGCAGTTTTGACAGTACAGTTTTTATCACGAAGGCATATTGACAGAAGTAAGACTATATTCTAGAGTGCATATTATGGCATGAAAATAAACATCATGGTAGTAGACATTATTTACTACAAATAACTCCACTACACCGACCCCTAAGGTGTTCTAGATCACTAGCAAAACACATGGCAAGACAGCAACAAAATATTACAGATTCCAGACTTAGAAATATTTAGACCCCTCAAAATAGCACATTGGTTAAGCATGTTGGCAACAATAAAACAACCCCTTAACATGGATTATCATGGCAAACAAAATGACCAGGGGCTAGTGCAGATGTCAAAGGGCATATATCATGTTCAAAACTATTTCATATCATGCATGGATTTAATCACACGAAAATAACAAAAGGGCGTCACAGCAAAATAACATGCACACAAACTTACTCAAATGACAAAACTAAATGCACAAATAAATTCTATGTATTTTCTACCCCAAAAACATATATAATATGCATAGGTTCGTGTATAAAAATATGTCATAATTAATTATGCAAGTTATGACATAAACCAATTTAACAAGTTATTTATGCAAATGTAATGCAAAAATCACACCCAGAATATTATCACACATGAAAATGTGATACTGCTGCTCTACACATTTCACATATTAGGTTTGTTTAGTTCGGACGCAGGCTTAATATTATGCGCAATGCAAATTCGTGACATGATGCAAATTACAAGATAACAACAACTTATACTTTTAAAACATGGATGAATGCGACATATTACAATTCTACACAAAATTCTACACGTTTTATGTATATAAATTATTTTGATCCAGTGCACAATTATTAAGTTATAGATGCATGAAAATGATGGACTTTTTTGTAAAATAGTTTTTCTCTGGATAATTACGAAATTCGCAGAACGTAAAAAATAATAGAGTTGGGCCGAATCTAACTTGCCCAACAGTGACACATGGGCACACGATAGTTACCGAGCACACAGGGCACAACATAACATGCAGAGCGGTGGGCTCCGGGGTAGCTCACCATGGGCCAAGTACGTCGATGGAGAGGCCATGCAGGTCGTGTGAGGAAGATGGGCGCCAACTGGGCCTTAGGGCGACGGCCCATGATGATGCAGACAACAGGACGATGGGCATCGTCCTCCTCGAGCCTTGGGTGAGGGCCAGGGATGGCGACAATTGTTGGCGGGGTTCAGCGCCGGTGAGTTGTAGGAGGTTCAGCCAGCGAGGGGAATGGGCGGATCTTGTCGGGATCTCCCAAATCCAGGCGACGATGGGGGCAGGGCATCCATATCCAGACCGGTGGAGCTCCGCCGCGGCGGCTCGCTGCGGCTGGCGGCGTCATGGCCTTCTCCTGACAGAATCAGAGAAGAGGGAGATGGTTAGGGGAGAAGGAGAAGGAAGAGAAGAGGGGAGGAAAGGGAGAGGAAGGTCCGATGGGGTCGACCTGGTCCGGCGAGGCGGCGGCCTCCAGGGGCTCCGGCGAGGGGCGGCATCATCTTTGTGGGGAGGCGCTCGGGAGGAGCGGGGCTGCAGGGCAGCGCTCCCGAGCAAGCGGCAGCAGCGGTTGTACTCCGTGGTTGCCGGACGTGTCCGGTTTGACCACGGACATGTCCGGTAGGTGGGGAAAAGGGCGATTTTCAGCCCCAGATCTTAGATCTGAGGTCTAAAATTTCGTATGGAGGTGGTATTTTGGGGGAGAGGGAGGTGGAGCTAGCAGGTGGAGGTTTTTCTAGGGGGTGGCTGCAATTTCGCAAGGGGGAAACCCAAGTGGAGTGAGAGGCTCTCTCCACAATATGGTTTATATATAGGGGATGGAAATAGGGTGGGCTGGACCTTGTCCGTCGAATCGCGATCCGATGACCACGAACGGAGGGGCAAGCTAGGTTGGGCTACTTGGATGTGTAGTTGGGCTAGGTGGGGAAGAGAGAAAGAATTGTGGCCCATGACATGGTTGAAAACACCGAGAAAACATCCGATAAATAAACTGATGACTACGCTACTACCGTCGATTGTTCGGGTATCAAACGAACTCGGAATGCGACGAAATTTGGCAGACAGCCTACCTATAATATAACAAGACCCCATGACAACTTTCGACCCAATCTGAGAAAAGTTTGAACACACTTAAAAAACAATATTTTATCGATGCCGTGGGTGCGTGCAAGTGTGGTTGGTCTTGAAACGGTCGACGACACGAACGGAGAGAACCGACAACTACGAATGGATGCAAGTTTTCAAAAATGAGTGTTGATGCTACGGAGATGATGTGAATGATGCGATGATTTATGCACCAAACTAATCAAACACAAGACGACAATGGAAATAAAAGGGGAATCTTCTGGACCGTTGGTCCCGGGCTGTTATAACTCTTCTCCACTACACGAATATCTCGTCGCGAGATCTAGGAACGGAAGACTGAGAAGGGAAGAGAAAGAGTAAGAGGTAAAACTTAGTTGCTTCTTTGACCAACGAGTGAAACAAGTCTTGAAGGATGCAAAGAGATGAAGAATGATATGAGAAACAAGCAAGACTTCAAAAGAAATTTTGGCAGCAATTCGGTAGAATAGAGGGGCAAACTTGATAAGATGGAAGGAACTTGAACATAGAATACAACACTCCGTAAAATGAATAAGCAAGAAAGAACATGATCTTGATAAAATATGATGATGGTTGAAAGAGAGAAACATGACAATGCCTCTGGAAGAAAAGAATAGAAAATAGATCATTGGAAGGAAAAGAACAGAGAAGAAAGTAACATCTTTTACCACCATTTAACTTGAAGCATGGTTGAACGGGGTTGTTGGAGAATCAACAACGAAAAGAATAGCTTGCTATGGGCTTATGGAAAACATCTCAAAATTATGAGGTGACAACCAGCCAGAAATGGAAAACAACTGATTGATTGACATCAATGAAGAGATAAACTTATTTCACCAATAGGAGGAGAAAACTTGAATCATTTATAACACCATGATAGCAAGTATCCTTAGGAAATGCTTTAGGTGAAAACCCACCCAACATAACTCTGAGAAAACAAGATGGTTTTACTTATCTTATCCCTGACAATTTCCTTCGAGCTCCTCATAATCAAGAATTTAATAACACCATCTCAAAATACAATGGAGAAGGAATTGACCTTAGAAATCCAAGGTAAAGAAAACTTGGGAACCTCCAACAAGTATATTCAATAACACTTCAAGAAGAATTACATCCTTAACAAACCACCATAAAAATCATCGGGATGAACTCCGAAATGAAAGGATGGTAGAAAAGAATTGAAGGCTATGAAAAGACAAGATTGAGGCTTTGCTATGCTTTAGATGAAGCTTTGCGGAGAGATATTTGAGAAAACTTGGAACTTCGGAAAAGAAAATCTGAACAAGAATCGAGAATTTGATATCATGAAAACTCTGAAAAAAGGATTGAGATCAACTTGATGAAAGAAAAGAAGAATTATCTTATGCTTATCCCTCATCAAGTTAAATTGATGACAAGCAATGGATTTGGCATACTACTTATTCTTCTTCCAAATAATTGAAGAGAGAGAGAGATCACAAACTTGAAGAAGTCTTGAATGAGAACACTAGTAAGAATTAGAAACTAAAAAGGATACTGCAAATGAATGGAATAGCAAGAGAACGAAGAGAGCATGATCCACCTAATAGAAAACTTGAACGAAGCATTGGAATAATTAAGATGCGAACGAAGGAACAACAATTGAGAAGAATTTGAGAACCAAATGTGAAAGCTCAGAATGTAGAAATCTTCTGAAATGATGGCCTTCGGAAGATCAAAAACTGAATATAACTCTGAAATGCTTCGGATAAATATGGTAGAAATTTCTCATGAATTGAAGAAATTTGAGAGGGAAACATCAAGATGAGATGACAAATCTTCAAGAGAATGGACCAAGATTAAGAGAAACTCTCCTTCGGTCTTCAATACTGAGAATAATGACGAGAGGCAACACCATGAATTATTGAGATACTCTAGAATAATGAATAAACAAGGTTGAGACAACAATGAAAATGAATTAGAAGTGTTCTTCGAGAGGGTATATGACTGATGAAATTCATTCTTACATCATATTGAGAAGAACTTGAGAACATCTCCCGAAAGAGTATAAGAGCCACGTAAGATCCTAGGGAAAACCTCTGGGTTATGGTCCCACTCAAAAGAAACCACCGTTAGACAATTGCATAGAAAGAGATATTGCACCAGAAAAATTAAGAACCTGATGAGGTGAGAACCTTGAAATAATTTAACAGGATATGAATGGAAATGAAAGTCTTCTAAGATATTTTCAGCACTCCGGATAGAATATAGAGAGACGAAAAACAACAGATACTTGGATAGAATTTCCGACATGGGGAAGCATTTAGCGAGAGAAAATGATATGAAGAACACTGAGCTCTTGAATTGATTGCGCTGGGAAGGAAAACAAAAATAAAGAAATGATGAATTCGAATCACTTGAGAATCTTCACAATGAATCACTGGATACAATACAAAAGAAAGGATAGCGGAAGCATCGATGAAAAGAAAGGCATTTGGATTAGAATTTAATCATTGAAGAAAAAGGGTGGGTGGTTGGGAAAAACAAAGACAACTTATGATGGATGAAAAGAACTCCGGAAAGAAACCTGAGGATTGATCTTGAAAATATTGGAGATGATTGAATATCTTGAGGAGGAGCGCACTGGTTGAAAAGAATTTCATGACAACTCCAGTTGAACAAAAGGCTTTGCATTCCCGTAAAATATGAGAACACTACTTAGAAAATATATGAAAACACCACTTGACAATGAAGCAACTTGAATTACCATATTCAACAAAAAAACAAAGGATGAGGCTTACAAAACAAGTTGGAACAAACACATACCCATTATGCACTTTTTGGAAAAATAATCCTAGGTACCTACTAGAATTCCCACCTAAGAAATTCCTAAATCTTTTGTTATGTAATTGGGTGTTGGGGATACAAGGAGGCAAAATATCTCACACAACTAACAAGCCCTACACTCCAACTATATCCATCCATCAGCACATAACCACAGGCTTCGGAACTCCATCTATCTCGGACCCTCAAAAACACAATGATGCCAAACATGGCAGTACCTCGGACACCTCCCCAGTACTGGGTGACTCCAGCCTTATCTCGCCATGAAAAGTATTGAAGTAATTTTGAACATCCTCCGTCCTGAGATACTAAGAAAACTGAATGATAACAATGTGCAAAAACCCCTCGGAGCTCTACTCCTCGATAACAGGAGGCACCAAGACAGAATTCCTTCACATCCGCATCATAGAGATTCCAAAATACCCACGTGATTCTAAAAAATTTTGAGTGAGAAGAGGGTCGAATCAAAATTCCTAAGTCATAATTCCTCACCAGAGCATAGAAGAGGAGTAAAAAGAATCCTACACTCCGATATAACTAGACTCAAAATATTTTTTCACTAGACTCGACTCGTCCAAGGTTCGATCAATCAAGGGGTCTCCTAGGTCGGTATAGGCTCTGATAACAATTTTTCACACCCAAGATGTGACCCTATACTTATTTTGGCTCGAGGGCCTCGATAGGGATAGGAGCACATCTCGTTGTTTTGCAAGAGTGGATATCATTACAAGTATATGTACAGAAGGGATGAGTATATGGAATTGGCTTACACTTGCCACAAGCTACATCAAGATCATATCAATACAACAACATATTCAAACATCATATAGAAGTGCTGGGTCTGACTACGGACAAAAACATACGACAAAATGACATCCATACTTGCTATCCTAGGCTGCCGCCTGGAACCCATCCTAGATCAATGAAGAAGAAGAAGAAGAACTCCAAATCAAACAAGCATCGCGTTCACGTCAAATCATTGCATTACTTGTACCTGCAGCTGTTGTTGTTCTAATTTGTGAGTCACAATGACTCAGCAATCTCATTTCCAAGGGTATCAAGACTATTAAAGCTTAATGGGTGAGGTATGGTTAAGTGGTGAGGTTGTAGAAAGCGACTAAGCATTTGTTTGAGTGGCTAACTTACGAATACAAAAAGTAAAGTGGGTCGTCTACGCATAACGGACGTGAACTACTAATGATCACAAAGTGATCCTGAACACCTACTTACGTCAAATATAACCCCACAGTGTTCTCTCTCAGATAAGAACTCACGAGAAGAGACAGTCATGGTTACACACATAGTAGGTGTCTTTTTATTTGAGTTTACTTCCAGTTTGCTAAGACCGGGTGTTAAACAAAGTTTCCAAGTTGCCACATAACCGCGGGCACGGCTTTCTGAAAGATTTAACCCTACAGGAGTGCTCCAACTCATCCATCACAAATTAACCACACACCGCCATGGAATTCCTCATCCGCAGAATCACCTATAGTATTTGCGGAATCTCGATAAAAATTTCAACTTCGAGATAGCCAGAAGTGTTGTCGAAATCTCATGCACAAGAAGTTTGAAAAAGGTAAAACAAATCCAGCAAAGCCGCCCGGCGTACCGACAAGACCCGATAGGAGCCGCGTCTGTCATTCTCAGGGTATGACCGGATGATCTAGACGTCGGGTTAGCTGCAACCCCGGGTGACCAGGGGGCGTCATACATTGATTGGTTTGGATCAATACTCATGAGGATCACTGGCCCGGGTTGTTGATTAACGATCCTCGGGTTAATTACTTTCTATGCAGGTTTATTAGTTATTAGGCAAATATAGTACCAATGTTGGGCCTTGCCAAACAAGCCTTATCCTCAAATCAAAATGAAGGGGGTCCCCATAACAACCTCGAGCATTTTAGGAGCGCTCAATACGAAATATAACACTGGTACGCAAGTAACTAGGGGGTGGCAAAAGTGGAACAAAACACCAAGAAAAAGGCCAAGCCTTCCACCTTTTACCAAGTATATATGTGCATTAAATTAAATAGCAATAATATTGTGATATAACAAAAAATGTCCATGTTGTCACATGGAAGCAATTGCACCTGTAGCTAGAAACGCTATAAGAAGGGCTTAGCAAGCGGTAACATAGCCAAACAAGGGTTTGCTGGGATTTGGAGGGTTTAGAGGCTTATCATGGCATTTTGGGAGTCATGACAAACAAGTGGTAGGTAGCGAGACATAGCGATAGAAAACGAGACAACTAGCGTGGCAATGATAGTAGTGGTATCCAGGGAAATGTGTCATCTTCCCTGAGATCCCGCTTGGAAGAAGAACGAATCCACGAAGAAGACAATCCATGAATTAGACGAACAAATTCTCACACTCTGAACACTTTTAGTACTCTATTGAGAAGGAACAATCCGAAAACAACAATCAACACATGGTACACCACAACATATGCATGACATGATGCGCAAATCAATATGATGCATGTTAAATGGCAAACCACAACAATCAACTTCTACACATTAAGTGAAGCTCAATATGCAACGGGTTGCATACCGATGAAACTCTATAGTTGAATTACTTAGTTCATTCCCGTTTGGGTACACGACAATATTAAATGTTGTTAACATGGCAAGAGGTGAATCATAAACAACTTACAATATCTAGGCATCTTAAATGAGGTCGAAAACAACTTATAGAATTTCCGAAACAACCCCAAATGTTAATATAGAAATTGGTCCAGATCTGGACTAACCATATTTTATATTTATTAAACATAAAAATAATGCATACCTCACAATTCTTCACGTCATTCTAGTCGATTTACATATGTGAAATATGTCAAGCGGAGCTACGGTCTAAAAGATATGACAATCACAAGATTATATGCCATGAATGCAAAATGCATAAAATGACAACCACAAACGTTTCAAATCATGGATGCAACAAGATATTATGATACTACATGAAATTCTAAGCGAGTTTCATATATGGCATGCCCAAAACGGAGCTACGGTTCAATGACAACAACTAACACAAGTTTTATATGAAACCTGCCCAAAACAGCTACATAACATTTTACACACATGAAAACAACAAGCTACAATATCCTAAAATGCACGAACCAAGCATGGGGCAGTAGTATATAACACACACTTCACTTCATCTTCACATATTATACTCAAAAGAGGCATGGATCACATGGTAGGAAGCCCACAACATGGCTAATTGAAAATAGTTTCAGACTTAGTGAAAATAGCAGTTTTGACAGTACAGTTTTTATCAAGAAGGCTTATTGACAGCAGTAAAACTATATGCTACACTACATATTAGGGCATGAAAAGTAACAGTATGGTAGTAGACATTATGAACTCCAAATAACTCCACTATACCAACCCCAAAGGGCTTCTAAATCACTAGCAAAATGCATGGCAAGACTGCAACAAAATATTACAGATTCCAGACTTAGAAATATTTAGGCCCCTCAAAACAGCACATTGGTTACGCATGTTGGCAACAAGAAAACAACCCCTAACCATGGATTATGATGGCAAACAAAATGACCAGGGGCTAGTGCACATGTCAAAGGGCATATCTCATGTTCAAAATTATTTCATATCATTCATGGATCTAATCACACAAAAATAACAAAAGGGCATCACAGCAAAATAACATGCACACAAACTTACTCAAATGACAAAACTAAATGCATAGATAAATTCTATGGATTTTTCAATCCCCAAAACATATATAATATGCATAGGTTCGTGTAGAAAAATATGTCACAGTTAATTATGCAAGTTATGACATAAACCAATTTAACAAGTTATTTATGCAAGTGTAATGCAAACATCACACCCAACATTTTATCATGCATGAAAATGCGATACAATTAATCTACACATTTCACATATTAGGTTTGTTTAATTTGGACCCACGCTTAATATTATGCGCAATGCAAATTCATGACATGATGCAAATTACAAGAAAACAACATGTTAAACTTTTAAAACATGGATGAATGTCGCATATTACGATTCTACACAAAATTCTACATGTTTTAAGTATATAAAGTATTTTGATCCAGTGAACGATTATTAAGTTATAGATGCATGAAAATTATGGACTGTTGTGTAAAATAGTTTTTCTTTGGATCATTACAAAATTCGCAGAACATAAAAATAATAGAGTTGGGCCGAATCTAACTGGCCCAACAGTGACACATGGGCGCACGATAGTTACCGAGCGCCCAGGGCGCAACATCACATGCAGAGCGGTGGGCTCCGGGGTAGCTCACCATGGGCCAAGCCCGTCGATGGAGAGGCTCGCTGGCCGGCTGAGATAGATGGGCATCGGCTGGGCCTTGGGGCGACGGCCCCCGAGGATGCGGTCAACAGGGCGTTGGGCATCATCCTCCTCAAGCCTGGGGCGAGCGGTAGGGATGGCGGCGGTTGCTAGCGGAGTTTGGCGTTGGCAAGTTGCAGGAGGTCCGGTGGGCGAGGGGAATGGGCGGATCTAGTCGGGATCTCCCAGATCCAGGCGACGGCGGGGGTAGGGCATCCATATCTGGACCAGTGGAGCTTCGGCACGGCGGCTTGCTTCAGCCGACGACATCATGGCCTTCTCCTCACATAATCAGAGAAGAGGGAGATGGTTAGGGGAGAAGGAGAAGGAAGAGAAGAGAGGAGGAAAGGGAGAGGGAGGTCCGACTGGGTCAACCTGGTCCGGCAAGGCAGCGCCTCCGGGGGCTCCGACGAGGGGTGGCGGCATCTTCGCGGGGAGTCGCTCAGGAGGAGCGTGGCCATGGGGAAGCACTCACGAGCGAGCGGCGGTGGTGGTTGCGCTCTGTGGTCACCGGATGTCTCCTATTTGACCGCGGATATGTCCGGTAGGTGGGGAAAAGGGCGACTTTCAGCCCCAGATCTTAGATTTGAAGGCTGAAATTGGCTATGGGGGTGGGATTTCGGGGGAGAGGGAGGTGGAGCTAGTAGGTGGAGGTTTTCCTAGGGGGTCGCTGCAATTTGGCAATGGGGAAACCCTAGAGGAGTGAGAGGCTCTCTCCACAAGGTGGTTTATATATAGGGGATGGAACTAGGGTGGGTTGGACCTCGTTTGTCGGATCGTGATCCGATGACCACGAACGGAGGGGCAAGCTAGGTTGGGATACTAGGCTGTGTTGTTCGGCTAGGTGGGGAAGAGACAAAGAATTGTGGCCCATGACATGGTTTAAAGCACTGAGAAAACGTCCAATAAATAAACTGATCACTACACTCCTACAGTCGACCGTTCGGGAATCAAACGAACTCAGAATGCGACGAAATTTCACAGATGGCCTACGAATAATTTAGAAAGGCCACATGCCAACTTTCGACCCAATCCGAGAATATTTTAGACACACTTAAAAAACAATATTTTATCGATGTCGCGGGCGCGTGCAAGTGTGGTTGGTGTTGAAATGGTCTATGACACGAACGGAGAGACTCGGCAACTATGAACGGAGAGACTCGGCAAGTGTTGATGCTATGCAGATGATGCGAATGATGCGATGATGAATGCAACGACCAAATGAAACACAAGACGACAATGGAAATAAAAGGGGGATCTTCTGTAACGTCGGTCCAGGGCTGTTACAGGAGGTGTTGGGGAACGTTGCATGGGAAACAAAAAAATCCTACGCATCACCAAGATCAATCTAGGAGATGAGCATCTAGGAGAGGAGAGATCGGATCCATATACCGTTGTAGATCGCTAAGCATAAGCGTTAAGAAACGCGGTTGGTGTAGTCAAACATCTTCACGATCCTATCAGGAGCCGTCCCACGATACCATCATGTTCCTTCCAATCTAGCGTGGAATAGACGGCACCTCCGCATTCAGCACACGTACAGCTCGATGAAGATCTCCTCCTCCTTGATCAAACAAGAGAGGGTGGAGAGGTAGATCGGTTCTTCGTCAGCATGACAGCATGGCGGGGATGGTGGTGGAGCTGATCTCGCAAAGATTCGCTAAGCGGCGCCAAACCAATCTAGTGGATAAGCAATGTGGCAGAGAGGAAGGGCTACGTCGCAGTTTCTGGTGGTGCA
Organism: Hordeum marinum; assembly: GCA_022496015.1. Lineage (NCBI taxonomy): Eukaryota > Viridiplantae > Streptophyta > Magnoliopsida > Poales > Poaceae > Hordeum > Hordeum marinum. The sequence continues at coordinate 179,597,020 of CM039674.1, forward strand.
TCCCTCTCTCCCCTCCACTATATATAGGGGAAGAGGAAGCGTCTCACTGCCCTAGGGTTTCCCTTAGGGTTCGGGGCGGCGGCTAAGGGGGATGGCTTGGCCCCCAAGGCACACCTCCACTTCTGGGCTTGGCCCTCCCCCACCTCCTAGCCGCATGGACCCTTGTGGGAGGGGCGGCCAGCCCACCAGGGGCTGGTGTGCCCCCTCTCAAATCCCATGGGGCCCTCAGGGGCTGGTGGACCACTCGGTGGACCCTCGGAACACTTCCGGCATTCCCGTCAGAAAACCGACTTGCTATATATGAATCTATACCTCTGGACCATTTCGGAGCTCCGCATGACATTTGGGTTCTCATATGGGACTCCAAACGACCTTCGGTCACCAACATACATAACTCAATACTACCAAAGCATCACCGAACCTTAATTGTGCAGACCCTGCGAGTTCAAGAAATATGTAGACATGACCGAGACGCCTCTACAATCAATAACAAATAGCGGGACCTGGATGCCCATATTCGTTCCTACATATTCTACGAAGGTCTTTATCGGCTGAACCTCTATATCAAGGGTTCAATTAACCTCGTTTTTTGTTCCCTTTTTTCTTCGGTATGTTACTTTCCCGAGATTCGATCGTTGGTATCTCTATACCTAGTTCAATCTCGTTACGGGCAAGTCTCTTTACTCGTTCTGTAATACAATATTCCATTCTTAACACTTTGGTCACTTTGCTTGCAAGGCTTGTTGTGATGTTGTATTATCGAGTGGGCCCTGAGATACCTCTATGTCACACGGAGTAACAAAATCCCAGTCTTGATCCATGCCCATTCAACAGACACCCTCAAAGATACCTGAAGAGCACCTTTATAGTCACTCAGTTACGTTGTGACATTTCATACACACAAGGTACTCCTTCGGTGTTAGTTAGTTGCATGATCTCATGGTCATAGGAGCAGATAGTTGACATGTGGAAAACTATAGCAATAAACTGACACGATCATATGCTATGTTTATAATTTGGGTCTTGTCAATCACATCATTCTCCTAATGATGTGATCCCGTTATCAAATGACATCTCATGTCTATGGTGAGTAAAAACCATCTTTGATCAACGAGCTAGTCTACTAGAGGCATACTAGAGACACGATGTTGTCTATATACACACATGTATTTAGTTTCCAATAAATACAATTATAGCATGGATAATAAACGATTATCATGAATAAGGAAATATGTTAATAAATAATTTATTATTGCCTCTAGGGCATATTTCCAATAGTCTCCCACTTGCAATAGATTCAGTGATGTAGCTCACATCGCTATGTGATTTACGTTGTTATGAATCTCACACCCAATGAGTTCTGGGGTTCGATCATGTTTTGTATGTGAGAGAGGTTTTAGTCAACGGGTCTATAACATTCAGATCCATGTGTACTTTGCAAATCTCTATGTCATATTGTAGATACAGCTACCACGCTCCACTTGGAGCTATTCCAAATGGCTGCTCCACCATACGCATCGGGATTGCTACTAAGGGTTATCTGGATTTGTGCTAAAGTTTGCATCTACGTAACCCTTTACGACGAACTCTTTATCACCTTCATAACCGAGAAACATTTCCTTAGTCCTATAGTTACTAAGGATAATTTTGACCGCTGTCCAGTGATGCACTCCTAGATCACTCTTGTACCCCTTGACAGACTCATGGCAAGGCACACACAGGTGCGGTACACAACATGGCATACTACATAGATCCCATGGCTAAGGCATAGGGTACAACCTTCGTACTTTCTCTTTCTTCTCTCGTGGTCAAACTTTGAGTCTTACTCAGCTGAGGCAAGAACTCCTTCTTTGACTGATCCGTTCTGAACTCTTTCAAAATCTTGTCAAGGTATGTACTCATTGAAAAATCTTATCAGGTGTCTTGATCTATCTCTATAGGTCTCGATGTGCAACAATTAAGTATCTTTATCTAGGTCTTCCTTTGAAAAACTCCTTTCAAACAACCCTTTATGCTTTCCAAAAATTCGACATCATTTCCGATGAACAATATGTCATCCACATATACTTATCAGAAATTCTATAGTGCTCCCACTCACTTTCTTGCAAATACAAGTTTCTCATAAACTTGGTATAAACCCAAAAACTTTGATCACCTCATCAAACCGTATATTCCAACTCCGAGATGCTAGCTCCAACCCATAGTAGGATCGCTGGAGCTTGCACACCTTTTACCATCCTTAGGAGTTACAAAACCTTCCGGTTGTATCACATACAACCTTTCCTCATGGAAACCGATAAGAAACTATGTTTTGACATCCATCTGCCAAATTTCATAATCGAAAAATGGAGCAACTACTAAGATAATCTCAAAAAATTTAGCATCGCCATGAGTGAGGAAGTCTCATTGTATTCAACTCTTTGAACTTGACGAAAACTTCTTTGCGACAAGTCGAGCTTTATAGATGGTGACATTTACCATCAGCGTATGTCCTATTCTTTAAGGTCCATTTGTACTCAACGGTCTGTCATTAAACAGATGAGTCTACTAAAATCCATACTTGGTTTTCATACATGGATCCTTTCTCGCATTTCATGGCTCATAGCCATTTGTTAGAATCTGGGTCCACCATTGCTTCTTCATAGCCCGTAGGTTCATCGTTGTCCAACAACATGACCTCTATGACAGGGTTGCCGCACCACTCAAGAGCAGTACGCGCCCTTGTCAACCTACCAGATTTAATAGAAACTTGATCCGAAGCTTCATGATCATCATCATTAACTCCCACTTCAACTATTGTAGGCTCAACAAAAACATCTATCAGTGTTGTGCTACCCTCTGGTTGAAAATAAAGGTTCAACAACCATATCAAGTTCTATCTTCCTCCCACTCAATTCTTTTGAGAGAAACTCTTTCTCGAGAAAGGACCCATTCCAGCAACAAACACTTTGCCCTCGGATCTGAGATGGAAGGTATACCCAACTGTTACCTTAGGGTATCCTATGAAGATGCACCTTGCCACTTTGGGTTCGAGCTCATCAGACATAAGTGAAACATTCCCAAACTCCAAGAAATGACAGCATAGGTTTCTACCAAACCATAATTCATACGGTGTCATCTCCATGGAATTTAGATGGAGCCCTACTTAAAGTGAATGTAGTTGTCTCCAATGCATAACCTCAAAAATGATAGTGGCCGAACAATAAGAGACATTATAGTACACACCATATCCAATAGTGCACGACTACGACGTTCGGACACACCATCACACTATGGTGTTCCAGGTGGTGTGAGTTGTGAAACAACTTTCACATTTTCTTAAGTTCTATAACAAATTCGTTACTCACATATTCACCTCCACGATCATATCGTATACAATTTTATCTTCTGGTCATGATGATCTCAAACTTCACTCTGGATTTGCTTGAACTTTTCAAACGTTTCAGACTTGTGTTTCATTAAGTAGATATACCCATATCTTCTCAAATTATCAGTGAAGGTAAGAAAATAACGATATACATCACATGCTACAACATTCACCGGATCGCATACATCAACATGTATCATTTCCAATAAGTTACTTGCCCGCTCCATCATATTGAAAACGGGGTCTTAGTCATCCTGTCCACGAGGCATGGTCTGCATGTCTCAACCGATTCGAAATCGAATGAGTCCAAAGATCCATCGGCATGAAGTTTCTTCATGCGCTTTACACCAATATGACATTTAGCAACAATGCCACAACTAGGTGGTACTATAATTATTAACTTTGTATCTTTTGGCATCAATATTATGAACATGTGTATAACTATGATCAATGATTCAATAAACCATTCTCATTGGGTGCATGACCATTTAAGGTGTAAACAGAATAACCATTATTCACTAAGTTAAATGAATAACCGTATTGCAATAAACACAATTTAATCATGTTCGTTCTCAATGCAAACACCAAAAAACATTTATTTAGGTTCATCACTAATCCCGAAAGTAGAGAGAGCGTGCGATGGTGATCACATCAACCTTGGAAAATTTTCCAACACACATCATCACCTTGCCCTTAGATAGTCTCCGTTTATTCCGTATCTTTTATTTCGAGTTAATAACATTTAGCAACCAAACCGGGATCTAAGACACAGGTTCTACTAGGAGTACTAGTAAGGTACACATCAATAACATGTATATCAAATATACTTCTATTGACGTCGCCTACCTTATTATCTACCAAGTATCTAGGGTTGTTCCGCTTCAGCGACCTTTCTCCTCATAATAGAAGCACTTAGTCTTGGGTTTGGGTTCAACCTTGGGTTTCTTCACTGGAGTAGCAAATGGCTTCCCATCCATGAATTTTTCCACCTTGCCCTTGCCCTTCTTGAAACTAGTGGTTTTACTAACCATCAACACTTGATGCTCCTTCTTGATTTCTACCTTCTCGGTGTCAAGCATCGCGAATAGCTCAGGGATCATCTTCTCCATCCCTGGCATGTTATAGTCCATCATGAAGCTGTGGAAGCTTGGTGGCAGTGACTTGGAGAACTATATCAATCACTATATTATCTGGAAGATTACCTCCCACTAGATTCAAGCGATTGTAGCACCCAGACAATCTGAGTACATGCTCACTGATTGCGCTATTCTCCTTCATATTGTAGGCAAAGAATCTTGTTGGAGGTCTTATACCTCTCAACACGAGAACGAGTCTAAAATCTCCATTCCAGCTCTTGGAACAACTCATATGCTCTGTGACATTCAAAACGTCTTTGGAGCCTCAATTCAAAGCCATAATGCATGACACACTGAACTATCAAGTAGTTATCACAACATGCATGTCCGATGTTCACAACATCCACAAACAACGCCAGAGGGGGTGGTGCACCGAGCGGTGTATCAAGGACACAAGCCTTCTGAGCAGCAATAAGGACAATCCTCAGTTTACAGACCTAGTCCGCATAATTTCTACCATCATATTTCAACTCTATTTTCTCTAGGAACGTATTAAAAAAATACAGGGGAGCTACAACACGAGCTATTGATCTACAATATAAGTTTACAAAGACAACTTTTAGACTATGGTCATGATAAGGAGTTTAGTTAATCATATTACTTAAAAAACTCCCACTCAAATTGACATCCCTTTGGTCATCCGAGTGATGCATGATCCAAATTCACCAACCCAAGTCCGATCATCACATGAGTTGAGGTGGTTTCAATGGTGAACATCATCATGTTGATCATATCTACTATATGACTCATGTTTGACCTTTCGGTCTCTTGTGTTCTGAGGCCATTTCTATACATGCTAGGCTCGTCAAGTTTAACCTGAGTGTTCTACATGTGCAACACTAGCTTAAAGCCGTTGTATTTGAACGTAGAGTCTATCACACCCGATCATCACGTGTTGTCTCGACATGACAAACTTTCGCAACGGTGCACACTTGGGGAGAACATAATTTTCTTGAAATTTTAGTGAGGGATCGCCTGATAATGCTACCACCATCCTCAGCAAAATAAGATGCATAAAAGGATTAACATCACATGCAAATCATAAGTGACATGATATGGCCATGAACTTGTGCTTTTGATCTCCATCTCTAAAGCACCGACATGATCTTCATCATCATCGGCATGACAACATGATCTCTATCATCTTGATCTCCATCAACGTGTCGCCATCGGGGTTGTCATGCCCACCATGCTTCTACTACTATTGCTACCGCTTAGCGATAAAGTAAAGCATTACATAGCGCTAAATGATTGACACGCAGGTCATACAATAATTAAAGACAACCCTATGGCTCCTGTCGGTTGCCGTAGTCATCGACATGCAAGTTGTGATATTCTATGCAAAACCTGATCATCTCATACATCACATATATCTCATGACGTAATTGGCCATATCATATCACAACATACCCTGCAAGAACAAGTTAGACGTCCTCTAATTGTTGTTGCATGTTTTACCTGGCTGCTTCGGGTATCTAGCAAGAACAATTCTTACCTACGCAGAACCACAATGGTGATACAGAAATTGCTTTTCAATCTTCTCAACGACCGACTTTATCGAATCTCACCCAACTAAAGTGGGAGAAACAGACACCCGCCAACCATATTTATGCAACAAAGTCACATGTCAGTCGATGGAACCAGTCTCTCATACGTGGATGAGTAAGGTTGGTCCGGGCAAGCTTCATCCCACAATACCACTGAATCAAGAAAATACCAAGGTAGGAAGCAATGTGAGCATCATCACCCACAAACTCCTTTGTGTTCTACTCGTGATCTCATCTACACATAGACCTCACTCATGACGCCACTGTTGGGGAACGTTGCATGGGAAACAAAAAGATTCCCACGCTTCACCAAGATCAATCTAGGAGATTAGCATCTACGAGAGGAGAGATTGGATCCACATACCCTTGTATATCGCTAAGCGGAAATGTTAAGAAATGCGGTTGGTGTAGTCGAACATTTTCGCGATGCTATCACGATCCATCCCGCAATTCCATCATGTTCCTTCCGATCTAGCACCGAACGGACGACACCTCCGCATTCAGCACACGTATAGCTCAATTGCGATCTTTGCCTCCTTTATCTAGCAAGTGAGGGTGGAGAGGTAGATGGGTTCTCCGGTAGCACGAAGGCATAGCGGCGGTGGTGGTGGAGCTAATCCGGCAGAGCTTTGCTAAGCAGCGTCGAACCAATCTAGAGGAGAAGCAACCTGGGAAGGAGGAAGGGCTACCCAGCGGCTTGTGCTGGTGCAGCCACTCTCCCCTCCACTATTTATAGGAGAAGAGGAGGGGTTGGCTGCTCTAGGGTTTCCCCTAGGGTTTGGGGCGGCGGCCAAGGGGCAGGCTGGGCCGCCAAGGCAAGTGGGCGCCTCCCCTCTTTGGATTGGCCCTCCCCCACCTCCTAGCCGCATGGGGCCCTTGTGGGAGGGGATCCCATCCCACCAGGGGATTGTGTGCCCCTCTCCCAAACCATAGGGCCCCCGGGGCAGGTGGACCCACCCGATGGACCCCTCGAACACTTCTGGCATTCCCGTCACAGAACAGATAATCCCGAAACTTTTCCGAAACCCGAATACCTACTTCCTATATATGAATATTTACCTCCAGACCATTCTGGAGCTCCTGATGATGTCCGAGATCTCATCCAGGACTCCAAACATCTTCGGTCACCAACATACATAACGCAATACTACCGAAACGTCACCGAACCAGAAGTGTGCCGACCCTGCAGATTAGAGAACTGTGTAGACATGACCGAGACTCCTCTATGGTCAATAACCAATAGTGGGGCCTGGATGCCCACATTGGTTCCTACATATTCTACGAAGTTATTTATCGGTTGAACCTCCATGTCAAGGATTCAGTTAATCCCGTATGGTGTTCCCTTTGTTCTTCGGTATGTTACTTGCCCGATATTCGATCGTCGATATCTCTATATCTAGTTCAATCTCATTACCGGCAAGTCTCTTTACTCGTTTCGTAGTACAAGATTCCATGGCTAACACTTTAGTCACTTTGCTTGCAAGGCTTGTTGTGATGTGGTAGTATCGAGTGGTCCCTGAGATACCTCTCCGTCACAGGGAGTAACAAATCCCAGTCTTTATGCATGCCCACTCAACAGACACCCTCGAAGATACCTGTATAGCACCTTTATAATCACCCAGTTACGTTGCAACAATTGATACACACAAGGTACTCCTCCGGTGTCAGTGAGTTGCACGATCTCATGGTCATAGGAACAAATACTTGACATGCAAAAAACTATAGCAATAAACTGATACGATGATATGCTATGTTTATAGTTTGGGTCTTGTCCATCACATCATTCTCCCAATGATGTGATCCCATTATCAAATGACATCTCATGTATATGGTCAAGAAACCTTAACCATCTTTGATCAACGAGCTAGTCTACTAGAGGCATACTAGAGACACAATGTTGTCTATATACCCACACATGTATTTAGTTTCAAATCAATACAATTATAGCATGGATAATAAGCAATTGTCATGAACAAGGAAATATGATAATAACCAATTTATTATTGACTCTAGGGCATATTTCCAATAGGAGGATGTTCAAAATTTCTTTAATACTGTTTGTGACGAGAGGAGTATGGTGTCACCCAGTACTGGGAGAGCGTCGAGATGTACTGCCATAATTGGTATCGTTGTGATACATTGGAGAGTAGTATTATTGCTAGGCATTGAGTGATGGATTTTACCCCTTGTATCCATGGATCCGATTGCATAACCAAAGATTTCGGAAGTTCTTAGGTGGGAATTCAACTAGTTACCTAGGACTATGTTTCCAGCAAATGCAAGTGTGTTATGTATTTGTTTTCGTCTCGTTTCGTAAGCCTCATCCTTTGTTTTATTGGAGTATGGAAATTCGAGTTGCTTTGATGTCAAGAGATGATTTCATATCCTTCCTAAGAGGTTCTCAAATTTCAATGGGAGCACCAATCCTTTTGCTCAATCATGTTGTCATATCAATTCTTTTCATCGATTGTGCTTCTCTTCAAGATAATTCTATCCTTCCAATATTTGCAAGATCAGTCTTCATATTTCTTTCCGGAGTTCATCTCATCTGTTCCAAGTTGTATTTGTTTTTCCCCACCCTCTGGACCTTTTTATTCATTGGTTAAATTCTCATCCAAGTGGCTTTTCTATTATTGTGATGCTTCTGCTATATTTTCTTCTGTATCATATCCAATGACTTAGCTTGAAGATGCTCAGGAGTTTCAAGTTCATCATTCTTCATTCTTGTTTTCTTCCCTAGTGGATTCAATTCAACCTCTCAGTGTTAATCATATCATTTTCATTCGTTCAATGCTTGCCCATGTTGGAATTTTTTATCCAAGGATGTATTGTTATTGTGGTCCCTCTATTATTCTATGGAGTTCAGCATATCTCAGAAGACTGATGTTCTCATTCAAACCCTTTCAATTATTTTGAGAGTATCACTTCATCAAGATCTTAATTTGTACGGGTGCAATCTCTCTTTCTAAGCAATTGTTTCAATGATGTTTCTTTTAGTGGGCTCACAACCAACAGGTTTTCCCTAGGATCTTACATGGCTCTTCTATTATTTTCTGAAGATCTCAAGTTCTTTTCAAATATGACGTACGAATGAATTTCATCTGTCATGTTCCTTCTCTAAGATTGCTTCTAAACCATTTTCACCTTTGCCTCAACCTTTCCTTGTTCATTGTTTGGGAGTTCTCGATAATTCTTGGTGGTGTTTTCTCGTCATCATTCTCAACATGAAGACCAAAGAAGAGTTTCTCTCAAATCTTTCTCCGTTCTTTTGAACATTTGTCATCTCAGCTTGTGGTGATCCTCTTAAATTGTTTCCAATCCTGAGATATTCCTTCCATATCTATCTGGATAATTTCAGCGTTGTTTTGATTTCTCGATCCTCCGAAGGCCATCTTTTGAGAAGATTTCTTCATTCTCAGATTTCATCTTCCATTCTCAAATTCTTCTCAATTGTTGCCCTTCGTTCGTATTTCAATTATTTTGGTGCTTCATTCAAATCCTCTATTAGGAGGATCATGGTATCTTCGTTCTCTCGTATCTCCATGCATTCCTTGTGTCCTCATTCATTTCCATTCTTATCGGTATTTCAATCAAGGAGTTTTCAAGCTTGTTTGATCTCTATTCAATCTTATCAAAAAGAATAAGTACAATGCTAGATCCGTTGCTTGTAATCAATTGACCGTGATGAAGGATAACAAGACATAATTTTTATTCTTTTTTCACCAAGGTGATTTCAATTCTTATTCTATAGTTGTTCATGATATTAGATTCCTTATCCCAAGTGTTGAACGTTTCTTTTTCGGAGTTCCCACTTTTCTCAAGTATCTTGTCACGAAGCTTTATCTAATCTTACAAGGTCATAATCTTATTCGTTTCAATGTACATTTCTCTTCATCATTCTATAGGTTCATTAAGGATGTAATTTATTCTCAAAGTGTTCTTCAAGATTCTCATTGGAGAGGATCAAGTATAATTCATCTTGCATTTCGAAAAGCAATTCTTTCCCCATTATCTTTTGATATTGTGTTATAGCGTTCTTTATTCATGAGGAGTCTCGAACGTAATTTATCAAGAGTAAGATAATTAAACCCATCATTTCTTTCTTGGGGTTATCTTGGATTGGATTGCACCTAAAGCTTTTCATAAGGATTGTTGCTATCATGGTGCTTATAAATGACTCAAGTTCTCAATCTATCCTCTTGGTGAAAGAAGTTTTGCATATCTTGTTGCTCCCAAGCGTTCTTTTGTTTTTATTGTGGTCAGGTGTCAACTCATAATTTTGAGATGTTTTCCATTAGCGCACAACAAGCCCTTTCTTTTTGTTGTTGATTTTCCAACAACTCCGTTCAATCCTCTTTGTAAAGATGCTTTTCAAATTCAATTATCGTAGAAATTGTCATTTTCTTCTCTATTCCCTTCCTTCAAATGATCTAGCTTCTATTCTTTCGTTTCGGAGTCATTGTGTTGTTGCTCTCTTCAAATCATCATCTCGTGTTGTCAAGATCATCGTCTATCCTTGCTTGTCCATTTAACCGGAGTGTTGTGAAATCTTTTCGAGTTCTTCCATGTTATAAACTTTTGCTATCGAAGTGCTACCCAAAATTTCTTTCAAATTCTTGCTTGTTCCTCGTATCAATCTTTATCTCTTTACAACCTTCAAGGTTTGTTGGTTTCACTTGTTTGGAAAAGAATCAACTCAGTTTTACCTATGCATTTTCTTTGCCTCTTCTCATTCTAAGATTTCGTGCCAAGATCTCCTCTAAGTGGATGAGAGTTGTAACAACCCAAGACCTAGAAATATGTTATTTTGTCATTTGATCTTGCTTGTATGCTTGGGATATATGGTTGTTTTATTTTGTTTTGCATCATCCATAGCATCTCCACTGCACATTTCATTTTGTTGTGATTTTTCATGCTTGCATGGTTGTGATGTTTGTTTTATTTTATTTTGCATCATGCATCAACTCCATTCTTGTTGTGCTTGTTTGTATCTTATTGTTGTTCATGTGTTTTGCTATTCCTAGCCCCTCCTTCATCCTTTCCTCTTTTAGTTTTGCTCAACTTCCTTCAAGCTTCAACAAAGTCTCCAACTATTGTCTAATCCAACGTCCTCTTTATTCCATTTCATTTTTGAGTGGCGTACTCCACTTAATTAATTGTGGCTTAAACCTTTCCCATAATTCTTTTGCATTTTGTTCAACCATCCTCTCAAATTCACCCCATCCATACTTCATTTAAAAGGGAGTTCGAATTCAAACATAACAAATTTTATTCATTATATTTGGTTGTTACTCCCTTCATAAATGTTCATCTTGTGCTCATAAATCATGTCTATTATGTAGGGTGACCCTTCGAAATTCCATCCATTTGGGGTTGGTTTGGTTAGGTTTTAAATTTAGGCAACTTTGAATTAAATTCAAACTTGTTTAAACTTATTGTCTATAAAAAAATCCCAAATTAACTTTAGAAATAAAGCATATTATTTTTGGCTTTGGAAAAATATCTCTATTGCTGGAATTCCAAATCTATCTATTGTATTCTTTCTTTGAAATTTCTGTCAAAGAAAGAGAGAAAAACATGGGGAGCGAGAAGCCCACCTAGGCCACTTATCTGTTGAAATCAGCCCACCAAGCGCACTATGGACGACCAGCCTCTGTTCTTCTTCTTGGTTGGTATGGAAGCTCATCCAGGAGAGACACATCCGCACCTCCTCTAATTTGACGGCCTGATATGAGCCTAGGCATCCTATAAGACCTGGCTCTCGAACCCTAGGCTCCTCCTCCTTCCATTTTCCCCCTCTTCTTCCTCCTCCCGCCACCGAGGTGAGCTCTTCCACGCACAAGCCGTCGTCATAGCCGAGCCGAGTTTCAGCTTGAGCTCAGCTTGATCCTTCTAGCAGCCCTTGTCTTCTGTCTTGGGAGCGGTGCGATCTTATTCATCGTCTTCCTCACCCTCGCTTGGGATCTCAAGTACCACGGGAAGCCTCCCCGGCGAGCTCTTCTTCCCGTGCTTCCTATGCTTCGCGGATGGTGCCTCCCCACGTGGATCAACGCCGCTTCTCCGAACTCCTCCTCATATTCCTCGAGCCCATGGTAACCAAACGCTTCTCCTAGACCCTTTTCCCAGTCGTTTATGTCGCGGTAGACACCTATGAGGGCCGTCCCGAGCTCATCCGCCATGGATGGCCTCAAGTTCGAGCACGCGCACCCACACATCTTGTTGTCGCCCTTGCTGCACGTGCACACATTCTAGGCACACACCGCTCGTGCCCCACTGCCGTGCTGCATGCCCGCGTAGCCGCTCTGACCAGCACCACAACCCCACACCTTGTCGTGCTTGGCCTCCATGGCCGAGCAGATCTCCTACTCGTGCTTGAGTAGGCGAGCACATGCACACACGCGCCACCAGCGACCAGCACACACTCACTCTCGTGCTCACATGTTTATCCCACACCTCAGTGGGTCAGTGGTCGCCATGACCGCTGCCTCACTCGCCGACGTCGTCGCTGAATTCCTCCGTGTATTGCGAAGAAGAATGCAGGCCCTTTGCTCGTGTTCATATTGATCGATGCCCAAGTTTCAACGATAGAGCACCTACCTGAGCTGGTCAGCGAGCTCGATTTCCATCTGGCGACCAGGGATCAAATCCCTGTGGCTGCACCCTTTTGTTTCTTTCATAATTTTGCCCCAGCGAGACCAAGTAGTAGTTCTTGTGTGTCTACAACCCAGCCGCAAAATTATCATTACACGCTTTCAGCTAGGATGGTTAGAGCAGCCAGTTTACGCACTGAACGTCCTGGGTTCGAGTCCCAGGAACCCCAAATTTTGCTTTTGCGCGCAGACACACATGGTCACTTGGGCCGGTTCCAGTGCTGGGCTGCTGCACTTTGCTGTTTTTGGCCCATTGTTTTTTTCTGCTCTGAGGATTTAGCTGTTTTTTTTTGCATTGCAATTACATAGAAATGCCATGTTTTAAAATGCTAATAACTTAATAATGGTGCATCGGATTAGAATGACCTGTATATGTAAAATGCTTAGAATTTCATTTAGATTCATAATATCCCACTTTCATGCATGTTAAAAATGTTTAAACTTGTTGTCGGTGTTCAGGGAACGAGGGTACCCAGACTTGCCTGCCTACAGGCCAGGACATGGCCCACTTCGTCAGCCAGGCACGCCCTGGCGTGGCTACACACAAGACAAGGCCCTCGCGAGGACCCCAGGCTCGCGAGGAGGTACAACACCAAGACCAATGGGGATGGGCCTCCACAGGCCACCTCCGAAGCGGTGGAGATCTCTATGCAGAACCCGGCCTCAGGAGTTAAAGATGACGTAGGGAAGGACAGGCGGGTCCAGCATGCCAGGGGGTGCAATTTCCCCTTTGGTGCAAAGGGAGCAAGGACGTACGCAGGTTCCCAAAGTGCCGTCCAAAGGTTTCCATTCCAGTGCAACAAGACCCCGACCACGAGCCTCGCAGGGCGGATATCATCACTAAGCCCACCACTGCGTCATCGACACCTGCTTTGCAGCCGAAGATCACCTTTGGATAGGGCGCGGATGTACCCCTATCCCCTTCAAATTTGGCTGTTTTGGGATCCCTTCCCACCATTGAGATAAGGGAAGAGGACCCGAGCCACCGCTATATGTAGAGGCTAGGCCACAACATAGGAGGGGAACCAATCCACCACTTAGCCACCCGACGAACCACCACACAAGGAGAGAGCCAAGAACACCACTTGAGCACCCTCACGAGGCTCGATCCCACTATACTAGATCATCCACCACACCTCCATGACAGGAAATCAACCAAAGAAGGAGTAGGGTAATACACTTCATAGCGGCCCGAACCTGGGTAAACTGTTGTGTTCATCTTCTTTCGCGCCATTGTGCGAGTTTGCCGTAGTATTCATCGAATAGCGAGCTAGGTAGGGCAAGACTACATGGGATCTTTGCACACGCACCTATGTTCAAACCTTGAGGGTTTTGCGGAGCCCGAAATCTGACATTTGGCACGCCAGGTACGGGGCGTGTAAAGTCTTCCTCAAGCCAAGCTCTACTTCCACCTTGCGGCTCTGATGGATGACGCCTGCCAAGCCCTCGCCGAGCGCCGCGCTGCCCGTGTTGCCCAGACGGCACCCATGGGCCGCGCGGGCGCGCGCCGGACCCCTTGCCTGCAGCCGATGCCGCCACCGGCCCGAACACCCATGAACAACAAGACTTCTCCCAGCCGGTCACCACGCAGCGCGATGTCCACACTACCACTCCATCGATCATCCCAGCTACCAGGTCGTCTTCCCACGTCCGGCCCGGGCCGGCGCCCGGTTCACAGGCACTCACCATGGCGAACGATCTGCTCCGCTACCGCCCCTACCCCGACCGCTACGATACTGGCTTCGGCACATCACGAAGCTCGTCAGCGCTGTCGACGACGCCTCAGCGCTCTCCTACTCGCTTCGCCCTCGACCTTCCCTAGCAGACAATGTGGCCCACGACGTGTCGCCACCTCCTTTGCAACACGATGTCAACCCCGAGCCTAGGCATGAGGCGCTCCCACGCGACCAGCCCTGCAGGCCACGTGCAAGGGCAAGAGATGAAGTAAGTTGCCAGGTGGTGCCCTGGCCGCACTCGATGCGTGCACACTCCCATGCTACCAAACCAGCATCACGACCGGGTACCACTCAAGGCGGCCCCTCAGGAGCGTCAAGACCGGGCCTCGCCCAGACGTGTAGCAGAACCGTCGAGCCGGTGCGCTGCCTTGCCATTGTGCCAGAGATCCATCCGACTACATGGCCCTGCAAGGTCAAGCCCGATCTACCACCCTGCTATGACGGCAGCCCGGACCTCGTTGAGTTCCTTCATCTTTACTCGCTCAGCACCTGGACGACCGACGGAGACGACAAGGTTATGGCATGCTGGTTCCTCATGGCTCTCAAGGGCGACGTGCTCTCCTAGCTCCTCAACCTCCCGGCATGGTCCATCACCTCTTAGAGAACCTGCGCAAGCGCTTCAAAGCCGACTTCCAAGGTACCCGCGACCACACACTCACCATGAACGACCTACGACACATGAAGCAACAGGATGGCGAGACTCAGGGAGACCTGGATTAGGGGTCCTCGGATAGACAACCAATTGTTGTGGGCTAGACTATGAGGGCCACTTACCGAACACTGGATGATTTGAAGGCCCAGTCTCTAAGATGGAAGCTGCAGGAAGCACGGCTTGCGCTCCATGTTTGATGTAGTAATTAGGCATGTTTATCTCTTGGACATGTAACCGACCATATGTAAACCCTAGGCATCCTCGGCATCTATATAATTAGGAGGGTTTTAGGGTATGGGACAGAACAACTCATCTAGGGTTAGCTATACGATCTTGATGTAGATCAACTCTGTAACCCCTTACACCATCAATATAACCAAGCAGGACGTACGGTATTACCTCCATTTAAGGGCCCGAACCTGGGTAACCTCATGTCCCCTTAGTCTCCTGTTACCGTCGATTCTAGTCTCATAGTTCGGGACCCCCTACCCGAGATCCGCCGGTTTTGACACCGACATTGGTGCTTTCATTGAGAGTTCCTTTGTGAGAGAGATGGACCCGACGCCCTCCTAGTCATCAATGAAGAGGTCCACAACATGGATGTCTTCATCCCTAGGCAGATCTTCGCCTTCGACAGCGTTGTGCTGCATGCTGATTCTACCGGCCATCAAGGCTGTGTTGAGAGCTTCGCCCCTGATCAAGAGGTCAGATGTAGAAACTTAGAATTCTCCATCGACTCTTGGGATGACTTTTCGCTAATTGGTCTCACAGCTTCGCCTGTAGCCCCCAAGCAATCTAAGGCTTTAATCCCCCATCCCGGTCCGGCTATCAAGCCATATGACCGGACACGTGTTCCTTCCGAACACTCCCCATGGGTGGACTTCATGGTGGTTAACTCCACGATTTCCGAACAACTGGATTCGATCGGGCCCTCAGCGGTCGACGAGGCCTTGGTGCAACTCTTGTCGATCAGGATCACCGACAATCCAGCCCCGATCTACGCTCGGACCGGTTATAGTGCAGGCAGGGTTGGATAATTCGACCCACCCACCACCCACTTGTTATCCATCGTTGAAGATTTAACCGACGTGCTAGACTATGCCTCCGAGGAGGCGGAATGCATGGATGAAGAGGACCGTGCTCCCACTCCCGTTAACAACAGGAATTGGACCACCACTTCTACATATGAGGTATACATGGTGGATACTCCTGCCACCAATGACAACAACATGCCTCACGACGACGGCGACAAATCGGGCGATGCGCCATCAAGGCGTCAGAAATCACATAAGCTGTCCAAAACCAATAGTGGATGAAAAGCTATTATCAGCAATGGGGACGGTAATACCCTTGCCGATGATGGCAATCCTGATATTCCCGAGCACCCGTTTGAGGGTACGGAAGAGCCTAAGGACCAAAATGACCCCGATACCATCAACGACCCTGAAGGCCATGATTACCTTCACCCTGTTGAGGAGGAAGATATACTGGAGGCCGTTGACTTGTACATCCTTGATAACCTTGAGGATCGGAAAAAAATTAGGCAACGGCTCACAGCCTAAAGGCCAAGGAACGACAACTCAAAGCCGAACATGCCAACCTCAATGATCGATGGACGAAAGTCCTCTCAACCGAGGAAGTATATGACACTGGTGTGTCAAACTAGCTCAAAAGCTACCCTCGGAGAAGACTGCTACTGCAATTCGATGACGAACTTATTGATACTCCTTTTCCAAACTGTACTCCATACGACAAGCCGGACCGGCCCCCTTGTGGTTGAGACAGGACGACCGACGATGCTGGTGACATACCGGTAGAGCCCCGAAGACGTGGCAAGGATCCATTAGAGCCCAATGACAGGTTCGACCTGCGAGATGACCTAGATCATAGAGCATTCCGCACTAGATCCATCTATGGATCCAAAGAGTTCACGCCCGATAGACGCGGCAAATACATACCATGGTTTGACCAAACCAACAGAGTTTAGGAACGCAACCGGCCCCATACAAACGCCAAATACAGGCATGACATAGCACAGGTCAGAGGCACCGCTCACCCTCTGTTCTTCATAGATGAGGTAATGCAGCATCAGTTCCCCAAAGGGTTCAAACCTGTGAGTATAGAACAGTCCGACAGGACCATTGGCCCAACTGTATGGATCAAGGACTTCCTTCTCCATATCCACATGGCGCAAGGAGACGATCTCCACGCCATCAAATACCTCCCTCTTAAGCTTAAGGGCCCAGCTCGGCACTGGTTAAACAACCTCCTCGAAAACTCCATCGGATGCTGGGAAGACCTAGAAGACATGTTCCACTCTAACTTATAGGGGACCTATGTCCGCCCGGCGGACTCTTCCGATCTCAGCAACGTTGTCCAGAAGCCCGGCGAGTCCGTTCGGTAATTGTGGAATCGGTTCTTGACTAAGAATAACCAAATTGTTGCCTGTCCGGATGCTGAGGCCATAGCCTCCTTTCGGTACTATATTCGGGACGAATGGCTAGCCCGCCAACTAGGCCAGGACAAGCCTCGAACTATGTGTGCCCTTACCTCCCTCATGACCCGCTTTTGCGCACGCAAATATAACTGGCTGGCAAGACGTAGCCACAATTCTGAAGATCCCGTCGCCCCTGAAGCCCAGGATGGCAACTCAAAGCCAAAGCGCAATAAGAATAAGTGGTGGTACAATAATAGTAATGCCGATGACACGGCTGTTAATGCCGGATTCCGCAACTCCTGACCTGGGCAGCAGAAGAAGCCCCCTAAAGGCAATTGTGACGAACCCACTCAGCTCAAGAAGATCATGGAAACGCCTTGCCAAATCCATGGGACTTCGGAAAATCCTGCCAATCACACACACCGCAACTGCTGGCTGTTTAAGCAGGCTGGAAGATACCACCCGAAGACCAAGGCAAAAGCTCTCGCAGCAAGGACGAGGACAAGCCTCGGGTCCAATTGGTGGCGGACAGAAGAAATTCCCTCCCTTGGTCAAAACGGTGAACATGATAAATGCCACCCACATACCGAAGAAGGAGAGGAAGCACGCCCTCCGGGAAGTCGACGCGGTTGAACCCGTAGCCCCGAAGTACAGCCCATGGTCGGCATACATGATCACCTTTGACCGGCGTGATCATCCGACGAGTATCCATCATGGGGATTCGGCGGCCCTCGTCCTAGACCCCTTTATAGATGGGTATCACCTCACCAAGGTCCTAATGGACGGAGGAAGTAGCCTTAACCTGATTTATTCGGATATGGTGAAAAAGGTGGGCATAGATCCGTCAAGGATCAAACCCAGCAACACTACCTTCAAAGGATCGATCTCGGGCATTGAGGCCCAATGCACGGGCTCTATGACTCTAGAAGTTGTGTTCGGATCGCCCGATCACTTTTGCAGTGAGGAATTTATCTTTGACATCATGTCCTCCCGCAGCGGCTATCACATACTGCTTGATCGGACATCGTTCGCTCGTTTTAACGAGTTCCTACACTACACATACCTCAAGCTCAAGATGTCGGGCCCCAAGGGGGTCATTACCATCAACAGCAATACCGAGTGTTCCCTTAGAATTGAGGAACATGCATTGGCCCTCGTGGCCGAATTTAGTTACAAAGAAGATCGGCAAGTTCCGATACCCGCCGTAAAGGCACAGAAGGCTGGGAAGCGAGTTCGGCTTCTTACCAAAAACTCTGATCCTCCCTCCTCCCCTCTATAGGGACTCGCCCCCCACTGTATGGCCTAAGGACCAACAAAGTATGTGCCGAGGAGGCATAACTTCGCACTTAAGATTCCATGGGTAGCGGTGGGGAAATTAAGATGGGTGTTCGGCTGCCCCGAACTGTTAGCATCAACATGTCTTCGGACAAGACGCAGATGCTCCTAAAAGAGCCTGCCTACGGCATAAAGCTCACCCATAATTTGGCGGCCTCTCAAGATCTTGTTAGAAATATCCGCCCGCCAACCTCTAACATCCATCAAGATGGATCTAAGAGCAGGAGTCAACTAGCAAGGGGGCACATCGAGGATGTCGGGTTGCCAATTGAAGACCCCTGGTAGAACAACTCATGTATGATTTTATTCCTTATTATCTTTTACATACCTGTAAATAGATGCTTCGGCAATCCGAGTTATAAGTTGTTGAAAAAAATGCAAAATTGCGTGGCGCAAGTTCACCTCATTTGTCCTATTTTTGGTGCATAATTTTCCTTTCTCCCTCTTCTCGTGAACGTGTTCCGTATGATGCGAAGTAGCCAGCTGTTAGACCGGGGGCTCGCGTTCAAACACAAATCGCCCCATTTATAATATGTTTGTCGTCTTGGTGTTTGCTTTATATGCATCTGTTCCGAACTATGTCTTTGGTCAATAAGTTGGGTTGCCCGGCTCCTGTGCTTGCCCCTTTATGTTCCGCTCGTTTTGCTAAAAGGGCAAAGGGAGCACCCCTATGATTGTGCTTCTGGATAGTCCGGTCAAGCACCTCAGGGGAGGAAGTCGAAAACAGACTGTCATAGTATGCATGATCCGATTTGTGAACCCCGAGCTCGAAGTGTTATACTTCAATCCTTGTACGCGGTTATTCCATGTTATAAAAGGAACCTACCCTTTGTGCATAAAATGTGAAGCCAGCTTCGTCCATGGTTCGCACGAACATCACAACACTCCGGTAGCTAATCGTACGCTTCCCATAATCCTTTTCGTGCCCCTCTGTCTAAGTGAAAGAAATAAAGCACTATAGTATTATTGCCTAGTCTGCCGCACTATACCGCCTTCGGGTTCCGATAATACGGCTAAGGGACACAATGGATTGGCGTAGAGACCACATGTAGTATCTACGTGGGGGCTGAAGTCGACGCCTCACATCTTTGTGTATTAAGCAGCCACATATGAGTTATAAAGGAATGCAAAACCACATAAGAGCAAATACTAATATCATTAAAAATCAACGCAAGTATTCGGACACGTTAGAAGCTCATTGAAATAATTTTTCACCCGAACACTATGACGCTATCACCCACGCACTCTCTATTACTCCATCAAAGTATACCTCGGGGCATCGATGCTCCTTCCTGGGTGGCGGCGGGTCGATGGCAACCTTCATCGGATTTAGCCTCGGCCAATGCACTTTGTCCTTGGCAAGTGCCATCTGGACTCCTTTGATGCAGGAGGAACGCTTGACGGTGTCGAGGTGGGGTGTAGCAGCGATCAGTCTCTGCACCAGGCCGAAGTAGTTGCCTGGTAGCGGCTCGCCGGGCGATAAACGGATGTAGAGCTCCTTTATGGATGGCTCCACCATCTTGTGTAGCTCCATTAGCTGTTTCAGCTGCTCCACTAGAAGAGGAGAATGCTCGGGGGCTCTGAACTGTGCCCAGAACATCCGAGCTTCATCTTTCTCTCCTCGCGAGGCGAATAGCTGATTGGCGTCCGCCATGCTCTTCCGGAGATCGACGGATGCGCCTGAGGATCGCCACACCTGGGTCAGCAATTCGAATCTGCTATCTCTAAATACGCACTTTAGGGAGTACAACTTACCATCTGCTATTTCCTTGGCTTCACGCACTTGCTCCTCGTAGAACCATCTGTCCATCCACTCCTTTTGGAGTTCGGTTTTCATGGCGGACAGTTCGGCCGAGCTCGCCTTATTCTTTTGCTCCAAGGCCTCACACTTTTTGGTTGGCACAACCCTAGCTTAGGATCTGCTTGTCATTGCATGTGCATCATGTCAACATGTTTAAATTCAAATGAATATGAAATGGGGATGACAAACCCTAGCACTTCATTGAATAAACTATTTCCAATAAATTAATTTTCCAATTATCCCAAAATTCTCTTCAAAAATGTTCCACCTCTCTGATAAATGTTAGAAACAACATACCAGGGGTGATATAATTTTAAACACTCTTTTTGAAATTTTAAATAAACGAGCAATGTTGCTGGAAATGAAAAATAAAAGACTATAACTATTTTAGTTGTTTCAAAAATTCTGGTAATTATTGTGCGTACTAGACATAATATGTATAAACCCCAAAAATTACTTCAGGATTTTTGACTTTAGTAGTTTTTCCCAAACATTATAAAACAGATTGCATAAATAGAAAAAAACAAAAATAAATGGAAAAGAAGAGGGGACATGGACTTACCTGGCCGAGCTGCAGCCCAACGCACCAGGGGCGAACCGGTCTTCTTCCACCTCCGGCCAGTAGGACACCGGGCGTGTGGTCACCGCACAGCGGCCACCTTCTTCTCGTGTGCGTGCCTGGGTGGATGGATAGGCCACGGGGAGCCGTCTGGATCAATCTCTTCCCCTCATTCCTCTCCCCCCGCCTCTCTCTTGCTTTTTCCGCAATGGCCGAGAGTGCCGGTCCCCGCCATTATCTGCTGTCGCGCCCATCGGCCTCCCCTCGCCCAGTCAGCGTGCCCACTGGAACCGCCGAATGCTCCTGCTCCTCCTTGCTGAAGAAATGAAACCAGGAACTCCTCATCACCGTTACCGTTGCCATTTCCCCCGCCTCGGGCGCCAAAGCTTCGTAATCAATTTAGCTAGAACCAGGTCTTTCCTCTGCTCTTCGACGACGCCAACGGACCCGCTGTGAGCCGTCGCATCCTTTCCCCATGCTCCCCAGCTTCTCTGCATTCTCCTGGCTATAGCGCCGCCGCGACCGAATGCTGCCACCATGGGAGCTCGACATCGTCGATGCTCTCTACCATCTCTGTGGCACCGGGGGCCACCATTGGATGCGCCCGAGTGAGGACTTCCTCTGGGTGCCATCCACACGTCGAATGGGCACCGAAGCAGATGCTCTAGCGTGCTTCCGCCGCCTGTTTGGTCGCCGGCGACCTCCCTCCGACAAGTACTGAGATTGCAAGCCATTAAGGCATAATCCCCCGCCCCCCGCTTAATTAGGCCCCAGCCACTAACCAGTGGGCCCTGGGTGGGTCAAACCCGTGGTCAGCACGGGATTAACCCTAGGTCACTGACCAGTGGGCCCCACTGGCCAGGTTTGACCTGGAACCGGGGCTGTTGACCTGCTGATGTCATGATGACGTTAGCCAAACGTAATTAATTATTTTGGAATAAAAGATAAATAAGGCAATTCCAAAAAATATATAAAACTTTGAAAAATCATAGAAAATAAACTATAAGTCAGATAAAAATAATTTATATATGAAAAATGATCAGAAAAATCCAAGGAATCTTTTTACGCCATGGTAGTGCATGTTTGACCAAGGTAACATCACCAAGTAGGACATTTGATGATTAGGAAAAATTAATAAATAGTGTTGGAGTTGGAATTTAGTATATATTTGAATTCCACTTCAATTAATATGACAAAATATTGTACTAGGTAAATCCAGAACCTTAACATGTCATATCAGACATCATGTTTGTTGAATCACATTCAATGTGTTCCTTTCTCTTTTTTGCTGGTGTTGTTCCTTCTTGGTAGACGATGGTTCCAACGTTATGGTCGTTGACATTGATGAATAGCTTTACTATCTTCAGACCTGTCAGGCAAGCAACCCCCCCTTGAGCATATTGATATGAACCCACTCTCTCGCTCCTGCTCTCTTTTATTGCATTAGGGCAAACACGAATCAACTGTTACATGTTCTCGGTAGTTGAACCCATTCCTTTGCATGACCTGTCTTTGCCAGAGTAAATAGTTAAAACCACTTAGCATGAGTAGCAACTGCTTGAGCATTGTTGTGCTTACTCATCCATGCTTGCTTACCATGCCTGCCATGCTTAGAGTCATGTCAGGTCTGGTCCATCTAGGTGATGAATCGGAATGGACGTGTTCATGTCCTGCTGTGTGAGAGCTAAGTGTGTGAACACGATTTGGTAAAGGTAGCGATGAGAAGCCATGTAGGAGTACATGGTGGGTCGTCTCATTGGGACCGTCCTTAGGAACTGAGTTCTATGTATGTTATCCAAGACAAGATACTACCATGCATTGGGCCCGAAACCAATGGACCCTCTCGGCTTACTAATCACCTAGATCTCTGTCCAGGAGTTGCAACTAGTTTCCGGTGTTTGTAGGATGTGCTGGCGGCCGTGCATAGCGCTGATCGGAGGGGCAAGCTATGGCGCAGTAGATGCACCGTGGCCCGGTGTACCAAGCGTAGTACCATCCGTCAAGGTGGGCTTGGGAACCCTATACACATCGTTTGGGGCTGTAATGGAAACTTCGGCCGGACTTCCTTGCGGGTTGAGTCTCAAATAGGCGATAAATCTGGACTAGAGTATTGTGTGATTAACGGCCGAGGCTGACTCCCTCGCCAGGCTTCCGCTTGAAGGTTGATGAGGTGGCCTTTTACGTGCACATGGCGATAAGTGGCGGGAGCGTGAGTGAAGAAGTATGCCCCTACAGGGTGAATCAATCTGTTCGAATACCCGCGTCCTTGGATATGGACTACTTGGATTGCTTATGTGGTACATAGAAAAGTGAAATGGATACTCTAAAACATGAATGATATGTGTGAGTGCTATGGATGGCCTTCTCGTAGGGAGACACGAGTGAATCCATAGTGGTGTATTGATTTGGTGAATATGTGGGCTCATGTGCGCTATCCCACCTCAAATATTCTACTTGTAGTCGTAGTATAGGTTAGCCAAGAGTCAAACATGGCTTGCTGCAATAAACTCCACAACCCCCTTCATTGATACTGATGCATATGTCGATAGTTCTGATGTAACTCTTGCTGCGTACCTTTGTACTCATGTTTTCTTAATTTATGTTTTCGCAGAGGAGACGTCGGTCTTATTAGTGATTCTTATGACGTGAAGTACGATGTTGACCGGATTAGCATGGGAATCCCAAATAGAGGTCTAGTTCCTTTGGCAGGTCGGTGTAGCTTTTCAGGCTCCTCTAGCCACTTTTAGTGGATGTCTGTACCCAGACATGTTTTTCTTCCGCTTGTTGCTTGTATGACTTGAGTGTTAGGTCATGTGACCCCTGTTTGTAACATCTTACTATGTTGGCTCTTCTGAGCCTTCTAAATAAAAGTTGTGTTGTTGTATGGTTATGTTGTGATGCCATAGTTGTATCTATGCATATCGGGCATGTCATGCGTACTTGTGACATGCAACGATATGTATGGGATTTGACACCTAGTTGTGTGCCTTTAGTAGTACTCTTTATGATGAACTGCCTCTTTGTGCTTCTGCCGAGCCTTGGTAGCTTGCTACTGCTTCGGAAACATTGATTGACCGGCATGTATCCTTCTTTGCTGTTGTTTCTGTCCCTTCGGGGAAATGTCTCGCGGTGTAATGGAGTCCCTATAGTCTGCTATGAGTCATCGACGTGCAGTGATGACATTTATGTCCCACGGTGTCATGGAGTCCTTGTAGCTTGCAGTGACTCGTCTACAACGCTTGAGGCCGACACCTGCATTGTTGGGTTATGTATGTCGGTCCCTGTATGGATGTGCCACTTGGGTTCTACCACTAGTCATGTCGACTCGGGTTCTTTGTCGTTTGAATGCTAACGACATATTCACATATGTGAGCCAAAAGACGCAAATGGTCTCGGCTGAGGTAAGGCGGCAGCCGTGGAGATTACCGAGCATGAGGCCACAAAGTGATGTGATGTGTTACAGGCTAGGTTCTTATGGCGTAGGATCGGGGTCCCGACAGTGTAAATTCCAATTGTAACACCCCGTTATGCCTGGCAGGATCAAGAGTGGCCCCACAGACCAATACTAGTCTTTCCTACACACTTTGTCCTCACTCGTGCGCACCCGGGAGCAACTTCCCTATCGTTCACCCATCCTAGAATCTCTACAATCTAAGCACGCTGAAATTTGGAATTCTTTTCAAATGGGCTCCTAGAAAAGAAGGAATTCCTTGTTTATATGAGTAGTCTATCATTCCTATTAGGCCACGCTCTCACATACACCCCCACTCAAACGAACCGACGTCCTCGCTGGCCCATCAGGAACATTCCCTTTTGGCACACGTATGTGTGTCTAGTCCGACACATGTGCCATAGTGTGTGCCACGACGGGCCACACATGCCATGCGCCACATGCTCATGCATCTGACCCACGCATGCCCGTGTAACCGCAAGGGTCGGCTTTGATACCAATTCCAATTGTAACACCCACGTTATGCCTGGCGGGATCCATACTAGCCCCACACACCAACACTATTCTTTCCTCCACACTTTGTCCTCACTCGTGCGCACCCGAGAGCAACCTCCCGATCGGTGACCCATCCTAGAATTGCTCCAAGCCAAGCACGCTTAACTTTGGAGTTCTTTTCGAATGGGCTCCCGAAAAAGAAGGAATTCCTTGTTTATATGAGTAGTCTATCATTGCTATTAAGCCAGGATCTCACATTGGTGGCGTCCTTGAACTCATCATATATCTCCACCACACGAGCCTGATGCTTATCGCTGGTGGCTCGTGGGGCATAGAGTGCGGTGGCCGCTTGTTTGGCCGCCGCCTTCTCAATGACTGCTTCATTCTTGGCATGTTGAAGCCCGGCCTTGAGCTTTTCCATCTCTTTCGACGAGGCTGCAAAACGATAAAACTTTATATGAAAGGAATTTGCATTGACAGTATTCTGGGGAAAGTATTCGGATTTAGTCTAGACTTACCCTATGCCTCGTCGAACCTCTTGTTGAGGGCTTTAACCTCATCCTCAAAGTGTTTGAGCTTCCGATGTAGCTCGTCCAGATCGGCACCATTTTTGGCCACCGCTGGTGATGAAGCCAACATTAAAAACACAATTAATACATTACATTGGCGCTCACTTCCTAAATTATATACAATTCGATCATATATCGATTTATTCTAACATGCTGGACACTTAAAGTGCTTCTAGTGTGTTATCGGATTCAGATGTGACCCCTAGGTGAGCTTTTTCAACTAACCTAGGGCTCAGGGGGCTGCCATGTATACAATACGAATAAAATCTTTGCATAAACATTGGGTGACTTACTTGAAACCTGCAAGGAGACCTTTGAAGGCCTCCTTCAGTCCATGGTGAATGGACTCAACGCTTTGTAATACCACACCAATATGGGTGCGGTGATCCTCGAGGATGGAGGCGCTAGATAGAGCCTCCTCCATGACCGACCATCCGTTGGTTGGTGGTGCCGGGGATGGTCGGATTTCCTGATCACCCGCCGGGGATGGGACCGGTGCCTCTGGAGGCACAATGCGCTCCAGAGATGTTCTCGGAGGGGACTGAGCGCCCGCTCGTCCGGCCTCCTTGGTATGCGGGCGGGGCGTTGTACCCCGGTCTTCGATGGCATAAGCGTTAGCCTCGCCCACGTTACAGTCTCCCTCGCCCCCTGTGTCCGCCTTCATTGGAGTAGGTTGGGACGACACCTCCATGACGTCCTTCGTGGCGCCTAGAGTGGTGGGGTGCAAAGCATCCCCGCTCTTTGCCAGTTTGGCAGGAGGGGTCTCCCCATTTGATATCACCTTGGTGGGGATAACACGCGGGGGGGGGGGCCCAATAACCCGCGTGTTAGCAAACTCTAAGTCTACCTATGATAGATAGGAAGGTTTTTGGATCCTAAACTGGATGGGGGGCTTGACCCGTAAGCTCCTTCGCGGAACCTCCTCAAAGTCTTCCGACACGGAACCCGTGTTCGAGCTATCGTTGGATAGGACCACCCGTGTCTGCCTCGCCCTCTTCGGGGTTAGAGAAGCGGCCTGCTCCGAGGCATCCAAAGATGCTCCCCTTTTCTAGCACGTGGGGAGTTGCCTCCCCCTTGCCCTCGGCCTTGGCCTCCTCCTCCTGCTCTTCTTATTCCTCCTCATCAGCCTCCTCCTGATTTGAGGAGGTGGGGGTGTCTTAGGATGCGGCATCAGGCTAGTCCCTGATGCGGGTGCTAGGCTAGCCTCGTTTCTTATTCTTCTCTTTCTTCGTGGGAGCCTCCTAGGGATTCACCATGAGCATCTTGGCTAATATCCCGGTCTTCTCGTCTTCGGGCTGAGGCGCCGGACTGTTGATGTTGACAAGTTTCTTTAGCCATCTCTGCTTAGACAGGTCAGATAAGAGGTCATGAGAATTTTTCTACGATAAAGCTGACCAAGCTAGGGCGTATCATAACTCGGAATCGGGCTTGGTGGCGTGTAGACCCTTGTCCTGTTGCTCGGAGGACCAGCTCTTCATCGACTTGAAGAGAACCTTCCACAACTTCTCCTGCGCAGTGCAGAAGAAATTCCGAACTATGGGCTCGGCTTTGAGTTCCTGAGACCATAGGGGGGTGTTCCGGCCCTGGCAGGGGAGGATGCGCCTTCAAAGCATTACCTGGAGCACATTGGTCAACTTGGTGCCCACCTCGACCATGGCGCGGATGCACTTTTGCAGATTGGCCACCTCCTTGCCCGATCCCCAGACCAGGATCTTTTCGATGCATGAAGCTAGTCTGGTGGGCAGACTGGATTTGAATATGGCGGCGGGATGTTGTTCCTCTTCTTGTTGTTCGGGGACATAGAACCGCTCCATTTTCCACCCCTTGATGGTGTCAATGAGGGTGCCCTACGGCCACTCGACGCGGGTGAGCTTGTCGATGACGGCCCTCTTGCAATCTGCGTGCTTGCCACCGATGCACTTGTCCTTGATGTTGTAGACCTACAGCTAGAGCCCGAAATGCGGCTCGATGCATAGAAAGGCCTCGTAGACGAGGATGAATGCCAAGATGTGTATGATGGAGTTCGGCAGAAGGTCATGGAAGTCGAGGTCGTAGAAGAACATTAGCCCCTTGACGAAGGGGTGAAGTGGTAAGCTCAACCCCCTGATGGAGTGGGGGATGAACACCACCCTATCACCGGGATTGGGGGTGGGGATCACATGGCCCTCCTCCGCCGCGTGGTGAGGGATGTTCACGGGGAGGTAGCCGGCTTTCTTGAGGTTGACTATGTCCTGGTTGTTGACAGTGGAAGCTTCCCACTGGCCATTGGAGCCCGTCATTGCAGAGCTCGAAGGTGGGGGTGGAGAAACATAGATGTGTGCTCTGGAGGCGCAAAGGAACGGGAGGCGGAGAAGTTGAATGGAGAGCGTAAAAAGCCCTTGGGGTTTTATTTCTCTTTTTGTGAGGACAGTCAACTTGGGGCTCTCCTCGTTGCGCCGTGAATCCCTCCGCATCCCAAGATGCGTGAGCTGTTGCGTGCGCGTTATTATGTATATCCCGTATAAAACGTGACACGATCGATATGTTGATAGATCGTGATGATTGAAAGAGCCTCAAACCGCGAATCGAGTCTCTGCAACTGGCCTAGCGGTCGTGGTGGGACGCTCCTTTTATCAGAGAGGTCGTCAGAGGGCCGTAGTTTACCCCCTGACGTTTGGCCCTCAAAGCCGATCAATTTATAGTATTCCGATGTGCCACTATGCGGAAAACTGTTATCATCGGAGGCTGAACTATGGTTCGGCAGGAAGGAACTCACCTTGCAAGCCGAAGACTCTGTTCGTGAAGCAATGGGAACTGAAGACCCTTGGCGTTGGAGGGAAGTTTGGGGGCTACTAAGGGAGTCCTGGATTAGGGGGTCGTCAGATAGCCGACCAATTGTTGTGGGCCAGACTATGAGGGCCACTTACCGAACATCGAACGATTTGAAGGTCCAGTCTCCAAGATGGAAGTTACGGGAAGCACGGCTTGGGCTCCACGTTTGATGTAGTAATTAGACATGTTTATCTCTTAGCCATGTAACCGACAATATGTAAACCCTAGACATCCTCGGCATCTATATAAGCCAGAGGGTTTTAGGTTATGAGGACAGAACAACTCATCTAGGGTTAGCTATACGATCTCGCGGTAGATCAACTCTGTAACCCCTTACACCATCAATACAACCAAGCATGACGTAGGGTATTACCTCCATTGGAGGGCCCGAACTAGGGTAAACTCGTGTCCCCTTAGTCTCCTAGTACCGTCGATTCTAGTCTCACAGTTCGGGACCCCTACCTGGGATCCGTCGGTTTTGACACCGATAGGGAATCTACACAAGTTTATACAATGCTTCACGACCACATGCCTCAAGGTCCCGAAGGCGTCGTATGAGGTTATCATCTCCGCTTTTACCGATGGCATCACGGATCTCAAGATGAAGGAAGAGCTCGCCATGAACGACGAATTGTGCTCCACCCTGGAGATATTCAACCTGGCGAACAAGTGCGCCAAGGCCGAAGAGGGCCGCCTGTCACTCCATGAGCCTCCGGCGGTAGATCCAGTGGAAAAGAAGACCAAAGCCAAGGAGGTGAAGCGCAAGGCCCTAGTGGTTCTTGCGACCGAGCCTGAGGCAAAGCGTAGTCGAGGCGAGGAGCATCCCGTAGGGCTAAGACTCACTTGGATCTTCCATGGCACCAACAACCACGACACTGCTGACTACCAGGAGCTCAGGTTGGTCCGTGCCGAACACTTCGGTCGATGTCCCGGGCTTGCCAACTATGGGTTCGGACGTGGAGGAGGCCGTGGTGGAGGCCTCTAGGATGGCCGGGATCTGTGTGAGGGGTGGCGCGACTAGCCTCGGGAGGACCACTGGCGCGATCAGCCTCAGGAGGACCGCTGGCATGATCAGGCTCGGGAGGACCGCTAGCGCAACGACGTTTTGGAGGGATCACGCCGTGGCCAGCCTCGTGAGGTTCGCCTTCGTGAGGCCAGCCTATCTCCACTTGCACCTCCAGCCAGAAGGAAAGAGGAGGATAGGCAGTACGATGGGGTTGGGGGCTTCCAGGAGATCAGGGTGGTAGCCTGCATCCTGGGCGGCGCCCACGTCCCAGCATCGAACCATATCTTCAAGCAGTTCGTGCGGGAGGTGAATGCATCTCTCCCAAAGCCCGAGGCCATGTGCCCCCTTAGGTGGTCTCAGACTGCCATCACCTACGACTCGAGAGATCACCTTAGGTTCTCGGCAATCCCCGGCAAGCTCCCCATGTTGTGCACCCCGACCATCAGCAACGTCCTCGTGACCAAGACCCTCATCGACAGTGGAGCGGGGCTCAATGTCCTCTCCATCGAGACCTTTGATATGCTCCAATTATCATACGACCAGCTCATGCAAACCAAGCCCTACTCGGGAGTCACTGAAGGGTCCAGCATTCCGATTGGGCAAGTACGCCTACCCATCACCTTCGGCGGGTGCAAGAACTATCACACCGAGAGCATCATCTTCGACGTCGCCCACCTCCACCTCCCGCACAATGCAATCCTTGGGTACCTGTCCCTTGCCAAGTTTATGGCAGCAACTCATGACGTCTACAATGTCCTCAAGATGCTAGGGAGTGGTGGCCTCATCACCATCGCTTGTGATGAGAAGGATGTCGTCTTCTCCCTCGTTCATGCCTACTGCGCTATTGTGGTCGAGCGCTCGGATGACGAGGAGGATCCCTAGCCTCATGAGGATGCATGCAAGAAGAAGAAGCAGCTCACCCCCGTGGAGCGCCTGGGGGATGGAACCTCGGGGGGCGAAGCCTTGGGTTCTGCATCCGTGGATAGGGTCACACCTTCCATCGCATAGGAGTGCATGCTCGGCATGCCCCTTTGGTCGGGATCAGGGGGTTCCACCGTGGAGGCCCCCGGCTTGGCCGGTGAGACAAGGGAGGCGTCTAGGCACAACCTAAAGGCGTGTCCTGATGCGTGACTTCCTGAGGCAGGGGCTCGGCACGAGGCGCCAAGCTCAGAAGAGTCAGTTATCAAGGTGGTCAAGGAACTTCAGGAGGCACATGCCATGCAAGGAAGGGATTTCCCTACACCTCCCATCGCAGCCGCCATCGTCATCCTGGTCGACCATCCGCGCATCTGCATCAACATGCGTGCAATCAACAGGGCCTCGTCCCATGGCCTTTTCTGGACGACGTGCGCCGACCACAGGTGGATCTACCGAAGCAACCACGTCTGCATGCCCTTTGGAATGGCGAATACCGGCTTCACATTCCAGAGCCTTGCCCGGGCCATGCTCGTGCCTTGTCTGGCGGGACGCAACAAGGAGTTGGAGGAGATGCCCAAACAAAGATGGGTACCGGGCCTCGAGAGATGGCGGGCCCATGACGGCCACGCTCATTGAGGTACAAGATCAGGCTACAACGGTAGCTTCGACTCTTCAACGGGATGGCTGTCAGGTGATTTTCTGTTGATCTCTGCTAGGTAACTTTTTGGCTTGTTTTGTTTAAGGGTGTCCACCGACCGCGTTACCCTCAGGAGATCAGGGCATACCCCTGCAGCCACCGTGTTTACCCATATTTCAGAAGTTTTTCATGCATGCAAACTATTTCCTAATGTTTCCCACTTTTCTGCATGGCTCTTTGCCAGCGAGAATGTCATCACTCTTGAGCAGGCCTACCTTCGGCCGCCTCACAAGGGGATTGGCCATAGCGTTTGTGCTAGGGTCCGTCCCTGCAGCGTTGAAAATCCAGTGACTGAGCTCTGTTTGGCGGGCTAGCCCCGTTCACTTCATCTCCTAGGGTCACTAGTGCATGGCCCTCTCAATGGCCCTAGGGAGGACGCTCGGTGCAGACTGCAATGAAGACTGTAGGACTTCGGGTGGTGCCATCTACAAGAAGACCGAGGCGTAACCCGCCTTGAGGTAGGGACCTCGTGAGGCCAAAGTGCCCTTGTGAGCTCCCAGATACACCTCCCAGTTCTACCGTGCCAGCCATGTGTACGAATTCAATGGGCTGTACATGCCCAGAGCCCCCCGAGGATGCAGAGGGATTCCTTCCCATGCAATGTGGCAGCCACAGCTCCGTGCTGGCGGAGAAGTTAACACTGCCCACCAATGGCTATGCCCATGCAATGTGGAAGCCACAACTCCGTGCTGGCAATCAACACTGCCTACTAATGGCTATGCCCACAAAATGTGGAAGCCACAGCTCCGTGCTGGCGGTCAACATGGTCCACCAATGACTATCCCAAGCAATGTGGAAGCCCTACACCATGTGCTGGGGATAAACAACTGAGGTCACCCCACCAGCTGCATTCCCTAGGATGTACGAGTGAGGGGACTGCATGGGGGCTACTACTGGGCCGGGCCGGTTACACACCACCTTCCTAGGTCTACCAAACCTGGTCTTCACGCGCCCCTCTTAGGAAAATCCAGCGACGAAATGTACGGGAGCCACTCGTCTGTTAAGGGGGAGTCCTGAGCATCGGGACTCAGGAGCCTCACTGGCCACGTAGCGCCTCACCCCTTGGGTGTGGTGACCCCGACTCATAAGTCATGATCACAAATGCACGTGTACACTGATCCAATAGAATAATGCTCACTGAACACACAAAAGATGAATAACAAGAGTATTACATCCACATTTAGCGTCTTACAACAATAAAGACCATTGAGGTCTAGTCTTACATAGGTAGGGCCACAAGGGCCAATTACTTCAACTTAACAAGCAGTGGAAATCTTGATCGAAAGTGTGAACCCATTGCCATCTGCCTTAAACCTACAAGCACTCTGACTAGCAAGCATCCTAGTTTGCATGTTCATCGCCAACGAACTCTTCACCGTACTCCTGTTCTTCCATGCCTGGCCAATTAAATAGCCAGTGGCAAGCCAATGAGTACTTTGCATGTACTCGCAAGCAACCCATGTTGTGGAACAAGGCATGACCATGCATGATATAGTACTAATAGGTAGTTTGCGGAAAGCTACTTTTTGAATGCAATGTCATGATCAAGTAACTATGTGTAAGCATGCATCAATAGTTGGCAGATATCCGTGTGAACAAGTTACAAATATCATCATAAGCAGGGGTTGAACATCTCATGTTCATTCATCACATCAAGTCTTCAGACTTGTCTCAAGTCTCATCCTTCTGTCTTCCACACACACACCAAGTTTGCGAACACATCTGGACGTAGTTTAAGAAGGACCTCCAACTGTCCATGACCGTGAACACGACTATTCGAATAGTTTTACACTCTACAGAGGTTGCACACTTTACCCACAAGACTCGGGGAACTTCCATGTCATCCACGAATCACGGTATATTTCATACCCGAGGTAAGCACCCAAACAATGCCTTTCCCATGGTGATACTAAACAAAGAGTCCACTCGTTGGTGCCATCCCTCATGATATACATCACACGTATCATCCATGAGGGCACACAACGGTGTGCCCGGTGCCTGTAAAGACAGCGCATGGCCTTCCACTTCCGGGATGACCCCGTCTCGAGAGTGACCACTTCAATCTCGCCACTTGTAATGCGGGCTCCCTACTAGCACCAACCATAGTAATCAACAAGGGCCCATCCCATACCAGGTATTGTGGCTGCGCATGTAAGGTTGGGATGGTTAGCAGACCTTAAATCTAATCCTTTTTTGAAAACACACCCTCAACTTGTTGTGGCACACCACTTATTTCTCAAGTGGTCACCCAATAACTCATCATCATCTCCCTCGGGCATTAGTGGCACCCGACGGGGTTTTCGAAAGTCTTTGAAATCACCTCTTTATACTCGTCACCATGCATAATCCTGATCCCACTTGCGTAGCTTCTACTAGCATCCTATTTATTCCCACCCGCACAACCCTCATAAGGTTATAGGGTCATGCACGATGCAAGTGTCAACGGTAAAAGTATCGGAAGCAACCCACCGAAGTGGTCACTACTCCACATGATCAAATATAACGAGAGTAAAGTGCTATATGACATACAAAGTCTTCGCGGTCTACAAAGTCTTCGGGTCCAACTCCCTCATCAATAGTGAAATCTATCGTCGCGATAAATAGTGAAAATAATAAGCATCACACAAAAACAGAGCACACAAAGCTACTATTAAAATGGTATCCTATTTTGATAAATACTAAAAACTATAATAAAAATATTTGTCTCAGGTTTTGCTATGAATTTTTTTTGAAAACTAATAAACAGAGGCAAAAAGGTGCCAAAATAGGTTTTAAAGCAAAATAGTGTATAAAAAGTTTTCAACATTTTTCATAAATGGCACTATTAAATTCTATGGAATATTCTAGGATTTATGGTGGAAAAATATTGGGCATTGGATAAATATTAAGCCCTGTGGGATTTTTGGAAAACAAACAGAAATAGGAAAAGGAAAATGGCACTGTGCCCTGGGCCAAATGCCGAGCCGCACTGGGCCAACCAGCCAGGTCGGCCATGCTGAGCTGCGGGCGCGTGCGTGGGGCCAGCTTGGAACCTAATGTGCGGGTCCCAGCGTCAGCGAGAGAGAGGGAGAGGGAGGGAGGTGTGGGGATGACAGGGGTTCCCACTTGTCATCTCCCACCTCTAGACAAGAGGGTGGCGAGGTCCACCAGCGGCGAAGGAGGGCGCGGTGAGGGAAACAGAGGCAGGGATGCACCCAACATCGAGCCACCGGTCTCCTGGAGGTGGAAGGGCAACGGAGGTGGTCTGGCTCACCGGCGATGTGCACCCATAGAGGAGGATGCTCGGGAGGGGATCGCCGGTGGTGCTCTTCTACTGGAAATGGACGAGGAGGAAGGGGGAAGAGGTCAGAGGGACCCTACAAAGCTCGATGAATGGGAGAGGAGCACCTAAGCGGGCCTATGTCCCAAGATCGACGGAGCCTCGGTCGATCCCGAGCACCGGGGCTCCGAGTGCTCGCTCAGGTGGTTTGGGAGTGTCAAATGGGGTGGAAGGGAGCCAGAGAAGGGAAGAGGGCTTGGGGAGGCCCTTTTATAGGTGAGTCGCGGTCCACCGAGTCGTTGCTGCGCCAGCGACCTTGGGGCCGAGTCTAGAAGGCGCTAGTGTGCCTGGGGTCTTCCTGGGACCTTTCCATGACCAGGGGGAGAGAGAGAAGAGAGGAGGGAGCGCATGCGCGGGAAGCTATGGGTTGGCCGAGCCGGGCGGCGCTCGGCACGCATGGGAGGGTTTTTGGAATACTTTGATGAAGCAAACCAACTTGGATTGAGATGAAACTTTACAAGATCATCACCCATGATACTGTTAACTTGCTAGAATTTTCTTGCAATTTATTGAGAATATTTCTTATAGAAATATTCCAAAAGATTGATTTGGATAGAAAGGGCTTTGAGGGGTCTTGCCCATTATTTTTAACATGACCATGTGTTGAAACTCATATATATGGAAAATATATGTCCAATGAGTTTCCCAAATTTTTCTCAAATATTTTGAAAACATTTGAATAATTTTTCCCTATGAAAAACCATTTTTGGTCTTAAGAAAAATCCTTTAAATAAAATATTAAAAAACCCTGTAAAAACAATATTTGGTGGTTTTGGAAAGTCATAAGTATAGTAGGCTTCAAGTAAAGCCTTTAGGGAGAAAGGGTCCACCCAAGAGGACTTGCAGTGCAAACGTCATTTCAGGGTGTTTTGAAAACCTAATTTGGATAAATCCTGTTTGGTCAAAATACAATTTTATAAAAATAGTTTTGGGCACTATTCGCATGGCATGATCATTGGGCAAGAAGTTTGGGTCAAGGAAGATGAATATTGAGAGGGATAGAATCTAAGAGTGCCATACACAACCAACCAAACAAGCAAACAAGCACCAAGTCAAACAGGCACAAGCACTGAAAAAGTTTTAATTGGCTCCAAATTTTGTAAACCCAGGCATAACAAACACAGGGTGTG
Organism: Hordeum marinum; assembly: GCA_022496015.1. NCBI lineage: Eukaryota > Viridiplantae > Streptophyta > Magnoliopsida > Poales > Poaceae > Hordeum > Hordeum marinum. Next base: position 179,632,636 of record CM039674.1, read on the forward strand.
ACAGACCTACCCCTAGAATCTCGTCCCCAAGATTCCTAGGCTATGCCCTAAAAAGATAAGGGAACTCAATTCTAAGATAGTCTTCACGCTCCCAGGTTGCTTCGGCTTCACAGTGGTTGCTCCGTTGGACCTTTAAGTACTTGATGGTGCGGCTTCGGGTGCAACATTCTACCTCATCCAAAATGCGAACTGGCCTCTCACGATAAGTGAGGTCTGGCTGAAGATTGATGGCTTGATGGTCGATGTCTTTGTAGAGGTCGGGGCCGTTGGGAACCTTGAGACACTTTCGGAGTTGTGACACGTGAAAGACGTTGTGCACATCCGATAGTTCGGAAGGTAGCTCTAGCTGGTAGGAAACTTCTCCTCGTCTTGCGGTGACCTTGAAGGGGATGATGAATTTTGGTGTAAGCTTCCCCTTGACATGGAAACGATTGATCCCTTTTGAGAGGTGCGACTCGAAGGTAAACATGATCTCCGATGTTGAGGTTCAGTTCTCGGCAGTGAGAGTCGGCATAGATCTTCTAATTGTCTTGGCGGTCACAAGGCGCTCTCGGACGAGTTGAACTTGTTCTTCTGCCTTGCGAAGGAGATCTGGTGCAAAGACCAACCCTTCTCCGATTTCTGACTAGTTGAGGGGAGTATGACACTTGCACCCATACAACACCTCAAATAATGCCATTTGAAGACTCAACTGGTAGCTGTTGTTGTAGGAGAACTCGACGAACGGTAGGCAATCTTCCCACTTGGTTCCATACGCCAAAACACAAGCGCGGAGCATATCTTCGAGTATCTGATTTACTCGTTCTTTCTGTCCATCGGTCTGGGGGTGAAAAGCAGTACTGAAGGAGAGTTTGGTGCCCATGGCTCCTTGAAACATCTTCCAGAACCTCGAGGTGAACTGGGTACCTCGGTCTGACACAATTTCCTTACGAATTTTGTGAAGGCTCACGATACACTCGATGTAGAGGCTGGCTAGCTTGTTACCGTCATAGGTGGCCTTGATGGGAATGAAATAGGCTAACTTAGTCAGGTGGTCGACAATGACCCAAATAGAATCATGTCCCTTGGTTGACCTTGGTAATCCTGTGATGAAATCCATCCTGACTTTGTCCCACTTCCATTCAGGCACTTTGGGAAGTTGCAACAGTCTAGCGGGTCGTTGGTGCTCAGCTTTGACTCTTTGGCATATATCACACTTGGTGACAAAGGTGCCTATCTCCCGTTTCATGCCATGCCACCAGAACCTTGCCTTGAGGTCTTGATACATTTTGGTTCCTCCAGGATGGATGGAGGATGGAGTGTCATGAGCTTCTTGCAATATCAAGTTCTTGAGCTCCCCTTTGTTGGGTACGCTGATGCGACTTCCGAACCATAAAACTGCCTGTTCATCCACTGAGAATCTTGGGCCTTGCCTGCCTTGATCTTTGTCTTGATTCCTTCAGTGCTCTCGTGTGCCTTCTAAGCTTCTTTGATATCATACATCAAGGTAGGCTTTCCTTCGAGGTTGGCGAGGAATCCAGGTGCAACTAGTTCCAACCCGAAGCTTTCAACCTCTACATATAAGGTGGGTAGCCTTTCCTTAATCATGGCATTCAAGGAACAAGCCTTTCTACTTAAGGCGTCTGCTACCACGTTGGCCTTTCTAGGGTGGTATTGAACACTGAGGTCGTAATCCTTTATCAACTGCAACCATCTTCGCTGCCTCATATTCAATTCCCTTTGGGTGAAAATATACATCAAACTCTTGTGGTCTGTGTATATCTCACAACGCTTCCCCTGAAGGTAATGTCTCCATGTTTTCAAGGCATGAACCACAGCCGCCAACTCAAGATCATGAGTAGTGTAGTTCTCTTCATGAAGATGTAGTGTCTGGATAGATATGCTACAACTCTGTCTTCTAGCATCAGAACACCTCCAAGCCCAGTTCTTGATGCATCACAATATATCACAAACTCCTTGTGAAGATCGGGGGTGGCTGTTGGAAATATGCCCTAGAGGCAATATGTATAAAGTTTTTATTATTATATTTCCATGTTCATGATAATCATTTATTATCCATGCTATAATTGTAGTGATTGGAAACACATTGCATGTGTGGGTAAATAGACAAGACAATGTCCCTAGTATGCCTCTAGTGAACTAGCTCGTTGATCAAAGGATGGTTAAGGTTTCCTAGCCATGGACATGAGATGTCATTTGATAACAGGATCACATCATTGGGAGAATGATGTGATGGACAATACCCAAACTACAAATGTAGCCTATGATCGTGTCAGTTTATTGCTACTGTTTTCTTTATGTCAATGTATATGTTCCTATGACCATGAGATCATGCAACTCACGGATATCGGAGGAGTGCCTTGTGTGTACAAAACGTTGCAACGTAACTGGGTGACTATAAAGGTGCTCTACAGGTATCTCCGATGGTGTCTGTTGAGTTGGCATGGATCGAGACTGGGATTTGTTACTCCGTGTGATGGAGTGGTATCTTGGGGCCCACTCGGTAATGCAACATCACAACAAGCCTTGAAAGCAATGTGATTAATATGTTAGCCACGAGATCTTGCATTACGGAATGAGTAAAGAGACTTGCCGGTAATGAGGTTGAACTAGGTATGGAGATACCGACGATCGAATCTCTGGCAAGTAACATACCGAAGAACAAAGGGAACGTTATACGGGATTAACTGAATCCTTGACATAGAAGTTCGACTGATGAAGATCTTCGTAGAATATGTAGGAACAATGTGGACGTCCAGGTCCCGCCATTGGTTATTAACCGTAGAGGTGTATCGGTAATGTCTACATAGTTCTCGAACCCGCAGGGTCTGCACACTTAAGGTTCGGTGACGTTTCAGTAGTGTAGAGTTATGTATGGTGGTGACCGAAGTTTGTTCGGAGTCCCGGATGATATCCTGGACGTCACGAGGAGCTCCGGAATGGTCTGGAGGTAAAGATTCATATATAGGAAGTCCCAGTTTGGTCGCCGGAAAAGTTTCGGGCTCATCGGTAGTGTATCGGGAGTGCCGGTAGTGTACCGAGGGACCTCCTGGAGGGGTATTTCGACCCCAAGAGGTCCATGGGCTGTGGGAGAATAATAACCAGCCCTTAATGGGCTGGGGAAACAGCCACAAAGTCCCATGGCGCAGGGAGAGGAAGTCCTAAAGAGAAAAGGGAAAAATCAGCCAATAGGAAGCAATCCTACTCCAACTAGGATTGGAGTAGGAGTAGGATTGCTCCCACCTTGGCCGGCCAACTCCCCTAAGGGTCGTTGTGCACCAGCCCCTCTTCCCCTCCTCTCCTCCTATATATATTGGTAGATATCTAGGGTTTTGCACACAACTTACGCCCACGTGCTACCCGTTTCACCGGTGCTCCTCTAGATCGGATTTCTGCAGCGCTTAGGCGAAGCCCTGCCGGAATTGCTCCACCACCACCATCACCGGAGCGCCGTCACGCTGCCGGTGAACTCTCTCTCCTCTCCACCCCCTCTTGCTGGATCAAGACGGTGGAGATCGTCATCAGGCTGCACGTGTGTTGAACGCGGAGGTGCCGTCCGTTCGGTACTAGGTCGGAAGAATCGTGATAAAGGCCACAAGACTTTCGTGATTGGATCGCGGGACGGATCATGACGAGATCGCAGGACGGTTCGTGATTGGATCACGGGACGGTTCGTGTTTTGTTCACGGGACCGTTCGTGATTGGATCGCGGGACGCTCGGCGATTTGAATCGCGAAGAAGTTCGACTACACCAACCGCGTTTCTTAACGCTTTCCGCTTAGCGATCTACAAGGGTACGTAGATCGACTCTCCCTCTCGTAAATGCTCATCACCATGGATAGGTTTGCGTGTGCGTAGGAAATTTTTTGTTTCCCGTGCGACGTTCCCCAACAGTGGCCAAAACTGGGGATGTGGTCAATCTCTCCTTGAGCTCTTGGAAGCTTTCCTCGCACTTAGCTTTCCATTCGAACTTCTTGTCCTTCTTCAAAAGCTGGGTCAAGGGTCGGGCAATGCTGAGAAACCTTCCACGAACTTGCGGCAATACCCCGCGAGTCCGAGGAAGCTCCTGACTTCCTTCACGGTGGCCGGGGATGGCCATTCACTCACGGCTTCAATCTTGGGAGGATCCACTGATAATCCTTCTGCAGTCAGCACATGACCCAAGAATCCAACTTCATGCAGCCAGAATTAACACTTGCTGAACTTGGCATAAAGCTGGTGTTCTCAAAGCTTATCTAGGACCAATCTCAGGTGTTGCTCATGTTCTTCTTCAGACTTGGAGAAGACGAGTATGTCACCAATGAAGACGACAACAAACTTGTCCAAGTACTCCATGAAGATTTTATTCATGAGGTATATGAAGTAGGTGTCACGCCCAAGATGCGCGCCTATCCATTTTAAGACACGAGGGCCTCGCAGGGGATAGAGGCGCATCTTGCTGTTAGCAAGTATAGTAACATTGCATCATACATTACATAAGAGATGAGTATACAAGTTGGCTTACACTCGCCACATGCTAAATTACAATTCCACTCAAAGTTCAATCATCAGGATGAAAACACGGTCTGGCTACGGACGAAATCAAATGATAAACAGATGCAAATGAAACAATCTCGCTGACCGAAAGATCACGACCAGGTCCTCTACTCATCCGAATACGTCACATACATCCTGCCTCTGTCCTCGTCATACTCCCACTAGAGATGGGTAAGATCGTCCTGCACGTACTCATCTGAACCTGTACCTGGAGTGTTGTAGTAAACTGTAAGCCACAGAGGACTCAGCTATCATGTGCCCGGGTACCAAGACTATTTAAGCTTTAGGATGGAAGGGGTGATGTTTAGTTTGCAGCAGCACTAAGCATAATATGGTGGCTATCTTACACAAGAAGAATGTAAATGTGGGTGTCCTACGTTAAGAGATCGAATCTAGCATAATCTCTATGAGATTCTGAACACCTGCTTACGTCAATCATAACCCCATGGTGTCCTCTCTCGGGTCATGTTCACGAGCAGAGACGATCACGGTTATTCACACAGTTGGTGTATTTTAATTAGATTTTACTTCAAGTTTGCTAGAACCGGGTGTTAAACAAATATCCAAGTTGCCACATAACCCCGGGCACGGCTTTCCGAAAGATTTAATCCTGCAGGGGTGCTCCAACTAATCCATCACAATTTAACCACACTCCGCGGGAATAGCCTCTACCACGGATCTTGCGGTCGTCATAGGTAATTCCAAAGAAATTCCAACACCTCGAGAAAACCCCGAAGAAAGTCAGACTCCACATGCAAGACACTCGATAAAGGTAAAATAAATCCAGCAAGACCTCCCGACGTGTCGACGAACCTGATAAGAGCCGCATATCTCGTTCCTAGGACACGACGGATAAGAGAAGCGTACAGTGGCCTGATAGAAGTCTCCCGAGTTGCCCCAGGTTGGCCCCGGACATTGCTCTAGTTTGGACCAACACTCATGAGGAGCACTGGCCCGGGTTGTTGATTAATTATCCACGGGTTTGCAAGACCCTATGCAAATTTTTATTAAGTTGTGAGCAAATGTAGTACCAATGTTGGGTCTTGCCATACAATTTTTAATATCAACCTAATAAACAAGGGGGTCCCCATAACAACCCCGAGCATGTTAGGAGCGCAAAAATATGGAAAACATAACACCGGTAAGAAGGAACTAATTGCGGTAATAGCGGAACAAATCACTTAGCAAAAGGCCAAGCCTTCCACTAATACCAAGATATATATCTGCATTAAATAAAATAACAGAATTTATTGTAATATCCAAATCCATGCATCACAAGGAACAACCTGCACCTACAACTAACAATGCTATAAGAGGGGCTGAGCATCAGTATCTTAGCCAATCAAAGGTTTGCTAGGATGTGGTGGTTAGAGGCTGTCATGGCAACATTGGGGCTGATATCAAGTGGTAGGTAGCGCAATTGTAACGATAAGAGCAAGAAACTAGCAAGCAAAATAGTATCGGGATCCAGGTACGATCATCTTGCCTGTTGGTTCTTCAGCGGAACAAGTAGCGGGATCCTCGTAGTGGTACTCTCCAGGGTCCTCGAACTCAGTATCGACACTCTCGTCTACCCAATAGAAACAACAAATAAATAACCAACCAAGGTGCAATGCACAACCAAGATGATGCATGATTCATTTTAGAAGAAACTTAACATGGCAACCATAACTAGTCAAGTTTCACATGCAAAGTTTGTATATTAGTGAATCTTGACAGAACCTCATGTTAAGTTATTTAGAAATGCATGAACATGGAAAATATGGATACATCAGGTAAAATTGATACAAATGAATATAAGGATCGCAAGAAACGACGCTACAGTTCTCACGATACGCTCACGACAAGGTACAGAGGCAAAATCACAAGTTCACCAAGACATGGGCTAATTCTTGGCATTTCAAGACAGCCGCTGGACAGTTGATGAAAAATGAAACACAATGGACTCAATAATCAATCAATTCCATGGAGTATAGCTCCCAGTAAATGTGCCACTAAATAGCAACATAGCAATTCGAAAAGCCCACAACTTGAGCTACAGAAATCCTACAGCCACAAACGAGACATGGACAGAATCTACTCAACATATACTTCATTTCATCCAATTACATCACCAGCAAAGGAGACACACATCAATAAGCAAGAAGCAATCAAGTTGGCATGATGAATCAGTTTTTGAGGGACTTAGTGAAAATTCCAGTTTTCTGGAATCTGGGTTAATAAAGTAGCAAGTTCACAACACTGGTTAAATATGCTAGAGAGCTCCTATTGGCATGAAAATTAACAGGATTGTAGATGGTAAAACTACTACAATTAACTAACAATGAGCATGAGAAAAATCCAAACATATCACTAGATACAGCCCACTCTTCATGGTAAAACAATAACTACAAATCTCCAGACAGCCATTTCTAAGCAAGCTGAACAGAAACATAAAGTTGCTCACTAAACAGCATGGTTCCGACTTATCTGGTGACTTAGCACAAGTAAAAAAAATACTGGGACATTCCCAGAAACTTTAACAAGCAATGTCATGTTGGCAAGAACTTAAATCCATACATAGATTAATTCACAAATAAAAGACAAAAGGGCATCACAGCATAAAAATGCAGTTTTTTCAAGTTGCCCCAAAGTCAAATCTGACTTCACATGTGCATTCCTGGGTTGATTCTACCCCAAGATCATTACTCATACCCATATACTTGTTTGGAGCAAGAGGGAGTAAAGCTAGGTCGAAATTGACCCCTATAAGTCATGAGTGACTTATGACACATGTGCAAACTTATGGAAAGGTCCAAAATGACATGTACCCTATTGATACTAGTTGGAAATGGTTAAATAGCAACTAAGGAACCCGATATCATGGAATAGCATCAATAGCAAGGATGAAACTAACTAGAAGAGAAACTATGCTCAATAAGCACATAAAAGAACCCTACACATGGAGCTACTCTTTCACATGTGCATGTGTATGTATACCATACACACAACTCTCATTGCATCTACCCAAGACACACACAAGCACACCACACCCAAGCATGTGTGTATATAGGCACACATGCACTTTTCATACATGTATGCCCACATACACACCCACCTACACCACACAAACCTACACATGCTCATAAGTACACAAGTGTATGCATACACATGCACATACACACAACCAAGCTCACATACATATATGGGTGTATGCAAGAAGCACACACACATATCCTACACTACACACACACCCACAAGAACACACACATGTATGGGGTGCAAAGAGCACACACACACATGTGTCATGCATGGTGCACCACACACACACTCTCACAACTCACAAACATGCACCCAACACTCACAAGAGCAACACCACACACACACACACATATGTATGCATACATGTGTGCATACACACACATACACATATGCGCCCATGCATATGTGCATACACGCACATGTACTCTACTCTCACACACATAACAAAGTAAAAGGGGACACCACCACACTCTTGAACTTATGCACACACACACATATACATGACAAGAGAGAAAGAAAAACAAAAGAAGAAAAGAAAACACGCACAAAAAAAGAAAAAGGGAGGGTTCGGGGGTCGAACCCCTGACCTCCTAGTCACACTACACAGGTGCTACCACTGCGCTACGGCGTCGGCTGGTAACACACGAGGGGCGCATCGCCACTAGCACACATACAGCTCAGTTTCTGACGAAATTGAACCGCACCTGGACAGAGATGCATGGGAACCAGAACACCACGGGCACCTACTGGACATGGACTACACGAAGCCTACCAAGCACTACACGAAGAACTATGTGCGGGAACGACACGGCTGGTCACTAAACTACCAGGGAGACACGAATCGCATCAGCAAACACACACGGGAGCTCGAGCTCAAGTCCATGGCGGACCTGGGAGCTATAGGTCGTCGTCGATCTACTGATGCACATGCAGAGAAGCGCAAAGGGGATGGCGTCGAGCAGCAGCTCACCTAGGGGTCATTGGAGTCGATCTGCTCGTGGAAGGAGACAACGATGTGGAGCAGGGGGTCGTCGAGGCAGAAGATGGCGGAGCTCTGTGCCAGGAAGAAGATGATGAAGAAGCCGTCGGAGCAGAGGAGATGCCACGCACCTAGCGCCTGGAAGGGGTGCGGGTACCTCTAGCCCGGCCTTGGACATGAAGACGAAGGCTCGATGTCGAAGGAGGCTCGCCGGCGACGACGTCGATCCACTGTCGCTCTTTGAATCTCTCTCTGGACCTCTGAAGAAACTCACCTGGAGGGAGAGAGAAGAGAAGATGCGGGAAGGAGAGAGCGGCGGCGGCTCGGGAGGAACCTTAGGTGAGGATAGGGCATGCACACCGAGGCTATAAAGCGACAGGGCAGACAACGACGGCGACGGAAAGGCGACGGGGAGACTCCCTGCTCTCTGTGAAGCTGACGGCGACAGGCAACGGGGCAGGTGAGTGTTTGCTCCCGTGGGCTGGGCCGCGGGAAAACAGGCCCAACTGCACTCTCTCACACTCTCAAATAGAAGCAAAAGTTTTTTTTCGAATTAATAAAACCAGCATCCAAAAATAAATCCCCACAGCATTTAAGAAGGTTTTTGAGCAAAACTAAAATACTTCGGTGAACCAAATAATATTCAACATTTAATAAAAATGTTAAAAGAATTTTTTGGACAAGTAAATTTAATTATTTTTTTAAATGGCAGACCCCTGTTAATTTTAAACACAAACCAAACAAACCCCGAACATCAAAACTATCATACCCACAATTCATAAAACATATGGGGCCACCTCTTGAACATTTTTAAACAATTTAATGAGGCAATTAAATCTTCTCATAAAATAAATAATAAGAGAGGGGGAAGATAGGAGGTGATGTGAAGGAGAAAAGAGAGGGGAACAAGAAGAGGAGGAGCACACATGGATCCAACAACACACAACACCTCACACATCACAATCATAACCCCACCAAGCCATCACAACAAGGCATATGAAACACACATGGCAAGAAAAATGAAAGGAATGCATGATGACATGATGCGTGAATGCAAACCACACATGATGCCAAGTTGGAAAACATCTCATAAGCTCATGACACAAGGTTCATACATGGGTTACATGCCAAATAAGGTAGGGACAACACTTGGGCTGTCACAGTAGGTAGGGGCATTGGTTAACCCAACTGACATGACCGTGTATTCATATAGGCCATACCGGGTTACAAATGCTGTCTTCGGAATGTCTTGGGGTTTGATCTTCAGCTGATAGTACCCAGACCTGAAGTCGATCTTGGAGAACACCTTGGCTCCGTTCAACTGATCGAACAGGTCTTCAATCTTGGGGAGTGGGTACTTGTTACTTATTGTGACTTAATTGAGAGAACGGTAATCGACACAAAGTCTGATAGTCCCGTCCCTTTTTGACACAAATAGAACAGGGATCCCCAACGAGAGGCACTCGGTCAAATGAATCCTTTTCTGAGCTGCTCTGCCAATTGCTTCTTCAATTCAGCCAACTCTTCGGATGCCATCCTATAGGGCTTCTTATAGATGGGCCTGGATCCGGGCATTAGCTCAATGATGAATTCAATGTCGCGGTCAGGAGGCATTCCGGGCGGCTCATCAGGAAATACATCCGGGTATTCACATACCACTAGCACTTGATCCAACTCACCTCCCGATAGACAGTTATCCTGAGGGGCTTGAGTGGAGGTAGGGTTGGGAACATACTTGACTTACACTCCTTGGCTATTGGTCATGGTAACAATCCTCTTGGCACAGTCGAACACGCCTTGATGTTTGGTCAACCAATTCTTGCCAAGGATGATGTCCAAGCCTGGTGAATCCAGAACTATATGGTCTACTAGGAAGTCTACACCATTGATGTTAGTCTCCACTCCTTTACAACCTATCCCAGACTTCCTAACCGATCCCGGGGTTTGTATCAACATACGACTACCCAGGGGTGTAGGTTTCATGCCACTCTCTAATGCAAACCTTTGGGTGACAAAAGAATGTGAAGCTCCACAATCAAATAGTACTGTTGCTGGGGTTGAGTTCACGAGGAATGTATCCAGTATGACATCCGGGTCTTCTTGGGCTTCCTCTGCGGTGACATGATTCACACGACCCTTGCCAATGTTGGGATGGTTGCGGGGAGCTGGGTTCCTTGGTGGTGCCCCATGGCCTTGTCCTTGGTTTGGCGCATTGGGGCGTAGTGCATCTGGCTTCTTGTTGGGGCATAGCTTAGAGATGTGTCCAGACTGACCACATCCAAAACAAAGTGACTTGCCCAGGGTTGTTGTTGTACTTTCTACCGCCATTGTTGTTAATGGGGTTATTGTAAGCTGGCCTAGGATTGGCATACTACTGAGGCTGGTTGGTCGGACGAGGCACAGGAGGTCTAGCCTGCTACGGCTGATAGGTTGGCTTGGCTGGGGCTGGCTGCCAGGGGCGAGGCTTCTGGTTGCTGGAGCTACCCTTGCTGATCATCTTGTGCTTACGAGTGTCGTCTATGTCATGATGCTTGTCTTCCTGCATGAGGTCCTTGTTCACCAGGTTGAAGAAGGTACAATAGTCTTAGACGACGAGCTGATACTTCAGGATCTATTGAAGTCCTTCCATGAAGCGTTCCTTCTTGACAGCCTCCATGTTATAATCTTCAGGTGCATACCTTGACATTAGGCTAAACTTTTGCAGGTACTCCTTGATAGAGCCACTTCCTTGCTTTAGCGCTCGGAGTTCTCTCTTCTTGATAGCCATGATCCTAGAAGGAATGTGGGCGGTGCGGAATCCTTCCTTGAAGTCATTCCAAGTGATCAGACGCTCACCTTGCATGACCTTGAATCCATCCCGCCAAGCTCAGGTGGTACCTCTGAGGCAGTGAGAGGCATAAAGCACCTTCTCACAGTCCTCATTGCAATTGACCAATGCAAGGAGGTCCTCGATGGTGCGGATCCATTGGTTAGCATCCAAGGGTCCAACAGTCTCGGTGAAGGTTGGGGGCGAATTCCTCATGAACTCAGACAGAGTGGAGCGGCCATTTCCATTCCTGCCTTGCTGCTTGTTGTTCACAAGGGCCTGAGCCATCTGCTGAATAGCAGCATTGTTGCCTTGGTGTTCCTCCCGAAGAACTTGGAGAAACTTAGCTATGGTCATGTTCTCCGATGGAGGTGGTGGCAAGGGAATGTCGCCCTGTGGCTGCTCCTGGTGTCCTCCAACATGAGCAGTCCCACCAGCTCCCTGTTGCTGGCATGAGTTGTCGGCTTCAGGTTTGGAGCAGGAGCTGTTGCAGGTAGCAGTCACCATCCTGTTTGGAGCAGCGGAGTAAAACAACTGTGGTAGACGAGAGTAAAAGCAACAATGGGAAAGCGCGCCTAAGGGGGTTGATCGAGTGGAAGTGTGGTAAAACAAAAGGTCGAAAGACCAACACATATATTAAGGTAAGATAGACGATGGAGTCGCTTACATATTGCCTAAGGGAAAAGCGCGACTTGTATTAGAACACAAACAACAAAACAATAAACAAGCACACATGGTTTCATATGAACCATTACACAGACTCGACTTCGCATGAGGGGAACATGACTGACCCTACCCTAGGGGTTCTCGGACTCAGGTGGTGGAGTGCTCAGTCTCGTAGTTACGCTCCTCTAGGCCTTCCTCTTGTTCATCATCCGAACGGGCATCATTCCCGGTCGGAGGGGTCAGGGAATGAGGAGGTCCATCCCGACGGCACTTCATCGGTGGGTCGGTGAAGAGCTCACGGTACTCCTTCACTCTCATGCGATGATGACATGTGGGTGTATCTCTAGATGGGGGTACTCCTCCTCTGTAAGTGATAGCTGGTCGTCGCTCGGGGGCTCCATCCTTATTGATCTTGTCTGGCTTCGCCTTGGCTTCCCGAAGTAGCTCTCGGGTGTGGTGAAGTTCCTCGCGGAGCTTCACGGACTCCTTAATCAAGTGATGAACCAGACTATCGGCAGAGAGGCTGAAGTAGGTTTGGAGCCTGAGTGGTGTGTCATCCTCCTGGGTCAGAACCAGTGTCCAACTCTCGCCAAGGTCATCCTTACTGAAGGGAAGGTAGCGAGTAGCTGGCTCGTCAGCCATCTCTGGAATGGTATCCCGGAGGTGTAGGAGTACCTTGCGTGTAGCTGATTCGACTGCGAGTACTATGGTCTCCATCTATGGTCCTTCAAAGAACCAACTGGTAGGGAGTCGTATGCCTTTACGACCACATCCACGTGGTACTCCTTCGTGATGGTATCGACCCAGTGCTCGTGGTAGAGGAAAACGGGTGGTTGGCGAAACTGGCACTTCTCCAGGCTATCCCCAAGGAGTAAGAGAAAGCCGGATGTCAGGAAGACTTTGGGTACGACGGCCATCTACAAAGGTTTGAAGGGAGGAGAGTCAGCACAGCGTTGTGTGAAGAATAGAAGAGGTAAATAGTACAGAATTCCTAAGTATAGGTGCTAGGTGTAGTTTTTGAAAGTGGTTTTATCCTAAGTAACGTCCATGCCGATGAGGACATCCCTACTAATGCTACACCCACAACTCCGACAGCTATACATACAGGACCAATTACTAGAGCTCGCGCGTGTCAATTGAATTACCAGGTACTTTCGTTTCTTGCAAATCCTTCTAATGTTCATGAACATATGATGCTGCCTAAATTAGATACTTTTATTTTACTTATGAATGAAGGACCTGGCAAGGACAAGAAGGATGACCATTGGAGCGGGATTAAGCATCGAGAAGAAGGTGCGCGCCCGAGAAAGAACAATGAAGCTTCCAGTGATGATTTTCGCACTTTGAAGCCACCATAATGGGAGCAAGAAGCCATGGAAAAAATATGCATGATGCCACTTTATAAACTTCGTTCCTAAGAAAATATAGGTGTTGCGCCACCTTATTTTTGGGTCAGGCCCATGTAATTTCGAAATACCATATTATAGGATATTTTTAGAGTCCGTATGTATGGGAAAACTGAGTTAGGGTCGGTTTCGGATCCCTCCTCCAAGGGGCCATGAAATTCCCCTCTATTCCCCCATATATACAGCCCTTAGGGCGTCGTTTTAGGTTTGGGTTTTGTCTAGATTACAGGTTGGCCATAACTACAACTTAGTGTTCTTCATTTGTGTTCCACGACCAGACAAAGGCATCACAGAACCACACTTCATCAATAAAGCTTTCTGCTTATATTCGCAATATCCAGATTGCAATATTAGTTTCTTGCTTGTTCTTCGTTTTCATGTAGGAAAGAGACCCTCATGGTCAGGTTGATCGTGCTTCGGCGTGGTCAATAACCTCTCGGAGTTGGTTTAGCAATTGCTAAGGCGCGACATCATCACACGTTCGTAGTCGGATCATCAAAGTCTACTCCACCAAAAACGATAGCCACCATCTCATTGAAAGACAGGGACAAATTCGCCTCTATCACATGCTAACTAAGGGCTTCCTATAGTTAGGATGGCTCTAATGCCATCTATGTCTGGACCCCGACTCATAAGTCGTGATCATCGAATGCATGCGTACAGTGATCCTAGAGATCAATGCTCACCGAACACACAAAAGCTGAATAACAAGAGTCTTACATCCACATTTAGCGTCTTACACAAATAAAGACCATGGAGGTCTAGTCTTACATAGTTAGGGCCACAAGGGCCAATTACTTCAACTCAACAAGCAGCGGAAATCTTGATCGAAAGTGTGAACCCATTGCCATCTACCTTAAACCTACTGGCATTCTGACTGGGAAGCATCCAAGTTCGCATGTTCATCGCACGGGAACTCTTCATCATACTCTTGTTCTTCCATGCCTGACCAATTAAATAACGAGTGGCAAGCCAATGAATACTTTTAATATACTCGCATGCAACCCATGTTTTGGAACAAGGCATGACAATGCATGATATAGTACTAATAGGTAGTTTGCAGAAAGATAATTTTTGAATGCAATGTCATGATCAAGTAACTATCTGGAAGCATGCATCAATAGTTGGCAGATATCCATAAGAACAAGTTACAGATATCATCATAAGGAGGGGTTGAACATCTCATGTTCATTCATCACATCAATTCTTCAGACTTGTCTCAAGTATCATCCTTCTATGTTCCACACGCACACACACACACAAACCAAGTTTGCGAAAACATCTAGACATAGCTTAAGAAGTACCTACAACTATCCATGACCGTGGACTCGGCTATTCAAATAGTTTTACACTCTACAGAGGTTGCACACTTTACCCACAAGACTCGAGGAACTTCTGTGTCATCCACGACTCGCGGTATATTTCATACCCGAGGTAAGCACCCGAACAATGCCTTTCCCAAGTTGATACTAAATAAAGAGTCCACTCATTGGTGCCATCCATCATGATATACATCACACATATCATCCATGAGGGCACACAATAGTGTGCCCGGTGCCTATAAAGACAGCGCATGGCCTTGCACTTCCCGGATGACCCCATGTCGAGAGTGACCACTTCACTCCCGCCACTGGTAATGCGAGCTCCCTACTAGCACCAACCATAGTAATCAACAAGCCCCCGTCCCATAAGGGGTATCATGGTTGCGCATGTAAGGTTGGGACGGTCAGCATACCTTAATTCTAATACATTTTCGAAAACACACCCTCAACTTGTTCTGGCACACCACTTCTTTCTCAAGTGGTCTCCCTCGGGCATTAGTGGCCTCCGACGGGGTTTTAGAAATGTCTTTGAAATCACCTCTTTATACTCGTCACCATGCATAATCCTGATCCCACTTGCGTAGCATCTACTAGCATCCTATTTACTCCCACCCGCACAACCCTCATAAGGTGATAGGGTCATGCACGATGCAAGTGTGAACGGTAAAAGTATCAGAAGCAACCCACCAAAGTGGTAACTACTCCACATGATCAAATATAACGAGAGTAAAGTGCTATATGCCATGCAATAAAAATGGTTTCTTAACATGGTCAAAGGGTTGCTTGCCTGGCTCAACAAAGTCTTCGTGGTCTTCAAAGTCTTCGTGGTTTTCAAAGTCTTCGGGTCCAACTCACTCGTCAATAGCGCAATCTATCGTCGCGAGAAATAGTGATAATAATAAGCATCACAAAAAAACAGAGCACACAAATCTACTATTAAAATCTTACCCTATTCTGATAAATACTAAAAACTATAATAAAAATAGAGGCAAAAAGGTGCCAAAAATAGGTTTTAAAATAAAATAGTGTATAAAAAGTTTTCAACATTTTTCACAAATGGCACTATTAAATTCTATGGAATATTCTAGGATTTCAAGTCAAAAATATTGGGCACTAGATAAATATTAAGCCCTATGGGATTTTTGGAAAACAAACAGAAAAAGGAAAAGGAGAAGGGCACTGTGCCCTAGGCCAAATGCCCGGCTGCACTGGGCCAACCAGCCAAGTTGGTCTCTTGGAGGTGGAAGGGCGACCGGAGGTGGTCTGGCTCGCCGGCGATGAGGGTTTTGTAGTACTTTGATGAAGCAAATCAACTTGGATTGAGATGAAACTTTGAAAGACCATCACCCATGACAGTGTTGACTTTCTAGAGTTTTCTTGAAATTTATCGAGAATATTTCTTATAGAAATATTCCAAAAGCTTGATTTGAACAGAAAGAGTTTTGAGGGATCTTTCCCATTATTTTGAACATGACCATGTGTTGAAACTCATATACATGGAAAATATATGTCCATTGAGTTTTCCTAAATTTTCTCAAATATTTTGAAAGCATTTAAATTATTTTTCCCTATGAAAAACCATTTCTGGTCTTAAGAAAAAGCCTTTAAATAAAAAATTAAAATAATCTTTAAAATCAATATTTGGTGGTGTTGGAAAGTCATAAGTATAGTAGGCTTCAAATAAAGCATTTGGGAAGAAAGGGTCCACCCAATTTGAGGACTTGAAGTGCAAACCTCATTTCAAGGGTTTTTGAAAACCTAATTTGGATAAATCCTTTTTGGTAAAAATACAATTTGATAAAAATAGTTTTGGGCACTATTCACATGGCATGATCATTGGGCAAGAAGTTTGGGTCAAGGAAGATGAATATGGAGAGGGATAGAATCTAAGAGTGCCATACACAACCAACCAAACAAGCAAACAAGCACCAAGTCAAACAAGCACATGCAGTGAAAAAGTTTTAGTTGGCTCCAAATTTTGTAAACCCAAGCATAACAAGGTGATACAAACATAGGGTGTGACATTGGGACCGTCCATGGTAATCTGGACGGCTCTGATGGCGGCTGAGGTATGCACAGGGCCGGGCCGTACCGATGCAGAGCTCAACACGCTCAAACTCAAAACATTAAGGAGGACGTTGAAGCTCGTACATCAAGGGGGACTCCTAAGCATCGCGACTTAGGAGCCTCACTGCCCACATAGCCCCTCACCCCTTGGGACCGTCCTTGGTGATCCGGACGGCCCTGACGGTGGCTGAGGTATGCGCGCTGTCAGGCCCTGCCGACACAGAGCATCACAACAAGCAAGAAGGAAACAAGGCAGAGAGGGCAACCGCGCAGTTCAATAGTTATTACAAGCATTCAAAGTTTTTCGCGAATACAAACAAGTTTAACGCCTCTGCGAGGCACGTTGAATGTTGTAGGGACAAAGCAAGGAAGAGGAATCAGGAGGAACCTTCCCAACCACTTGCCCCATCCGCAGGGAACTCGTAGTCAACATTGTCGGCGTCGTCCTCTTCATCTCGAACCCCTGCAGCTTTAGGAGGCGGATGAACGATGATGCGGATGAACCTCTTCACCAGCATCTCCACGGCGAGCTTCACTGCTTCTGTAGAGCTGCTGCGGACCTGGGAGCGACCGGGCGAATCACGGAGTCGAAGTGGAACCCTGGCTTGTGAAGGTGAAGAGGGCTCAAGGCACGCGTCGCGGCCTTAGAAAAGAGGTCGCGGTATTTGCTGTGAAAGACCCCCTCCACCTTGGGATGGCATGGAATGATGGAATTATGAAATGATTATGCAATTCTACTCCATTTCACATTTCTATGGAGATGGTAGGACTGTATGGATGACAGAAGGAGCAACATATGAGTCCACTGTTCATGAATGGGCTGCTATTCTAGGAATTCTAGAGGCACGAGATGGTGATTTGAATGTCTACTCAGAGACCATGGAGAGCCACAATGCTATGGCAAAAATGTACAAGGAGATCGCTGCTTCTAATATGAAGTCTCACAAGCTAGGATCCATCTACTATCTTTAGGCTGGCCTCCGTACCATGCAAACCACTCTGAGAGATACTTTGATGCTCAGGAGGTGAAAAGATGATTCAAGGATATTCCATCAACATGTTGATCCTCCTTGACAGACACACCAGGATCAAAGTCATGTACTTGACTGTTGAGACAGTTAAGAGGGTTGCTACTAATCATAAGCGCTCTTGCTGCTATGCACCCTATATCCAGATGCTCATCAACTCCAAGTTGGAAAAGAACATATTTTCCCTAGATTGTCCCCAGATCTCGAGGACAATGCTGTGGTGATGGACCCAGATCATCCCACATCACCTGCAGCTTAGGTAGAGGCAGAGGCAGTTTGACCCACTTGTGCTCATGTTCCTAGATCCAGAAGTGAGCAAATGTATCTATTGATTTCATTAGTTCAGAACATGCAGAAGGACATTAAGGGAATTCTGGACAACCAGAATGGCATTGTGAGGATCTTTGAAACAAGGATCAAGACTCTTAATGATAAGGTGGACAAGGTGAATAAGACAGTCATAGAGCTTCAGAAGGAAGTTGACTGAGTGTACATACCTCATGCTTCTTCTTCTAATGATGATGATGAGGATGGATCACCTCTCAGGACAGGTAGACAGATTCCTACTCAGGCCAGATCAGCCACAGTGCCAGCTCCAAACATGAGGCCCTCCTCATCAGCTCCTGCTGCTGTCACCTCAGCTCCTACTCCATCAGCTCCAGTTCCTCCAGTATCCACTCCATCTCCATCCATGACATCTGAAGAGATCTTTGTTGATGTTGTTCTCTTGACTTGTTCATCAACAACCGGAGGAGATCAGCCCAAGAATGCTTAGATATATGCCTTTGAAAGTTTTGGTAACTTGTTGCCAAAGGGGGAGAAGTGTATATAAATCTTTAGGCTTCGAGTGAGAGAGAGATTTGGTGTTTATTCTTTTTCAAAACAAACTATTGTCTATTGGTTGCTTGTGATACACTGTTGTGTGATGCTACTATATCCCATCACCTTATTATAAAGGGGTAGAAGCATGCTTCAGGAAATGATCGTTCTACATTGCTTGATTGTGTTGTCCTATGATGTTTTTCTTGCACACCACCAAGATGTATGTGACATGGAAGAAGTTCCCCATGTACCTAATCGATTGTGCATTTGCATTCAAACGCAAATTAAAAATAATGAACAAATTTAGGGGGAGCTCTTGCTTATCACATACTTCTCAAAGAGATGATTATATTCATTTATTATATCATATGTCGAAGCTTTTATCTATATGTTATTATCAATTACCAAAAGGGGGAGATTGAAAGAACATTTGCTCCCTTGGTGGTTTTGGTAATTCATAAAAACATATAAGTCATTGAAGTAATGTTTCCATCAAGTATAGTTCAGGAAAAGTTCAATGATGGGTTGGCAAAGAGATTGTGGAATACCCCAAGATGCAAGGAAATGGATTGTCAAAGCTTCAAGCAAGATGACTCTACATTTTCTATTCGTGAGAAATCACTTTGAGTCCATATGAAAGCCAATACTATTAAAAGGGGGTAAAGTTTTGCTGGTGAACAAAAGCTCATACGTGCACAAGTGATACTCACCAAACACACCCACAAACTCTCCCACCAAAGCTAAGACAAACACTCAAAATCGATGCAACCAACATTCCACAATCGATGCCACCGATTCCAAACCCTAGACAGACTTATCCAAACCCTAATGCTTCGGTAGAGCCAATACTGCTTTCGGTGCCACCGAGTTGGGCTGCCAACTTTCTATTATGCAAGTTCACATTTTCGGTCCGTCCGAGAATGTTGAATCGGCATCACCGAGAATGGGAATTCTGACCGTTGGTCACCTTATTGGTGCAACCGAGATTCGTATATCGGTCCCTCTGATATTCAAAAGTTGCCACGTTTTGGTCATTTCGGTACCACCGAGATTAACACATCGGTGTCACCGAGTTGGTTATTTGGTGTGTAACGGTTGAATTTTTGGGGATGCCTATATATACCCCGTCACCACCACCTAATCAAAAGAGAAGCACTCAGAACCATTCCATACCTATCCTATCAGTTTTCTGAGAGAGAACCACCTACCCTCGTGTTGAGATAAAGATCTTCCACTCCAACCATATTGATCTTGATTTCTAGCCTCCCTAAGTTGCTTTCCACCAATCCCATGTCTTCTACCAAGCCATATCTGTGAGAGAGTAATTGTTTATTGAGGAGTCTATCATCTTGAAGCACAAGAGCAAGGAGATCATTGATATTACCGAGCCTAGTACCTTTTGGAGGGTGGTGCCTCCTAGATTGCTTAGGTGTCACTTGGGAGCCTCCTAGTTTGTGTTGTGGAATGAACCAAGAAGTTTGTAAGGGCGAGGAGATCGCCTACTTCGTGAAGATCTACCCCGAGTAAGGTTGGTCCTCCATGGACGTAGGCTGTCATGGTATAGTCAAGGTTGCTTCTTCGTGGAACCCTCCATGGGTAGAGCCCTCCGTGGACTCTCGCAACCATTACCCTCTGTGGGTTGAAGACTCCATGAACATGGATGTACGATAGCACTACCTATCGGAACCACAGGAAAAATTATCGTTTCACGAATTGCGTTTCATCTTCCTGCCCTCTCTTTACTTACATGCTTGTCTTTATTTTCCGCTGCTATACTCTTAGACATGCATGTGTAGGGTGTACTCTTACATGCTTGTCAAGAATTAAAATTGGGAAAAACTAAATTTTTATTTGGTCAACTCGTCTAGTCACCCCCCTCTAGAAATACTTTCGATCCTACAGTGGGGAGGATTCGGAGAAGACAACGGACGACGACCTGGCGGAGGCATCTCCCTCGCCACCGAGCTTGCTCCTGCGCGAGCCGGCGGATGACGACGACGTTGGTGAAGCTTCTGCTGCAGGTTCTCCTCGTCCTACTAAGGTTCTTAGGCGGCTAGGGCCGACCCCTCGTGCCACTCGGTCCGCCTATTTGGCGACCCACAAGAAGCGTCGAGCAGATTCTCCTTCGGTGTGTCCTGCTTCTACAGGCATTGTAGTTGAGGTGCCGACCCGGCCCCCACTTGGAGCGCAGCCTGCAGGCCAAGTGGACAAGGTCGGGGCTGGGGCAGTTCCTCCAGTGGACGCTCTGGCGTACAGTGCCCCTGTCCTCTAGCGTGGTGGTGCACTCGTTGGGAGAGGCGAGGGCGTCACCGTCATCGTCAGTTCAGAGGGGAAGAGGAAGTGTGTCGACGTTCAGGAGTTAGTACCCATTTCGGCTTTGCTCGCCTGCCAGTAGCTTGCTTCGTGATGATTATTCCTTGTATGGTAACTAGGAACGATGTCGCACTGAAGATGAGGAGGAAGAAGGCGGGCATCTAGCCGAAGATGTCCTCCGATCCTCCGTCTGCTCCTGTTGCACCATCGTCGCGTGACGAACCGCCTACGGGCTAGGGGGTGAAGGCTCACGAGGAAACCCTTCCGGTCGCCGGTGCGGAGCCCCCTGAGGCCCTGATTCCCATTGGTGTGGTCGCTCCCACTCTTGATGGTGTGCCGGTGCCGCTGTCTGGAGGGCCAGCCCCCGAGGGCCAGCCACCCGTCGATCTGTCTACAACCGTTTGGCAAGTTTTAGCATTCATAGTATGTCAAGTACACCCTACACATGCATGTCTAAGAGTATAGCAGCAGAAAATAAAGACAAGCATGTAAGTAAAGAGAGGGCCGGAAGATCAAACGCAATTCGTGACACAATAATTTTTCCTGTGGTTCCGATAGGTAGTGCTATCGTACATCCTTGTTCATGGAGTATTCAACCCACAGAGGGTAACGATCGCGAGAGTCCACAAAGGGTTCCACGAAGAAGGAACCTTGACTATACCATGATGGCCTACGTCCATGGAGGACTAGCCTTACTCGGGGTAGATCTTCACAAAGTAGGCGATCTCCTTGCCCTTGCAAACTTCTTGGTTCATTCCACAACACGAAGTATGTAATACCCCGTTACGCCTGGCGGGATCTAGACTGGCCCCACAGACCAACACTAGTCTTTCCTGCGCACTTTGTCCTCACTCGTGCTCCCGAAAAAGAAGGAATTCCTTGTTGATATGAGTAGTCTATCATTCCTATTAAGCCAGGCTCTCACATACACCCCTGCTCAAAGGAACTGACGTACTCATGGGCCCATCAGGAACGTTCCCTTTTGGCACACGTATGCGCGTCCAGTCCGGCACATGTGCCATGTTGTGCGTCATGACGGGCCACACACGCCATGCGTGACATGCCCGTGCACCTGACCCATACATGCTCGTGTAACCGCAAGGGTTGGCTCTGATACCAATTGTAATACCCCATTACGCCTAGTGGGATCTAGACTAGCCCTAGAGACCAACACAAGTATTTCCTACGCACTTTGTCATCACTCGTGCGCACCCGGGACCAACTTCTCGGTCGTTCACCCCTCCTAGAATCGCTCCAAGCCAAGCACGCTTAACTTTGGAGTTCTTTTCGAGTGGGCTCCCAAAAAAGAAGGAATTCCTTATTGATATGAGTAGTCTATCATTCCTATTAAGCCAGGCTCTCACAAAGTAGGAGGCTACCAAGCCACACCTAACCAATCTAGGAGGCACCACCCTCCAAAAGGTAATATGCTCGGTAATGACGATGAATTCCTTGCTCTTGTGCTTCAAGATGATAGACCCTTCAACACACAATCAGTCTCTCACAGATATGGCTTGGTAGAAGAGATTGATTGGGTGGAAAGCAACTTGCGGAGGCTAGAAATTAAGATCCATATGATTGGAGTGGAAGATCTTGACCTCAACACAAGGGTAGGTGGTTCTCCCTTAGAAAACTGATAGGATAGGTATGGAATAGTTCTGAGTGCTTCTCTGTTGAGTGAGTGGTGGTTGAGGGGTATATATAGGCATATCCAAACATCCAACAGTTACACACGATAACTCAGACTCGGTGGAACCAATGTGTGAATCTCGGTTGTACCGAAGTGACTTAAAGTTAGCAACTTTTGAATCTCGGTCAGGCCGATATAGGAATCTCGGTTGCACCGATAAGGTGACCAATGGTCAGAATGTCCACTCAGTGACGCCGATCCAACAATCTCAGTGGGATCGAAACTGTGAACTTGCGTAACAGAAAGTTAGGAGCCCAACACGGTGGCACCAAATGGAGCATCGGTTGCACCGAAAAGCTAGGGTTGGCTGAGTCTGTCTAGGGTTTGGAATCGGTGGCACCGAGTGTAGAATGTTGGTTGCACCGATTTTGAGTATTTGGCTTTGGACATACATTGGTGGGAGAGTTTGTGGGTGTATGTGGTCACTATCACTTGTGCACGTATGAGCATTTTGTTCACCAACAAAACCATACCCCCTTTAAATAGTATTGTCTTTCCTATGGACTCAAAGTGATTTCTCACAAATATAAAATGTAGAGTCCTCTTGCTTGAAGCTTTGCCGACCTATTTCCTTGAATCTTGGGGTATTCCACAATCTCCACAATCCTTTTGCCAATCCTATCATTGAATCATTTCCTGAAATATACTTGGTGGAAACATTACTTTAATGACTTATATGTTGTTACTAATTACAAAAACCACTAAGGGAGCAAATGTGCTTTCAATCTCCCCTTTTGGTGTAATTGATGACAACATATAGATCAAAGTTTCGACATATGATATAATCAATGAATATAATCATCGCTTTGAGAAGTATGTGATAAGCAAAAGCTCCCCCTAAATTTGTGTATTATTTTAAATTTGTGTTTGAATGCAAATGCACAATCGATTAGGTACATGGGTCACTTGTTCCATGTCACATACAACTTGGTGGTGTGCGAGAGTAATAAGAGTTAATCAACATAGCACAACACAACAAGCACAGTGAGTGATCATCACATAATCATCAAAGGTTAGGAAATAGTAGCAACACACATAACAGCGTATAATCACACACAAACACAAAAGTATCTCATGTCAAACCAAACGAACCAAATGTTTTGTAAAACCAGCAAAAACATACGCAAAAACTGACGCGCTCTGCCTAAGATCTATATACAACTTCTCCCCCTTTGGAAACAAGTTACCAAAAAGTTCAAAGAGATATAGCTAATCGTTCTGCGGCTGATCTCCTCTGGTCGTTGATGGCGGAGTCGAGAGAACTGCATCGGCGAAGACTTGTGCTAAAGTCCTGGATGGAGCTGGAGTAGATACTGGAGGCACTGGAGCTGATGGAGCTGAAGATACTATGGCTGGAGCTGAAGATACTATGGCTGGAGCTGGTACTGTAGGAGTCGTGGCCTTAGTCATGAACTAGGCAGTCGTCCTGACAGGTGCACTATCCTCCTCATCATCAGAAAACTCAGACTCTGAAGAGGTGTGACAGATTGGGGTTTATTCAACCTCCTTCTTGAGCTCATTGACTGTCTTAGTTAGCCCATCAACCTTGTCATTTATAGTTTTCACTCTATCGTCAATGATGTTTGCAAGGCTCTCCTGAGTATCCATGATGGTCTTGATCTCCTTCTTCATCTCCAAGACAGTGGTGATCAAAAGATCCATCTGCTCGTTCCTGGACCTAGGAACCTAAGCACTAGTGGCTCGAGCTTCCTCTGCTTCTGCATCTACATGTGTTTGAGCTACAACTAATGTGTGATGGTCTGGGTCCATCACCATAACGTTATACTCAAAGTTCAGCTGAAGTGGCAAATGCGGACTATTGAGAGCAAAGATGTGCTTCCCAAGATGAGATTTGATGAGCATCTGGATATAGGGTGCGTAGCAGCATGAGCGCTTCTGATGAGCAGCTAGCGTCTTCACAGTCTCTACTATCAAGTCCATCACTCGAATCCTGGTGCGACGATGAAGACGGATGAGCATGTTGATGGAGTATCCACAAATCATCTTCTCATCTCCAGACTTGGGCATCAAGGTATGCCTCAGGATAGTGTTCATGGTACGGAGGCCTGGCTGGAGAAAGTAGATAGAACCAAGCTTGTGAGATTGCACTTTATGTGCAGTAGAGTAGAATTCCATGATCATCTCATCGTTCCAAGCAGTGAACTCCTTCCCAACAAATTTATCAAGTCCAATACAGTGGATGTTGTCTTGGACACATGGAAAGTAATTCTCATTATCTTTGATGTACTTCCTGTCAACATATCTCATGTCACTGATTGCAGGGCTCTTGTGTGGCAAAACTGTCTCATAGAATTCTTGCTGCTCTTTTGTGTAAAACATGTAGTCCACAACAGTCCTTCTCCTCTGGGCATATGGATCAATAGCTCTCCATGCCCTCAAGCCTGAATCCTTCATCTTCTTCATATCCTCAACAACTTGGTGGCTGGCATCATGAACTAGAAGGTGAGGTCTGAGCTTCATCAGAACAATCATAACATCATCATCATCAGCTTATCTGAAAGTGGACTTCTTGTTCTTCTCAGCAGCAGGTATGTCTATCGTGGTCCTCTTGGACTTCTGTGCAGCAGCTTTCTTTGAAGTTGCCTTGGTGCTCTTGGATGTGCCTGGCTTGGGCATAGCATTAGCCAAAAGTTTTTGGCCTTCTTCTTAGGAGGGGTCTAAGCAGCAGGTTCCTCCTCTTCCTCTTCAGTAGCACAAGCACCAGCAGCCTCCTTTGGATCCTCATACATTAATGTAGGCCTACCCTACACACGGATGATCCTCTTCCTGTCTGTCTTCTTTCGCAAAGCTTTCTTGGGGACCTCAACAGATAGTATTGCCCTAGTACTCTCATGTGCTTTCAAGGTTTCTGTAGGAGCATAAATTTTGCTGACCACCTTCCTAGATGAGGACGCCTCATTGGCATCCTTCCTATCAGCCATCTCTTGCTTCTTAGCAAGAATCTCTTGAGGCACAAAATCTGAATGCTCCTCATCTCAATTCAGCTTCTTCTGTGCCCTACTAGTAGCCTCGGGTAGCCCATGAGAACTGGGGGTGCCTAGATCTGAAAAGGAACTAGACTCAGAACTAGTGCCTGAACTCATACCAACATTCTCCTCTAGCAAATTCTGACAAGTTGATCCTAACATGCTGACCCTATGAATAGAGTATAGAAGAGTACAATATAATAAGTCATCACAAAATGAGGCTGATTTTGTTGAACAAAAGATTTTCAAAGTTTTACATTCTGTCACATGAAAATTGGTACAGCTAAAGCAAAAATATTGGAGATACCAAGACATACTTTCTCCTTAGCCGAAACTTGGCACCCCTTTCGGTGAGACCGAAAGGTGCACCCAGTTTCACCGAGAAAGTTCTCAACAACACAGACATACAAATTGGTGACACAGATTTGCGTGCTTCGGTTCCACCGAGTTTCATCAGGCGGACGACAAAACCCTAAAAATCCATGGTTCTCTAATCTACGAAATTTTGTTGTGGATGGAAAGTTCTCAAACTGTGGATAGATGGGAAATATGCCCTATGGTGCAAGATTTGTATAGAGGAGCGCAAGAGGCGTCCGAGTCCATACCCTAATGGATCAGTTACGATGGCAACATTGGTGAAGAAAATGTCGACGACGGTGATTCCGAACGGTAGAGGCGCTCGGGGAAGGCAAGGCGATGAATGGGGTCTTCGGGCAGCAGCTAGGGTTGTGGAGGACCAATGTTTGACAAGTGAAATTCAAGGCGTCAGGGTGCACCGATTATATACCCATCGCTGTCGGTGACACCGATTTGATATTTTCAGTGTCACCGAGTTTCACAACTATAAGTTGACAGGGAAACTCGGTGTAACCAAGAATATGAAATCGGTCTTACCGAGGTAAGAAAACCATATCAACCCTAGGAATTCGGCGAGACCGAGAATTTTGGGTTGGTTCCACCTAGATGCACTTGGGAGGTTTTAATGGTCAGTCCTCGATGATTCGGAACTCCGAGTGCTCCACACACAAAAGGATCGAAAAACACTTGTTCAACTTTTGTGATGCAACATGAATAGAGTGTGAGGTGAGAAAGCATAGATATATAAAGAGTGGTCCTAGGAATTCTTGTCTATCCAATTGGCAAAAGAGGAAATCAAGAGCCAAATAGCAACAATTTGATGTCCTCGAATGAGAAATAAATGTAGAACAACATGCTCACTCAATAAGATGTCAAATGAAGTCATGACAAACATTCACATACACACTAGCATCTAACAAGCACTTTGACAGAATCATCTATATATGAGTATATTTTGACTTAGGAGCCAAGTAAGAATACTTGATCATAGGTCATACTCATCGTTTAAGCACAAGTGGGGTTACCACTTTTACATAAAGCATTTAATGTTGTCACATTCTTATGAGATGCTTTGACTCAAGTATTAGAGTAAAGCACCCCCTTGCTATGACATCCCTCCATAGGAGGGACAAACTAACCTTGGGTTTTGTCGATGAAGACTTCATGTTGGTGAGGTAGTGGTGGATGCTCAAAGTTGATGATGATCACCAAGAGTTGGGAGCATCCTTGTTGTTTAATTACTCTTCTCACCTAATTGGGTTAGTCCCAACACACAAGAGACAAATACAAGGATATCTATGGACATGGAGTGCAAAGCATATGTTATGATGGCCATTGATTGTTGATTACCTTGTCCCTTGCTTACATTTGAGGGAATGTGTGACACCTTGAACTATTGCATAGAGTTGATGTTGTTTGCAAATAGTTCTTGCCAATAATGAATATGAGTGAATTTCATTGGCGGACTCACCCCTCAAGAACTTCTCTAGTTCTTCTTCTTGGGGACCCACATAAAGTTGATGGGGATCCTGGGTGTTGAAGTAGCACTTGTAGAAGTTGAGCTTGTAGTAGCCTTGGGAACCCACTTCATCAAAGCTTAGGATTCATATTCATAAGAGTCAATGTACTCTTGAAGCTTGTTCTTATCCTTAAGTTTGGTGTCTTGTGGTGGAAGGTCATCTTGAGATTTTGTTCCCTTGGGAAGAGTATTTTCATACTTCTCCTTTTGAGGAACAAATTTGGGATTGGGATATTGACCTTCTTCCCATTCAACTCCATTAGCATTGAGGTAGCCAACACCATGATTCTTCTGGTATCCTCTGTGCTGGCGTACAATCTCCTCAAATTGTTTCCACCCTTCAAGACTCTTGTAGATACCTTTCTCTATAATCCCTTTAAAGAGCTCATTTTCTCGCTCAAGTGTAACTTGGCAAAGAGAATAGTTAGTGGGGTCAAGAGAACTACTAGAAGCAACATCATTGGATTTATCATTTTTATTGCTACTAGTTGAAGAACCTTTCTTTCCTTTGTTACTAGCTTGGTTAGACTTAACTTGTGGCACGAATGTAGATAAGAGAAGTCGCTTGGCTAGATAAGAAGAAGTCTTCTTTCGAAGATCATCATTGATAGCTTTAAGGAACTCATGCTCTTGCTCTAAGTTGAGCTTCTCGAAGCATAGCTTCTCATTTGTCCTTACAAGCTCTCTATGATCTTCTAGAGTTGACTCATGATCTAACTTAAGAGTTTTTAGTTCTTGAGTTAGTCCTTCTATTTCCAACTTATCATCATCACACGATTTATCTACACTAGAGTGAGTACTAGCAAGTTCATTTTGACTTACATCACTAGATTTGTCAAATAGCAAGTCTGTTGGGTTCTACCGTAGGTGCATCGCATGCGAATTAAAATTTTCCTACGCACAGAACATCCAAGAACATGCTATGGAGGTGGATCACAAATCATTACCACTAAACGCGTAATGTCATGCAGCGGAAGTAGAGGCATCGCGTTCATGTGGTCCGTCTCCTCCTCGTCCGATCTCCATCGAACAGCCGTTCTGATGTTCCTCGACTAGCTGGTCATCGAATCCCACGTACAGGTTCAACGGAGCGGCGCAAGTGCACCGGCTCTAATGGCAGCCGCGCGTGCAGGAGGAACACCCGTCCGGCGGACTGCTAGGTCCGATCACATGGTCGGTGGTGGCGAGTGGAGGTGGCTAGTTGCAACTCATACAAAGCCCTAATGACGGTACCGAAGCGATCAACTAGATGGGTGTGCTGCACCTCCACTACATATAGGCATCCGGCGCGGGCTCAACTCTTGGGCCTCGCACGGATCCTGAAGCCCACGTGTTCCTTCCCTTAAGCGCGCACCCCCTTAGGTTCACGTTCACTTGCTCGTGAGTCAGATCATATTCGACTCGACCAGTCGGTAATGACCTCTAGCAAAGCGTGCCAACTCAAAGTGTTCGATGAAGCTCGTTAGGCGAACGTATACTTCACACTTCTGTTCCCTTTGCCACACGATATATGTTATCGTGCACAAGGCGATATGGTCATCCTTGTTGCAGCACGGCCTCTTTCCCGTTCTAGTGAATCCGACCAACATTCATATTATCTCATAATCCTCATCGCATGGCCATGCTTATCCAGGTGGGATCACCCAAGGGGCCCAGAGTATATCTCTCCTGATCGGAGGGGCAAATCCCATCTTGCTCAACGATGTCTCGTTTCATGGGTCTAGACAAGCCCGAAAGCTACCTTTGTAACTACCCAGTCACAATGTAGCATTTCGTCGGCCCAAAGCAGGTCTGTCACCATCCCGAGTACATGCACCAGCTCAGGTCTTAGGACATAGAACGTATGTTGCGCCAGAGACTCACAGATGACCTATCGCTGCATCTCGTAGTTGGGTCTGTCCAACTCAGACCTTATCTCGACTCGGATCCGACTACGTCGAATCCGACCAGACATTTCCGAGTCCATATTATCCGGCCAGCATCCAATGCTACATGGTCACTGAGACTGGACCATCCACCCTGCCATATGCTAGTCTAACAGGCTGCACATCCACACAACCCTTTCGACCAGGGACCATTAAGGACAGTCATCATACAATGGATAGTCTCACAAACAAGTCACATACTTGTTAATAGACATCAATGATAATGTCCAAGGACTAACTTTATTCATAAACACATAGGAAATATCATCATACATGATTGCCTCTAGGGCATATCTCCAACAGTCTCCCACTTGCACTAGAGTCAATCAAATAGACATTGAATGCCCATAGGTCGAACGTGCCCCTCATGCTTGGGTTCTGGAAGCGCCTTAGTCAATGGATCTGCAACATTTGCATCTGTGCGAATCTTGCATAAATTAGTATCACCTTTCCCTATGAGCTTTCGTATCAGGTGATATTTTTGGTCTATGTGACTGGTCTTGTGGTGTTGTCTCGGCTCCTTGGCGTGTGTGATCGCACCTGAATTATCACAATAATGGTCCAACAGTTTTGACCAGCCCGAGAACACATCAGCATCTTCCAGGAACTTCCAAATCCAAACACCTTCCTTTGCGGCTTCACACGCTGCAATGTATTCGGCCTCTGTTGTGGAGTCGGCCATCGTATCTTGCTTGGAACTCGTCCAGCTCACAACTCCTCCATTCATGGCATACACGAATCCAGTTTGCGATCGACAATCATCCCTGTTGGTTTGGAAAGTAGCATCAGTGTAACCCTTTACGCAGAGCTCCTCGTCACCTCCATAATCTAGGAACATCTGTTTAGTCCTTTTGAGGTACTTCAAGATAGTTTTCACCGCTGCCCAGTGACTCTCACCTGGGTCGGCCTGGTATCTTCTTGTTAAGCTCATTGCATAGGCAACATCAGGCCGTGTACATAGCATGGAATACATGATGGATCCAATTGCCGAGGCATATGGAATCCTACTCATCTCGTTTCACTCATCAGAAGTCGTAGGACTCCAAGTCTTGCCTAGCCTTATACCGTGTGAGACGGGCAAGAACCCTTTCTTGTCCTCACTCATGTTGAACATCTTCAACACTTTGTCTATGTACATGCTCTGGCTTAAGCCGAGCAGTCTCTATAGATCTTGATGCCAAAAATGTACACTGCCTCTCCAAGGTCTTTCATCAAAATCTTGCCATTTAATGATTCCGTGACTGAGTTCAGCATGGAAACATCATTTCCGCTCAATAGTATGTCATCCATATACAAGAACAAAAATACTACCGAGCTCCCACTAGACTTATCGTATAAACAATAGTCCTCTTCATCCTTGATGAAACCATGGTCAATGATGACTTCATCAAAACGAATGTTCCAACTTCGAGCTGCTTGCCTCAATCCATAAATGTATATGTTGAGCTTGCATATTTTACCAGCGTTAGTTGGATTGACAAGACCTTCGGGCTATATCATGTATACATCCTCTTTTAAATTTCCATGAAGGAAAGCCGTTTTGACAACCATCTTCCATATCTCATTATCGAAATATGCAGCTATAGCTAGTATGATCCTAACCGACTTTAGCATCGTTATCGGTGAGTAGGTCTCATCATAGACAATTCCTTGAACTTGTCCATAACCTTTAGTGACAAGCCGAGCTTTGTGGATCTGAACATTTCCATGCACATCGGTTTTCTTCTTAAACACCCATTTGCAACCAATGTCAACTATGCCAGGTGGCGGATCAACCAAGTCCCAGACTTGATTCTCATCCATGGACTTTAACTCGGATCTCATGGCCTTTAGCAATGCCTCAGAATCTGGGCTCACCATCACTTTCGCATACATGGTCGGCTCGTCGCTTTCTAGCAACAAAACATCACGCACTCTGCGCAATCTTTCCGAACTCCGTGGCTCCGGTGCCGATTCCACTACAGGTTCTCTGACCGACTCCAATGTGATCTCATCATCAACCAAGTTATCCCCGAGTGGCTCTCGAATTTCTTCGAGTCGCACCGTTCTCCCACTGGCTCCCGTCTAAGAAACTCTTTCTCTAGGAAAACCCCATTCCGAGCAACACACACTTTGTTCGCTTCTCGGTTGTAGAAATTATATCCCAAGGTTTCCCTTGGATATCCCATGAATATGCATTTCTACAAATTGGGTGTAAGCTTGTCCGACATGAGTCGCTTGACAAATGCTCCCCAACCCCAAATCTTTAGAAAAGACAAACTAGGACTCTTCCCAGTCCACATCTCATGTGGTGTCTTGTCTACGGATTTAGATGGTACCCTACTAATTGTGAAAGCTGCAGTTTCTAGAGCGTATCCCCAGAATGACAAGGGTAAATCTGATCTTCTCATCATCGACCGGACCATGTCCAACAAGGTTCGATTTCTCTTTTCTGACATACTGTTTCTCTGCGGCGTACCAGGAGGTGTGAGCTGAGGTACTATACCTTGGCTTTTCAGATGATTATCAAACTCCTGGATCATGTACTCATCTCCACGATCTAACCATAGAAGTTTTATCGTCTTGCCGAGCTGATTTTCAACCTCATTCTGAAACTCTTTGAACTTTTCAAAAATTTCTGACTTGTGCCTCATCAAATCGATATATTCATATCTACTCAAGTCGTCGGTAAAAGTCACGAGGTACTGATAGCCACCTCCTGCCGTTGTGCTCATTGGACCACACACATCACTGTGTATAAGCCCCAACAGCTCGCACGCCCTCTCGAAACTCTTTGCAAAAGGGGACTTAGTCATCTTGCCTAGCAAGCATGATTCGCATGTCTCGAACGACCCAAAGTCGGACGAAGTTAGGAGTCCATCATCATGGATCTTCTTCATGCGTTTCAGACTAATGTGTCCAAGCCGGCAATGCCAGAAGTATGTCGGATTTATCTCATTAGGCTTATGCCTCTTGACATTCACGGTATAGACTGGTTCCGTGTCTAGATGTAAAATAAATAGCCCATCTACTATGGGTGCATAGCCATGGAACGTTCCATTCAAATAAAATGAACAACCGTTGTCCTTTATATTGAATTCATAACCTTGACTCATCAAGCATGAGGCAGAAATAATGTTCTGACTAAGTGCAGGAATGTAATAACAACTATTCAATTCCAAAATAAATCTAGAAGGAATCTCGAGCTGCATCGTGCCGACGTCCAACGCGACAACTCTTGCTTTGTTGCCGACCCTGATGTCAATCTCCCCTTGTGTCACACACCTAGTTCTTACCAGACCTTTCATCGAGATGCAAATATGAACAACCGATCCGGTATTAAATTAAGCTCATGCAGTGCATGTCCATGTCCGACACAAACCCTCCAGTTCAAGGACACCCAGTAGCACCTCAATTTTATGAGCCCACCACTAGACGTACTTGACGTGCGAAGGTGCAACATCCGGAATGGCAATGTGCTTGATATTAATGTGGGATCTTTCTAACATACTAACATGCATAGAAACAAGAAGCAACATCAATCACATATAAACATAAATATGTGAAATAGTATGGCTCCTTCATGGACATCCTTCCAGGTCGGCTCCAACTACGATGACCAGGGTGGAACTCCATCTTGTCCGTCTTGCCAGGACACCAAAGCCTCGAACTTGATCTCTGTCCTCCAAATACTAGAACTAGTAATGAATTTAGAGAGAATCACAAGTCGACATGCAGGTCGTTATATAATCATGACACGCAGGTCATGTTAAATTACACACATGCATCACATACATATGACCCATAGTATTCACATCAAACATGCAAAACAAACCTATGCAGCACTCCTCGCGGGTGTGGGAAGCGCCCAACATTTTTGGAAATCACTGATCGTATTTGTACTCCGATCATGCTGAATTTTCTGATCTGACCGATCTCATCGATCATCGCAATCACAATTCGGATTTATGTTTCATGGTTAACCCCGATGGCGGATACTGACCGGTAGGGGTAGGTTGTGTCACGACCTCATCGATTCCGATTGATAGAAAACATAGCCTCAATCTATCCTGATGTGCAGTTGATCTCATCAACCATGCACATAGCCAATCTCATGAACGATGACAGATCTCATCTGCCACCTCCACATATCTAATATGCATCCGACCTGAATCCAAATCCTATAACAGGGGCTCTGATACCAATGTTGGGTTCTACCATAGGTGCATCACATGCGAATTAAAATTTTCCTATGTGCAGAACATCCAAGAACATGCTATGAAGGTGGATCACAGATCGTTACCACTAGAGGGGCAATGACGTGTAGTGGAAGTAGAGGTGGGGCAGCGCGTTCGTGTGGATCGTCTCCTCCACGTCTGATCTCCCTCAAACTGCCGTTCCGATCTCCCTCGAACAGCCGGTCACCGAATCCCACATACAGGTTCGCCGAAGCGGCACAAGTGCACCGCCTCTAACGATATCCGCTCGTGCAGGAGAAACACCCGTGCGGCGAACTTCTAGGTACGATCACACGGTCGGCAGCAGTGAGTGGAGGTGGCTAGTTGCAACTCATGCAAAGCCCTAATGACGATGTCGAAGCGATCAACTAGATGGTTGTGCTGCACCTGCACTATATATAGGCATCCGGCACAGGCTCAACTCTTGGGCCTCGCACGGATCCTAAAGCCCATGTGTTCCTTCCCTTAAGCGCGTGACCCCTTGGGTTCACGTTCACTTGGTCGTGAGTCAGATCACATCCGACTCGACTAGTTCGTACCGACCTCTAGCAAAGCATGCCAACTCCAAGTGTTCGATGAAGCTGGTTAGGCGAACTTGTATTTCACACTTCTGTTCCCTTTGCGACACGATATATGTTGTCATGCACAAGGCGATATGGTCACCCTTGTTGCAGTACAACCTCTTTATCGTTCTGATGAATCCGACCAACATTTGGATTATCTTATAATACTCATCGCATGGACACATGATTATCGAGGTCGGATAACCCGAGGGGCCCAGAGTATATCTCTCCTGAACGGAGGGGCAAATCCCATCTTGCTCGACAATGTCTCGTAGCATGGGTCTAGACAAGCCTGAAACCTCCCTTTGTAACTACCCAGTCATAGAGTAGCATTTGATCGTCTCAAAGCAAGTCTATCACCATCCCGAGTACATGCGCCAGCTTAGGTCTTAGGACATAGAATGTATGTTGTACTAGAGACTCACAGATGACCTATCGTTTCGTCTCGTAGTTGGGTCTGTCCAACTTAGACCTTATCTCGACTCGGATCCAACTACGTCAAATCCGACTAGACCTTTCCAAGTCCATATTATCTAGCTAGCATCCAATGCTACATGGTCAGTGAGACCGGACCATCCACCGTGTCATATGCTAGTATAACTGGATGTGCGTCCACACAACCTTTTTGACTAGGGACCATTTAGGACAGTCATCATATAATGCATAGTCTCACAAACAAGCCACGTACTTCTTAATACACATCAATGATAATGTCCAAGGACTATCTTTATTCATAAACACATAGGAAATATCATCATACATGATTGCCTCTAGGGCATATCTCCAACAAAGTCATCTTCAATTAACAAGTCATCTTCATCACTATTGAAATCAAGATACTCGCGATGTGATACCTTGGGGCCTTTAGCCATGAAGCAACTTCTACTCCCTTTGTTTGGCGAATCAAATAGATCATAGGAGTTGGTAGTCACAAGTGCATGTCCGATAACACCATCATGTTGACAATAGTAAGAGTTGGAGTGATAGCTTCTCTCGGAGTGGTTGTCATATTCGGAGCCGGAAACCCATTCACCAACATGAGCTTGATGTTTCCTTCTTTAGTAGCTCTTGGTGTACTTTTTCTTCTAATTCGCGTTCCTACTTCTCCTTGAGGGTCTTCGTTCATAACGATCATCTCTACTCCTTCTCTCTCTTTGAGGTGACTCGTCTCTTGAGCTTCGTCTTCTTGGTGACTCTTCTTTCCTCTTGTAAGGAGCCGTGCACTCATTGGAGTAGTGTCTGGGCTTCCCACACTTGTAGCATTTTTGGTCACAACTTGATGGACGCTTCTCCTTGTTGGAAATATGCCCTAGAGGCAATAAATAAAGTGTTTATTATTGTATTTACTTGTTCATGATAATCATTTATTATCCATGCTATAACTGTATTAATTGGAAACATGGATACATGTGTGGATACATAGACAAACACAATGTCCCTAGTGTGCCTCTAGTGAACTAGCTCATTAATCCAAAGATGGTTAAGTTTTCCTAGACATGGACATGAGATGTCATTTGATAACGGGATCACATCATTAGGAGAATGATGTGATGGACAAGACCCAAACAACAAACGTAGCTTATGATCGTGTCAGTTTATTGCTACTGTTTTCTGCATGTCAAATATATGTTCCTATGACCATGAGATCATGCAACTCACAGATATCGGAGGAGTACCTTGTGTGTATCAAACGTTGCAACGTAATTGGGTGACTATAAAGGTGATCTACATGTGTCTCTGAGGGTGTCTGTTGAGTTGGCATGGATCAAGACTAGGATTTGTTACTCCGTGTGACGGAGAGGTATCTTAGGGCCCAATTGGTAATACAACATCACAATAAGCCTTGCAAGCAATGTGACTAACTGTTAGTTGCGAGATCTTGTATTATGTAACAAGTAAAGAGACTTGCCAGTAACGAGGTTGAACTAGGTATGGAGATACCGACGATCAAATCTCGGGCAAGTAACATACCGAAGAACAAAGGGAACATCGTACAAGATTAACTAAATCCTTGACATAGAGGTTCGACCGATAAAGATCTTCGTAGAATATGTAGGAACCAATGTGGACATCCAGGTCCCGCCATTGGTTATTGACTGTAGAGGTGTCTCGGTCATGTCTACATAGTTCTCGAACCCGCAGGGTCTGCACACTTAAGGTTTGGTGACGTTTCGGTAGTATAGAGTTGTGTATGGTGGTGATCGAAGTTTGTTCGGACTCCTGGATGAGATCACGGACGTCACGAGGAGCTCCGTAATGGTCTGGAGGTAAAGATTCATATATAGGAAGTCCCGGTTTGGTCGCCGGAAAAGTATTGGGCTCATCGGTAGTGTACTGGGAGTGCTGGTAGTGTACCGGGAGGCCTCCGGGAGGTGTATTTCGACCCAAGAGGCTTCATGGGCTGTGGGAGAGTGAATACCAGACCTTAGTGGGCTGGTGGAAACTCCCACACAAGGCCCATGTGGCTGGAGGAAAAAAACCAATAGGAAAAGGTGGAAAAAAGGCAAAAAGGAGCAATCCTAGTCCTACTAGGATTGGAGGAGGATTCCTCCTCTCCTAGTAGGTTCGGCCGAACCAGCTAGCCTTGGATGCCAAGGATGCCTCCTCTCCTCCTCTCCTCCTATATATACTAGAGGTTTTTGGGTTTTTGCACTAGTTTTTTCAGCCACGTGATACGCGTTCCTCCAGTGCATAGTTTCTCCTCTAGATCGGTTTTCTGAGTGCTTAGGCGAAGCCCTGCCGAAATTGCTCCACCACCATCGCCGGAGTGCCGTCAGGCTGCCAGAGAACTCTTCTTCCTCTCCACTCCCTCTTGCTAGATCAATACGGTGGAGATCGTCATCAAGCCGTATGTGTGCTGAACGCGGAGGTGCCGTCCGTTCGGTGCTAGATCGGAAGGATCGTGATCAAGTTCGTGGGACGGATCGTGATAAGGTTCATGGGATGAGTCGTGATCGGATCGCGGGACGGATCGTGATTGGATCGTGGGATGGATCTTGATTGGATCGCGGGACGCACGATGATTTGGATCGCGAAGACGTTCGACTACACCAACCGCGTTTCTTAACGCTTCCCGCTTAAAGATCTACAAGGGTATGTAGATCCAGTCTCCCTCTCGTAGATGCTCATCACCATGGATAGATTTGTGTGTGCGTAGGAAATTTTTTGTTTCCCATGCAACCTTCCCCAACAGTGGCATCATGAGCTAGGTCTTTGTGTAGATGAGATCTCGAGTAGAACACAAAAGGTTTGTGGGCATTGATGGTTGGGTTGCTTCCTCCCTTGGTCGGATTTTGGTTCAGCGGTATTGTGAGATGAAGCGGTCCGGACCAACATTACTCGTATGCTTACGAGAGACCGGTTCCCTCGATGCAACTTGTTGCCTAGATGGCTTGCGGGTGGTAGTTTCTTTCACTTTAGTTGGATCAGATTCGACAAAGGCGGTCCTTGAGAAGGTTGAAAAGCAAATTATGTATCACCGTTGTGGTTTATGCGTAGGTGAGAATCGTTCTTGCTAGAAACCCGTAGCAGCCACGTAAAACATGCAACAACAATTAGAGGAGGTCTAACAGGTTTTTGCAGGGTATGTTGTGATGTGATATGGCCAATTACATGATGTGATATATGTGATGTATGAGATGATCATGTGATGTATAGAATTTCACGACTTGCATGTCAATGAGTACGGCAGCCGGCAGGAGCCATAGGGTTGTCTTTAATTATTGTATGACCTACGTGTCAATCATTAAGCGCTATGTAATGCTTTACTTTATCGCTAAACGGTAGCAATAGTAGTAGAAGCATGTTGGGCGCGACAACCCCGATGGCGACACGTTGATGGAGATCAAGATGATGGAGATCATGGTGTCTTGCCGGTGATGATGGAGATCATCCCGGTGCTTTCAACATGGAGATCTAAAGCACAAGTTCATGGCCATATCATGTCACTTATGAATTGCATGTGATGTTAATCCTTTTATGCACCTTGTTTTGCTTAGTACGACAATAGCATTATAAGGTGATCCCTCACTTAAATTTCAAGATAAACTGTGTTCTCCCCGAGTGTGCACCGTTGCAAAAAGTTCGTCGTGTTGAGACACGACGTGATGATCAGGTGTGATAGACTCTATGTTCACATACAACGGGTGCAAGCCAGTGTTGCACGCGCTGAACACTCGGGTTAAACTTGACGATCCTAGCATGTACAGACATGGCCTCAGAACACAAGAGACCGAAAGGTCGAACATGAGTCATATAGTAGATGTGATAAACATAATGATGTTCACCATTGAAGCCACCTCAACTCACGTGATGATCGGACTTGAGTTGGTGGATTTGGATCATGTGACACTCAGATGACCTGAGGGATGTCAATTTGAGTGGGAGCTTTAGTAATTTTATTAACTAAACTCATTATCTTGCACAATAGTCTAAGTAAACTTTGCATATTTATGCTGTAGATCAATGGCTCACGCAGTAGCACCCCTGAATTTTAATGCGTTCCTAGAGAAAGCTAAGTTGAAAGATGATGGAAGTAACTTTGTTGGCTGGGCCCGTAATTTGAGGATTATCCTAATGGCTTCCCAGAAATCATATGTCCTTGATGCACCGCTTGGTGACCAACCAGAAGACATAACCTCCGAAGAGGTTAAGAACGCTTGGGAGGCACGTACTGGAGATTACTCAATAGTTCAGTGTGCAATATTGTATGGCTTAGAACCGGGACTTCAAAGACGTTTTGAACGTCATGGAGCATATGAGATGTTCTAGGAGATGAAGTTTATCTTTCAGAAGAACACCCGGATCGAGAGGTATGAAACCTCTGATAAGTTCTATGCTTGCAAGATGGAGTAGAACGGGTCTATCAGTGAACATATACTCAAAATGTCTGGGTATTCAACTAGTCTAGCGGAGTTGGGAATTGCCCTTCCGCCAGAGGCGACCACTGACAGAGTTCTTCAATCACTGCCACCTAGTTACCAGAGCTTTGTGATGAACTATAACATGCACGGGATGAACAAGTCAGTCGCCAAGCTGTTTGCGATGCTAAAAGTCGCTGAGTCTGAAATCCAGAAAGAACATCAAGTGTTGATGGTCAATAAAACCACAAGTTTCAAGAAAAATGGCAAAGTCAAGGGCAAGGGCAAGAAGGGTAAAACCAAGAAGGATGGCAAAGCAATTGCTACTCCTGTAAAGAAGCCCAAGCATGGACCCAAGCCAGAAACTGAGTTCTTTCATTGCAAGGGAACTGGTCACTGGAAGCGGAACTGCCCCAAGTACCTGGCTGACAAGAAGGCGGCCAACAACAAACAAGGTATATATGATATACATGTTATTCATGTGTACCTTACTAGCTCTCGTAGTAGTGCTTGGGTATTTGATACCGATTCGGTTGCTCACATTTGCAACTCAAAGCAGGAAGTACGGAATAAACGAAGGCTGGCAAAGGACGAAGTGACGATGCGCGTGGGAAATGGTTCCAAGGTTGATGCGATCGCCGTCGGCACGCTCTCTCTTCGATTACCATCGGGATTAGTGATGAACCTGAATAATTGTTATTTAGTGCCTGCGTTAAGCATGAACATTATATTTGGATCTTGTTTATTGCGAGACGGTTACTCACTTAAATCAGAGAATAAAGGTTGTTCTATTTATATGAGTAATATCTTTTATGGTCATGTACCCAATGTTAGGGGTTTATTCATATTGAATCTTGATAGTGATGACACACATGTTCATAACATTGATGCCAAAAGATGTAGAGTTGATAATTATAGTACCACTTTCTTGTGGCACTGTCGTTGACGTCATATTGGTGTAAAACACATGAGGAAGCTCCATGCTGATGGACTTTTGGAGTCACTTGATTTTGAATTACTTGACACATGTGAACCATGCCTTACGGGCAAGATGACTAAAACGCCGTTCTCTGGAACAATGGAACGGGCGAATGACTTATTGGAAATCATACATACTGATGTGTGAGGTCCAATGAATGTTACAGCGCATGGTGGATATCGTTATTTTCTCACCTTCACTGATGACTTAAGTAGATATGGGTATATTTACTTAATGAAACACAAGTCTGAAGCGTTTGAAAACTTCAAGCAATTTCACAGTGAAGTTGAGAATCATCGTAACAAGAAGATTAAGTTCCTACGATCTGATCGAGGAGGTGAATATCTGAGTTATGAGTTTGGCAGTCACTTAAGACAGTGTCGAATTGTTTCACAGTTGACACCGCCCGGAACACCACAGCGTAATGGTGTGTCCGAACGTCGTAATCGAACCTTATTAGATATGGTGCGTTCTATGATGTCTCTTGCTGATTTGCCCCTATCGTTTTGGGTTATGCATTAGAGACAACTGCATTCACTTTATATAGGGCACCATCAAAATCCGTTGAGACGACGCCATATGAACTATGGTTTGGCAAGAAGCCAAAGTTGTCGTTTCTTAAAGTTTGGGGATGTGATGCTTATGTCAAAAAGCTTCAGCCTGAAAAGCTGGAACCCAAAGCAGAGAAATGTGTCTTCATTGGATACCCGAAAGAGACAGTCGGGTATACCTTCTATCTCAGATCTGAAGGCAAAGTGTTTGTCGCTAAGAACGGAACATTTCTCGAGAAAGAGTTTCTCTCGAAAGAATTGAGTTGGAGCAAACTAGAGCTTGATGAGGTTATTGAACCTTTACTTCAACCAGAAAGTAGCGCAACACAGAAAGATGTTTCTGTGGAACCTACGACGATAGAAGAGGAAGTTAATGATGAGGATCATGAAGCTTCGGATCAAGCTGCTATTGAACCTCGTAGGTCGACAAGGCCGCGTACTACCCCTGAGTGGTACGACAACCCTGTCGTGGAGGTTATGTTGTTGGACAACAATGAACCTATGAGTTATGGAGGAGCAGTGATGGGCCTGGATTCCATGAAATGGTTAGAGGCCATGAAATCCGAGATGAGATCCATGTATGAAAACAAAGTATGGACTTTGGAAGTATTACTTGAAGGGCGAATGGCCATTTAGAACAAATGGATCTTTAAGAAGAACACAGACGCAGATGGTAATGTCACCGTCTATAAAGCTCAAGGAGACTTTTTCGCAAGTTCAAGGAGTTTACTACGATCAGACTTTTTCACCACACATCGGCCGACTCCTACCTGCATCTAGAGTATTAAGTTCATGAAGAACAGAGTAACACATTAAGAAAGATGACATGATGTAGAAGTATCAATTCAAGCAATATAATGAAAACCCCATCTTTGTACCCTTGATGGCAACAATGCAATGCGTGCCTCGCTACCCCTACTATGTCACTAGGTGAGGACACCGCAAGATTGTACCCAAAACCAAGCACTTCTCCCATTGCAAGAATTACCAATCTAGTTGGCCAAACCAAACCAATAACTCGAAGAGACTTGCAAGGATATAAAATCATGCAAATAAGAATTCAGAGGTGCAAGTAAGATTCATGGATAATTTGAACATCAACTCACAATTCATCTAATCTTGACAAACACACCACAAAAGAGGATTACATCGGATGGATCTCCATGAAGATCGTGAAGAATATGGTATTGAAGATCAAAGAGAGAGAAGAATCCATCTAGCTACTAGATATTGACCCATAGGTCTGTGGTGGACTACTCACGCATCATCGAGGGGCAATGGGTTTGATGTAGGTGCCCTCCGTGATTGATTCCCCCTCCGGCCGGTCACCGGAGAAGTCCCCAAGATTGGATCTCTCGGGAAGAGTCACTTCTGGCTGCGAAAAAGTATTTGCATTGCTATTTTTGATCTTGGGGGAATATTTTGGTATTTATAGGTTGAATAATAGGGTTAGGAGACATTCCAGGGAGCGACAGGCCTGCTAGGCGTGGCGAGGTGGGCCGATGCCTAGCAGGCTTGTGGCGCCCTGGCATCTCCCCTGCCGTGCACTCCAAGCTTGATCGACTTGTTTCCTTCCAGAAAAAATCCTTCTAAAGGTTTTATTCCATTTGGACTTCGTTTAATATCCCAAATCTGCAAAACTCAAAAACAAGGAAAAAACAGAAACTGGCACTTGGCTCTAGATTAATAGGTTAGTCCCAAAAATAATACCAAATAGCATATTAATGCATATAAAACAGCCAAAACAGATAATATAATAGCATGCCATCATAAAAAATTATAGATACATTGGAGAGGTATTAGGGGGTTACACCTCCGCTACAACGACGTCGCTCGGGCATAGGCTCTAGGGTGTGGGGGGCTACCCGTACGCCCAATGGCCCATCCTGAACTGGCACTACTTCACCAACCCGTGACACTCTCACATAATAATGAGCAGGCTCTATACGCCTAGAGCACCCCTGAGGATGCGGAGGGGTTCCCAGCCATGCAATGTGGCAGCCACAACTCCACGCTGGTGGAGAAGTCAACACTCCCAATCGATGGCTATGCCCATGCAATGTGGATGCCCTACAGTAAACGCTAGGGGAGGACGAAGACTAGCCAAGGTGTCAGACGCGGTGTTTGCATGCTTCCTTTTTGTGTTTGAATTGCCACATTTTGAAATGAAGCTTGAAGAGTTGAGAGCTCTAAATTTAAAAGAAAAGGGAGTGGGGACTTTTTCTCTCATTTCTCTCTCGGTTTACCGGTCTTGAACCCTATTCTTTGGATTGATGTTTCGCAAGGCACCGTGCACTCCGGCCCACCTCAGGAAATGGTGGTGACCCCTGTCGCCTTAGGGGCATGCACTTTTGTGCAGTTGACCCCCACTCGGGGGCTCCGACCATTAGTAGACATCAAGAATGGGGC
Source organism: Hordeum marinum (assembly GCA_022496015.1). NCBI lineage: Eukaryota > Viridiplantae > Streptophyta > Magnoliopsida > Poales > Poaceae > Hordeum > Hordeum marinum. The sequence continues at coordinate 179,675,658 of CM039674.1, forward strand.
TCGGAGGCCCTAGTACTGGGCTCTCCTGAGGTAGAACCTAGCAGGGTAGAAAGGGGGCCACTCGAGCATCAAAGGGGCTCCTGAGCAACACTCCTCAGGAGCCTTACTGGTCATATAGCCACTCACTACCCTCGATGCCGTCCTTGGTGATCTGGTCGGCATCGATGGTGTCGAGGCCTCACCTCGTGGTTGTGTCCTTGGTGATCCGGTCATATACCACGACAACAGGGAAATGCACGTGACTAGGACCTGCAGACGTAGAGCCACTTGAGCGTCAAAGGGGGTTCCTGAGCAGCGCTCTTTAGGAGCCTTACCGGTCATATAGCCAATCGCTGCCCTCGATGTCGTCCTTGGTAATCCGGTCGGCATCGAGGGTGTCGAGGCCTCACCCTGTGGCTTGATACGTCTCCATCGTATCTATCATTTTTGATTGTTTCATGCCAGTATTCTCATACACTTTTGGCAACTTTATATATTATTTTTGGGACTAACATATTGATCTAGTGCCTAGTGCCAGTTCCTGTTTGTTGCATGTTTTTTGTTTCATAGAAAATCCATATCAACCGAAATCCAAATGGGATAAAAACTGACGGAGATTTGTTTGGAATATATATGAATTTTGGGAAGTGGACTCAACAGAAGGCGGTGCCCGAGGGCCCCACAAGACTGCCAGGTGCGCCCTAGGGGGTAGGGCGTGCCCTGAGGGCTTGTACCCACCACTTAGATCTCTTGGAGCTGTCCATTGGCCGCAAGAAATCTAATTTTTGGATAAAGATCCCCTCAAAATTTCAGCCCGATCGGAGTTACGGATCTCTGGATATTTAAGAAACGATGAAAGGACAGAATCTGAGAACGCATAAATAGAAGGAAACAGAGAGAGAGAGAGAGATCAAATTTCGAAGGGGCTCTCGCAACCCGAGGGGAAACAACTCGAGCCTCCATCCAGGCCATGGACCAGAGGGGAAACCCTTCTCCCATCTAGGGGGAAGGTGAAGGAAGAAGAAGAAGGAGGGGGGCTCTCTCCCCCTCTCTCCCGGTGGCACCGGAACACCGTCGGGGCCATCATCACGACGACGATCTACTGCAACAACTCCGCCATCTTCACCAACACCTCCATCACCTTCCCCCATCTATCTATAGCGGTCTGCTCTCCTGCAACCCGCTGCACCCTCTACTTGAACATGTTGCTTTATGCTTCATATTGTTATCCAATGATGTGTTGCCATCCTATGATGTCTGAGTGGATTTTTTGTTGTCCCATTGGTTGATTGATGATCATAATTGGTTTAAGTTGCATGTTTTGTTATTGGTGCTGTCCTATGGTGCCCTCCATGTAACGCAAGCGTGAGGGATCCTCGCTGTAGGGTGTTTCAATGTGTTCATGATTTGCCTATGGTGGGTTGCTTGAGTGACGGAAACATAAACCCGAGTAGGTGGGTTGTTGCATATGGGAGTAAAGAGGACTTGATACCTTATAATGCTATGGTTGGGTTTTACCTGAGTGATCTTTAGTAGTTGTGGATTCTTGCTAGAGTTCCAATCATAAATGCATATGATCCAAGTAGACAAAGTATGTTAGCTTATGCCTCTCCCTCATATAAAATTGCTGTAATGATTACCGGTCTAGTTATTGATTACCTAGGGATGATTCCGCAACTCCTGCCACCACTTTTCCACACTCATTAAATTAACTTAGTTGTTTCTTTATCTTAGCGGCCCCTAGTTTTTATTTACATGCTCTTTATTATCTCGCAAACCTATCCTGTTACACCTACAAAGTACTTCTAGTTTTATACTTGTTTTAGGTAAAGCGAATGTTAAGCGTGCATTGAGTTGTATCGGTGGCCGATAGAAATTGAGGAAATATTTGTTCTACCTTTAGCTCCTCGTTGATTTCGACACTCTTACTTATCAAGAAATGCTACAACTGATCCCCTACACTTGTGGGTTACCAAGACCTTTTTCTAGCGCTGTTGCTGGGGACCAATAGCATGGGGTGAATATTCTCGTGTGTGCTTGTTTGCTTTATCACTAAGTAGATTTTATTTGCTGTTCTAAGTTGTTCTCTATCTTTATATATGGACATGGAACATGAAATACCAAAAAAATTAGGTGTACTTGCTACCCATGGAGATGGGGTACCTCCTAAAACCCTCGATGCTAGTTATGTGGAAAATATTATGCAGTACTTTGATAATCCTGAGAAAACCCCATTCAACTTGATAATGGGATACACGTTGGATAGACGTGAATACTTTAGGGATTATCGCTTATCTCAAAAAGGGAAACACTTATGGGATCAAATTAGAATACTTGGATGGTTTGCCTGGGATGCATGCTTGAGAGTGACTTTACTTGTTGCTCTAATATAGAAGCTCGACACCTTCCCTTTCAATGCAAATTTAATGATAATGAAACCTTAGCTTCATATGCTAAAGGTATTTATGATTACTATGATGTGGAGCGAAAAGAAGAATTTGTTGTATTTAAAGGTGCTTATGAAATGGCTTCTTTGCTTGAAAATTATGATGATGATGTTCCTTACGAATCTGAAATTTTTTCCATAGTTAAATATTGCTATGATAATTATGATTGCAATGATGATATTATTGAATTTATTGAAAGAATGACCGCTGCTTTGGAAGAGATTAATATCTTGCAGGAACCTATGGAAGAAGAAATTGCTGAAACTGTGAGCTCATTAGATGAAAAAGATGTGGAGGAGAGTGAAGAACAAAAGGAGGAACAGTGGATTAGCTACCCGTTCCCACCTTCAAATGAGAGTATCTCTTCAACTCATACATTGTTTAATTTCCCTTCGTTCTTACCGAAGGATGAATGCTATGATAATTGCTATGATCCCTTGGATTCGTTTGAAATATCCCTTTTTGATGAACTTGATGTTTGCTATGCTTATAGCCATGATGCCAATATGAATTATGCTTATTGAGATGAACTTTCTATAGTTCCTTATTTAAACATGAAATTTTTGCTATTGCACCCACACATGATAGTGCTCTTTTCTTTTTGAATTGTCCTAACTACACTATATCGGAGAAGTTTGCACTTATTAAGGATTATATAGATGGGTTGCCTTTTACTATTACACATGATGATTTTGATAGATATAATATGCATGTGCTTTCTGCTCCTACTTGCAATTATTATTAGAGAGGAACTAAACCTCCACCTATCTATGTTTCCAATTTGATAAAATTGCAAGAAACTGCTTATGCTATGTATTGGACTTTACTTTGTGTGCATGAGTGGTTCTTTTATGACATGCTGATGCATAGGAAGAGAGTTAGACTTTTCCATTGCATGGTATATATTAATTTCTGCTCAATACTAAATTAAAAATCATTGTTAATTAAAATTGGCTTTGATATACCTTGGGATACGGGTGGATCCATTACTTGAGCACTTTATGCCTAGCTTAATGGCTTTAAAGAAAGCACTGCCAGGGAGACAACCTAGAAGTTTTAGAGAGTCATTTTATTCTATTGTGTGCTTTTAAAAAGTTCAAAACAAAAAAATAAAGAGGGGAACCTAATTTTTTTTCAAAAATAGAAGTGACTGTAAGAAGGATGAGCACCGTTGAAGTGGTGAAGCTCCTTGAACTTTGTTCATGCCTATGGAAACTTTGCAAATCTTGATTACAGAAACTTTACAAACAAAATAATTATCCCCTTGTATAAATCCATTGTATTATAAAAATAATGTGCCAAGATTTTCCTTTAGGATGATTAGATTGCTTGTTTGGTGTGTGCAGTGCAAAAACAGAAACTTTGGTTGTAGTGAATGAATTTACATTATTTACTGGAATGCCAAATGTTTCTGAAATATATACACAGTACTTCCATGCAAATTTTTATTTTTCCTAATTTTTCATAATTTTTAGAGTTATAGAAGTATGGTGAATCTCCAGATTACTACAGACTGTCCTGTTTAAGACATATTCTGTTTTTGATGCATTGTTTTGCTCGTTTTGATGAAACTATCGACTGTATCGGTGGTATAAGCCATGGAAAAATTATAATACAATACCTAAAATGCAAAAATAAAATAGGAATTGGTTGGCAAAAGTACATAAAGTTGTGATTTTTTTTTATACTACAGGATCTCACGAGGGTTTTGTTATGTTTTGTGTGATTGAAGTTTTCATGTTTTGGGTGAGATCACGATGGATGAAGGAATAAAGAGTGGAAAGAGACTAAGCTTGGGGATGCCCAAGGCACCCCAAGGTAATATTCAAGGACTCCCAAGAAACTAAGCTTGGGGATGCCCCGGAAGGCATCCCCTCTTTCTTCTAACAACCATCGGTAATTTTACATGGAGTTATATTTTTATTCGTCACATGATATGCGTAAATCTTGGAGAGTCATGTGATTATTATTTTTATTTTAATAATTCACCATGCTGGTTTGAGAAAGTCCTTGGTTGATTTATATAAGTCTCTTTGCACCTCACTTATATCTTTTGAGTATGGCTTTGTAGAATGCTTCATGTGCTTCACTTATATCATTTGAAGTTTGGATTGCCTGTTTCTCTACCCATACAAAACCGCCATTTGTAGAATGCTCTGTTTGTTCACTTACATTTGTTAGAGCGTGGGCATATCTTTTGTAGAAATAAACTCTCATGCTTCACTTATATCTATTTAGAGAGTTAATAGGAGTTGGTCATTCACATGGTTAGTCATAAAATCCTACATAAAACTTCTAGATCACTGAATATGATATGTTTGATTCCTTGCAATTGTTTCGTGATATGAAGATTGTAATATGAGAGTCATGGTAGTGAGTACTTGTGAATTGTAGAAATACATGTGCTGAAATTTTTGATTCTTGTAGCATCCATGTATGGTGAACCGTTATGTAACGAAGTCGGAGCATGATTTGTTTAATGATTGTAAACCTTTGTGTGAGGGTCAGGAGGCCGCGATGGTTAAATCCTACCAACCTCTCCCCTAGGAGCATGCGTCTAATGCTTTTTTGATAACTAATAGACTTTTGCAATAAGTATGTGAGTTCTTTATGACTAATGTTGAGTCCATGGATTATACGCCCTCTCACCCTTCCACCTTATCTAGCCTCTCTAATACCGCACAACTCTCGTCGGTACATCAAACCGACCTTCCTCAAAACAGCCACCATATATTTTCCTCAAAAAAGCCACCATACCTACTTATTATGGCATTTCTATAACCATTCTTAGATATACTGCCATGCAACTTCCATCGTTTTGTTCAGTATGACATGCACCATCATTTTCATATTGCTTTGCATGATATTAAGACTCCTTGCATGACATTTTCATGGCTTGTCCATTTTTTGATGTCATTTGCTAGGCTAGATCGTTCCACATCCCGGTATCCTACCGGAAGCATTCATATAGAGTCATATTTTTATTCAAGGTATAGAGTTGTAAGTAAATAAAAGTGTGATGATTTTCATTATTAGAGCATTGTCCCGTGTGAGAAAAGGATGATGGAAGCTATCATTCCCTAACAAGTTGGGAGGAGTCTCCGGACTTTACAAAAAAATAAAAGAGGCCAGCGAAGCCCAAATAAAAAAGGAGAGGCCAAAGATGCCCACCAAAAAACTAAAAAAAAAATAAAAAAATGAGAGAAAGATAGAAGGGACAATGCTACTATATTTTTCCACACTTATGCTTCAAAGTAGCGCCATAATCTTCATGATAGAGAGTCTCCTATTTTATCACTTCCATATAGTAGTGGGATTTTCATCATTTGCACGACCACTTAGTTTTCTTTTTGAGATTTCAAACACTTATATCTCTAGTGCACCCGTTGCATGGCAATCCCTACTCACCCACATTGATATCTATTGATGGGCATCTCCATAGCTCGTTGATACGCCTAGTTGATGTGAGACTATCTTCTCGTTTTTCCTCATCACCTCCATCATATTTTATTCCACCTATAGTGCTATATCCATGGCTCACGGTCATGTATTGCGTGAGAGTTGAAAAGGTTTGAGAACAAAAAAGTGCGAAACAATTGCTTGACTTGTCATCGGGGTTGTGCATGATTTAGATACTTTGTGTGGGGAAGATGGAGCATAGCTAGATCATATGATTTTATAGGGATAAGTTTCTAAGGCCATGTTATTTCTAAAGGACACAATTGCCTTGTTGGTGTGCTCAAAGTATTTTTGTTTTTATATCAATATAAGCTATTGCTTTGAAACACTTGTATCTTAATATTCATGCCATGATTAGCTTATATGATCAAGATTATCCTAGGTAGCATTCCACATCAAAAAATATCCTTTTTATCATTTACCTACTCGAGGATGAGCAGGAATTAATCTTGGGGATGCTGATACGTCTCCGTCATATCTATATTTTTTGATTATTTCATGCCAATATTCTACAACTTTCATATACTTTTGGCAACTTTTTATATTATTTTTGGGACTAACATATTGATCCAGTGCCCAGTGCTAGTTCCTGTTTATTGCATGTTTTTTGTTTCGGAGAAAATCCATATCAAACGAACTCCAAACGGGGTAAAAACTTATGAATTTTGGGAAGTGGAATCAACAGAAGGCGCTGCCCGAGGGGCCCACAAGGCTTCCAGGCGCGCCCTGGGGGGTAGGGCGTGCCCGTAGGTGTTGTGGACACCCCTTAGGTGGGTTGGAGCTGTCCTTTCGCCGCAAGAAAGCTAATTTCTGTATAAAGATCCCCTCAAAATTTCAGCACAATCGGAGTTATGGATCTCCGGATATTTAAGAAACGGTGAAAAGCCAGAATCTGAGAGCGCAGAAACAGAGGTCCACTCTCCCGCAACCCGTTGTACCCTCTACTTGAACATGGTGCTTTATGCTTCATATTATTATCCAATGATGTGTTGCCATCCTATGATGTCCGAGTAGATTTTTGTTGTCCTATTCGTTGATTCATGATCATGATTGGTTTGAATTGCATGTTTTGTTATTGGTGATGTCCTATGGTGCCCTCCATGTCATGCAAGCGTGAGGTATCCTTGCTGCAGGGTGTTGCAATGTGTTCATGATTTGCCTATGGTGGGTTGCTTGAGTGACAAAAGCATAAACCCGAGTAGGTGGGTTGTTGCATATGGGAGTAAAGAGGACTTGATACCTTATAATGCTATGGTTGGGTTTTACCTTAATGATCTTTAGTATTTGTGGATGCTTGCTAGAGTTCCAATCCTTAGTGCATATGATCCAGGTAGAGAAAGTATGTTAGCTTATGCCTCTCCCTCATATAAAATTGCAATAATGATTACCAGTCTAGTTATCGATTGCCTAGGGACAATTCCGCAACTCCTACCACCACTTTTCCACACTCGTTAAACTAACTTAGTTGTTTCTTTATCTTAGCGGCCCCTAGTTTTTATTTACGTGCTCTTTATTTTCTTTCAAACCTATCCCGTTACACCTACAAAGTACTTCTAGTTTTATACTTGTTCTAGGTAAAGCGAACGTTAAGCATGCTAGAGTTGTATCGGTGGTCAATAGAACTTGAGGGAATATTTGTTCTACCTTTAGCTCCTCATTGGTTTGGAAACTTACTTATCGATAAAGTATACAACTGATCCCCTACACTTGTGGGTTATCATGGCTGCATCTTTGGCCTGACGCAGCTGCGATGGTAGGGAAATGAGCGGGAGTGGGACCAGTAGACATAGAGTGCCGAAAAGGCCCCCAGACCCACTACACACGCAAGTAGAGGAAGCCCAGTGCAACATGACCCGTCCTTCGGAAGTACGTTCAAGGGTAATTCTCCAAAATACATGAAAAAAAAGTTGATATTAGTCCACATGCATAACCTTGCCAGGAAAACAAAGAGGCTGCTCAGGGAGACCCGTAGGCGCTGCCACCCATGCCGTCGCCCCCGCCGATGGCCTCGTGCCCCCTAGCCGCAGCTTGGTCCTCAGCCTCGTCGGAGGAAAACTCCGCTATCAAGTTTTCCACGTGGTCTCTGACCCGCTCGGGGAGGGCGGCACACGTCATTTCAGGCATGGGACAAAGCACCGCACCGAAGTCGAAGTGCGAGTCGAGACGGTGAAGGTGGCTGAAGATGCGCCAGGCCGCCTGTGCAAGGAGGTCGTGGCTCTTCTCCTACCTGAGCATGCGGATCTTCTACGCACCCCCCTCAAGGCACTCCATGACTCTCGAAAAGAAGCCCAGGTGCCCGGCATGATCCGAGACAAAGGGGCTCGAGACGCTCGCGCCGCAGATATCGTCCAAGGCCCCCATGGCCCTCCCGTCGAGGGATTGGAACATCTGGGAGTGCATGTGCTGGAGGCCGAGAGCACATACTACGACTCGGGAAAGGCAATGTTCGGGTACTTACCTCGTGTATGCAACATACTGCGAGTTGTGGCTTGACATGGAAGTTTCCCGAGTCTTGTGGGTAAAGTGTGGAACCTCTGTAGAGTGTAAAACTATTGGAATAGTCGTGTCCACAGTCAAGGACAGTTGGGTGGTTCTTCTTAAACTACGTCCAGTGTTTTCACAAACTGATATGTGTGCGTGTGTGTGTTGGTGACAAATGACATACATGAGATAAGTCAGATGACTTGGCATGCTGATTGAACATGGCATGTTCAACCCTTGGTTATATTTATATTTATAACCTGTTCACATGGATACTTGCAACCTCATGATGCATACTGTTACAAGAAATTGATCACGACGTTGCACACAAAATCAGCTTTCTGCAAAACTTACCTACTTTGTGCTATAATATGTATTGTTATACCTTGTTCCAAAACATGGTTTGCTTGCGAGTATATTCAAAGTACTCAATGACTTGACACTAGTTATTTAATTGGCGAGGCATGGAAGAGCAGGAATACAGTGAAGAGTTCGTTGGTGACGAACATGCAAACTAGAACGCTTCCTACTCAGAATGAATGTAGGGTTAAGGCAGATGGCATGGGTTCACGCTTTCGACCAAGATTTCCACTTCTAGTTTATGTTTGTTATTTGTCGTTCATGGTCCTATCTATGTAATACTTGACCTTGATGGCCTTTATTTGTGTAAGTCGGTTTGGATGGATGTAAGAATCTTGTTATTCAGCTTTTGTGTGTTCAATGATCATTGATCTTTGGGATCACTGTACACGTGCATTTGGTGATCACGACTTATGATCCAAGAAAGAGACGATAGCTGACTCCAAAGTTGTCAGAATCGTGACTCAAGTCTTAGAATCTTACGACTTCATGATCCAAACTAGCCCCTTCGATTCTAAGATTTTGCTCATAGAATCTAAGTTTCTATGATCCTAGTAGTTATGAATCTACGATTCACGGTCCTACCAACACAACTCCAATCTGATTCAAAATCTCGATTCTCAGAAATTTGGCTGACTCTATAATGGAGGATGAGTACATTGCGACTTTTGAAGCTACAAAAGAAGGTGTTTGGGTGAATAATTTTATTTCTGATCTTGGAGTGGTTCTGGACTCGTCCAAACTGTTGGACCTCTATTGTGATAATAGTGGTCCTATTGCACAAGTCAATGAACAACGGAACCATAATAAAACACAACACATACTCAGGCGTTTTAACCTTATTCTTGACATTGTCGTGAGAGGCGATGTAAACATATCCAAGATACACATGGATGCAAATGTTGTTAATCCATTAATGAAGCATCTCCCACAGTCAAAGCATGAGGAGCACATGAGATCCATTGGCATACAATGCCTAGATGATTGACTCTAGGGCAAGTGGGAGGCTATTGGAGATATGCCCTAGAGGCAATCATGTGATAATTTCATCTCCTATGTATTCATGACTATTTTGTATTGTCCTTGACCATCATGAGTGATATGTATCAATAAGTATGTGACTTATTTGTGAGACTATATATTGTATGGTGATTATTATAATAGTCCCTAGTTGTTAAGGTTATGCGGACACATATCCTTTACTAGTATATGATTCAGTTTATGACTATGTTTCGCAAGTCATGTACATAGAGATGCTAAACTAATAATATGGACTGGCTGGCTAAGCTCACCCAGTTGGACAGAACCACTTTGAGACACAGCAAGATATTTTCATCTGTTAGTCTTAAGTACAATGTATGTGCCCTGTCCTAGACCTGAGGTCCCCGCATGTTCTCGGGATGATTATAAAGGTATCTTCCGTGTGGTTCATGGGACATGCCGCGAGACATAGTTGACCAAGATGGGAGTTGCCCCTCCGTAAGGAGAGATATTCTTTGGGCCATATTGATTGACCAGATTCAGAAAGCATGGCCGTGCGACATGGGTTAAGTGTTAACTCGATTCAGGAATCTACATCATTGTCTCGAGAAGAGATGTTGAGCTACCAGAAGGGTGAAGAGTACTTGCCTTGAGCTTGACAAAATATATCATGAGGCAAAAGTAATGTTGTACATGATAGATTGTTTAGGTTCGTCTAACGGCTTTGAGCACACATGGGATTTGGCACGTTCTGCTAGGAGCCTCTACCCATTATCTACTCGGGTCAAGTCCATGTGTACGTGAACCTATAGGGTCACACACTTAAGGGATTGCAGTCCTTTCAGATTGCATCCAACTGGAAAATGGGACTAGACTCATTGTGTGCCTCAAGTGTTGAGCCCACCTTGGAGATCTATATAAAGGGGAGTGGGAGCACCATTCAGGGTTGAACCTTTTTCTTCCCTTCACAGCCACCGCCACTCCCCACGCCATCATGTCATGTAATTGAACCTAGCAGTCTGTTGCCCATCGCTTCCCCCGTACGTGTGGATACCTTGGAGGCATCGCATGTGCGGTTCTTGGACGAATCGTTTGAGGGACCCGCGAGGAGCTATTCATGGGAGATCATTTACAGGAGGAGTAGATGACGCAGCTGATCGACTACATGCATCACCATCTCAACTTCCGTTGTAGTGATTGTGGGTCTAGTGGTCAACCATATCTAGTGATCTATTTCTAGCAGCATGTTCTTGTTGGAAATATGCCCTAGAGGCAATAATAAATTGGTTATTATTGTATTTCATGGTTCATGATAATTATCTATTGTTCATGCTATAATTGTGTTAACCGGAAACCATAATACATGTGTGAATACATAGACCACAACATGTCCCTAGTGAGCCTCTAGTTGACTAGCTCGTTGATCAATAGATGGTCACGGTTTCATGGCCATGGACATTGGATGTCATTGATAACGGGATCACATCATTAGGAGAATGATGTGATGGACAAGACCCAATCCTAAGCATAGCACAAGATCGTGTAGTTCGTTTGCTAAAGCTTTTCAATGTCAAGTATCGTTTCCTTAGACCATGAGATTGTGCAACTCCCGGATACCGTAGGAATGCTTTGGGTGTGCCAAACGTCACAACGTAACTGGGTGGCTATAAAGGTGCACTACGGGTATCTCCGAAAGTATCTGTTGGGTTGGCATGAATCGAGACTGGGATTTGTCACTCCGTGTGATGGAGAGGTATCTCTGGGCCCACTCGGTAAGACATCATCATAATGAGCTCAATGTGACTAAGGAGTTAGCCACGGGATGATGTATTACGGAACGAGTAAAGAGACTTGCCAGTAACGAGATTGAACAAGGTATGGGGATACCGACGATCGAATCTCGGGCAAGTATCATACCGATAGACAAAGGGAATTGTATACGGGATTGATTGAATCCTTGACATCGTGGTTCATCCGATGAGATCATCGTGGAGTACGTGGGAGCCAACATGGGTATCCAGATCCCGCTGTTGGTTATTGACCGGAGAGGTGTCTCGGTCATGTCTACGTGTCTCCCGAACCCGTAGGGTCTACACACTTAAGGTTCGATGACGCTAGGGTTATAGGGAAAAGGTATACGTGATTACCGAAGGTTGTTCGGAGTCCCGGATGAGATCCCGGACGTCACGAGGACCTCCGGAATGGTCCGGAGGTAAAGATTGATATATAGGAAGTCCAGTTTCGGTCACCGGAAAGTTTTCGGGCTCATCGGTATTGTACCGGGAGTGCCGGGAGGGTGCCGGAGGACCCCCGGGAGGGGTGTGACGACCAGAGGACTTCATGGGCTGTTAGATAAAGTGTGTCAGCCCTTATTGGGCTGGGAAATACTTTTGCTAAAGGCCCATGTGGCTGGAGATAAGGAGATAAGGCAAAAAGGATTTAAAAGGAGGAGATCCACCTCCCTTGTGGGAGGTGGACTCTCCCTTTAATTCGGCCGGCCATCTCCTCTTTGGAGTAGAGGCCAAGCCAGCCCTCCACGTCCCTCCTCCTATATATACTTGAGGTTTTGGATGTTTTGAGATAGGATTTGATCTCTCTCTCTCACGGCGAAGCCCTACCTCTCTTCTTCCTCCTCCGCGGCGCTTAGGCGAAGCCCTGTCGGAATACCTTGCTACTCCACCACCACCACGCCGTCGTGCTGCTGTTGGAGCCCTTCCCCAACCTCTCCTTCCTCCTTGATGGATCAAGGTGTTGGAGACGTCACCGGGCTGCACGTGTGTTGAACGCGGAGGTGCCGTCCGTTCGGCACTTGATCGGATCTACCGCGATCTGAATCGCTGCGAGTACGACTCCATCAACCGCGTTCTTGTAACGCTTCCGCTTAGCGATCTTCAAAGGTATGAAGATCCAATGTCTCCCCACTCGTTTGCTGGTTTCTCCATAGATAGATCTTGGTGACACGTAGGAAAATTTTGATTTACTACTACGTCTCCCAACAGTGGTATCAGAGCTAGGTCTATGCGTAGAATCTATGCACGAGTAGAACACAAAGCAGTTGTGGGCGTCGATTTTGTTAATATGCTTGCCGTTACTAGTCTTATCTTGATTCGACGGTATTGTGGGATGAAGCGGCCCGGACCAACCTTACACGTACGCTTACGTGAGACCGGTTCCACCGCCTGACATGCACTAGTTGCATAAGGTGGCTAGCGGGTGTCTGTCTCTCCCACCTTAGTCGGATTGGATTCGATGAAAAGGGTCCTTATGAAGGGTAAATAGCAATTGGCATATCACGTTGTGGTTTTGACGTAGGTAAGAAACGTTCTTGCTAGAAACCTATAGCAACCACGTAAAAACTTGCAACTACAAATTAGAGGACGTCTAACTTGTTTTTGCAGCATATGCCGTGTGATGTGATATGGCCAAAAGGATGTGATGTGATGCATTGTGATGTATGAGATTGATCATGTTCTTGTAATAGGGTTCACGACTTGCATGTCGATGACTATGACAACCGGCAGGAGCCATAGGAGTTGTCTTACATCATTGTATGACCTGCGTGTCAATCATAAACGCCATGTAATTACTTTACTTTATTGCTAAACGTTAGATGTAGTAGTAGAAGTAATATTTGGCGAGACAACTTCATGAAGACACAATGATGGAGATCATGATGATGGAGATCATGGTGTCGTGCCGGTGACAGTGATGATCATGGTGCCCCGAAGATGGAGATCAAAGGAGCAAGATGATATTGGCCATATCATGTCACTATATTGATTGCATGTGATGTTTATCATGTTTACATCTTATTTGCATAGAACGACGGTAGTAAATAAGATGATCTCTCAATAAAATTTCAAGAAAGGTGTTCACCCTAACTGTGCACCGTTGCTAAGGATCGTCGTTCCGAAGCACCACGTGATGATCGGGTGTGATAGGTTCTAACGTTCGCATACAACGGGTGTAAGCCAGATTTACACATGCGAAACACTTAGGTTGACTTGACGAGCCTAGCATGTACAGACATGGCCTCGGAACACGGAAGACCGAAAGGTCGAACATGAGTCGTATAGAAGATACGATCAACATAGAGATGTTCACCATGGATGACTAGTCCGTCTCACGTGATGATCGGACACGGGCTAGTTGACATGGATCATGTATCACTTGGAAGACTAGAGAGATGTCTATCTAAGTGGGAGTTCATTAATAATTTGATTAAATGAACTTAATTATCATGAACTTAGTCTAAAAATGTCCTTGCAAATTATGTCGTAGATAGCTCGCGCTGTAGCTCCCCAGTTTTATTGATACAATCCTAGAGAAAAGTAAGTTGAAAGTTGATGGTAGCAATAATGCGGACTGGGTCCGTGTTCTGAGGATTGTCCTCATTGCTGCACAGAAAGCTTATGTTTTTGATGTACCGCTAACTGCATCACTCCCTCAAGCGTTGTCTGTAGATGTTGTGAACATATGACAGGCACTTTTTGATGACTACGTGATAGTTCAGTGCGTCATGCATTACGGCTTAGAATTGAGGCTTCAAAATGTTTTGAACGTCACAGAACATATGAGATGTTCTAGGAGCTGAGATTGTGATCTCAAGCTCGTGCCTATGTTGAGAGGTATGAGACCTCCAACAAGATTCTTTGCCTGCAAGATAAAGGAGAATAGCTTAATCGGTGAGCGTGTTCTCAGATTGTCTGGGTGCTACAATCACTTGAATCAAATGGGAGTTAATCTTCCAGATGAGATAGTGATTAATGCAGTTCTCCAAGTCACTGCCACCAAGCTACTAGAGCTTCGTGATGAACTATAACATGCCAGGGATGGATAAGATGATCCCTGAGTTGTTCGTGATGTTTGACACCACGAAGGTAGAAATCAAGAAGGAGCATCAAGTGTTGATGGTTAAGTGAAACCACTAGTTTCAAAAGGGGCAAGGGCAAGAACGGAAAACTTCAGGAATGGCAAGCCAGTTGTTGCTCTAGTGAAGAAACCCAAGGTTGAGCCCGAACCCGAGACTAAGTGCTTCTGTTATGAGGAGAATGTTCGCTGAAGCGAAAAAAAACCCTAGATGCTTGGTAGATAAGAAGGCTGGTAATGTCGATGGAAGTATATTTGATATACGTGTTAGTGATGTGTACCTTGCTGGTACTCCTAGTAGCACCTGGGTATTGGATACCGGTTCGGTTGCTAAGTGTTAGCAACTCGAAATAAAAGCTACGGAGTAAATGGAGACTAGCTAGGTGAAAGGTGACGATGTGTGTTGGAAGTATTTCCAAGATTGATGTGATCACCATCGCACGCTCTCTCTACCTTCAGGATTTGTGATAAACCTAAATAAATGTTATTTGGTGTTTGCGTTGAGCATGAACGTGATTAGATCATGATTAGTGCGATACGGTTATTCATATAAGTTAGAGAATAATGGTTATTCTGTTTACATGGATAATGCCTTCAATGGTCATGCACCCACTCGAAATGGTTTATCGAATCATGATCGTAGTAGTACACATATTCATAACATTGGTACCAAAAGATACAAAGTTAATGATGATAGTACCACATGCTTGTGGCACTGCCACGTAATGTCATATTGGTATAAATCGCATGAAGAAACTCCATGATGATGGATTTTTTTGACTCACTCGATTTCGAATCGGTTGAGACATGCGAGCCATGCCTCTTGGGCAAGATGACTGAGACCCCGTCATCCAATATGATGGAGCGGGCAAGTGGCTTATTGGAATTAATACATGTTGATGTATGTGGTCCAATGAGTGTTGAAACACACAGTGGATATCGTTGTTTTTCTTTACCTTCACTGATGATTTGAGTAAATATGGGGATATTTACTTAATGAAACACGAATCTGAAATATTTGAAAGGTTCAAGGAGTTTCAGAGTGAAGTTAAAGATCATCGTGACAAGAAGATAAATGTCTATGATATGATCATGGAGGTGAATATCTAAGTTACGAGTTTGGTATGCAATTTTAGACAATGTGGAAATTGTTTCACAGCTCACGCCTCCTGGAACACCATAGTGTGATGGTGTGTTCGAACGTCGTAGTCGTGCTCTATTGGATATAGTGAGTACTATGATGTCTCTTATCGTTTTACCACTATCGTTATGGGGTTATGCATTAAAGACAAATTCATTCACTTTAACAGGGCACAATCTAAGTCTGTTGAGATGACACCGTGAGAATTATGGTTTGACAGAAGCCTAAGCTGTCATTTCTTAATGTTTGGGGCTGCGACGCTTATGTGAAAATGGGTTTTTCACCAAGCGAGCTCGAACCCAAAGCAGACAAATGCATCTTCATAGAATACCCTAATGAGACATTGGGTATACCTTCTATCTCAGATCCAAGCGCAAAAGGTGTTTGTTGCTAAGAACGGGTCCTTTCTTGAGAAAGAGTTTCTCTCGAAAGAATTGAGTGGGAGGAAGATAGAACTTGATGAGGTTGTTGAACCTTTGTTTCAACCAGAGAATAGCGCAACACAGAAAGATGTTTCTGTAGAGCCTACTCAGTTGAAAAGGAAGTTAATGATGATGATCATGAAGCTTCGGATCAAGTCACTATCGAACCTCGTAGGTCGACAAGGACGCGTACTGCTCCTGAGTAGTACGACAACCCTGTCTTGGAAATCATGTTGTTGGACAACGATGAACCTACGAACTATGGAGAAGCGATGGTGGGCCCGGATTCCAACAAATGGCTAGGAGCCATGAAATCCGAGAAAGGATCCATGTATGAAAACCAAGTATGGACTTTGGTAGACTTGCCTGTTGAATGGCGGGTCATTGAGTACAAATGGATCTTTGAGATAAACATAGACGCTAATGGTGAGATGTCACCGTTTATAAAGCTCGACTTGTCGCAAAGAAGTTTCCGCCAAGTTCAAGGAGTTGACTGCAATGAGATTGTCTCATCTGTAGCGATGCTAAAAGTCTATTAAAATTTTGTTAGCAGTTGCTGCATTTTTCGATTATGAAATCTGGTAGATGGATGACAAAACAAGGTTTCCGTAATGGTTTCTGTGAGGAAGAGTTGTATGTGATACAACCAGAAGGTTTTGTCAATCCTAAGGATGCTAATAATATGCACACTCCAGCGATCCTTCTATGGACTGGAGCAAGCATCTCGGAGTTGGAATATATGCTTTGATGAGGTGATCAAAGTGTTTAAGTTTATACAAAGTTTATGAGAAACTTGTATTTGCAAGAAAGTGAGTGGGAGCACTATGGAATTTCTTATAAGAATATGTAGTTGACATATTATTGATCGGAAATGATGTAGAATTTCTGGAAGAGCATGAAGGGTTGTTTGAAAAGTTTTTTTTCAAAGGAAGACCCAGATAAAGCTACTATTTTATTGAGCATCAAGATCTATAGGGATAGATCTATTCGCTTGATAAGTTTTTTCGACGAAGACATACCTTGACAAGTTTTTGAAGGAGTTCAAAATAGATGGGTCAAAGAAGGAGTTCTTGACTGTATTGTAAGGTGTGAAATTGAGTAAGACTCAATACCCGACCACGGCAGAAGATAAAGAAGAGATGAGTGTCATCTCCTATGCTTTAGCCATAGGCTCTATATAGCATGCCATGCTGTGTACCGCACCTGTGTGTGCCTTGCCATGAGTCTGTCAAGGGGTACAAGAGTAATCCAAGAGTGGATCACTAGACAGCGGTCAAAGTTAGCCTTAGTAACTTGAGAACTAAGGAAATATTTCTCGATTATGGAGGTGATAAAGAGTTCATCGTAAAGTGTTACGATGATGCAAGCTTTAAAACCAATCCGGATGACTCTTAGTAGAAATATGCCCTAGAGGCAATAATAAATTGGTTATTATTGTATTTCATGGTTCATGATAACTGTCTATTGTTCATGCTATAATTGTGTTAACCGGAAACCATAATACATGTGTGAATACATAGACCACAACATGTCCCTAGTGAGCCTCTAGTTGACTAGCTCGTTGATCAATAGATGGTCACGGTTTCATGGCCATGGACATTGGATGTCATTGATAACGGGATCACATCATTAGGAGAATGATGTGATGGACAAGACCCAATCCTAAGCATAGCACAAGATCGTGTAGTTCGTTTGCTAAAGCTTTTCAATGTCAAGTATCGTTTCCTTAGACCATGAGATTGTGCAACTCCCGGATACCGTAGGAATGCTTTGGGTGTGCCAAACGTCACAACGTAACTGGGTGGCTATAAAGGTGCACTACGGGTATCTCCGAAAGTATCTGTTGGGTTGGCATGAATCGAGACTGGGATTTGTCACTCCGTGTGATGGAGAGGTATCTCTGGGCCCACTCGGTAAGACATCATCATAATGAGCTCAATGTGACTAAGGAGTTAGCCACGGGATGATGTATTACGGAACGAGTAAAGAGACTTGCCAGTAACGAGATTGAACAAGGTATGGGGATACCGACGATCGAATCTCGGGCAAGTATCATACCGATAGACAAAGGGAATTGTATACGGGATTGATTGAATCCTTGACATCGTGGTTCATCCGATGAGATCATCGTGGAGTACGTGGGAGCCAACATGGGTATACAGATCCCGCTGTTGGTTATTGACCGGAGAGGTGTCTCGGTCATGTCTACGTGTCTCCCGAACCCGTAGGGTCTACACACTTAAGGTTCGATGACGCTAGGGTTATAGGGAAAAGGTATACGTGATTACCGAAGGTTGTTCGGAGTCCCGGATGAGATCCCGGACGTCACGAGGACCTCCGGAATGGTCCGGAGGTAAAGATTGATATATAGGAAGTCCAGTTTCGGTCACCGGAAAGTTTTCGGGCTCATCGGTATTGTACCGGGAGTGCCGGGAGGGTGCCGGAGGACCCCCGGGAGGGGTGTGACGACCAGAGGACTTCATGGGCTGTTAGATAAAGTGTGTCAGCCCTTATTGGGCTGGGAAATACTTTTGCTAAAGGCCCATGTGGCTGGAGATAAGGAGATAAGGCAAAAAGGATTTAAAAGGAGGAGATCCACCTCCCTTGTGGGAGGTGGACTCTCCCTTTAATTCGGCCGGCCATCTCCTCTTTGGAGTAGAGGCCAAGCCAGCCCTCCACGTCCCTCCTCCTATATATACTTGAGGTTTTGGATGTTTTGAGATAGGATTTGATCTCTCTCTCTCACGGCGAAGCCCTACCTCTCTTCTTCCTCCTCCGCGGCGCTTAGGCGAAGCCCTGTCGGAATACCTTGCTACTCCACCACCACCACGCCGTCGTGCTGCTGTTGGAGCCCTTCCCCAACCTCTCCTTCCTCCTTGATGGATCAAGGTGTTGGAGACGTCACCGGGCTGCACGTGTGTTGAACGCGGAGGTGCCGTCCGTTCGGCACTTGATCGGATCTACCGCGATCTGAATCGCTGCGAGTACGACTCCATCAACCGCGTTCTTGTAACGCTTCCGCTTAGCGATCTTCAAAGGTATGAAGATCCAATCTCTCCCCACTCGTTTGCTGGTTTCTCCATAGATAGATCTTGGTGACACGTAGGAAAATTTTGATTTACTACTACGTCTCCCAACAGTTCTTAGGTTCGCAATAGAAAATTTTATTTGGCGCTAGCGTACCGTACCACATGTTCCATTAGGGCCCCTTGACGTAGCACCTTGATGACCCACAAGTATAGCATACCAATCGTAGCCCTTTCAATAAGAAAGAGTGACAAATCCACCGATAGCCAATTAGAGCAGAAGGAATTGATACGAAGTTTCAGCAAGGTATTCTCTGCAAGTTCTGAGTAATAGTGATAGATAGTTTTGTAGCAGGATAATTCATCATAAGTGACTAGAAACAATAGTAGCAAGTGCGCAGCAAGATAGCCAATCATTTTTTATAGAAAAGCACGTGCCTGAAAATTCTCTTATATAAAGCAAACACTTCCGAGGACACAAGGGAAGCTTTGTTTACACATGTTGAGTTGATTCGTGTTCGTTACTTTGATAATTTCATATGTGGGTGGACCGATGCTAGGTTGTTGTTATTAGTCGAAAAAGCAACCCAGTTATGATAACCCCCTCTACAAAGCATCCGCAACTATGAAAAAGAATTAAGATTTATCTAACCATAACACGAAACGTCTGGATCTAAATCAGGCCCTCATGAAGCAACACATAAACTGGGGTTTAAGCTTCTGTCACTCTCGCAACCCATCATTTACTTGTTACTTGCTACCTCTTGAGCGTGTGTTGGTTTTCCCTTGAAGAGGAAAGGGTGATGAAGTGAAGTAGATAAGTATTTACCTCAGTGGTTGAGAACCAAGGTATCAATCCAGTACGAGGAACAAGCAGGTCGCCAATGGATGCACCTACACAAACAATAAACTCTTGCCCCCAACACTATAACGGGGTTGTCAATCACTTCACGGTTATTTGCAAGGATTAGATCTGAAAGAGATAGATGTAAATGAGTGTGGAAAGTAAAAGATAAATAAATTTCAGAAAGGTATTGTTGGTATTTTTGATTTATAGTTCTGAAAGTATATGATGGAAAATAGACCAGGGGGCCATAGATTTCAATAAAGGCTTCTCTCTTGAATGCAAATATCATGGTGGGTAAACAAATTACTGTCAGGCAATTGATAGAAAAGCAAATAATCATGTAGTTATCCAAGGCAATGATCATGCATATAGGAATCACGTCCGTGACAAGTAGACCGAAATTATTCTACATCTACTACTATAACTCCACACATCAACCGACTCCTGCCTCCATCTACAGTATTAAGTTCATGAAGAACAGAGTAACACATTAAGAAAGATGACTTGATGTAGAGCGATGAACTCAAGCAATATGATGAAAAACCCATATTGTTACCCTTGATGGCAACAATACAATACGCGCCATGCAACCCCTATTATGTCACTGGGTGAGGACACCCCAAGATTGATGGCAACAATACAATACGCGCCTCCCATTGGAGGAATTACCAATCTAGCTGGCCAAACCAAACCAAAAACTCGAAGAGACTTGCAAGGATATGAAATCATGCAAATAAGAATTCAGAAGAGATTCAAATAAGATTCATGGATAATCTGAACATAAACTCACAATTCATTGGATCTTGACAAACACACCATAAAACAGGGTTACATCAGATAGATCTCCATGAAGATCATGTAGAACATGGTATTGAAGATCAATGAGACAGAAGAAGCCATCTAGCTCCTAGATATGGACCCATAGGTCTGTGGTGTACTACTCACGCATCATCGGAGGGGCAATGGAGTTGATGTAGATGCCCTCCGTGACCGAAACCCCCTTCGGCAGATTACCGGAAAAGGCTCCAAGATCGGGAAAGGAGGCTTCCGGTGGAGGAAAAGTATTTGCGTGGCTCGTTCTGATGTTGGGGGAATATTTTGGAATTTATAGGCCAAGAATTAGGGTTAGGAGACCTGCCGGGAAGCGACAAGCCTGCTAGGCGTGGCCGCCTTGGCCGCGCCTAGGAGGCTTGTGGCTCCCTAGCACCTCCCCTGTCGTGCATCATACCTAAGCTTAATTCCTGCTCGTCCTCGAGCAGGTAAATGATAAAAACAGAATTTTTGATGTGGAGTGCTACCTAACATATTTATCCAAGTAATATTCTTTATTGTGGCATGAATATTCAGATCTGAAAGACTCAAAACAAAATCTTAATATTGATATAAAACAATAACATTTCGAACATACTAGCAAAGCAATTGTATCGATTCAAAATATAATACCAAAAGAAAGTTATCCCTACAATGTAATATGGTCTGGCTATGCTCCATCTTCCCCACACAAAGTATTTACATCAAGACAACCCCAATGAAAAGTCAAGCAATTGTTTTCAAACCTTTATTTTATCAACCTTTTTCAACTCTCGCGCCATACATGAGCATGTTCCATGGATATAGCACTAGAGGTGGAATAGAATATGGTGGAAGTTGTAAAGGAAAGGGAGAAGATAGTCTCACATCAACTAGGCGTATCAATGGGGTATGAAGATGCCCATTCATAGATATCAATGTGAGTGAATAGGGATTGCCATGCAACATATGCACTAGAGCTATAAGTGTATTCAAGCTCAAAAAGAAACTAAGTGGACGTGCATCATGAAGAAAAATTCCACTAGCTACATGAAAGTGAAAAAAATAGGAGACTCTCTATCATGAAGATCATGGTGCTACTTTGAAGCACAAGTGTGGAAAAAGGTAGTAGCAATGTCTCTTCTCTCTTTTCTCTCGTTTTTTATTGGTGGGCATCTAAGGCCTCTTTTAATTTTTTTATTTGGGCTTCGATGGCCTCTTTTTTCCCATAAAGTCCGGAATCTCATCCCCACTTGTGAGGGAATCAAACTTCCATCATCCTTTCCTCATATGGGACATGCTCCATTAATGATAATCGTCACACTTTTATTACAACTCAAAATAAAATTACAACTTGATACCTATGACAAAATATGACTCTATATGCAATATGGAAGTGATGGTGCATGTCATGAAAGGAAATTGTGCGAGTTGCATGGCAATATATCTCGGAATGGCTATGGAAATGCCATAATTGGTAGGTATGGTGTCTCTTTTAAGGAAGGATATATGGTGGCTGTTTTGAGGAAGGTATATGGTGGCTGTTTTGAGGAAGGTGTTTGTTGTACCGGCAAAAGTTGTGCGGTACTAGAGAGGCGAGCAAAGGTGGAAGGGTGAGAGTGCGTATAATCCATGGACTCAACATTAGTCATAAAGAACTCACTAACTCATTGAAAAATTCTATTAGTCATTGAAGCAAAGTATTAAATGCATTCTCCTAGGGGAGAGGTTGGTAGGAGTTAACCATTGCGCACTCCCGACCCTCACACAAAGGTCGACATTGTATAAATAAGTCATGCTTCGACTTCCTTACATACAGGTTCACCATACGTGCATGCTATAGGAATAATCATAGTTACTTCCTAACATCTCTCTTAATATTGCCATCTTTATATCTCAAAACTTTATGTAAGGAATCAAACTTATCAGAAATACTCAATGCACTTCATATGGAAGTTTTTATTATATCCCTCTTGGATGCATATCATATTAGGACTAAATTCATAACCTAGACCAATTACCATGCTATTTTAGAAACTCTCAAAATAATATAAGTGAGGTATGAGAGTTCAAGTATTTCTATAAATCACAAACACCATCATGCTCTAAAAGATATAAGTGAAGCATATAGAGCAAAATTTCCTAACTCAAAAGATATAAGGGAAGCACATAGAGCATTCTAACAAATTCACGATTGAGTGTGTCTACCACAAAAAAGTATGCAACAAGGATGATTGTGGCAAGCTAACAAGCAAAGATTCGTACTATACAAGATGCTCCAACCAAACACATATCACGTGGTGAATAAAAATATAGCCTCAAGTAAATTTATCAATGGATTGAAGACGTAAGAGGGGATACCTTCTGGGGCATCCTGTGACAGCCCAAGTGTTGTCCCTACCTTGTTGGGCATGTAATCTTGTATGAACCTTGTGGTCATGAGTTATGAAATGAGTTTGCTCCTTGTCTGTCCATGTCTTTGTCTCATGCATTCCTGCATCATATCATTCATCATTATGCCATGCATATGGTTCATGTGGTGAGTGTCTTGTCTTTGAGTGTGTGGAGTGTTCTTGTGTTGTGTGGTGCAACAACCCCCTCTCATCACCTCTCATTTTTAACTTGCAAAAAACCCTCTTATTCCTATCTTATTTTCTCATGTTAAAATAACTTGGAATTAGTTATATTAAAAAAATGTTCTGGCATGAGGGTATTATTTTGAGTATGTATGTGTAGCTCTGTGTGATGTTTGAACTTGGGCTCATGGGTTTTGCTAAATAACAGGGGGCTGGCTATTTTTTTTAAAAATATTTACGTTACTTGTCCTAAAAATTATCTTGATATTTTAGTAAATAGGGCATTTTATTTTTGATGTCAAAATATTTTTGTTCTTGCAAAAAACCTTTTATTTTTTCTCTAGAAGGTTTTCTTGTGTTGTAGTTTTTTTAAAGAGAAAACCCCTTGCGATTTTGTTCTGTGTGAGAGAGAGAGAAAGAACTAGGATGGCTCCACCCTGCGCGGCCCAGCCCAGGTGGCCAAGCGCCTTCCTGCCCCGCCGTTCGTCTCCGTCAGCTTGAGGGAGAGAAAGCAAAGAGAGAGTTGTGTCGCCGTGAGTCTTTGCCGTCCATCGTCATCTCCCTCGGGCCTTTTAACCCTCCCCCTTCGGCATGCGTGCCCCCTCTCTAGGATTCGGCGCTCCTCCTTGCGCCGCCGCTATCGCGTTTCTCCCCTCCTTCCTCTCCCTTCTTCACCTTCTTCTTCCGGTTCAGAGAGAGCGGAGTGAAATTTAGAGTAGGTGTGTGTTCGTCTTCGCCATCGTCGCCGCATCTCCAGTGTCCCTCGTCGCCGTTGGAGATGGCGTGCAGCTCGCGGGTGCCGTCCGCGTTCCATTCCCGGTGCTAGGGGGTGAGGAGCACCCTTGCAGCGCCGCCTCGTCATCGCCGTCGACCGCAATTAGAGAAGCTCGTGCCAGGCCATCTTCTTCCTCTTCTTCCCCTATGCCTCGCTGTTGTCCGCGTCCCCGCGCCTCCGAAAACCCCTTGGTGAGCAGCCGATCCCTGCAGCCCCTTCTTCACTCGCATAAGCACGCATTCTCCACCATCGTGTTCTGCCTCTGCCATGCCCCGAGCCGAGCAGAAGCTTGAGCTCGAGCACCCCTTGCCGCCGTTTGGTGCAGGGATGGGTTCCCCTAGGACCCCGTTCACCCTGCTGGTGGTCTCTGTCACCGGAGAGGCCAGCCATCGCCGGAATTCGCCGTCGCTTGCCACTGTCACTCGTGTCTCATTAATTTTCAGTTTCGTCAGTAGTAGGACGTCAGATTGAATTAGTGGGCTCGTCACCCTCCTCTGCTAAGGCCCGTGGCCGTAGCGTAGTGGTAGCACTTGGTGGGTGAGACCGTGAGGTCTAGGGTTCGAACCCCGCAGACCCCCCCCTTTTGTTTTGATTATTTTCTTGTTGTTCTTATTTTCTATTGCATGTGAACTTGCGTGTATGTGTATGTGTATACATACCTGATGGCTGTTTGTTTTTCCCCTTTCTGTTAGATATATATGTATTTGTGTAGTGTGTGTATGTGAAGTGGATATGTGTGTGTGAGTGTATGTGTGTGAGTGTGGTGTCACATGCATGTATATGTGCATATATGCACTTGTGCATATATGTGTGCATATGTGTGTGTGAACAACCACACACATGGGTGTGTGTGTTTTCATGAGTGTATGTGCAATATGCACTTGTGCATATTTTCCATGTGTGTGTATGTGTGGTAGTGGTGTGTAGGTTTGTGGTGTGTGTGTGTGGTGACAAGTGGGCCATGCCCCATTTGTCACACCATATCTATGTTGATGTGTGTCATGTTGTTATGTACTGTTATTTAGCTCTTCTCCTGTTATAGCAATATTACCAAATCTGGATAGGTCCATTTATGATCATGTTCATTTTGGGTAAGTTGTCACTTATAAGAGTGGATGGTGATTGACTATGTAGTTCTTGTCATGTTGCTTCACATGAATATATGAGTATGATACATGAATTTGGGGTAGAAAGACCCAAAGAATCCATTGGTGTAATTAGATTTCACATTTGACCAAGTTTGACATGAGAACCACCCATATAAGTAGGAAACTTGCTGCAAAGCAGCTAACTTAATGTTACTGTTTCACCATGCTAAATATTTCTCTCTGACAATCTACTGTTATTTTTATGCCATGAAGAGTGGTTGCCCTCTTGTGATATGTTGACGATTAGTTCAAGCTCAGTGCTAGTGATTTGAAGTATATGTTGTCTTCTAGCATCCTGTTAATTTTCATGCTATGAGATGGTCTCTATCACCATTAGTTTCAGCTGTCAGCTTGCCATCAGGTTAACTCAGATTCCAGAGAAACTTTTATTTTCACTATGTCCCACATTTCTATTTCATCATGCCAACTTGTGAGCTTCATGCTTATTGATATGTGCCTCCGTTACAGATTGTGTAGTTGGATAAGTTGATAAGTATGTTATGTAGTTTCTGTCAATGCCTTGTTTGTGGTTGTAGGATTCCTGTAGCTCAAGTTGTTAGCTGTGAAAGTTGCTATGTTGTTGTCTTGTGGCAGATTGTTTGTTTTATTGTTTTTTCACTTGTGGGAGCTATAATCCATGGAATTGCTTGATCTTTGGCTCTATTTTGGTTGGTTTTTCATTGCCTATCTAGTGGCTACCTTGGAATGCCAAGGATTAGCCTAGGTTCTTCTTGTCTTGTGTTTCGCCTTCGTATCTTGTCGTGAGCGTATCGTGAGAATCGTAGCTCCGTTTCTTACGTTCTTCATATGCCTTTTTTATCGTTTTTGCATGATGCATCCACATTTTCCATGTTCGTGCATGTCTAAATAACTTAACATAAGGTTCTGTCCAGATTCACTAATAACCAACCCTTTGCATGTGAAACATGACTAGTTAGGATTGCCATGCTAAAACTCTTCATATAATCATGCATCATTCTTGCTTGTGCATTGCACCATGGTTGTTTGTTTATTCTTTTTGTTTCTTTTGGGAAGAAGCGAATGTTGAACCTAAGTACGAAGAGCCAGGCGAGCACAACTACAAGGATCCCGCTACTTGTTCCACTGTTACCAACAGGCAAGATGATCATACCCGGATCCTGATACTATTTTCGCTTGCTAGTTGTCACGTTCTTATCATTACAATTCCGCTACCTACCACTTGAATGTCAGCCTCCTAATTGCCATGATAGCCTCTAACCCTCCATATCCTAGCAAACCTTTGATTGGCTAAGTTACCGCTGCTCAGCCCCTCTTATAGCGTTCTTAGTTGTAGGTACAGGTTGTTCCATGTGATAACATGGATTTGGCATATCACAATATTATCTGTCATTTAATTTAATGCACATATATATCTTGGTATTGGTGGAAAGTCTTGGCCTTTTGCTAGGTGTTTTGTTCTGCTATTACAGCCATAGTTTCTTGTTACCGGTGTTATGTTTCCATACTTTGCGCTCCTAACATGCTCGGGGTTGTTATGGGGACCGCCTTGTTAATTCGGTTAAGATTAAAACTTGTATGGGAAGACCCAACTTTGGTACTACATTTGCTTAATAACTTAATAAAATTTGCATAGGGCTTTACAACCCCATGGATAATTAATCAACCCCCGAGCCAGTGCTCGGCATGACTGTTGGTCCACCCACCTAGGAGTCGGAGGTGCCACCTCGGGGCAACTCGAGGCATTTTCAGGCAATCGTCCACTTTGCATAGACGGATGATGCCCATTGATAGAGAGCACACGGCTCTAGAAGCGGATCTAGCTCACCGGGAGGTCTTGCTGGACTTGTTTTACCTTTATCGAGTGTCTTGCGTGAGGACTCTGACTTTCTTCGGGTTATCTCGAGGTGTTGGAATTCCTTTGGAGTTGCCTAGGACGATCACAAGATCTGTGGTCAAGGCTATTTGTTTAACACCCGGTTATAGTTAACTTGAAGTAAACTCTCATAAAATGCACCAACTCTGTGAGTAACTGTGATCGTCTCTCCTCGTGAACATGATCAGAGAGAGAACACGGTCGGGTTATGATTGATGTAAGTAAGTGTTCAGGATCTCATAGAGGTCATTCTATATTCGATCGTTCATTGTAGGCCACATATTTATCTTCATGTTACGTATGTTTAGCCACCATAAATGCTTAGTGCTGCTTCAAACTAAACACCTACCCCATCCCAACCTTTAAGCTTGAATAGTCTCAGTACCTGGGTGCATGATTGCTGAGTCCTTGTGGCTCACAGATTACTACGACAATCCAGGTACAGGTATATATGAGTTCGTGTAGGATAATCTGACCCAGCTCCAGTGGGAGTATGACAAGGAAAGAGGCAGGATGTATGTGAATTATCCGGATGAGTAGAGGACCGTGGTCGTGATCTTCGGGACTAGCGAGATAGTATTATTTGCATCTGCTTTGTCGCTTGTTTTCGTCCGTAGTCGGACCCTGTCTTTAGATTGATGTTTGAACTCTTCTGTGGATTTGTAATTTAGTATGTGGCGATTGTAAGCCAACTCATATACTCACCTCTTCTGTAATATATGATGTAATTATGCTACACTTACGAATGACAAGATGCACCTCTATCCCTTGCGAGGCCCCCATGCCTTAATATGGATAGGAGCGCATCTTGGGCGTGACAAGTTGGTATTCAGAGCCATATGACCATAGGAGCCTTTGCTTCATTTTGAAACTATTTTGAGTCTAGTTAAATCGGAGAGTAGGATTCTTTTTACTCCTCTTCTATGCTCTAGTGAGGTATTCGACTTAGGAATTTTGGTTCAACTCCTCTTCTCGCTCAAAAAAAAATTTAGGATCACGCGGGTATTTTGGAGTCTATATGATACCAATGTGACAGGGTTCTGTCTTGGTGCCTCCTATCTGACTTGATTTCTTCTAGGGAGTCAAGCTCCAGGGAATGTTGGCACATCGTTATCATTCATCTTCCTTGATATCTCAGGACGGAGAATGTTCGGAATTACTTCAATACTTGTCGTGGTGAGATAAGGTCGGAGTCACCCAGTACTAGGGAGGCGTCCGGGGTACCACCAAGGTTGAGTATCGTTGTGAGTTTGAGGATCCGAGTTAGATGAATTTGCGAAAGCCTCTGGTTATGTGTTGAAGGATGGATACAGTTGGGGTGTAGGATTGCTAGTTGTGTGAGATATTTCCTCCTTGTATCCCCCACACCGGATTGCATAACCAGAAAGTTTTTGGAAGTTCTTAGGTGGGAAATCTTGTAGTTATCTAGGATCATCTTCTTCAGACGTATGTGGGCATATACATTTGTTCCGAGCTACATTGGCTCAATACTTTTGTGTTATTGCAAGTGGCTTCTAATATCTGATGATGTTATCATAACCGAAGAAGCATTCTTACTATTTTTTCAGTAGGAAGGTTGTGATGTTATTTGTTCAATTTGTTTCAAGCATTTGATTCAGCTATTGAATTCATCTTCAGGATGGCTCCACCAACTCGCAACAATTCGGGTCGTGGTGAGGAGCAAGCTGATGTTCCACCACCCCCGCCGCCGCCTCCTCCACCAGAAGCTTGGCAAGCTGTGATGGCCGCAACCAATGTGAACACACAAATGTTGCTCAGGCTGTTCCAAGAAAGGGATCAGGCTCAACAAGCCTTTGAAGGGAATTTTCAGAATCAACCTTAGTTTGCGACACCCAATCAGTTCCTTGCCAACCAGCCCAAGTCTTTCACCTATTGTGAGCAGCCTTTTGATACTGATGATTGGCTCCGTGATATGAGTAAGGATTTTGAGTGCAGAAATGTCAGGTCAGAGGACTTTGTCAGATTTGCATCGTTCCATCTCAAGGGTCAGGCAGCTGATTGGTGGCAGCAGTACAAGGATTCTGGGGGTGGTCGTGTTGTTACTTGGGACGATTTCCGTCGTGACTTCAGGGATCATTACATTCTGACAAGCTTTGTCGAGGAGATGCGTGAGAAGTTCAGGCACTTGAAGCAGGGAAGCAAGTCTGTCTATCCGTACAACATCGAGTTCCAGAATCTAGCTGGCTATGCTAAGTAAGATGTTCCGGATGACAAGGAGATGATCTATCAGTTCAGAGGTGGTCTCAAGGATTACCTTCTTCCAGGCCTAGTTCTTCAAGAGCCTCGTGAGTATGATCAGTTCTACAACATGGCTTTGAAGGTCGAGGCAACTCAACTCAAGTTGGAGAACTCAAGGAAGCGTTCAAGGCTTCATATTCGTCTTCTTCCAGCTCTCAAATGGTTCCTAAGAAGCAGAAGTATTGGGTGCCAAATCCTCCTCCATTTCGTCCTCCTTAGCAGCAGAAGCAGTTCGGTGGCCATGGTTCTTCCCACCAACCAACCCAGGATTTTAGCAGAGACCCCAGGTTTCCAAGGCAGTTCTTGTTCCTCCTCCAGGCATTGTTCGTCCGCTTTGTGAGGTGACTTGTCACAAGTGTGGCCAGAAGGGTCACTACGCAAAGAAGTGCAACCAGCGGCGTCTTCTGCCTCCTCCTCTAGTCAGGCCTTCAGGAAATGCAGTGATGAAGCATAATCCCAAGTCAACAAGGGTGAACATGGTGAACGCAGCAGAGGCAGAGTATTCTTCTGAAGCGATCATGGGTAATCTCTCAGTTAATTCTATTCCTCCAAAAGTTTTGTTTGATACTAGGGCATCGCATTCATTCATTTCAAGGTCGTTCGTCGAGTTGCTTGATTTGTATCCTGTTAGTCTATCCAAGCCTTTTTCACTAGTTTCTCCCAGCAAAGTGATGAATTCTCGTTTGGTTGTTCCAGCTATTTCTATCAAGATGGGCAATTATTCTTTTCTCGCTTCTCCAATTGTTCTCGGAAATTCTGACATTGTCTCATTTTGGGCATGGACTTCCTGGCTATGAATAAGGGATATGTTGATTGTCAAGCACAAGAAGTCAAGCTGACTCATCCTTTAGAAGATGTGATTATTTTCGCGGCTCGCGATGACACAATCCGTCTCTTTGCTCTTAATGAGACGGGTGAAATCTTGGCGATTTCTCAAATTCCGGTGGTTTGTGAGTATGAAGATGTCTCTCTAGAAGAATTGCCAGGAATGCCTCCACACCGCCTAGTCGAGTTCATGATCGAACTCGAACCTGGAACTAAACTGGTCTGCAAGCGCCCTTAGAAACTTGGCCCCGAAGAGATGAAAGAGTTGAAGAAGCATCTAGGTGAGCAAGAATGTCTGGGTCTGATCAGACCAAGTTCTTGTCCATGGGGTTGTTGTGTTTTGTTTGTCAAGAAGAAAGATGGCACGAACCGGCTTTGTGTCGATTACCGTCCATTGAACAAGAAGACAATCAGAAACAAGTACCCACTCCCCAACATCAATGAGTTGTTTGAGCAACTGAAAGGTGCCAAGGTTTTCTCGAAGCTTGATCTTTGCATGGGTTATCATCAGATTCGCACTCGCAAAGAAGACATTCCTAAGACCGCTTTCAGGAATGATGCTATGAGTACACCGTCATGTTTTTGGTCTTGCAAATGCTCCTCCAACCTTCTCAAGAATGATGAACTTCATTTTCTCTCCTTTCAAGAATGAGTTCGTCTTGGTCGATTTGGATGATATCTTTGTGTTCTCGGAGATAGAAGAAGAGCATGCAGAGCATATCCGCCTTGTGCTTGACAAGTTAAGAGAGCATTAATTCTATGCCAAGTTTTCCAAGTGTGAGTTTTGTCTCAATGAAGTGGTGTACCTTGGGCATGTGATCTCTGCCGAAGGAATTAAAGTGCACCCTGAGAAAGTTGAGGCAATCTTGAAGTGGAGCCTCCTCAGAATGTGAAGCAGCTTTGGAGTTTCCTCGGGCTTGCTAGTTATTGCAGAAGATTCGTGGAGAACTTCTCTCCAATTGCTAAGCCTCTGTCCAATCTCCTCCAGAAGAGTGTCAAGTATGTTTGGTCTCCTGAGTGCGATGTGGCATTCAATACGCTCAAGTAGAGACTAACTTCAGCTCCAGTTCTTGTTCCTCGTGAGCAGTCAAAGCCTTTCCAAGTATTTTGTGATGCCTCTCTCCAAGCTCTTGGGGGTGTTCTCATGCAAGATAAGAAGATTGTGGCTTATACCTCGCGTCAATTGAAGCCTGCCGAGAAGAACTACCCCACTCATGATCTCGAGTTGGCGGCAGTTGTGCATGCTCTAATGACTTGGAGGCATTTGTTGTTGAGTAGACCAGTTGAGGTGTACACCGATCACAAGAGCTTGAAGTACATTTTCACTCAACCCAATCTTAATCTTCGGCAGTCTCATTGGGTGGAAATGCTGGAGGACTTCAAGCCAAGAATTGAGTATACTCCTGGAAAAGCAAGTGTGATTCCAGACCCGCTCAGCCGTAACGCATACTGCAACAGTCCCGTCTTGAAGCCCCTTCAACCCGAGATTTGTGAAGCCTTCCACATGCTCAACCTTCAAATGATTCCGCAAGGATTTCTTGCCAATCTTCAAGTTTCTTCGACTCTGGAAGATCAGGTTCACCAAGCGCAGCTTCTTGACGCTATGGTGAAGAAAGTGAAGAAAGGTGTGGCCAAGGGCATTCTTAAGTATAAGTGCTTCGAGTTGATGACAAAGACACCTTGTTCTTTGAGCACCGTCTGGTGGTTCCAAAAGGTGATCTCAGAGAGGTTATCATGGACGAAGCACACAATTCATTTCTATCAATTCATCCAGGTAGTTCCAAGATGTATTAGGATCTCAAGCAAACCTTCTCGTGGACTCGCATGAAACATGAAATTCCTCAGTTCGTGAACAAGTTTGATGTTTGTCGCAGAGTGAAGGCGGAGCATCAACGTCCAGCAGGTCTTCTTCAGCCTTTGCCTATCCCAGAGTGGAAATTCGATCATGTGGAGATGGATTTTGTCACTGGGTTTCCCAAGTCCAAGAGAGGCAATGATGCCATCTTTGTGGTTATCGACAAGATGACAAAAGTTGCTCATTTCCTTCCAATCAAAGAATCTATCTCGGTAGCTCAGCTTGCAGAGTTGCATACATCAAGGATAGTATCTTTGCATGGTATTCCTCAGCTCATCTCATCTGATCGTGGAAGCCTCTTTACTTCCAAGTTTTGGGAGTCCTTCTAGACTGCTATGGGTACCAAGATCCATTTCAGCATTGCGTTCCATCTACAGACAAGTGGTCAAGTTGAGAGAGTCAATCAAATCCTTGAAGATATGTTCAAAGCCTGTGTGATTTCGTTCGGCATGAAGTGGGAAGACTGCCTTCCATATGCTGAATTCTCATACAACAATAGCTTTCAGGCTAGCTCAGGCAAGGCCCCTTTCGAGATTCTCCACGGCAGGAAGTGTCATACCCCGCTTAACTGGTCTGAAACCGGTGAGCATCAGATTTTGGGCAATGACATGATCACTGAAGCAGAAGAGATGTGCCGTGTCATTCATGACAACCTCAAAGTAGCTTAGTCCTGACAGAAGAGCTATTACGATAGCAAACATCGGGATGTTTCCTTTCAAGTGTATGATCTAGTCTATCTTAGAGTCTCTCCCATGAAGGGCACTCAGTGGTTTGGAATTAAAGGGAAGCTAGCTCCTCGTTTTGTTGGTCCTTTCAAAGTTGTTGGCAAGAGAGGTGGACTTGCTTATCAACTAGAGCTTCCGCCAGATTTCGCAAATGTGCATTATGTCTTCCATGTTTCTCAGCTCCGGAGGTGCTTCAACACTCCCGAGCGTACCATTGACCTCCAAGACATTGATCTCCAAGAAGACCTCTCTTATCATGAGCATTCAGTGTCAATTCTCGAAGAAATTGAGCGTAAGACTCGCAACAAGTCTACCAAGTTCCTCAAGGTGAAGTGGTCTCATCATTTTGACAAAGAACGTACTTGGGAACGTGAGGACCTTCTCCGTTTCGAATTTCCAGGGTTCTTTCGTTCCTAGATCTCGGGTCGAGATCCTCTTGTAGTGTGGGGGAGTTGTGACAGCCCAAGTGTTGTCCCTACCTTGTTGGGCATGTAATCTTGTATGAACCTTGTGGTCATGAGTTATGAAATGAGTTTCTCCTTGTCTTGCCATGACTTTGTCTCATGCATTCATGCATCATATCCTTCATCATATGTCATGCATATGGTTTATGTGGTGAGTGTCTTGTCTTTGAGTGTGTGGAGTGTTCTTGTGTTGTGTGGTGCAACAACCCCCTCTCATCCCCTATCATTTTTAACTTTCCAAAAATCCTCTTATTCCTCTCTTATTTTCTCATGTTAAAATAACTTGGATTTAGTTCTGTTAAAAAAATATTCTGGTACGTGGGTATATTATTTTGAGTATGTATGTGTAGCTCTCTGTGATGTTTGAACTTGGGCTCATGGGTTTTGCTAAATATTAGGGGGTGCCTATTTTTAAAAAAATATTTACATTACTTGTCCTAAAATCATCTTGATATTTTAGTAAATAGGGCATTTTATTTTAAATGTCAAAATATTTTTGTTCTTGCAAAAGTCCTTTTATTTTTTTTCTCTGGAAGGTTTTCTTGTGTTGTAGTTTTTTTTAAAGGGAAAACTCCCTACTGTTTTGTTTTGTGAGAGAGAGAAAGAATTGGGTCGGCTCCTCCCTGCATGGACCAGCCCAGGTGGCTAAGTGCCTACCTGCCCTGTCGTTCATCTCCGTCGCCTTCAGGGAGAGAAAGCAGAGACAGAGTTGCGTCGCCGTGAGTCTTCGTCGTCCATCACTATCTCCCTCGGGCCTTTTAAACCTCCCCCCTTGGCGTGTGTGCCCCCTCTCTAGGGTTACACGCTCCTCCTTGCACCGCCACCATCATGTTTATCCCCTCCTTCCTGTCCCTTCTTCACCTTCTTCTTCCGGTTAAGAGAGAGCGGAGAGAAATTCAGAGTAGGTGCGTGTTCGTCTCTGCCATCGTCGCCGCATCTCTGGTGGCCCTCGTCGCCGTCGGAGATGGCGTGGAGCTCGTGGGTGCCGTCCGCGTTCTGTTCCCGGTGCTAGGGGGTGAGGAGCAGCCTTGCAGCGCCGGCCCGTCGTCGCCATCGGCCGCAAGCAGAGAAGCTCGTCACCGGCTGTCTTCTTCCTCTTCTTCCCCTCCGCCTCGCCGTTGTCCGCGTCCCCGCGCCTCTGAAAACCCCTCGGTGAGCAGCCGAACCCCGAAGCCCCTTCTTCACTCGCATAGGCCCGCATTCGCCACCGTCGTGTTTTGCCTCCGCCGTGCCCCGAGCCAAGCAGAAGCTTGAGCTCGAATGGCCCTTGGCGCCGTTTGGTGAGGGGATGGGTTCCCCTAGGACCCCGTTCTCCCCGCTGGTGGTCTCTGTCGCCGGAGAGGCCAGCCATCGCCGGAATTCATCGCCGCTTGCCATTGTCACCGGTGTCTCGTTAATTTTCAGTTATGTCTCGAGCAGGACGTTAGATATATTTAGTGGGCTCGTCCCTCTCCTTTGTTAAGGCCCGTAGCCGTAGCGCAGTGGTAGCGCTCGGGGGGTGAGACCGTGAGGTCTTGGGTTCGAACCCCGCAGACCCCCCCTTTTGTTTTGATTTTTTTCCTGTTGTTCTTATTTTCTCTTGCATGTGAATTTGTGTGTATGTGTATGTGTATACATACCTGATGGCGATTTGTTTTTCCCTTTTCTGTTAGATATATATGTATTTGTGTAGTGTGTGTATGTGAAGTGCATATGTGTGCGTGAGTGTATATGTGTGAGTGTGGTGTCACATGCATGGATATGTGAATATATGCACTTGTGCATATATGTGTGCATATGTGTGTGTGTGATGAACACCCACAAACATGGGTATGTGTGTTTTCATTAGTGTATGTGCAATATGCACTTGTGATATTTTCCATGTGTGTGTGTGTATGTTTGGTAGTGGTGTGTAGGTTTGTGGTGTGTGTGTGTGGTGACAAGTGGGCCATGCCCCACTTGTCATACCCTATCTATGTTGATGTGTGTAATGTTGTTATGTAGTGTTATTTAGCTCTTTTCCTGTTTTAGCAATATTACCAAATCTAGATAGGTCCATTTATGATCATGTTCATTTTGGGTAAGTTATCACTTATAAGAGTGGATGGTGCATTGGCTATGTATTTCTTGTCATGTTGCTTCACATGAATATATAAGTATGATACATGATGTTGGGGTAGAAAGACCCAAGGAATCCATTGGTCCAATTAGATTTCACTTTTGAGCAAGTTTGAAAAACAGCTATTTTCTACTGTGATGCTACTTTGTCATGTTTGCACGAATTAATCCATGATTGCTTTGGGGTATGTGCCAACACGAAAGTGTTAGTGTTTCTTGCCTATTATGTCATGGTATTTTTGTTGACATGAGAACCACCCATATAAGTGGGAAACTTGCTGCAAAGTTGCTAACTTAATGCTACTGTTTCACCATGCTAAATATTTCTAAGTCTGAGAATCTGCTGTTATTTTTATGCCATGAAGAGTGGTTGCCCTCTTGTGATATGTTGAGGATTAGCTCAAGCTTAGTGCTAGTGATTTTAATTATATGTTTTCTTCTAGCATCCTCTTAATTTTCATGCCATGAGGTGGTCTCTATCGCCATTAGTTTCTGATGTCAGCTTGCCATTAAGTTAACTCAGATTCCAGAAAAACTATTATTTTCACAAAGTCCCAGATTTCTATTTCATCATGCCAACTTGTGAGCTTCATGTTTATTGATGTGTGCCTCCTTTCCTGATTGTATAGTTGGATAAGTTGATTACTATTTTATGTAGTTTCTGTCAATGCCTTGGTTGTGGCTATAGGATTCCTGTAGCTCAAGTTGTGGGCTGTGTAAGTTGCTATGTTGCTGTTTTGTGGCAGATTGTTTGTTTTATTGTTTTGTGACTTGTGGGAGCTATAATCCATGGAATTTCTCTATATTTGGATCTATTGTGGTTTGTTTTTCATTGGCTATCCAGTGACTACCTTGGAATGCCAAGGAGTAGCCCAGGTCCTTCTTGTCTTGTGTTTCGCCTTCGTATCTTGTCGTGAGCGTATCGTGAGAACCGTAGCTCCGTTTCTTACGTTCTTCATATGCATTTTTATCGTTTGTGCATGATGCATCCATATTTGCCATGGTCATGCATGTCTAAATAACCTAACATAAGGTTCTGTCCAGATTCACTAATAACCAACCCTTTGCATTTGAAAGATGACTAGTTAGGATTGCCATGCTAAAACTCTTCATATAAGCATGCATCATTCTTGCTGGTGCATTACACCATGGTTGTTTGTTTATTCTTGATGTTTCTTTTGGGTAGACGCGTACGTTGAACCTGAGTATGAAGAGCCAGGCGAGTACAACTACGAGGATCTCGCTACTTGTTCGACTAAAGAACTAACATGCAAGATGATCGTATCAGGATCCCGATACTATTTTTGCTTGCTAGTTGTCACATTCTTATCGTTACAATTGCGCGACCTACAACTTGAATATCAGAATCCTAATTTCCATGATAGCCTCTATCCTCGACATCCTAGCAAACCTTTGATTGGCTAAGTTACCGCTGCTTAGCCCCTCTTATAGCATTCTTAGTTGCAGGTACAGGTTGTTCCATGTGATAACATGTATTTGGCATATCACAATATTATCTGTAATTTAATTTAATGCACATATATATCTTGGTATTGGTGGAAGGCTTGGCCTTTTGCTAGGTGTTTTGTTCCGCTGTTATCGCCATAGTTTCTTGTTACCGGTGTTATGTTTCCATAGTTCCTAACATGCTCGGGGTTGTTATGGGGACCCCCTTGTTAATTCGGGTAAGATTAAAACTTGTCCGGAAAGACCCAACTTTGGTACTACATTTGCTTAATAACTTAATAAAATTTCCATAGGGCTTTGCAACCCCGTGGATAATTAATCAACCCCCGAGCTAGTGCTCCGCATGTGTGTTGGTCCATCCACCTAGCAGTCGGCGGTGCCACCTCGGGGCAACTCGAGGTGTTTTCAGGCAATCGTCCACTTCACATAGACGGATGATGCCCGTTGATAGAGAGCGCACGACTCTAGAAGCGGATTTGGCTCATCAGGAGGTCTTGCTGGACTTGTTTTACCTTTATCAAGTGTCTTGCATCAGGACTGTAACTTTCTTCGGTTTATGTCGAGGTGTTGGAATTCCTTTGGAGTTGCCTAGGAAGATCATGAGATCTGTGGTCAAGGCTATTTACGCGGAGGGTGGTTAATTTGTGATGGACTAATTGGAGCACCCCTCCAGGGTCAAATCTTTCGGAAAGCCGTGCCCATGGTTATGTGGCAACTTGGATATTCATTTAACACCCAGTTATAGTTAACTTGAAGTAAACTCTCATAAAATCCAGTTATGTGATCGTCTCTGCTCGTGAACATGATCCGAGAGAGAACACGGTGGGGTTATGATTGACGTAAGTAAGTGTTTAGGATCTCATAGAGGTCATTCTAGATTCGATCGTTCATTGTAGGCCACATATTTATCTTCAAGTTACGTAAGTTTAGCCACCATAAATGCTTAGTGCTGCTACAAACTAAAAACATACCCCATCCCAACCTTTAAGCTTGAATAGTCTTGGTACCCGGGCGCATCATTGTTGAGTCCTTGTGGCTCACAGATTACTACAATAATCCAGCTACAGGTACAGATGAGTTCGTGCAGGATGATCTCACCCAGCTCTAGTGGGAGTATGACGAGGAAAGAGGCAGGATGTATGTGACTTATCCATATGATTAGAGGACCATGGTCATGATCTTCAGGACTAGCGAGATAGTATCATTTTCATCTGCTTTGTCATTTGTTTTCGTCCATAGACGGACCCTGTCTTTAGATTGATGTTTGAACTCTTGTGTGGATTTGTAATTTAGTATGTGGCGAGTGTAATCCAACTCATATACTCACTTCTTTTGTAATGTGTTATGTAATGATGCTATACTTGTGAACGACAAGATGCGCCTCTATCCCTTGCGAGGCCCCCGTGCCTTAATATGGATAGGCGCGCATCTTGGGCGTGACACATCCCCAAGCTTAGGCGCTTTGGCATCCTTGAATATGAATTTGTTTTCCTTGGTAATACCCAATCTTAGGCTCTAGGCACTCCTTCTTCCATAGTCCATCAAATATTTACCCAAAACTTGAAAACTTCACAACACAAAACTAAACAGAAAACTCGTGAGATCCGTTAGTATAGGAAAATATTAATTCAATATTTATTTCTATTGGTGTTATACATACTGTATTTTAACTTCTCCATTGTTCATACC
The DNA here is from genome assembly GCA_022496015.1 of Hordeum marinum. Classification (NCBI taxonomy): domain Eukaryota; kingdom Viridiplantae; phylum Streptophyta; class Magnoliopsida; order Poales; family Poaceae; genus Hordeum; species Hordeum marinum. Next base: position 179,714,194 of record CM039674.1, read on the forward strand.
CCATGATACAACCCAAATATTAATCAAAATAGGCAAACAACTCAAAGAAAATAGAATCTGTCAAAAACAGAACAGACTGTAGCAATCTGAAAACTTTGTATACTTATATAACTCAAACAATTCTCGAAAATTAAGAAAACCTGTGAAATTTATATATTAATCTTGTGTAAAAATTTCAGTTTCATTAGGCTCTATTAAAATTTTATAAAATTCCTGGACTGGGCAGAAAAGTTTCTGTTTTTCAGCAAGATCAAATGAACAACTACCGTTGGTCACCCCAAAGGTTTTACTTGGATCAAACAGCATTTGAAACACCAAAAAACAATTACTGCATAAGTAATAATGTGTTCAACACTAAAAAACATAAGAAAAAGTAGAACACGAAAATAAAATTGGGTTGCCTCCCAACAAGCGCTATTGTTTAATGCCCCTAGCTAGGCAAAAGGCAATAGATCTAGGTATTGTCATCTTTGGTATGGAATACAAAAGTAGCTATCATAATAGATTCATAAGGCAATCTTATTTTATTTCTAGTAAAGTGTTCCATGCCTTTACTTAATGGAAATTGGAATCTAATGTTTCCTTCCTTCATGTCAATAATTGCACCAATCATTCTAAGGAAAGGTCTACCAAGAGTAATAGGACATGTAGGATTGCAATCTATATCAAGAACAATGAAATATAAGGGCACATAATTCCTATTTGCAACAATAACAATATCATTTATCCTTCCAATAGGTTTCTTAATAGTGGAATCCGCAAGATGCAAATTTAGAGGGCAATCTTCAAGATCATGGTAACCTAGCGCATCACATAAAGTTTTTGGAATCGTGGGAACACTAGCACACAAATCACGCAAAGCATGGAACTCATAATATTTGATTTTAATCTTTATAGTAGGTTACCACTCGTCATGTATCTTTCTAGGTATAGAAACTTTTAACTCAAGTTTTTCTTCAAAAGATTTCATCATAACATTAACTATATGTTTAGTAAAAGCCTTATTTTGACTATAAGTATGAGGAGAATTCATCATGGATTGCGACAAGGAAATACAATCAATCAAAGAGCAACTATCATAATTAAAGTCCTTGAAATCCAAACGAGTGAGTTCATTGCTATTTAAAGTTTTGACCTCTTCAATCCCACTTTTATCAATGCTAGCATTAAGATCTGTAGACTTCGAATCATTGGGACGCCTTTTAACTAAAGTTGACTTATCTACAGTCCCATAATTATCAATACTTATATTGGGAAACAAATATTCAATAGGAGTCACATCAATCACTTTAAGATCTTCATCATTATTATCGCGGGAAAACACTTTTTCAAGCCATTCACGCTTAGCACATATTCTAGCGGTTCTTTCCTTACTTTCATCAATAGAAATTCTCATAGATTTTAAAGACTCATTAATATCATGCTTGGGTGGAGTGGATCTAACTTTCAAAGAATCAATCTCAAGAGAAATTCTATCAACGTTCCTAGCCAAATCATCAATCTTGAGGACTTTTTCTTGAATGGAAGCATTAAAAACTTTTTGTGAACCAATAAATTCTTAAACAATATTCTCAAGATAAGAGGGCATCTTATTACAATTTCAATAAGAATTTTTGTCTGAATTACCATAATTATTAGAGGAATTACTAGGAAACAGCCTAGGGTTGAAATTACCTCTATAAGCATTGTTACCAAAATTGTTCCTACCAACAAAATTCACATCCATAGATTCATTATTATTTCCAGTCAAAGAAGACAAAGGCATATCGTTAGGATGAATAGGAGCACTCTTACTAGCAAAAATTTTCATCAATTCATACATCTTTTCACTCAAAGTATTTATTTCTTCAATAGCATGCACTTTTTTACTAGTAGGAGATCTTACGGTATGCCATTGAGAGTAGTTTGTCATGATATTATCTAGGAGTTTAGTAGCTTCTCCTAACGTGATTTCCATACAAGTACCACCTGCAGTTCAATCTAAAAGATTTCTATATGCAAAATTCAATCCTGAATAAAAATTTGTATAATCATCCATAAACTCAAACCATGTGCGGGTGCAATTCCTAATCATTAGTTTCATCCTCTCCCGAGATTGTGCAACATGCTCATGACAAAGTTGCTTAAAATTCATTATATCGTTCCTAAGGGAGATGATCTTAGCGAGCGGAAAGTACTTGGAAATAAAAGAATGTTTACACTTATTCGAAGAATCAATACTATTTTTAGGCAAAGATGAAAACCAAGTTTTAGCACGATCTCGTAGTGAGAACGGAAATAGCTTCAATTTCACAATATCATTATCCACATCTTTATTATTTTGCATATCACACAACTCAATGAAACTATTTAGATGGGATGCGACATCTTCACTAGGAAGGCCAGAAAATTGTTCTTTCATAACAAGATTAAGAAAGGCAGCATTGATTTCATAAGATTTCGCACTAGTGGTGGGAGCAATCAGAGTACTAATAAAATCATTATTATTACTATTGGAAAGGTCACACAACTTAGTATTCTTAGACATCGTGACAGATCAAGCCAACAAGCACACAAGCAAACGATTCTGCATCTACTACTATTACTCCACACATCGACCGACTCCTGCCTACATCTAGAGTATTAAGTTCATGAAGAATAGAGTAATGTATTAAGAAAGATGACATGATGTAGAGGTATAAACTCAAGCAATATGATGAAAACCCCATCTTCTTACCCTTGATGGCAACCATACAATACGTGCCTCGCTACCCCTACTATGTCACTGGGTGAGGACACCTCAAGATTGAACCCAAAAGAAAGAACTTCTCCCGTTGCAAGAATTGCCAATCTAGTTGGCCAAACCAAACCAATAACTCGACAAGACTTACAAGGATATGAAATCATGCAAATAAGAATTCATAGGAGATTCACATAACATTCAATGATAGTCTGAACATATACTCACAATTCATCAGATCTTGACAAACACACCACAAATGAGGGTTACATCGGATAGATCTCCATGAAGATCATGAAGAACATGGTATTGAAGATCAAAGAGAGATAATAAGCCATCTAGCTACTAGCTATGGACCCGTAGGTCTATGGTGGACTACTCACGCATCACCGGAGGGGAAATGGAGTTGATGTAGATGCCCTCCGTGATCGAAACCCCCTCAAGTAGATTACCGAAAAAGGCTCCAACATTGGATCTATCGGGACCGGAGGCTTACGGCAGCGAAAAAGTATTTGCGTGGATTTTTTTGATGTTGGGGAATATTTGGGAATTTATAGGCCAAGCATTAGGTTAGGAGACCTGCCGGGAAGCAACAAGCCTGCTAGGCGTGACCAAGGGGGTGACGCCTAGCAGGCTTGTGGCTCCCTGGCACCTCCCCTTCCGTGCACTCCAAGCTTGATTGATTTTTTTCCTTCCAAAAATTCCTTTCAAAGGTTTTATTACATCTGGACTCCATTTAATATCCCATATATACAAAACTGAAAATGAGGAAAAAACATAAACTTGCACTAGGCTCTAGATTAATAGGTTAGTGCCAAAAATAATATAAAATGGCATATTAATGCATATGAAACATTCAAAACAGATAGTATAATTGCATGCCCTCATAAAAAATTATAGATACGTTGGAAACATATCATTACTCCACAATGCCTTCCCTTAGGCCCAAAACATGTTGAAGTGTCGTATAGTCGACGTTCATATGACACCACTAAGATAAGCAACAACATACATATCATCAAAATATTGAACAAATACCAACTTCACATGATTACTTATAACAAGACATCTCTCGTGACAACGGGGCACACCTAACTACTCACACAACATCAACATGTTCAAGATCAGAGGTATAATAATGGTGATGAAGGATACGAACATAATATCTTTTACCAAGTTAACCAACAAGCATCAACTACAAGACGTAATCAACACTACTAGTAACCCACATGTACCAATCTGAGGTTTTGAGATAAAGATTGAATACAAGAGATGAACTAGGGATTCAAATGATATGGTGTTGGTGAAGATGTTTATGAAGATTGGTCCTCCCACGAAGGACGAAGCGCTGCTTCGATCGCCCCATCCCGAAGGGAAGTTTCCATAGCAGAATCTCTTTGCCGAAGAGCAAAAGGTCCTCTGCCCAGGTTTATGCCTCGAGACGGCAGTGTTTCATCCCAAAACTATATTCTTGATTTCTACTAGTTCAAAACACACCTTATACGAGAAGAGGGGGGCCTGGAGACCTCCTGGGGCCCCACAACGCAACAGGGCACCCATAGGGGGTGGGCGCGCCCTGTTGGCTTGTGGCCAGCAGGTGGCCCCCCTCTGGTATATTCCATACAAATTCTCCGTGAAGTTCCAGGTCATTAGGGGTCCAGTGATTTTTCACCCTTTTTCTTTGTTTTTTCAGGTCGAGAATTCTAGTTTCCAGCAGCTTCGCTCTTTGTCGTGTACCTTGCAATTTCATAGAGAAAAGGTATAAGAATTTTAGTATAATAAGGAATAATGGACAAGAATATCATAATAATCAATAGGAAATCATGATGCAAAATGGAATTATCTTCTCTCCCAACCTTAGACCTCGCTCGTCCTCAAGCGAAAGCCAAACACGATAATAATGACCACATGATTTGAGAGATAGGTGTCGATAAAAATAAATTGCGAACATGAAAGCATCATGAATATTGACATATCAGCAAGGATTTCATTATATAGATTCTCATAAACAAGTAACAATCCATACACAAATAAGGAAGAATGATGCATAAACTTTAGTGACAACCAACAACCTATGTTCTTAGTCATCATATTTCAGAGGAGAGTCTATGTAACAGCTTTCATATTAGCAAGTTCACATACTCAACTACCATTTAGTATTCTATGATTGATGACACTCATTGCATATTGTTGGAACTAATGTTTCCATCGGATGCATAGACAAATAGGGGCTTTATTGGTTTGCCACCTGTCAGGGCACAAGCATCTATGGGACCATCGACGGGGCCCCTTTGCGGTTCAACTGCAGGGATCTATGTGGGTGAAGAGCGTCACCAACCAGAGCACAATTGGGGCTTTTAGACAGGTTCGGGATGTTCGAAAGCGTAAAACCCTACGTCATGTGTCTTTGCGATTTGTTGTAGGCTTAGGTTACAAGTATGATGGTTTCTCGGCAACAGGCTCGAGAGTGCTACTATGCATGGAAGTGAGCAAAGTGTCGAGCCTTGTCAAGGTAGCCATGGACCTCCTTTTATAGTTGAAAGGGGTTACCACAAGTGGCTAAAATGGTAATTACATTTGGGTGAATAGTGGCTATGATAGAGGGAAATGCCTAACTCTGACTGACTTGGACATGGGCATTAAATGCGCCTTGAGGTTTCACGCTCGCGATGCTCCCTAGCAAGGATTGCCTCTCCTTCTATGTCATTCGTAGAGCTACCTTCTGTTGTCTTGCCACGCCGCGAGGACGGGTGTCATTAAAGCTGGAATAATTCTTCGGGGTGGCCACATACCCTAGAAAAACCTACCTACCAACTTGCCCACTCGACACCTCATTGATAGCGATGCTCGGCCATGGTGAGATGGATAGGGGGTGTAGTAGTGGAGTCTTGCTGGGTTCAGTGGCTGTTGGGTCTTCTCCATTGGCTAGGAGGCTTGCTGATAGCTCAATCTTGGTTCCATGGCTCTTCTCGAGCAAGGCGTCGCGAGGCAAGGCCTTGCCAGGATGGTGGTCGGTACTGCCTACACACAAGGAAGGGCACTAAAGGGTTCGTTCTTTAGTACACCGACACGAGCCCTCGGGTCTGGGCCATACGAGAGTCCATGATGCTGTTGGGCTAGGCCCAAATTAGTGTGCACACATGTGGCCTGATTTGACTATGGTCATTGTGACTGTGGATTAACTACCCCGCCCACAATACGCATTAACTATGGGTCGTGGGAGAGGTGGTTTGAAGAAATGCTATAGGGGCGCAGCTAAAAAGGCACAGCCACATTGGACCGGGTGAGGTGGCCTCTTTGCATCCCTACTTTTATTATTGTACCTCTTGTGACGCGTCTTTTCACACAAAGCGTAGTATTTGTGGAGAGGGGCGGTCGTCGAAGCAGCATGCTTGGTAGTGAACGGTCCTCCCGATCTACAAAGAGCCAGCCCCCATGCCTTCCCTATGGGGAGGGAAAGAAAAACACGGCGGGTACTACTCATCCACATCTTCGCCATTCCATGTCACCATGCACAATTGCCTTTCTTCTTCGTCGTCTTTTCTTTACTATGCCACTCATGACGCATGTTACATGCGAGGCCCAATATTCACTAGGAGGGGCAGTTGCTGGCGTAGTTGCCTGCTAGTGTGCAGTCGCGCTTCGGATGCAAAAGGACGGCCCTCCCGCCTCTCCCCTATAAAGAGGGTGCAAAGGGGGAGATTCACATTCACATTCCTCTGCTCTAGCTTGCTAGCCAGCATCATCTTCCTCCCCCCGCCATCTCTTCCAGCGGATCATTCCCTAGACAGTGAGGGGTCGTGATTATGCTCGAGGTTTTTCCGCCACTATGAGAGCCTCCTCCCGGAGTCCGACGCTCATAGTGGGTGGCCACCATGAACTTTTTTAGCATTTGGCTGCCTAGGATTCCATTGTATGGCAATGGGATTTTGGTGACATCGAAGGTGACCTTCCTTGTTCTGAAGTTGAGCTCGCTATCAAACGTCACCTATAGCCTGATCTCCCCTTTTGGTTCGGTTCTCTCGGGGTTGATCCCCTAGAATGTCCCCATAGGCTTCAGATCTGCGTCAGGGATCTGTAGCCTCTATATCAAGTATGGAGAGATCAAGTTCAAGCTGGCCCCGCCAACATTTGCATGACCTAGAGATTGCGAACTATTGGGGAGACCAACTGCGGCAAACACCAGATGATGGTAACGCGGTCAAGGTAGTCTCTGGTACATCTCCAACCTACTTTCCCAAACAAATTTGCTCTTGTTCTGAACTCTAATTTGCATGATTTGAATGAAACTATCCTGCACTGATGCTGTTTTCAGTAGAATTACCTTGGTGTTATTTTTGTGCAGAAACAAAAGTTCTCAGAATTGGACGAAACTTTTTGTGAATTTTTTTGGGATAAATAATGAATTATGAAGCGAAGAACCACCAAAGGGGGATCCTTATGGGCCACGAGGCAATAGGGTGCACCCACCCTATCGGGGGGATAATCCCAGGGCAGCCCCAAATGACCCTCTACACCAACCTTCTAAAACGACTACAGGGCGAGAAGCCTCTATCGGATTTCGGGCTCCACAAAACCCTTAAGATTCAAACACAGGGGCGTGTGCAAAGATCCCCTGCAGCCTCGCCAAACCTAACTCGCTACTCGATGAACGTAACAGCAAACTCGCATCATGACGAGGAAGAAGATGAACACGCCAGTTTACCTAGGTTCGGGCCGCTGCGAAGCATAATACCCTACTCCTGCTTTGGTGGATTGCATCTCGAGGAGGTGGTGTGGATGAACTTTTATAGTGTTCAAGGGCCTCATGAAGGATCCCTTCGATGTGTTCGAGGCTCTCTATGGCCCGGTGGTGGGTGGATGATGGAATGGATCGGATCTCCTTCTACATTGCAGCCTACCCTCTATATATAGTCGAGGCTTGGGTCCTCTTCCCTTATCACAATGACGAGAAGGGATCCCACAATGTCCAATTTTGAAGGGTCAAGAGTACGTGCTCACCTTGCCCAAAGGCGGTCTTCGCCTGCAAAGTACCCGTCGATGGTGCAGGGATGGGTCAGCGATGACAAATGCCCTGTAGGACGGGTGGTTGAGGTCTTGTTGCACCGGAATGGAAACCTTTGGGGGGTGCTTTGGGAAACTTCCATACCTCCTTGCTCCCTTTGCACCAAAGGGGAAACTGCGCCGCCTGGCGCGCTAGCACCCGCCTGTCCTTCATTGCATCACCCTTGAGTCCCGAGGCCGGGCCTTGCAAAGAGATCTCTGCCACTCCAGAGGGGTCCTGAAGAAGCCCACCCTTTCTAGTCCTGACGCTGTTCCTCCTCACGAGGCAAGGTCCCTCGTGAGGGCCTTGTCTTTAGTGAAGCCACGCCTGGCCACGTGTGATCGATGAAGTAGGCCAAGCCATGGGCCGCAGGCAGGCAGGTCTGGGTACCCCCGTTCCTAGAACACTGATAGTACCCTCTAAGCCCAAGGCGTGCTCGAGTCAGCTTGCGGGTGAAGCCTGTTTTCGGCCCGAAGCGTTGCGGTCCCCACACGCATGCGGACAGGGCTTCATACGCGTTAAGCCAAGGAACGGTTGCCCCTTTCTCCTCCACACCGGACCTGCCATTGCCAGTTTTGCCAAGTCCTCCAGCATACGCCACCAATCCTCCTTCATCTCTTGTCGACTCCGTCGTCTGCTCCTCTTCATTGTGAGACTCTCGCCCCTTCCGTCGAGTCCCCATGCGCGCGCCGCGTTGCCTCCCCCCTCTCCCCCTGTTTTTTTGCCATGTCTCCGAGGAAAGGGGAAGGTGAGGGCTTGAGGGGACCGACGACTGTACCTGTGCTCAGGCCCGCGTTGGATTGATCATTGGTGGTGAACTTGGAGGGGTTTGAGAAGGTTCAGCTGGTGGTTACCGTCGATTCCAATGAGTGGGGGACACCACGATCTGGCCAGGTTCACAGCCTCGAAGCAGGCTGGTGGCCACCGCGGTCCCCCTTCATATCCCTGCCCTTCTATCGGGCGTATTGCCGCCATTTTCAAGCTTCATTTGTGTTGTGCTATAGCATTACCAGATCCACGTGCTTCATCTCGACCCTAGACCCCTTGTCCTCCTCTTGTCCTTCGCGTTCCTGTGCGAGGCCTTTGTTGGTGTCTTGCCCTCCGTGGCCTTGTTGCGCCACTTCTTCTCCCTCGAGTTGGCTTCAGGGGTACAGTGTTTCGGGTGTGTGTCCTTGAGGCCAGCAGACGCATCTGTCCAGGGGGCCCTCGACGTTGGACTCTCTTCGGAAGCTGACGGTTCCAGCGGCAATGGGTGTATGTCAATGCCGCAGGGGCCAAACTTGGTACCAGGTCCCGCTGCCCCCCGCAGTGCCGAATCATGGATGTAGACACGAGGAGCTTGCTAATTTGGGGATCGCGCGGGTCCTAGGCTGGCTGGCTAGGTTGAGGCAGGCGGGCATGAACATGGCGATGGTGGTGCGGGAGTTTATTCGTCGGGAAATTGCTCCCCTTCAGCACCACTCCTGTCCGATGTGGGCCATCGTAGGTCCTCGTGACGCAATGAGGATTCAGGTCCCATCTCTTTCCCATGATGTCTTGTTCGAGCTTCTCCGCCGCCTGACTAGTGATGAACCTGATGAGCTTCCCCGGGACGATCTCCCCTTGTACAACTACATGAATTGAGAAGCTCTTGCTGCAGAGATGCTGCGTTTCGACCAGTGGGGATTCCTCCCTCGGGAGGAGGAGCGGCCTCAGGATGCCTCTTTCCCTGGGGCCCCAGCCTTCGAGAACTCTGGTGATGCCATCTCCTTGCCGCCTGTTTCTCCTAATTCCGCTTTGGATCGGGCTGAGGCCGGGCGCAACGCTCAGCCATCAGCAAAGGTCACCTTCTCCATCACCGAGTTTCTCTCTCCAGTCATTCGTTCATCACCCTCGGGCCCTCGCGCTGGCCGAAAGAGAGGAACACCCAGGGGCAGCCACTCCTCGGCGCCATGGGTGCCGGCAAAGAGAAAGTGGGTTGCCGTGGAGGAGTAAGTGCCTTCAACCTCCTCGGCCTTCTTCTTCGACACCTTTCTCCCAAGCTTCCGGTTCACAGGCTCCGTATGGGTGACAATAGAGACAGGTTGATGCCTCTCGTGCCCGCAGCCGCCGAGCTCCTCGCGGTCTCCGCTTCCGCAGTCTGCGGCGCCCGGCCTTCTGGGAAGCTCCTCTCCGGGCATGTTCGGCCGTCTTGTGGCCCCACGCGGGTGCCCCGTGCAATCCTCCTCATCCATGGCCTCTAGCTCCCTAGATTGGCACCGCTTCTTTCTCTAGTGGCCTTTCCTGGGGTCTCGCCGCGTGGCATCCATCGACCCCCTTTCCTTGGTGATGTGGGGCCCTAGGGAGCACGTCCTTCTTCCAGAGTGCCTGTACGGGAGCCCCCGGCCCCTGAGCATACTTTTCGGCTGGGAGGCTCCTCGCGCACCTCCCCTGCTTGCCCTGGGGAAGGTGGGAGCTCTAGTTGGTCTCTTGAGCCCGCCGATGACTGGGGCGCCATGCCTTGCGGTCTGCTCCATACTACGGCGGACGCGTTAAGGCGCCTGGGGGTGGGGCTCACCAACAATGATGCTAGATTGGAGGCGGAGCACCACCGCCTCGCGTAGGTATGGCACCAGGTTGAGGTCGCCGTGAATTTCGGCCCCTTGTAGCGCGAATGTGCCTGCTCAAAGGCCGAGGAGTCCCTCGCCACGGCGGTGGAGGTCCACGAGCGCGCCCTTGCTGAGGCTCAGGAGGTTGACTGCCGGCACTAGGCTCCCAAGGAACGCTTCAGGGAGCTTCAGGCCTAAAACGACAACCTTGAAAAGCTGATCCAGTTACGGAGGGCCACACCTGAGGGATCTTTCTCAGAGCCCCTCTCCGCCAGCGTGGGCCCCCGCGCGCCTGCCGACTCATTGGTGTTGGAGGCGCTAGAACAGAGCCTGGAGTAGGAGAGGTTGGAAATGAGGGAGCTCTAGGCATCACTTGCCGAAGAGTCCCTTTCCTCACGTGAGGCGAGGCTCTAGGAGTAGGTCGACAAAAGAGTGGCCGAGGAATGGTGCTCCCTGGTTTGGGATTATCGCGCGAAGTTGCAGCTCCAGGAGTCCCGGTTCCGCAAGCGGCGTGATTCCTTGAAAGGTGAGGTTAAGGACCTCAAGAAAAGGTTAGATCAAGAGGAAGGGCGCTAACGTGCCATGATGGATGCTCAACCCGCCGCCAAAGCGAAGTTGGCTTTCCTTCATAAAAAAATAAGTGGTGTAGCTTCCCTCGCGAAGAAGACTTTGGACGAGGCGACTCAGGCTCACGTCCTCCAGCATATGCGCTCCCAGATGTTCCAATCCCTCGAGAGGAGGGCCAAGCGGGCCTTGGAAGAACTCTACTGCATGAGCATCTTGAGCCCCTTTGTTCCGGATGATGCCGGGTATCTGGGCTTCTTTTCCGCGCGCTCGTGGCGGAGTGCCGAGAGGGGGGTGCCGAGAAGATCCACGCGCTCGTGGCGGAGAATCGTCGCGACCAAATCGATCAGGTGGCCACAAACATCTTCAGCCACCTCCTTCGTATTGACCCGCACTTCGATTTTGAGGCGGTGCTTGGTCCCGTGCCTTAGGTGACCCATCCTGCCCTCGCCGATCGTTTCAAGGACCCTGTGGACGACCTGGTGACGGGGCTTTCTTCTGATTAGGCTGTAACAGCCCGAGTCCAACGTTCCAGAAGATTCCCCTTTTATTCCATTGTCGTCCTGTGTTTCGTTTGGTTGTTCCGCGTGCCCCCTTTCCCTCTTTTCTATACGTAGCCCCTCTGCATTGTGCATACACCACTCATGTGCGCCCGATAGCTTCCCAAAACCCGAATAGTCGAGTCGTGATCCTTGGATCCGGATCAACCCCATGATACCCCAAACCATCATCCTTTTTTAATTGGACACCCTGACCTATTTTTTCTCGACCGTTCGATCTAAATCGGAGGGTCCAAACCCAGTCCGTTTCGCATATATGTATAGATCATCTAAACATAGACAAAATCCCTAAAAATCCTCCCCCTTGTCCAATCGGCACCACCACCCGCACCCTAGTTGTCTCTCACCTCGGGATCCTCTCGATCCACCCAGCCCCCTCTTGATTTCCTTGCCGAGCCAACCAATGCCAGGTTCGGCCACCCAGCTCCCAGCCACCCGCAAACCTAGCTCGCGGACGCGTCCAGCGCCTGAAGGCTCAGCCATGCGTCCTCCTCTGTTCGCGGGTCCAACTCGCCTCTGGTCGTGCGTCCGCAAGAAGTAGCAACCAGCCACCGCCTTGCGCCACTCGCTAGGGGAACCAATGATGAATAGTAGGACCCTGCGACCCGTCCCTCTCCTTGCCTCCTTTCTCCTCTTCTCTCGCTCCCTCACGCTCTTTCTCTCCCTCCTCTCTGTTCGACAGTAACCGCGCGTAGGAACTTTTGTGTCCGCCGATGCCCGTTGCCATCTTGTCGGCAAACTCGACCACCAGTAGCTCATCACCGGGGAGCCCAGCAGGTTGCAGTCCCTCCCCATCTTTCCATTCCTTCCCTCCTGCTCCTTCCCCTCTCCTTCCTCCTCTAATCTCTCTCCCTTTCTTGTTCCTTTTCTTCTCTGTCAGGGAATGAACGGAGCACGACCGTAGGAGCTTGCTTCTTCCCGGATCTGCCTCCTCACGCTCGGGCCCGGTGATGCCATGGCCCTTCTAGGCCTTGACCACCTCCGCTAGCGCCAACCTCGACCGGTTCCCACATGCAACAGGTTGAAATCCGTCTCTTGTGCCATGTTCGTTGCGTGTGGGCGTTTGTGTAGAAGTAGACCCGTGCATCTTTATATTTCTATATGACTCACCTATTAATATACCACTCAAGAAGCTACAACCGAGTTGGCTAACACAGCTCGATTCCAACTAGGGATCCGAGGTTCGAACCCCACGCATCCCTGTATAATTTCTTGACTTGTTTCTTTTCCTCTACACCTCGCCGAAGGACACTTGATGTATAGAGTATCCTGTCAGATGTATCAATCAGAGACCAACTTAGTTTGCTAGTGTAGCTGGTCTGCAACCACAGGGTGCAGGGTTCAAATCCCATGATGCGCACATATTTTTTCTTTTCCTACTCTTTGGGTTTTGTTTTAATGAGGACATGCATTATTAGTGGTTTTGTCACCGTTTTAAAAAACATATGACTAAATATTCATGCTTCCAAATTAAACAGGATATGTATGTAAATGATACGATTTTCTTGTAGTTTATTAATATGAAACTATCATCCATGTTCAACTATCTAAAATTGTTGTTTGTTTAACTTGCTAATGTCATGTTTTTGCATTGTTCATAAATAATTAACCGTGCATCGGATGACAATGATTTATATATATATATATATATATGTCAAACATTCAGAATTTTGTGTAGACTCATAATATCACACTTCAAACCTGTTAAAAATGATTAACTTGTTCTTTTCATTGTTTTTGTATTAATGCCATGCCAAAATGATTTATTTGATAACTATTGATCCGTAACTTAGATGCAAATGTTTTATATATGTAACTTGGCTAGGAAAATGTGTAGAATCACATGGTGGAATTTATTTCGCTATTTAATAACTCTAAATTGTGTTAGGACAGATCGGTACCTAACTTAAAATATGCATATGGGGTCATTTCGGAAGTGCTACACGTTGCTTCCGTCCCCATTTAATATAACTAGATAGTGTAGTTATTCATGGTTCACCTTTAAACAACATTTAATAATGATGAGTACCTAACGAGAGTGGACTAAATATTTTGAACATGGAGTTTCGTAAATAGGCAACTCATTGCATATTGAACTTCAATTAACATGTAGTAGTTGTTTGTTGTTCTTGCCATGCCATGCATCGCATATTTAAACCGGGCATGCATCATAGTTGTTTGCGCATCATGCCATGAATATGTTGTGGTGTTTCTTGTGTGTTGATTGTTTGTTCCGGATTGCTTCTTCTTGATAGAGTTCCGAAAGCGTTCGGAGTGTGAGGATTCCTTCAACTACGTCAGATCGTCTACTTCACGAATTCGTTCTTCTTCCAAGCGTGATCTCAGGCAAGATGACACATTTCCTTGGATACCACTACTATCATTGCTATGCTAGTTGTCTCACTTCCATCATTATGTCTTGCCACCTACCACTAGTTTGTCAAGCCTCCTAACATTGCCATGATAAGCCTCTAACCCCTTCACCTCCCAACAAACCTTTGCTTGGCTATGTTACCGCTTGCTTAGCCCTTCTTATAGCGTTTCTAGTTACAGGTGCAATTGCTTCCATGTGTCAACATGGACATTCTTTTGTTATCGCAATATTATTGGTATTTAATTTATTGCACATATATACTTGGTAAAGGGTGGAAGGCTTGGCCTTTTGCTCAGTGATTTGTTCCACTCTTGCCGCCCTAGTTACTTGTGAACCAGTGTTATGTTCCATAATTGAGCGCTCCACACATGCTCGTGGTTCTTATGGGGACCCCCCCCTTGATTTTATTGTTAGGATAAAACTTGTCTGGCAAGGCCCAACTTTGGTACTACATTTTCCCAACATAATAATATTGATCACCTTATTAAAGCATAGAGGGTCTCCCCCTCATGGATTAATTTAACATAATACAGGGGGGCTGGTGCTGGTCCAAAATAGAGCACTATGTGGGGCCACCCCGGGGCAACTCAGGGGAATTCTATCACGCCACCGCACACTAGCTTATCCGTCGTGGCCTGAGAACGAGATATGGGGCTCCTATCGGGATTGTCGGCACGTCGGGCGGCCTTGCTGGACTTGTTTTACCTTTCTCGAACGTCTTGCACATGGGATTTTGTCACATCCTGTGTTTGTAGCACATTGTCATGTTTGGGTTTATAAAATTTGGGGCCAACTGAAACTGTTTCTATGTGCTTGTGCTTGGTTGCTATGTTGTTTGCTTGCTTGTTGATTGTGTTTTATGGCACTACTAGGTTCTATTCCACTTCATATTAATCTTCCTTGTTCCAAACCTCTTGCCTAATGATCATGCCATGTGAATAGTGCCCAAAACTATTTTTATCAAATAATGTTTTAACCAAAAATGATTTATTCAAATTGGGTTTTGAAACCCCCCTGAAATGAGGTTTGCAGAGCAAGTCCTCAATTCAGGTGGACCCTTCCTTCCCAAAGGCTTTATTTCAAACCTACTATATATATGACTTCCCAAAACCACCAAATATTATTTGTAAAGATTATTTTCATATTTTATTTAAAGGCTTTTTTTAAGGCCAGAAATGGTATTTCCTAGGGAAAATTATTTAAATGCTTTGAAAATATTTGAGAAAATTTAGAGAAACTCAGTGGGCATATATTTTCCATATATATGAGTTTCAAGACAAGGGCATGATCAAATCATGAGCAAAACCCATCAAAACCCTTTCTGTTCAGATCAAACTTTTGGAATATTTCTATAATAAATATTCTCAATAAATTCCAGGAAAATTCCATCAAGTCAGCACTATCATGGGTGATGATCTTGCAAAGTTTCATTCCAATCCAAGTTGGTTTGGTTCATCAAACCATCCCAAAACCATTCCTGTCTAGAATCAAATTTGAGCAACTTTACATTGTGAAGTGTCTCCCCTTGGCCTCAAAACTTTGTGGGCATGCTGTAATTTCCATGTAGGGATGATACACTAAGAGGTGCATCAAGCGTTAAAGCCTAACATCAATGGATCTACAGAAATCTGATGCTGCTAAGTTCTATGGTTCATCAAATTTCCATTATCAACTTTTTCCCCTTGAGCTCAAATTTGGTGAAGCATCTCATTTTTACCTAGCCTCACACCCTGGTAAGTATCTCAGTAAGGTGGTAAAGATTCCTTGCCCAAATCACCACCAAACACCTTCTGGTGATTTGGTAAAACCCCTTTTTCTACCTCTTATCCTTTTACCCTTGCCCCCAACTTTTTACCACACCTTAAAGCAATGTGCAAGCACCCCCTGTAAAAATTCCAAGTCATCAGACCACTGTAAGGTGGGGTAAAACCCCCATTCTTCACCATGGCAGCATCTTTTTCCATCCTCCCCTGCCCATTTCTTTTCTCCCTAGCTCTCCTTAGCCTCTAAGGCATCCAAGAGCATCTCGCGGACCCACAGAAGCTAGTGGACAAGGTGGGCACCCCAGATCATGCAGGTAGCAGCAATGCCGGCCATCCGCACACTCTGGAGCGTGCTACGGTGCGCTCCTGCACTTTAGCCGCTGCCCAATGGCCGGCCCCGACCACCTTCGGCCTCCCCCTAATGTCCCCCGAGGCACCCTCGGCTTCCGTGACATGCCAAGCTGTCGGCCCCCACTCTCTCCTATCTCCTCCGCCCTCCCACACGCGTGCCCAGTGCCGCCCAGTCAGGCCAACCTGGGAGCTCACACGCGCGGGCATCTCTCCCACTCTCTTTCTTCCCTCTAGCCTAGACCTACCCTAGGAACGCCCCTGGCTCGCCCTCTCTCTCATGGACTCTGGCCTCGGCCATGAGCTCGCCGACGCACAAGCGCTCGATGGACTCGCCCCCGCCTATAAAAGGGCCTCACGGGCCCCTCTCTCCCCTCTGGCCCCCTCTTCTCTCCCCAGAAACCTCCCTGATCCTCCTAAGAGCCCCCGACGTCTCTGTGCTCCGGATCGACCCGAGGGCCGCCGCGGGCATCTCCTCGTTGATCTCCGGGTACGAAGCCTCTTCAGCCCCCAATTATCTCCCATTGGTCCTCCCATGCCCTCCTGGTGCGATCCCCCCTCATTCCCGTCTTCTTTGCAGCCCCAGGCGGCCAGGACAACCACTTCTAGAAGGCACCTCCGCCACGGGTGCTCGCCGCCGGCAGCTCCGACCTCCGTCGGCTGCCCTTCCACCTCCAGAAGACCGGCGGGTCGATGCCAAGCCTGTTCCCGCCTCTAGATCCCCTCACCGTGCCTCCCCTCGCCGCTGGTGATCTCCCCCCTCCCTGTCCCGAGGGGGCAGAAGGACTCGACAGGTGGGGCCCACCTGTCGGCCTCTCTTCCTCCCTCCCACGCTCTCTCTCTTCCCCTCGTGTCGCTGACGACCGGGCCCCACGCATGAGGTTTGAACCTGACCGCACGCGAGGCCGGCTGGCTGGCCAGCTGGGCCGGCCCAGCCTCTGGCCGTCCCTGGCCCAGGTCCCAGGGGCCTTTTTCTTTTTTTCTTTTCTCTGGACTTTGTAAAAATCCAACAAAAATAAATACTAGTACAATGCCAATATTCTTCCACCTAAATTCATAGAATAATCCCTATAATTTAATAGTGCCATTTGTAGAAATGTTTGAAACTATGTTTAGTATTGTTTTATTTTAAAACCTATATGTAGGCACCTTTTTGCCTCTGTTATTTTATTTCCAAAATATTTTACACAACAAAACCCTAGGAGAATATTTTTTGTATAACATTGGGTATTTATCAGAGTAGGTTAACATTTTTGATAGTAGTTTGTGTGCTCTGTTTTGTGTGATTGCTTATTTTATTGCCTTATTTCGCGACGATAGATTGCGTGTTTGACGAGGAAGTTGGACCCGAAGACTTCAAACACCCCAGAGAATTTGTTGAGCCAGGCAAGCAGCCCTTTGACCATGATGAGAAACCATTTTTATTGCATGTCATATAGCACTTCACTTTCATCATATTTGATCATGTGATGTGGTGTTCCCCTTTCGGTGGAATGCCTCGGTACTTTTCCGGTGACACTTGCATCGTGCATGACCCTGCCACCTTATGAGGGTTATGTGGGTGGGAGTAGATAGAATGCTAGTAGATGCTATGCAAAGGGATGGGAGCTATGCATAGTGATGGAAGAAAAGAAATGATTTCAATGACTATTTCGAAAACCCCGTCGGGTGCCACTAATGCCCGAGGGAGATGATGATGGGATGGGTGACAACTTGAGAAACAAGGGGTGTGCCGGAGCAAGTTGAGATTGTGTTTTCAAAAATGGATTGTATTTAAGATTTATGACCGTCCCAACCTTACATGCGCAACAATGATACCCCTTATGGGACAGGGCTTTGTTGATTACCTTGGTGGGTACTAGCAAGGACCCCGCATTACTAGTGGCGGGAGTGGCCTGGTCACTCTCGATATGGAGTCATACCAGTATGTACGATCATGCGTTGTCTTTACAGGCACCAGGCACACCGTTGGTCCCCTCACGGATGGTACGATTTAGAGCGAGGCTCGTGTGATGTACATCGTGAGGGATGGGTACCAATCGAGTGGACTCTTTGTTGAGTATCTCTAGGGGAAAGGCATTGTTCGTGTGCTTACCTCGAGTATGCTATATACCGTGAGTCGGGGATGACACGCAAGTTCCCCGAGTCTTGTGTGTAAAGTGTGCAACCTCTACAGAGTGTAAAACTATTCGAATAGCCATGTCCACTGTCAAGGACAGTTGGGTGGTGCTTCTTAAACTATGTCCAGATGTTTTGGTCAAATTTGGTGTGAGTATGGATGTGATGGTGACAAGAGGTCACATGAGCTAAGTCCGATGACTTAGCGTGATGAGTGAACATGAGATGTTCAACCAATTCTTTATAATATTGGTATCATGATCATATGGATCATTGCTTATTGTTGATGCATGCTACGAGTTGCTTGATCATGACATTTGCATTCAAAATTAGCTTTCCGCAAAGTTATCTACTTAGTGCTATACCATGCATCATTATTACCTTGTTCCACAACTTGGGTTGCTTGCGAGTATATTCAAAGTACTCATTGGCTTGCCACTAGTTATTTAATTGGTCAAGCATGGAAGAACAGGACTATGTTGAAGAGGTCATTGGAGACGAACATGCGAACTAGGATGCTTCCCTGTCAGAATGCCTGTAAGTTAAGGCAGATAGCATGGGTTCACGCTTTTGACCAAGATTTCCGCTGCTTGTTCTAGTTTAAGTGTTTGGCCCATGCGGCCCGATCTATGTAAGACTAATACCTTCGTGGTCATTATTTGTGTAAGGAGTTAAGTGTGGATGTAAAACTCTTATGATTTAGCTTCCGTGTATTCAGTGAGCATTGATCTCTGGGATCACTATACATGTGCAGTCGGTGATCACGACTTATGAGTCAGGGTCCCCACAGATTTTGATGACACTTCGGGCTATCTCGAAGTTGAGATTTTCCGTCGGGATTTCGCAAATATTACGGGTGATTCTGCGGTTGAGGAATCCCAACGCGGCGCGGCGTTAATTTGTGATGGACTAGTTGGAACACCCCTGTAGGGTTAAATCTTTCAGAAAGCCATGCCTGTAGTTATGTGGCAACTTGGAAAGTTTATTTAACACCCGATCATAGTAAAATTGAAGTAAAGTCTAATAAAATACATCAACTGTGTGCGTAGCCATGACTGTCTCTTCTTGTGAGTCCTTATCCGAGAGAGAACTTGGTGGGGTTATGTTTGACGTAAGTAGGTGTTCAGGATCAATTAGTGATTATTTCTAGTTCACGTCCGTTATGCATAGACCACCATACTTTACTTTCTGTATTCATAAGTTAGCCACTCAAATAAATGCTTAGTCGCTTGTTGCAACCTCACCACTTAACCGTATCTCACCAATTAAGCTTTAATAGTCTTGATACCGTTGGAAATGAGATTGTTGAGTCCCATGTGGCTCACAGATTACTACAACAAGAGTTGTAGTTACATGTAATGTGATGCTTCAACGTGAGCGTGTTGCTTGTTTGATTTGGAGTTCTTGTTCTTCTTCATCGATCTAGGATAGGTTCCAGGTGGCAGCCTTGGATAGCAAGGATGGATGTCATTTTATCATTTGGTTTCGTCCGTAGTCGGACCCTGATCTTCTTTATGATGTTTGAATATGTTGTTGAATTGATATGATCTTGATGTAGTTTGCGGCGAGTGTAAGCCAATTCCATATACTCCTCTTATGTACATGTACTTGTAATGATATCCATTCTTGCAACACGAAGAGATGTGCTTCTATCCTTGTCGAGGCCCTCATACCGAAATAAGTAGAGGATCACATCTTGGGCGTGACAGAAGCGTAGGGTCGTGCTTGAGCAGGAACGTGCGGGGTCGTCACCGTGTGGTCACAACGAGAGTATTAGCGACAGTGTGCCTCCCTTGAGGAGCCTTCTTGTTCTTTAGAGGGTTACGCATGTGGCCTAGTGGCAACTTTGATGTATTTTGGAAATACCTTTAAAACTATTCCTTGATGACGAGGTGGGTAGTGTCGCGCTCCCTTCAATCCGGGGTTGATGCCGATCCGGTTGTTGTGCTTGCGGGGGGGTGACGATCTTGTTCGCGCCACTTTGGCGGAACCAGGCTGCCCGAATAACCCTTGGTTCCATCCTGGATGCTTCCTCCTCACTTGTAGGATGGTTTGAGGGCCCTTTCGGCACTCTGCGTCTTTAGGTCCTAGTCCTGCACATTTCCCCACCACCGTTAGGTATGACCGGAAACCATGGACGCACTTCACGGGGCGAGGCCCTGACGCTCCTGATGCTGACCGGAAACCAAGGACGACATCAGTGGGTTGAGTGGCCTTGTGACCAGTAAGCCTCCTCAGGTGTGCTTCTTAGGAGCCCCCCTTGACGCTTGAACCACTCTACGTCGGCAGGTCCCAGTCCCGCGCATTTCCGCACCACCGCTAGGTACGACTAGAAACCAAGGACGCACTTCACGGGGCGAGGCCCCGATACTCCTGATGCCGACCGGAAACCAAGGATGACATCATGAGGTCAAGTGGCCTTATGAATGGTAAGGCTCTTGAGGGGTGCTGCTGAGGAGCCCCCTTTGATGCTTGAGCGATCCCCCATTCCATTCCTCCAGGTGTCGCCTCAAAAGCCTTGGGGCCTCCTGAGACTCCATGTTGTGATGTCGTGCTAGGGTCAGAGCCCCCGAGCGGGGGCCGACAGCTAAAAATCAAGTGCCCTTGAGGCGGCAAGTTCTTTCCATCCAGCCCCGGGGAGCCTCGGGGAGGGCTGGAGCGCTCGACCCCATGCAAAACACCACATCGGAAAGAAAGAACTCAAGATCGGTAAAGCGAAAGAACAAAGAGGAAAAAGACCCCGCCCTTCTTTTCTTTTAAAACATAAAGTCACGAAATCCTCAAACTTCTGATAGGTTCAAGCACAAAAAGAACCATTGAAAGTTGCAACTTGGAATACAAAAAAGAGCAAGAAAACGGTTGTGCCCGAATTTTAGCATAGTCTTCGCCTTCGTCTTCCCCCAGCGCTGAGTGTAGGGCATCCACGCTGCATGGGCATAGCCATTGATGGGCAGTGTTTTCTTCTCCGCCAGCTCCGAGCTGTGGCTGCCACATTGCATGGGAGGAACCCCTCCGCGTCCTTGGGGGGCTCCGGGCGTATACAGCCCGCTCATTATTATATGAGAGTGTCACGGGTTGGTGTAGTAGGGCCGACCGACGACAGGACCACGGGAGCAGACGTAGAACCTCACACCCTAGGGCTCATACCCGAGTGCCGATGTCGTAGCGGAGATGTAACCCCCCGCTCTGCCGGTTGGGCCAGGTGAGGCCCATCTGTTGTGCGCGAGGCTAGAGCCCTGGGCGGTGACCCAACGCGCCTCACTTGGGTGCCCTGGGTTCACCTGCAGGTGCTCACGGCCTAGCCCCCAAGGCGGGTAAACCAGACCTGTGGACATGGGTGAGGTCAGGATTGCCCACCGGTGATCGGGCGACACCTGGCTCTGGGACATGGGCGCATGTTCCACTGTCCGTACCCAAACGGGTATAGCTCCCCCTGGGTATTGGGCAGCGTGTGCTCCCCTGCGTCCCCAGGTTGAGATCATTCGACCCAGAGATATGGGCGTGTGCTTCACCTTCCGTCTCCAAGCTGGGGCCGCTGGGCCAGGGAACGTTGGCGGGTGTCTCCCCTGCGTTCCCGGTCTAGTGACCCCAGTCCCTAGACCTGAATGCCTGCTCAATGCAGCTCCTCACCAACGGGCATCCCCCGCGAGGGTGCTCGTGTCGATCACCCTCATGGAACCAGTTGTTCGGGCTGTCCTTGCTTGGCCGTGCATGCCATCCCTCGCGAGGACCGCACATGAAACCGCATACGTACCTTTCGTGGTCTCGATGGACAACGTCTCCTCTCCTTCTGCCTGGGCGCACGTCAACACGGTTGTTGTAGAGTTGCCTGGGACCGCGGGCGCCGTCATAGCCGAGCCTTCGTTCTTCCTCCCTGGTTCCAAGGGAGGTGAAGTGCGAAGCGGAGGGAGGCGCTTCCCACACGGTCGGCACCTTCCACCAATGCTTGAGAGTGTCTTCGTCCCTCTCCCCCACTCCCGACGCCCTGGGCCTGGCTTCTGGCGGAAGCACACCGCCGTGGACGCCCCGGAGGTGCCCGCGCGGCCCAAGCGTTGGTCCCATCGTGTGACGAATTCTCGGGCTTGGGCCCTGCCGAGGTACACATGGTCTTCGTGCGCGACAGTGGCGTGCCCGCAGGTGTACCTGCCCATGCATCACGGCAAACACGCGCCGCGTGATGGCGCCGCAGCTCGTGCACCATGAGAAGTGTAATGCGCCTATGCATCGGGTCGTGGCAGGCCAGGAAGTGCTGGGGGGCGCCCCCGATGGGAGGGAGAGCCAGGGCGACGGGGGCTTTCCATGTCGCTGGTGAAGGTGGTAACCCCCGGTGCTTGTCAAGAAGCTAGCTGGCGATAGGTCCTGCCAATGGGGAGACGGTTCTGCGGGATGCCCCAGGGCCTGCCGGACCACCCGTGCCACAGAGGCTGCCCGGTGCTCGGCCCGATCCCGACGTCCCTTCGCCATGAGCGAGGTGAGCGAGGAGAGGCGAGACGCAAGGCAAGCTTCGACACGCCCCCTACCTAACGTGCCAAATGTTGGATTTCGTGCTCGGCAAAACCCTTAAGATTTGAACACTGGGGGTGTGCGAAGATCCCCTGTAGCCTCACCCAAACTTACTCGCTACTCGATGAACGCAACAGCAAACTCGCACGATGACGAGGAAGAATATGAACACGACCGTTTACCCAGGTTCGGGCCGCTGTGAACCGTAATACCCTAGTCCTACTTTGGTGGATTTCCTCTCAAGTTGGTGGTGTGGATCAACTTGTATAGTGTTCTAGGGCCTCATAAGGGCTCCCTTTGATGTGTTCGAGGCTCTCTATGGCCCGGTCGTGGGCGGATGATGGAATGGATTGGATCACCTTCTACGGTGCAGCCTACCTTCTATATATAGTGGAGGCCCGGGTCCTCTTTCCTTCTCACAATGGCGGGAAGGGATCCCACAACGACCAATTTTTAAGGGGGACAAGAGTACGTGCTCGTCCTGCCCAAAATCGATCTTCGCGTGCAAAGTAGTTGTCTACGGTGTAGGGATGGGCTTAGTGATGACATCCGCCCTGCGGGGAGGGTGGTTGAGGTCTTGCTTCACCGGAATGGAAACCTTTGGGTGTGCTTCGGGAAACCCGCGTATGTCCTTGCTCCCTTTGCACCAAGGGGAAACTGCACCGCCTGGCTCGCTGGCGCCCGCCTGTCCTTCATTGCATCACCCTTGACTCCCGAGGCCAGGCCTTGCATAGAGAGCGGGCGTGATGAGGACCACCCCTTGCCGGTCCTAATGCTATTCCTCCTCACGAGGCAAGGGCCCTCGCGTCGGCCTTGTCTTGAGTGAGGCCACGCGTGGCTGGGCGTGGTCGATGAAGTGGGCCAAGCCATGGGTCACAGGCAGGCAGGTCTGGGTACCCCCGTTCCCAGGACGCTGACAGCCTCCCCATGTAGTCCGGCTCCACACTACCGGCTATGACGAGCCGTCCGACTAGGAGCGGAGACACCCGACTCCCTAGCCGTCCACGCATTGGATGCCACGTTCAAAGTACGTGTGGCAATAGTGGCCCCCATCCCATCGGAGGTCAGCATCCGCATGGCCACAGTGGAGGCAATAGTGCCCCTGACTCTGGCCGACTGTGACCAGGCGCCAGAAGAGTGCCGGCACACCCTCAACAATTCCATTACCTGCCCCGGCATGGCTATAGTACCGCCGGTCGTACCACTGACCGCGGTCGGCTGCCGCTAGACGACGACCCGTGTCGCGAAGTGAACGACGCAGGGACCCACCAGCAGGCCCCTCCGGCTCCCGACGGGACCCCAAAGCTCGCGGGTCCTACCAACGACAAGACCCCTCAGCTAGGGGGCTCCCACGGCCGGCAAGAGAGCTACCAACTAGGGCCCTCCGAAAGCCTTCTATTCATATTGTAATCCAGTGGGTTGGCCTACAAAACCCCCGAAGCCCCCCATGCAACGGCAATCAATCGACTCACCAGATCACACGCACCACACTCATGTAAACAGGCAACGAAGGTAGTCTAGATCCTTCTTCCTCCTCTAGCCATATAGCTCCATGAGCACCATTGTAACCTCACCATCGTCTAAGCTAGACCAAGCAGGACTAGTAATGTTACCTCCCACGGAGGGCCCCAAACCAGGGTACATCGCGTGTCCGTCGCCGCTTGTGCCTAATCCCGCTCCTAGATCCAGCCGGCGACCTTTTGTCCCCAACCACTCTCGATAAGCATACCCATGGCATCTGTTGTGAGAAAAGGACGACATTTGACGCCCACCGTGGGGCCGTCCGCGGCGCCGACCGAAGTCACGCTCTGGGAAGGACCCTTCGCCACTTCCCATGGCCATCCCGCGTCCGGGCGGAACAGCTTGCTCCTGCAGGCCCTGCGGGCAATGCTGCCGGCCTCTCCGATGAGTGTCCCGGCAGTGACCCCTCGGTCAACATCGCCGCGCTCACTGAGCATGTCGATAGGCTAAGCCTTGCCGACGAACCTGTGGCCGTTGCGTACCCTAGCCGGGTACTGCACTGCACCTATCTACGTTCTGGGAATGCTGGTACCCAGACCTGCCTGCCTGCAGCCCAGGGCAT
This sequence comes from Hordeum marinum, assembly GCA_022496015.1. NCBI lineage: Eukaryota > Viridiplantae > Streptophyta > Magnoliopsida > Poales > Poaceae > Hordeum > Hordeum marinum. Next base: position 179,738,837 of record CM039674.1, read on the forward strand.
GGCCCACCTCATCGACCAAGTACAGCAAGGCGTGGCCCCATTCAGGACAAGGCCCTCGAGAGGGCCCTAGCCTCGCGAGGGAGATCAACGACTAGACCCATGAAGGATAGGCTTCCTCAAGACATCTCCAGAGCGACGCAGTTTCCTATGCAAGGCCCGGCCTTAGGAGTCAAGGATGACGCAAGGAAGGACACGTGGGCGCCAATGCGCTAGGCGGCGTAGTTTCCCTATTGCTGCAAAGGGAGCAAGGACAGACGCTGGTTCCCAAAGCACCCTAATATGTCTCCAACGTATCTATAATTTTTCATTGTTCCATGCTATTATATTATCTGTTTTGGATGTTTATATCCATTAATATGCTATTTTATATTATTTTTGGGACTAACCTATTAATCTAGAGCCTAGTGCCAGTTTCTGTTTTTTCCTTTTTTTTGAGTTTCGCAGATAAGGAATATTAAACAAAGTCCAAACGGAATAAAACCTTTGGAATGATTTTTTCTGGAAAATGTGGTAGCCATGAGAATTGAGAACCAAGGCAGAGAAGCAGCCACGGGGCCACAAGCCCGCTTGCCGCGGCTAGGGGAGCCACCCATGTTGGGCAGGCTTGTGGGCCCCTCGCAGCTCCCCTAACCCTAATCTTTGGCCTATAAATACCCGACTATTCAATCATTATCAGCACGAGCCACGAAAACACTTTTCCGCCACCAGAAGCGTCCATTCCCGAGAGATCCAATCTTGGAGCCTTTTCCAGTAATCTGCTAGAGGGGGATCCGATCATGGAGGGCATCTACATCAACTCCATTGCCCTTCGATGATGCGTGAGTAGTTCACCACAGACCTACGGGTCCATACCTAGTAGCTAGATGACTTCTTCTCTCTCTTTTCTTCCCAATACCATGTTCTTCATGACCTTCATGGCGATCTATCCGATGTAATACTCTTTTGTAGTGTGTTTGTCGAGATCCGATGAATTGTGGGTTTATGTTCAGATTATCCATGAATATTATTTGAGTCATTCCTGAATTCTTATATGCATGATTTCATATCTTTGCAAGTCTCTTTGAGTTATTGGTTTGGTTTGGCCAACTAAATTTGTAATTTTTGCAATAGGAGTTAGTTTTGGATTCAATCTTGCGGTGTCCTCACCCAGTGACAAAGTAGGGGTAGCGAGGCACATATTGTATTGTTGCCATCAAGGGTAAAAAGATTGGGTTTTCATCATATTGCTTGAGTTGATACCTCTACATCATGTCATCTTACTTTATGCGTTACTCCGTTCTTCATGAACTTAATACTCTAGATGCAGGCATGAGTCAGTCAATGTGTAGAGAATAGTAGTAGATGCAGAATCATTTCGGTCTACTTGTCATGGACGTGATGCCTATATGCATAATCATTGCCTTGGGTATCTTCATAATTTTCCGCTTTTCTATCAATTGGTCGACAGTAATTTGTTTACCCACCGTAATACTTGACATCATGAGAGAAGCCATCTAGTGAAACCTATGGCCCCCGGGTCTATTTTCCATACTATATTTTCAAATCTAAAACCAAAATCACCAAAAATACTTGCTGCATTGTTTTTACTTTTAGTTTTACTTTCCGTTCAAGCATCCTATTATATGTATCTCTACTAGATCTCAACCTTGCAAATAACCATGAAGGGATTGACAACCCCTTTATAGCGTTGGGTGCAAGAGTTTGATTCCTTGTGCAGGTATATCTATTGGTGTATCGCTTGTTTCTCCTACTAGATTGATACCTTGGTTCTAAAAAACTGAGGGAAATACTTATCTACTTTGCTGCATCAAACCGTTCCTCTTCACGGGAGACCAACACATGCTCGAGAAGTAGCAAGAAGGATTTCTAGCGCTGTTGTCGGGGAGATATATAGCAAGTCAATGATACCAAGTACCCATCACAAACTCATCTCCTGCATTTACATTATTTTCCATTTGCATGTTGTTTTCCTCTACCCCACTTCTAAAACGATTTTCAGAAAATACAAAAAAGATTTGCCTTTTTATTCGCCCTTCTTTCGTTTGCCTTTTGTTTGCTTGTGTTGACATGTGCCTTCTATTTTTTTGCATATTCGCTTGCTAAAAATCTATTGATATGGATCCACATCCACTTGCTAATCTTTTCAACAGACCAAATTATGATGAACCAATTGCTAGTGAGTTGAGTCCACTCGATTATCTCTATGAAGTTTTGCTTGAACATCATGACAATTTTGATGAAGTGTTGAAACAAGAAAATTATAAAGTGATTCATGATATCTCCTTGAATGAATAACATGATTGCCATGTTTTTAGTATGAATTCTATGAATATCCATGATGCTAATGATATGCAAAACCACAAGCTTGGGGATGCTATGCTTGATGAAGATGATATTTTTTGTTCCCCAAGTTTTGATGATGACACGTATGCTATAATTGATCGTGAAAAGAATGCTTTATGTGATAGTTATATTGTGAGATTCCTTCATGATGTTACTTAAAATTACTATGAGAGAGGAACATATGCTTTTACATATTGCAATAATATCGAGTTCCCTCTATGTGCTCAAAGTTTGGAAGTTATGCTTGTTTTGCCTTCCTATGGTTGTTGATTCTTGCTCCCATATATTGTTTGCTCACAAAATCCCTATGCGTAGGAAGTGGGTTAGACTTAAATGTGATTTTCATGATATTCATGATGTTCTCTTGCATGTTTCAATTACTACTTTTTATGTGAGCATCATTGAAATCATTATGCCTAGCTAGGGGCATTAAACAATAGCGCTTCTTGGGAGGCAACCCGATTTTATTTTGCTTTAAGCTTTTTTCTTCTGTTTTGGTGTGTTTGGAACATTATTACTTCCGTAGTAATGGTGTTTTCGTGTTTAAATTAGTTTTTCAGCCAAGTATAACCTTTGGGGTGATATATGGTAGTTGTTGATTTGATCTTGTTGGATAACAGAAACTTTTTCACTCAGTACAGGATTTTTCTGAATTTTTGGAGCTTCAAATTGATGTGAAATTTTTATACAGGATTTATATACAAATTTCCCTGTTACTCCCTATTTTTCAGAATTTTTAAAGTTCCAGAAGTATTCTAAGTTTACAGATTTCTACAGACTGTTCTGTTTTTGACAGATTGTGTTTTCTTTGTGTTGTTTGCTTATTTTAATGTATCTATGGGTCGTATCGGGGGGTATGAGTCATGGAAAAGTTAGAATATTGTAGGCATTACACAAATATAAATAAATAATTATTTCACAATAGTACCCAAAGTGGTGATTTAGTTTTCTTATACTAACGAATCTCATGAGTTTTCTGTTGAGTTTTGTGTTGTGAAGTTTTCAAGTTTTGGGTGAAGATTTGATGGACTATAGAATAAAGAGTGACAAGAGCCTAAGTTTGGGGATGCCCATGGCACCCTAAGTCATATTCAAGGATACCAAAAAGCCTAAGTCTGGGGATGCCCTGAAAGCCATCCCCTCTTTCGTCTTCAATCCATCGGTAGATTTAGTTGAGGCTATATTTTTATTCACCACATGATATGTGTTTTGCTTGGAGCGTCTTGTACAATATGAGTCTTTTCTTGTTAGTTTGCCACAATCATCCTTGATGCACACATATTTAGAGCGACACATGCTAAATCGTGAATTTTCTAGAATACTCTATATGCTTCACTTATATCTTTTGAGCTAGGCAATGTTTCTCTAGTGCTTCACTTATATCTTTTTAGAGCATGGTGGTGTTATATTTTATAGAAATTATTGAACTCTCATTACTCACTTATATTATTTTTAGAGTTTCTTAAAACAACATGTTAATTTGTTTAGGTTATGAATTTAGTCCTAATATAATGGCATGCAAGAGGCATACAATAAAAACTTTCATATTAAGTGCATTAACAACTATGAGAAGTTGGATTCCTTGCATATAGTTTTGAGATAATAGGGATGGTAATATGAGAGTCATGCTAGTGAGTAGTTGTGAATTGAAGAGATACATGTGTTAAAGCTTATGATTCCCGTAGCATGCACGTATGGTGAACCGTTATGTAACAAAGTCGGAGCATGAATTGTCTAATGATTGTCGACCTTTGTGTGAGGGTCGGGAGCACGCGATGGTCAACTCCTACCAACCTCTCCCCTAGGAGCATGTGTCTAATGCTTTATTTGATGACTAATAGACTTTTGCAATCAGTATGTGAGTTCTTTATGACTAATGTGTGTCCATGGATTATACGCACTCTCAACCTTCCATCTTTGCTAGCCTCTCTAGTACCGCGCAACTTTTGCGGTACATCCAACCCTCCTTCCTCAAAACAGCCACCATATATTCCTCAAAACAGCCACCATACCTACCAATTATGGCATTTCCATAGCCATTCTGAGATATATTGCCATGCAACTTCCACCATGTAGTTTTTCTATGACTTGCATCATCACTTCAAATTGCATATAAAGTTATATCTTGTCATAGGAATCGATTTGTAATTTCTTTTTCTTTGAGTTATAAGTAAATAAAAATGTGATGATTTTTCATTAATAGAGCATTGTCCCATGAGAGAAAAGGATGATGGAGGCTATGACTCCCTCACAAGTTGGTACGAGTATCCGGACTTTACAAAAAAATAAAAGAGGCCAGCAAAGCCCAAACAAAAAAATAAAAGAGGCCAAAGAAGCCCACCAAATAAAAAAATGAGAGAAAGAGAGAAGGGACAATTGCTACTATCTTTTTCCACACTTGTTCTTCAAACTAGCAACATGATCTTCATGATAGAGAGTCTCCAGTTTTGTCACTTTCATATAACTAGTGGATATTCATTATGCACGACAACTTAGTTTTCTTTTTTTGAGCTTTCATACACTTATAGCTCTAAGTGCATTTGTTGCATGGCAATCCCTAATCACTCACATTGATATCTATTGGTGGGCATTTCCATAGCCCGTTGATATTCCTAGTTGATGTGAGACTATCTTCTCCTTTTTCCCTTGCACCCCCACCATATTCTATTCCACCTATAATGCTATATCCATGGCTCATGCTCATGTATTGCGTGAGAGTTGAAAAGTTTTCAGAACACCTAAAGTGTGAAACAATTGCTTGACTTGTTCATTGGGGTTTTGCATGATTTAGATACTTTGTGTGGGGAAGATGGAGCATAGCTATACCATATGATTTTGTAGGGATGACTTTCTAAGGCCATATTATTTCGAAAGGACACGACTACCTTGTTGGTTTGCTCAAAGTATTACTGTTTTTATGTAAACATTAGACTATTGTTTTGAATCTAATGGATCTGAATATCCGTGCCACAATAAAGAATATTGCATGCATAAATATGTTGGGTAGCATTCCACATCAAAAATTCTGTTTTTATCATTTACCTACTCGAGGACGAGTAGGAATTAAGCTTGGGTATGCTGATATGTCTCCACGTATCTATAATTTTTTATTGTTCCATGCTATTATATTATCTGTTTTGGATGCTTTATATGCATTAATATGCTATTTTATATTATTTTTGGGACTAACCTATTAATCTAGAGCCTAGTAACAGTTTCTGTTTTTCCTTGTTTTTGAGTTTCACAGATAAGGAATATTAAACGGAGTCCAAAAGGAATGAAACCTTCAGAATGATTTTTCTGGAAAATATGGAAACCACAAGACTTGAGAACCAAGGCAGAGGAGTTGCCACTAGGCCACAAGCCCGCTTGCCGCGGACAGGGGGGCAACCCGCGCCGGGAAGGCTTATGGACCCCTGGCAACTCCCCAAACCATAATCTTTGGCCTATAAATACCCAAATATTCCATCGTTATCAGAACTATCCACGAAGACACTTTTCCATCGCCATAAGCCTCCGTTCCCGAGAGATACAATCTTGGAGCCTTTTCCGGTAATCTACTGGATGGGGATTTGATCACGAAGGGCATCTGCATCAACTCCATTGCCCCTCCGATGATGCGTGAGTAGTTCACCATAGACCTACAGGTCTATAGCTAGTGGCTAGATGGCTTGTTCTCTCTCTCTTTTCTTCTCAATACCATGTTCTTCATGATCTTCATGGATATCTATCCGATGTAATACTGTTTTGCGGTATGTTTGTCAAGATCCGATGAATTGTGGGTTTATGTTCAGATTATCCATGAATATTATTTGAGTCTTCCCTGAATTCTTATATGCATGATTTAATATCTTTGCAAGTCTCTTCGAGTTATTGGTTAGGTTTGGACAACTAAATTGGTAATTCTTGCAATAGGAGAAGTGCTTACTTTTGGGTTCAATCTTGCGGTGTCCTCACACAGTGAAAAAGTATGGGTAGCAAGGCACATATTGTATCGTTGCCATCAAGGGTAAAAAGATGGGATTTTCATCATATTGCTTTAGTTTATCCCTCTACATCTTGTCATCTTACTTAATGCGTTACTCTGTTCTTCATGAACTTAATTCTCTAGATGCGGGTAGGAGTCGGTCGATGTGTGGGGTAATAGTAGTAGATGCAGAATCGTTTCAGTGTACTTGTCACGGACATGATGCCTATATGCATAATCATTGCCTTTTATATCTTCATAATTATTCACTTTTCTATCAATTTCTCGACATTAATTTGTTCACCCACCGTAATACTTGCCATCATGAGAGACGCCATCTAGTGAAACAAATGGCCCCCGGGTCTATTTTCCATATTATATTTTCAGATCTAAAACCAAAAACACCAAAAATACTTGTTGCATTGTTTTTACTTTTAGTTTTACTTTCCGTTCAAGCATGCTATTATATCTATCTCTACTCGATCTCATCCTTGCAAATAACCATGAAGGGATTGACAACCCCTTTATAGCGTTGGGTGCAAGTGTTTGATTCCTTGTGCATGTATATCTATTGGTAGCTCTCTTCTATCTCCTACTGGATTGATACCTTGGTTCGAAAAAACCAAGGGAAATACTTATCTACTTTGCTGCATGAAACCGTTCCTCTTCACGGGAAACCAACGCATGCTCGAGAAGTAGCACACTCCCCAAAGGTTTCCATTCCGGTGCAAGAAGAACACAACCACCCGCCCCGCAGGGCAGATGTCATTGCTGAGCCTGTCCCTTGGGTAGGTTAACCACCAACCCTTGTCCCCCTTCAAAAGTGGCCATTGTGGGTTCCCTTCCCGCCATTGTGATAAGGGAAGAGGACCCGGGCCGCCACAATATATAGAGCATAGGTTGCACCATAGAGGGGGAGGCGATCCGGCCCCAACACTTGGTCACTCCATACACCACCACGAGATAGCCAGCCAAGAACACATCTTGAGCACCCTCACAAGGATCAAGCACAATGTACTAGTTCATCCACCAAAACCTCCACAAGAGGTAATCCACCAAAGCAGGAGTAGGGTATTAAGCTTCGCAGCAACACAGACCTGGGTAAACTGTCGTGTTCATCTTCTGCCTCGTCATCGTCTGAGTTTTGTGATGTGTTCATCGAGTAGTGAGCTAGGTCGGGCAAGGCAGCAGGAGATCTCCGCACACACCCCTGTGTTCGAACCTTAAGGGTTTTGTGTTTCCTGAAATCCGACAGCACCAACCCGCCCTCATCCGTGGGGGCACTCGCCTCGGGCGAGGACAATGGCTCATGCGTCCGTGTGGGGGTGATGACCACCGCCTCCTCTATCTCTTCTGTCCGAGCGCGGGCCGAGGACGACGCGGCCACCGCCCACGCCGGAACTTCTAACCCACTCCAGCCAGCGTCAGCACACCAGCAAGGCTGCCTGGCAGCCCAAGATGACTTCCGAGTAGATGCTCGACCTCCCCTACAAGCATCATTCCTGGTCCAAGCCGTCCACACACCTGTTCTGGCAGTGCGGCTTCTCGCAGCGGTTGGCCCGGGGGAAGGCCTTCCTGCTCCTCCCATGCAGCCTCTCTACATGCCGCCGCCAGCTCCGGCTTCGGCGCCAGCCCCGGATCCGGCTCCGGCCTAGCAAGACGGCCGCCTACTCGACCAGTTACCCAACCGGGATGGTTTCTATGTCGTGTTCAGCAGCGAGGAGACGACAAGCACTCCCAGAGCCATGTCTAGCATGAGGTGAATGCCACCATGCCTTTGACTCCCCATTTCATGCACTGGTCCGAGAAGCCGGTTACCTAGAGCCAGGCTGACCACCCGGCCATGATGCCAAGCCCTGGCAGCTACGCCCGCGTCCTCGATCCCACCATCGTCTCAAAGAGACACACGTGACGTTTCTCGCGGGTGTTGATCGACGGGGGAAGCAACATAAACATCCTCTACCATGACACAATGCTCAAGCTAGGGCTAAAAGAGGAGGATGTACAAGCAAGCCGGACCGTTTTCCACGGCATCATGCCTGGAAAGTCCTGCACCCCCATCAGCAAGATCAAGCTCCATGTCCTCTTCGGTGTCTATAGCCATTTTTGCCACAGACCAATATGGTTTGAGGTAGTGGACCTTGACAGTCCCTACCACGTGCTCCTGGGTCGGCCAGACCTCGTCAAGTTCATGGCGATCCCCATTTACGCCTACCTCAAGCTCAAGATGTCGGGTCCCAAGGGCATCATCACCGTCGCTGGAGACTACAAGATGTCGATCGAGTGCGGGCACGACGGCAGCCGGCTGGCCGAAGCCCTAGAGATAGTAGAGGAGAAGCGGCAACTCGACCGACTCGTGGCCCACGCCTCTGGACAGCCGGCCATGACGGCTCCTTCATCCCAGTCGATCGGTGAGGCATCTTTCCACCCGTCCGAGGACACCAGGCAGATAGCACTTGACCTGGCCACCCCCAAGCTGTGTGTCACCATCGGCGCTCGCCGAAACAACAAATAGGAAGGCAAGCTCGTCGACTTCCTCTGTGAAAATCAAGACATCTTTGCATGGTCTCCAAAAGACATGTCGGGTGTTCTGAGGGAGTTCGCCGAGCACAAGCTTCACCTACGTCCGGATGCAAAGTCGGTCAAGCAACCCATGCGCCGTTTCTTCGAGGAGAAGCGGCGTACTATAGGAGAAGAGATTGCTCGGCTACTCGCACCGGCTTCATCATGGAAGTGTTCCAACCAGACTGGTTGGCCAAGCCAGTCCTGGTGCTGAAGAAAAACAAGACTTGGCGCATGTGTATCGACTACACGAGCCTAAACAAGGCATGTCCCAAGGACCTGTTTGCCTTGCCATAGATCGATCAAATCATCGACTCCGCGATCGGTTGTGACCTGTTGTCCTTCCTGGATGCCTACTCAGGCAACCACCAAATCAAGCTTGACCCGGCCGACCGGCTGAAGACCTCCTTCATCACCCCTTCCAGGGCCTACTGCTACATCACGATGTCCTTCGGCCTGAAGAATGCGGGCGCTACCTTTCAGCGTTGCATGCAGAAGTGCCTCCTGCCTCAGATAGGCAGGAACGTCCACATCTACGTCGAGGACATCGTCATCAAGACCAAGAAGCACTTCAGCCTCCTTGACAATCTTCGGGAGACATTCGCCAACCTACGCGAATACAAGATCAAGATCAACCAAGAGAAGTGCGTCTTCAGTGTCCCATCTGGCCAACAACTGGGTTTCTTCGTGTTCTCTTTCGGCAACGAGGCTAACCCAGAGAAGATTAGGGTGATCGAGTGCATGCCCAAGCTGACACGGCTCCGCGACATCCAGAAGATCACCGACTGCCTCGCCTCGCTCAGCCAGTTCGTCAGCCGGTCGGGGGAGAAGGCCCTGCCCCTCTATGGGCTACTGCGGAAAATGGCTCTAATCGAGCCGAGACGCGACTACACGAAGAAGCCGGCCATGTTTGACTAGCTCAATGAGGCGGACGAGGCCTTCCGGGGCCTCAAACGGGAACTTACCAGTGCGCCCATCCTGGCCGTGTCGGCTGAGAACGAGCGCTTGCTCGCCTCCGTTGCGCCGACCACACGCGTCATCAACGTTATCCTTGTGGTGGAGCGGCCGGAGGAGGGAAAGACAATATCGATCCAACGTTCTGTCTACAACCTCAATGAGGTCCTCTCCGCGTCCAAGCAGAACTACCCCCACTATCAGAAGATGTGCTACGGCATATACTTCGCCGCCCAGAAGATCAAGTAGTATTTCCACGAGCATGTCATCACCATAGTGAGCACGATGCCTTTGGGAGAAATCATGAGCGGTCGGGACGCCACCGGCCAGATCGCCAAGTGGGCCATCACCCTCACCTACTATGAGATCCGGTATGAGCCGCACACCGCCATCAAGTCACAGGCGATGGCCGACATCCTCGTCGACTGGGCCAAAACCCAATTCATGCTGCCTCCATCGACTCCACGCACTAGCGCATGCACTTCAAAGAATCTAAGATGCAAGCCGACCTAGGTGCCGGCATCGTCCTGTCGTCTCTGAAGGGAGATTAAGTCAAGTACGCGCTCTAGATCCACATTGCCACCTCCAACAACATGGCCGAGTACAAGGCCCTTATCCATGGCCTCTGGCTCGCCAAGGAGATCGGCATCAAGCGCATCCTATGCTTCGACGACTCCGACTCGTGGTGCAGCAAATCTCTGGCGAATGGGACACCAGAGACGCCAAGATGGCCAGCTATCGCTTCCTTGTCGAGCAGCTCACTCGCTCCTTCGAGGGTTGTGAGTTCCATCACATCCCCAGGGCAGACAATTAGGCGGTCCATACACTTGCGAAGATCGGCTCCACCCGGCAGGCCATCCCAGTCGGCGTTTGACTCGAGCAGCTGCTCAAGACCTTGATCATGCGCTCCCCCGAATAAGCATTCATCTTCATGCTGGCCAACACCGTCGGCCCTTCGTCAGATCAGGCTACCCAGCCGGCTCCATCGATCCCGGCTGCCCAGCCGGCACCACAACGCTGGCTATCGAGACGGCCGTGCTGGCTCTTCCTACCCATGCTCCCACGGTCGCCGGCTCTGGGCCTACGGCCGTCATGATGGTAATCGACGCCCCTGCTACAGCCTTAGTCTCAAGGGCTAGTCAGCCGGCCCAGAGGCCTAGTCAGTCGGGCATGGGGGCTCCAGCTGCCTCTGACGGCCCACACAGGCCTGAGCCGGCTCCCGTCTCGGCCCCTACATGGGCCCAGCCCATTCTGGCGTTCCTGTTGCATGGCGAACTCCCCCCCCAACAAAGACAAGGCCCGACGGATCCAATGCCATGCCCCCACCATAACCATCATCAACCACAAGTTGGTTCACCGCAGCACAACCGGCGTGTATCAGCGTTGCGTCGAACCCGAAAGAGGCCAAGAGATCCTTCGATATATCCACCAAGGCGAGTTTGGGCATCACGCCGCCTCGAGGAACCTGGTGGCCAAGGCATTCCGCCATGGCTTCTGCTGGCCAACGGCCCTTGAGTAAGCGACAGAACTTGTCGACAGGTGTGAAGGGTGTTAGCGCTTCAACACGCGAAGCCACCTGCCGGCTGTGGTGCTCAAGACCATCCTCTGTCGTGACCCTTTCCTTTCTGGGGGCTTGACATGGTGGGGTCGTTCAAGACCGCTCGAGGCGGCATGACGCACCTGCTGGTGGCCGTTGACAAGTTCACTAAGGGGATCGAGGGCCGGACCATCAAGAAGCTATACGGCCCCACGACCGTTCGGTTCATCGAAGACATCACGACCGCTATGACATTCCGCACATCATCATCAACAATAATGGCACCAACTTTGCCAAGGGCACGCTAGCACGCTTCTATGCCAAGTGAGGCATCCGGCTCGACCTCGCCTCCTTCGCCCACCTGCAGTCGAACGGACAGGCCTAAAGAGCAAACGGACTCATCTTGGCCGGCATCAAGCCCCGACTCGTGGCACCCCTCATCCGTTTTAGCGAGCTGCTAGATCGAGGAGCTGCCATCTGTCTTGTGGAGCCTCAAAACCATGCCCAACTGATCAAAAGGCTTCACACCCTTATTCCTCGTGTACGGGTCTGAGGCGATCATCCCCACGGATATCGAGTTCGACTCGCCTTGCGTCTCCCTGTACACGGAAACAGATGCAAAGGAGGCAAGAGAAGACGGTGTAGACCTCCTGGAGGAAGCCAATGAGCTGGCACTGATCCGAACGGCTATCTACCAGCAGAAGCTCCGACACTACCACACCAAGCAGATTCGGCCCCTCTCCTTTCGGGAGGGGGACCTAATCCTTAGGCGGATCCAGCGAATAGCCGGCCAGCACAAGCTGTCCTCCCCATGGGAGGGCCCGTTCATTGTCAGCAATGTGCTGCACAACAATGTGTACTATCTGATAGACACGCAAAAACCGCATTAGCGCAAGAGAGATGCCTCCGGTGAGGAGACGGAGCGCCCGTGGAACACGGCGCTCCTCCATCCATTTTACTGCTAAGAACCAGTGTATGTATGTATCACTCGCCTTTTGGGCTTATGAATGGCGCCGGCTTCCGGTCCCGAGGGCTCACCGGCTAGCCCTGGCACCCTCTGCCGAAGTTGGTCAAGTAATGTGAGATCAAGTAAGCCCTACCACCCCTCCCAGCTACAAACTGACTCCCGGCTGTCCGGTTGAAGGGTCCTTGGGACGGCAAAACTTAGCACACACGAAAATCGATCACAAGGGGATCGCTGGTTAGGGCTAGCAGAAATGCTCTTTTTAGCCTCTACCGCTCACCTTAACCGAAACACTCTTGCGGTTCCCAAACTTACGACTGGCTCTCCCGAGGTGGATGCCCCGTCCCAGCTATAGACTGACTCCCAGCTGTCTGGCTGACGGGGCCGAAACCAAGGTAGACAAGGCTTTGAGCAGACGGAACCAAAAGGGGAAAAGGGTAAGGCCGAGCCGACACGCATAAAACAGCATTTCAGCAACCAAAAGCTTCATAAAACTTAAAAGGCCCACGACCACGAGTCCATTACATCTACACCCCCAGTGGGTGGGATTGAGGTCTAACGAAATGTTGAAAGATAAAGGGCCCTAGGTGGCGGCAATGTCGTCTTCTCCTCTGGCGCCCCCCGCGACGGCTGACATAGAGGCCCCGTCCTTGGCTCTAGCACGGTCAGCATCGGCTCCCGTCTACGGTTCCCGAGGCGGCTCAGAGTCGGCATAGTCGTCGGTGCTAGAGCCAGTGTCTTCAGCGCCCGTTTTGGCGGCGCCACCCTCAAGGGCGCTTGGCACGCCGCCTATAGCCGGACCATGGCTGTAGCCTAGTTTTGCTGCCCCCCCCCCCCGTCCGCGGGCCCGGTCGCCCCCTTGCCCGAGGTCAACATTGTGCCGGGGCCTAGATGATAGGCTCATGCTGGCCGTCTGTCCGGACGTCATGATCGCCCTAGACGGCACTCCGCCTCCAGCTATGCCCCCCTGATTCGCCTCCGGTGCCGGCACGTCCGGAGTCGAATCCTCCAGATCCACAACTTCGGCCTCCAGGGGATCCTCCTCCCCCGATGGGGCCGCATCACGGCACGCCTCCTCTCCTCCGCCCATGCTGGCCGTGCCAACGCCTGTCACCGCACGCGTGTCTTCCACGACCTTCGCGTCTGCCTCCGGCCATCGCGCGGAGTCATGATGGTCCTTGGACTTCCTCTCCCGGCTGCGGGGGAAAGGCTCCCTACCACACCCTTTGTTTGTATCACCTTGTTATGTTTGGATTCATAAAAATTGGAGCCAACTAAAACTTTTTCAAGTGCTTGTGCTTGTTTGAATTGATGCTTGTTTGCTTGTTGATGGTTGTGGATGGCACACTTAGATTCTATCCTTCTCCATATTCATTTTCCTTGACCCAAACTTCTTGCACAATGATAATGCCATGTGAATAGTGCCCAAAACTATTTTTACCAAATTTTGTTTTGACTAAAAATGATTTATTCAAATTAGATTTTCAAAAACCGATGAAATGAGGTGTGCACTTCAAGTCCTCAAGTTGGGTGGATTCTTCTTTCCCAAAAGGTTTATTTCTAACCTACTATATTTTGACTTCCCAAAACAACCAAATATTAATTTTAAAGATTATTCTTATATTTTATTTAAATATTAACCTACTATATTTTGATCATGCAATGGAGTTAATTTGATAGGTCTTGATACCTAGTATCGACTATGTTCTGAGATTGATGTTGTTATGAATTTGCTATGCTTAATTCTTGTCACTAGGGCGCGAGTGCCATGTTTTTCAGATCTGAACTTATTATATTTTTCTGCATATGAAAGTGATTAGATCCTATCTTGCAATTTGTACGCACCTATTACGTGTCTTGATCTGCATGTCCCAAGGTGACAATAATTGGGATTCTTTTCGGTGATTGCAGTAATTTGAGGAGTTCATGTATTCACCGTGTGTTAATGTTTTGTTCCTGTTCAAGATTAAAAGGAGGCGTTAATATCCGTTAGTTTTGGATAGGACCCCGCTGCCCTGGGAGGGTAGGACAAATGATGTCATGCAAGTTCTTATTGCAAGCGCGTATGACTATATCCGGAATGCATGCCTACATTTTATTGATGAATTGGAGCTAGTTCTGTGTTGCTCTAGAGTTTAATTGTTACATGATTGATTTCATCCATATATTTCCAGCGCTGCACCATGGCCTACGCTTTACGTATACTAAATCTTGCTAAGTTCTTATTGCTGTTGTGACTTTCATCACTGCTATCAAATTGTTGTTGTCACAATTGTTACAAAATTGCTGCTATCACTGTTACAGCTACTACTATTATTTATTGTGCTACTAAACCTTTGCTGCAGAGAGATATTCGAGGTGACATTGAATTGACAACTCAACTGTCAAGGCCGATAAATATTCTTTCGCTCCCCTTGTGTCAAATTAATAAATTAGGGTGAAACACCTCCCATTAAGACGGTCGTCATCCCCTATACTTGTGGGATATCAAGACTTTTTTCTAGCATCGTTATCAGGGAGAATAGCTATATTTATGGTGTTAACTTGAGGATATACAATTGCTACTTTGAAGAATCGGAAAGATACTCAAACTAGGATCGCCCCCTCTCGTACGTGAGGAGGTAAGGAACTGCCATCTAACTGTACTTTTGATTCACATATTGTTTGAATCAGCTTGTCACACCACCTCCTGTTGATATTTTTGTTATGTCACATGAAATTGATGATGCTACCTTTTAAGATTAATGCTAATACTACTGCTACACTTGATGATATCAAAACTCTTACACTGAATTAATTACTTGATGCTCATATTGCTAAAGGTAGAGAACTTGAAAATGCTGAAACTGTCGGGACCCCGATCCTAAGTAATAGGAATCCAGACTGTAACATATCACATCACTTTGCGGCCTCATGCACGGTAAGCTCCACGGCTTCAGTCTTGCCTTAGTAAGGACCGTTCGCGTCTTTTGGCTCACATATGTGAACATGTCGTTGGTAATAAAATGACAGAGAACCCGGGCCGACATGACTAGTCATAGAACCCAAGTGGCACGTAGACGAGTCATAGCAAGCTACACGTAGACGAGTCATAGGTATCGGCCTCAAGCGCGGTTAGACGAGTCATAGCAAGCTAGAAGGTATCCATTACGCCATGAGACATAAATGCCATGACTGCACGTAGACGAGTCGTAGCAGGCTACAGGGACTCCATTACATTGTGAGACATTTCCCTGAAGGGACAGACACAGCAGCAAAGAAGGATACATGCCGGTCAATAAATGTGTTCGGAGCAGTAGCAAGCTACCATGGCTCAGAGGAAGCACAAAGAGGCAGTTTCCCGTAAAGAGTACTACTAAAGGCACACAACTAGGTGTCGGATCCCATACATACCATTGCACGTCACACGTGCGCACGACATGCCCGATATGCATAGATACAACCATGACATCACAACATAACCATTCAACAACTTTTATTTAAGAGGCTCAGACGAGCCTTGCATAATATGTTCTTACAGATAGGGGTCTCGTGACCTGAGACTCAAGTCATACAAACAAGTTCATACAAGCCAAGCGGAAGCACAAGCTGTCTCAGTACAGACAGATGAAAGGATAAAAAAAGCACATGGCCTGACTATCTATAGCCCGCCACAGGGCATAGGTCGTAGCTGGGACACCAGCTATTTGGCATCGTTGACATCTAGAAAGAACCCACCTGATGGGTCCTGGGTCTCATCTTCAACATTTATTAAGCAAACATAAGTACATCCATGGTACTCACACTTGGCTTGATATTTTTATGAGTATCCATTTGATTATCTATGAACAACATAAGTTTTCCATGTAGTCCATATCCGAGGACGCGGCTATTTGAATAGTTTCATACCCTGCAGGGGTGTACTTATTCACACACGCTCTCGCCACTTATCGCTGTGTGCTCATAAACCATGCTCCTCAGCAACCTTCAAGCGGAAGCCCAGCGAGGGAGTCAGCCACGACCGTGAATCACATAAGACCTCTAGTCCAGGCTATCGCCTATTTGAGACTGAACCCGCACGGAAGTCCGGCTGAAGTTTCCTCTATGGCCCCAAACGATGTGCGCAGGGTTCCCAAGCCCACCATTCGGGTGACCCTTGGTACACTATGCCACTGCCTACCGCTACAAACACCAAAAACTACTTGCAACTCCTGTACTAAGGACTAAGCGACTGATAAGTCGAGAGGGGTCGAGTTACCGGAACCCAATGTGTGGTAGTAACTATTCTTTGATGACAAACATGGAACTCAGTTTCAAAGAACGGTCCCAATGAGACAACCCGTTATGTGCTCCTACATAGCCTCTCATCGCTACCTTTACGAAATCGGGTTCATCATAAGCTTATCACATCGGAACAACAATGTTTCACTCTAGTTCATCACCCAGATGAATCAAACCTGACACAACTGTAATCATAGCAAGCATAGCAGGCAAAGTAAGCTAAGCACATCATGGCACAAGCATCTACCATGTATGCTAGGTTGCAAGGTTTAGCTATTTACTGCGACAATGACAGGTCATGCAAAAGAATAGGTTCATCTACCGGGTATGACAGACAAGTGAAAGTTTGTCCTAATGCAGGAGCGAGAGAGTGGGATAATATCGGAAAGATCACGGGGGTTTCTTGCCTTGCTGGGTAGCGGGAAGGTTCTCTCCTTCGTTGGAATACTCGGGGGTATCCTTAGAAGCAAGCCCTATCACAATGCAGATAAATAGCATTCAATACACGCAAGTGCAACAATATGATGCATGATCATGACATGGTAGCATGTATGGATGAGCTAATGCAACTAGTGTCCAAGTTAATTTGAAGTGAGTTTGAATATAGGTTCAAAATCGTTCTTCATTTCAAATTCATATACTAACCAATTAGCAAATGTCAATGTTCTTCTACATAGGTTGCTCTAACATGCATGATAATAGCACCACTGGATTCATTGGATTTTCTGATGAATTTTCATATACAAATTATTATCATCTGATTTATAGATTAATTTATAAGAATTTTTAAAGTTTTAAACAATTTCTGGAATTATTTTAAAACTGGAAATTCCTTTTATTACATCATCCTGACATCATCACCGCGTCATCAGGTTAGCTGACCAGGCGAGGTCAAACCTGACAGGGTGGGGCCCACAGGTCACTAACCCAAGCACTTAATTAGAGAATTAAAACTAATCCTAATTACTTAATCAACACTGGGCCCACTGGTCAGTGACTAACTAGGTTAATTAATTTGGTTAATTAAGTTATTAACCTAAATTTGACTAACAGGGCTCGGACCCACTTGCCAGTGACCTAGATTTCAAATCCCTGGTGGTCAAACTGGTTTACTCGCCGGCATTGAGCCGCCGGCGATGTTAGGGACGGTGGAGGGGGTTGGGATTCCTCCTCCAGCGACCAAATGGGCGGCGGAGGGTACCAAATTGCTCTGCTTGCTCGCGCACGTCGAGCTCGACACTTCCCAAGGGCTGGGATGGCCGGAGTCGGCACCGGCGATGAGCACGGCGGTTGCCGGAGCTCGGATGAGCACGGGCTCGTCGAACCAGAGCAAGACACAGCCGGAACTAGGCACCTACAAGCACTACGCGGCCCCACGAGCTCGATGGTGGCCTGTGATGGACCAACTAGTCACCGGAGCATCGCCGGCGATGAGCTCGTGCGGCAGGTCATTCGGGAGCCAGCGCAATCGGGGCCTACAGAGGGGGAAAAGGCCGAAAATGAGAGGGGAAAGAGCTAGGAGCTCACAGCATACTCAAAGCCGTCGAAAGCTTGCTCGGGGAGGGCTCAGAGACGACGAATCAATGGCGGCGAAGCTTCGGTTCCGAGGAGGAATACGAGCTCAGGGACGGCGCTTCGGGGCTCCTAGCGATGCGAGGCTCGGCGAGAAGGGAGAAGGTGACGAGGTGGAGCGATTGGAGGGCTCAGAAGCGAGGGAGAGTGGCTAGAACTACGTCGGCGAAGCTAAGGCACCGGCGGCCATGGCGGAGCAGAGCAGGAGGAGAGCAGAGAGGCGAGCGAGGGCGAGAGGGAGAGGGCGATGTGGACGGCTCTCAGAGCTTATCCCCGTCCCGCTGGCGAGGGGAAGCAGGCAGGCAAGTTCCAGCGTGGAGGCAGGCCCGCGCGCGTGCTCCGGCCACAGGCCTGTCCTCCTGGCCGCCAGGAGGACGACGATGGAGCTGGGCCAGCTGGGCCGGCCCAGGTTCATCCTCCCATTCTTTCTGTTTAATTTTCTTCTTTATTCTAATTTCCCACATTTGTTTAATTTTATTTTTAGGTACAAATGCTTTGATAAAAATATTCCAAATATTTTATAATATCAAGTTTGAATATTTCAAACTCCAATAAAAAGTTTCAGGATATTTTGAAACATAAAATAATGATAATGCTTTATTTGGCATTTTCAGAGGATTTGTTATTTATTTTAAATTTCTATAATTGTTCAAGTATTTAAAATGGCCCCTGATATACTCATGTCCATATTTATCAGACATAGGGAACATTTTGGTAGGGCATTTTGGATTTGTTGAATTTTCACCAACTTGAATTATTTTGATTCAATGTGAGCTTGGGGTTTATTTCAATGTGCATTTCATGTTGATGCAAAATGAAACATGATGCAACACCCATGCTGTCCTATGACATCTAGCTAGGGATGTGACAGAAACTGATGAAGATTTTGACTCACCTACTACACCTTGCTCTCCCAATAAAGATGAATTGCCTTATGTGCCTGAAGGTTATGTTATGGATGGGGAAGTAGCTAGGGACTTTCTTGCTTGTGAAAATAGAGATGACTTGAATACACTACTATGCAAACTGAAAGAAAAATCTATGAAGGAGAAAATGAACCACGATCCTAAATTTGCTACTTCTCCTATATTTGTTGCTGATAAGGATTATGAATACTCTGTAGACCCCAAGTTGATTCCTAGAGTAGAATATGTTCCTTTCCGTGGTTATGAACTGAAACTATTGTTGTGCTTGTCACTAAATTGCATGATATTGTTCCTTTGCTTACTAATGTGGGAAAGATACATTACTATTATATCGTTAAGCTTTTTCCTTTCTTGCTAAAAGGCAAGGATAAATATTTGTTCCTTTCTCTTGCTCCTGGTTGTGTCTGTAGTCCCCAGGATATGCTTTATTACTTCTTCGAAAAATATTTTACTCCTCATAAGAAACAAGATGCCTTACATGAGATATTTAACTTTTTGCAAATTGAAGAAGAGAATCTCCCTCAATCTCGGGGGAGTCTTCTCCAGTTACTTAGAGATTTGCTTGATCATTCTCTTAAGAAAAATGAAACAATTGATATCTTTTATAATGGATTAACCAATGCCTTTAGGGATTTCCTAAATAGAGCAAAATGTCGATGATTGGACACTTCCCAAACCTCCACCGGAACCTATTCAAAAGAAGAGAGGTATTCTATTACTCAGTCCTAAAGATATGCAAGAAGCAAAAGATATTAAAGAAAAATGTATTCAAACTAAAGATGTCAAGAAATTACCACATATCGAAGAAATACATGGGCTTGACACCCCAACACAGGTAGTAGAGGTAAATTATCTCTGTACCTTTACTGAAAGTGATATACCTTACAATACGACTCTTACTCAATGCATGGATGAATTCGATAATTATAATGTTAAGCAAGAGCATTCGAATAATGTTTTTAAAGATCAATTAAGGCATAATGCTATGATGATAGATCATGCGAGCAAATTGATATTTAGAATTGCTAATGATGTTAAGGGTCTAGGTAAACATGCTTCTATATTTCACACCCAAGTAGACCAAGTTTCTAAGTCACAAAATGATTTCCATGTTGAAATAAAAGATAATATGAATGATCATGTTGTTAGAGTAATAACTAGACCAGGTCGAAGGACTCAGGAACAACTTTATCCTGAAGGTCATCCTAAACGAACATAACGGGATTCTCAAAGAATTAATGATGATGCACCTAGTCCATCTAATAAGAAAAAAAAGAAGGATAGGACTTTGTGAGCTTCTAGTGAACTTGTTATAGAAAAACCTGTTGAAAAACATAATTATGTTTCTATTTCTGATGTTGAGACACAATCTTGTAGTGCCCATGCACCTAGTGATGATGAAAATGATGATGAGAATAATGATGTTCATGTAGATGCTCCACCTGATAGTAGTAAAGAACCTGATAATAATGTGGATATTGAACCTGTCGAAAACCTTGATAACCCACATCCTAAAAATAAATGCTATGATAAAAAGAGACTTTGTTGCTAGAATGTCGGGACCCCGATCCTAAGTCATAAGAACCCAGCCTGTAACACATCACATCAGTTTGCAGCCTCACACACGGTTATCTCCATGGCTGCCACCTTACTTGGGCCGGGACTGTTTGCGTATTTTGGATCACGTATGTGAATGTGTCACTAGCATTCAAATGACAGAGAACCCGGGCCAACATGACTAGTCGTAGAACCCAAGGTTCACGTCCGTACAGGGATAGGCATACGTAATCCAGCAATGCAGGTGTCGATCTCTAGCATGTGTAGGCGAGTCATAGCAAGCTACAAGGACTCCATTACACCGTTGGACATAAATGTCATCACTGCACGTAGACGAGTTGTAGCAGGCTATAGGGACTCCATTACACCGCGAGACATTTCCCCGAACGGACAGCCACAACAGCAAAGAAGGATACATGTCGGTCAATAAATGTGTCCGGAGTAGTAGCAAGCTACCAAGGCTCGATGGAAGCACAAAGAGGCAGTTCCCCGTAAAGAGTACTACTAAAGGAACACAACTAGGTGTCAAATCCCATACATACCGTTGCACATCACACGTACACACGACATGTCCGATATGCATAGATACAACTATGGCATCACAATATAACCATACAACAAGACAAATTTTATATAGAAAGCTCAGAAGAGCCAACATAGTAAGATGTTAAAAGAAGGGTCACAAGAAGCAACATTCAGAGCATTCAAACAAACAAGCAGAAGTTACATGTTTGGGTACAGACATCTACCAAACGCAGCTCGAAGAGCCTGAAAAGCTACAACGACCCTACCAAAGGAACCAGACCTCTGTCTGGGATTCCCAAACTATTCAGGTCAGCATCGCACTTAATGTCATAGGAATCACTAATGAGATTGACGTCTCCTCTGCAAAACATAAATTAAGCAAACATGAGTACAAAGGTACTCAACAAGACTTGCATCAGAACTAACTGCATATGCATCAATATCAATGAAGGGGGTTGTGATGTTTATTGCAGCAAGCTAACTTTGACTCTGGGCTAACCTATAATATGACTACAAGTAGTATCTTTGAGGTGGATAGCACACATGAGTCCACATATTCACAAATCAGTACAACACTATGGATCCTCTCCCTTCTCCCTATGAGAAAGCCATCCATAGCACTCACGCTTGTCTTGCGTGTTTTAGACGTATCCATTTCACTTATCTATGTACCACATAAGCAATCCAAGTAGTCCAGATCCAAGGATGCGGCTATTCGAACAGATTAAATCACCCAGCAGGGGTATACTTCTTCACACACGCTCTCGCCCCTTACTGCCATGTGCACGTAGAAAGGCACCTTTTCAACCTTCAAGCGGAAGCCCAACGAGGGAGTCGGCCACGACCGTCAACCACACAAGACCCTAGTCCAGGTTTATCGCCTATTTGAGACTCATCCCATTAGGAAGTCCGGCCAAAGTTTCCATTACGGCCCCAAAGAATGTGTACAGGGTTCCCAAGCCCACCTCGACCGATGGTTCTATGCTTGGTACTCCCGCCCACTGGTTCATCAACTGTTCCATAGCCGACCCTCCAGTCAGCACTATGCACGACCGCCAGCACATCCTAAAAACACCAAAAACTAGTTGCAGCTCCTAGACAGACATCAAGGCGATTAATAAGCCGAGAGGGTCCATTGGTTTCGGTCCCAATGCATGGTAGTATCTTGTCTTGGATAACATACACAGAACTCAGTTCCTAAGGACGGTCCCAATGAGACAACCCGTCGTGTACTCCTACATGGCCTCTCATCGCTACCTTTACCAAATAGGATTCACACTCTCAGCTCTGATACAGTAGGACATGTTCACAACGATTCTGATTCATCGCCCAGATGGATCAGACCGACACGAGTCTAAGCATAGCAGGCATAGTAACCAAGCATGGATGAGTAAGCACAACAAGGCTCAAACAGTTCCTACTCATGCTAGGTGGTTTCAACTATTTATTGTTACAAAGACAGGTCATGCAAAGGAATGGGTTCAACTACCGAGAACATGCAACAATTGAATTGTTATTTTCCTAATGTGGTAAACAGAGCAGGAGCAAGAGAGTGGGTTCATATCAATATGCTCAAGGGGGGGGGTGCTTGCCTAACTGTTCTAAAGATAGTACTTCTCTTCATTAATGTCAACGATGATAACGTCGGAACCATCGTCTATCGAGAAGGAACAACAACGACAATACAAGAAAGGAACACATTTAATGCAATGCAACAAACATGATGCATGACATGGCATCTTAAGGCATTGAATTGAACTAGAGAAATAGGTAGTCATATTAAGTGATGAGGAATTCAAATATATAATAAATTCCAACTCCAACACTATTTATAAAACTATCCTAATCATGAAATATCCTACTTGGTGATGTTATCTTGCTCAAACATGCAAGATCATGGCATAAATAGATTAACTGGATTTTTCTGATCATTTTTCATGTATAAATTATTTTCATCTCACTTACATATTAGTTTCTGTGATTTTTCAGAAGTTTTAAACATTTTTAGGAAAATTCCTAACTTATTTTATTACTAGAAAATCAATTAATGCGTCAGCAATACATCACCATTGCATCGGCAGGTCAACAGGGCCAATCCAAGTCAAACCTGACGTGTGGGGTCCACACGTCAATGCCATTGGATATTTAACCGGGGTTAATTAACCTAATTATTTAACTAACAGTCACTGGGCCCACTGTCTGTGGCTAAGTGGTTAATTAGCGGGTTGTTAGACGACTAATGGCTTGCCACGTCAGCGTCAGCGATGACGAGTCGTCGGTGACCAAAAACTACAGAAGTGACTTCGGGAACAACCGTCCGACGATGGTTTTGAGCACGGTTTAGCCCTACGGCGAGCTAGCGATGCCGCTCATTGAGAGGTGAAACCAGTAGGTTGTGGGGAGGCCTTCAACGACAGCAGCAACAACGAAGGCGGCCGCCAGAGCTCGGGTCGGCGTGGCGGTGGCGGTGCAGTGAAATAGCGAGGGGGATGAGCAGCGCTGTGACCTCCTTGGGGTTTTAGGAGCTTTATGAACTCCGTGGTTTGAGAGAAATGGCATGACGGAGCCATGCCCGTTGTTAATGGTGGACGGCGGTGCTCGGCCATGTAGGCCGGCTAGCTAGCGCATGAAAATGATGGGGAGAAGAGGGAGAAAGGGACTAGAGGCACACGACAAGCACAAAGGAGACCTCAGCAGTGGCAACTTTCTCCCAGTACAAATGAATTAGAGGAAGTCACTTCTTACACCTAACATATACTTCATGTACAGGACACAAAAATATTGCCTGCAAACTTTCCAGCACTAGCTTAATGTCCATCTTGAATCATGGAATAGACGAGAATGTTGCCGATGAGCTCAAGAACAATTCATCGAGACATCCCTACGGATGGAATTTCACAACTATGAGGACATGGTGATGGCATTGGTCGGACACAAGATATAAATGTTTATGCTCGAGGATACATCCACGAGTAAAACAACATTAGGAAGATCTCTGGTTCTGATTTTGATTTAACGATAGCCCACACTCAAATAAAAGGTTGGAGAAGACAATAGGTACAACATTTGATCACAAGGATCAATTCATGGAGATATCAACTTTCTTCAACACAGGCACAAGATATCCTATTGGAAAGAACTAAGTCAGGCAGAGCTTTTATCTTCCAACTCTCCAAGTTGTTGTTTAGCTTAACCAAGTAGCTCAAGGGTATCTAACACAAAATTTTGGAGAAGGGTGGTTTATGGGAAAACCAGCTTGATCACGAACTCAACATAACGGTCAGGGTCAACCCGGTAATCCTTCCGAGAAGATATTCGAAAAATCACGAACCACCAATATGTTATCAAGTGCGAGAACAATCTTCCTCTTCAAGGCAAGACGATATGATCAACAGAGCGAAGGATTGATACAATCCTAACTTGTTGACCAAAGAGTGCACCATGAAAGATGGACTAGGTAGCACGATCAATCCTTAGAGTGGTGATTCAATAACCAAAACACCAAGAATGAAATTGTTATCCATTAATTGCCAACCAACAAAGTTGCTAGGAGTATTGGTTTCACGCATCACGATTCACTTGTTGGTATTCTAGTTACAACAACACATAGAATGGGAATTAATGATGATGGCGATAAGTATCACTATACAAAGAATTCATAAGGGGGAGTGCAATTCGCATGACAATCTTGATAATAAGAGGGTAATACTTCAAGGTATAACAAAACAAAAGCTGGATTGGCATTTTGATCTGCGGAATACAACTACTTTTACCCAATCCAAGAAATGGATGAGGTACGGGAGTTTGTTTCTCCTAGTCATTTTGAAATAGAATTGCCCGATAGACCATGAGTATAACAGGCATCGATGACATGAATGCACAACTACTCTTGACTATCCACTGATAGATAAAGGTCAAAATATGAATGAAGAGGTCAACTCAAGAGCACATGATTTTTATGAGTTATAGATGCATAGATTGAATATGTCAAACAAAGTTCAACATGTTTCTTCTAGATCATCCATGGAGAAAGGTAGAATTGGCAGGCTCACAACTATGGAATGGAGGACTCATGAAGAGCACTCTTGTTGTGATCTTCAGTTCACGAGAAACTTCCGCCATAACTGATTCATGGTATTGCAATAATGATACACCATGAACCTTGAGGACTATAACAAGGTTACTAATATACTAAAGAATGAACAAAATACTATCAACAGGGGTGAGCAGAATGATTATTGGGTTCAAGAACCCAGGAAAAGAATACCTACTCACTAAGCACAATCATAGGATACTTTCAATAACGATGGCCAAAATTATCACACTAGGAACAAAAGACACAACTAGACTGTCGGGTGGTTCACTTGAATAACCTGGTCTCCTAACACTACAACAAATATGTCGAGGTAATAAAGTATCTCAACCCCATAATTAGTGTGATTTCTTTGGCCCAAAAGACATTAACCTGGGATGAAAGGATTTGCAGATGCATCAGATAATTTAGAAACCTTGGATAACTGGGACAACATAATGGCTGTACGGGCATGAAATATGAGGCAACCTGCAAGACTACTAACAATATAACATTGAATTCTTATGGATACATCGATCTACGAAGATAACAACTTTCCTACAAGTCTCCAGCATAGTAACTCATCATCCTGATAGATAGATGAGAAGCCTAGTTCTTAAACCTCGTAGAATAAAGAAGAGGGTGACTCGGAATTAGAATGACACGAGGAAAGTAGTAAAAAGAGTCTTATGTTCCCTTCCATAATCAATTCCATTATATAACTAGAGCAGTTCTAGACTCAACATTGACCAGTTTGGCTTCGTAATCCTACAGGCAGTCAAACTTTGATATCAACGATGTTAGGACCACGAGCCTAAGCCATAAGAACCCAGCGTGTAACACATCACATCAATCTGCAGCCTCACACACGGTTATCTCCACGGCTACCACCTTACTTGGGTCAAGAGCGTTTGCGTCTATTGAATCATGTATGTGAATGTGTCATTAGCATTCAAATGATAGAGAACCTGGGTCGACATGACTAGTCGTTGAACCCAAGTGGCACATTCTTACAGGGAAAGGCATACGTAACCCAGCAATGGAGGTGTCGATCTCAAGCGTGTGTAGACGAGTCATAGCAAGCTACAAGGACTCCATTACGCCGTGGGACATAAATGTCATCACTACACATAGACCAGTTGTAGCAGGCTACATGGACTCCATTACACTACGAGACATTTCCCCGAAGGGACAGGCGCATCATCAAAGAAGGATACATGCCGGTCAATCAATGTGTCCGGAGCAGTACGAACCTACGAAGGCTCGGTGGAAGCACAGAGAGGCA
The DNA here is from genome assembly GCA_022496015.1 of Hordeum marinum. NCBI lineage: Eukaryota > Viridiplantae > Streptophyta > Magnoliopsida > Poales > Poaceae > Hordeum > Hordeum marinum. The sequence goes on from CM039674.1 coordinate 179,765,361, forward strand.
GTTCCCCGTAAATAGTACTACTAAAGGCACACAACCAGGTGTTGAATACCATACATACCATTGCATGTCACACATATGGGTGACATGCCCGATATGCATAGCTACAACTATGGAATCGCAACATAACCATACAACAAGACAACTTTTATTTAGAAGGCTCAGAAGAGCCAACATAGTAAGATGTTAGAAGCAGGGGTCACAAGAAGCAACATTCAGAGCATTCCAACAAACAAGCAGAAGTTACATGTGTGGGTACATACATCTACTAAACGCATCTGGAAGAGCCTCAAAAGCTACAACAACCCTACCAAAGGAACCAGACCTCTGTTTGGGATTCCCAAACTATGCTGGTCAACATCGCACTTCACGTGAGTACAAAGGTACTCAGCAAGACTTACATCAGAACTAACTACATATGCATCAGTATCAATGAAGGGGGGTGTGAAGTTTATTGCAGCAAGCCTGCTTTGACTCTTGGCTAACCGTTACTATGACTAAAAGTAGTATCTTTGAGGTGGATAGCGCACATGAGTCCACATATTCACCAATCAATACACCACTATAGATCCTCTCCCATCTCCTACGAGAAGGCCATCCATAGCACTCACGCTTATCTTGCGTATTTTAGAGGTATCCATTTCACTTGTTTATGTACCACATAAGCAATCCAAGTTGTTATCGACGGACGTGGCTATTCGAATAGATTAAATTAGCCTACAGGGGTATACTTCTTCACACACGCTCTCGCCACTTACCGCCATGTGCACGTAGAAAGGCACCTCGGCAGCCTTCAAGCGGAAGCCCAGCAAGGGAGTCGTCCATGACCATCAATCACGCAAGACCCTAGTCCAGGTTTATCTCCTATTTGAGACTGAACATGGAAGGAAGTCCGGCCGAAGTTTCCATTATGGCCCCAAACAATGTGTACAGAGTTCCCAAGCTCAGCTCGATGGATGGTTCTACTCTTGGTACACCCAAGCACTGGTGCATCCACCATGCCATAGCCTACCCCTCCGGTCAGTGCTATGAACGGCCTCCAGCACATCCTACAAACACAAGAAACTAGTTGCAACTCCTGGACAGAGATCAAGGCTATTAATAAGCCGGGAGGGTCCATTGGTTTCGGTCCCAATGCATGGTAGTATCTTGTCTAGGATAACATACACAGAACTTAGTTCCTAAGGACGGTCCCAATGAGATAACCCGCCTTGTACTCATACATGGCCTCTTATCGCTCTCCAAATCGGATTCACACTCTTAGCTCTCATATAGCAGGACATGTTCATAACCATTCCGATTCGTCACCCCGATGGATCAGACCGACACGACTCTAAGCATAGGAGGCACTCTAAGCAAGGATGGATGATTAATCACAACAAGGCTCAAAAAGATGCTACTCATGTGAAGTGGCTTCAACAATTTACTATGACGAAGACATGTCATGAAGAGGGATGGGTTCAACTACCGAGAACATCCAACACTTGAATCGTTATTTTCCTAATGTAGTAGATAGAGTAGGAGTAAGAGAGTTGGTTCATATCGGTAGCTCAAGGGGTGTTTCTTGCCTGATAGTTCTCGAGATAGTAATTATCTTCATTAGTGTCAATGATCATAACGTTAGAACCATTATCTACCGAGAAGGAATAACACTGACAAAACAAGAAAGGAACACATTCAATGCAATGCAACAAGCGTGATCCATGACATAGCATGTTACGGCATTGAATTGACCTATAGAAATAGGTAGTCATATTAAGTGAAGTGGAATTCAAATATATACTAAATTCCAACTCCAACACTATTTATAAAACTATCTTAATCATGAAATGTCCTACTTGGTGATGTTATCTTGCTCAAACATGCGTGATCATGGCATAAACAGATTCATTGGATTTTTCTGATCATTGTTCAGATATAAAATATTTTTAAGATAATTTTTAGAAGTTTTAAACATTTTCTGAAAATTCCTAAATTATTTTATTACTAGAAAATCAATTAATGCGTCAGCAATACGTCACCATTACGTCGGCAGGTCAACAGGGCCGGTCAACGTCAAACCTGATGAGTGGGTCCACACGTTAGTAACACTGGATATTTAAGGGGTTAATTAACCTAATTATTGAACTAACAACAACTGAGGTCCATTGTCAGTGGCTAAGTGGTTCATTAGCGGGTAGTTAGATGACTAATGGCTTGCCATGTCAGCGTCGCCAGTAACGAGTCGGTGCTGACCAAAAACTACGGAGGTAAATTCAGCAACTACCGCCCCGCGATGGTTTCGAGCGCGGTTTGGCCCTATGGCGCTCATCAAGAGGAGCAACCAGTAGGTCGTGGGGAGGCCTTCAACGACGACAGCAACTAGAAAGGCGGCAATTGGATCTTGGGTCTGCATGGCGACAACGCTGCAGTGCACTAGCTAGGGGGATGGGCAACGCTATGTCCTCTTGCGGCTTCTAGGACCTCTATGAGCTCTGCGGTTTGAGCGAAATGGCACGGCGGAGCCATGGACGTAGTTAATGGCAGACAACAGCGCTCGGCCATGGAGGACAGGCTAGCTAGCGCATGAAAACAACGAGGAGAAGAGGGAGAAAGAGGCCAGAGGCTAACACCAAGCACGAAGTAGACATCAGCGTGCTCGGGGAAGGCTCGAGGGTGTCGAATTTGACGGCGTCGGCCAACGGTCAGAAGAGGAGAAGACGGCAGTGATGGTGTTGCTCCACAGCGTTCCCGCATGCATGGCACGTCTAAGAGGTCTAGGGGGTCTAGGCAGGGCTCGTGGATAGCATGAAGGGGCGAGAGGGGTACGGTGGCTACGGTTGCGGCGATGTCAAGCTCGCGGACTCCTCGGCCATGGCGGGGAGAAGGTGAAGTACGGCATAGGGGGGAAAGGAGGGGTCTGGCAGATCCGGACGCTAGCAGGGACGTCAATCCCCTTGTCGCGCTGGCCTGAGGCGAGCCAAGCAGGCTGCTGGTGTGGCCGCACACACGAGCGTCATCCCCTGCTTCTCGTATGCCTTCTGGCAATAGATGGAAGACAGGGATGCCCCTGGTGGGCTAGGCAAGCTCCTCTCCTGGGTCCTCCAGGTGAGTCAGGTTAGCCTTTTTTTATTTTCTGTTTTCTGTTTTCTGACATTTTTTAGTTTACAAAATATAGCAAACCATTTTATAAATCCTTAGAAAAATATATGTGGACATGTGGGTTTAAGCAATGTCACATAAAAAGTTTCAGAATTATTGGACTTATATTTTCTATATTATAAATATAGATCCAATGCAACTATTGTTTGATTAATTCAAATTCCCAATATAAAATGTTTCTGTGATTCCACAATTATTAGTTTGAATTTTATCTCATCCCAATATATTATTAGAACACGGGGGAAATTTTCTTGGATATATTTGAAGCAATTTTTATATTGCTTATTTTGGCAAAATAATGATTTCTGAGGCGTGATCATTTCCTCAATTCATATTCAAAAGAAAATGAAAGCATGCATTAATGCATTAGCAAGCAAGGTGAAACTAGGGATGTGACATACAAACAGTCAAAAAGAAAGAGAGTCATTGTCGTGGATTTGTCACGGCAAGATGTCCTCGTGAGAGAACTTAGGTGTGAGGCCACCGCAACTAGGTGGTAGCTTTAGAGGGATTGGTCAGAATCGAGAGACGCGAGCTTACCCAGGTTCGGCCCCTATGATGGAGGTAAAAGCCTACGTCTTGCTTTGTGTGTATTGATGATGACGATCTCGATTACAAGGGTGTGAAATCGCCACCTCTAGTATTGAGAGCCTCTAATCTATCTATCTCTAATGCCTTGTTTGTCTAAGACCTGTCTATTGAGATGTCTAAAAACATGACCCTGTTGAGGAGACCTGCCCCTCCTTATATATCTTGAAGGGGAGGCTTACATGTAGAGTCCAAGTCGGATTAAGACTTAACCTATTGTGACTTCGCATCGCGGGCTTCTCTTCGTGGGCTTCTTATCTCCAGAAGGGCGGCTTACAACCAGGCGACATACATCGGGCGGGTTACAGCCGGGTTTATCTTCGAGACTCATCTTCAGGGAGTCATCTGTCTGCCGGGTCCTAAAAGTCTGTCGGCTTACAACTATCTGTTGGGTCATAACTATCTTCCAGGTCATAACTATCTGACGGCTTACAACTGTTGGCCGGCTTACAACTGTCTGCCGGCTTACAACTGTTTGCCGGCTTACAACTATCTGTCGGGTTAAGATCTGAGATGACTTAATAGGGCTGCTTAAGCCCAGGGATGACTTAATGTCTAGGTGACTTAAACCCATATATGGCTTAAGCCTTAGGGCGGCTTATCCTTATGACCCGGGTCTTGGTCATAGGGAATATCCACAACATTAGCACTCCAATTTAGCTTCAACTTTATTCCTGCTAAACTCTTGAAATAAGAATATGTAAATGGACCATCTCACTCAAAAAGATCAGTTGAACATCTCGTGAAAATTCTAAAACTCTGTCATACCGATACAGTGACCTTGACTCCTTGGAGAAAAAATAACCGTTTTTATCAACTGCCTTGGTTTGATGAATTCGTCTGGTTCCCTCATATCTGAGAATTTGAAGGCATACCATCCTCACATGCATATTACCTATAGCCCCCAATTCTTTAGAGGGGAACATAGTGATGACTTTAATACTTCCTTCAATATAAATATTTCAACTCTAGAGACATATGGATTGCTCGTCTGAGTCACCAGTCATAAGTTGAATGTTGCACATATGTAGCCCCCAGTACCGGGTTATCTTGCCTGCAGCAACCTGGGACTTGTAATTGCATTATGATTATAATAGATCAACCAGTGTAGCCCCTAAGTGCCAGGTCATTATGCAATAGTGAGGAGGGATTTCTGCAAAACTGATTTGTGTAAAGTTGATGCGCAATGTGTAGCCACCAAGGGCCTATCGTATGCCTGCAATGATTCGGGACTATTCTTTCCAATAAAGAATAAAATCTTATCTACTGTCCAAATGATGTTGTTGAAAGCATTGCATATAAAATGTTGAACCATGCTCTTTGCTGTAAGCTGGTATTTTTTGGACGAAGAAATAATAGTCATTACTCTGAAGGGGTTTTGACCATCTCAATTATCCAATGCTGGTTATGATAACTATAATCAAAATCCAGCCATGTTGGGTATTTTGAATAATATAACTCGGTTTGAAAACCTCAATTATTCAATACTAGTTATAACTACCATAATGAAAATCCAGCCATGTTGGCTATTAAGGATTGGAATATGTAACCCGGTTTGAAAACCAGTTCCTGCAATATAAACCAGGATATCCATGCATATATGATGCATGATAAGATGATGCAATGATGATGCAATGCAAGATTCAATGTATGACAACAGGAAAGAATCAAGCTTGGTTGTTTTCAAAAACTTAGGCATGACTGCCCAACCATGTCGGCTCTCACATGGCACATATTCGTCGTCTTAACCCTAACTAGTTTAGGGTCTTATTGCGATATTGATTGTCAAGAGAAAATTTTAGGGTCTCTTTCCAAGATTGACTTTCAAGAAACAAGTTCAAGGTCTTATTGCAAGATTGACTATCGAGAGACAAGTTCAAAGTCTCTTTGCGATGTTGAATGTCAGGAGATAAGTTTAGGGTCTTTAGAAAGATCGTCTGTTAAGAGTATGACGAGCCATATAGCGGAGAGACTACATGTCATAGCCCTAGTTTCTTTATTATTGTCAATGCATTCATGCATGCATTTTTGTTTCAATTGAAATTGAAATGAGGAGTGATCAAGCCTCACCATTCAAATTTTTTTGAATAAGGAATATAAAAAATGCTTCAAATAGTTCCTAGAAAATATTCCTCATTCACTTATAAAATATTGGACTGAGATAAAATTTTCAACCAATATTTTGGGATCAGAGAATTATTTTATCTTGGGCATTTGAATTAATTCAAACCCTATTTGCAATAGATATATATTTTCTATATGGAAAATATATGTCCAGTAATTCTTAGAAGTAATGTGTGGCATTGGATAAATTCATTTAGTCCACATGACAATTTATAGGATTTTCACAACTGGTTATATATTTCTATTAAATCCAAAACAAATGTCAGAATAAAAATAACAAACAAAAATAAAATAAAAGCCACTTACATATGCTTGGCCCCGGACGGAAGCCAGCCCAGCCCAATAGGGGTTGGGGGTCTTCTTCCTCCTCATGTCAGAAGGACCAGGCAGGTGCGTGGGTGCACCCGAGGGCCTCGGCCACCTTTGTCGGCATTCTGGGAACGGGGGTACCAAGACCTGCCTACCTGCGGTCTAGGGCATGGCCCACTTCATCAACCAAATGGGACAAGGCAAGGCCCCACTCAAGACAAGCCCCTCGCGACCACCCTAGCCTCGCGAGGAGGAGTAGTAACAAGGCCTGGAAAGGATGGGCCTCCTTAGGACCCCTCTAGAGTGGCGGAGTTTCGTATGCACGGCCCAACCTTAATAGTCACGGATGACGCAAGGAAGGATAGTCGAGCGCCAGTGTGCCAGGCGGCGCAGTTTCCCCTATGGTGCAAAGGGAGCAAGGATAGAGACGGGTTCCCAAAGCGCTCCCAAAGGTTTCCATTGTGGTGCAAGAAGACCACAACCACCCGCCCTACAGGGTGGATGTCATCGCTTCTCTGCGCTACCGCAAGCTACTTTGCAGGCGAACACCACCTTTCGGCAGGGATAGCACGAACCCTTGCCCCCCTTCAAAATTGGCCATTGTGGGATCCCTTCCCGCCATTGTGATATGGGAAGAGGACCCAGGCCATCGCTATATATAGGGAGTAGGTTGCTTCGTAGAGAAAAACGACCGATCCGACCCGACACTTAGGCACTCCACACACCACCACAAGATAGCCAGCCAAGAACACATCTTGAGCGCCCTCATGAGGCTCAATAACATTGTACTAGTTCATCCACACAAACCTAAACGAGAGGCAATCCACCAAAGCAGGAATAGGGTATTACGCTTCGCTACGGCCCGAACGTGGGTAAACTGTCATGTTCATCTTCTTCCTCGTCATCGTGCGAGTTCTTTGCTGAGTTCATCGAGTAGCAAGCTAGGTCAGACATGCCCGCGGGAGATCTTTTCACATGCCCCTGTGTTTGAATCTTAAGGGTTTTGCAGAGCCCGAAATCCGACATTTGGCGCGCCAGGTAGGGGGTGTGTCGAAATCTCCATCGGGCCTCGACGGGCCGACGCTAGTAGCACTCATGGCAGGAGGACAACGAATCCGCTCAGAGCGACAAGACGCATGCGTGGTGCGGCCGGCGCTGGCAGGCCAAAACGCCCCGCGGTGCTCTGCCACCCCGTCAGCAGGCATCAACACCGGCTGGGTCCCCGACAGGCATTGGGGGTTGCCGCCTTCACCAAACACACGACACGCCCCCGTCGCTCGACCCTCCCTCATGTTCAAGTCGCGCCGGCGCGCCTCCAAATTTGCCAAGACCCAACACATAGACATGTCATAGTCCTCGTGGCGCACAAGCTTCGGTGCAAACATGCCACCCGCCGCTGCCACACCAGCGAGCCCAGATATGCTCCTGAGAGCAACAACACCGCCGACGAAACCCAGGTGCATCACTGCGGGCCCCGCACCCATGGACCCGCACAACCAGAGGCCACGATGCCAGGACCATGCGGGCGAATTCGAGACATCTATGCTGGCCCGCTCCTTCGGGGGACTTGGCTCGAACCACCGGGAGCGTGGGCCCTGGCTGTGCGAAGGGGGCGCGGGCCCCGGCTATGCAGGAGACCGGAAGGTCGACTACGCCTGCACCCGGGGGACCATGTTGTCGCATGCCCGGGCCACAGAGAGAGAAGCATCGGCTACCACGGCGGCAGGATACACGCACACGACCTTGGGAGGAGCCCCCGCACGGAAGGGTATGTACAACCTCATGGGGGCGGCTCGCGGGGCTGTCCTCGCGAAAATGCCCGACACGGGGATCCTCGCGATGCACGCCTACTAGCAGGGAGATGCTTCGGGCAGATGTATGTGTCTGGGAACCGGGGATCACTCATTTGGGAACAGAGTGTGGAACAGGCGCCCTCGTATCAGGACAGAGAGGCCCCAGCTTTGGGACGGAGGGTGGAACACATGTCCATGTCCGTGGGCCACACGATCCCAACCTGGAGGCCAAGAGTAGAATATGCGCCCTTGTCTCCAGGGCACGCGACACTCGCTTTGGGACGGAGGGTGGAACATACGCCCATGTCGCTAGGACAGGTTTTGTTTGATCGCCGGCGGGCGTACATGTACTCGCCCATGTCCCTAGGCCTGTCCCGCCCAGCCTGGGGACACGGCCCAGAGTACCCGCATGGGGGGACCTGGGGACCCAAGCGAGGCATGTTGGGGCAATGCGTGGGAAACTCAGGACCTTCTACGGGGGCGGGCTCTCCGGCTAGGGAGCGTAGGGGGCTTCCCCTACGCTTTGGGCTCACCCAGGGCAGACAACACTTCTCCATGACGAGTCTGGGGGGCGCGAGTGGGCTCCTTGCCTGTGAGGCGTGGGTCTCCCTATACACCACCAGGACCTACATCAACCCATGAAACTCTCACGTAATAATGAGCGGGCCATACATGCCCGCCCCCCCCCCCCCCCGAGGACACGGAGGGGTCCCTCCCACGCAATGTGGTAGGAGCTAGCAGAGAAGACAACACTGCCCATCAATGGCTATGCCCATGCAATGTGGATGCCCTACGCTCAACGCTGGGGGAAGACGAATGCGTGAACAACCCCAAAAATCCAGACACGGCCATTTTCGCGCTCCTTTTGTATTTCAAGTTGCAGCCTTCGATGGCCCTTTTTTGTGCTTGAGCTTGTCAAAAGCTCGAAGATTTCTTGATCTTATGTTTTAAAAGAAAAAGTGGCAGGGACTTTTCTTTCTTCGTTTTTCTCATTTTGCCGAATAATAGTTCTCTCTTTCTGAATGGTGTTTCGAAAGGAGCCCAATGCTTCGCACTGCCCCAAGGCATTACAGATCTGGATAGCGAGGCTTTGCCGCCTTAGGGGCACGCAATTTTCAACTGAATACCCCTGCTCGGGGGCTACACCCACAGGAATGGAATGGGGGATCGCTCGAGCGTCAAAGGGGGCTCCTGAGCAGCACGCCTCAGAAGCCTTACCGGTCATAAGGCCACTCGTCCCCTTTGATGTCGTCCTTGGTTTTCGGTCAACATCAGGGTTGTCGGGGCCTCGCCCCATGTGCGTCCTTGCTTTCTGGTCGTACCTAACGGTGGTGGGGAAATGCACGGGACTGGGAACTGACAACGTAGAGCGGTTTGACCGTCGAAAAAGGGGGCTCCTGGGCAACGTGCCTCGGGAGCCTTACCAGCCATAATGCCACTCGACTTCCTAGTGCGATCCATGGTTTTTGGTCGGCATCAAGAGTACCGGGGCCTCGCCTTGTGAAGTACATCCTCTCTGGTCCTACCTAATGTTGGTGAGGAAATGTGCTGGACTAGGACCTACAGATGCAGAGTGCCGAAAGGGCCCCTAGACCATTCAGCAGGTAAGAAGAAGATATCATGGACGGGGCCACAGCTTGACGGAACATCCCTTCTTGCCTCATGACGTGGGATCGCCAACGTCATACAAAGCTAAGTATGCAATCAAACCCGTCAGGAGCCTCCAGGCCTAATAACGGCCCAAAGAATGACATGAGGACTGCACACGCTAACCTACAAATGCAGGAACTATGGCTACTACATGTGGCTGCCATGGCCCCGAAGGAGGAAGTGACAAAGGAGGCGACACGCGAGGAGGGGCTCGATCGTGATGAGCCGCAAGGCCCAAAGCCCAATGGGATCAATAGATGCGAGTCGCCCCTGAAGGAGGAGAGCCTCACGGGGGCCGTATCGCGGGCTGCCGTAGGGCCACGACCATGGCAGCACCAACCAACACCACAACCAACGAATCAAGGAAGGAAAACAAGATGACAAAAGGTAACACGCAAAAGATTAACGCCCCACGGGGCAGGGTTTTTGTACAAGCATTACAGGTACCGGTAAAAACAAATGGAGGGTGCCTACGAGGAGGAGGAGTCATTACCGCCCATGCGCCGGCCAGCTCGGCGTCGGACCCGTACTCCTTGCTTGAGGTGGGCGCCTGGATGAACCGGTCCACCATGGCCTCCATGAGCAGGCACGTCTCGTCCTGGAGGGTGCGTCAGAGCTCCTCAGGCACCTGCTCTCCAAGCCGCTGGAGGTCGAGCTACGGGGTGAGGCGACGCAAGTTGGAGTAGACGACCATCAAGGCAAGGTCCAGAAGGTCGCGCGCGTCGGACGCGCTGTCCGCGTCTATGCGAGAGACGCTAGTATCCAGCGCCTCCTCCACCTTCCAAAAGAACTCAAGGTAGCCCCCATCGCCGCGCACGTGCGGCAGCGTGGGGGCGTCCCCAACGAACCGGCTCACCATGCCGGCTGCACCGGAGGCGATGTCCTCGAACTGCTTGGCGTGGAGAGACTCCAGTAGCCTGGCATGCACCGCCTCGTCCATGGCAGCCTGCACGGCGTTGGGCACCTCCTGGACCTGGGTGTGGAGGGACGCCAGTTCCGCCCGGGCCTCAGCCTCACCCTAGAGGGTGGCATTGAAGGCGGCCTCGGTGGTGGTCAGTTGGGCCTGCAGCATCTCCACCTCCTCCTGAAGCGAGGAGCCCTGGAAGGAGGGGAGGGAGATCAAGCTCTTTACGGTGGACAGAAGAACGAGAGAAGGAGGAGGCTGCAAAATACTTACTTCTCGGCTTGGGCCCACTGCTGGCAAACTCGCGCCGACCCCGAGGGCGCCTCGCTGCCGCCTCTAGAGGAGGACGAAGGAGCCGAATGAGCCTGCCATTTCTCCGTGCCTACACCACCTCCTCCGGAGTCCATGAAGGACAGGGGGTGAGAAGGAAAGAGGGTTTTGTGCTGGCGGAGCGAAAGAAACATGGGGAGGCTACAAGACTGCAATACCTTTCCCTGGCCAAGGACGGTGTGGATTTATAGGCGTAACTGAAGCAATGAGGCATCATGGGAGGATAGGCGGCATGAGGCGGTTCGGTCAATGCTATCCCATCCATGTCACCTCCCCTTCCCTTAGAAGAATCGCGTCCACGCGGCCCGTAGCAGCGGCAGCACTTGATGGGAAGCAATGATATCTTGTGTTGCGCCAAGATGTCATGTCAATCCAACTGGGTGCGCTTCCAGACGACCTCGAGGAGCGGAGGTGTCGCCGCTGAGGCGTTTAGCTTGTGCCAAGCCTGGCCCGTGGGCATTTGGGGCCCGTAGCACTCCGGGACGCCCTCTAGGCTTCGCCCATAAGCCATCTTGAGCGCGCCTTGGGCCCAGGGGCTACTGTAGACGTTCTGGGGATGGGGGTACCCAAACCTGCCTTCCCGCGATCCAGGGCATGGGCCACTTCATCAACCAAATGGGACTAGGAAAGGCCCCACTCAAGACAAGGCCCTAGCGAGGGCCCTAGCCTTGGGAGGAGGAGCAACGACAAGACCCGTAAAGGATGGGCCTTCTCAGGACCCCTCCGGAGCGGTAGAGTTTCCTATGCAAGGACTGGCCTCAAGAGTCAAGGATGACGCAAGGAAGGATAGGCGAGCGCGAGTGCGCCAGGCAGCGCATTTTCCCCAATGGTGCAAAGGGAGCAAGGACAGATGTGGGTTCCCAAAGCGCCCCCAAAGGTTTCCATTCTGGTGCAAGAAGACCACAACCACCCGGCCTGTAGGGTAGATGTCATGTCTGAGCCTGTCCACGTACTACCGACAGCTACTTTTAAGGCAAAGACCGACTTTGGGCAAGGCGAGCACCAACACCTGTCCCCCTTCGAAATTGGCCATTGTGGGATCCCTTCCCACTATTGCAATAAGGGTAGAGGACTGGGACACCGCTATATATAGGGGGTAGGTTGCTTCGTAGAGAAAAATGATCGATCCGACCTAACACTTAGTCACTCCACACACCACAACAAGATACCCAGCCAAGAACACATCTTGAGTGCCCTAACGAGGCTCAAGCACATTGTACTAGTTCATCCACCCAAACCTCCACGAGAGGTAATCCACCAAAGCAGGAGTAGGGTATTACGCTTCACAGTGACCCGAACATGGGTAAACTGTCATGTTCATCTTCTTCCTCATCATCATGCGAGTTCTTTGTTAAGTTCATCGAGTAGCGAGCTAGGTCGGATGTGGCCATGGGAGATCTTTTTACACGCCCCTGTGTTCGAATCTTAAGGGTTTTGCGGAGCCCGAAATCTGACAACCTCATGCTCCACCTTGAGGCCCCAAGGCTTCTAGCCGCCCAGCCCGACGGCCAAGGCGAGCTGGTCTCATTCCCCCTGCCACTCTGTCTCTCCCCCTCGCTCCTCCTTGGGCGAACACGAGCGTGCCTGTCACCGTAGCTTGCTGCAGCCGTGACGATCGACCTCGAGAAGCCCTGCCGACATGCTCCTTCATCCCATGACACTCCTCCTCAACCTCAAGCCGACAGAATCAAGGCCCGAGGCTGTTTGACGCTGTTGTTTCGGTCATCTTCAACCTCCGGACCCGCCAGACTCCATCGTCGATTCGCCAGCTACCGTTCATTCCCAAGCTCATCGATCTTCCCATTGACCCCGTCATGAGCTCCTATTCCGTTTACCTCTCTCCCCGGCCCTTCCCACGTACTCTAGGCCATAGCGCCACCATGGCCCAGCTCCAGTCGCAACGGACGTACTCACCATCATCGTTTAGGTCCACCCTAGAGCCAGCCACTCCGGTTCCAGCAGCACATCTGGAGATGCTCTATAGCGCCGTCCCGACCATCTTCGGCGATCTTCTGTCATGGATTTGGTCGCCAGCGGCCTAGCCCCGGCCGGTGCCGACGTGTACTCGGCATTACAACCTAATCCACCACTAATTAAGCCCCTAAGCCACTGACCAGTGGGCCACATTGGCCAGGTTTGACCTGGACCCGGTGTTGTTGACCTGGTAAAGTCATGATAATGTCAGGCTGACGTAATTAATCATTTTTGGAATAAAAGATAATTAAAAATCAATCAAAATGATATAAACTTATAAAAATTGTACAATAAAATCTGTTAGTCAGCTAAGAATAATTTGTATGTGAAAAATTGTCAGAAATCTCCAATGAATCTGATGGTGGCATTTTCATGCAGGTTAGAGCAACCTAAATAGGAGAACTTGGACATTTTGTTCCAAACACATTATGTAACCTCACACATGGAGTTGAATTTGAACCTTGGGTTCAAACCATCTTCATTTAACAGGTTGATAGATGCATTAGGTGAGAGGCCATGTAGGAGTACATGGTGGGTTGTCTCATTGAACTCGTTCATAGGAACCGAGTTCCGTGTTTGTGTTCCAAGACTAGGTACTACCTCACATTGGGACCGAAACCAATGGACCCTCTCGGCCTATTAACCTACCCAGTTCTCGGTCCAGGAGTCGCAGTAGTTCAAAACGTTGCTAGGTGTGGCAAGGCTTGCGAAGTGGATGAATGACCCAATCGGGACCGGCTTGGGGCGCTGCTCACAACATTTGAGGCCATGTTGGAAACCACGACCGGACTTCCATTATGGGTTCCCACTCAGATAGGCGACTGCCTAGGACGTGAGTGAGTGAAGGTTAACATCTGTGGCCGACGCCCTCGTTGGGCTTCCACTCGAAGGTTGGCAAGGTGCCTTTTACGTGCACACGGCGATAAGTGGCGGGAGCATGTGTGACGAAGTACACCCCTGCAGGGTAAGCTATCTATTCGAATAGCCGCACCCGCGGATATGGACCACTTGGAGACTTGCATTGTTCATAGACAATTTTAAGTGGATACTCTAAAATGCACCAAATTCGTGTGAGTGCTATGGATGGCTTCTCGTAAGAAGACGATAATCCATAGTGGTGTATTTATATGGTGAACATGTGGAATCGTGTGTGCTCTCTCGTAGAGAGACGAGAGAATAGTGATACATTGGATACTTTGTCGTAGTCCAGGATAGCCAAAGGTCAAAGCTGGCATTTTGCAGTAAACCACACTACCCCGTTCATTGATGCATGATGCATATGTAGATAGTTTTGATGTAAGACATGTTGAGTACCTTCATACTCACTGTTGCTTATTACCATTTTTGTGGAGATAGATGTTGTTTAGTTATGTTTCTTCTGACATTGACATTGGTGGATTAGCTTAGTAACCCACACATGAGTTTGGCTCCTATGGTAGGGTCGTTGTGGCTTTTCAGGCTCTTCAAGCCGCTTTTGTAGATGTCTGTACTTAGACATGTAACTTCTGCTTGTTGTTTGTATGCTCTAAATGTTAGGTCATGTGACCCCTCCTGCTTGTAACATTATACTATGTTGGCTCCTCGGAGCCTCCTAAATAAATGTTATGTTGTAGATTTTTGTTGTGATGCCATGTTGTATCTACGCATATCGCGCATAGTGCATGTATGATTGAAACTCATTGGTATGTGTGGCATTCGACACCTAGTTGTGTGCCTTTAGTAGCCTTCTTTACTGGGAAATGCCTCTTTGTGGCTCCATGAGCCCTGGTAGCTTCCTACTACTCCGGACACATTGATTGACCGACGTGTATCCTTCTTTGCTGTTGTGTCTATACCTTCGAAGAAATGCCTCGCAGTGTAATGGAGTCCCTGTAGCCTGTTATGACTCGTCTATGTGCAGTGATGAACTTTATGTTCCACGGCATAATGGAGTCCTTGTAGCTTGCTATGACTCGTCTACACACGCTGATGACTGACACCTGCATTGCTGGGTTACGTATGCCTGTCCTTGTATGGTTGTGCCAGTTGGGTCTATAACTAGTCATGTGGACCCAGGTTCTTTGATGTGTGAATGCTTATGACATATTCATATTCGTGAGCCAAAAGGCGCAAACGGTCCTGACCAAGGTAGGGAAGCAGCCGTGGGTTACCATGCATGTGGGCGCAAATTGGTGTGTCATTTTACATGCTGGATTCACATGGCTTAGGACCGGGGTCCCGACACTACAGCAGGGCATGAATAACTCTGAAACCCATAAGCTGGCACTCATGTGACATAAATTCGTCGCCTAACCTTAAACAATTCAGGGTTTTAAAAAAGATTGACTGTCTAAGAGTATGAACAGGCCACATAGTGGAGAGACTACAGCAGACGAGCGAGATTATCCTAGCTTTTTGTAAGGCGTCCCTCTCATGAGATAAGCCACCGTTATAACCTTAACTGGTACAGGGTCTCATTGCAAGATTGACTGTCAATAATTTTTACTAATTCAGGGTCTTTATTTCGAGATTAACTGGAAAATCTCGGTGGGTCACATGGTGGAGTAGCAAGTTGCAAACAGGCAGGTCTAACTCGAACTTGAGAGAGATGAATTCCTTTTGAACCAGATGTTGAGCTAGATATCGAAATCTCAAAACTTTGTGAGATAAAGACTTCTCTTGAGTCAGGACTCTCAGATTGCTTCGCACTTTTTCAGCTGGAATTTTTGTGACAACCTTTAATCTTCAGTCAATAAGGCAGTAGCCCCCGAGATCGGGTTATTTCTTCTCCAATGGCTTGGGGTTCTTGAATTTGCTGAAACTACCAACATTTTTTGAGTCATCTCTACGTAGATCCGGAGCCCTAAGATCACCCGAGGAGTTGGATTTACATTCTCCATACTTGGTCGTGGCATAAACCGACATATAGTTGACAGCAGAAACACTGGAATGTGTTGAAGCTGGAGGCAAGGTGGCAAACTTAGTGATCTTCACAACACTCATTGTACACCCTCTGCATTGATAACACGCTGTGAATCCATGTAAAGTTGAAGTTGACCTTCACAAGGTTATAAATGATCACGTATGAGTTGTGTCAATAACCCGATCAACAGCTCATCCCAGCTGGTTGTTGTAGTTTAACTAAACCAAAGTGGCAGCGACTTGTGTGCCTATCCCATGAGCCATCCGTTGGAGGCTGAAAAGTTTGCTCTAGAGTTATCTGAATATACCGGATCGTAGGAGCGGTGGCTTGTGCGCTTCTGTTTGGCAGCTTATGCAGGCAGACGCGGCCTCAGCATGTTGATGTCGATGCGAAAGTCAATCATGGTATTTGAAAACTGGTGCGTATGCACAAGTCCGCCATGGCATTGTAGATGTAGACCATATCATAGATATGGCGGCTTGCCGCATCCATTTTGAGGCTCATAGGGGCGGGTGGTGGCGCAAGATGATGTTTGCACGAGCTCTATATCCATGCCACAACAATCGATCTTGTCGTGAATAATTGTCTTGCATAAAAAATATCGCCATCTAGACTAATTGTTCTCGAAAGAAAAAAATGTACCAATGAAAACAGACTATTTGGATTTCACCTGATATACTTTCATGGAAGTTACCACCAGCGGGGTTGATGTTGACTGCGATAGAGTTCAAGTCACCCATGGTTGAGTCAAAGATACACGCGATAATTAGTGTGTACTTCAGTGAATTTTTTAGAACTTGTCCCCACTTCTCTACTTTCCCTTACTCCTTGGATAACCGATCGCACAAAGGCCAGGACACGACGTAGCGAGCAGGTCAGGGCGAGGTTGCGTCAGAGGGGAAGCGGAGCGGTGGGGTGGAGCAAGAAGCCGCGGGAGAGCTGGTGGCATGGAGCTTGGCCACCACTGAGGCAGACGTAGGCGAGCCAGAGGCTGCGGGAGAGCCCGCGGCGCAGAGGCTAGCCACCACTGAGGCGGATGCGGGCGAGCCGTAGGCCGCGGGACAGCCGACAGTGCAGAGGCTGGCCACCATTGAGGCAAATGCGTCCGTGGCTATATCATGGAGGCGAGGCGCTTCGGTGAGGGGAGTAGTGGGGCCGGTGCACTGTGAAACAAGGCGGCAAGGCAATGGTGGCTGCGGAGGCTCCAATGCCGCAGGGCGAGGTGAGGTGAACCGGCCCAATGACAGCGGCAGGACGCGATGCAGCGAAGGTGGCTAGAGCAGCGCGTGGTGGCGGACCCTAGCTGGGCACAATCGGCACGCGGAGCAGGCGGCTCAACGAGCAGCTTGCTCGGGTGAGGGCGACTCAAGGTGGGGCGAGGGTGAGCCATGATGGAGATGGTCATGTAGAGACGGCTCAAGGCGAGCGCAGCGATATGAAGCGACGTCGGTGAGTGAAGCGCCGGCTCGGCGGTGGCTTGAGGAAGGGTCGTCACTGACGAGAGTGGGAGAACCGGTGGGCCTATCACGGGGCAGCAGCTCGCGAGAGCAGTGGTGTAGCACGGCGGCTGGCGGGAGCAGCGGCGCGGGGGCGGGGACTCGTAGGAGGAGCGCGACAACGCGGCGACTCGTGGGAGATTCGGCATGATAGAGGCGGGGGCACGAATAGAGGCAGGACATGGAGGCGGAGGTGGAGGCGGTGGCTCGAGGCCACGGCATTGGAGAGGGCGGGCTTCAACGGGGCAAGGCTGGCTCGGACGCACAGACGCGTGCGGGGGACCCGGCTGGCCCGGAGAGGGGTCGGGCCAGCTCGGACATGCTAAGGAGACAGAGGCGGAGAGGCCTCTGCCACGAGCTGGCATGTCCAAGCCCGCAACTTTTTCTAGGGTTGTGGTCCCCTTTTTCTTCTTCTTGTTTATTATGAGACTCGAAACGGAGCAGCAAGGCACACCGTGATGCATGTTCTACATGCAGGCGCTCACATCCACTGGTAGCGCAGACAAAGTTGTTATCGGGTGGCTCTTGGTTTGACCGGCTGGACCTAATCTAATGCATGCTGCGCTGATGCTAACTGTTGTGGCATCAGATCTGCTGCGACCTGCGAGTGAACACGCGGAAAACCTCCTCTACAGTCAACGCGCACCTCGCGCAAGGGCAGGGCCGTCGGATGCCATGATGGATTTTTATTTTTATTTTCACCTAACAGCAAACTTGAAGTAGACATCAACAAAGAAGATGGATCTTGATTCTGCCGGCTTTGAGCACGTGCCTGAATAAAGACAGAGGCAAAAAAGCCTGCCATTTTACCAAGATCTGGATGGTGTTGGAAGTTGATGTTGGCGGAGCACCATGTACGAGCATCGTTGTAACAATTTTCTTGATCCCTCTTGTAAGATCGGAGTTGAAGTAGATCCTTTCAGACCGGCTCATCTCGATCCGGCCAATTGCCAGCTTCTCGGTCCCTATGGAGCTCCCTTCTAGAACACACCACCACCATGTGTGGCCCCACGGTGGGCGCCAACTGTTGTGGATTTGTCACGGCAAGATGTCCTCATGAGAGAACTTAGGTGTGAGGCCATCGTAAGTAGGTGGCGCCTTGAGAGGGGCTGGTCGGAATCAAGAGACGCAACTTTACCCAGGTTCGGCCCCTCTGATGGAGGTAAAAGCCTATGTCCTGCTTTCTGTCTATTGATGATGATGATCTCGATTACAAGGATGTGAAATCGCTACCTCTAGTCTCAAGAGCCTCTAATCTGTCTATCGCTAATGACTTGTCTTTCTAAGACCTGTCTACTGAGACGTCTAAAAACTTGACCCTATTGGGGTGACATGCCGCTCCTTATATAAGTTGAAGGGGCGGCTTACATGTAGAGTCCAAGTCGGATTAAGAGTTAACCTATTATGACTTCCCATCGAGGGATTCTCTTTGTGGGCTTCTTATCTCTAGACAGGCGGCTTACGCCGGGCGTGTTACAGTCAGGTTTATCTTCAAGACTCATCTCCAAGGAGTCATCTGTCTGCTGGGTCATAACTGTCTGCCAGGTCATAACTGTCTGCCGGCGTACAACTGCCTGTCGGGTCATAACTGTCTCCCGGGTCATAACTGTCTGCCGGCTTATAAGTGTCTATCGGGTCATAACTGTCTGTCGGCTTACAACTGTGTGTCGGCTTACAACTATGTGTCGGGTTAAGATCTAAGATGACTTAATAGGGCTTCTTAAGCCTAGAGATGACTTAACGTCCAAGCGACTTAAACCCAGAAATGACTTCAACCTTAGGGCGGCTTTGTCACGCCCAAGATGCAGTCCTATCCTTATTTGGGCACGAGGGCCTTGACAGGGATAGAAGCGCATCGCTATGCGTTCGCAAGAATGGATATCATTACAAGTACATGTACAGAAGAGATGAGTATATGGAATTGGCTTACACTCACCACAAGCTACATCGGAGTCACAACAATACAATACATCTCAAACATCATACATAAGAGCAGGGTCCGACTACGGACGAAACCAAACGATAAAATGACATCCACCCTTGCTATCCTAGGCTGCCTCCTGGAACCCATCCAAGATTGAAGAAGAAGAAGAACAAGAACTCCAAGTCAAATCAAGCAACGCGCTCACGTCAATTCATCACATTACCTATACCTGCAACTGTTGTTGTAGTAATCTGTGAGCCACAGGGACTCAGCAATCTCATTTCCAAGGGTATCAAGACTATTAAAGCTTAATAGGTAAGGCATGGTTAAGTGGTGAGGCTGCAGGAAGCGACTAAGCATTTATTTGAGTGGCTAACTTACGAGAACAGAAATTAAAGTATGGTGGTCTACGCATAACGAACGTGAACTAGCAACGATCACTAACTGATCCTGAACACCTACTTACGTCAATCATAACCCCACAGTGTTCTCTTACGGATAAGAACTCACGATAAGAGACAGACATGGTTACGCACACAGTTGGTGTATTTTATTAGAGTTTACTTCAAGTTTGCTATGACCAGGTGTTAAACAAAGTGTCCAAGTTTGCCACATAACTGCGGGCACGACTTCCTGAAAAGATTTAACCCTGCAGGGGTGCTCCAACTCGTCCATCACAAATTAACCACACTCAGCGGGAATAACCTCAACCACGGATCTCTTGATCTTTCTAGGCAATTCCAAAGGAAATCCAACACCTCGAGATAACCCAAAGAAAATCAGAGTTCCTCACTCGAGACGTTCGAGAAAGGTAAAACAAATCCAGCAAGGCCTCTCGGCGTGTCGACAATCCTGATAGGAGCCGCGTATCTCATTCTCAGGACACGGCGGATAACCTAGTGTACGAAGGCCTGATAGAAATCTCCCAAGTTGCCCTGGGTTGGCCCCGCACAGTGCTCTAGTTTGGACCAACACTCATGAGGAGCACTGGCCCGGGGGTTTATTAAATTATCCACGGGGTCCGAAAAATATCCCCTATGCAAGTTCATTAATTATTAGGCGAATGTAGTACCAATGTTGGGCCTTGCTAGACAAGTTTTAATCTAACCCGAAAATCAAGGGGGTCCCCATAACAACCCCGAGCATGTTAGGAGCGCTCATTTCTGGAACATAACACCGGTTCACAAGTAACTAAGGGCGGCAAGAGTGGAACAAAACACCAAGCAAAAGGCCAAGCCTTCCACCCTTTACCAAGTATAGATGTGCATTAAATTAAATAGCAGCAATATTGTGATATAACAAAAGAAGATCCATGTTGGCACATGGAAGCAAATGCACCTGCAACTAGCAACGCTATAAGAAGGGCTGAGCAAGCGGTAACATAGCCAAAAAAAGGTTTGCTGGGGCATGGAGGGGTTTGAGGCTTTTCATGGCAATGTTGGGAGGCTTATCAAACAAGTGGTAGGTAGCGAGACATAACGATAAAAGACGAGATAACTAGCATGGCAATGATAGTAATGGTATCGAGGGAAATGTGTCATCTTGCCTGAGATCCCTCTCGGAAGAAGACCGAGTCCATGAAGAAGACGAACCAACGTAGTCGAACGAATCCTCACACTCCGAACGCTTTCGGAACTCTACCGAGAAGAAGACATACGAAACAAACAATCAACACAAGATACACCACAAAATATGCAAAACACCATGCACAACAACTATGATGCATGTCCGGTTTAAATATGCAATGCAAGACAATTCACAACAATCAAATACTACACATTAAAGTGAAGCTCAATATGCAACGAGTTACATATTGACGAAACTCCACATTTGAAATATTTAGTTCTCTCTCGTTAGGTACACGACAATATTAAATGTTGTTAAACATGGCAAGAGGCGAAGCATAAGTAAACTATCTATCTAGGAAAATTAAATGAGGCCGGAAACAACTTATAGCATCTCCGAAATGACCCCATATGGAAATTATGAATTTGGTCCAGATCTGATCTAAAGATATTTTCTGTTTGTTAAACATCAAAACAAAGCATACCATGTTATCCTACACGTCATTCTAGTCGATTTACTTATATAGAACATCTCAAACGGAGCTACGGTTCAAAAGATATGAGCAAAACAAGATGCACATGGCATGAATGCAAATGCATGGGAAATGCAATCACAAACATCTCAAATCATGAATGCAACAAGTTATTATGCAACTACATGAGATTCTAAGCAAGTTTCATATATGGAATGATCCAAACGGAGCTACGGTTCAACCACAATCATCGAAACAAGTTTTAGTTTAAATCTGCCAAAAACAGCAACATAGCATTTTGAACATATGAAAACAATAAGCTAGGAGATTCCAAAATGCACAAACTAAGCATGGGGCAATAGCATACAACATCCACTTCATTTCATCTTCACAAATCATAATCAAAACATGCATGGATCACTAGGTAGGAAGCTCACAAGAAGGCTACTTAATAACAGTTTCAGACTTAGTGAAAATAACAGTTTTAGAGAGTGCAGTTTTTATCACGAAGGCATATTGACAGCAGTGAAAACATATGATAAATGTCATGTAATGGGATGAAACTTAACAGCATACTAGAGGGCAATACCAACAACAAATAACTCCATTGCATCAACCTCAAAAGAGGTTTAGATCACTAGTAAATCACATGGCAAGACAGCATCAAAATATAACAGATTCCAGACTTAGAAATATTTTGGACCCTGAAAATAACAGATTTTTATAGCAAGTTGACAACAGCGAAACAACACCTAAACATGCATTTCTATGACAAACAAAAATACCATGGGCTAGGACACACATCAACGAGCAAGTTTCATGTTGAAAATAATTTCATATCACGCACGGATTAATTCCTATGAAAATGACAAGAGGGCATCACGGTGAAAATGACATGCACTCAAACATGTTCAAATGGCAAAACTAAATCCACCGATAAATCCAATGGATTTTTCTACCCCGAAAACATATATAATTTGCATGGGTTCGTGTAGAAAAATTAATCACAATTAAATATTCGGGTATTAGGCCTATTCACGTTAGAGCAAACCATTAATGCAAAATAATTGCAATCATCAATCCAACATTTTTATCATGCATGAAAATGTGGTGCAAATGGGATGAACATTTTTAATTTATCATTTTATTAATTTCATTGCACGGTTTACTAATTATGGGAAATGCAATTAAATGCAAATATGCAATTTGACATGTTAATATATATTTGACATGGGTGCAAATGACATAATATAAATCTACTAATTATTCTAGACATATTTCATGAAGAAACTATTTTATTACGGTGCACGTATAATTTTATAAACCGATTAAAATACGAAAGGGAAAAAAAGGAAAACAAAAACAAAAAGAAGGGCTAGCTCACCCTGGGGCACTGGTGGGCCGGCCCGGGAGGGAGCTGGGCCGAGGCTACAGCACAGGGCAGAGGTCAACGGGGGCAGGGGATCGAGCGCTCGCTGTCCCGAACCCGAGCGGAGCAGGAGCTAGGAGGCCGGTGGCGGCGGCCTGGGGCGAGGGAGTCGCGGCGAGGGGAGGCTGGCCGAGGCCAGCGCGGCTGGGACCGGCCAGCGGCGGCGCATCCCCAGCGGCGACGGAGCTTCTGGCCAAGGCTGCCATGGAGAGGGCCGGCGACGGCGGCTCCAACCAGGCTCTGGCGAGCTGTGGGCATGGAGAAGCTCGGGCACACGCTGCCATGGGAGCTTCCATGGATGAGCTCGGGAGCTCCGGGTGCTCCGGAACGGTCGGATCGGACCCGGATGGGCTTCCCGGGCTCAGATCTGGGCTTGAGCGGGCTGGCTAGAGGTGGGAGAAGGGGCTTGCTAGGGTTAGGCTAGGGTTTGGGGGCATGGGAACCGAGGGGGTTATTTATAGGGATACGGGGCTGGGGGTTACGGCACTGTCCGTTTCGGACTGCCGGATGATGATCTGACGTCCGGAAGCGGAGGGTCGGGGCTACGTGACTGTGCAGACGGGCAACGTGGGGAAGAAAGAGAGAGAGGCGACCCGTGACACGAAGGTTTATAAAACACCGAAAACGTCTGACGGTAACCCGATACGTAACTGCTACGACTGTCCAACGGAGTATCTAACGAGCTCGGATCGCGATGAAAATCGACGGGCGGTCTACCTACAATATAACAAGACCGCACGACAAGTTTCAACTCGATCCGAGAATATTTTTGCGCGCGCTCAAAAACGGTTTTATTTAAAAGATGCCGCGGGCGCGTGCATGTGTGGCTGGACTCGAGACGGGCAACGCGAAACGGAGAGAACCGGCAAATACGAACGGATGCAAGTTTTCGAAAACCAGCGATGATGCAATGCAAATGATGCGAATGATGCGATGACGAATGCAACAATCGAAATGGAACACAGACGAAAACGAAAACTAAGGGGAATCTTCTGGAATCTTCTGGAACGCCGGTCTCAGGCTGTCATAGGCTTATCCTTATCAGCCGTGTCTTGGTCATGGGGAATAGCCCCGACAGCCATTGGTTCAATAACCCATGCCATTCCCTCATAATCCTTCTAAGAGTAAGGGTGATGAAGATTTTGAGCACTTTGCTAAAATGATTAGGCCTGTCTTTTTGCGTACTCTATTGAATGATATTTTGAAAATGCCTCTATATGCTAAGTATATGAAGGATGTTATTTCCAACAAAGGAAAAATACTTGAAACTGAATTTGCTACTATGCTTGCTAATTATTCTTTTGATGGTGGAGTGGCTAAGAAGTTGGAAGATCCCGATATACCCACAATACCTTGTTCCATTAAACGAAACTATATTAAAAATGCTTTATGTGACCTAGGAGCTGGTGCTAGTGTTATGTATTTCTCTCTTTCTAAGAGGCTTGAATTGAATAAACTTACAACTATTGTGATATCTTTATAAATGGCTCACAAATACACTGCTATACCTATTGGAATTTGTGAAGATGTTCCTGTTGTGGTTGCAAATGTTACTATCTTAACAGACTTTGTTATTATTGAAATGCTCGAGGACGACAACATGTATATCATCCTTGGTAGACCTATTTTAAATGTTGTAGGGGTTGTTGTTGCTTGCAAATAAAGCAAGGTCACTTTTCTTGTCAATGACAAACACCATATCATTCATTTTCGAAGAGGAAAATCTTGGTTAATAATATAAATATCACTAAGCCTGGTGCCATGGTCCTTATTGGAGAATTCAAGATTCCTCTATGTACCGACAAAAAGAAATACTATAATCTTATTTGTCGGTGTACTAATAAATGGGGACCATAGCACCCACACTTCTACATAGATGCCCGGAGCCTCCGGGCCGGCGAGACCTTATCGGGCAAACGCCAACCTCCAAGCAACATCCAGCAAGGATCAAGGCAACCGGCAATCCTCCTTGTCAATGGACAAAACCCGACTACGATAACTCTTGCCTGGAACTCCATCCACCAAGCCGTCGCTCCATGCTGCCAGGCTGATTGTCTACATCAGCTAGGTGGTGAACAGGCTGGTGGATAGGTGGAGCTGGTCGGGGCGTGTGACAACTCGGGGAATTTATAGTAGCTTGAATGACACTCGCCCATGGCGTGGCAAAGGAATAAGAGGTAGTTGGGTGAATGACACCGAAGCAGAGCAAATCCTTGTCAGGAGGCGTTGCCAGCGTGCCACCTCACAGCACATTGAATGCGCCAGTCCTAGTCCGCCAGAGTTAGGTATTTCCAACAATAGCTCATGTCAGTAGTTTTGGCAGCTATAGTGTCGATTTTTTACCCATGTAATGACCATTTTAGGCACTGTGGTATCCCCTTAGCCTATAAAAGGAGGCCCATGGCTACCTTCAATAAGGTCGATACTTTGTTCTTTTGCACGTGTAGCCACACTGCTCGATAATTCCTTGTCAGGTGGTAGCGCTCCTGTACTGTGACCTCATATAATCCACCAAACACATGACATAGGGTTTTGCGCTCTGAGCGTCCCGAACTTGTCCAAACCCTTTGAGGACGCACAGATCGGTGATGCTCTTTTTGCCCGCGAATCTTCGTAGTTGAACAACAAAGGTGCATGTAAGTTACATAGATTGTCGTACGCGCGACATCTTTGGCACGCCAGGTAGGGGGGTTCTTGCGTGTGAACCTTCACCGATTTCTGCATGTCATCGCCAACAACTTCTTCGATGCCCATGCCTTCCAAGAAGGCCAAGGGTGCATCGACACCCCCATGACTTTCTCCAAGCTGCCCTCGCGGGCTGTCGCCGGCGACGAAGACGAAGGCACCCCCGCCTCTCCCCACAATGTCTAGCACAACCACAACACTACAGAGTTCCATGATCCATGACCTGGACCCTACTGTCGTGGAGGCAAGAAACACACCGGCGGTGATCGGGGACAACGATGCGGTGACAACAACTATAGCGATGATAGCAACCATAGCAGTAGCAGCAACGAAGAGATCTCTGCCACACCCCTCACAAAACAACTGCGACTAACGCACCCAGGGATACGAACGGGGCTAGCGTGGGGACAAGTTCCATGTGCGTCACTCCCACAATGTGCCTCCCGGAGAAGATGGATGATGCATGATGGGACGGCGGGGCGCTCTTCCTGGCACCATCAGGAGCAAAAGCACCACCCATGCATCGCACTGCTCCATGCTAGGGACAACGGATTAAGCTCTAGCACATGCCCAGTTCTTGCTGAACTTGCTGCCTATGCCAAAGAAGATTAAATACTAGAGGGCCACCATACAGAGCCTCACGAGCTTAGCGACCGTAACAAGCAGGTCGTGGTGGGTCCCTCGCTAGCATGTCACGAGGCCCCACGAGGTCCACCGGCAGCGTGATGCTGGCGGGTCACCCATGCTACAGTCACCCCATCAACAACAACAACCTTCCATCTAGACCAACGTGCAAGACAAAGTGGCTCACGCATCGACAAATCCGCGGCAAAAGCAAGACCAGCGCCATTTCTTGAAGGACAGGACCAAGGAGGACGCATGCACCACTATAGAGAGGTGGCGGGAGACTCATTTCTGATCGAATGACTATGCAGATCTTGCCGTTGATGAGCATGCATCGGGGATACCCGAAAGCCTACCTTACCAGATAGGTTGTCCTGCGTTCACCCACGAGCTGTGCCAAGTCCGCTAGCCCTCAAGCAGAGCCTTCAAGCCTGAGCTTCAAGACAAATACGACGGTAAGATAAACTCATCTGAGTTCCTCGACATCTATACCATTGTTGTGCAGGCTGCCAGGGGACACAGTGAGAAATTGTTCGCCAACTACTTCTCACTGGTACTCAAGCCCAATATGAGGAGTTGGCTGATGAACTTGCCGGAGGGGTGCATTTCCACTTGGGGGGATCTGTGCAACCAATTTGTTGGCGCATACCATGGGGGGCACAACTCCGAGGCCAGCCCAGCGATCTGCATGTGCTTCCCTAGAGAGATGGTGAATCCTTCCGCAAGTACATCTAGACTTTCAGCCCCATGCGGCAGAACATCCTCGACATCCATACTGACATAGTGATTTATGCGTTCCACATGAAGATATGCAATCGATGGATGCACGAAGAAATGAGCATCAACAAGGTGTGGGATGTCACCGAACGTTACGCCCTGGCTAGCAAGTGTGCACGTGCTAAAGAGGGGACAAGACTCCCCAAAGAAGATGATGGCGCAGAAGTCGACTCTAACGACAATGAAGATACGCCCATATCTAAGTAAAAGGGTGTCACACCCTATGTTTGTATCACTTGTTATACTTGGATTTATAAAATTTGGAGCCAATTAAAACTTTTCTAGTGCTTGTGCTTGTTTGAATTGTTGCTTGTTGCTTGTTTGGTTGTTTGTGTATGGCACTCATAGGTTCTATCCCTCTTCATCTTCATCTTCCTTGACCCAAACTTCTTTCCCAATGATGATGCCATCTGAATAGTTGCCCAAAACTATTTTTACCAAATTTTATTTTGACCAAAAAGGATATACTCAAATTAGGTTTTCAAAACCCCCACAAATGAGGGTTGCACTACAAGTCCTCAAATTGGGTGGAACCTTTCTCCGCAAAGGCTTTACTTCAAACCTACTATATTTATGACTTCCCCAAACCACCAAATATTAATTTTAAAGGCTTTTTCTTCAGACTAGAAATGTTTTTTCATAGGGCAAAATTATTTAAATGCTTTCAAAATATTTGAGAAAATTTAGGAAAACTCAGTGGACATATATTTTCCATGTATGTGAGTTTCAACACATGGTCATGATCAAATTCATGGGAAAAACTCCTCATAATCTTTTCTGTCAAATCAAGATTTTGAAATATTTTTGTAAGAAATATTCTCAATAAATTCCAGGGAAATTCCACCAAGTCAACACTACCATAGGTGATTATCTTGCAAAGTTTCATCTCAATCCAAGATGATTTGGTTCACCAAATTATTCCAAACCCCTCCCTGTCCAGATTCAAATTTGAGCAAGTTTACATTGTGAAGTTTCTCCCCTTGACCCCAAACTTTGTGTACATGTCCTAATCACCAAATAAGAATGATACACTAAGAGTTGCATCAAGGGTAATAGCTTAGCATAACTAGATCTATAGAAATCTGATTCTGTTAGTTTCTAGGGTTTACACAGTTGCCATTGACAACTTTGCTCATTTGAGCTCTAACCTGGTGATCCATCTCATTTTTACCCACCGTTTGGTCCTGTTAAATTCCACAGTAAGTTGGTGAATTCATCTTGCTCAAACATCCATCAAACACCTTCTGGTGAATTGGTAAATGTATTTGTTTTCACCACTTCTACCCTTGCCCTTGGCCTCAAATTCTTACCACAACCTCTCTAGGTTACCAGCTACTCCCAGTAAAACCTATGTGGCCTCAGCCCAATAATGGGTGGGGTAATACCCCCATTTTCACCTCTGGACAGCCCTGGCAGGAGCTCTCTCTCCCCACCCCTCTTAGTCTATTCTTCTCCTGGGGCATCCAATATATTTTCTCTTAACCTAGATGCCCCTAGATTCCCCTAGACAACTTTGGCCGTGCACAAAACGCCATTGTCATGCTGTGGCATCCCAAACGCATGCTCTGGAGCACGTTATAGTGTCGACATGCACTGTAGCCGTTGCCCACTGCATGGCTCCGGCGGCCCCGGGCCTCCCTCTCGTGCCACTTCGCCCCCCTCGGCGTTCGTGCCACGCCACCATGTTGGCCCCCTCCTCTCTCCCCCTCCTTCCCCTCCTCTCGCGCGTGCCGAGCTCCGCCCGGCTCAGCCAGTGAGCAGGCTCACACGTGCGCACTCCTCTCTCTCTCTTGCTCCCACTCATTGTGGACCAACTCTAGGTACACCCCCGAGCAGCCCCACGAGCGCTATCTCCCTCTGGCCTCTGCCACGTCCTCGACAGCGCATGGTTCCTCGATGGACTCGTGTCCTGCCTATAAAAAGGACCCCGAGCCACCTCTCTCCTCCTGTGGCCCCTTCCACTTCCAATCACCCCCTAAGTCACCCTTGTGACCGCCTGGAGCACCAGTGCTCGGGATCGACCGAGGCACCGCCGTGTCGGGGCTTCATCGATCTCGGGCTATCGGCCCGCTCTGGCCTCCTTTCCTCCTCAGTTGAGACCCTAGAGAGCCCCTGCATCGCTCCCCTTCCTCCCCGATCAATTTGCTACAACAATCGACGTCGGCGACCTCCACCCGAAGCGGCTCCATCGTGCCTCCTCGTCATCGGCGAACCTGTGCGTCCCTGGCCTTCCCTCCACCTCCAGGCGAACGGTGACTCGATGCTGAGTCCGTTCCGACCTCCACCTAGCCTTGCCGTGCCCAGCTTCATGGCGGTCCCACATTATGCTTACCTCAAGCTCAATATGATTTGCCAAAAGGGGATCATCACCATCAAGGGCGACTACAAGATGTCGCTTGAATGCGCTCAAGACGGCAGCCGGCTAGCCGAGGCCCTAGAGATCATCGAGGAGAAATGGCAGCTCGACCGGATCGTGGCCCTTGCCGCCAGCCAGCCGGCCGTCCCGGCTCCGCCCTCGCAATCCACCGGCGAGGCCTCCTTCCAGCCGTCAAAGGACACCAAGCAGATCCCGCTCGACCCGGCCAACCCGGCTCAGTGCATCACCATCGGCTCCCGCCTCAACAGCAAATAGGAAGGAGAGCACGTCGACTTCCTCCGTGAGAATCGGCACATCTATGCATGGTCCCCCAAGGACATGCCAGGTGTTCCGAGGAAGTTCGCCCAGCACAAACTCCACGTCCGGCCGGACGCCGAGCCGATCAAGCAACCCTAGCGACACTTCTTCGAGGAGAAGCGGCATACTATAGGTGAAGAAATCTCCCGGATGCTCGCAGTCAGGTTCATCATGGAAGTATTCCACCTGGACTGTTTGGCCAACCCAGTCCTGGTACTGAAGAAGAACAAGACATGGCGCATGTGCATCGACTACACAAGCCTGAACAAGGCGTGTCCCAAGGACCCATTCGCCCAGCCACGGATCGATCAAGTCATCGACTCCATAGCCGGCTACGACTTGCTGTCCTTCCTAGACGCCTACTCAGGCTACCACCAGATCAAGCTGGATCCTGAAGACCGGCTCAAGACCTCCTTCATCACTCCCTTCTGGGCCTACTGCTACATCACCATGTCCTTCGTCCTGAAGAATGCTGGCGCCACTTTCCAACGGTGCATGCAGAAGTGCCTCTTGCCTTAGATAGGTAGGAACGTCCATGTCTATGTCGACTACATCATCGTCAAAACCAAGAAGCACTTTAGCTTCCTCGACGACCTTCGGGAGACATTCGCGAACCTACGCAAGTACAAGATCAAGCTCAACCCTGAGAAGTGTGTCTTCGGCGTCCCTGCCGGACAACTCTTGGGTTTCTTCGTGACCACCCGTGGCATCGAAGCTAACCCCGAGAAGATCACCGCGATCGAGTGCATGCCAAAACCGACCCGGCTCCGCGACGTCTAGAAGTTCACCGGCTGCCTCGCCTCGCTCAGTCGGTTCATCAGCCGTCTGGGAGAGAAGGCCTTGCCCCTCTACGGGCTCCTTCGCAAGATGGCTCTCATCGAGCCGTGTCAAACCAAGAGGCCAAGCGCCTTTGACTGGCCTAACGAGGCGGACGAGGCTTTCCGTGGCCTCAAGAAGGCTCTCACCCGCGCACCCATCCTGGCCGCGCCGGCTGAGAAGGAACCCTTGATCGCCTACATCGCGGCGACCACCCTTGTCATCAGCGTCGTACTGGTGGTCGAGCGGCCGAAGGAGGGCAAGTCCCTACCGGTCCAGCGACCCGTCTACTACCTTAGCGAGGTCCTCCCCACGTGCAAGCAGAACTACCCCCACTATCAAAAGATGTGTTATGGCATGTACTTCACCGCCAAGAAGGCCAAGCAATACTTCCAAGAGCACACCATTACCGTGGTGAGCACGGCCCCGCTTGGCGAGATCATGAGAGGCCGGGACTCCACCGGCCGGATCGCCAAGTGGGTCATCGCCCTTGCCAACCATGATATCTGGTACGAGCCAAGAATAGCCATCAAGTCATAGGCATTGGCGGATTTCCTTGTCGACTGGACGGAGACAGAGTTTGTCCCGCCTCCCCAGACTCCATGCATTCGCGCATGCACTTCGACGGATCAAAAATGAGGAACATCCTGGGTGCCGGCATAGTCCTCTCCTCCTCGAAAGGTGATCAGCTCAAACTATGCCCTACAGTTCCACTTCGCCGCCTCCAACAACGTGGGTGAGTACGAGACCATCGTCCATGGCCTCCGGCTTCCTAAGGAGATTTTCATCAGGCGCATCCTTTGCTCAGGCAGCAAGTCTCTGGTGAATGGGACGCCAGGGATGCCAACATGGCCAGCTACCGCTTCCTCGTACAACAGCTCACCGGTTCCTTCAAGGGCTGTGAATTTCATTACGTCCGACGGGCGGACACGAGGCGGCGGATGCGCTGGCGAAGATTGGCTCCACCTGGCAGGCCATCCCAGCCGGCTTCTCCGTCGAACAGCTGCTCAAGCTGTCGATCAAGCCTTCCCCAGAATAGGAGTCAACCTTCATGTCGGCGGGCGTCGCCGGCCCATCGACAGCCCCAGCCGCCTCTTCGACAGCTTCACCATCCGCCCTCGAATTGTCGGCCACCTAGCCGGCCCCGATTGAGCCGGCGGCGCCCGAGGCGGCTAGCCCCGGCGGCACGGCCGTCATGGTAATCACCATCCAGCCGGCCCTAGGGGCCGGTGAGCCAAACCCGGGGGCTCGCCAACGAGCCTCTAGGGATCCCGAGCCGTCCCCGAGGGCTGGCGAACCGGTCCCGGGGACTAATCAACTAGTCCCGGGGGCTCCCCAGCCGGTCGCCGTCGCGGCCCCCTCATGGGCCCAACCCATCTTGGCGTTCCTTCTATGGGGCGAGCTGCCTCCGGACGAGGCTCTGGCTAGAGAAATCTAGCGCCGGGCCACGGCGTATGGCATCATCAACAACGAGCTCGTCCACCGCAGCACCACTAGCATCTTCCAGCGATGTGTCGAGCCAACAAAGGGTTTGGAGATCCAACTCGACATTCATCATGGCGAGTGCGGGCATCATGCCACCTCCCGGACCCTAGTGGTCAAGGATTTCCGCCACGGCTTCTTCTGGCCGACGGCTCTCGACAAGGCCAAGAAATTAGTCGACGAGTGCGAGGGCTGCCAACGCTTCAGCGCACAAAGCCACCTGCCGGAAACGTCCCTCCAAACCATCCCCTTCTCGTGGCCTTTCACCGTTTGGGGGATGGACATGGTGAGCCCATTCAAGACTGCTCGAGGCAGCAAGACTCACTTACTAGTGGCCATCGACAAGTTCACCAAGTGGATCGAGGCTCAACCAATCAAGAAGCTGGACGGCCCCATGGCCGTCGAGTTCATCGACGACATCACGGTATGCTACGACGTTCCCCATAGCATCATCACCGAAAACGGCACCAACTTTGCCAAGGGGGCACTCGTGTGTTTCTGCTCCAAGCAAGGAATCCGGCTTGACCCGGCCTCCATCGCTCATCCATAGTCCAACGTCCAGGTCGAGAGGGCGAACGGCCTCATCCTATCTAGCATCAAGCCTCGGCTCGTGACGCCATTGGTAAGGTCGACTGACTGCTAGATCGATGAGCTACGAGCCGTCCTTTGGAGTCTCAGGACCATGCCGAACCGGTCAACCGTCTACACTCCCTTCTTCCTCGTGTATGGGTCCGAGGTGATCATCCCCACCAACATCGAGTTTGATCCGCCTCGGGTCACCCTGTAGACGGAGAAGGACACAAAGGAGGCATGAGAAGCTCCCGACGGTGATCTACCAGCAGAAGCTCCGGCACTACCACAGTAAGCGGATCCGGCCACTCTCGTTCCGCAAGGGTGATCTGGTTCTCAGACGGATCCAGTGAACCACCAGACAACAGAAGCTATCCTCCCCATGGGAGGGCCCGTTCATCATCAGCAAGGCGCTACGCAACAACGCATACTACCTAATAGACGCCCAGAAGCCGTAGAAGCAAAAAAGAGACACTTCCGGTGAAGAAACGGCGCGCCTATGGAACGCAGCACTCTTGGACCCGTTTTACTACTGAGGAAGAAACAATGTATGTATGTATCCCAGTCCTTTTGGGCTGATGAATGCAATGGGCACCCCAAGCCGGCTGGCGCTAGACAACGCCCCCAGGGCGGCCTGTGCAACGGTAGGTGGGCGAGGACTAATCACAGAGCCGGCTGGCGGGCCCCAACGGGAGATGGGACCGCTCGGCCGGTGGGGCCCTCCCATGACAAGGCGGCGCAAGCGGCGGGACCCTCTGTCCAACCGGAGAGACTGCCAGACGGGTCCCCCCACCATTGTACTTATGACATATTGTAAGAGCTGGGTGGTTGGCCTATAAAAACCACAATGCAATGGGGACGGACGAATGGTCTCAGAGACGCACCCATAGAACTCTCATTCCCTCATCTAGTAGAAGAGGAAGATGAGCCGGCTGCTCCTTCTTCCTCCTCTAGTCAAAGCTCCAGGAGCATCCTTTTACACATACCCATCCATCCAACTAGACCAAGCATGACTTGGGGTGTTACCACCCTCGGAGGGCCCTGAACCTGGGTACATCGTGTGTCACCACCGTTTGTGCCCAATCTCGCACCCGAAGCCCGTCGGCGTCCTCCGGCCCCAACCACTCATGATAAGCCACCCCATGGCATCTGTCGTGAGAAAACGACGACAGTGGATGACACGGAAGTTCCCCGAGTCTTGTTGGTAAAGTGTGCAACCTCTGTAGAGTGTAAAACTATTTGAATATCTGTGTCCACGGTCAAGGACAGTTGGATGACCCCTCTTGTGCTACGTCCAAATGTTTTCACAACTGGAGTGTGGGTGTGTTGGTGACAAAGATGTTACTTGAGCTAAGTCTGATGACTTAGCGTGACGATTTAACTAAGTCCGATGACTTAGCATAATGAATGAACATGAGATGTTCAACCCCTGCGTATGGTGATATCTATAACTCGTTCATATGGATATTTGCCAACTGTGATGCATGCATACCTAGTTACTTGATCATGTCATTGCATTCAAAATTTGCTTTCCGCAAAATTACCTACTTAGTGTTATATCATGCATCATTATTACCTTGTTCCATGACTTGGGTTGCTTGTGAGTACATTCAAAGTACTCATTGGCTTGCCATTCGTTATTTAATTGGCCAGGCTTGGAAGATGAGGAGTATGTGGAAGAGTTTGTTGGTGACGAACATGTGAACTAGGATGCTTACCAGTCAGAATGCATATAGGTTAAGGCAGCTGGCAATTGGTTCACGCATTCGATCAAGATTTCTGCTACTTGTTAAGTTTAAGTGTTTGGCCAATGTGGCCCTAACTATGTAAGACTAGACCTTCATGGTCTTTATTTGTGTAAGATGCTAAATGTGGATGTAAGACTCTTGTTATTCAGCTTTTGTGTGTTCAGTGAGCATCGATCTCTGGGATCACTGTACACATGCATTCGATGATCACGACTTATGAGTCACGGTCCCCACAGAGCTGGTATCAGAGCCATCCTGACTAAAGGAAGCCCTTAGTTAGCATGGACATTAGTTAGGATAAAACTATTTTCAAAAACTACACCTAGCACCTAAACCTAGGAATTATGTACGATTTACCACTTCTATTCTTCACATAACACTCTACTAACTCTCCTCCCTTCAAACCTTGGTAGATGGCCATCGTACCCAAAGCCTTCCTGACATCCGGCTTTCCGTTACTCCTTGGGGATAGCCTAGAAAAGTGCCAGTTTTGCCAACCACCCATTTTCCTCTACCACGAGCACTGGGACGATGCCATCGCGAGGGTGTACCACGTGGATGTGGTCGTGACGGCAAATGATTCCCTGACCAGTTGTTCTTTGAAGGACCACGGATGGAGACCATGATTCTTATAGTCGAGTTAGCTGCACGCAAGGCACTCCTACACCTTCAAGACATCATTCCAGAGATGGATGACGAGCCAGCTACTCACTACGTTCCCTTTAGAAAGGATGATCTTGGCAAGAGTTGGACGCTGATTCCATGCAAGGAGGATGGCACACCACTTAGGTTCCAGACCTACTTCAGCCTCTATGCCGACAGTCTGGTTCACCACTTGATTAAGGAGTCTGTGAAGCTTCACGAGGAACTTCACCACACTCGAGAGCTACTTCGGTAAGCCAAGGCGAAGCCAGACAACATCAAAAAGGATGGATCCCCCGAGGGACAACCAACTATTGCTTATGGAGGAGTACCCCCAGATAGGGATGCACCTACACGTAGTCATCGCATGAGAGCGAAGGAGTACCATGAGCTCTTCACCGACCCGCCAGCAAAGCCTCATCAGGATGGACCTCCTCGCTCCTCGACCCCCTCGATCGGGAATGATGCCCGTTCAGATGATAAACAGAAGGAAGACCCAGAGGAGCATGACTACGAGACCGAGCACTCCACCACCTGAGTCCGAGAAGCCGTAGGGTAGGATCATTCATGTACCCCTCATGCGAAGTCGAGTCTGTGTAATGGTTCATATGAAACCATGTGTGCTTGTTGATTGTTTTGTTGTTTGTGTTCCAATGAAAGTCGTGCTTTTGCCATAGGCAACATGTAAGCGACTCCATCGTCTATCTCATCTTAATGTATGTGTTGGTCCTTCGACCTTTGCTTCAACAAACTTGCACTCGACCAACCCCCTTCGGCGTGCTTTTCTATAGTTGCTTTTCCTCTCGTCTATCCAAGTTGTTTGACTTGGCTGCTCCAAACAATATGGTGGCTGCTACCCGCAATAGCTCCGGCACCAACCCTGAAGCCGGCAACTCAAGCTAGCAACAGGTAGCTGGTGGGGCTGCTCACGCTGGATGACACCAGGAGCAGCCACAAGGCGACTTTCCCCTGCCACCACCTCCACCGAAGAACATGACCATAGCTCAGTTTCTCCAAGTTCTTCGGGAGGAGCGCCAAGCCAACAATGCTGCTATTTAGCAGATGGCTCAGGCCCTTATGAACAACGAGCAACAAGGTAGGAACGACAATGGCCGCTCCACTCTGTCTGAGTTCATGAGGAATTCGCCCCAACCTTCACCGAGACTGCTGAACCTTTGGATGCTGACGACTAGATCCGCACCATCGAGGACCTCCTTGCATTGGCCAATTGCAATGAGGACCGTGAGAAGGTGCTATATGCCTCTCAGTGCCTCAAAGGTACTGCCAGAGCTTGGTGGGACGGATTCAAGGTCATGCAAGGTGAGCGTGTGATCACTTGGAATGACTTCAAGGAAGGATTCCACACTGCCCATATTCCTTCTGGGATCATGTATATCAAGAAGAGAGAATTCCAAGCGCTGAAAGAAGGAAGTGGATCCGTCAAGGAGTACCTGCAGATGTTCAACCTGTTGTCAAGGTATGCACCTGAAGATGTCGACACGGAGACTGCCAAGAAAGAACGCTTCATGGAAGGACATCAACAGACCCTGCAGTATCAGCTCATCATTTGTGACTGTCGTACCTTCTTTGACCTAGTGAACAAGGCCCTCATGCTGGAAGACAAGCAGCATGCCATAGACGACACTCGCAAGCTCAAGATGATCAGCAAGGGTAGCTCCAACAATGAGAAGTCGCGCCCATGGCAGCCCGCCCTAGTCAAGCCAACCTGTCAGCCACAACAGGCTAGACCTCCTGTGCCTCGCCCGAGCTACCAGCCTCAGCAGGATGCCAATCCCAGGGTAGCTTATGACAACCCCAATAAGAACAATGGTGGCAGGAACTACAACAACAACCCTAGGCAAGTCACTTGTTTTGGATGTGGTTAGTCTGGACACATCTCTAAGCTATGCCCCAACAGGAAGCCAGATGCCCCATGCTCCAATGCGCCAGCTCAAGGTCAAGGTTGTGGAGAACAACCAAGGAACCCAGCTCCTTGCAACCAGCCAAACAATGGAAGGGGTCATGTGAATCACGTCACCGCAGAGGAAGCCTGGGAAGACCCGGATGTCGTACTTGGTACGTTCCTCATCAACTCAACCCTAGCAACAGTATTGTTTGGTTGTGGAGCTTCACATTCTTCTGTCACCCAAAAGTTTGCATTAGAAAGTGGCATGAAACCTACACCCCTAGGTAGTCATATGTTGATACAAACCCCGGGATCAGTTATGAAGTCTGGGATAGGATGTAAGAAAGTGAAGATTAACATCAACGGGGTAGACTTCCTAGTGGACCTTATAGTTCTAGATTCACCAGGCTTGGACGTCATCCTTGGCATGAATCAGTTGACCAAGCACCAAGGCTTGCTAGACTGTGCCAAGAGGATTTTTACCATGACCAATAGCCAAGGAGTGGAAGTCAATTATGTTTCCAACCCTACCTCCACTCAAGCCCCTCAGGCTAACTGTCTATCGGGAATTGAGTTGGATCAAGTGCTAGTGGTATGTGAATACGCGGATGTATTTCCTGATGAGCTGCTCGGAATGCCTCCTGACCACAACATTGAGTTCATCATTGAGCTAATGCCCAGATCCAGGCCCATCTATAACAAGCCCGATAGGATGGGATCCGAAGAGTTGGCTGAATTAACGAAGCAACTAGCCGAGCAGCTCAAAAAAGGATTCATTCTCCCTAGTGCCTCTCCTTGGGGATCACCTATTCTATTTGTGTCAAAGAGGGATGGAACCATCAGACTCTGTGTCGATTACCGTTCTCTTAATGAAGTCACAATAAATAACAAGTACCCACTCCCCAAGATCGAAGACCTGTTTGATCAGTTGAATGGAGCCAAGGTGTTTTCCAAGATTGACCTCATGTCTGGGTACTATCAGCTGAAGATCGGACCCAAAGACATTCCGAAGACGACATTGGTAACCCGATTGTTGGGACCCTAATCCTAAGTCATAAGAATCCAGACTGTAACATATCACATCACTTTGCGGCCTCACGCACGGTAAGTTCCACGGCTGTAGCCTTACTTTAGCTGGGACCGTTTGCGTCTTTTGGCTCACGTATGTGAACATGTCGCTGGCAATCTAACGACAGAGAACCTGGGCCGACATAACTAGTCAGAGAACCCAAGGGGCACATCCATACGGAAACAGGCATACATAACCCAGCAATGTAGGTGTCGGCCTCAAGCGTGTGTAGACGAGTCATAGCAAGCTACAGGGACTCCATTACGTCGTGAGACACGGATGCCATCACTGCACCTAGACGAGTCATAGCAGGCTACAGGGACTCCATTACACTATGAGACATTTCCCCGAAGGGACAGACAGAGCAGCAAAGAAGGATACATGTCGATCAATCAATGTGTCCGGAGGAGTAGCAAGCTACCATGGCTCGGTGGAAGCACAAAGAGGCAGTTTCCCGTAAAGAGTACTACTAAAGGCACACGACTATGTGTCGGATCCCATACATACTATTGCACGTCACATGTACGCACGACATGCTCGATATGCATAGATACAACCATGGCATCACAACATAACCATACAACAACATGACTTTTATTTAAGAGGCTCAGATGAGCCTTGCATAATATGTTCTTACAGATAGGGGTCACATGACCCGACACTCAAGTCATACAAACATGTTCAAACAAACCAAGCGGAAGCATAACCTGTCTGAGTATAGACAGATGAAATGGTAAAAAGGCACATGGCTTGACTATCTACAGCCCGCCATAGGGCAAAGGTCGTAGCTGGGACACCAGCTATTCGGCATCATCGACATCTATAAAGAACCCACCTGATGGGTCCTAGGTCACATCTGCAACATTTACTAAGCAAACATGAGTACAAACGTACTCAGCAAGTCTTTAAAATAGACCTAGTCTATTCATGCTCATGTATCAACAAAGGGGGAGGTGGAGTTTATGCAGCAGTGCCAGCTTTGACTCATGGCTAACCTACACTACTCAATTTTAACTCTTTGCTTACATTTTAGATATCGCAAACGAGTCCACTAACTCCATAGCAATACACCACCATGGATTCACTTCCCTCTCCTTGGAGAGTGCCATCCACGGTACTCACACTTTTCTTGATATTTTTATGAGTATACATTTGATTATCTATGAGAGCATAAGTTCTCCAAGTAGTCCAAATCCGAGGACGCGGCTATTCGAATAGTTTCATACCCTACAGGGGTGTACTTCCTGACACACACTCTCGCCACTTATCGCTGTGTGCTCATAAAACCATGCACCTCGGCACCCTTCAAGCGGATGCCTAGCAAGGGAGTCAGCCACGACCATCAATCACATAAGACCTCTAGTTCAGGCTATCGCCTATTTCAGACTGAACCCGCACGGAAGTCCAACTGAAGTTTCCGCTACGGCCCCAAACGATGTGCGCAGGGTTCCCAAGCCCACCATTCGGGTGACCCTTGGTACATCGTGCCACTGCCTACCGCGTCGTAACCCACCGCTAGGGTCAGCGCCACGCACGGCCTCTAGCATGCTATAAACACCAGAAACTACTTGCAACTCCTGGACCAAGGACTAAGCGACTGATAAGTCGAGAGGGGTCGAGTTACCGGAACCCAATGTGTGGTAAGAATTAGTCTTGGATCACAAACATGGAACTCAGTTCCTAAGAACGATCCTAATGAGACAACCCGCCATGTACTCCTACATTGCCTCTCATCGCTA
The DNA here is from genome assembly GCA_022496015.1 of Hordeum marinum. Classification (NCBI taxonomy): domain Eukaryota; kingdom Viridiplantae; phylum Streptophyta; class Magnoliopsida; order Poales; family Poaceae; genus Hordeum; species Hordeum marinum. Next base: position 179,804,692 of record CM039674.1, read on the forward strand.
CCTTTAACAAATCGAGTTCATCATAATGTCACCACATCAGAACAACATCGCTTCACTCAGTTCATCACCCAGATGAATCAGACCTGACACAACTCTAAGCATAGCAAGGATAGCAGGAAAAGTAAGCTAAACACATCATGGCACAAGCATCTACCAGGTATGCTAGGTTGCAAGGTTTAGCTATTTATTGTGACAATGTCAGGTAATGCAGCAAAATAGGATCATCTACCGAGTATGTCTGACATGAGATCGACTATCCTAATGCAATAAACAACAGCAGGAGTGAGAGAGTCGGATGTTATCAGAATGATCAAAGGGGTGGCTTGCCTTGCTGGGTAGAGGAAAGGTTCTCTCCTTCGCCGGGATACTCGGGGTATCCTCAAAAGCAGGGCCTACCGCAATGCAGATAAGACACGATCAACACACGCAAGTGCCACAATATGATGCATGATCATGGCATGATAGCATGTATGGATGATCTAATGCAACTAATGTTCAAGTTAATTTGAAATAAGTTTGAATATAGGGTCAAAATTGTTCTTCATTTCAAATTCCATATATTAACCTATTAGTAAATGTCACCGGGAGGCGGCCCGTGCTCTGGCGCGTCTAGCAGGGCACCTAGGGGGGCTCGAGGACACTGGAATGGTGGCCACGTCGAGCTGCGCGGCGGCGACGGCTCGGGCAGGAGCAGCTGCGGCGCTACAGGCTGTGGGAGGCGGAGCTGAGGGCGGCAACGGCCTCCTGGAAGCTCCACGAGCACAAGCCCATTGCCAGGAGTGAGCTCTGGCCGCTGTGGCCATGGCTACGCCATGGTCGGCGGCGAGCTCCTCTCGGCTCTAGCGACAAACGGGGCTGGAGGGGCGAACGGCGACGAGACTGGGGGGAAGCGTCTGGGGCCTCACTGGAGAGGCTTCTGGCGCCTTAGCATGGTCGGGGACGCACGAGAGACGATGAATCGCTGGTGGCTTCGCTCCGGCAAGGAGGGGAACAAAGGCGAGGGAGAGGGGAAATGGCGAGGGGGAAGCAGCTGGAGCGGCGGCCTAGCCTATCCCCTCGCCGGCGCGATGAGGAGGGGGCCAGGCAGGTAGGGTGGAGGTGGCCAGCACGACCACCACCGGCTGCACGGGCGGCACGCAGCTGCTTCTCCTCCTGGCAGGAGGAAGAAGACGCTGCTGCCCCTGCGGTCCGAGCCCCTTCCTTAGGTTAGCCCAGGTGGGCTTCTTTCCTTTCTTCTTTTTTTCAATTCTTTTCTAACTTATGACATTTGTTTATTTTATTTGTAGTTACAAATGACTTTGTAAAATATCCAAAACATTTTATATATTGAAGTTTGAATATTCTGAAAAGTTTGAAAATAATTTGAAAACTAAATTAATGATAATGCTTTATTTAATATTTTCTAGGGGTTTATCAATTATTTTTAAATTGCTTTAGGTGTTCAAATAATTAAGATGGTCCCGGTTATAATCATGTCCAAATTTATCAGACATAGGGAACATTTTTAAAGGGCATTTTGGATTTGTTGAGATTTCACCAAATTTGAATTATTTTGATTCAATGTGAGCTTGGGGTTTCTTTTTCTCCCCATTTCATATTGATGCAAAGATGAAACATGATGCAAACACATGTTATACTATGACACGTAGCTAGGGATGTGACACCGGTATGGCCTGTATGAATACACGGTCATGTAATTTGAGCTAACCAATGCCCCTGCCTACTTCATGTATCTCATGAATAAAGTCTTCATGGAGTACTTGGACAAGTTCATTTTCGTCTTCATTGATGACATACTCGTCTTCTCCAAGTCTGAAGAAGAGCATGAAGAACACTTGAGATTGGTCCTAGAGAAGCTTTGAGAGCACCAGCTTTATACCAAGTTTAGCAAGTGTGAATTCCGGCTGCATGAAGTTGGATTCTTGGGTCATGTGCTGAATGTAGAAGGATTATCAGTGGATCCTGCCAAGATTGAAGCCGTGACTGAATGGCAATCCCCAACCACCATGAAGGAAGTCAGGAGCTTCCTCTGACTCACGGGATATTACCACAAGTTCGTGGAAGGGTTCTCGAGCATTGCCCGACCCATGACCCAACTTGTAGAAGGATAAGATGTTCGAATGGACAACTAAGTGCGAGGAAAACTTCCAGGAGCTCAAGAAGAGATTGACCATAGCCCAAGTTTTGGCGACCCCCGATATTCACAAGGAGTTTGTGATATATTGTGATCCATCGAGAACTAGGCCTGGAGGTGTTCTGATGCAAGAAGGCAGAGTCGTAGCATATCTATCTAGACAGCTACGTCCTGATGAAGAGAACTACGCTACTCATGGTCTTGAGTTGGCAGCCATGGTTCATGCCTTGAAAACATGGCGACATTACTTTCTAGGGAAGCAATGTGAGATATACACAGACCACAAGAGTTTGAAGTACATTTTCTCTCAAAGGGAATTGAACATGAGGCATCGAAGATGGTTGGAGTTGATCAAGGATTATGACCTTAGTGTTCAATACCACCCCGGAAAGGTCAATGTGGTAGCAGACGCCTTAAGAAGAAAGGCTTGTCCCTTGAATGACATGATTAACGAAAGGCTACCCACCCTATATGAAGAGCTTGAAAGCTTCGACTTGGAACTAGTTGCACCTGGATTCCTCGCCAACCTCAAAGCAAAGCCTACCTTGATGGATGATATCAAAGAAGCTCAGAAGGGACACACGAGCATTAAAGGCATCAAGAGGAAGATCAAGGCAGGCAAGGCCCCAGGATTCTCAATGGATGAACAAGGAGTAGTATGGTTTGGGAATCGCATCTGTGTACCCAACAAAGAGGAGATCAAGAACTTGATCTTGCAAGAAGCTCATGACACTCCATACTCCATCCATCCTGGAGGAATCAACATGTATCAAGACCTCAAGGCAAGATTCTGGTGGCATGGCATGAATCGGGAAATAGGCAAATTTGTCACAAATTGTGACATATGCGAGAGAGTCAAAGCTGAGGACCAGGGACCCGCTGGGCTGTTGCAACCTCTCAAAGTGCCTGAATGGAAGTGGGACAAAGTCGGGATGGATTTCATCACCACATTACCAAGGTCAAGCAAGGGACATGATTCTATTTGGGTCATTGTCGACCACCTGACTAAGGTTGCCCATTTCATTCCTGTCAAGACCACCTATGACGGAAACAAGCTAGCCAGCCTCTACATCGAGTGTATCGTGAGCCTCCACCAAGTCCCTAAGGAGACTGTATCGGACCGAGGGACACCGTTCACTTCAATGTTTTGGAAGATGTTTCAAGTAGCCATGGGCACCAAGTTCTCCTTCAGCACTGCTTATCACCCTTAGACCGGTGGACAAACAGAACGAGTAAATTAGATACTCGAAGATATGCTCCATGCCTGTGTCTTGGCATATGGAGCCAAGTGGGAAGATTGCCTAATGTTTGATGAGTTCTGCTACAACAACAGCTACCAATCGAGTCTTCAGATGGCACCCTTTGAGGTGTTGTACGGGCGCAAGTGTAACACTCCCCTCAACTGGTCAGAAACGAGGGAAGGATTAATTTTTGGACCAGACATCCTCCACGAAGCAGAAGAGCAAGTTCAACTCGTCCAAGAGCGCCTTGAGACCGCCAAGTCAAGACAGAATAGTTGCGCCGACTCCCACCCCCGAGAACTGAGCTTCGATGTCGGTGACCATGTCTACCTCCGAGTCACGCCTCTCAAGGGAACCAAGCGTGTCCATATCAAAGGGAAGCTTGCACCAAGATATATCAGCACCTTCAAGATCACCGCTACGCACGGAGAAGTTGCCTACCAACTAGAGCTACCTTCCGAGCTAGCGGATGTGCACAACGTCTTTCACGTGTCACAACTCCAGAAGTGTCTCCAAGTTCCCAACCGCCCTGACCTCTACAAGGAAATCGACCATCAAGCCATCGATCTTCAGCCAGACCTCACTTATCGTGAGAGGCCAGTTCGCATTCTGGATGAGGCAGAGCGTTGCACCCGAAGCCGCACCATCAAGTACTTCAAGGTCCAATCGAGCAACCACTCTAAAGCTGAAGCAACCTGGGAGCATGAAGACTATCTTAGATCTAAGTTCTCTTCTCTTTTTAGTGCTTATCCTAGGAATCTTGGGGACAAGATTCTTGTAAGGGGGGTAGGTCTGTCACACCCTGTGTTTGTATCATTTGCTATGCTTGGATTTATAAAATTTGGAGCCAATTAATTTTTTCCAGTGCTTGTGCTTGTTTGAATTGTTGATCGTCGCTTGTTTGGTTGTTCGTGTATGACAATCATAGGTTCTATCCCTCTTCATCTTCATCTTCCTTGACCCAAACTTCTTTCCCAATGATCATGCCATGTGAATAGTGCCTAAAACTATTTTTACCATATTTTATTATGACAAAAAGATTTATACAAATTAGGTTTTCAAAAACCCCTGAAATGGGTTGCACTGCAAGTCCTCAAATTGGGTGGAACCTTTCTCCCCAAAGGCTTTACTTCAAACTTACTATATTTATGACTTCCCAAAACCACCAAATATTAATTTTAAAGATTATTTTAATATTTAATTTATAGAATTTTTCTTAAGACCAGAAATAATTTTTCACAGGGAAAAAATATTTAAATGCTTTCAAAATATTTGGGAAAATTTAGGGAAACTCAGTGGACATATATTTTCCATATATATGAGTTTCAACTCATGGTCACATTCAAATTCATGGGCAAAACCCCTCAAAACCCTTTTTTCCAAATCAAGCTTTGAAATATTTCTGTAATAAATATTCTCAATAAATTCCAGGGAAATTCTAGCAAGTCAACACTACCATAGGTGATGATCTTGCAAAGTTTCATCTCAGTCCAACATGATTTGGTTCATCAAATTATTCCAAACCCCTCCCTGTCCAGATTCAAATTTGAGCAAGTTTACATTGTGAAGTTCCTCCCCTTGACCCCAAACTTTGTGGACATGTCCTAATCACCAAATAAGGATGCTACACTAAGTGGTGCATCATGGGTAATAACTAGATCTACAAAAACCTGATTCTATTAGTTTCTAGGGTTCACAAAGATGCCATTGCCAACTTTGCTCATTTGAGCTCTAACCTAGTGATCCATCTCATTTTTACCCACCATTTGGCCCTGCTAAATATCAAAGAAAGTGGGTGAATTCATCTTGCCCAAACATCCATCGAACACCTTCGAGTGAATTGGCAAAGTATTTGTTTTCACCACTTCTACCCTTCCCCTTGCCCTCAAATTCCTACCACAACCTCTCTGGGTTACCAGCTACTCCAAGTAAAACCTGTGTGGCCTCAACCCAATAATGGGTGGGGTAAAACCCCCATTTTCCCCTCTGGACAGCCCTGGCAGGATCTCTCTCTCCCCTCCCCTCTTACTCTATTCTTCTCATCGGGAATGCAATGCATTTTTTCTTCACCTAGATGCCCCTAGATTCCCCTACACAACTTTGGCCGCACATAAAATGCCGTTGGCATGCCGTGGCATGCCAAACCCGCGCTCTGGAGCATCCTACAGTGCCGATAGGCACTGTTGCCGTTGCCCACTACATGGCTCCGGCGGCATCAGGCCTCCCCTCGGTGTCCACGCCAGGCCACCATGTCGCCCCCTCCTCTCCTCCGTCCTTCTCCCTCCTCTCGTACGTGCCGAGCACCGCCCGGCTCGGCCAGTGAGCAGGCTCACACGTGCGCACTCCTCTCTCATTCTCTCTTTCTCCTGCCCGTTGTGGACCAATCCCAGGTACACCCTCGAGCAGCCTCATGAGCGCTCTCTCCCTCTGGCCTGGGCCACATCCTCGCCGGTGCACGGCGGACTCAGGTCCCGGCTATAAAAAGGGCCCCGAGCCCCCTCCCTCCTCCTCTGGCCCCTTCCACTTCCAATCACCCCCCTGAGCCACCCGAGTGACCGCCCGGGGCACCAGTGCTCGGAATCGACCGAGGCACAGCCGTGTCGGGGCTTCGTCGATCTCGGCCTACAGGCCCGCTCCGGCCTCCCTTCCTCCTTCGTTGAGACCCTAGAGATCCCCTGCATTGCTCCCCCTTCCTCCTCAATCATTTTGCTAGAAGAATTGATGCCGGCGACCTCCACGCGAGGCGGCTCTGCTGTGCCTCCTCATCGCCGACAAACCTGTGCGTCCTCGGCCTTCCCTCCACCTCCAGGGGAACGGCAACTCGATGTTGAGTCAATTCCCACCTCTACATAGCCTTGTCGTGCCCTACATCATCGCTGTTAAGCTCGCCAGCCTCCTTGCCCCGAGGTTCAAGATGACAGGCGGGGCCCGCCTATCATCCTCGCCTCCCTTCTCCTCCCCTCTCTATCGCTGGACTTCAGGGCCCAGCCGTCAGGTTTGAATGCGCGGGCGCGTCGGTTCGCCTGGCTGGTTGGCCTCTGGGCTGGTCCAGTTGCAGGCTGGCTTTGGCCCAGGGTCTTGTCCCCCTTTTTCCTTTTTCGTTTTGTGGGATTTTGCAAAAATCCCATAGGGCTCAATGTTTATCCAATGCCCAATATTTTTCCACCTAAAATCTTAGAGTATTCCATAGAATTTAATAGTACCTTTTGTAGAAAAATTTGAAAATCTTTTATATACTGTTTTATTTTAAAACCCATTTTTGGCATCTTTTGCCTCACTTAAATAGTTTCAAAAATGTTTTTTCGTAACAAAATCTTAAACAAATATTTTTTAGTATAGATTTTTGTATTTATCAGAATAGGGTAGCAGTTTACTATTAGCTTTGTCTGCTCTGATTTTGTGTGATACTTATTTTTACCGCTATTTATCGCAACGATAGATTGCACTATGGACAAGGGAGTTGGACCCGAAGACTTTGAAGATCTCGAAGACTTTGTTGAGCCAGGCAAGCAGCCCACTGACCATATTAGGAAACCATTTTCATTGCATGTCATATGGCACTTTAATTTTGTTATACTTGATCATGTGGAGTAGGAACCACTTCTGTGGATTGCTTCCGATACTTTTGCCATTGACACTTGCATCGTGCATGACCCTACCACCTTATGAGGTTTATGCGGGTGGGTGTAGAAAGGATGCTAGTAGATGCTATGCAAGTGGGCTTTGGGATTTATGCACAGTGATGGAAAGGAAGAGATGATTTCAAAGACTTCTTAAAAAAAACGTCGGGTGCCACTAATGCCCGGGGGAGACTATGATGAGTTGGGTGACCACTTGAGAAAGAAGTGGTGTGTCGGAACAAGTTGAACTTGTGTTTTCAAAAACAGAGTGGTGTAAGTTGCGACCATTACTCCAACCTTACATGCGCAACCACGATACCCCTTATGGGATGGGGCTCTATTGATTACCTTTGTTGGTACTAGAAAGGAGCCCGCATTAATAGTGGCGGGAGTGGCATGGTCACTCTCGATACGGGGTCGTGCCGGTATGGATGATCATGCGCTTTCTTCACAGGCACCGGGCACACCATTGGTCCCTGCATGGATGTTACGAGTGATGTACATCATGTGGGATGGGTACCAATCGAGTGGACTCTTTGTTTAGTATCGCCAGGGGAAAGGCGTTGTTCAGGTGCTTACCTCGAGTATGTTATATACCGCGAGTTGTGGATGACACGGAAGTTCCCTGAGTCTTGTGGGTAAAGTGCGCAACCTCTGTAGAGTGTAGAGCTGTTCGAATAGTCGTGTACACAATCAAGGATAGTTGGATGACCGCTCTTGTGCTACGTCCAAATGTTTTCACAACTGGTGTGTGGGTGTGTTGGTGACAAAGATGTTACTTGAGCTAAGTCCGATGACTTAGCATGACAATTGAACTAAGTCCAATGACTTAGCATAATGAATGAACATGAGATGTTCAACCCCTACTTATGGTGATATATGTAACTCATTCATATGGATAGCTGCCAACTGTGATGCATGCATACCTAGTTACTTGATCATGTCATTGCATTCAAAATTACCTTTCCGCAAAATTACCTACTTAGTGTTATATCATGCATCATTATTACCTTGTTCCACGACTTGGGTTTCTTGCGAGTACATTCAAAGTACTCATTGGCTTACCACTAGTTATTTAATTGGCCAGGCTTGGAAGATCAGGAGTACGTGGAAGAGTTCATTGGTGACGAACATGCGAACTAGGACGCTTCCCAGTCAGAATTCCTGTAGGTTAAGGTAGATGGCAATGGGTTCACGCTTTCGATCAATATTTCCGCTGCTTGTTAAGTTTAATTGTTTGGCCAATGTGGCCCTAACTATGTAAGACAAGACCTTCATGGTCTTTATTTTTGGAAGATGCTAAATGTGGATGTAAGACTCTTGTTATTCAGCTTCTGTGTGTTTAGCAAGCATTGATCTCTGGGATCACTATACATGTGCATTTGGTGATCCCGACTTATGAGTTGGGGTCCCCAGAAAGGGTCAGAAGTGCGTCTGAAAGCACAAGGGAAAGGCAGTCATGGTCGTCGATGGGACCGGTAACTCCAACACTGCCAAGATGCCCAAGTATGAAGTGTTCGGCAAGGAGGCTACCACCTGCTCTGGTGTAACACCAAAGATGCGATCCTATCCTTATTTTGGCTTGAGAGTCTCGACAGGGATAGGAGCGCATCTCATCATTTTGCAAGAATGGATATAATTACAAGTACATGTAGAAAAGAGATGAGTATATGGAATTGGCTTACACTCGCCACAAGCTACATCAATGGAACATTAATAGAACAACATATTCAAACATCAGAAAGAAGAGCAGGGTCCGATACGGACTAAATCAAGCGACAAAATGACATCCATCCTTGTTATCCCAGGCTGCCACCTGGAACCCATCCTATATCGATGATGAAGAAGAAGAACTCCAAACAAACAAGCATCGCTCTCACGTTCAAGCATCACATTACCTGTACCTGCATTTGTTGTTGTAGTAATCTGTGAGCCACAAGAACTCAGCAATCTCATTTCCAAGGGTATCAAGACTATTAAAGCTTAATGGCTGAGGTATGGTTAAGCCGTGAGGCTGCATCAAGGAGTAAGCATATATTTGAGTGGCGAACTTACGAATACATAAAGTAAAGTATGGTGTTCTATGCATAATGGACGTGAACTAGTAATGATCACTAAGTGATCTTGAGCACCTACTTACGTAAAATATAACCCCATCATGTTCTCTCTCGGATAAGGACTCATGAGAAGAGACAATCATGGTTAAGGACACATTTGGTGTATTTTATTAGAGTTTAATTCAAGTTTACTATGACCGGGTGTTAAACAAAGTTTCCATGTTGGCACATAACCGAGGGAACGGCTTTCTGAAAGATTTAACCCTGTAGGTGTGCTCCGACTCATCCATCACAAATTAACCACATGGAGCGGGAATAACCTCGACCACGAATCTTGTGATCTTCCTAGGAAATTCCAGTAGAAAACCTCAACCTCGAGATAGCCCGAAGTATTAGAATTCCATGCACAAGACGTTCAAGAAAGGTAAAACAAATCCAGCCAGGCCGCCCGACGTGTCGACAATCCCGATAGGAGCCATGTATCTTGTTCTCAGGACAAGACGGATTGTCCAAACATCTGGTAGGCCAATCGCAGAGTTGCCCCTAGTGGACACCGACGGTTCACATCTTGGACCAACACTCATGAGGAGCACTAGCCCGGGGGGTGGCTAATTATCCACGGGGTCCAGAAAGTCGTAATGCAAGTTTATTAGTTATTAGGCCAATTTAGTACCAATTTTGGGCCTTGCGGACAAGCTTTGTCCTAAAACAAAAATCAAGGGGTCCCCATAACAACCCTGAGCATGTTAGGAGCGCTTAATATGGAACATAACACCGGTACACAAGTAACTAGGGGCGTCAAAAGTGGAACAAAACACCAACCAAAAGGCCAAGCCATCCACCTTTTACCAAGTATATAAGTGCATTAAATTAAATAGAAATAATATTGTGATAAAAAAGAATGTCCATGTTGACACATGGAAGCAAATGCACTTGCAGCTAGAAATGCTATAAGAAGGGCTTAGCAAGCGGTAACATAGCAAAACAATGGTTTGTTGGGAGGTGGAGGGTTAGAGGCTTATTATGGCAATGTTGGGAGGCTTGAAAAACAAGTGGTAGGTAGCGAGACATAACGATGGAAGAGAGACAACTAGCATAGCAATGATAGTAGTGGTATCCAGGGAAATGTGTCATTTTTTACCATGGAAATGTGTCATGTTGCCTGAGATCCCGCTTGGAAGAAGAAGGAGTCCATGAAGAAGACGAGCCAACATAGACGAACGAATCCTCACACTCTGAACGCTTTCGGAACTCTATCATGAAGAAGCAAAACCGGAAATAAACAATCAACAAAGGAAAAACACCACAACCTATGGATGACATGATGCGCAAACAAATGTGATGCATGTCCGGTTTAATTATGCATGGCATGGAAAGCACAACATTCAAACACTACAAATTAAGTGAAGTTCAATATGCAACAAGCTGGATATTGACGAAACTCCACGTTAGAATCATTAGTTCACTCTAGTTTAGGTACTTGTCAATATTATATGTTGTTTAGCAAGGATGTCATGGCATAGGGTGAAGAGGGAATTAAAGAAATTTTAAATGGAGAAGGAGAACACACATATAAAAAAATAATAACTCTCCATATTCTGAGAACTATGGTTAATGTTGTTTAACTAAATAGTCATATTAAATGTTGTTATTCATGGCAAGAGGTGAAGCATGAACAACTACATCACCTAGGCATTTTAAATGAGTCCGGAAGCAACATATAGCATTTCCAAAATGACCCCACATGCATATTATGAATTTGTTCGAGATCAGCCAAACACAATTATATAGTTGTTAAACATGAATATCAAGTGTGCCATGAGATTTTACATGATTTTCTAGTCAATTTACATATGTGTAACATTTTTATCGAGGCTACATTTTTGTAGTTTTGAAATAAATCATTTTAGCATGGCATTTACACAAATTGCATAAAATCAGCAAGTTAAACATTTTAAACACATGGGAGAGTTGGAAATTATGAATCTACACGAAATTCCAGTCATTTTAAATATATAATTTTTTACATACGATGCATGGTTGAAAAATTATTAAATGCATGAAGAAAGGGGGGTTCTGCAATTCTGGTAATTCACTGGGTCAACAAGTGTGTGAATCTACGCACTGATGGGATCAACAGGTGTGCGCAATATAACTAAACGGCGCCCATGGCGTCTAATAGCAGAGAGAAATCGGGCTTGCGGGGATGCTCACCTTGGGCCTAGGAGGCCTGGTGTGGCCCACGGGGTGTTGGTGCGGCCCAGGCGGGCCAGCGGTCAACGGAAGCCGTTGCTCGAGCGCTCGATTCCGAGCGGGAGTAGCAGCGAGCGATGGAAGACTTGGAGGAGATCCAGGCGGTGGGGAGCTCTCGTACTGGCCAGAGCCAAGGCGGGGATATGGCCGGATGTCTGGGACGGGTCCGACTACGATGGATCTTGCCGGATCTAGGCGCGAGACGGCGGTTTGGAGTAGCTCAGGCCTTGGGCGGAGGCCATGGCAAGCTCCTGGTAGACCACCATTCTGGCGGCTCCTGTGGACGAGAGGGAAGGGAGAGGGGTTAGAGAGAGATCAACAGGAAGTTGGACAGAGGTGCGAGGGAGAGCGAGATCCGACCTGGGAGTTCATCGACGCAAAGGCTCGGGGCGGGACTCGAGGGAGCTATAGTGATTTGCCTCATGACTAAGTTAACATGACTCAAAAATGAGGGCTAGTTAAAACTTTTTGAGTGCATTTGAATGCTTGACTTGTGTGTTATTTGCTTGCTTGTTTGATTACCTCCTGGTGCTCTATAATTTCATAAAACATCCTCCTACCCTCAAGAACTCTTTTCCTTGATCCCAAATCTTGTCCAATGATCATGACATGTGAATAGGACTAAAAACTAGTTTTACTATGTCCAAATCTTATTTAAATTAGGTTTTCAAAACCCCATGATTTGAGATTTGCACTGCAAGTCCCCAAATTGGGTGGATCCTCTTTACCCAAATGCTTTATTTGAAACCCACTATATATATGACTTCCCAAAAACACCAAATATTGTTTTTCTAAAGATTATTTTACTATTTCTTAAGGCCAGAAATGGTCTTTCACATGGAAAAATTATTTAAATGCTTTAATAATATTTGAGAAAATTTAGGAACACTTAGTGGAAATAAATTGTCCATATATAAGAGTTTCAACACATGGTCATGTTCAAAATATTGGAAAAAACCCTTCAAACCCATTTCTGCCTATTTCCAGCATTTGAAGTATTTATATAAAAAATATTCTCAATTAAATCCTGGGAAATTCCAGATGGTCACATATGTCCCGTGTGATGATCTAGCCAAGTTTCATCACAATTGCAATAGTTTTGCTTCACAAAATTATTCCAAAACCCCTTCTGTCCAGAACCAAATTTGAGCAACTTTATATGTGAAGTTTCTCCTTTTGATCTCAAAACTTGTGGACATGTTCTACTCCCCAAATAATGATGTTACACCATGTGGTGCATCAAGGGGAGCAGATACACTTGTCCAAATCCCCTCAAACCCATTTTTGTTGATTCCAAGAATTTGGAGATATTACATTGCCAAGTTTCCCCGTTGGTCCCCAAACTTTTTGTGCATGTTATAGTCCCTAAAATATGCTACCACATCAAGTGGTGCATCATGGAGGATAGTTTTTCTGAGCTAGATCTAAGCAACTCCATTTCTGCCCATTTCCAGGGTTTGAAACTTTTTCATTGGCCACTTTCTCTAAATGTGGTCAAACTTGTGATCAAACTCATTTATACCTATTTCTCAATCCTATTAACTCTCATGTCAATCACAATAAATTAGCTGGCCCAAAACTCCATCAAACACCTTCTGGTAGAAAACCAAAGCTGATGTTTTCACCCCTTCCCTTGCCCTCCTTGGGCCTAAATATTACCACAGCTCCCAGGTGATGTATTTTACCTCCAGTAAGTTGGGCATGGCGATAGCCCAATTATTCGCATGGTAAAACCCCCATTTGCCACCCTTGGACAACAAGGTCTCACCTCTCTTACCATTTCCTCTCTAATCAATTGAGCCCCCAGAGCATCCAAGGCCACATAGACCTTCATTATTCCCCCTAGATACCCTAGACGCTAGAGGACATGCCAAAGGTGTCACATCCCTATCTAGGAGTCATAGGAACAGCATGTGTTTGCATCATGTTTCAATTTGGCATCAATTGGAAATGGGGACTTAAAGAAACCCCAAGCTGACTTTGAATCAAAACAATTCAAATTTGGTGAAAATTTCAACAAATCCAAAATGCCCACTAAAAATGTTCCCTATGTGTGGTAAATTTGGATATGATTATAACAGGGATCATTTTAATTATTTGAACACCTAAAGCAATTTAAAAATAAATGATAAAGCCTCTGGAAATATCAGAAAAAGCAATATCATTATTTTAGTTTTCAAATTATCCTGAAACTCTTTGGATAAGCTCGAAATATTCAAACTTGATTATATAAATGTTTGGGATAATTTTAAGATAATATATGTACCACAAAATAAAATAATACAAATGAAAGAAAATAAAAAACAGAGAATAAAAAGAAAAGAAAAGGGGGAAAGTTTACCTGGGCCACGGAAGAACCCGACCCAGCCCACCAGAGGCGAACCAGTCTTCTTCCACCTCCGGCCAGAAGGACGCTTGGCGCGTGGTCGCCACACGCCGGCCACCTCCTTCCTGCCTGGCTGCTGGCCTGGAGGGCTTGAAGAGCGCCAGCGCAAGGCCTCCTCGCCATGGCCTCCTTCTCCTCTCCCTTTCCCCCTGTATGATCCTCCTCTCTCTCTCTTTCTCCCCCTGCTCCGCCATGGCCGAGCCCTGCTCGAGCTTGCTGCCATCGCGCTACCTGCCCCCTCGCCTGGCTAGGTAGCCCACGAGAACCGCCGTGACCCCCTCGTCCTCCCTATGACCCTAGAAGACGCCGGGAGCCCCTCTACTCCGCGCCATCGCCATTCCTCCCCGCCGGCCACCGGAGCCCCGCCTCGACATACTCCCCCGTCTAGACCTCCTCCGACCTTCCCGTCGCCTCTGCTGGAACCACGGTGAGCCGCTGGTGCTCCTCCCCTTCTCCCCCTTCTCTCCCGTTCCCCATAGACGCCGCGCCCTTCTTGCCCGAGCTCCGGCCACCGCTACCGTCGACGCCGGCATCGATCCAAACACCAGAGGAGGGATTCCGACCCCCTTCGTCGTCCCTGACATCGCCGGCGGCTCAACGTCGGCGAGTCAACCTGTCTGACCACCAAGGGTTTGACCCCTAGGTCACTGGCAGGTGGGGACGGGCCCCTGTTAGTCAAATATTAATTAATAAATTAATTATTTAATTTAATTAAACTAATCAGTCACTGACCAGTGGTCCTAGTGTTGTTAATTGATTAGGATTAGTTTTAATTCTTTAGTTAGGTGATTGAGTCACTGACATGTGGTCCCCACATGTCAGGTTTGACTCTGGCTCGATCAGCTGACCAACTGACATCACAGTGACGTCAGGCTGATGTCATATTTCATCTTCTAGTTTAAAAATAATTCCAGAAATTTTACAAAACTTCAAACATTCATATAAATTAATCTGTAAATCAGATGAAAATAATTTATATATGAAAATTTATCAAACAAATCCAATGAATCCAATGGTGCTGTTGTCATGCATGTTAGAGCAATCTAAATAGGTGAACATTGACATTTACTAATAGGTTAGTATATGGAATTTGAAATAAAGAACGGTTTTGAACCTATATAAAATTCATTTCAAATCAACCTGAACACTAGTGGTATTAGCTCATCCATACATGCTATCATGCCATGATCATGCATCATATTGTTACACTTGCGTGTTGATTGTTTCTTATCTGCATTGCGGTAGGCCCTACTTCTGAGGATACCCCTGAGTATCCCGACAAAGGAGAGAACCTTTCCGCTACCCAGCAAGGCAAGCAACCCCTTTGATAATTCCGATAACATCCCACTCTCTCGCACCTGCTCTTGATTATTATATGAGGATAGTCAATCACATGTGAGTCATACACGGTAGATGATCCTTTTCTGCTGCATAACCTGGCATTGTCACCGTAAATAGCTGAACCTTGCAACCTAGCATACCTGGTAGATGCTTGTGCCATGATGTGCTTAGCTTACTTTGCCTACTATGCTTGCTATGCTTAGAGTTGTGTCAGGTCTGTTTCATCTGGGTGATGAACCGAGTGAAACAATGTTGTTCTGATGTGATGATATTATGATGAACTCGATTTGGTAAAGGTAGCGATGAGAGGCTATGTAGGAGTACATAGCGGGTTGTCTCATTGGGACCGTTCTTAGGAACCGAGTTCCGTGTTTGTGATCCAAGGCCAGATACTACCACACGTTGGGATAATCAACTGACCCTCTCGACTTATCATTCGCTTAGTCCTTAGTCCAGGAGTTGCAAGTAGTTTTTGGTGTTTATAGCATGCTGGAGGCCGTGAGTAGCGCTGACCCTAGGGGTGGGTTACGACGCAGTAGGTAGTGGCACGGTGTACCAAGGGTCACACGAATGGTGGGCTTGGGAACACTACGCACATCGTTTGGGAACCCTTCGGCCGAACTTCCGTGCGGGTTCAGTCTCAAATAGGCGATAGCCTGGACAAGAGGTCTTATGTGATTGACAGTCGTGGTTGACTCCTTCGTTGGGCTTCCGCTTGAAGGTTGACGAGGTGCCTGGTTTTATGAGCACACAACGATAAGTGGTGAGAGCGTGTGTGAAGAAGTACACCCATGCAGGGTATGGAACTATTCGAATAGCCGCGTCCTCGGTTATGGAGTACTTGGAGAACTTATGTTGTTCATAGATAATCAAATGGATACTCATAAAAATATCAAGACAAGTGTGAGTACCGTGGATGGCACTCTCCCAGGAGAGGGAAGTGAATCCATGGTGGTGTATTGTCGTGGAGTTAGTGGACTCGTGTGCGATATCTAAACTGTAAACAAAGAGTTATAATTGAGTAGTGTACGTTAGCCATGAGCCAAAGCTAGCATTGATGCGTACACTCCAACACTCCCTTTGTTGATACATGAGCATGAATAGACTAGGTCTATTTTAAAGACTTGCTGAGTACGTTTGTACTCACGTTTTCTTAATAAATGTTGCAGATGAGACCCAGGACCCATCAGGTGGGTTCTTTCCAGATGTCGATGATGTCGAATAGCTTGTGTCCCAGCTACGACCTTTGCCCTGTGGTGGGCTATAGATAGTTAGGCCAGGTACCTTTTTACACCTTCAGCTGTCTGTACTCGGACAGCTTATGCTTCCGCTTGGTTTGTATGAACGTGTTTGTATGACTTGAGTGTCGGGTCATGTGACCCCTATCTGTAAGAACATATTATGCAAGGCTCATCTGAACCTCTTAAATAAAAGTCATGTTGTTGTATGGTTGTGTTGTGATGCCATGGTTGTATCTATGCATATCGGGCATGTCGTGCGTACGTGTGACGTGCAACTGTATGTATGGGATCCGACACCTAGTCATGTGCCTTTAGTAGTACTCTTTACGGGAAACTTCCTCTTTGTGCTTCCACCGAGCCATGGTAGCTTGCTACTGCTCCGGACACATTGATTGACCGACGTGTAACCTTCTTTGTTGTTGTGTCCGTCCCTTCGGGGAAATGTCTCGCGGTTTAATGGAGTCCTTGTAGCTTGCTACGACTCGTCTACACACGCTTGAGGCCGACACCTGCATTGTTGGGTTATGTATGCATGTTTCCGTACGGATGTGCCGCTTGGGTTCTATGACTAGATATGTCATCCCGGGTTCTCTGTCATTTGATTGCCAGCGACATGTTCACATACGTGAGCCAAAAGATGCAAACGGTCCCGGCTAAGGTAAGGCTGCAGCCGTGGAACTTACCATGCGTGAGGCCGCAAAGTGATGTGATATGTTACAGTCTAGATTCATATGACTTAGGATCGGGGTCACGACAGCGTTGGTATCAGAGCCTGACTGACTGTAGGACTACCAAGCCAAACCGGTCGAAGTTTAGTCTAGAAACACTATAGAAAAGTAGGGGTATTGATTGTGGAAGGGAACGTAAGGCTCTTTTTACTCCTCTTCCCAAGTTATTCTGTTCTAAGTCATTCTCATCTTTTCTACAGGGATAAGAACTAGGTTTCTCATCCATTGCTTAGGATGCAGAGTTACTAACCATGGACCACTAGCTAGCTTGTTTGCAACAATATGTCGGTATTTGAGTGTTGTTGGTGTGACAAACAGATGGAGAAGAGATTTGAGTGTAGAAAGTTGAGTGGTTATGCTTTTCTACTTTTTTGCAGTTGTCTCAAAATCCTTTTTGAGTAATTACAGCCATTATGTTGTCCAATTCTGCTAGAATCTCTAATGTCTTTGCATCATTCTCTGTTCTAGATGCCCCCACATCCTTCCTGTCACGTGGTTCGTCCGACCAGGTGCATCTATGTACCGGATCACACGGCCATGTTGGTTAGAGTTATGATGGAGGCTGGATACCGTTGGTACCCAGAGTACACAGTGGAGGAACAGTTTCAAGATTTCAACCAGAGTCAGTATTTGTGTACCGTCGAGATTTATCCTTCATATCTTGGAGCTGCAGAGCTTCTTCACTGAACTTATGGATTAGGTGTCACCATAGATATGGCAGTTCAGGAGGCCGCTCACACCATGCTAACTATCATGAGGTTTCACCATGGTCTGCTTCAGAACATAGAGTTTTGCTATGTTCCTGATTCTATGGGATGAGAGTATGGTTATATTAGTGTAGCCTTCTATGATCATTCTCATGAGGACCCTAGGCTGCAGGTGACCGTTCAGATGTTGGAGAACAGGGATCGTGATGCACGTGCCCTTTGCATGGAGCTTTATGCCACCCGTGCATGTCTTTGGACAGCCCTGACGTAGTTGGCACCTGTTGTGTAGACAGGCTATGCAGATTTGGAGATGCTGACCCCATTGCGGACTCATCTGTGAGCACACGTAGACTGGCCCGATGTTGGAGGCATCACCCCTCTTCGAGGACCTCTATTGCCGCCGACAAGGGAACCAAGGCCACATCCGTGTCCTTACGGTTCCCAATGATCACAGGTTAGAGTTTTCCAGATCCTTAGGTTCAGCTCCCAGGTCATGGAAGTAACCTGTATGAGGCATTCCACGGCGGTGCTTAAGTACATGGATGTTTGTTCTAGTATGGTAGTAATCGTATCGCCATAGTCCTTCATGTCTTGTGGGATATGATGAGGTTGAGAGTTGAGTTCCGGAGGTGTTGATATATATTGTATAGGAAGTTTGTAATGCCTCCGATGAGTTGTGTCATCTCTCCATAGTGGTATTTCAGCTTGGCTTGTACTGAAACTATGTCATGGTGTGTATGAATCATGGTGTTCATATGGCAGTTGTTTACCATGTTGATTGGTGTTTACCCTGCATACCATGTTGTCCAGTACATTCCTTATCTCATGTCTTAGAGTTGTTGTTCCCTATGATTGAACTGTGGGTTTGTTTTCCCAAGATGGTGGCAACTAGGAATAACCCCGTGCCTGCCCCTGAGCAGGGCGAGGGAAGCCAACCAAGGCAAGAGGATCTTCCACATGCGCCTTCTCTCGTGGAAGTAATGCTAGAAGCTGAATGGAACAAGAGGGAGACCAATAGGCTATTGAAACGAATTGAGCAGAACACAACACGTGCTTCCCGCAATGATCTCAATGATGGCGTATCACTCGGTGATTTCATCGAACTGTGCCCACCCAAGTATCATCATTCGGTCGACCCACTCGACGCGGATGACTGGCTGACTAGCATGTACCGCAAGATTCGGGCTGCTAATGTGCCCGAGGCCAACAAGGTGACCTTTGCAACTTAGTTTCTAGAAGGACCTGCCAATCTGTGGTGGGAAAATTTTGAAGCCATGTGTCCCGCAGGCCCCGCACCAACTTGGGCAGAATTTAGTGTAGCATTTCATACCCATCACATCCCGGAAGGGCTGATGGACCGTAAGAGAGAGGAATTATGTGCCTTCACCAAGGGCAGACTGTCAGTGGATGCTTATATTCGTGAGTTTGGAAACCTGGCTCGCTATGCTCCTGAGGAAGTTTCTACTGATGCCAAGAACCAGGCTAGGTTCCGCAAGGGACTTAACCCTGAGCTCCGCCGAGATCTGCGCCTGCATGAGTGCACCACCTTCCAAGCTCTCATCAACAAGGCAATCAATGCTAAGACTGGACAGACTGACTATGAGGCCACGAGAAAGCACAACCGTGACTTCAACCTCACATCTGGCTCGGGCCCCAATAAACGTCGGGTCTAGGTGCCCAACGCAGCTCTGCCACCAAGATACAATGCGAGGCCAACCTTCCAAGCGCCTCGCCTAGCTCAGCCCAACCCTCCAGTCAGGCCATTAGGAGGACCGCCTGCCAATGTTGCTCCCCGTGCCATCGTGGTCTGCTATAAATGTGGAGAACCGGGACACTACTCCCGTGACTGTCCCTAGAATAATGCTAAGCGCTGTGGACGTGGAAAGCCAGGAAAATCCTTCTTTGTGAAGCCAGCTCCTGCTCATGGACGAGTGAACTATGTGTCTGCTGAGGAAGCCCTTGAGGATCCTGATGTTATCCTAGGTATGCTCCTTGTCAATAATCATCCAGCATCTATTCTATTTGATACCGGGGCATCTCATTCTTTCGTCTCAGAAATTTATGCACAGTTGCATAACATGTTTTTTTGTGATATGCCTACTCCATTAGTAGTGCAGACTCCGGGTTCAAAATGGCAAACTTCTAGAGTGAGCCATGATAATGACATTCGGGTGGATAGATTAGTCTTCCCAGCATCTTTGATAGACCTCAAGTCTATGGACATTAATATCATTCTAGGTATGGATTGGATGAAAGCTCACTATGCCAAGATTGATACCCATTCTAGGAATGTTCAACTTACACATCCATCGGGTGAGATAGTTAATGTCTCCACCCAAACAACCAAGCGCCACCTCTATACCCTCAATGCTAGCCCCCTTCCAGAGTTAGAAGATATTCCGCTAGTCCGTGACTTTCCGGATGTCTTTCCAGAAGAACTGCCAGGAATTCCTCCTGTCAGAGATGTTGAGTTTGTGATAGAGCTCATCCCAGGGACTGTTCCAATAGCCAGAAGACCCTATAAGATGGCACCCTTAGAACTAGCCGAACTTAAGATCCAACTCGATGAGGCCTTGAAGAAAGGTTTCATCCGTCCCAGCTCTTCTCCTTGGGCTTGTCCTGTCCCCTTCATCAAGAAGAAGGATGGATCAGTTCGGATGGTTGTGGACTATCGGCCAGTGAATCTGGTCACCATAAAGAACAAGTATCCGCTCCCGAGGATCAGCGACTTGTATGATCAACTCGATGGATCCTCTGTCTTTTCCAAAATGGATTTGAGGTCAGGATACCATCAAATCAGAATTAGGAACGGGGATATTCCAAAAAAGGCTTTTGTTACTCATTACGGCCAACACGAGTACACCGTCTTGTCCTTCGGTTTATGCAATGCCCCAGCCACCTTCTCTCGCTTGATGAATTCGATCTTCATGGTTTACCTCGATGATATACTCATCTACTCGAAGAATGAACAAGAACCTATCTGGGCCAAAGGTCGGTATTGATGAAACTTCGAGAGCACTGTCTGTACGCCAAATTCTCCAAGTGTGAATTTTGGTTGCCAGAAGTGACCTATCTGGGCCACGTGATATCTGGTAAAGGTATTGCTGTCAATCCCGAGAGAGCTCGGGCCATCCTTGATTGGACTCCACCTGAATTGGTTAAGCAAGTTTGGAGTTTCCTTGGCTTAGCAAGCTATTGTTGCCGCTTTGTCGAGAATTTCTCCAAGGTTGCAAAACCTTAGACTGAACTCCTCAAGAAAGATAAAAAGTTCGAGTGGACTCCACAATGCGAGCACAGTTTTTTGGAGTTGAAAAGACGACTGACCTCTACTCCCGTTCTGGTGCCACCAGATTTCTCTAAGGACTTTGTTATATATTGCGACGCCTCGCGACAAGGATTAGGTTGCATTCTCATGCAAGATCGTCATGTGATTTCATACGCATCTCGACAGTTGCGTCCACATGAGGATAATTATCCAACACATGATCTTGAGCTTGCAGCTGTAATCCATGCACTGAAAACCTGGCAACATTACCTTCTAGGTAATCGTTGCGAAATTTACACTGATCACCAAAGTCTGAAATATATTTTCACCCAGCCGGATTTGAATCTCACGCAAATACGGTGGGTTGAGTTGATTACAGATTACGACTTAGGGATAACTTACACCCCGGGGAAAGCCAATGTCATGGCTGATGCACTAAGTTGTAAGTCTTATTGTAAGAACGAGATGTTACATCAAGGTCAACCACTTCTCCATGAGGAATTTTGGAAGTTAAACCTCCACATTGTTCCTCAATAATTCCTATCCAACCTAGTGGCGAAACCTACTCTTACGGATCAAATTATAGAAGCCCAGAAGCATGATGCCGGGATATCTCGGATCAAGAAAAACATTAAGAAGGGTAATGTTAGATGCTTCTCGGAAGATCATTGAGGTGTTGTCTTCTTTGAGAACCACTTGGTGATCCCGAAGAAGCAACATCTACGACAATTGATCCTTAAGGAGGCTCATGATTCTTCTCTCACAATTCATCCGGGTAGTACCAAGATGTATCAGTACTTACGCCAGAGGTTCTGGTGGACTAGAATGAAGAGGGAATTTGCCCAGTTCGTTGCTAACTGCGATATTTGTCGTCGCGTGGAAGTGGAACATCAAAGGCCTGTTAGCACCCTTCAACCTTTAGCTATTCTGGAATGGAAATGGGATAAGGTCGGTATGGATTTCATTACCGGATTTCCCAGGACTAAGAGAGGGAATAATGCTATCTTTGTGGTCATTGACCGCCTTTACAAAGTGGCTCATTTTCTTCCAGTTCGGGAGAGTATAACTGCTAGCCAGCTAGCAGAGTTATATGTCTCTCGAATAGTTTCTCTTCATGGTGTTCCTTTGGAGATTAACTCAGACCGCGGAAGTATCTTTACTTCTTAATTTTGGGAAAGTTTTCAAACCGCTATGGGGACTCATCTATCCTTTAGCAGTGCTTTCCATCCGCAATCAAGTGGTCAAGTCGAGCAAGTCAATCAAATCCTCGAAGACATGCTCCGAGCTTGTGTTATATCTTTCGGTATGAACTGGGAGAAATGTCTTCCATTTGCCAAATTTGCATATAACAATAGTTATTAATCAAGCTTGGGCAAAGCCCCTTTTGAAGTTCTCTATGGACGAAGGTGTCAAACACCTCTTAACTGGTCAGAAACCGGAGAGAGGCAACTCTTTGGCCCGGATATGATCCAGGATGCAGAGGAGCAAGTTCGCATTATTCGTGAAAAGTTGAAAACAGCCCAATCTCGTCAAAAGAGCCAATATGATCGCCATCATAAGGTAGTGACCTATGAAGTTGAGAAGAAGGCTTACCTTCAGGTTACACCTCTGAAGGGTACCCATCGATTCAGTATCAAGGGCAAGTTGGCTCCTCATTACATTGGACATTTTCACATTCTTGCTAAACGAGGACAGGTTGCCTACCAATTGGAACTTCCGCCGCATCTTTCCAAGGTTCATAATGTCTTCCACGTCTCGCAACTCAGGCGTTGCTTCTCGGACCCTATCCATGAGGTAGACCATGAAGCGCTTGATCTCCAAGATAACCTTACATATCGAGAATACCCTGTTCGTATTTTTGATCAAGCTGAGCGTACCACTCGGCGTCGGAACATCAAGTTTCTTAAGGTTCAGTAGTCACACCATTCTGAAAAGGAGGCCACATGGGAAAGAGAAGATCATCTTCGACTAGAGTACCCCGCGCTCTTCCCGACAACTTCAAAATCTCGGGACGAGATTCTTTTGAGTGGGGGTGAGTTGTCACATCCCTAGCTAGATGTCATAGGACAGCATGGGTGTTGGATCATGTTTAATTTTTGCATCAACATGAAATGGTGATTAAAAGAAACCCCAATCTCACATTGAACCAAAATAATTCAAGTTGGTGAAAATTCAACAAGTCCAAAATGCCCTACCAAAATGTTCCCTGTGTCTGTTAAATACGGACATGGTTATAACAGGGGCCATTTTAAATATTTGAATAATTATAGCAATTTAAAATAAATAACAAAGCCTCTGAAAATGCCAAATAAAGCATTATCATTATTTATGCCTCAAAATATCCTGAAACTTTTATTGGGGTTTGAAATATTCAAACTTGATATTATAAAATATTTGGGATATTTTTATCGAAGAATTTGTACCTGAAAAGAAAATAAAACAAATGCCAGAAATTAATTTAAAGAAGAAAATAAAATAGAAAGAATGGGAGGATGAACCTGCGCCGGCCTAGCTGGCCGAGCTCCATCATCGTTGTCCTAGCGGCCAGGAGGACGGGCGTGTGGCCGGAGCACGCGCGTAGGAGTGCCTCCTTCTGGCAGCTGCCTACTTGCTTCCCCTCGCCAGCGCGATGGGGATAAGCTCTGAGAGCCGTCCCCATCGCCCTCTCCCTCTCACCCTCGCTCGCCTCCCTCCTCTCCTCCTCCACTACTCCGCCATGGCCGCCAGTGCCTTAGCTTCGTCGCCGTAGTTCTAGCTGAGCCCCCCAATCGGTCTGCCTTGTCACCTTCTCCCTCCTAGCCGAGCCACGCATCGCCGGGAGCCTCAAAGCGCCGTCCCCGAGCTCGTCTTCCTCCTCGGACCCGAAGCTTCACCGCCATTGATCACCGTCTCCGAGCCCTCCCCGAGCAAGCTCTCGACGGCTTCGAGTCCGCTGTGAGCTCCAGGCTCTTTCGCCTCTCCTTTCTGGCCTTTTCACCCTTTATAGGCCCCGATTGCGCCGGCTCCTGAATGACCTGCCATATGAGCTCATCGCCGGCGATGCTTCGGTGACCAGTTGGTCCATAAAAGGCCACCATCGAGCTCGTGGGGCCGCGTAGGGCTTGTAGGTGCTTAGTTCCGGTCGTGTCTTGCTCTGGTTCGACGAGCCCATGCTCGTGTGAGCTCCGACAGCTGCCGTGCTCATCGCCGGTGCCGACTCCGGCCATCCCAGCCCCTAGGAAGTGTCGGGCTCGACGCGCATGAGCAAGCAGAGCTGTTTGGTGCCCTCCGCCGTCCATTTGGTCGCCAGAGGAGGAATCCTAACCTCCTCCGCCGTCCGTGACGTCGCCGACGGCTCAACACCAGCGAGTCACCCAGTTTGACAACCAGGGGTTTGACCCCTGGTTCACTGGCAAGTGGGGCCAGGCCCTGTTAGTCAAATTTAGGTTAATATCTTAATTAACCAAATTAATTAACCTACTTAGTCACTGACTAGTGGGCCTAGTGTTGATTAAGTAATTAGGATTAGTTTTAATTCCCTAATTAAGTGACTAGGTCACTGACCAATGGGCCCCACCCTGTCACATTTGACTTGGCCCGATCAGCTGACCTGCTCACGCCATGATGACGTTAGGCTCATGTAAAAAAAGGAATTTCCAGTTTTAAAATAATTCCAGAAATTGTTTAAAACTTTAAAAATTCATATAAATTAATCTATAAATCAGATGAAAATAAATTATACATGAAAATTTATCAGAAAAATCCAATGAATCCGATGGTGCTGTTATCATGCATGTTAGAGCAACCTATGTAGAAGAACATTGACATCTGCTAATAGGTTAGTTTATGAATTTGAAATGAAGAATGATCTTGAACCTATGTTCAAACTCACTTCAAGTTAACTTGTAAACTAGTTGCATTAGATCATACATACATGCTACCATGTCATGATCATGCATCATATTATTGCACTTGCGTGTATTGAATGCTATTTATCTGCATTGCGGTAGGCCCTACTTCTTAGGATACCCCCGAGTATTCCAACGAAGGAGAGAACCTTCCCGCTACCCAGCAAGGCAAGCATCCCCCTTGATCATTCCGATTACATCCCACTTTCTCGCTCCTGCTCTTGATTATTGCATTAGGACAAATGTTCACTTGTCTATCATACATGGTAGATGAACCTATTCTTATGCATGACCTGTCATTGTCACAGTAAATAGCTAAACCTTGCAAGCTAGCATACCTGGTAGATGCTTGTGCTATGATGTGCTTAGCTTACTTTGACTACTATGCTTGCTATGCTTAGAGTTGTGTCAGGTTTGATTCATCTGGGTGATGGACTGGAGTGAAACAATGTTGTTCCGATGTGATAAGCTTATGACGAACCCGATTTGGTAAATGTAGCGATGAGAGGCTATGTAGGAGTACATAGCGGGTTGTCTCATTGGGACCATTCTTAGGAACTGAGTTTCGTGTTTGTGATCCAAGACTAGTTAGTAACACACATTGGGTTCTGGTAACTTGACCCCTCTCGACTTATCAGTCGCTTAGTCCTTAGTCTAGGAGTTGCAAGTAGTTTCTGGTGTTTATAGCATGCTAGAGGCCGTGCGTAGGGATGACCCTAGGGGTGGGTTACGACACGGTAGGCAGTGGCACAGTGTACCAAGGGTCACCCGAATGGTGGGCTTGGGAACCATGTGCACATCATTTTGGGCCGTAGCGGAAACTTCAGCCAGACTTCCATGCGGGTTCAGTCTCAAATAGGCGTCTTATGTGATTGACGGTCATGGCCGACTCCCTCGCTGGGCTTCCGCTTGAAGGTTGCCAAGGTGCATGGTTTATGAGCACATAACGATAAGTGGCGAGAGCATGTGTGAAGAAGTACACCCCTGCAGGGTATGAAACTATTCAAATAGCCGCGTCCTCGGATATGGACTACTTGGAAAGCTTATACTGTTCATAGATAATCAAATAGACACTCATAAAAATATCAAGACAAGTGTGAGTACCGTGGATGGCACTCTCCTATGAGTGGGAAGTGAATCCATGGTGGTGTATTGTCATGGAGTTGGTGGACCCGTGTGTGATATCTAAAATTTAAACAAAGAATTAAAATTGTGTAGTATAGGTTAGACATGAGTCAAAGCTGGCATCGCTGCATAAACTCCACCACTCCCCTTGTTGATACATGAGCATGAATAGACTAGGTCTACTTTAAAGACTTGCTAAGTATGTTTGTACTCATGTTTGCTTAATAAATGTTGCAGATGAGACCCAGGACCCATCACGTGAGTTCTTTCTAGATGTCGACAATGCCGAATAGCTGGTGTCCCAGCTACGACCCTATGCCCTATGGCGGGCTGTAGATAGTCAGGCCATTTGCCTTTTTACCCTTTCATCTGTCTGTACTCAGACAACTTATGCTTCCGCTTGGTTTGTATGAACTTGTTTGTATGACTTGAGTGTTGGGTCATGTGATCATATCTGTAAGAACATATTATGCAAGGCTCATCTGATCCTCTTAAATAAAAGTTATTGTATGGTTATGTTGTGATGCCATGGTTGTATCTATGTATATCGGGCATGTCGTGCGTATGTGTGACGTGCAACGGTATGTATGGGATCCGACACCTAGTTGTGTGCCTTGAGTAGTACTCTATATGGGAAACTGCCTCTTTGTTCTTCCAACGAGCCATGGTAGCTTGCTACTGCTCCGGACACATTGATTGATCGACATGTATCCTTCTTTGCTGCTGTGTCTGTCCCTTTGGGGAATGTCTCGCAGTGTAATGGAGTCCCTGTAGCCTGCTACGACTCGTCTACGTGCAGTGATGGCATTTATTTCTCACGGCGTAATGGAGTCCTTGTAGCTTGCTATGACTCGTCTGCACACGCTTGAGGGCGACACCTGCATTGCTGGGTTATGTATGCCTGTTTCCGTACGGATGTGCCACTTGGGTTCTATGACTAGTCATGTCGGCCCGAGTTCTCTGTCGTTTCATTGCCAACGACATGTTCATATACGTGAGCCAAAAGATGCAAACGGTCTCGGATAAGGTAAGGCTGCAGCCGTGGAACTTACCGTGTGTGAGGCCGCAAAGTGATGTGATATGTTGCAGTCTGGATTCATATGACTTAGGATCGGGGTCCCGACAACCAGAGCCCCCTGACATCTCCACACATTCTCTCCCTGCGCTCCTCCCCTCTTCTTAGTGGTCGGAGCATCGCTCCCCACCGCTGCTGTAGTCGGACTCCGTAGTGGCCGAGACCCCACTTGCCTTGGGGTTCCCCTACGAAAATGGGACCCCCAGCCCGATGCGGGGCTCACTCCTGAGCACTTTGGTGGTTGGGTCCCTGTTGGAGGCAGCCTATGCCGCAAGGATGGCGCTGGCGCCGCTCGGTCCTTCCCCCTCATTTGTCTCTCCCAAGTCAGGCGGAAGGTGGGGGATGAAACTGACGAGCGGGGCCCCTAGTAAGTGACGACACGGCTGGTCCCATCCGTTAAGTGGGGACGGCTTCGGGGAAAGACGTTTTCATCGACTGAAACGTATTCTTCAGAATGCGTCGCCAGCGTCGCCTCCTTCAGCCCGGCCGAGCCACTAGGCCGGGCCGGTTAGTTATCTTGCGCCCTATGTGCGTTTTAGCCCGTTAGGTAAAGCCCTTTTCCCTTTTCTATTTTTAGAAACATGTAAAATCCCTAGAAAACTCATCCCGAGCCCAAATTTGATTATTCAAAATCTTATATGTCTCCATAATCATGGCTAAACCAAATATGTGCATTGCACAATTTTCGAAAAATCTTTTCTGTTAGGTTCAAATTCAAATTAGAATTTGAATCATGTAGAACCTCACTTTGCAAATTCCTAGAGCATTCATATCAACTCCAAATGAACTTAATCGAAATTCCAAATGCTCTAAATATCTTTGCCTATTTATCTAAAGCCATGTTGAACATTTTTATTATGCATCTATTCCACTGGATCAAATAAATAGCCCCCTTTTTCCATTAATCCATCTTAGGAAAATCATAGGATATTCATAATAACTCCAAATCCAGTGAAACCACTTCCCACATGTTTCTAAAATCATGCCCTATTTGTTGGGTCCATCCCCTCATTTTTACAAAATATATTTTCTATGGGCATCTTATGGGATCATCGTTTCCTTCGTTTCCACCATTCACATGACCAGAGGTGTCCAAGAAAAATGAAACTCCTATTTATAGAGTACTTTTATTTTCTACTTGTTGTGTTTCTTATTGCGGTTGTTTCCGGCGATAGTTGATGAAGTAGATGAAGTGCTTTGAGTGGACGAGAAGCATGTGAAGACCTCAAAGACTTGGATAAGCTTGGCAAGCAACCCGTTGACCATGAGAATGAAAACTTGTATTTCATGGCATATAGCACTTTATTTCATCATAGTGATAATGATGATGTGGTACCCCCCTTGGTGCGATGCCTCCGATACATTCTTGTTGATACTTATATCGTGCATGACCCTACCTCCTTGTGAGGGTTATGCGGGTGGGAGTAGTTAGGATGCTAGTAGTTGCTATGCAAGTGGGATGGGAATATGCATGGTGATGGAAATAAAGAGATGATCTCAAATACTTCTCGGAAACACCGTCGGATGACACTAATGCCTGAGGGACATGATGACGAGTTTGATGACCACTTGAGAAAGAAGTGGTGTACCGGAACAAGTTGAGGGTGTGTTTTCGAAAATGGATTAGATTTAAGGTTTGATGACCGTCCCAACCTTACATGTGCGACCACGATACCCCTTATGGGACGGGGCTTTGTTGATTACTATGGTTGGCGCTAGCAGGGAGCCTGCATTACCAGTGGCAAGAGTGAAGTGGTCACTCTCGAGACGGGGTCGTACCGGAGTGGAAGGCCATGCGTTGTGTTTATAGGAACCAGGCACACTATTGCCTGCCCTCATGTATGAAACGTGTGATGTATATGATGAGGGATGGCACCAACGAGTGGAATCTTTGTTTAGTATCACCATGGGAAAGGTGTTGTTCGGGTGCTTACATCAAGTATGTAATATACCGCGAGTCGTGGATGACACGGAAGTTCCCCGAGTCTTGTGGGTAAAGCGTGCAACCTCTGAAGAGTGGAAAACTATTCGAATAGCTATGTCCATAGTCATGGACAATTGGAGGTCCTTCTTAAACTACGTCCAGATGTTTTTGCAAACTTGGTGTGTGTGTGCGGAAGATAGAAGGATGATACTTGAGACAAGTCTGAACACTTGATGTGATGAATGGACATGAGATGTTCAACCCCTGCTTATGATGATATCTGTAACTTGTTCATATGGATATCTGCCAACTGTTGATGCATGCCTACACATAGTTGCTTGATCCTGACATTGCATTCAAAATTGGCTTTCTGCAAAATACCTACTTAGTGTTATTTCACGCACTGTTATTGCCTTGTTCCAAACATGGGTTGCTTGCGAGTACATTCAAAGTACTCACTGGCTTGCCACTAGTTATTTTATTGGCCAGACATGAAATATCATGTTATGATGAAGATTACCATGGTGACGTACGTGCGAGCTAGGATGCTTCCCAGTCGGAATGCCTATAGGGTTAAGGCAGATGGCATGGGTTCATGCTATCGTTGAAGATTTTTGTTGCAATCATATGAAGACTTGGCCATAAAGGCCATATTTGAGTAAACCGGTATGTAATGGATGTAAGACTCTTCTTATTCAGTTTCTGTGTGTTCAGTGAGCATTGATCTCTCGGATCACAGTGCACATTCATTCGGTGATCACCACTTTTGAGTTGGGGTCCCAATAGGGGGCTCGGTGGGCCCGCACGACTGAGAAGAGGGGCTGTGCACGGAATTTGAGGGAGGCTACGCTTTAGCTGAATTAGGAAGGACTATCGGGGGCTCGGGGCTCCTCGGGCACCATGGGAGGAGCTGCGGCGGCTGGTGGTTTTGGGCCCGGGCGGGCCTCCAAATGGGCTCGACGGGCCCGCGCGACAGAGAAGAGGGGAGGTGGGAGAAGGTGGCGGCTGAGGATTGGCTGTGCATGGAATTTGAGAGAGGCTAGGCTTTAGCTGAGTTAGGAAGAGCTAGCCTTCCTTTTATAGCATGGGATTAGGTTGCGGGGTTGCACCGTTTCGATCCCTCCGATCAAGATCGGACGGCTCCGGGCGCAGGGATAGGTTAGGTGGGCTAGTGGGCTGTGTAGAGGGGCTTCGTGGGGATGAGAGGGAATGAATGGCGGGTCGTGACATGTTTTATTAACCGAAACATCTGACAATTAAATCGATGACGGTGCCACTACGGTCGACTGTTCGGGTATCAAACGACCTCTGATTGCAACGAAACATGGCAGGAGGTCTACCTACAATATAACATGACCGCAAGCCAACTTTCGACCCAGTCCAAGAATATTTTATACGCACTTTAAAAACAATATTTTACCAGTGTCGCGGACGCGTGCATGTGTGGTTGGACTCGAAACAAACATCGACGAGAGCGGAGAGAAATGGCAGCTACGAATGTATGCAAGTTTTCAAAAATGAGTGTCAATGCTATGCAAATGATGCGATGATGACTTCAACAACCAATCGAATAACACAATGAGAACGGAATAAAAGGGGAATCTTCTGGAGCGTCAGTCCCGGGCTGTTACAAATCTCCCACACAATACGAGGATCTCGTCCCGAGATCTAAGAATGAGAAGGGGAATAGAAAGAGCAAGAGCAAGAGGTAACACTTAGTTGCTTCTTTGAAAAAAGAGTGACACCACATGAGCTAGAAGGATTGCAAGAGATGAAGAATGACACAAGGAAGAAGAGAGAATTCAAAAGAAATTTTGGTAGCCCTTCAGTAGCAAAGAGAGGCAAAATTTGATATGATGGAAACAAGTTGAAAGAGAGACACCAAACTTTTGTTGGATTAGAATCAAAACTTCATAAGATGGAATGCTCATGAAAATATTTCACAGCACTCCGGTTAATGGACAAGCAAGGGAAGAACATGATCTTCATCAAACTAGATGTGAGTTGAAAAGAGCAACACCACAATGTCTCTGGAACAAAAGACTAGAAGCTAGATCTTTGGAGAGAAGAAAACGGAGAAGAAAATGACACTTCTACCAACATTTAATTTGAAAAGCATAGTTGAACGGAGTTGATGGAGAATCAAAAACAAAAAGAATAGCTTGTTATGGGCTTATGAGAAACATCTCAAAATTATGAGGTGACAACCTAGGAGAATAGAAACAATTGATTGCTGGAGAGCAACAAGATATGAAAAACTTCTTTCACCAAGAGGTGGAGGAGACACTTCAATCATTTATAACACCATAATAGCAACAATCCTTAAGAAATGCCTTAGGTGAAATCCCATCCAAGAGAACTTGGAAAGAAATGATGGGTTTACTTATCTCATTGTTGACTAATTTCCTTCAAGACTCCTTATAATCAAGAATTTAGTAACACCATCTCAATAGACTAGGGGGAAGGAATAACACTTTGAAAAGCAAGATTAATAATACTTCAGATCCTCCAACAAGAATCTTGTAGAACACATTGATAAAGAATTACATCCTTGAAGAACCACCATGGAGAACCTCCGTACACAAAAGAATGATCAAAACATTGAAGGTTGAACAAACAAATATTATGAACTAGCAAAGATTTAGATGAAGCTTCGTGAAGGGATGCTTGAGATAAACTACAAACTCCGGAAATTAAAGATGAGAACACTTGAAATCGAGAATTTGATATCATGAACAACTTCGAAAACAGGATTGAAATCACCTTGATGAAACAAGAATAAGAATTATGTTATGCTTGTCCTTCATCAGGTTATATTGATTACAAGCAACGGATTTAGCACACAACTTATTCTTCTTGAAAATATTGAAGAGAAAGATAGAACACAACCTTGAAGTACTCCTGAACGAACCACCGGTGAGAATTGCAAATGAATGAATATACCACGAATGAATGGAGATACAGGAGAACAAACAGATCATGATGCACCTAGAGAAATCATGAACGAAGCACTAGAATAATTGAGATATGAACGAAGGGACAACAATTGAGAAGAATTCAGGAACGAAAGCTGAGAGCTGAGAACGTAGAAATCTTCTAAAATGATGGCCTTCGGAGGATCGAGAAATGAAAACAACTCTGGATGGATATGGGAGATATTTCTCATGAATGGAAAGAATTTGAGAGGATAGGACGAATCTAAGATCATGAATCTTCAAGAGAATGAGCAAAGATTTAAGAGAACAACTCATTCTGTCTTCAATGCAGAGAATGATGATGAGAAACAACACCATGAATTACTAAGATACTCCGGAATAATTAATATGTAAAGGTTGAGCCAATGATGAAAATAATTTAGAAGCGATCTTCAAGAAGGAATATGACTCATGAATATCATTCTTACATCATATTGAGAAAAACTTGAGAACATCTCCGAAAAGATTAGAAGAGCCAGGTAAGATCCTGGAGAAAACACCTGTGGCTTATGGGCCCACTCAAAGAAACACCGTTGAAACGATTGCTTGGAAAGAGAGATTGCGCCAGTACAAATGAAAAACTTGATGAGGTGAGAACCTCGAATAAGTTGAAAGGAACTGAATGCATACACGAATCTTCTAAGATATCTTCAGCACTCTAGATAGAATAGAAAGAGGAATAAACAAGAGAGGCTTGGATAAGAATTTCCCACATGGGCAATCATTGAAGGCATGAGAAAGGATATGATGAACACCGAGAGCTTGAATTGAATCCACCGGAGAAGAATAACAACAAGAACAAAGAATATGAGGAAAGATCTTGAAACTCAAACTCCTGACAATCTCCGCAAGAACTTACCGGATACAATATAGAAGAAATGATAGTGAAGCATCAATGAAAAGAGAGGCATTTGGATGAGAACTTAATCATTGAAGAAAAAGGGTGGGAGGGTGGGGAAAAGAAAGGACAACATAGGTCGGATGAAAAGAACTCCGAAAAGAAGCATGAGGATTGATCTTGTAAATATTGGAGATAATTGAATATCTTGAAGAGGAGCGCACCGGTTGAAAAGAATTTCAAGATAACTCTAGTTGCACAAAAGGATTAGCATTCCCGTAAAATATGAGAACACTACTTAGAAAAGATATGAAGTCACCACTTGACATCAAAGCAACTCGAATTACCATATTAAAAAAACAAAGGATGAGGCTTACGAAACAAGCCAGAACAAATACATACCCATTATGCACTTGTTGGAAAGATAATCCTAGGTACCTACTTGATTTACCACCTAAGAACTTCCGAAATCTTTGGTTATGCAATGGGGTGTTGGGGATACAGGGAGGCAAAATATCTCACACAACTAACAAGCCCTACACTCCAGCTATATCCATCCGTCAACACATAACCAAGAAAACCTAGGAAATCGTGTACCACAGACCTTCGAAAAACATCCGATATACTAGCTATGGCAATACATCTGACCGCTCTCCCCAGTCCTGGGTGGCGCCAAACTTTTCTCAACACAAGGAGTATAGAAGCATTTTCGATGTCAGCGACCTCTGGTATCCCGGAACTGCAACGATACAAATGTGACGACAACACCTCGGAGCTCAACTCCCTGGGACACTGCCACAATCCCTAAATGTCAGGAGGCACCAAGAACAATGTTCTTGTCACAAAGATATCGGGACGATCCCAATAATACCCGTGTGATCCCAAAAAAAATTGAGTGAAAAAAGAGAATAGGAGTAGAATTAAAAATTCCTAAGTCGAATACCTCACAGAGTATAGAAGAGGAGTAACAGAAACCTTATCATGGCAAGAGGTGAAGCCTGAAGAACTACATCACCTAGGCATTTTAAATGACACCATAAGCAACATATATCATTTCCAAAATGACCCCATATGGATATTATGAATTTTGTCCTGATCTTAGTAACGTAATTTTATAGTTGGTAAACAGTAATATCAAGTGTGCCATGAAATTCTACACGATTTTCTAGTCAAGTTACATATGTGGAACATTTTTATTGGAGCGAAAATTTTGTAGTTATGAAATAAATCATTTTAGCATGGCTTTTATGCAAATTGCATGAAATCAGCAAGTTAAACATTTTAAACACATGCAAGAGTTGAAAATTATGAATCTACATGAAATTCCAGTCATTTTACATATATAAAGTTTTTACATACGATGCACGGTTGAAAAATTATTAAATGCATGAAGAACGGTTTTTTTTGTAGGGATGCTCACCCTGGACCTAGGCAGGGCCCACGGGGCGTTGGTGCGGCCCAAGCGCGCGTAGCGGTCAACGGGTGTTGTGTCTCCAGCATTGGATCCCGAGCGGAAGTAGCAGCAGGCGATGGCAGACTTGGAGGAGATGCACGTGACGGGGAGCTCTCGTTCTGCCGAATCCAAGGCGGGGCGAGCCCGGAGGTCGGGGACGGGTCTGACTGCAACAAATGTCGCTTGATCCAGGCGCCAGATGGCAGTTTGGAGTAGCTTGGACCTTGGGCGGAGTCCATGGCGAGCACCTGGTAGACCACCATTCCGGTGGCTCCTACGGATGAGAGGGGAGGGAGAGGGGTTAGAGAGAGCAGTAGGAAGGTGGAGAGAGGCGCGAGGGAGAGCGGGATCCGACCTGGGAGTTTACTGATCCAAGGGCTCGGGGCGGGGCTCGAGGGAGCTATGGCGAGAGGTGGCCACAGGGGGCTCGGGGCTCCTCAGGCGCCATGGGAGGAGCTGCGGCGGCTGGAGGTTTCGGGCCCGGGCGGGCCTCCAGATGCGCTCGGCGGGCCCGTGCTGCTGAGGAGAGAGGAGGTGGGAAAAGGTGGCGGCTGAGGAGTGGCTGCGCGCGGAATTCGAGGGAGGCTAGGGTTTAGCTGAATTAGGAAGGGCTAGCCTTCCTTTTATAGCAAGGGATTAGGGGGTGTGCCGTTTCGAGCCCTCCGGTCGATATCGGATGGCTGCGGGCGCGTGGATAGGTTAGGTGGGCTAGTGGGCTGTGTAGAAGGGCTTGGTGGGGATGAGAGTGAATGCATGGTGGCCCATGACATAGTGTTATGAACCAAAACATCAGATAATTAAACTGATGACGGTGCCACTATGGTCAACCGTTCGGGTATCAAACGACTTATGATTGCGACGAAACTTGGCAGGCGGTCTACCTACAATATAACACGACCGCAATCCAACTTTCGACCTAATCCAATAATATTTTATACGCACTTTAAAAACAAAATTTTATCGGTGCCGCAGGCGCGTGCATGCGTGGTGGGACTCGAAACGATCGTCGACGAGAACGGAGAGAAATGGCAGCTACCAACGGATGCAAGTTTTTGAAAATGAGTGCCGATGCTATGCAAATGATGCGATGATGAATGCAACAACTAATCGAATCACATGATGACAACAGAATAAAAGGGGAATCTTATGGAGCGCCGGTCCCAGGCGGTTACATTTGTTGACGACAAGGCCACCACAGGAGAAAGGGCCGACAGGCCATACTGCAAGATCCACCTCACCAAGAGCCATGACGTCATTGAATGCCGCCAATTAGAACATCTTGCCAAAAAGAAGAAGGAAGAGTACGAAAGGTGCAACAAGGAGAAGGGCCAAGATGGTACAGGTCGCGCCAGCAAGAAGAACAATGGTGGTTGTTGTCAAGTTTGAAATCGTAGGATCGTTGGTACAGGGTCCCGAGCTGTGGACCTAAGATCGATGGGTAACTAGGTATGAAGGAAACAATGTTTACCCAGGTTTGGGACCTCGTGTGGAGGTAAAACCCTATGTCGTGCTTGATTATATTCATATGGACGAGAATTACAGAGTTGATCTACGTTGAGATCGCATGAGCTAAAACCCTAGATGAGTCAACCTACCCTCTACAAATGGGATCCTATGGTCTATATAGACACCAATGGTATCTATGGTTACACATAACCGACCTTCAATAGGGGGATAGATACGCAGATCCCATCTTCAAAGCTTGGAGACCACGCCATTCTTTGGAGCTTTCCTTCATGAACACGGGGTCAACTCATAGTTTGGCCCTCCACAAAGTGGCCCAGCAAGTCGTCCCATGAGGAATGAGTCAATGGGCCAAGGACTCCTTAGTCCCGGACTCCCTCAGAAGCCCCGAACTAGCCTCCAACGCTAAGGTATGAAGTCTTCGGTAGCTAGACGTATCCACTATATTCGGCTTGCGTGGCGAGTTCCCTCTATTCTCGGATAATTCCAACTTGGTCCTTGGCGATGCAATGTCTTCGAAAACACACATTGTTTATCCCTGAAGCCCAAACGCCCGTGTGTGAACAATACCCTCATCTGACAACCTTTTGAACGAAAGGCCACAACAACAAGTCACAAAAACTCAATTCGCGGTTCGAGACCGCTTTTCTATCAGCATGCCTTATCAATATGAAAATCATGCCTCATATTCCATGGGATACAAGTAATGATGTCGGTAACCTTGCACGCGTATAACAACATGATCATTCCGGGAAGTGCCAAAGCCTACGCTAGTAAATAAGGCCCTTGGTATGAAGGCCTACCATAAAAGGAGAAAACCCCATGGCCTTTGTACACATCCAGACTCGATTCCTTCTCCCGTCCAAACCTCAAGCACCTAGATCCATTTCTACTTCTTACCCTTCCAAACCACCCTTGCGGGGCTCATCCATGGCCACCTCGGGGTCGCAAGGCAAGTGGGAAGCCTCTTGTGACACCGACGACGACATGCGGCAGCTGAAGCTCACCGGATACGTCTTGCCCAACATCGCCCACCGCCCTCCAGAAGAAGGCCAGGTGGTGCCTACTCCAAAACCAGGCGAGAGAGAGGTATTCCTCGCCATTTCCTTTGGGGGTTGGCTTTGCTGCTCGACCCCTTTGTTAGGCAGTTGATGTTCTTCTATGTTTTAGATTTCCATGAT
Source organism: Hordeum marinum (assembly GCA_022496015.1). Lineage (NCBI taxonomy): Eukaryota > Viridiplantae > Streptophyta > Magnoliopsida > Poales > Poaceae > Hordeum > Hordeum marinum. Next base: position 179,841,587 of record CM039674.1, read on the forward strand.
CTTCCCCCGGACTCTTATGCACATCTCAGCCTTCATTACCGTCTGCGAGGCCTTTTTGCAGGTCCAGCCACACTTCGGCCTATGGATCAAGGTTTTCAACATGAAGCCCAAGACAATCAGTGGCAAACACACCGACTGCGGAGGGGTTGTGATCAGTAGGCTTTCGCAGGTCGAGTGGCCGGCAACCCCTTCATCGACACCATTAAGGTATGGAAGAAGTAGTGGTTCTACACAACCGAGCCACAACACGTAGACTAGTTGGCGCCAGCCAAGTTCAGATTTGGACCCCCATGAGCTTCATCTCATGGGGAAAGGAATGCCTCGACTGGGGATCAACCTCGGAGGTGAAGGCTCTACGGAAGCGCATCACGCAAATGGTGGAGGCCAAAATCAAGCTGACCAATGTGGTCCAGGTCATGCTCCACTGCCACCTTCTACCATGACAACGCTAGGACACCCCGATGTGGTCCTAAATGCTAGGTAACCCAGCCACCGTGCATAAGTTCTATTGCACAACTCACGAGAAGTTGTCGAAAGTGCTATTCAATCCCCAAAAGGAATGTCCAGACGAAGTATAAGAAATCGGCTTAGATGCTGACACCCCAACTTTGAAGGTATGACTGTCGGCGTTCTGGGAATAGGGGTACCTGGACCTGCCTCCCTATGGCCTAGGGCGTGGCACTCCTCGTCAGCCAAGCACGGTCGGGCGAGACCACACTCAAGAAAAGGACCTCGTGAGGACCTGAACTCGCGAGGGAAGCACCATCAAGAACAGCAAGGACGGGCCTTCTTAGGCCCCCTCCAGAGCGACCGAGATCTCTATGCAGCGCCCGACCTCGGGAGGCCAAGGATGACGCAAGGCAGGACATGCAGGCGCTAGCATACCAGTCTGACAGTTCCCCCTTTGGTGCAAAGCGGGCAGGGATGTAGGCAGGTTGCCAAAGCGCTCGCCAAAGGTTTCCATTGCAGTGCAACAAGACCACGACCACGAGCCCTGCAGGATGGATGTCATCGCCGAGCTCACCTCTGCATCATCATCAGCTACTTTGCAGGCGAAGACCACCTTTGGACAGGGCAAAGATATAATCCTACCCCCTTCAATTTTGTCTGTTGTGGGATCCCTTCCTGCCATTGCGATAAGGGAAGAGGAACCGGGGCACTATAAATAGAGGATAGGCCACACTGTAGAGGGGGGGGGGACACACAACCGAGAAGACAAGAGAGAGGCAACACCACCACAACACCCTCGGGTGGCAACTCACCTCTGTACTAGTTCATCCACCAACTTCCTTGTGAGGCAATCCACCAAAGCAGGAGTAGGGTACTACGCTTTGCAATGGCCCGAACCTGGGTAAATCATCATGTGCATCTGCTTCCTCGTCATCATGCGAGTTTGTCATAGAAATCATCGAGCAACGAGCTTGGTAAGGCGAGGATGCAGTGGATCTTCGCACATGCCCCAGTGTTCGAACTTCTTAGGGTTTTGCGGGGCCAAAAATCTGACATTTGGCGCGCCAGGTAGGGGCGTGTCAAAGTATTCAAGCCTCGACCTTTTCCCACATCACCGCTCCGATGGACGGAGCCCAACAAGCTTCCTCCAGCCATGGCAGATCCATGTCCACTAATCCCATCACTGCCGCTAGAGACCCATGCCCCAGCGGCATGGTGCTGGGTGGTCCGTATCAAGCCGCCAGTATCGTCTCCACCGTCGTCGCTCCTCGTGCAGCCCAAACATGTGAAGGACGGGCAGCGCTGCCGGTACCGACGTTGCGCTGCACCTATGTGGGAAACCTCAACACGCATGATGCGCTGCTAATGGACAGCGAGATGCTTGGACACCGCCTGACACATGGGGGATTTGATGCATGGCCCTACCACATCGGCGAGCTGGTTGCCATCGCGGGGAGGGCCATGCCCCTCTTTTTTCTTCACAACTGCAGGCATCAGGCCTCGGGGGCTCGCTCGCCGTGACTGTCGCCCCGCCCGCTCGGTCCCCGGACATACCTGAGCTGGGCCCACTGCACATCATTCTTCTTCTCCTCCGAATTCCAGTCACGGATTTCAGGGCATAGCCCAGCCCCGACAATGGAGCCCATGGAGGGAACAACTGGGCGACCCGCGTGTGCACCAACACGCACCTTCGTGACACTGTGGACCGTCAAAAACATGGGTTGACCAGGCGGGAGCGCGCCATCCTGCGGTGAAGGCGCATCGGATCGCCAAGGAAACAATCCAAGTCAAGAAATGCACGGCCCACCCAATGGCGGTGGCAGTGGTAAGAAACTTCGGGCTGAGGCTCGTCGCAGCAGGATCTGTGGGCTGCGCGCATAGGGAGGCGCCCTGTCGCCGCCCTGAGAGGCCATCCTCAGCACCCCGCTGGACGGCTCAGGAGGAGAACCGAGCCCTATGTACCAACTTACGCCATGCGTCTTGACGGTGAGATGGATCAGGCACCTGCCGCAGGCGCCAACACCCCTCAGGAGTAGGGGGTACCCTGGGCATCCTTCCCAAGCCGGGCCTGGCGGCTCCCATAAATGGAACACTTGGTCTGGATAATGCGAGCGGGAGAAAGGGGGAGGACGCCCCCGGGCCTGCGAGGAACACCCCAAGCCGTTACCCTCGCGAGGAAGCAACAAGGAGCCAAGCCCTGGGGCCTCAGGAGTAATGGCCTAGGGCAGGAGCAACAAGACACAATTAGTGCAGCCACACGCGACAACTGGAGAGTCCGCACCGCATTGGGAGGCTAGGCCTAACGAGGCCTTCAGGACCCTGTCCGGCCAGCGCCCCAACACTTCACGAGGCGTCTTCATCAACAAAACATCTCTATGGTTACGTCGGGTCCATTGTGCTCATGTTTGGGCCACGGGAACGCAATCCTGCGGCTATGCGGGGAACAATGCATTCGGGTTTGGGTCATAGAGGCGCGCAACTGAGTAGAAATGTAGGGTGGCTCTTGATAGAGTTGGTAGCAACCGGGTCGTCCTCCTAGGGGCTTGCCTAGCTATCTACGGTCATGACACTCTCATGTAATAATGAGTGGGCTGTATACGCTTGGAGCCCCCCGAGGACGCGAGGGGTTCCATCCCACGCCCAAGTGGAAGCCCCATGCTCCATGCTGGCGGCCAACACTACCCACCAATGGCTATGCCCACACAACATGGATGCCTACGCTCCGTGCTAGGGGAAGACAAAGAGGAAGCCTAGCCTAGGTGCCGGACGCAGCTGTTGCTTGCTTCTTTTTGGTGTTTGAATCGCCACCTTTTGGAATAAAGTTTGACAATTTCAGAATTCTATTTTTAAAAAAGAAAATGGGGCGGGGATTTTTCTCTCATCGTTCTCTCGTTTTTGCGGTCTTAGAGTCTCTTTCTCTGCATTGGTGTTTCGCAAGGGTCCGTGTGCTCTGGCCCTCCCCGAGGCGCCTCAGAGCAGGATAGCAAGGCCCTTCGCCTTAGGGACTTGCATCTCTTGGAGGTCGATCCCCACTCAGAATATCGAAAGGGGCCCCTAAATTGCTCCACAAACAAGGAAGAAGCACCCCAAGCAGGATCGCGGACTAGCTAGACAACCCAGTTGAACCTCATGACACACGATATCGTCACCGCCCTACAAGCTAAGTACACTACCAAATAAAGCAAGAGCCTATCGATCTAGTGGCAACCCGTGGATGGGATAAAGGGATGTGCGCACTAATGTAAGGATGCAGGTATTGCGGGCCACCACACGTGACTACTGAGACCCCTAAGGCCTGAGGCGACAGGAGAAACGGCGCGAGGGGAGGGATCCTGCCATGACAAGTAGCAAGGCCACGAACCCGAGGATTGGTGGCTTCGAGCTGCCCCTCAGGAGAGAGAGCCTCGCAAGGGCCCTGCAGTCCACCACACCAGGCCTCATCGACAACAGCGCCAGGCCCCGACCAAAGAAACTAAGTCACGTCACGGCAAGGAGGCGACCGGCGATTTAAGAAAAGGAAGGACGAAGACAAAGGTAATACGCAAAAGACAAACACCCACAGGGGTCGTGTTTTTCTTAAAGCATTACAAGTACCAGGAAAAGAAGACATGAGAGGCCTAGGTGGAGGATTCACTAGCGCCGTCCGAGTCACCAGCCACCTCGACGCCAGAGCCACCCTCCCTGTCGGAGGCGGTCACCTGGATGAACCACTCCACCAAGGACTCCACGTGCGGGCCCACCTCATTCTAGAGGGGCCTATGGAGACCCTTAGGCACCCATTCCCCGACACGCTGGAGATCAAACTCCGGGGTGAGGCGGCGCAAGTTGGAGAAGACGCGCATCAAGGCATACTCAAGGAACATGTGCATCAGCCTTGTTATCCCTTGTCGCCTTGCGCGTCGGGTAGCGCGGGGGCTTCCCTGACAAACTGGCTCACCGCACCGGCCATGCAGTGGGCGATGTTAATATACTTCTTAGCCCACTGGGACACCAACATCTTGGCATGTGCCGCATCATCCTGGGCGGCCTGCACAACATCGGCTGCCTCCTGAACCTAGGCCTGGAGAGACGCCAGCTCCATACTGGCCTCCGCTTCGCCTAGAGGGTGTCTTGGAAGGCAGCCTCGGCAGTTGTCAGTTGGGCCCGTAAAGCGGCCACCTCCTCCTGAAGTTCGGGGAGCCTGCATTTCTTGGCCACAGGCGCCCTGGAAGAAGGAGAGGATCAACTCCGGACCACTGGACACGACAACTAAGAAAATGGAGGAGGCGGAGCACTCACTCATCAACCGTGGCCCAGCGCCGACGAACTTGCGCCGACCCCGATGGCCCCCCGCTGCTGCCTCCGGAAGAGGGCGAAGAAGCTGACAGCCCCACGTGCTTCCCTGCGTTGGCGGTGCTTCCTCCAGACTCTATGAGGAGAGGGAGAAGCTGAGAATAGGAAGAGTGTTTTCTCAAGATCTACGGGAGCAGCCGGGCGCTTCGAGATGGCAAGGCCCCCCGGAGGAGGGCGGATTTATAGGCATGGTCACGAGGCGTCGTGGGAGAGTAGGCGACGTGCGCCCCTTGGGTGTTGAAAGGCCGGCTCGATCGGCGCGCAACCATACTACACATTGCCTCACCTGGCACTATTAGGTCACATCTGCGTGGCCCGAGGGGTGGAGGCCCAAGGGAGAAACAACATTCAAGGAAGGGCAATGATGGCTAGCATACCGCATGGGTGTTGCTTCAGTTTGAGTTGGGGCGTTTCTTGACACCCTCGGGGAATGGAGGCATCGGCACCTCGGCACGCGACGCGGGTCGAGCCTGACCCGTAGGCATGTTGGGCCCGTGGCGTTTTGGGTCGTCCTCAACGGCTTCACCTGGAATCCAGCTCGTGCGTGCCTTGGGCCCAGGGGCTACTATCAGCGTTCTGGGATGGGGGTACCCAGACCTGCCTCCCTGCAGCCCAGGGCATGGCCCACCTCATCATCTAAGCATGGTTGGGCGAGACCACACTCAAGACAAGTCCCTCGTGAGGACCTGAACTAGCGACGGAAGCACCATCAAGACTAACAAGGTTGGTCCTCCTTAGGCCCCCTCCGGAGTGGCGAATATCTCTATGCAGCGCCCGGCCTCGGGAGGCCAAGGATGACGCAAGTCAAGATAGGGAGGAACCAGCATGCTAGGCAGATAATTCCCCCTTTGGTGCAAAGGGGGCAGGGACGTATGTGGGTTCCCAAAGTGCTTTCCAAAGGTTTCTATTCCAGTGCAACAAGACCACGACAACTAGCTCTGCAGGAGGGATGTCATTGCCGAGCCCACCTCTGCATCATCATCTACTTTCTAAGCGAAGACCACCTTTGGATAGGGCAAAGATGTACTCCTGTCCCCCTTAGAATTTGGTCATTGTGGGATCCCTCCCTGCCATTGCGATAAGGGAAGACGACCTGGGGCACAATAAATACAGGATAGGCCGCACCATAGAGGGGGAACACAACCGAGAAGACAAGAGAGAGGCAACACCACCACAACGCCCTCGGGAGGCAACTCACCACTATACTAGTTCATCCAAAAACCTCCTCATGAGGCAATCCACCATAGCAGGAGTAGGGTATTATGCTGGGCAGCGGCCCAAACTTGGGTAAATCATCGTGTGCATCTGCTTCCTCATCATCGTGTGAGTTCATCATAGAAATCATCGAGCAGCGAGCTTGGTAGGGAGAGGCTGCAAGGGATCTTCGCACATGCCCCTGTGTTTGATCTTGGGGTTTTGGAGAGCCCGAAATCCGATAATGACAGGGTTTCTATTTTACTCCGAGTTATAGCCTTCGTCAAGGATTTAATCCTCTCTCCATTGTTTTCACATGGCTAGCTGGACAAGGCCATGAGGATTAACGGTCCAGCCCTCCTTCCCGAGGACCCAGGTCGCCCTTGTAACGCTCAAGATGTATCCTTATTTAGGCATGGGGCCCGCGATAGGGATAGAGTCGCATCTAGTCATTTTGCAAGTACAGTAACATCGCATACATGAATGAAGAGATGAGTATATGAGTTGGCTTACACTCGCCACAAGCTAAATTACAAGTTCACACAATTATTCAAAACATTATACATAAGACATGGTCCATCTACGGACGAAAACAAACGAAGAAAAGAAGCAATGAAACTATCTTGCTAGCCCCAAAGACCACGACCAAGGACTTTCTCATTGTCGGGATATGTGACATACATTCTTCCACGTTCTTCATCATACTCCCACTAGAGCTGGGTCACCTCATCTGGCATGGTCTCATCTGCACCTACACCTGTATTGTTGTAATCTGTGAGCCACGGGGACTCAGCGATAATGTAACCCAGGTACCGAAACTATGTAAGCTTATTGGGTTGGATGGGGTAAGTGTTGACTTTGCGAAAAACACTAAGCATTATTTGGTGGATAACTTACGAGAACATGAATGTCAATATGGTGGACTACATAAGGCGTTCGAATACTACCATGATCACTAACTGATCCTAAACACCTACTTTCGTCAAACATAACCCCACCGTGTTCTCTCGGTTCATGTTCACGAGCAGAGACGATCATGGTTACGCACATAGTTGGTGTATTTTATTGGAGTTTACATAAAGTTGACTATAACCGGGTGTTAAAAATATCCAATTGCCACATAACCGCGGGCACGGCTTTTCGAAAGATTTAACCCTACAGGGGTGCTCCACCTAATCCATCACAAATTAACCAGACTCCGCGGGAATAACCTCGACCACGGATCTCGTGATCATCCTAGGCAATTCCAAAGGAAAACCGACACCTCGAGATAGCCCGAAGAAGATCAGAGTTTCTCACGCAAGCCATTCGAGAAAGGTAAAACAGGTCCAGCAAGACCACCCGACGTGTTGACGAACCTGATAAGAGCCGCTTATCTCGTTCTCAGGACACAACGGATGAGCGATGGTTACCACGCCAATCACCGAGTTACCCCGGGCAGTGTTAATAAGCTGCTCTAGGTTGGACCAACACTCATGAGGAGCACTGGCCCGGGTTGTTCATTAATTATCCATGGGTTTGCAAAGCCCTATGCATTTTATTAGTTGTTTAAGCAAATAGTACCAATATTGGGCCTTGCCAGACAAGTTTTAATCTCAAACGAATAATCAAGGGGGTCCCCATAACAACCCTGAGCATGTTAGGAGCGCAAAATATGGAAACATAACACTGGTAACAAGTAACTATGTCGGTAAAAGTGGAACAAAATACCAAGCAAAAGGCCAAGTCTTCCAGCATACAAATATATATATATATGTGCATTAAATTAAATAGAATTAAATATTGTGATATCTCCAGATATCCATGTTATCACATGGAAACAACTTGCACCTACATCTACGAACGCTATAAGAGGGGTTGAGCAGCAGTAACTTAGCCAAACAAGGTTTGCTAGGTAGTGGAGGGGTTAGAGGCTATCATGGCAATGTAAGAGGCTTGACATTCAAGTGGTAGGTAATGCAATTGTAATGATAAGAGCAAGACATCTAGCCAAGCAAAAATAGTGTTGGGATCCGGGTACGATCATCTTGCCTGTTGCTTCTTCAGAGGGACAAAGAGTTGGGTCCATGTAGAGGTACTCTCCTGGATCCTCGTACTCAGGTTCAAAACTCACGTCTACCCAAAGAGAAACAACAACAATAAATGAACAACCAAGGTGCAATGCACAAACAAGATGATGCATGATTCATTTGAAGTACTTAACATGGCAATCCTAAGCTAGTCATGTTTCTCGTGCAATAGTTAAGGTATTTACAATTCTGGATAGAACCTCATGCTAAGTTGTTTGAACATGCATGATCATGGCAAATATGGATGCTTCATGCAAAATTGATGCAAATGCATACGTTAAACGTAGGAAACAGAGTAACGGTTCTCACGCTACGCTCATGGCAAGGTACAAAGGCTAAATATGAGAAAACGAAGGCCACAGGCTATTCCTTGCCATTCCAAGGTATCCACTAGTTAGGAAATGAAAAAAATCACAATAGAGCCAATGATCAAGCAAAACAATGGAGCATAGCTCCCACAAGTCACAAAACACTACCACACACAATCCACCCAAAACAGCAACATAGCAAATTCCACAGCAATTATCTAGAGCTGCAAGATGTCTCCAACCTCAAACAAAGCATGCACAGAAACTACATAACATGCTTACCAAATCATCCAACTACACAAACTATAAAGGAAGAACATATAACTGAGCATGAAGCTCACAAGATGGCATGATGAAACAGATTCTAGAGACTTTGTGAAAATCACAGTCTTTTGGAATCTGAGTTAAGCTGATAGCAAGTTGACAACAGAAATAAATGATGTTAGAGACCACCTCATGGCACGACAATACACTAGCACTAAGCTTGAGCTAAAATTCAACATATCACTTGGTTGCATTCACTCAACATGGTATAAAAATATTTTCAGATTCTCAGACTTAGAAATATTTAGCATGTTGGAACGTGCAGTATTTGGTTAGCTACTTTGGATCAAGAATCCTACTCATACACAAGCATATCATGTCAAAATAAAATACCATGGCATAATACTCCTAAAACACTACCACTTTCATGTTGACACCATTATCATAGCATGCATGGATTAATTCTAACAAAAAATGACAAAATGGCATTTTGGGACAAAATGACATTTTGTAAAACTTTCTCAACTGACAAAACAAATCACACCAATGGATTCCTGGGATTTTTCTACCCCAAATCCATATATCACACCCCCTATGTTGTTGTAGATAAAATTGCCCACAACTCTAAATTACTACTAGCATCAAAATCCCCATCAACTTCTAAGTCAAAACTTACTATAAAAGCTCATGCCAAAAATGCCTATGAAGTTATATGAAAATTTTACTAAAAATGGAAATAATTAAATAAATGGAAAAACTAATAAAAAAACAGAAAATAGGAAAAGGAGGGGACCCACCTGGCATAGACACCATGTCACACCCCTAGCTAGATGTCATAGGACAGCATGTGTGTGCATCATATTTCAATTTTGCATCAACATGAAATGAGGATTAAAAGAAACACCAAGCTCACATTGGAATCAAATTAATTAAAAGTTTGTGAAAACTCAACAAACTCAAAATGACCATACAAAATGTTCCCTATGTCTGATAAATATGGACATGAAATATCAGGGGCCATTTTAAATATTTGAACAATTATAGCAATTTAAAAATAAATAATAAAGCCTCTAAAAATGCCAAATAAAGCACTGTCATTACTTTATATTTCAAAATATCCTGAAACTTTTCATAGGAGTTTGAAATATTCAAACTTAATTATATAAAACTTTTGGGATATTTTATAAAAGCATTTGTTCCGGAAAAAAAAATAAAAAAATGTCAGAATTAGAAAAAACATAGAGAAAAAAAGAGGGAAAAGGCCCAGGAGAAGCCGGCCTAGCTGGCCCATGCCAGTCATCCCTGTCCTCTCGCTAGGAGGACAGGGGCACGCGCTCGCCGCACGCGGGCACGCGCCAGGCCAGCTCCTCCCTGCCTGGTTGCTAGCCTGGAGGCCGCTGAGAGCGCCAGCGCGAGGCCCCCTCGCCGTGGCCCCGTTCTCCTCTGTCTCTCTCCCTCGCTGCGCTCTCTCTCTCTCACTTCTCCCTCCTCTGCTCGCCATGGCCGAGCCCATCGCCGCCGCAAAGCCATAGTTCCGGCCACCCCCGTGCCCCTTGAGCTTGCCAAAAGCTCCGTCGTGTCCCCCTCGTCCTCCCCGTGAAGCTAGAAGACGCCAGGAGCCCTCTATGCCACGCCATTGCCGTTTCTTCCCCGCCAGCCACCGAAGCTCCTCTCCGGCGATTCGCGGCCGTCTATGCGTCCCCGAGCTCGCTGTCTTCCCAAACAACCCCGCCGTGAGCCCCTGTGTCGTTTCCCCCTCCTCTAGCGGCCTGCCCCTCGCTGTAGACACCATGCCCAAGCTATCCGAAACCCGCCGGCCAAAGCTCGGACTGCCCCGAGCCCCCTCTGCCGCAGCTTTGGATGCGCGCGTGCACGATCTACCTCCCGGTGCCCTCCGAGCGCCAAAGGGTCGCCGGATGCGCAAGTCCGGCAAGTCGCCTCCATGCCTTTGGTCGCCGCCTGCTGGCCTCCGGCATGCTGACATGGTAGGGTCATGAGGGGCTAATCCCCCTTCTAATCAGCCCCCAGCCGCTAACCAGTGGGCCCCAGGTGCGGGTCAAACCCTGGTCAGCACAGGGATGAGGCCTATGTCACTAACGTGCGGGCCCTGCACGTCAGGTTTGACCTAGCCTGGTCAGCCGACCTCTTGACGTCGTAGTGACGTCACGCTGACGCCCAAATTCATTTTCTAGTTTTAAAATAATTCCAGAAAATGTTTAAAACTTCAAAAATTCATATAAATTAATCTGTAAATTAGATGAAAACAATTTATATATGAAAATTTATCAAAAAAATCCAATGAATCCAATGTTGCTATTATCATGCATGTTAGAGCAAGATATGTAGATGAACATTGACATTTACTAATAGGCTAATATACGGAATATGAAATGAAGAACGACTTTGAACCTATATTCAAACTCACTTCAAATTAACTTGGACAAAAGTTGCATTAGCTCATCCATACATGCTACCATGTCATGATCATGCATCATATTGTTGCACTTGCGTGTATTGATTGCTATTTATCTGCATTGCGGTAGGCCCTGCGTTTGAGGATACCCCCTAGTATTCCAACGAAGGAGAGAACCTTCCAGCTATCCAGCAAGGCAAGCAACCCCTTTGATCATTCTGATAACATCCCACTCTCTCGCTCCTGCTCTTGTTTATTGCATTAGGACAAACGTTTACTTGTCTGTCATACATGGTAGATGAACCTATTCTTTTGCATGACCTGTCATTGTCACCGTAAATAGCTAAACCTTGCAACCTAGCATACCTGGTAGATGCTTGTGACATGATGTGCTTAGCTTACTTTGCCTGCTATGCTTGCTATGCTTAGAGTTGTGTCAGGTCTGATTCATCTGGGTGATGAACTGGAGTGAAACAATGTTGTTCTGATGTGATAAGCTTATGATGAACCCGATTTGGTAAAGGTAGCCATGAGAGGATATGTAGGAGTACATAGCGCGTTGTCTCATTGGGACCGTTCTTAGGAACTGAGTTCCGTGTTTGTGATCCATGACTAGATACTACCACATGCTGGGCCCTGAAATATGACCCTGCTCGACTTATCAGTCGCTTAGTCCTTAGTTCAGGAGTTGCAAGTAGTTTCTGGTGTTTATAGCATGCTGGAGGCCGTTCCTAGCACAGAACCTAGGGGTGGGTTATGACGCGGTAGGCAGTGGCACGGTGTACCAAGGGTCACCCGAATGGTGGGCTTGGTAACCCTGCGTAGTTCGTCTGGGGCCATAGCGGAAACTTCGGGCTGACTTCCTTGCGGGTTCAGGCTCAAATAGGCGATAGCCTGGACTAGAGGTCTTATGTGATTGATGGTTGTGGCCGACTCCCTCGCTGAGCTTCCGCTTGAAGGTTGCCGAGGTGCATGGTTTTATGAGCACACAGTGATATGTGGCGAGAGCATGTGTGAAGAAGTACACCCCTGCAGGCTATAAAACTATTCGAATAGTCGCGTCCTCGGATATGGACTACATGGAAAACTTATGTTGTTCATAGATAATCAAATGGATACTCATAAAAATATCAAGACAAGTGTGAGTACCATGGATGGCACTCTCCTGGGAGAGGGAAGTGAACCCATGGTGGTGTATTGTCATGGAGTTAGTGGACTCGTGTGCGATATCTAAAATTTGAACAAAGAGTTAAAATTGTGTAGTGTAGGTTAGCCATGAGTCAAAGCTGGCATTGTTGCATAAACTCCACCACTTCCCTTGTTGATACATGAGCATGAATAGACTAGGTCCATTTTAAAGACTCGCTGAGTATGTTTGTACTCACGTTTGCTAAATAAATGTTGCAGATGAGACCCAGGACCCATCAGGTGGGTTCTATCTAGATGTCGACGATGCCGAATAGCTGGTGTCCTAGCTACGACCTTATGCCCTGTTGCGGGCTATAGATAGTCAGGCCATGTGCCCTTTTACCCTTTCATCTGTCTGTACTCAGACAGCTTTATGCTTCCGCTGGGTTTGTGTGAACTTGTTTGTATGACTTGAGTGTCGGGTCATGTGTCCCCTATCTGTAAGAACATATTATGCAAGGCTCGTTTGAGCCTCTTAAATAAAAGTTGTGTTGTTTTATGGTTATGTTGTGATGCCATAGTTGTATCTATGCATATCATGCATCTCATGCGTCCATGTGACGTGCAATGGTATGTGTGGGATCCGACAGCTAGTTGTGTGCCTTTAGTAGTATTCTTTACGGGAAACTGCCTCTTTGTGCTTCCACCGAGCCCTAGTAGCTTGCTACTGCTCCGGACTCATTGATTGACCGGCATGTATCCTTCTTTGCTACTGTGTCTGTCCCTTCGGGGAAATGTCTCGCAGTGTAATGGAGTCCCTATAGCCAGCTATGACTCGCCTACGTGAAGTGATGACATTTATGTCCCATGGCATAATGGAGTCCTAGTAGCTTGCTATGACTCGTCTATACACACTTGAGGCCGACACCTGCATTGCTGGGTTACGTATGCATGTTTCCATATGGATGTGTCACTTGGGTTCTATGACTAGTCATGTCGGCCCGGGTTCTCTATCATTTGATTGCCAGCGACATGTTCACATACGCGAGCCAAAAGACGCAAATGGTCCCGGCTAAGGTAAGGCTGCATCCGTGGAGCTTACCATGCATGAGGCCACAAAGTGATGTGATATGTTACCGTCTGGATTCATATGACTTAGGATCGGGGTCCCAACAATGTTGGTATCAGAGCCTGACCGACTATAGGACTACCAAGCCAAACCGGTCGCAGTTGAGTCTAGAAACACTACAGAAAAGTAGGGGAATCGATTGTGGAAGGGAACGTAAGGTTCTTTTTACTCCTCTTCCCAAGTTATTCTATTCTGACTCGTTCTCATCTTTTCTACGGGGATAAAAGCTAGGCTTCTCATCTATTGCTTAGGATGATGAGTTACTAACCATGGACTACTAGCTAGCTTGTTTGCAAGTGAATGTCAGTACTAGAGTATTGTTGGTGTGACAAACAGATGGAGAAGAGATTTGAGTATAGGAAGTTGAGTGGTTATGCTTTTCCAATCTTTTGCAGTTGTCTCAAAATCCTTTTTGAGCAATTACAGCCGTTATGATGTCCAATTTCTCCTAGAGTCTCTGATGTATTTGCATCATTCTCTATCTCAGATGCCCCCTCGTCCTTCCCGTCAGGTGGTTCGTCTGACTAGGTGCATCAATGTACCGGGTCACACGTCCATGTTGGTTAGAGTTATGATGGAGGTTGGCTACCGTTGGTGCCGAGACTACACAGTGGAAGAACAGTATCGAGATTTCAACTAGAGCCAGTATCTGTATACTGTTAAGATATATCCTTCATATCCTGGAGCTGCAGAACCGATTCACTGGACTTATGGGTTAGGTGTCACCATAAACATGGAAGTTCAGGAGGCGCTTACACCATGCTGACCATCATGAGATTTCACCATGGTCTGCTTCAAAACATGGAGTTCTATTATGTTCCTGCTTCCATGGGAGGAGATGATAGATATCTTAGCGCAGCCTACTATGATCATTCTCATGAGGACCCTAGGCTGCAGGTGACCGCACAGATGTTGGAGAACAGGGATCGTGATGCACGTGCCCTTCGCATGGAGCTCTATGCTACCCATGCACGTCTTTGGACAGCCCTGACGTAGTTGGCACCTATCATGCAGACAGGTTATGGAGATTTGGAGATGTTGACCCCATCGCGGACTCATCTGCCAGCACACGTAGACTGGCCCGATGTTGGTGGCATCACCCCTCTTTGAGGACCGATGTTGCCGCCAACAAGGGGACCAAGGCCACATCCGTGTCCTTATGGTTTCCAGAGATTACAGGCTGTTGGAATGAATTGAGCAGAACAGAGCATGTGCTCCCCGTAGTGATCACAATGATGGCGTGTCTCTCGGTGATTTTGTCAAGTTGTGCCCTCCTAAGTATCATCATTCGGTCGACCCACTCGATGCGGATGACTGGCTGACCAGCATGTCCCGCAAGATCCGGGATGCCAATGTATCCGAGGCCAACAAGGTGACCTTTGCTACTTACTTTCTGGAAGGACCCGCCAACCTGTGGTAGGAAAGCTATGAAGCCATTCGTCCGGCAGGCCCTGCACCAACTTGAGCAGAATTCAGCGCGACATTCTATACCCATCACATCTCGGAAGGGCTGATGGATCATAGGAGAGAGGAGTTCTGTGCTTTCACCCAGGGCAGACTGTCAGTGGATGCCTATAGCCGTGAGTTCGGCAATCTTGCTCGTTATGCTCCGGAGGAAGTTTCAACTGATGCCAAGAAACAGGCTAGGTTCCGCAAGGGACTTAATCCTGAGCTCCGTCGAGATCTGCGCCTGCATGAGTGCACAACCTTTCCAGGCTCTCATCAACAAGGCTATCAATGTCGAGACTGGACAGACTGACTATGAGTCCACGAGGAAGCACAACCGTGATTTCAGCTCCTAATCTGGCTCGGGCTCCAACAAACACCAGGTGTGGGTGCCCAACGCAGCTCTGCCGCCAAGATACACCGCGAGGCCATCCTTCCAGGCGCCTCGCCGAGCTCAGCCGAACCCTCCAGCCAGGCCATTTGGAAGTCCGCCTGTCAATGTTGCTCCCTGTGCCACCATTGTCTACTACAAATAAGGGGAACCAGGACACTATTCCCATGAGTGTCCTCACAACAATGCTAAGCCAGCTGGACATGGGAAGCCAGGAAAAGCCTTCTATGTGACGCCAGCTCCTGCTCGTGGTCGAGTGAACTATGTTTCTGCTGAGGAAGCCATTGAGGATCCTGATGTTATCCTAGGTATGATCCTTGTCAATAGTCATCCAACATCTGTTCTATTTGATACTAGGGCATCTCATTCTTTCATCTCAAAAAGTTATGCACAGTTGCATAACATATATTTTTGTGATATGCCTACTCCTTTAGTAGTTCAGACTCCTGGTTCAAAATGGCAAACTTCTAGGGTGAGCCATGACAATGAGATTCTTGTGGATAGACTAGTCTTCCTGGCATCTTTGATAGCCCTCAAGTCTTCGGACATCAATATCATCTTAGGCATGGACTGGATGAAAGCCCACTATGCTAAGATCCATACTCCTACTAGGAATGTTCTACTTACACATCCATCGGGTGAGGTAGTTAATGTCTCCACTCGAGTAGCCAAGCGCCAACTCTATTCCCTCAATGCTAGCCCTCTTCCAGAATTAGAAGATATTTTGGTAGTCCGTGACTTTCCACATGTCTTTCCAGAAGAACTGCCAGGAATTCCACCTGTCAGAGATGTTGAGTTTGTGATAGAGCTCATTCCAGGGACTATCCCAATATCTAGAAGACCTTATAAGATGGCACCCTTAGAACTAGCCGAACTAAGGTCCAACTCGATGAGGCTTTGAAGAAAGGTTTCATTCGTCCTAGTTCTTCTCCTTGGTGTTGTCCCATCCTCTTCATCAAGAAGAAGGATGGATCGGATTGGATGGTTGTGGATTATCGGCCGGTGAATCTGGTCACCATAAAGAACAAGTATCCGCTCCCCAGGGTCAACGATTTGTATGATTAGCTCGCTAGATCCTCTATCTTTTCCAAAATGGATTTGAGGTTGGGATACCATCAAATCAGAATTAGAAACGGGGACATTCCAAAAACGGCTTTTGTTACTCGTTATGGCCAATACAAGTACACTGTCATGTCCTTCGGTTTAACCAATGCCCCAACCACCTTCTCTCGCTTGATGAATTCGATCTTCATGGAGTATTTGGATAAATTCGTTGTGGTTTACCTTGACGATATACTCCTCTACTCGAAGAACGAATAGGAACATGCTGAGCATCTAAGGCTGGTATTGATGAGACTTCGAGAGCATTGCCTATATGCCAAATTCTCCAAGTGTGAATTTTGGTTGCCAGAGGTGACCTATCTGGGCCACATGATCTCTGGTAAACGTATTGCTGTCAATCCCGACTGAGTTCAAGCCGTCCTTGATTGGACTCAACCTGAATCGGTTAAGCAAGTTTTGAGTTTCCTTGGCTTAGCAAGATATTGTCGCCGCTTTGTCGAGAATTTCTCCAAGGTTGCGAAACCTCTGACTGAACTCCACAATGCGAGCACAGTTTTCATGAGTTGAAAAGGCGACTGACCTCTACTCCCGTTCTGGTGCCACCAAACTTCTCTAAGGACTTTGTTATCTATCGCGATGACTCGCGACAAGGATTAGGTTGCATTGTCATGCAAGATCGTCATGTGATTGCATATGCATCTCGACAGTTGCGTCCACATGAGGATAATTATCCAACACATAATCTTGAGCTTGCAGCTGTGCTCCATGCACTGAAGAAGTGGTGACATTACCTTCTGGGTAATCGTTGCGAAATTTACACTGATCACCAAAGTTTGAAATATAAGTTCACCCAGCCAGATTTGAATCTCAGGCAAAGACGGTGGGTTGACTTGATTACACAATACGACTTAGGGATAACTTACAGTCTAAGAAAAATCCAATGTCATGGCTGATGCACTAAGTCACGGTCAGGAGGCATTCCGAGAAGCTCATCAGGAAATACATCCGGGTATTCACATACCACTAACACTTGATCCAACTCAATTCCAGATAGAGAGTTAGCCCGAGGGGTTGAGTGGAGGCAGGGTTGGGAACATACTTGACTTCCACTCCTTGGCTATTAGTCATAGTGAGAATCCTCTTCGCACAGTCTAACAAGCCTTTGTCCTTGGTTAACCAGTCCATGCCTAGGATCACATCCAAGCCTTTTGACTTCAGGACGATAAGGTCTGCTAGGCAGTCTACCCCATTGATTTTAATCTCAACTCCCTTACAACCTATCCTAGACTTCATAACTGATCCCGGTGTTTGTATCAACATACGGCTACCTAGGGGTGTAGGCTTCATGCCACTGTCTAGTGCAAACTTGTGGGTGACAAAAGATTGCGAAGCTCCACAATTAAACAATACTGTTGTTGGATTTGAGTTGATGAGGAACGTACCCAGTATGACGTCCAGGTCTTCCTAGTCTTTCTATGCGGTGACATGATTCACACGACCATTGCCATTGTTGGGCTGGTTGCGGGGAGCGGGGTTCCTTGGGGGTACTCCATGGCCTTGACCTTGGTTTGGCGCAATGGGGCGCGGTGCATCTAGCTTCTTGTTGGGACACAGCCTAGAGATGTGTCCTAGATGACCACATCCAAAGCAAGCGACTTGCCTATGGTTGTTGTTGTAATTTCTACCACCATTCTGGTTATTGAGGTTGTTGTAAGCTGGCCTAGGATTGGCATACTCCTGAGGCTGGTAGCTCGGATGAGGCGCAGGAGGTCTAGCCTGCTGTGGCTGATAGGTTTGCTTGGCTGGGGCTGGCTGCCATGGGTGAGGCTTCTGGTTGCTGGATCTACCCTTGCTTATCATCTTGCGCTTGCGAGTGTTGTCTAGGTCACGATGCTCGTCCTCTAGCATGAGGGCCTTGTTCACCAGGTCGAAGAAGGTACGACATTCGCAGATGATGAGCTGATACTGCAGGGTCTGTTGAAGTCCTTCCATGAAGCGTTCCTTCTTGGCATCCTCTGTGTTGACATCTTCAGGTGCATACCTTGACAGCAGGTTGAACTTCTGCAAGTAGTCCTAGACAAAGCCACTTCCTTGCTTCAGCGCTCGGATTCTCACTTCTTGATAGCCATGATCCCAGAAGGAATGTGGGTGGTGCGGAATCCTTCCTTGAAGTCATTCCAAGTGAACACACGCTCACCGTGCATGACCTTGAATCCATCCCACCAAGATCGGGCGGTACCTCCGAGGCAGTGAGAGGCATAAAGCACCTTCTCACGGTCCTCATTGCAATTGACCAGTGCAAGCAGGTCCTCGACGGTGCAGATCTAGTCGTCAGCATCTAGAGGTTCAACAGTCTTGGTGAAGCTTGTGGGCGAATTCCTCATGAACTCAGACAGAGTGGAGCGGCCATTGCCGTTCCTGCCTTGCTGCTGGTTGTTCACAAGGACCTGAGCCATCTGCTGAATGGCAGCATTGTTGGCTTGGCGCTCCTCCCGAAGAACTTGGAGAAATTGATCTATGGTCATGTTCTTCGGTGGAGGTGGTGGCGGGGGAAAGTCACCTTGTGGCTGCTCCTGGTGTCATCCAGCGTGAGCAGCCCCACCAGCTCCCTGTTGCTGGCTTGAGTTGTCGGCTTCAGGGTTGGCGAAGGAGCTAGTGCGGGTAGCAGTCACCATCTTGTTTGGAGCAGCCAAGTCAAACAAGTGGGACAAACGAGAGGAAAAGCAACAATGGAAAAGCACGCCTAAGGGGGTTGGTCGAGTGCAAGTGTGTTGAAGCAAAGGTCGAAGGACCAACACATACATTAAGATGAGATAGACAATGGAGTCTCTTACATGTTGCCTAAGGCAAAAGAGCGACGTTCATCGGAACACAAACAATAAAACAATCAACAAGCACACATGGTTTCATATGAACCATTACACGAACTTGACTTCGCATGAGGGGTACATGAATGATCCTACCCCAGGGCTTCTCGGACTCAGGTGGTGGAGTGCTCGGTCTCGTAGTCACGCTCATCTGGGTCTTCCTCCTGTTCATCATCTAAACGGGCATCATTCCCGATTGAAGGGGTCAGGGAGCGAGGAGGTCCATCCTGATGACGCTTTGCTGGCGGGTCGGTGAAGAGCTCACGGTACTCCTTCGCTCTCATGCGATGACGACGTGTAGGTGCATCCCTAGCTGGGGGTACTCCTCTATAAGCGACAACTGGTCGTCCTTCGGGGGCTCCATCGTTCTTGATCTTGTCTGGTTTCGTCTTGGCTTGTCGATGTAGCTCTCGGGTGTGGTGAAGTTCCTTATGGAGCTTCACGGACTCCTTAATCAGTGGTGAGCCAGACTATCGGCGGAGGCTGAAGTAGGTCCGAAAAATGAGTTGTGTGCCATCCTCCTGGGTCACAACCAGTGTCCAACTCTCGCCAAAATCATCCTTTCTAAAGGGAAGGTAGCGAGTAGCCGGCTCATCAGCCCTCTCTAGAATGATTTCTCGTAGGTGCAGAAGTGCCTTGCGTGCAGCTGACTCGACTGCGAGTATCATGGTATCCATCCGAGGTCCTTCAAAGAACCAACTGGTCGGGGAGTCGCTCGCCTTCACGACCACATCCACATGGTACTCCTTCGTTACGGCATCGACCCTGTGCTCGCCGTAGAGGAAAATGGGTGGTTGGGGAAACTGACACTTCTCCAGGGTATCCCCAAGGAGTAGTGGAAAGCCGGATGTCAGGAAGGCTTCGGGTACGATGGCCATCTACAAAGGTTTGAAGGGAGGAGAGTCAGCAAAGTGTTGTGTGAAGAATAGAAGAGGTAAATAGTACATAATTCCTAAGTATAGGTGCTAGGTCTAGTTTTGAAAGCGGTTTTATCCTAACTAACGTCCATGCTAACTAAGGGCTTCCTATAGTCAGGATGGCTCTGTTACCAGCTCTGTGTGGACCCCCAACGCATAAGTCATGATCATCGAATGCACGTGTACAGTGATCCCAGAGATCAATGCTCACTGAACACATAGAAGATGAATAACAAGATTCTTACATCCACATTTAGAATCTTACACAAATGAAGACCATGAAGGTCTGGTCTTACAGAGATAGGGCCACAAGGGTCAAACACTTAAACAGAAGAAGCAGGGGAAATCTTGATTGAAAGCGTGAACCCATTGCCATCTGCCTTAAACTTACAGGCATTCTGACTAGGAAGCATCCTAGTTCGCATGTTCGTCACCAACGAACTCTTCAACGTACTTCTGCTCTTCCATGTCTGGCCAATTAAATAACTAGTGGCAAGCCAATGAGTACTTTCAATGTACTCACAAGCAACCCAAGTTGTGGAACAAGTAACAATGATGCATGATATAGCACTAAGTAGGTAATTTGTGGAATAGCTAATTTTGAATGTAATGACATGATCAAGTAACTAGGTAAGCATGCATCAACAGTTGGCAGATACCCATGTGAACAAGTTACAAATATCATCATAAGCACGGGTTGAACATCTCATGTTCAATCATCACATCAAATCTTCCGACTTGCCTCAAGTGTCATGTTTGTGACATCCACACACCCACACACACGAAATTTTTGCGAAAACATCCGGAAGTAGTTTAAGAAGGACCTCCAATTGTCCATGCCCGCGGACACGGCTATTCGAATAGCTTTACACTCTGCAGAGGTTGCACACTTTACCCACAATCCTCGGTGAAGTTCCGTGTCATCCACGACTCGCGGTATATGACATACCCGAGGTAAGCACCCGAATAATGCCTTTCCCCTGGCGATACTAAACAAAGAGTCCACTCGATTGGTACCCATCCCACATGCTGTACATCACTCATAGCATCCATGCGCATGATCGTCCATACCGGCACGACCCCGTATCGAGAGAGACCATGGCACTCCCACCACTAGTAATGCGGGCTCCTTGCCAGTACCCACCAAAGTAATCAACAGAGCCCCGTCCCATAAGGGGTATCGTGGTTGCGCATGTAAGGTTGGGATGGCCAGAAAACCTTAAAACTCTCCATTTTCGAAATCACTCCCTCAACTTGTTCTGGTACACCACTTGTTTCTCAAGTGGCCAACCAACTCATCATCATCTCCCTCGGGCATTAGTGGCACCCGAAAGGGTTTTCGAAAAGTCTTTGAAATCATCTCTTTTTTTCCATAACCATGCATAAACCCGATCCCACTTGCATAGCATCTACTAGCATCCTATCTACACCCACCCGCATAACCCTCATAAGTTGGTAGGGTCATGCACGATGCAAGTGTCAACGGTAAAAGTGTCGGAAGCAACCCACTGAAGTGGTCACTGCCCCACATGATCAAGTATATCGAAAGTAAAGTGCTATATGACATGCAATGAAAATGGTTTCTTAACATGGTCAAAGCGCTGCTTGCCTGGCTCAACAAAGTCTTCGGGGTCTTCGAAATCTTTGGGTCCAACTCCCTCGTCAATAGCGCAATCTATCGTCGCGATAAATAATGATAATAATAAGCATCACACAAAAACAGAGCACACAAAGCTATTATTAAAATGCTACCCTACTCTAACAAATACTAAAAACTATACTAAAAATATTTGTTTAAGGTTTTGCTATGAAAAACATTTTTTGAAAACTATTTAACAGAGGCAAAAGGTGCCAAAAATAGTTTTTAAAATAAAACAGTGCATAACATATTTTCAGAATATTTTACAAATGCCACTATTAAATTCTACATAATATTTCAAGATTTTTGGTGGAAGAACATTGGGCATTGGATTTCTTTTTTGATCTATGGATTTTTTGGAAGTTATCATAGAATTGAAAAAGGAAAAAGGGGCACTAAGCCCGGGCCAGAGTCGGCTAGCTGCTGGGCCGGCCTAGAGGCCAACCAGGCCGGGCATGCTGGCGCCCCCGCGTGCGTCAAGTTCCAAACCTGATGGGCGGGGCCCAGTGGCCAGCGAGAGAGAGAGCGCGGGAGGGGGATGTGAGGCCGACAGGTGGGCCCCCCTGTGGGATCCTTCTCCCATCTTGGGGCAAAGAGGAGAGAACCTCACCGGTGGCGATGTAGGGCAGGGCGATGGTTGTCGAACGTGGGGTTGGGCTCAGGGTTGAGCCGCCGGTCCCCTGGGGGTCGAAGGAGCGTTGGAGGTCGCCGGAGTCGCCGGCGGCGAGCACCCGAGGTGGAGGAGCTTCGGGTGGACGACGCGTCGATCACCCTGCGCGTCAAACAAAGGGGGAAAAGGAGGGCAATGGGTCTGGGAGTCGAGGGGAACCCAATGGGACAGGAATGAGGGCTAGAGAGGGGAGGTACCTAAAGATTGACTGTGGTGGCGCCGCGGCGGAGCTTCGGCTGATCTCGTGCACGGGCCTCGGGGAGGACGAGCTAGTGGCCCAGGGCCGCTCTGGTGGAGAAGGAGGGTCAGCAGAGGGAAGGAGAGTCCTTGTGTGGCTTAAATAGCCAGCCCCCGGTCCACCGTGGACGCGTGCACAGGCGACGATGCATGCGGGGGCTACAGGCCTTGGGGTCCTACAGAGATGGGTCAGGGGTGCTCCTGGGCGTTGCCTAGGATCAGCAGGAGGGGGAGAGAGGGCAGAGGTAGGCCCTAGTGCCCGCGCGTGTGAGATCACGCATTGGCTGGCTCGAGCGGCATCGGGCATCCGCGAGAGGGGGTCAGAGGAGGGAGAGAGAGGAGGGGGCCGACACTTTGGAGTGTTGCGGACGTAGAAGGAACCTCAAGGGACAGCTTCCCCTATCCCAAGGCTGTCGAGAACCCTCAGGATGCTCCTGCTACAGTGCGGCCATGCACTGTAGCGTGCTCCAGAGCATGCCTTTGGCATGCCATGGCATGCTTGCGTGCTTTGGATGCGCCCCTACATGTCTACTAGTTCCTTGATGATCTGGAGATGCTCTAGGAGCTAGGGGAGGCTAGGGAGGAAAGAAATGGAGTGGGGAGAGGGTAGAAATGATGCTGTCATGGTGAAGCAGAGGGGTATATGTGGGTTTTTCCCCACTTACCCAACGAACCTTGGCCAGGGAAAATTACTGGAGGTGAAAAGCAACCCTAGATAGATGTGGTAAAAGTTTGGAAGCAAGGGAAATAGTAAAAATGGTGAAAACACTAACTTTACCATTTCATGAGAAGGTGTTTGATGGATGTTTGGGCAAAATAAATTTACGCACTTACTGTGATACTTGACAACATCAAATGGTGGGTAAAAATGAGATGGATCACCAGATTTGAGCTCAAAGGAGCAAAGTTGACAATAGAAACTTTGTGAACCCTAGAAACCAACAGAATTAGGTTTCTGTAGATCCAGTTGTGCTAAGATAATCCCCTTGATGCACCACTTAGTGTAGCATCATTATTTGATAATTAGAACATGTCCACAAAGTTTGGGGCAAGGGAAGAAACTTCACAACGTAAAGTTGTTCAAATTTGAATCTGGCCAGGGAGGGTTTTGGGATGGTTGATGGCGAGGATATGTACCTAGGGTAGGGTCCTAGGCTAGGCCCACATACCCTACCTAAGGACACCATATGGGAGAACTTGAAGATCAAGCATGAACTTCCGAGTGGATCCTTGGAGACATTCAAAGTCACTCGATAGTAATCCACTCGGAGACTCCCGCGCTCACTCGGCAGTCGTGTGTCACTCGAAAGACGTCGCTTTCACTCGACACCAGAAGACCAGGACCCATCATCAAGAGCCCAACGGGCAGACGCTGGTTCAATGGTGATTAGTAGCTTTTATTATGTACGTTACCTGTAACGACAGACTTTAAACCCCACGACCAGGCCCTTAGATGCGGGATAATTATGAGGGGCAGCGAACTCTATATAAGCCGCCCCTCCCTTCCTGCACAAGGGTTCACAACCGTTGTAATCTCAACATTCCACACGACATAAAGCTCCCGAGCACTAAGACATGCATCTGTGTGTACACCCTCGCCGTCGCTAGGACTCTACCATCTCCCTTCGTACCCCTACCATCTATTGTCTGGCTCGTTCCCACGACAGTTGGCGCCCACTGTGGGGTGGACGTCGAAGCGACTTCCGGCGAGGTTGCGATTTTCATCCTTCGACATGTCTTCCAGCGGTGTTTTTGCTCTGGGCCACGAGATCCATTTCGGAGCGCTCACCTTCATCGCCGACGATTCGGCATGGCTCTAGGAGGCGCCCGCTTGCGACTGCGAATAGCGAGAGGGGCAGTCGCAAGCGGTCTGGCCACCCACGACTTCAGCGTTGGGTTGAACACGCAGTGGCGTGCCAAACTTCTCCGCAGATATCAGTGCTCAAGCCCGTCGAGTCCCTTCATGGCGGGTTCGAGTCGGATTCCGATCCGTCCGACGTGCCTTCCGAATGCGAAAGTTGCGATCCTGCAACGGAGGTCTTGATGGCAGGCTCTCATTAGAGTTCACCGCCTGGCTTCGGCCATGGCAAGCACGAGGCTGGAGGTCCGTCGAAAGAGCAGCCGCGTCGCGACGAGGAGGTTCTTCATACTCCCATCATCAGCGCGACTGCCGAGGTCCAAGCTTTGGCGGCCGCGCACGTTCGTCTAGAAGAGCTCTAGGCAGAGATTGACGAGCGCGCTCGCTAGCGCCCGCCACGCCCTAGTCGACGTCAACGACAAACGTTTCTGACTGGATCTCATGACGACGTTGAGGTATACTGAACTCCTATGCTAACTGTTGTTGCTGCTGCTAGGATAGCGGATTCCATTCAGCCGTCTCGGTTAGAGGCTAGTAGAGGGCTGTTATAGATGAGCACTGTTGGATGCAGCGCAGTGTCAGAATGCAGCAGTTTCTCAGTCCCGTAACAGGATATACATCAATTCACCCAAGGCGGAGACCGTTCAGTTGGCACACAACCCTGGATCGCCCTTGCGTGGTCGAGGCGGCGATTTTCTCGTAGGGCAAGACAGAGATCAGCATCACTGCGAAGACCACCGTCGAGTTCCCACTCCTCCGCGGAGTGGTCCGTACATGCCCCAGCGCCAGGATGACAGGCACTCCTTCGGTGATGAGCGGGACGCGGACTTTGACGCCCGCGCCTACCATGTCCAGAAGCAGATCGTGAAGAGCAGAGCCTATAGAGAAGGACACGATAGAGATGTTCCGAGTGGAAGCTCAGTTGTGGTGTCTGGTCCCGAGTGTTTTAGCAGAGCTATACGTTCTGTAGAGATTCCCCCCAACTTCAGAATGGCGGCGAGGATCGGAAAGTTTTCTGGTGAAACAAAGCCAGATACTTGGTTAGATGATTACCGAGTGGCTGTGCAGATTGGCGGCGGAAATGACAATGTTGCAATGAAGCACCTGCCCCTCATTTTGGGTGGTTCAGCTCGAGCTTGGTTGAATCATTTGGCTCCTTCCAGCATACATTGTTGGGAAGATCTTGCCCGAGTGTTTGTCCGGACCTTTGAGGGCACTTGCAAGCGCCCCACAGGTCTGGTCGACTTAGAACACTGCGTCTAGAAGCCCAATGAAACCTTAAGGGATTATATTCAGCAATGGTCCACCCTGCATCATACAGTGGAGAATGTATCAGAACACCAGGTTGTTGGTCCTTTCAAGGCCGGTGTGAGATACAGGGAGTTGTACCTAAAGTTCGGGCACACTGGTGATATTTCGCTCAGCAAGATGATGGAAATTGCCACTCGGTACGCCAATGGCGGGGAAGAAGACTGCCTCTGTAGCGTCAAAGGAAAAACAGTCGCCAACGAGTTTGGCGGCGACAACAATCAGAAACAGAAGTAAAAGGCTGAAGACCCGGCTCCGGCAGAGGCAGCGACACTAGTGACTTAGTCGAAGAACAAGGGCAAAGCAAAGGCTCAGTATGCCCCCAAGAGGGGGAAATGTCAGTCAAGAACTGATATCATGGATCAGCCGTGTGTTATTCACATGAGGAAAGACGCAGAAGGCAACCTGATTTTTCCCAAGCACACCACTCGACAGTGTCGAACACTTATCCAGCAATTCAAGGGAGACAAGTCGAGTGAAAAATCTCCTGAAAAGGGAGATGAAGATGAGGAAAAGAAACATTCCCGGATGTCACTACAACACTAGTGATCTTTACTGATGTTGAGAGCAAGAGTCGTCTAAAAGTCATCAATAGAGAAATCAACATGGCTGTGCCAGACACCCCCACCTACCTCAAATGGTCCCAATTTGTCATCACATTCGACTAGATAGACCATCCTGCTCGTGTGGCCACTCCCAGTCGGCAGGCCCTAGTAGTTGATCCGGTGGTGCAAGGGATTCGACTCAAAAGGTCTTCATGCACGGTGGCAGCGGCCTGAACATTCTTTATGTGGATACCCTGAAAGGGATGGGCATTTTGATGTCCTGTCTAAGCGAGAGCAACATGCAGTTTCATGGGGTCATCCCAGGAAAGAAGGCCAAGTCACTCGGCCAGATAGCATTGGATGTGACATTCGGAGATGACAAAAATTTCCGAAAAGAAAAGTTGACATTTAGAGTCGTGGATTTCAAGAGTGCTTACCATGCTATCTTGGGTCGACCCGCTTATGCATGTTTCATGGCCCGACCATGTTACATGTATCTCAAGTTGAAAATGCCAGGCCCTAAGGGCGTGATCACGGTCACTGGCAATCGACAGTGGGCCGAAGAGTGCGTCCAGCAAGGCTCCAAGATCATTGATCAACAGATGGCCATGGTCGAGCTCGAGGAGTACAAGAAAACCGCTGACCCTACTGAATTGCTCCGTGCAAAGAAGCCGGCTTCCGAGTCGGCATTTCCGTCGGCAAGGGAAGTGAAGAAGGTGAACATCCACCCAACGGATCCAACTGTTGCCCCGATGAATATGTCAACAACACTCGACAGTAAATAGGAAG
Source organism: Hordeum marinum (assembly GCA_022496015.1). Classification (NCBI taxonomy): domain Eukaryota; kingdom Viridiplantae; phylum Streptophyta; class Magnoliopsida; order Poales; family Poaceae; genus Hordeum; species Hordeum marinum. The sequence continues at coordinate 179,868,603 of CM039674.1, forward strand.
CCGACCTCATCCGGTTCCTCTGTGAGAACTGGGATATCTTTGCATGGAAGCCTATTGACATGCCAGGGATTCCCAGGGAGCTGGCTGAGCATCGTCTGCGAGTGGATCCGAAAGCCAAGCTCGTCAGGGAACATTTGCGTGGATCAGCGGCGAAAGAAACACAAGGCAATCGGAGAAAAAGTGGCCCGTCTCTTGCAAGCCAAGTTCATTCGGGAGATTTACCACTCCAAGTGGCTCTCGAATGTTGTGATAGTGCCAAAGAAAGATAAGTCGTTGCACATGTGCATTGACTTCAAAAATCTCAATAAGGTGTGCCCAAAAGTCCATTTTCTGCTACCCCGCATAGATCAAATTGTTGACTCGACAGTGGGGTGCGAGCGTTTATCGTTTTTGCATGCTTATTCTGGGTACCATTAGATCCGTCTGTATGGCCTAGATGAAATAAAGACAACCTTCATCACCCCATTCGGGTGCTTTTGCTACATCGCCATGCCTTTTGGTCTTAAGAATGCCGGTGCTACTTTTATGCACATGATTCAGAAATGTTTACTCGACCAGATCCCTCGGAATGTCGAGGTGTACATGGACGATATATTGGTCAAGTCCCACAAAGTTTCCGACCTGCTGGCTGAATTGGCCAAGACATTCGCCAATCTACGGCGATTTGACATAAAGATAATCCGGCCAAATGTACCTTCGGTGTCCTTGGCGGCAAGTTGCTCGGTTTTCTCGTTTCCGAGCGAGGAATTGACGTCAATCCCGAGGAGATAAGCGCCATTAACCGTATGAATACTCAAGTGCGAGTGCATGACGTTTAGAAGCTCACAGGTTGCTTGGCAGCATTGAGTCGATTCATTTCTCATCTTGGTGAGAAGGCTCTGCCCTTATATCAGTTGATGAAGAAGTCCGACACATTTGACTTGACTCCCGAAGCCGAAGCAGCGTTTGTTGAGCTCAAAGCCCTGCCCTCCACCCATCCGGTGCTTGCCGCTCCTGCCAGCAAAGAGCCCTTACTCGTGTACATCGCGACCACAAATGAGGTCGTCAGTAAGTGCTGACTGTCGAGTGAGAAGAGGAGGGTAAATCCTATAAAGTCCAGCAGCCAGTTTATTATGTCTCGGAAGTATTGTCCCCCTCAAAGTAAAGATATCCACACTATCAGAAGCTGGTGTATGGTATTTACATGTCATCAAAGAAGGTGGCACATTATTTCCAAGACCATTCGATCTCAGTCGTCAGTGATGCTTCTTTGTCCGAGATTTTCAATAATCGCGACGCATTAGGTCGACTGGATAAATGGGTAATTGAGCTTGGACACTTTGACATCAGATTCGAGGCCAAGAAAGCAATCAAGTCCCAAGCATTGGCAGATTTCATGGCCGAGTGAACTGAACAGCAACAACCCATCCAAGTTCACGCGGCCCATTGGACAATGTTCTTCGACGGCTCCAAAATGTTGAATGGGTCCGGTGCTGGTGTTGTCTTGATATCTCCTAGAGGCGACAAGCTCAGCTATGTCTTGCATATGCACTTTGACTCCTCCAACAATGAGGCAGAGTATGAAGCACTTTTGTATGGGTTGCGCATGGCTCTCTCACTCGACGTCAAGCGCCTGATGGTTTATGGCGACTCAGATTTGGTGGTGAATCAAGTGATGAAAGAATGGGATGTTAGAAACCCTGCTATGACTGGATACTACAATGGGGTCCGGAAGTTGGAGAAGAAATTTGAAGGCTTGGAACTTCATCATGTTCCCCAACTGAAAAATCAAGCGGCCGATGAGTTGTCCAAGATTGGTTCCACTCAAGAGCCTATCCCCTACGGTGTGTTTCTAGATCACTTGCACAATCCTTCTGTTTAAGAGGATCCATTCACCGAAGAGCCCCCACAAGCTTTGAGCTCCTTTGACTCGACTGAAGTTGATGTTCCTGCTGTGATTGACCTGGTCATGGAGATTATGGTTATCATTCCCCACTGGACAATGCCATACATTGCCTATATCCTCAGAAAAGAGCTCCCTAAAGATGAAGCAGAGGTTCGACAGATTGTGCGTAGGTCCAAGGCTTTCACTATGATGGGAGATCAGCTATTTAGAGAGAGTTTGACTGGTGTCAGCCAGCGCTACATTTCCCCCGAGGAAGGTCTAATGATTCTAGATGAAATTCACTCGGAACTTGTGGCCACCACGCATCTTCGAGGGCAATTGTCGCTAAAGCATACCAAGCTTGTTTTCACTGGCCATGAGCTAATGAGATGGCTAAGGACATCATTGATCACTGCGAGGGTTGCCAGTTCTATGTGAATCTGTCGCACAAGCCATCATCTGCTCTGAAGACAATTCCGCTCGCCTGGCCGTTTGCGGTTTGGGGACTTGACATGGTTGGTCCCTTCCGAACCGGAAAAGGAGGATTCACCCACCTGTTGGTAGCAGTCGACAAATTCACCAAGTGGATTGAATCCAAGACCATCAAGAAGCTGAATTCCCATACGGCGGTCACGTTCATGAGGGAGATCATTATCCGATAGGGCATTCCGCACAACTTCCTAACGCACAACGGCACTAATTTTGACTTGAAAGAATTCAGGAGATTCTGTAACTCCCAAGGCATCCGAGTGGATTATGCTTCTGTTGCGCATCCTCAAACCAATGGGCAAGTTGAGCGGGCTAATGGTGTCATTGTACAAGGTCTGAAGCCTCGTCTCATGCACGATTTGGATCATGTCACTGATGCATGGGTAACTAAGCTGCCGTTTGTTTAATGGGGATTGAGGACAATGCCTAATCGGTCGACTAGACGAACCCCTTTCTTCCTTGTCTATGGCGCTAAAGCCATGCTGTCGAGTGACTTGGCCCACAAATCTCCTCGAGTGGAGCTATATTCTGAGGCTGAAGCTGAACAGGCCAGACAAGAGGGGGTAGATCTTCTGGAGGAGGAGCGAGAGATGGCTCTGATCCGGACAACTGCCCATCAGCAAGACCTATGGCGCTTCCATGCAAGGAATGTCAAGAGTCGAGCGTTCCATGAACGAGATTTGGTGCTCCGAGTGAATCAACACCAACCTCACAAGCTTGCTCCTGCGTGGGAAGGCCCTTTTGTCGTAACTAAGGTGCTAAACAATGGAACCTATTAATTGTATAATCTCATGAAAGAGATAGATGAGCCACGAGCCTGGAATGCAGATCTGCTCCAGTGTTTTTACACTTGAGACAAGAGTTTACTGATGTAATAAAAGTACTTCATCAATGCAATTCACGTTTCTGTGATAAATACTTCGTCGATTCCAACCGTGCAGTTACATTTTTGGGGATACTCCGACTGATGAGCAATCCTCACACTCGGGGGCTTAGCTGTGAAACATGTTTCGCCTAAGTTAAAAACCTCGTCGAGTGGATAGTAATCCATTCACTCGACAACTTAGCTGCGACTCGACATTCGCCTAAGTTCAAAAATACTCCGAGTGATGAGCAATCCTCACACTTGGGGGCTTAGCTGCAAAACACGTTTTGCCTAAGTTAAAATCCTCGTCGAGTGGATAGTAATCCATTCACTCGACAACTTAGCTACAAATCGACATTCGCCTAAGATCAAAAATACTCCGAGTGATGAGCAATCCTCATGCTCGGGGACTTAGCTGGGAAACACGTTTCGCCTAAGTTAAGAACCTCGTCGGGTGGTTAGTACTCCATTCACTCGACAACTTAGCTGCGAATCGACATTCACCTAAGATCGAAAATACTCTGAGTGATGAGCAATCCTCACGCTCGGGGACTTAGCTATGAAACACGTTTCTCCTAAGTTAAAAACCTCGTCAGGTGGATAGTAATCCATTCACTCGACAACTTAGCTATAAATCGACATTCGCCTAAGATCGAAAATACTCCGAGTGATGAGCAATCCTCACACTCGGGGGCTTTTCTGCGAAACACGTTTCGCCTAAGTTAAAACCCTCGTCGGGTGGATAGTAATCCATTCACTTGACAACTTAGCTGCGAATCGACATTCGCCTAAGTTCAAAAATACTCCGAGTGATGAGCGATCCTCACACTAGGGGGCTTAGCTGCGAAACACGTTTCGCCTAAGTTAAAAACCTCGTCGAGTGGATAGTAATCCATTCACTCGACAACTTAGCACTGAATCGACATTCGCCTAAGTTCAAAAATACTCTGAGTGATAAGCAATCCTCACGCTCGGGGACTTAGCTGCGAAACACGTTTCGTCTAAGTTAAAAACCTCGTCAGGTGGATAGTAATCCATTCACTCGACAGCTTAGCTGTGAATCGACATTCACATAAGATCAAAAATTCTCCGAGTGATGAGTAATCCTCACACTCAGAGGCTTAGCTGCGAAATCACTTTGCCTAAGTTAAAAACAAAATCAGTCGAACAAATGATTGAAAGTAAAAGCACGAGTAAAATCCGAAAGGTAAAACCGCGGATAAACGTCTTGTGTAGAAGCAAATGTGCTCAGGCCTAAGGCCTGAATGAAGTTTTAAGGGATACAGCTCCACTTGGCATACCAGGCAAATTTAACTGTTTTTTCCAAAGACCCAAGTTTTTTAAGCAGGGGACAGACTAGCGGGCTCGACGAAAGTGTCCAGGTTGATGCCGTCGGCAATTCTGGTAGCTGCCTCGATGAAGGTTTCCATGAAGTCCTCAAACTGGAGTTTCTTCGTGTTTACCACCTGGAGCTCCTTCAGCTTCTCCTCCCTCACGTCCCTACAATGGACCCTGACGAGTGACATCGCCACATCAGCCCTGCAGCGAGCAGCAGATTTTTTCCAAGATTGCACTCGACTGGGAAGTTCATTCAGGCGTGCCATCATGGAGTCGAGGTCGAGATGAAGAGTGTCCTCAGACCATAGCTCCTTATCGACTCTTTCCATGGCCGATTCCAGTCGAGTGATGTATGCCCGGGCACCCTGGAGCCGAAAGTTGGGCCGCAGCATGTTCACCGCCACCGCATAAGCAACCGGCGACTTGGTAGGGTCAAGCAAGGGCTCAATCTCTTTTGTTTCCTTTTCAAAGTCCTGGCAGAATTCTGTTGAAGAAGGGGAAATAGGAAGAGAATCGGTGAACTGTGACCCTCAATTTTTTTGCAAATATCAGTCGACAAGAAATACTCACCGTCGAGCAGAAGATACATCTTCCTTGAGAATTCGCCCAGATGCCTCTCCAGGCCATTACCCCTATTGGTTAGTTGCTCGGCCTTCTTGACAAGGTCTACACACTCCTACTTCAGCTTGGTGTTCTTGTCTTCCAGCTCCTTGGCAGCCGCCAGCTTTCGTTTCGCGGCTTCGGTCTTCTCGTTAGCCGCTCATTGAGCGTCAACAAGTGCCTTGTCCTTCTCCTCCAGTGCCTTCTTCATGGAATCTAAAGAAATAACATTGTTGAGTCGCGCTCGGAGTTGACGGTTTTCATTGCGTACGTCTGTTCGAGTGAGAGCACTCGGTTCAAAACATAAAAAGTGAAGAGGAGAATGCAGAAGATCAGGGGTAATTACCTCCCAAAGTATTCACCTCAGCACGCACTCGCTCTAGAGCATTGTTCGAGACCGCAAGATCGACTTGCAGCCGGTTCCCTTAGTCCTCCACGTCCTTATACTCCACCCCAAGTTCACAAGCCCTCTACAATCAACATAAGACATAAATTCAATCGGCGAGTGATGCTTGGGATAGTCGACTAGGTATCGAACGCCAGCGGATGACTATCTTAGAAGAATTCAAGGAGAAAGTCCACTGAACATGTCAAGTGGCTCCAGCGCTCCGCGCGCCATAAACAAATTCAAAAGCTATCTCTATTAAGACCCCTGCCGATGCAAGTACTCAATAGTGGTCTCGGGGACTACACCCAGTGGGTGTGCTATGAGCGCACCCACTGAGACGGCTAACTCTCGATCCGTCGCGCAACTCGTCAGAAAATACACTCGACATGTCGAGTGACCCTAGTACCACGCGTACGACAAGTTTTCAAGCCTATTGTTTATCGTCTGCGATGAACAGTAGCCTCAGGGACTACACCCAGTGGGTGCACTTAGCGTGCCCCCGCCGGTTATTAAAACATTCGACAAGGCCAGCCCTGTCACGACAGTCAACCCGTCGAGTTACGTGCCTCCCTACTCTATGAGGTATAGTCTATCCTCATGCATTTTCATATCACGGTTTGCCAATAATATCCATGATACCTGCAAGGTAGCTACGGAGTGGTGTGATTCAAGGCGAAGTGTATCCTATATGCAATAGACTCTAGGACCCCTGCGGATGCAAGCACTCGACAACGGTCTCAGGGACTACACCCAGTGGGTGCACTAAGAGCGCCCCCACTGAGACGGTTAACTCTCAATCCGTCCAGAAACTCATCAGAAAATACACTCGACATGTCGAGTGACCCTAGTACCACACGTCCTATCAATCCCAGTCCTACTCTTCTACTATCCGGTCTAGTCGAGTGGAGAAAGTTCAAACATTCTACAACAATCACCCAGTGGGTGTACAGTAGCTAAGAGAATACAGGAATTCCATGGACAATGCACTTACAATCGAACTTACTCAAACATTGGTACAGAGGGCTGCACTGACGTCAAAAGCCAGTTTGTTGGCCTCGAATGCCTCCTTGGTTCTCAGCATGAGCTGCTCCGCCTAAATCATGGCTTCCTTCGCAGCTCCGGTTGGATCTTCCGGTGTTCGATGCAGAGAGAAGGACGTCACGGGTGGGGTTTGTTGGGACCTCGATCCTAAGTCATAAGAATCCAAACTATAACATATCACATCACTTTGCGGCCTCACGCACGGTAAGTTCCACGACTGCAGCCTTACCTTAGCCAGGACCGTTTGCGTCTTTTGGCTCACGTATCTGAACATGTCGCTAGCAATCAAACGACAGAGAACCCGGGCCGACAAAACTAGTCATAGAACCCAAGTGGCACATCCGTACGGCAACAGGCATACATAACCCAGCAATGCAGGTGTCGGCCTCAAGCGTGTGTAGATGAGTCATAGCAAGCTACAGGGACTCCATTACATCGTCAGACATGAATGCCATCACTGCACGTAGACGAGTCGTAGCAGGCTACAGGGACTCCAGTACACTACGAGACATTTCCCCGAAGGGACAGACACAGCAAAAAAAGAAGGATACATTGTAACATCCCAAAATTCCATTTTGGAATGTTATGAATATAGCTATGCATCTATTATCATCATTGCTTGATTGTATGAACTAGTTGAAATGCCTCTTCTGGTTTTCAGAAAGTCCCCTTCTACTTTTCCCTATGTTGCTTCCTCTATTTAAAATTTTTGGTTAAAAGTTCAAATAAGAGAGGAGGAACATGACACTCCACACCAGGGTCTAATTGGTGAATTATTTGAACAAAAATAACCAGGAGTTATTTTGAAAATATTTGCAAAAAGGGTTTAAAAACAATTAGGACATTTCTGAAATAATATTTTTTTCAAAGTGTTCAAATGACAGAATAGAAATGTTCATTAAATAGCATTTATTATTCTGTTAATTTTGATATATAATACCCCTATATTTACAAACGATTTGAATGCTTTAAAAGCTTTTGAATGTCTCCGGAAATTATTAAAAAGAAACGGTAACCGTTTCCGGTATTAAACGGGCCGGCCCACCGGCTTTAAAAGCCGAAACCGTTACCGGTCGGCCGACCGAGCGCAGTAATGCTCCCGCTCTCTCACTGACACCGGGTCCCACCCCGTCCGACCGTTGCCCCGGAACGGTCATCGTCTTCACTCCCCGCGCTCGCCGGATCCGACGCCGGCCGTTACTCCCCCTCACCGGATCTCTCCCCTCTCTCCTCCCCGCACCCCCCCGAGCGCCTATATAAGAGCCCCACGGCCCCGCATCCATTCCCCCCCCGAGCCCCCTTCTCTCTCTCGCCGAGACGCCGTCGATTGCTCGTCGGAGTTCCACCACCACCGGAAGTCGCCGTCGATCGTAGCCACCACCTCCGACCATCATTCGCCACGCCGTCGCCACCAATCGCCTCCGGAGGACCGTCCCCGTCGCCAGGACCACTTCCCCGTCCTCCCCGACCACCGGAACACCTCGCCGTCGCAATCGCCGCTACCGGACTCGCCGGAGTACCCCGACGCCGGCAACCTCCCTCCGTAAGCCCCCTCGACCGTCCGATCCAAATCCCACGGTCCAGATTAGAACGAACTTAAGTCCGAACCGTTTTCTTCTACCGAACGGTCGCCCGCTCTAATTCACCTACCGAACGCCCCCCTTAGCCAATCGGATCGCGCCACGTAGCCCCCTGACCGACGCAAACTTTTTTTCATTTTCTGTTTTGTTTTAATTAACAGAATGTTTTCCAATTTTGTTTTGCTTATATCTTTTAATCTGTTTAGAGTTTTGAGTTGATTCTTTTTGCAATAGCTCACAATTTTCATGTAGTTTCACCCTGTACTTTTAAATTTCAAATTTGAACTATGAAATTTGAATTGAATCAAATTTGCTTAAAATCTTCAAATCTGAATAACTAGAGTTTGAAAATAGATTTTGATATGAATCTTTTTGCTACTGTTTGGTATTAGTTAGGACTATCTTCAGGTATAGTTTGAGGATTTTCATGATATATTTGATTACTGTTTTACCCAAAAAACAGAATCTGCTTATTATTATAATATAGTTTTATAAACTTAATTTTGATTAGTTTGATTTAGAATTTGGTTTTATTTGTTTATTAGGTTCTGTTAGTAAACATTTAGTGTTTTCACTTACTGTTAATAAAAATATAAATTTGCCTAGTTTAATTTTATTTAACATAGGAATCAAAATTTCTTTTCAATTAGGCTTAATTTGACTAAAACAACTAACTAGTAATAGTTTGTTTTCAAACAAAGTTTTCTATATTTTGTTTCTGTTTTCTAAGACAGATTTAATAGTAAATTATTTTTTTTCTGTCAAGAACATGTTTTGTTAACAAATTATAAGTTTAGTTTTACATTCTTTTGTTAATATAACTATAGTTGATTCATATAGTGTTTATCAAAACTTGTATAAACTTCACTAAACTTTTCCCAACAAGCTTAAATTGATTATTCTGTTTATTAATAAAATATTCTATTGTTTTCCTTGTTGTCAACAATTGTTTTGCTAATTCAAAATAGTTTTATTATGTAGTAGTGTTTTCATCATCCCCTTTGGAAAAAACAAAACTTTGTGTGTTTTACTTGCTAGAGACTTTTGTGCATTGTTTGCCTTGTTTGTTTAGTACTTCTTTGCTGAATGTTATGAGTACTTATTTTGGTTGTATGCTTATTTAAGTGCATTGTTTGTTTCGTTAGATTATCCGGAGTGCGAAACTTGTTACCTAGAGTTACTCAAGTACGAAGATCATCAATCAGGCAAGTCACTTTGATCATGTTTTACCCATGTTTTATATGCATTAGTTCTACCATCTCCCCAGTTGCATGCAAGATAGGTTAGTTGGAAACTTGGTTACATAGTAGTAGTATCATGTGGTAGATACCCCTCTCAACCCCTTTGACAACATTGGCCCCGGGAAACGTTGTTTTACCTTTTGCTATGCTATTAGTAGACGGGGTTGGTTGTGTGATTCATGAGAGTTGAGAGAGTTAATAATTTCAAGACCTACATAATGATCAAGATTTCAATACTCCAAGTTTTCAACATACCTCTGGGTGGATGATGGTTGAACGGCGCCCTGGAGAAACCAGTGGTTAGCCTAGGTGATGCTGGAGGTGGCCAGTATTCACGCGGAAAGGTCCACCCAGGCACAAAGGGATGGATGGGTGCTTCAAGACCCAAGGCTTACCTGCACAGCCACAAGTCATTATGGGCTCTGGCTTGGTTGGATATCGTGGTGACCCTGGACAGGCGGTGCTACGAGAGGTAGAAGAACGGTAGGAAAGGATGGGCATCGTCAGAGTCGCAGGGAAACCCTTTGGAAGACCATGTTTTGGTCATCCGTTTCTCAAACACCCTGAAGTGCGAGAAATCAAACGGAGGCGACCAAATCTTGTGGGGAACGTGTGCAAAAACTCTGCAGAGTACTTAAACCTAATCGATTAGCCGTGTCCACGGTTATGGACGACTTGAGCCAAAGGGATTGGAACTTCCGGAACTCTCAACACAAATAATATGATGATGTGGGAATTTAATAATTTTGGGTATGAGAATTGGTTGATGGAACCATCTCATTAATCAACCAACTTAGTAATGCTTTGCTTAGCCCTTTTTCTAGATGTAGGAAAAATTGGCTTTACGCAAAACTTACCACCCCACCTGCCATATAAGCATATAGACTAGCTGATTATTTTCACCCCTCTCTTGTGACTTTGCCGGCATACTCCATATGCTGACCTACACGGCTGCAACGTATCATGTTGCAGAGTATTTTTCCGACCAGGAGTGAGGACACGTTCTATGCTCAGTGAGATGCCCTTGGAGTCGGATGGACTCATCTACCTTCGACGCTTCCGCAAGATTTAGATATTCTCATGAGTTGGCCTTTGGCCACTTTATTGTAATTTTTATCGTAATAAAGAACTCGATATGAGATTTCGATTAATATAATGCTGTGTGATTTACCTTTGATATATACATTGATGTACCGTGTGTGTACCAGCATGATCTTGGGATGGTACGGAAACACCGGAGACTTGACCTTCCAGGTCGGGTCGTTACAGAAATGGTATCAGAGCACACGCTGACCGTAGGACGTAACCTCTAGGATTGGAAAGCCTTAGGATTGTTTCTCTTTGTCTTTAAATATCTTATACTCTCATCTATTCGTTTCTGACTCCTCTCCGATTATTTCAAAATTTATAGATGGCCACCTTCATCCCAGTGTTGATCACAGAGTTTTGCCAGCCTGACGCAACGATGCCCTTTGGTAAGGAGCTGATGAGGATCGTCAAGGACATAAGGATTGCTTTGCCGAGCATCACCGGGATTCCTATCATGTCATTTCCCCAAGATGGACGCTACAGGATCGAGGTGCATATTCCAGGGAAGACCTTTGGGAATCGGAAGGAACCCATAGATCTCAAGTTCGTGGCACCCAGTTGGATACTTGGAAGAGACATGGCCATTCATCGTGCCCTTGGACGTATCCAGGAGGAATACAGAGGTGGAACCATTTCACCAGGACTCAGCATGGTTTGCCGCAGAGATGCCCATGGCAACATCATCACCAATCCCACTGCAGACACCAATATCTCCTATATCCAGACCTTGGAGACTCACATCAGGACTCTGGAGCTTCGAGTTCGTGCTGACACGAAGACTATCAAGAATCTGATGAATCGTGAGCTGGACCTTGAAGCTGATCTGCGAGAGGCCAACTATGAACACGAGCATGAAGTGAAGGACTTCTTAGAGAGGATTGATGAGCAGAATGCACGCATCGCCACTCTGGAGGAGCATCTAGACATGGGAGAAAACCTTCACCCCGAAGGAGACATGGCACCCTTCATCAGCGACGATGAAGACTATGAGGAAAGCACCACCGGAGGACCTACGACTATGCACTTTTGAGGAGAACATTAGTTATGCCCTCCAATGTATCTTTATTTTAGTCGTTAAAGCGTAGGTCGATGTTTAGTTGTCTGAGATTTGTATTTTCCGATGTTTGACATTGATTGAATAAATGAATGAGTGTTTCGTGTGATATGTTTGTTGCATTGCATATGGGTAGTGAATTTCTTCCAGACCCTTGTTCTATTCTAATTCTCATCCCTCTGAAAACAGCAAGATGCCTCCACGACGTGAGACCGATTTCACTTTTCCACCGGAACTCACCCAACTCCTTCAGCAACAGAATGCACTGATGCAACTATTGATTCAGAATCAGACCAACAACCAGAACAACAACAACAACCACCATCCACCCCAGACTGACAATCTCACCCGTTTTCTGAGGTTGAACCCTCCAACTTTCTCCAGCAGCACTGAGCCCATTGTGGCAGATGACTGGCTCCGCAAGATGGAGAGAGAACTTGTCACCGCTGGATGCACTGACGCTGAGAAAGTGCGATTTGCCGCACATCAACTGGAAGGACCAGCAGCATCATGGTGGGAGAATTATACCACCACTTATCCTATTGCAGATGTGACTTGGGAGCAGTTCAAGCTTGCTTTCCGCACCGCTCATGTTTCAGCTGGAGCCATGAGTTTAAAGAAGCGCGAGTTTCGCAACTTGCGCCAGGGTAATCGTTCCGTGGCCCAATATGTGGACGACTTCAACACATTGTCACGTTATGCCCCAGGAGATGTGGCCGATGATGCGGCCAAGCAAGAAAAGTTTCTGGAAGGACTCAATGATGAGTTGAGCATACAGCTGGTAGTGGCTAATTTCAACAACTACCAAGAGCTGGTGGATAAGGCACTTATTCTGGAAGGTAAACAGCAGCAGATTGAGAACCGCAAGCGGAAGTACACTCAGGGGAAGTTCAACTCTGGAGCTCATCAGAAGCCTCGTTACTCCCCGTACTCCGGGAATACCGGATCAGGAAATGGTAAGTTTGGAAAGCACACTCATACTGTGCACAACCATGGAGGTCACCATCATGGAGGAAATGGGAATAACCGTCTCAACCATGGTAACTTCAAGAGTGACAATGGGAATGGGAACAACAACCAGCACCGTCAAGTTCCTGCTCAGAAGGATCTGAGTCACATTACCTGTTTCAAGTGCCAGAAGACAGGGCACTATGCTACTGAGTGTCCCCAGAGTAAGCAAGGCACTGGAAACGGCACTAACAACGGCAACTCCACAGCCAAGAAGCCCAATCCGTTTCCCCGTGCTCACGTGAATCACATCAACGTGGAAGAAGTCTATGATCAGCCCGAGACTGTGGTTGGTAAGTTTTTATTGCATTCACGTCCTGTTACAGTACTTTTTGATTCGGGTGCAACTCATTCATTCATATCAAGGGTAGTTGTGGATAAGTATGGTTTGCCCACCAAAACCCTTAGTCAGCCAATTCAGGTTAGTTCTCCAGGAGGTATGATGATGGCAGGGATAGGATGCCATGCCTTGAAACTCAATATAGGGAACCATGTTTTTTCCACCGACCTCATCGTCTTAGAGTCACACGGATTGGATGTAATCCTAGGCATGGATTGGATGACCAAGTATGAAGGAAATCTTGATTGCCCTAGCAAGTCTGTTTCACTCACCACCCCGGAGAACAAGAGGATTAAGTATGTATCCCGACGCACACGTATGAGTGCTCGGTTAAATTCTCTCACAGGAGTTGTTCAGGAGGAAGTACCTGTGGTAAAAGAATTTCCAGATGTATTTCCGGAAGAATTACCAGGAATGCCACCAGATAGGGAGATTGAGTTCTTAATAGAGCTACAGCCAGGGACAGCCCCAATTTCCAAGAGACCCTATCGGATGCCCGCAAATGATCTGTTGGAAATCAAGAAGCAAATTAAGGAGTTATTGGACAAAGGTTATATTCGCCCAAGTTCTTCACCTTGGGGAGCCCCAGTTCTTTTGGTGGAGAAGAAGGATAAATCTTTGAGAATGGTAGTGGACTATCGTGCCTTGAACGAGGTGACTATCAAGAACAAGTACCCTCTACCGATGATTAATGATTTGTTTGATCAGCTCGTAGGAGCCAAAGTATTCTCCAAGATCGATCTTCGATCAGGGTATCACCAGTTGAAAATTCGTGAACAGGATATACCCAAAACAGCTTTCACCACGAGGTATGGCTTGTATGAGTATACGGTCATGTCTTTTGGATTGACTAATGCTCCTGCCTACTTCATGAATTTGATGAACAAAGTATTCATGGAATACCTAGACAAGTTTGTTGTGGTGTTCATCGATGACATTCTGATATTCTCCAAGAACGAGGAAGAGCATAAGCAACATTTGCGTTTAGTTCTGGAAAAGCTAAGAGAGCATCAGTTATATGCCAAGTTCAGCAAATGTGAATTTTGGTTGACGGAAGTCGGATTCCTTGGACATGTTATTTCCGGAGAAGGAATAGCCGTAGACCCCGCTAAGGTTGAAGCCGTCACCGAGTGGAAGTCACCCACCTCAGTTAAGGAGATCCGCAGTTTCCTTGGACTTGCTGGATATTACCGGAGGTTCATTGAAAATTTCTCCAAGGTTGCCAAGCCCATGACAGAGTTGTTGAAGAAAGAATCCAAGTATGTTTGGACTGTGGAATGTGAAGCCAGTTTCCGGGAGTTGAAGGAACGTTTGGTCACAGCCCCAGTGTTGATCTTGCCCGATATTCGGAAGGATTTCCAGGTTTATTGTGATGCTTCACGTCAAGGACTTGGAGGAGTACTTATGCAGGATGGAAAAGTTGTAGCCTATGCTTCCAGACAGCTACGACCTCATGAGTTGAATTATGCCACGCATGACTTGGAGCTAGCAGCCGTAGTGCACGCACTCAAGACTTGGAGACATTTCCTTATCGGAAATAGTTGTGATGTTTACACCGACCATAAGAGCCTGAAGTATATCTTCACGCAGAAAGAGTTGAACCTCAGACAGAGGAGATGGTTAGAGTTAATCAAGGACTATGACATGAGATTACACTACCATCCAGGTAAGGCTAATGTTGTAGCCGATGCCTTGAGTCGGAAAACTTATGTGAACACACTCACAGCTGGAGGATTACCTCAAGAGTTAGTCGATGATCTCAGAGAGCTCAAGCTAGAGATAGTTCCAAGAGGATATGTTGCTACACTGGAAATTCAGTCCACCTTGACCGAAAGAATTCGAGAAGCCCAGAAATCGGACAAGGAGATAGCTGAGATTAAACAGAGAATGAAAGATGGTAAAGCTAAAGGTTTTCGTGAGGATGAACACGGAACTTTGTGGTTTGAGAACCGAATCTATGTGCCCAATGAACCAGAGCTCAGGAAGTTGATACTTCAGGAAGCCCACGATTCACCTTACTCGATACACCCAGGCAATACCAAGATGTATCTGGATTTAAAGGAAAGTTATTGGTGGACAGGTATGAAGAAAGATATTGCAGAGCATGTTGCGATATGTGATGTTTGTCAGCGAGTAAAGGCAGAACATCAGAAACCAGCAGGGTTACTCCAACCTTTGCCGATACCCGAGTGGAAATGGGAAAAACTTGGTATGGATTTCATCACAGGATTGCCCAGGACCCGTTCAGGTTATGATTCCATCTGGGTAGTGGTAGATCGCTTGACCAAGGTAGCACACTTCATTCCAGTAAAGACCACCTATACCAGTGCTAAGCTAGCCAAGATATACATGACCAGGATCGTATGTCTGCATGGAGTTCCGAGGAGTATAGTGTCAGATAGAGGAACACAATTCACTTCAAAGTTTTGGCATCAGTTACATGAGACTTTGGGTACGAGACTGGAGTTTAGTACAGCTTTTCATCCGCAGACAGATGGCCAGACTGAGAGAGTCAATCAGATTCTGGAAGACATGTTGAGAGCTTGTGCGCTAGATTATGGATCTAGTTGGGACGAAAACTTGCCTTACGCAGAATTCTCATACAACAACAGTTATCAGACCAGTCTAAAGATGGCCCCTTTCGAAGCTTTATACGGAAGAAGATGTAGAACACCACTGACGTGGGATGGTGTTGGAGACCGACAACTTTTTGGTCCCGACCTTATCCGAGATTCTGAAGAGAAAGTCAAGTTGATACGTGACAGACTCAAAATAGCTCAATCTCGACAGAAGAGCTATGCTGACAACAAGCGCAAGGAAGTGACGTATGAAGTGGGAGACCGAGCATATCTTCGTGTGTCCCCGCTTCGAGGAACCAAGAGATTTGGTGTTAAAGGAAAATTAGCACCCAGATTCATAGGCCCCTACAAAATTCTTGAACGTAGAGGTGAAGTTGCATACAAACTGGAATTGCCGGAAGGATTATCCGAAGTTCATGATGTGTTCCATGTTTCCCAGCTGAAGAAATGTCATGCTGAGATGGTTGACATCCCTTTGCGAGACACCGTGCCCCTAGAGGCCATACAGCTTGAAAGTGATCTGACTTATGAGGAGAAGCCTGTCAAGATCCTCGAGACATCCAACAGAGTTACCCGCAGCAAGATTATCAAGTTCTGCAAAGTTTTGTGGAGTCACCATACTGAGGAAGAAGCCACCTGGGAACGCGAAGAAGATCTTCGTAGAGACCATCCGCACCTATTTTCTAGCCAACCCGAATCTCGAGGGCGAGATTCATCTTAAGGTGGGTAGGTTTGTAACATCCCAAAATTCCATTTTGGAATGTTATGAATATAGCTATGCATCTATTATCATCATTGCTTGATTGTATGAACTAGTTGAAATGCCTCTTCTGGTTTTCAGAAAGTCCCCTTCTACTTTTCCCTATGTTGCTTCCTCTATTTAAAATTTTTGGTTAAAAGTTCAAATAAGAGAGGAGGAACATGACACTCCACACCAGGGTCTAATTGGTGAATTATTTGAACAAAAATAACCAGGAGTTATTTTGAAAATATTTGCAAAAAGGGTTTAAAAACAATTAGGACATTTCTGA
The DNA here is from genome assembly GCA_022496015.1 of Hordeum marinum. Taxonomy (NCBI): domain Eukaryota; kingdom Viridiplantae; phylum Streptophyta; class Magnoliopsida; order Poales; family Poaceae; genus Hordeum; species Hordeum marinum. The sequence goes on from CM039674.1 coordinate 179,885,110, forward strand.
AATAATATTTTTTTCAAAGTGTTCAAATGACAGAATAGAAATGTTCATTAAATAGCATTTATTATTCTGTTAATTTTGATATATAATACCCCTATATTTACAAACGATTTGAATGCTTTAAAAGCTTTTGAATGTCTCCGGAAATTATTAAAAAGAAACGGTAACCGTTTCCGGTATTAAACGGGCCGGCCCACCGGCTTTAAAAGCCGAAACCGTTACCGGTCGGCCGACCGAGCGCAGTAATGCTCCCGCTCTCTCACTGACACCGGGTCCCACCCCGTCCGACCGTTGCCCCGGAACGGTCATCGTCTTCACTCCCCGCGCTCGCCGGATCCGACGCCGGCCGTTACTCCCCCTCACCGGATCTCTCCCCTCTCTCCTCCCCGCACCCCCCCGAGCGCCTATATAAGAGCCCCACGGCCCCGCATCCATTCCCCCCCCGAGCCCCCTTCTCTCTCTCGCCGAGACGCCGTCGATTGCTCGTCGGAGTTCCACCACCACCGGAAGTCGCCGTCGATCGTAGCCACCACCTCCGACCATCATTCGCCACGCCGTCGCCACCAATCGCCTCCGGAGGACCGTCCCCGTCGCCAGGACCACTTCCCCGTCCTCCCCGACCACCGGAACACCTCGCCGTCGCAATCGCCGCTACCGGACTCGCCGGAGTACCCCGACGCCGGCAACCTCCCTCCGTAAGCCCCCTCGACCGTCCGATCCAAATCCCACGGTCCAGATTAGAACGAACTTAAGTCCGAACCGTTTTCTTCTACCGAACGGTCGCCCGCTCTAATTCACCTACCGAACGCCCCCCTTAGCCAATCGGATCGCGCCACGTAGCCCCCTGACCGACGCAAACTTTTTTTCATTTTCTGTTTTGTTTTAATTAACAGAATGTTTTCCAATTTTGTTTTGCTTATATCTTTTAATCTGTTTAGAGTTTTGAGTTGATTCTTTTTGCAATAGCTCACAATTTTCATGTAGTTTCACCCTGTACTTTTAAATTTCAAATTTGAACTATGAAATTTGAATTGAATCAAATTTGCTTAAAATCTTCAAATCTGAATAACTAGAGTTTGAAAATAGATTTTGATATGAATCTTTTTGCTACTGTTTGGTATTAGTTAGGACTATCTTCAGGTATAGTTTGAGGATTTTCATGATATATTTGATTACTGTTTTACCCAAAAACAGAATCTGCTTATTATTATAATATAGTTTTATAAACTTAATTTTGATTAGTTTGATTTAGAATTTGGTTTTATTTGTTTATTAGGTTCTGTTAGTAAACATTTAGTGTTTTCACTTACTGTTAATAAAAATATAAATTTGCCTAGTTTAATTTTATTTAACATAGGAATCAAAATTTCTTTTCAATTAGGCTTAATTTGACTAAAACAACTAACTAGTAATAGTTTGTTTTCAAACAAAGTTTTCTATATTTTGTTTCTGTTTTCTAAGACAGATTTAATAGTAAATTATTTTTTTTCTGTCAAGAACATGTTTTGTTAACAAATTATAAGTTTAGTTTTACATTCTTTTGTTAATATAACTATAGTTGATTCATATAGTGTTTATCAAAACTTGTATAAACTTCACTAAACTTTTCCCAACAAGCTTAAATTGATTATTCTGTTTATTAATAAAATATTCTATTGTTTTCCTTGTTGTCAACAATTGTTTTGCTAATTCAAAATAGTTTTATTATGTAGTAGTGTTTTCATCATCCCCTTTGGAAAAACAAAACTTTGTGTGTTTTACTTGCTAGAGACTTTTGTGCATTGTTTGCCTTGTTTGTTTAGTACTTCTTTGCTGAATGTTATGAGTACTTATTTTGGTTGTATGCTTATTTAAGTGCATTGTTTGTTTCGTTAGATTATCCGGAGTGCGAAACTTGTTACCTAGAGTTACTCAAGTACGAAGATCATCAATCAGGCAAGTCACTTTGATCATGTTTTACCCATGTTTTATATGCATTAGTTCTACCATCTCCCCAGTTGCATGCAAGATAGGTTAGTTGGAAACTTGGTTACATAGTAGTAGTATCATGTGGTAGATACCCCTCTCAACCCCTTTGACAACATTGGCCCCGGGAAACGTTGTTTTACCTTTTGCTATGCTATTAGTAGACGGGGTTGGTTGTGTGATTCATGAGAGTTGAGAGAGTTAATAATTTCAAGACCTACATAATGATCAAGATTTCAATACTCCAAGTTTTCAACATACCTCTGGGTGGATGATGGTTGAACGGCGCCCTGGAGAAACCAGTGGTTAGCCTAGGTGATGCTGGAGGTGGCCAGTATTCACGCGGAAAAGGTCCACCCAGGCACAAAGGGATGGATGGGTGCTTCAAGACCCAAGGCTTACCTGCACAGCCACAAGTCATTATGGGCTCTGGCTTGGTTGGATATCGTGGTGACCCTGGACAGGCGGTGCTACGAGAGGTAGAAGAACGGTAGGAAAGGATGGGCATCGTCAGAGTCGCAGGGAAACCCTTTGGAAGACCAATGTTTTGGTCATCCGTTTCTCAAACACCCTGAAGTGCGAGAAATCAAACGGAGGCGACCAAATCTTGTGGGGAACGTGTGCAAAAACTCTGCAGAGTACTTAAACCTAATCGATTAGCCGTGTCCACGGTTATGGACGACTTGAGCCAAAGGGATTGGAACTTCCGGAACTCTCAACACAAATAATATGATGATGTGGGAATTTAATAATTTTGGGTATGAGAATTGGTTGATGGAACCATCTCATTAATCAACCAACTTAGTAATGCTTTGCTTAGCCCTTTTTCTAGATGTAGGAAAAATTGGCTTTACGCAAAACTTACCACCCCCACCTGCCATATAAGCATATAGACTAGCTGATTATTTTCACCCCTCTCTTGTGACTTTGCCGGCATACTCCATATGCTGACCTACACGGCTGCAACGTATCATGTTGCAGAGTATTTTTCCGACCAGGAGTGAGGACACGTTCTATGCTCAGTGAGATGCCCTTGGAGTCGGATGGACTCATCTACCTTCGACGCTTCCGCAAGATTTAGATATTCTCATGAGTTGGCCTTTGGCCACTTTATTGTAATTTTTATCGTAATAAAGAACTCGATATGAGATTTCGATTAATATAATGCTGTGTGATTTACCTTTG